>OY728146.1:402570238-405045238 GCA_963277665.1 Viscum album | reverse complement strand
GGAAATGGGATGATAATTTTTTTAGAAATGAAAGTGTGTGTGTGAAAACTAATATTTTATATAATTTAGTTCAAACCTGAAATTGTTAAATTCTTCATTTAAAGGTAGTGCTTTGGGAATAGATATAGGGCTAGCCTACCAAGTTTTTATACTCACGCCTTTAGTTCATTCTTGTTTTTAGTGTTGTGCAGGCTACATATTTGGTGTGTTCTCCTTGTAGATGTTTGGTCGTGAGTTGGAAAGTGTCGTGTGAGGTCACACGGTGATAATGGTTGTCTCTTTTGGTTAGTTTTATTTTATTGTAGTCTTGTTTAGTTACTTTGCTCTGTTTATTTATTTTGCGTTTTTTTTTATTTCAGCTTCATTATTTATTTATTTGTTTTGGAAAAATCGTTCCCTCCTGTTTAATTTTGATGCCCGGTACTAGTTGCCAGCACGTAAGGATTGGGAATACCCCTCGGCCCATGTCGCATGCCGGCTCGGGTGACCAGTTCAAGGTCAACCCGGGTTGGTTCTTGACAAAATGGTATCAAAGGAGGTTATTGATATTTGGGATATCTGGTAGAAGGAGATTAGGATTTTCGGGGCTCTGGAGGTAGGTTACGGGTTGGTGCCTGGTCACCACCGCTCGTGACGAGACCTGAGTTACTAGTGTTAGTCCGGGATTTGGGTCACTTTCCCTTGGTCATTTCAGATTGAGGGATTACAATCCAGGCGAATCGGTTCACTTTGCGGCCTCACATGGGGTGGTGACCCACGAGGAGTCCAAGTGTCTGGTTTCAGGTTCTCTTAGTGTTATGCTTTTCTTGGGGCATGGCTCACCACCATGTCGCTAAGTCAGACATATGCACTAGTTCTACATTCTAGTGGGTTATTACTGCTTGTGTTTTGTTTTGGCCTCAGTTGATTTGTGTGTGCGTTATAAGAGAAATTGGTCTTTAAATGAAAAATTTTTCTTCAAAATTGTTTTTGAAATTAGTATAGTGGGTTTTTAAAGAGATAGTGCATCGGTTTGGAAAAATTTGTTATGGGTTTGGATTTGATAAGGAAAAGAAGTGTTTGAACCTTGGAACTCCTTATGGTGGGTCACGCGTGCGTGGGTATGTATAGAGAGTGCGTAGGGGCACTTGTTCACAGATAATGTGGGATGGATTGAATGAACGCATGTGGGATAGTTCATAAAGTTCCATAGGTGAGTTTTGAAAATTTTCAAGAAATAATGGTTTCAGAAAAGTGATTTCTCCTTGTGTTGTATATTTTTGGATTATGGGCCTATTTCCTTTTCATGTGTTGTTGCTTTCATTGAGTTTTGGCTTGATGCTGACTTCGATGGTGTTTTTTGTGTTTTCATGAGTATGCCACCCAAAAATCCTCCCAATGTTGTCAATGGGTTATGATCAGTTCTCAGTTCCTTTTTTTGTTGCTTACTTATCTAGGTAGTTGAAGTCTGTTAAAGGTAGTTTTATTGTTCTGAAAGATAGTGTGTCTTTGGGTTGTTGAGATCTCCTAGGGTATTGAAGGTTTGTACCACCCCAGAGTTATTTCAGGGTTCAGTTCTGGACTAGTATAGAGGAAATGTCTCATCGTCATTAGATTTTTGGGTGTGATTAATGGTGGTCGACTTCCATGAAGGTTCCCAACCTAGCAAGGAGTGTGGGTCGGTGGAACCTGTCTCCATGAAATCATCCTCGTCTGGAACAACTCTTAGTTTATCGTACCACTCTCTTGTGTGTCACTAGTATGGCCAGTCTAGACATTATAATCCATCATGTTGCATCCCTTTGAAAATATAGGACCATCATGGTTGTTTGAATCATCGAACGAGATGAGTTAGAGACCATAAGGTGAAAATGACTGACTGTGAGGTAGGAGATGCTTCAGCTATCAGGGCCCCAGCCATAGGTCTCGGGGTGATGCTCACGCACAGTCAGGAGTTGCAGAGGGTGTGTGGAACCTAGGTCCGATTAATGTTTTCTGTTTTGGGAGGGAAATATCCAAAGTCTCCTTGTTTTGTTAATGTCACCACTGTAAGATCATCATAGTTGTGGTGATGTGATGAACTAGTTCTACAGTTGCCTAAGCGGTCTTATATGTTCACAGGTTGTTTTAAAGTCGTTCGTTTTCCCTTGAAGGGTGTTGGGGCTGCGAATAAATGGGTTGATCTAATTTTTAGTTGGGCTTCTATTGTGTTCTTTAGGGGGATGATTGGTTTTTTCAAATTAACGTGTGGTGTTTTGAGGCCCTTTTTGAGTTTAGTCTAGGAATTCCCTAGTCTTTGGTTGCGATGAAAAGTTTATTTGGTCAGTGTGTGAGGCGTTGAGTTAATTCCTTATCCTATGGTTGTTGGGTCGTTTTGTAGCAAGATTTTTGTTCAAGTTGCTGGGTGTTGTTCGGTCCATGTGGAGAAATTAATTGGGTTCGGTTTTGGAGTTCCCGTGTTGGCCACCTTGGGGGTGGTATGATCGGGTTTCAGGGTTTCCATATTAGTAAATTATTGTGGTGGGGAGAACCCTCCTGTGTTCTCCCGTAAACTTCGGGTTTCAGTTTTATCTTGAATTTGTCAGGTGTGACCAGTGGAGAGTAAGGTCATCCCGGGATTCACAGTTTTCATTGGTTTTTTACTGGTCATGGACTCGAGTTGTGTCAAATGTCGGCTTCGAGACATTCTAGGGGTAGAAAGTGTTTGTGGTTGGGAGAATTGTCACACCTCGACCACAGAAACTTTTTATTTTATTCTTTTAACTGTCACGCATTGTTTGGACGGGGTTTAGTTGGGTTCCTGTTTGAACTTTTCTGAAGTTTGGTGTTTTTGTTGGGTCTTTGGCTGATATACGTCCACCGCACCGTTAGCGAAGACCGTGCATTTGGTCCTGCTATTTGCATGATCACGCATGATGGAACGACACTTCAAATAGTAACATTTCTCACATATCATTTTTAGACTCCCATATTGCTTCATCAACAATGTGGTTTCTCTAAAAAAATATTTACCTATTGGATTAACATATTTGGAAATACATGTTATCTAGGATAAATGGTCTGTGTATGATTATCTTCATAAGAGTTATTCTTTTCCAGTTGAATTTTTTATTTGCTAAAAATATGAGTTGAATCAGGAAAAGACATTCTCAACATCAAAAGAGGAAAACTATTTTGAACCTGAGATAAACATGGAGGAAAATATACTCTATAAGATATTGTTCCATATTTTTCTATGATTTTATATTGCCTAATGGTTTTTGTACATTACTTTCCTTTCTTACAAAAATTTATAACACTTATACATGGTAAGATTCAAAGAAAAATATGATAACTTGCCCAAAATGTAATGTATTCCCACCTATTGTATGAAAACCGTTCTTCCATACTCGGACAAGTCCACATGTGTAACTGGATAATATATAATTTATCACCCACATTTTCTACTGACTCTAGTCCCATCAACTTATTATCCAAATCATTATCAAAAAATGAAGGACTTGTGTAATGCTTCCCATACAATTCTATGATAAATTCTATATATATACTGTAATTATGAAAAATTATTTTAACCAAAATCAACTAAAAAATATGTTGATCCCAACATCCCTAGTAGTCCTTTGAACACACTCGATACATATCCTTAAAACTATGAAATTATTTTTTAATCCCTATTTAATGGTGGATGAATAGCCATGATAAAATTTAATTTTATGCCCACTGACATATGAATGCCCTTTCAAAAGATAGAAGTGAACCTCATATCCTATTAAGTTATAATGAATATAGTTACTCCATGTAACCAAGAATATCTTTGATATATAATCGAGGTATAAGATACAATGAAATTGTAACTTGGATAGAAAAATAAGGTGTAGATTTTATCATCTAATCAACAACAACACATGATTCATTTTTTCCTCGAGAAGTCTTAGGTAGTCTCCTAAGAAGTCCAGAGATATATTCCCCCATTTCCACTCCGGCACTACGAGTGGATGAATCACCCCTTTCGGTAACTTCTACTCATCATTAACATATTGAGACATCATGGTAAAATCAACAATGTATCTTTTCATTCCATCCCTCCATTAATTTACCCAAAGGTCTTTTTTTATAATAGTACTTCCATGATTAATTGAAAATGAAGAAATATGTTCCTCACCCAACAAATATTTCATTAATTATGAATCACAAGGACCACGAAACCTTTAATAAAATCATAAAATAATATATTTTTCAACATTAAATTCTTGAAACATAACCATTTATAACCAATTCTAACTTTTTCTATAGCTCACTATCTTCTTTGTGTTCTTTGATAATTTTGTCTGATGATTATGACTGCATGGAAACCTTAAACATGACAGAGGTATTTCCTTCTCGAATAATTGTTGAGAAAAAATAAAACAAATCATTATCCAAGGGATCTTGTTAAAAAAACCCGGTTAATGATATGTGATGTGTTCGACTCATGGAATCCACTACATTGTTTTCTTTTCCAATATGGTAATTGATCATGCCATCATAATAATTTACCTTTTCAATCCATCTTATAAGCCTCATGTTTAATTGCTTTAGACATAATATATACATCCGATTTTTAAAGTCAGTATATATTAGTCATTTGGATCAGTATAAATGATACATGTATATTTTATAAGCAAAAAACATTGTTGTCAATTCCGAATCATTTGTCTGATAATTTAAATCTTGAGATTATAGTATTATTGAAACATGATCAGTTAACTGATCATTCTGCATCAAAATATAACCATTTCCCTTAAATGAATCGTTATTGTAGATCAAAATCTCCCAATTTTGAGAAGGAATGGCCAAAACTATTGCATTCACCAATCTCTTCATAAGATCCTAAAAAACATCACATTCTTTTGTCAAAATAAAATTTACCTCTTTAATGTTTACGTATTTAGAAATATAGAAAACTGTGAATGTTGTTTTTACAAATAATCATAAATAAAATGTTAATCCAAGAAAACTATAAATTTTTATAACATTTTTAGGATTATTCCATTCAAGAACAAAATTTTTTTGGCTGAATCAAATATTAATCCATCAAAATTTACAATATTCCCAATAAAAAATGTCATTTTGAAACAAAAATCACACATAATGAATTTTACATTCAGTTTACATTCCTTTAATATTTAAAAACAACCCATAGTTTTTTTTCATGCTCATTTTTAACCTTTTATGATATTAGAATGTCATAAATAAACAAAATTAATAACAGATCTGTTAACTCATGAAATATTCTATTAAAATGATCCATGAATAAAGAAGGTGAATTAGTTAACCAAAAAATCATAACAACAAAGTCATAATTCCCATATCTAGTACAAAATGATGTTTCCAAGATGTCATCATCCTTTACCTTCAACTTATGGTATCTGGATCTCATTTCAATATTGGAAAAGTAATAAGCTCCCTAGAGCTGATCAAACAAGTCATCAATATTGGGAAAATAATACATGTTTTTAAGAGTGATGTTATTCAAGTCTATATAATATATGTGATGTCCCATGAAACCATCATTATTATTAAAAAAACAAAATAGGAGCACCCTATTGTGATGTTCTAGGATGAATGTTGCCTTTATCTAGTAAGTCCTCGAATTGATTTTACAATTCAATATGTTCTATTTGATCCATTACATATTGCGGTTCTAAAATTAGATTAACATTAAGAACTAAGTATGTTTTTAATTTGGCTTCCCGATCTGTTATAAAACTAGATAACTAATTTGGAAAAACATCAATGTATTCATTTACCATAGGAAAAACATTAATTTTAATAGTTCCATTTATTTTAAAAAATATGATAAATTTAACATTCATTTCCATATTTCAACGGTTTCTCATCATCCTAATATGTTATCAATTATATCGGTACGTTATTGTATATAAACTAAAACTCTTTCATATAAATAAACTCCTTTTTCAATACACTCATTATAGCCTGATAACCAGAATGCCAATCCATGCCCAGAATGACAGAAAACTATAAAAAGGGAAAAGAAACATGGTATTTCGGTAAAATACTTCCACAAAAAAATATAAATATTTTTATAATTCATATTTTCTATAATATTTCTATCTATATATTTAATAATATTTCCTAATTTCATTTTTGGAGGTGATATTTCCAATTTCCTAAAAAATCCCACAAAAATAATGGAATGTATAGACCATATATAAATCAAAACTAATGAAAAATATTTGTAAACAAACAAGTTACCTGATTCAACTTCATTGGATGGCCTGACATCAATTGAAATTGATGAAAATGATGTAACTACACCATTCTGCTTATATTATAGCTTTTCTATATCATTCAGATCTCTCTTTGGGCATGCATTTTTATAATGACCCATATCTCAACATTTAAACCACCAATCATTTCTCATAGCAGAATTCGACATAGAATCATTTTATTAACGATATTGTCCCATATTTCTAAACATACCACATCAAAAACACCTCCCAGTTTTGTAAATGCATTCCCCATGTTGATAAATACATTTCAGGAACTCAGAACTAGAACTTTATACCATCAGATTTCATTGGTTGATCCTATTGATCACTTTCTATATAGACAATTTGTTAAACGCGTCTTAATAGTGAACATGATTATCATCATACATCATCTATTCCCTTTAAGCACATCCGATAAGATTCTCATTACAATGGAATTCATAGGACGCCACCAAACGATGATAATTTGGACATAATCCCAAGTAAAACTGGTTGTTTTTTAAATCAAGATCCAAAATAATATTTGGATCATAACCCGCATGTTATATGATGTTTTCTTCAGAAAAATCCAATTTATAATCCTAAATAATATTAAATTAAATGAATATATTCTCTATCCTATGTCACACCCCCTTGGGAAAGTCTTTTTCTAGGAAAATACTTGTAAATTTATCACACTCTATAGCATCAACTCATTTTAATCAATGATTGGTTTGATCATTAGTCATCACAGATCTGATTCACCTTTAAAACAATATATTAAATGACATAAATTTTGATAATATAAATAGAACATAACATTAAATATCTTTTAAAGGTCCTTAATCTATCCTTCAGCAGCTATTGGGTTAAGATATCCATTAAATGAAGGAGGTTATTGTCTTATAAAATGCTCCACTATCGTCATGTTGCATTGTGGAACCAATGGATGATCTCATGAATCAATACTATAACATTTTTTCCTACTTTATTCTATCCATTACTATCAAAAATATCTTGGTTCTAAAATCTACAATTTTCGGAGGCAGATTCGGAAGAATACCCTTCTGTCAGTTCCTCTCTTCTTCAGATTCCCTATTTCTTCAATGTAATACCATTATAGAAAAACATATATTATTAGAAAATACATGGTAATATTAAAATTCAATATCATTTGAAAATTTTCATTGAGTAAAAAAATCACAGTATCTTATTAACACCATCTAAAACCCTAATGTTTTCTGAACCATCCTATGATACCAAGTATAAGGACCATAACTTATTACACTACATAATCATGAATTTCCATCAAGAACACACTTCCTTTCATATTGAATATATATTAATATTTATCGATGTAGATAATTTGAATACCATTGATACATTACATTCCGTATTCATATAGATTAGATACCTCAAAAACTGTTCCCATTTCATCCAAAATATATGACATAAAAAATTTGTTCCATTGACAAATCTTTATAACATTTAACATAGAATCCATATTTTTATTACACATCCATATAACAAGTGAAAATTGTTTACACACATGTTATGATAACAAAAATATCAATAAGGGATATATATAAATTAGGAATGAAATCATTAGAACAAGAATACTTGAAATTTATAAAATCATTTTCTAAAAAGACATACATATATCCCATAAAAAAGACATTGTAAAACACATTATTTACATTAAATTTTTTCAAAACATTTATAAAATTAATAGAATCGTAGATTTGTCTTCGGGAATTAGTTACAGAAATCTTGTATCCCTTTTATCTACCTTATAATTTATAACCCTCATTACTACATTATGATGTTATCTTCGGTGTTTCCTTATTATTTAACCATCACAGTTACACTTGGAGTAACCATTTGATAATCCTTCAACTTACACATAACAAATGAATTTGAGGTATATATTGGTACCACATTTAATCATTAGTCAATACCATGAACCCTACCAAAATCATTAATCATGAAAAATTGAATAAAAAAATTTCTTTTGAATTTTGTAAAACTGAATTTTAAATGTGGGATTTAAAATAAAATTCCCTTATAAATATCATATAATTGAAGAGAGACTTAATAGAGTGGATGGAATATTCATAAAAATTGTAATTTAAAAAAATTATACTTAATAAAAACACAATTCATCTTACCCTAAATTTTAATACCACATAAATAATGAAGTACCTTGTTAACAAATTGATGGGAAATCAGGTTTAGGATTCCCTTCCCTCATGTTTGGCATAAATAAAATGTGATTAGACCCTTGGGATAAAAGATGAAAAACTTTTATTAATATCATTAATATCACATTAATTTATTTAAAACCTTGTATTATCATTTCAATATACCATGACACCTGTAATTTATCAGTATTTTGTTCCATTCAATGTTACAGAGGCGTTCATTACTTGATTTTCATGGTCAATTTGTATTTTATTTTCATGTCGTATGGAAAAAAATTATAGAAGGGGAATGATATTTTATTCATATGTTTAAATAATATATAATGATACCTTAAATAATTTTTTTATAATATATGATGATGGATCATTAGATAAAATATTAATGATATTTTTTTACTTCATTTTTTGTGGTACAACGATAATCACGATCCTGTTTCATTAGATATTTTAATATCATTAATAAAAGTTCATTTCAGAATAAAAAGAAGTTATGACATAAAAATTAACAATTTTCAACCATTAAATGGGCTTTATGATCATATTCAAATGATGTGGTGGATATTGAAAACCCAATATCAACGATTTTGGTAAATCGACACATTGTGGAAGGTGTGTTTGTTTTAAGAACAAGGGAGAGAAAATATGAAGAAAGATAATGAATTATATAATTAAAAATTAAAAATTATAGAATATAATATATTCTAATGATTTCATACGTCTCGGATTTGTGGAGGGATATATATTAGAAGAAAATAATGTAATTATAATTAAAACTCATGATAAAGGAAGAGGATTCATACCTCTTGATCTCTTTTTGTTGAGATCGTCCATATGGCCTTTGGTATTAGAAATTCTCTGAGACAAGTCAGTCTGGGACATTGGGAAGATCATTCGAATGAAAATTTTGTATAACATATACCCTTCTCAAGGCACTATAGATGTGTTAGTAATAGAGGAATTATGGTGTAATTTATAGTGGAGTAGATGTGGAATTTTACATTATTTTAATATTTTTTGTCAAGACAATGAATAGTCACGATTCATTAGAGCCCATATAGTAATAATTTCATTAGAGTTAGATTCATGTGGGATTACATGATCCGTGAATAACATAAGATGTAGGGAAATAGGTATATACTATTTATCATATTTTATCATATTTTACTATTTATAAAAAATTAATGAATTTTAAAAAAATCCCAAAAAGTCATCGTAACCAATTTTTGACATGTAGAATTAAAAAAGGACCTTAATTTTCTGTAAATAATTTTCAAAATATTATTAATTATTTTTTTAAATAAAATCATAACTAAAAAAAATACCAAACTTAATCTTAATTCATTATTTGACACCGGAAAATGCAATCAACTTACCTTTATCTTATAACCTTTAAAAATAATAAAATTCACAATTCATTAGCATTATATTACTATATATATTAAAATTCATTAGGGTTTGTTAATAATCACCAAAAAAACAGTTATTTCTATCAATCTCTAAATATCTTACTTATCATTACTATAGATGAATATTTATTGGAAATCAAATCATAGAAGATGGAAAAATATTTTTAAAGGATAGTTATAACTATCTACATAAATAATGGTTTATGTATTTTAATTTAATTTAAACCATAGGTTGTTACAGTTTGTAAAATAAAAAATTAAACTCAGTACCTGAAATTGATAAACTCATGATCACCATGATCAAAATTTCTTACAATCTATTCTTACAAATCATCAGAATCGAAATTTTAAATATCTTGTTATATTTTTTAAAATAACATATTCAAATGGTTTTATATCATTTTATTATGACTAAATTTCAATAATGATATATTACTAAATTGTTGTCTTGAAATGAAGATGAAAAATAAATTATTTTTTATGGAGAATGCATTAGTGAATGAATATATTTTATACAAATCATTTAAATTCGACAAAAAATATTCATCCATGAACCATTTTTGAATAAATAATAAAAAAAATTACATTAAAAATAAATAACCAAAACATGAGAAATAATTAAAAGTTACTAATATCATCGATGGAGGTAATTTTTGTCATGACCTGACCCTACCCGGGCTCGAACTGCTACTACCCCAAGCCTGCCTCCTTAGGCCAGGGGCTGGCGACCAATGCAGAAGGCACAATAACTCAGGGAGGCCTTTGCCTAAGCACCTACACACACACACATGCAGAAAACTCAATTAAATAGTGCAGAGTAAAAGTAAAGACAAGGAACGAAAAGGAAAGGGAAACTTCCATATATATATATCACAAAGTTCATTGACCTCTACAAGTACAAACTGATAGGAAAAGGAGAAAACACACGCCCAACCAAAAAGTGCCACAACCCGGCAACAGGTAAACAAAAAGAAACAGATGACGGGTCTCACACCTGGAACCCAGCCACGACCACCGCACACGGTCAAAGCTCCCATGCTCCTACGCTCCACCGAAATCACGCTCTACATGACTGTCTTCTGCAATCTCACACCAAGTGCGGGCAAAGCCCAAGCAAGGGCGAGTATAAAAATACTTAGTAAGATACCCCGAAGGCTCGAGGGAAAAACAAAGGAGGTACCGAAGGGTGAGCAGTAGAGCGAACAGGAAAAGTAGAGGAGTATAACTGAAAGTGAAGTAGAATACTATTAGAGAGTCCTGATCAACCCAACAAAAGAAAGTAAGTAGACTCATCCAAACACAAGAAGCTGGAAACAGTTGGAATATGAACTTCTCGTCAAGTCTTTGCTACCTATAATCGGAGAGTAGACCTGTCCAACCCCGAGAATATAGACACGGAAAGCACGTGGCATACCCCGTGCATCTTCGCCTCTCCTGGAAGTAGAGCAAACAAACCCATGAAGTGGGTGCAGGAACATGGTACATACAATTCCATATGCTCTGTCGAGAAGCCCGAACCACGTCGTAAGGGGATCTCTACCCCATATCTCAGGCCAACAAAATGAGTCACCAAATGTCCCAAAAAAACACCATCATTGATTCCCAGTATCCTGCACGTCTGCCCTGAACCGCAAGTCAAGGGGATCAATCACCGCACCTTGACATTATCTGCTTTGGGTGGCACTGACTCGCCCTCACAGTTTTAGATCACGTCGTAAGAACACATCTCTATGGGGAAAGTGCCCCTCGAACATGAGTGTTCTAGGGAAAGTCAAACCACACCTTGTCACTGCCCTGCAGTCGAGAGGTCTCCTCAATGTCAAGCTGTTACAACACTGGCCCATATAACCAAGGGTACCACTCTGGTAATCACATAGGAAAGCCACAGACTAGCCTATTCGAGATAAATGAGTCTGGAATTCCAACCGGTGTCCCCACTGCCCAGCCCTGGTATAGGGTATTTCATAACCAGATATCGGGTGACCCACTGCCCAGCCCTGCTGGAGGGTAAACCCTAATACATAATTAGGAAACCCACTGCCCATCCTTGCTAGAGGGTAAACACTATTACATCATCAGAAGACCCACTGCCCATCCCCACTAGAGGGTAGACCTGGAATAAGTCGACAGGCGACCCACTGCCCAGCCTTGCTAGAGGGTAGACCTGAAACTAGACGACGTGCGACCCACTGCCTAGTCTTTGTTGGAGGGTAGACCATAAAAGCCGATGAGTAACCCACTACCCATCCCCGCTGGAGGGCAAAACTTATAACTGCTCTGGCAATATCCACTGGAGGGTACAATAATGGCCAACCAAACATGGAGTGGGTATTGCGCAACCACACAACTCTAGAACAACTCTCCCAAAATAGTTTCAGCACCTGTTCCATCACGGGGTGCCACTAGCACCGCTACTGGCCCATCCATCGTGAATGAAACCCGGGGAGAACACTCAACCCTGCTGGTCAACAAACACACAGAGGGACCTTCTACATCGTGAGAGGTCAAAGTACGCAAAGCAGAACTCAGCACGCACATGGGGCCACACATTGTGTGGCCCCATCACAACCCCAACTGAATGCACCAACGTTCTCAGGTAAGAACAACCACATGTACATCCAAGCATTTCTGTATACTCCCAGAGTATACCACAGTCTCAACCCAAGGGCCATCGTTCACTCATCACCCAATGTCAACGAGAAGGCGTGACATAAGGTCTCCAACTCAAAGTCCCAGGTAAGGCCAACCACATCCTGTGAACCATTTACATCACTCTCCCAAGAGTGCGCAATCACACGCCAAGGGTCCGCCACAAACAAGGTAGGTCGAACCACCAATTGAGAACCTTCCATGCTTCCGCTTTTCCCATGATCGCGCAAGAGCATCCGCACAGCCAAACGGATCACACCGTTGTAATCCTTGTGAAAAAACTAGCGAGATCAACTACTTCCTCACCTCCAAAGGATATCCAAGGGAAAAGTCACCAACACTGCCTCACGCCCGAACGACGCCCCGTGATCTTGAGCCTCGTCCCCTAAAACAGTCGGGCGCATCGCACCAATACAATCTCACCGGGAAAACACGTCAAAAGCACTACTCATATGAGTGCAACGGATATCTGGAGAAAAAGGTGCATTCTGGCGCAACGCACACGAGTGGTGCTGCATGGGACCTGCATCCCAGTTTGAAAGCACAATGAACGGATTGTACCGTTGCGATCCTCTCGAAAAATCACACAGGACAGACTATCCACTTGTCCAAAATGGTCCCGCGGTGATTAAGATGGAGAATCATCGTCGACACCCAAACGACCCTCGTGGGCCCCGCACAATCGTGCCGATTTAGGGCGGGCGGATTGAAGCATTGCAATCCCCTCAGAAAACCACCCATAATCGAATACTCAAACACCACAAATGGATGCCGGGTGAAAAAGTGGTGTTTCACTGTAATACGTGCAAACTAGGCCCCATGGGGCCTGCACCTCATCTCCAACCCGAACACATTGAAAAGCTCCTCAAAAGGTCCGCACGAGGACTAGAATCATACTGCCACTTACGGTGCGTCATTCGGACATCCCAAGTGGGAGTTAGGTCTGACACAAGAATAATAAATTAATTATTTATTTAATTAATTATTCACATTGTGTTTCGTGCGGCAGAGCAACGAAACCAACCCGCAAAGCTTCCGAACCACATTGGAAGAACCGCCTCAGCCTCAGGGCCACAACACCTCGGACGACGCATCAAACAGACGTCTGGTTCGTGAGCCACGTCCGTCGCAACATTAATAATAAATTAATATTATTAAATTAAAGCTCTCGGGTCACCCGTCTTCGGGAACGAAATCCAAAATTCCCGAAACCCAACTTAAAGAGAGCAGCTTGTCGATACGAACTCATTGCTGCAGACGGAGCATCAAACAGATGCGCCGATTCAATGATATGCCCCCCTAAAATGCTAGGGGCCCAAAGGGGCCGGTCCAGATCGCCAGCCCGGTCCAGACCGCCCCGGCCCACTGGCCGCAGCTCACTCCCATCGCACCGGACCCCTCGGGTTCGATTCCTCCCTGCAGACCGGCCAGACGGCCAGTCTTCTTCTTCTCCAGCAGGACCTGTGTTCGGTGGGTCCTTATCAGCGCCGCACGCCCGAGGTGCGGTTCCTCGGGTTCCTCTGCTGAGGACGACGGGTCGAAGCCGTGCCGTGGCCGCCTCGTCCCTGACCTGCCGCCGGCCGCACCCGGCTCCTCCGAAGGCGCCTGACGCCGCTCGTCGTCCGCGAGCCCGGCCGACACCAAAGCCCTTAGACACCATCACCTTTCCACGAACGTAGCCACTGTCGAATGCTGCCCGCGCCAGGAGCCACCGCGTGCCGCTGCCTGAGCCCCTGCCGCACCGCCACTGGACCACGCCAGAGAACCCGGAACCGCCGTACCCTTCAAAAACCCGCAAACTTCGGCGGATGTCTACGGGGTCTTTGGAACTCAGTTTTATAAACCAAAACAAGCGATAGAGAGAGGATAAAATCTATTACGCTTTTATGGGATTTGATTCGATGATCGAATGACAATCGACACATATAATTGAGGTTGATAGATGGTTCAGAAATTAAAATCCAAACAAAGACCTCCTACCTCACTGGGCTTCGCCCGAAGCTTCATGAACGATCCGCCGTTGCGCCGTCGCCTTGCTAGAGTGGAGGAGGGGAGGGATCTTCAGGGATTCCTTGATGGAGGCTTCGCCAGGGAAGAACAAGGGAGATGTGGGTGGGGGAGGGTTTAAATAAATTAAGTAATGATTTAATTAATTTAAAACCCCCGAAAACACCCTCATCTGAAACCCCCGACGGGGTCGAGGTTAAGCCTCCCCGTGGGTAGACACCACCTCTCGAGCACAATGGAGGTCTCAGAATTTTAATCTGATACCCTGTTCAAAAGTTATAAAATTTAAGGTCTGAAGCCGCTAAATTAAGAAAACGCCCCTGCAGCCATTTTTCACAAACGGGCCGCGCCCGCGAAAAATACACCCCTCCTAGAGTAAATGACACGTTCCGAACTCAACGGTGCCCTCAGTTTTACAATTCGAGCCAACTTTTAAGAGATATTCGAGTTTCAACACTAAACGAATTAATTACTTAATTAATTAATCCGTTTAACGTTCCAGAAGCGGGAGAGGAATCCAAAAGTCCCACGCCGACAAGTTTTATGTCGTTCATAGGGTAAAAACCCCATTCCAGACCCATCCGTACACTTGGATCTCTGATCCTGATCACTGTTTAGGAGTTATCCCATTTATTTCGTGTTCCCAGTGTGAATGCACTGAAAATTTAATTCCAGCCACTCCGGGGCTCAGAATCGAACGCTGTCTAAAGGCTCTGCTCTAGAATATTATAAAGAAAATTACAAAGTCTTTCTCAGAAAAATCCAGGTTCTCATATCATTCCCTCCTTCAAACATTTCGTCCCCAAAATGCAAAACTAGAGAGCAACACATGGTACTATGCCCACCCCTGGAATTCTCTTACCCCGAAGAACCCATGCACAGCTCTGCGTAACTGCACATAGACCAAAGGATTGATCTGTTCGCGCTAGGTCGGCCCTCGACGATGTCGTGCACCCACTCCAGACTTTGGGGTTAGGGCAAGGCGGTAGGGTATCTCACCGTCCCTTTTCACGGTCTCAAAAAGCCCGAAGGCCCCCGGGTGTAGCTCACCTCTCCGATCCAACCTCTACGTCACACGCCGTGACAGGAATCACAGCTTGGGAATGTGCAAGGCCCGGTGATTCCCTCCATCAGAATATCCTTATGGTGAAGAACCCAAGGATATCTGGTCATGAAAGATTGAACAGCCGATGTCTCTCAACCAAGACTCTCTTACACGCTTGGAAGCGAAGGAGTCAACACCGTCGACGAAAGGAAAAGGTCTCACGCCTTTTTCCTTACCAACACAGGGTTACACCCGACGCCCTGCATCACCCTGGTAACACCTCAAACAAGGAGCTGGGAGAAAAGCCTTTCACTCTTAGAGCCTAACAATTCTACTGCAAGAAGTAGAAGAGTTGTAAGGGGTACCTCTTACCATCCCATGCTCTGTAGGATCGTAGACATCCAAAGCTCGCGTCTATCCGTGGTCCCAACCGTCAGCTCCCGGAGCCTGACATGGACCTCATAGTGGTGATGGGGAGATCTCATAATGTCATCCCCCACTACGAGCTCCTCTCGATCCTCTTCTAGCACCACCTCCCTGGGTACTACTCCAATTATGACGCTGCCTCTGTCGTGACGGCGCACCTGCTGCCTGCCTGAAACTCTCCGCATGCCTAGTCGGGATGTCTCGTCCCAAGTGACCTCCCTCATCACAAGCATAACACCGAATCTCTCTGTGCTGCACTGGTACCCTCCGACGCCACAGTGTTGTACGACCACACCCCCGAGTCTGGTTGTCTGAAAGCCACATGCGTCCATGTTCTCCTTGTCAATGCCCACTAGCTGCGACAGATGTATCGGCTCCAACGTGCTTGTTGTCACCACCAACTCTAGAACATGACAAGAAGCTTTTTGTCACTAGCACCTTCTCTAGCACCCCGTCATATGTGGAAATTCCCAAGGGTACTATGACAGCATGAATCTCTCGGCGGAGACCTTGCTCAAACATCCGCGCTCGGAGGTTGTCATCATAGACCAAGTCCGGGTAAAAGCGTGCACTGTCTGCAAAACTAGCCGCGTACTCGGCCACCGTCACCTCTCCCTTTTGAAACTGCCGGAGCTCCTGAATCCGAAATGAGCGCATGCAGGAGGTGAAAAACTGCTCACGAAACAACAACTGAATGTCATCCCACGAAGGTGACGAATTGTCAAGAAACTGAGTCACCAGACTCCACCAACTCCAAGCTTCCCCATGAAAAAGGCTGGTTGCCAAAGCCACTCTCTGATTTGCCGGCATCGGCACAAGCCTGAAAAGGCAAACCACTGCCTCGAGCAACACCTCTACTTCCTGAGGGTCTGGCTCACCACTGAACCTCAGTGGTCTCTGCCGCTGGAACTCACGGAGCGTGCTCAACCAGCGCTCAAGCTCAGCCTGCTCTGCTGAAACTTCCTATTGCTCAACAAGTGGGGGTGCTGCTACCAGCCCTCTCGGAGAAAGGGAATCGCATGATGGATCCTGGACTGTGGCCTCGTAGGTCATAGGGTCATCGTCACACACCAGAGCCAGTAACTAGGCTGGCTGTCTTCGCGGAGACATCATGAATATTATCAACGAGTGCTGCGGTCAGATGAGAATATATGTATATACCAATAGCAACGATGTGGAGATGACTCAAGAAGGACAGTCAAAGACTCAATCCTATGTGATTAACAAACAAATTACATGCAACAAGTGTCTCGGCATTCCGAGTCAACAAGGGGTTATCAAGGTCCTGGTGAATGGATAGGTCGGACGCCGCACCATCACTGGACTCCTTGGCCTGAGAGCCACTCTTGAGACACATTAACACTGGTGCCCGAAATCCCAACCACTTACTTTTATTTTCGGGACGTCTGAACAATGTCTCATGGAATGAACCACCTCTAATACCACTTTGTCACGACCCGACCCTACCCGGGCTCGAGCCGCAACTACCTCAAGCCCGCCTTCATAGGCCAGGGGCTGGATACTAGCGCCAAAGGCACAATAACTCGGGGAGGCCTTTGCCTAAGCACCTGTACACACACACACAACAAACTCAATGCAATAGTGCAGAGTAAAAGTAAAGACAAGAATAGAAAAGGAAAGGGAAACTGCTATATATATATCACCAAGTGAATCGACCTCTACAAGTATAAACTAAAATGAAAAGGGGGAAAACACACGCCCAACCAAAAAGTGCCACAACACGGCAACAAGTAATAAAAAAGAAACAGCTGACGGGTCTCCCACCTAGAACCCGACCACGATCACCGCACGAGGTCCAAGCTCCCAAGCTCCTACGCTCTACCGAAGTCACACACCACCTTTCCATCGTCCGGAAATGGCACACTAGGTGCGGGAAAAGCCCAAGCAGGGGTGAGTATAAAAATACTCAGTAGGATACCCCGAAGGCATGAGGGAGAAACAATGGGGGTACCGAAGGGTGAGCAGTAGAGCAAACAGTAAAAGTAGAGGAGTACAACTTAATGTGAAGTAGAATACCAGTAGAGAGCCCAGCTCAACCCAACAAAAGAAAAAAAGTATACTCGTCCAGACACAAGAAGCTGGAAACGGTGAGAACATGAACTTCTCGTCAAGTCTTCGCTACATATAGCTGGAGTGTAGACTCGTACAACCATGAGAAGCTAGACCCGGAAAGCACGTGGCGTACCCTGCGTGTCTTCGCCTCTCTTGGAAGGAGAGCAACCAAACCCAAGAAGTGGGTGCAGGAACATGGTACATACAAATCCATATGCTCTTTCGAGAAGCCCGAACCACATCGTAAGGGGATCTCCATTCCATAGCACAGCCCAACAAAATGAGTCACCAACAGTCCCAAAAGAAACACCATCATCGATGCCCAGTATCATGCACGTTTTCCTAGAGCCGCAATCCAAGGGTCTCAATCACCGCACCCTGACACTATCCGCTTTGGGCGGTAATGACACACCCGCACGGTTTTAGATTGCGTCACAAGAATGCATCTCAGTTAGGAAAGAGCCCCTCGAACTGGAGAGTTCTAGGGAATGTCAAACCACACCTTGTCACTGCCCTTCATTCGAGAGGTATCCTCAAAGTCAACCCATCACAACACTGACTAGTATAACCAAGGGTCCCGCTCCGGAAATCATGGAGGAAAGCCACAGACTATCCTAGTCGAGAGGACTGAGTCTGGAATGCCAAAAGGTGTCCACACTGCCCGGCCCTGCTGGAGGGTAATTTATAACTAGATATTGGGTGACCCACTGCCCAGCCCTGCTGGAGGGTAAACCCTAATACATCGTCAGGAAACCCACTGCCTAGCCCTTTTGGATGGTAAACCCTATTACATCATCAAGAGACCCACTGCCCAGCCCCGCTAGAGGGTAGACCTGGAATACGTCGACAGGCGACCCACTGCCCAGCCTTGCAGGAGGGTAGACCTGGAACTAGACGACAAGAGACCCACTGCCCAGATCTACTAGAGGGTAGGCCCTAAGAAGTCATCGGGTGACCCACTGCCCAGTCTCTGCTGGAGGGTAGACCCTAAGTGCGTTGGGTGACCCAGTGCCCAGTCCCTGCTGGACGGTAGACCCTATGAGTGTCGGGTGAACCACTGCCCTGTCTCTGCTAAAGGGTAGACCCTAGAAGACGATGAGTAACCGACTACCCAGCCCTGCTGGAGGGTAAAACTCAGAACTGCTCTGGCCATATCCACTGGAGTGTACAACACTGGCCAACTAAACATGGAGTGGGTATCGCGCAACCACCCATCTCCAGAACAACTCTCCCAAAAGAGTTTCAGCACATGTTCCATCATTGGGTTCCACTAGCACCGCTACTGGCCGATCCATCAAGAACGAAACCAGGGGGAGACCACTCAACCCTGCTGTTCAACAAACACACAGAGGGACCCTCTATGTCGCGATAGGTCAAAGTACGCAATGCAGAACACGGCAAGCACATGGGGCCCACACAACGTGTGGCCCCATCTCAACCCCAACTGAATGTACCAACGTTATCAGGTAAGAACAACCACATGTACCTCCAAGAATTTCCGTATACTCCCATAGTATACCACAGTCTCAGCCCAAGGGCCATCATGCACACAACACCCAACATCAACGTGAAGGCATTACATAAGGTCTCCAACTCAAAGGCCCAGGCACAACCAGCCTCATCTTGAGAACCATTTACATCACTCTCCCAAGAGTGCGCGATCACACGCCAAGGGTCCGCCATAAACTTGGTAGGGGGAACCACCACAAGAGCACCTTCCATGCTTCCTCTTTTCCCAAGATTTCACAAGAGGCTTTACACAGCCAAACGAATAACACCGTTGCAATCCTCACTGAAAAACATGCGAGATCGACTACTTACTCGCCTCCAACGGATATCCGATGAAAAATTCACCAACACCGCCTCAAGCCTGAACGACGCCCCGTGATCCCAAGCCTCGGCCCCAAAAACAGTCAGCTGGATCGCACCAATGTGATCCCCTTAGGAAAACACAACAAAATCGCAACTCACATGAGTGAAACAGATATCCGGAGAAAAAGGTGCATTCCGACGCACCGCACACGAGCGGTGCTGCGTGGGACCCACATCCTGGTGCTGAAGCACAATGAACGGATCGTACCATTGTGATCCTCTCGAAAAAGAACACAAGGCAGACTATCCACTTGTCCAAAACGGTCGCTTGGTGATTAAGATGGAAAATCACCGTCGACACCCAAATGGCCCTCATGGGCCCCACACCATCGTGCCGAATTAGGGCGGGTGGATTGCACCATTGAAATACCCTCGGAAAAACACCCATAATCTAATACTCAAACACCCCAAACGGATGCCGAGTGAAAAAGTAGTGTTTCACTAAAGTACGTGAAAACTAGGCCCCGTGGGGCCCACACTTCATCTCCAACCCGAACACTTTGGAAAGCTCTTCAAAAGGTCCGCACGAGGACTTGTATCACGGTGCCACTAACGATGTGTCAATCGGACATCCCAAGTGGGAGTTAGGTCTGACAAAAGAATAATTAATTAATTAATTAATTAATTAATTATTCACATTGTGTTTCGTGCTGCAGAGCAACGAAACCAACCCACAAAGGTTCCAAACCACATTGGAAAGACCGTCTTAGCCTCAAGGCCATAACACCACCGACGGCGCGTCAAACAGACGTCTGGCTCGCGAGCCACTTCTGTCACAACATTAATAATAGATTAATATTATTAAATTAAATCTCTCGGGTCACCCGTCCTCGGGCACGGAATCCAAATGTCCCAAAACACAACTTAATGAGAGCGGCTCGTTGATACGAACTCATCGCCGCAGACGGTGTGTCAAACGGACGCGCCGTTTGAAAGATAAGGCCTTCCAAAATGTATGGGGCCCAAAGGGGCCGGTACGGACCGGTCCAGACCGTCGGCCCGGTCCAGACCGTCGGCCCGGTCCAGACCGCTGCGGCCCGCTGGCCGCGGCTCACTCCCATCGCACCGGACCCCTCGGGTCAGGTTCTTCCCAGTAGACCGGCCAGATGGCCGATCATCTTCTTCTCCCGCAGGACCCGCGTTCGGTGGGACCTTGTCAGCGCCGCACCCCCGAGGTGCGGTGCCTCGGGTTCCTCTTCTGAGGGCGACGGGCCAAAGCCACGCCGTGGCCACCTCGTCCCCGACCTGCCACTGGTCGCACCCGGCTCCTCCGAAGGCGCCTGATGCCGCTCGTCGTCCGCGAGCCCGGCCGACACCAAAGCCCCTAGCCACCCTCACCTTGCCACGAACCCAGCTACTGTCGAACGCCGCCCGCGCCAGGAGCCACCGCGTGCCGCCGCCTGAGCCCCTGCCGCACCGCCGCTGGACCTCACCAGAGAACCCGGAACTGCCGTAACCTTCAAAAACCCGCAAACTTCGGCGGACGTCTGCGGGGTCTTCGGAACTCAGTTTTACAAACAAAAACAAGTGATAGAGAGAGAATAAAATCTACTACGCGTTTATGGGATTTGATTCAACGATTGAATGACAATCTACACATATAATTGAGGTTGAAAGATGGTTCAGAAATTAAAATACAAACAAAGACCTCCTACCTCGCTGGGCTTCGCCCGAAGCTTCACGAACGATCCGCCGCTGCACCGTCGCCTTTCTAGAGTGGAGGAGGGGAGGGATCTTCATGGCTTCCTTGAGGGAGGCTTCGCTAGAGAAGAACAAGGGAGAAGTGGGTGGGGGAGGGTTTAAATTAATTAATTAATGTTTTAATTAATTTAAATCCCCCGGAAAGACCCGCATCTGAAACCCCCGACGGGGTCGAGGTTAAGCCTTGCCAAGGGTAAACACCACCTCTCGAGCACAATGGTGGTATCAGAATTTCAATCTGATACCCTATTGAAAAGTTATAAAATTTAACGTCTGAAGCCGCTAAATTACGAAAACGCCCCTGCGGCCATTTTTCACAAACGGGCCATGCCCGCGAAAAATACACCCCTCCTATAGTAAACAGCACATTTCGAACTCAACGGTGCCCTCGGTTTTCCAATTCGAGCCACCTTTTAAGAGATATTCCAGTTTCAACACTAAACGAATTAATTAATTAATTGATTAATCCGTTTAACGTTCCAGAAGCGGGAGAGGAATCCAAATGTCCCGCGCCGACACGTTTTATGTCATTCATAGGGTAAATACCTCATTCCAGACCTATATGTACACTTGGATCTCTGATCTGGATCACTGTTAAGGAGTGATCCCATTTATTTCGCATTCCCAGTGTGAATGCACTGAAAATTTAATTCTGGCCACTCCGGGGCTTAGAATCGAACGCTGTCTGAAGGCGCTTCACTAGAATATTATCAAGAAATTTACAACATCTTTCTCATCAAAATACAGGTTCTCACATCATTTCCTCCTTCAAGATTGTCATCCCCAAAAAGAAAAACTAGAGAGCAACACAGGGTACTAATCCCACCCCTGGAATTCTCTTACCCAGAAAAACCCACGCACAGCTTTGCGTCACTGCAGACAGACCAAAGGATTGATCTGTTCACGCTAGGTCGGCCGTCGACGATGTCGTGCACCCACTCTAGACTTTGGGGTTAGGGCAAGGTGGTAGGGTACCTCGCCTTCCCTTTTCACAGTCTCAAACGGCCCGAAGGCCCTCGGGGGTAGCTCACCTCCCCGATCCAACCTCTACGTCACACGCCGTGACAGGAACCATAGCTTGGGAATGGGAAAGGCCCGATGATTCCCTCCATCAGAATATCCTTATGGTGAGGCACCCAAGGATATCTGGTCATGCAAGATTTCATAGATGATGTCTCTCATCCAAGACTCTCTTACACGCTTGGAAGCGAAGGAGTCAACACCGTCGACGAAAGGAAAAGGTCTCACACCTTTTTCCTTACCAACACAGGGTTACACCCGACGCCCTGCGTCACCCTGGTAACACCTCAAACAAGGAGCTGGGAGAAAAGCCTTTCACTCATAGAGACTAACAATTCAACTGCAAGAAGTAGAAGAGTTGTAAGGGGTACCTCTTACCATCCCATGCTCTGTAGGATCGTAGACATCCAAAGCTCACGTCTATCCGTGGTCCCAACCATCAGCTCCCGGATCCTGACATGGACCTCATAGTTGTGATGGGGAGATCTCATAATGTCATCCCCCACTACGAGCTCCTCTCGATCCTCTTCTAGCACCACCTCCCTGGGTACTACTCCAATTACAACGCTGCCTCTATCGTGACGGCGCACCTGCTGCCTACCCGAAACTCTCCGCATGCCTGGTCAGGATGTCTCGTCCCAAGTGACCTCCCTCGTCACAAGCATAACACCGACTCTCTCTGTGCTGCACTGGTGCCCTCCGATGCCACAGTGTTGTACGACCACACCCCTGAGTCCGGTTGTCTGAAAGCCACATGCGTCCATGTTCTCCTTGTCAATTCCCACTAGCTGCGACAGATGTATTGGCTCCAACGTGCTTGCTGTCACCACCAACTCTAGAACGTGACAAGAAGCTTTCTGTCACCAGCACCTTCTCTAGCACCCCGTCATATGTGGAAATGCCCAAGGGTACTATGACAGCATGAATCTCTCGGTGGAGACCTTGCTCAAACTTCCTCGCTCAGAGGTTGTCATCATGGACCAAGTCTGGGTAAAAGCGTGCACAGTCTGCAAAACTAGCCGCGTACTCGGCCACCGTCACCTCTCCCTGTTGAAACTGCAAGAGATCCTGAATCCGAAATGAGCGCAAGCAGGAGGGGAAAAACTCCTCACGAAAAAACAATTGAATGTCATCCTAAGAAGGTGACGAATCGTCAAGAAACTGAGTCACCAGACTCCCCAAACGCCAAGCTGCCCCATGAAAAAGGTTGGCTTCCAAAGCCACTCTCTGATCTGCCGGCATCTGCAGAAGCCTGAAAAGGCGAACCACTGCCTCGAACCAAGCCTCTGCTGCCTGAGGGTCTGGCTCACCACTGAACCTCAGCAGTCTATGCTGCTGGAACTCATGGAGGGAGCTCAACCTGCGCTCAAGCTCAGCCTGCTCTACTGAAACTTCCTATTGCTCAACAAGTGGGAGTGCTGCTACCGGCCCACTCTGAGAAAGAGAATCGCATGATGGAACCTGGACTGTGGCCTCATAGCTCATAGGGTCATCGTCACACACCAAAGCAGGTAACTAGGTTGGATGTCTTCGCGAAGACATCATGAATATTATCAACGAGTGCCGCGGTCAGATGAGAATATATGTATATACCAATAGCAACGATGGGGAGCTGACTCAAGAAGGACAGTCAAAGACTCAATCCTATGTGATGCACAAAGAAATTCCCTGCAACAAGTGACTCGGAATTCCGAGTCGACAAGCGGGTTATCAAGGTCCTGGTGAATGGATAGGTCGACCGCCGCACCATCACTGGACTCCCTGGCCTGAGAGCCACTCTCGAGACACATTAACACTATTGCCCTAAATCCCAACCACTTCCTTTTATTTTAGGGACGTCTGAACAATGTCTCATGGAACGCACCACCTCTGATACCACTTTGCCATGACCCGACCCTACCCGGGCTCGAGCCGCAACTACCCCAAGCCCGCCTCCGTAGGCCAGGGGCTGGCTACTAGCGCCGAAGGCACAATAACTCGGGGAGGCCTTTGCCTAAGCACCAGTACACACACACACAACAAACTCAATGCAATAGTGCAGAGTAAAATTAAAGACAAGAAAAGAAAAGGAAAGGGAAACTGCTATATTTATATATATCACAAAGTGCATTGACCTCTACAAGTACAAACTAAAATGAAAAGGGGGAAAACACACGCCCAACCAAAAAGTGCCACATCCCGGCAATAGGTAATCAAAAAGATACAGCTGACGGGTCTCCCACCTAGAACCCGACCACGACCACCGCACGAGGTCCAAGCACCCAAGCTCCTACGCTCTACCAAAGTCACACTCCACCTTTCCATCGTCCGCAAATGGCACACCAGGTGCGGGCAAAGCCCAAGCAGGGGTGAGTATAAAAATACTCAGTAGGATACCCCGAAGGCTCGAGGGAGCAACAATGGAGGTACTGAAGGGTGAGCAGTAGAGAAAACAGGAAAAGTAGAGGAGTACAACTTAATGTGATGTAGAATACCAGTAGAGAGTCCAGCTCAACCCAACAAAAGAAAAAAAGTAGACTCGTCCAGACACAAGAAGCTAGAAATGGTGAGAACATGAACTTCTCGTCGAGTCTTAGCTACCAATAGCTGGACTGTAGACTCGTCCAACCATGAGAAGCTAGACCCGGAAAGCATGTGGCGTACACGGTGCATCTTCGCCTCTCCTATAAGGAGAGAAACCAAACCCAAGAAGTGGGTGTAGGAACATGGTACATACAAATCCATATGCTCTGTCAAGAAGCCCGAACCACATCATAAGGGGATCTCCGTCCCATAGCTCAGCCCAACAAAATGAGTCGCCAACAGTCCCGAAAGAAACACCATAATTGATGCCCAACATCCCGCATGTTTTCCTAGAACCGCAATCCAAGGGTCTCAATCACCGCACCTTGACACTATCCACTTTGGGCGGCAATGACTCACCCACATGGTTTTATATTGCGTCGCAAGAACGCGTCTCAGTGGGGAAAGAGCCCCTCGAACTGGAGAGTTCTAGGGAATGTCAAACCACACCTTGTCACTGCCCTTTATTCGAGAGGTCTCCTCAAAGTCAAGCCGTCACAACACTGACCCGTATAACCAAGGGTACAACTCCGGTAATCAAGGAGGAAAGCCACAGACTATTCTAGTCGAGAGGACTGAGTCTGGAGTGCCAAACAGTGTCCACACTGGCCAGCCCTACTGGAGGGTAATTCATAACTAGATATCGGGTGACCCACTACCCATCCCTACTAGAGGGTAAACCCTAATACATCATAGGGAAACCCACTGCCCAGCCCTTTTGGATGGTAAACTCTATTACATCATCAGGACACCCACTGCCCAACCCCGCTAGAGGGTAGACCTGGAATAAGTCGACAGGCGACCCACTGCCCAGCCTTGCTGGAGGGTAGACCTGGAAATAGACGACAGGCAACCCACTGCCCAGACCTACTAGAGGGTAGGCCCTAAGAATTCGTCGGGTGACCCACTGCCCAGTCTCTACTGGAGGGTAGACCCTAAGAGCGTTGGGTGACCCACTGCCCAGTCCCTGTTGGAGGGTAGACCCTAAGAGTGTCGGGTGACCCACTGCCCCTATCTGCTAAAGGGTAGACCCTAGAAGACGATGAGTAACCCACTACCCAGCCCCACTGGAGGGTAAAACTCAGAACTGCTCTAGCTATATCCACTGGAGGGTACAACACTGGACAACCAAAAACGGAGTGGGTATCGCGCAACCACCCATCTCCAGAACAACTCTCCCAAAAGAGTTTCAACGGCTGTTCCATCATGGGGTGCCACTAGCACCGCTACCGGACGATCCATCAAGAATGAAACCAGGGGGAGACCACTCAACCCTGTTGTTCAACAAACACACAGAGGGGCCCTCTATGTCGCGATAGGTCAAAGTACGCAAAACAGAACATGGCACGCGCATGGGGACCACACAACGTGTGGCCCCATCTCAACCCCAACTGAACGTACCAACGTTCTCAGGTACGAACAACCACATGTACCTCCAAGAATTTCTGTATACTCCCATAGTATACCACAGTCTCAGCCCAAGGGCCATCATGCACACAACTCCCAACATTAACATGAAGGCATTACATATGGTCTCCAACTCAAAGGCCCAGGCACAACCAACCTCGTCTTGTGAACCATTTACATCACTCTCCCAAGAGTGCGGGATCACACGCCAAGGGTCTGCCACAAACAAGGTAGGATGAACCACCACTGGAGCACCTTCCATGCTTCTGCTTTTCCCATGATTGCACAAGAGGCTCTACACAGGCAAAAGGATAACATCGTGGCAATCCTCGCTGAAAAACACGCGAGATCGACTACTTACTCTCCTCCAACAGATATCCGACGGAAAATTCACCAACACCGCCTCATGCCCGAATGACACCCCGTGATCCCGAGCCTCGGCCTCAAAAATAGTTAGGTGCATCACACCAATGCGATCCCCTTAGGAAAACACATCAAAATCACTACTCACATGAGTGAAACGGATATCCGGAGAAAAACGGTTCATTACGACGCACCGCTAATGAGTGGTGCTGCGTGGGACCTGCATCCCGGTCTAGAAGCACAATGAACGGATCGTACCATTGCGATCCTCTCGAAAAAGAACACAAGACGGACTATCCATTTGTCCAAAACGGTCGCCTGGTGATTAAGATGGAAAATCACCGTCGACACCCAAATGGCCCTCGTGGGCCCCGCACCATCGTGCTGAATTAGGGCGGGTGGATTGCATCATTGAAATCCCCTCGGAAAACACCCATAATATAATACTCAAACACCCCAAATGGATGCCGGGTGAAAAAGTAGTGTTTCACCATAATACGTGAAAACTAGGCCCCGTGGGGCCCGCACTTCATCTCCAACCTGAACGCTTTGGAAAGCTCTTCAAAAGGTCTGCACGAGGACTTGGATCATGGTGCCACTGACGATGCGTAAATCGGACATCCCATGTGGGAGTTAGATCTGACACAAGAATAATTATTTATTTATTTATTTATTTATTTATTTATTTATTCACATTGTGTTTCGTGCCACAGAGCAACGAAACCAACCCGTAAAGGTTCCAAAACACATTGGAAGGACCTTCTTAGCCTCAGGACCATAGCGCCACTGACGGCGCGTCAAATAGACGTCTGGCTCGCGAGCCACGTCCGTCACAAATTTAATAATAAATTAATATTGTTAAATTAAAGCTCTCGGGTCACCCGTCCTCGGGCACGAAATCCAAATGTCCCAAAACACAACTTAATGAGAGCGACTCGTTGATACGAACACATCGCCGCAGACGGCGTGTCAAACGGACGTGCCGTTTGAAAGACATGGCCTTCCGAAATGTATGGGGCCCAAAGGGGCCGGTAAGGACCGGTCCAGACCGTCGGCCCGGTCTCGACCGCTGTGGCCCGCTGTCCGCTGCTCACTCCCATCGCACCGGACCCCTCGGGTCGGGTTCTTCCCAGTAGACTGGCCAGACGGCCGGTCTTCTTCATCTCATGCAGGACCCACGTTCGGCGGTTCCTTGTCCACGACGCACGCCCGAGGCGCGGTTCCTTGGGTTCCTCTGCTGAGGGTGACGTGATGATGCCGCCCCGCGGCCACCTCATCCCCGACCTGCCACCGGCCGCACCCGGCTCCTCCGAAGCCGCCTGAGGCCGCTCGCCATCCACGAACCCGGCCGACACCGAAGCCCCCTGCCACCCTCGCCTTGCCACGAACCCAGCCGCTGCCGAACACCGCCCGCGCCCAGAGCCACCACGCTCCTCTGCCTTAGCCCCTGCCGCACTGCAGCTGGACCTCGCTGGAGAACCCGGAACCGCCAGAACCTTCAAAAACCCGTAAACTTCAGCAGATGTATGCGGGGTCCTCGGAACTCGGTATTACAAACCGAAACATGCGATGGAGAGAGAATAAAATATACTACGCATTTATGGGATTTGATTCGACGATCGAACGACAATCGACACATATAATTGAGGTTGAAAGATTGTTCGAAAATTAAAATGAAAACAACGACCTCCTACCTCACAGGGCTTCACCCGAAGCTTCACGAACGATGCACCGCCCTGCCGTCGCCTTGCCATAGTAGAGGAGGGGAGGGAGCTTGAGGGCTACATTGAGGGAGGCTTCGCCAGGGAAGAACAAAGAGAAGGGGGAGGGGTGGGTTTATATAAATTAATTAATTTAAAACCCCCGGAAAGACCTGCATCTGAAACCCCCGACGTGGTCGAGGTTAAGCCTCCCTGAGGGTAAACACCACCTCTCGAGCACAACGGCGGTCTCAGAATTTTAATGCGAGACCCCGTTCAAATGTTATAAAATTTAACATCTGAAGCCGCTAAATTACGAAAACGCCCCTGAGGCCATTTTTCACAAACGGGCGGTGCCCGTGAAACGTACACCCCACCTAGGGTAAACGACACACTCCGAACTCAATAGTGCCCTCGGTTTTCCAATCTGAATTACGGTTTAAGAGATATTTGAGTTTCAACACTAAACGAATTAATTAATTAATTAATTAATCCGTTTAACGTTCCAGAAGCGGGCGAGGGGTCCAAACGTCTCAGGGCGAAAAGTTTTATGTCGTTCATAGGGTAAACAACCCATTACAAACCCATCTGTACACTTGGATCTCTGATACGGATCACCATTTAGGAGTTATCCCATTTATTTGGCGTTCCCAGTGTGAATGCACTGAAAATTTAATTCCGGCAACTCCGGGGCTCGGAATCGAACGCCGTCTGAAGGCGCTGCTATGGAAGATTATCAAGAATAATCCAAAGCCTTTCTCAGCAAAATCCAGGTTCTTACAATTTTCTTCACTAGAATATCTCTCATATTTATGTCATCCAATATGTTTGAGATTTTTTTTGATTACATTTTATAATGTCTATATATCTATTCAGAATACCCATTAATTCGACAGAGTATAACCTTGTATTTTTTATCAATCATTATTTATAAGACAAAACCTCTATATGAATAAAAATTGAATATTACTGTTGTTGAATGTGATAATTAACATAGAATTCTATTCATTAGTCATCATTTTGGATCATCATGATTATTATTTTATACCCCACATAAATTCAACAATATCCTGAGGTACATTATCAGAACTAAAAAAATAAATGCCACCACTAACACTCCAATTCCACAGACATGAATTATTGGGTAGTTTGAAATTCATTTTTTTGCAACTTATTTAGTTAAATATCATCAGAGAACTCCATCCACCCAACAAATACTGCAAGATAAAACTAATAATTTTTTTAGTGCCCTCTTACATATATCATGATCCTCATTTGATGAATAATATTTGCATCCTAAAATAGGGGTAGTTCTCTTATATATATTCTCATTCAATGTCAAGAAAACTATTTCCAAAGACCCCCAAAAATAAATCTATTACACTTGTTTCCTCGGTAAATTTTTTGTCACCTCAGACCCAAACACCAAGATTTGGTGCTTAAAAAAATTACCAAGAGAAATTAATTACCTGTGATATTACAAAATAATTTTATATCATTATTTTAAATATCATAAATTTCATAAATAATAAATCTCACAAAATACACAAATTCCCTTTTCAAAAATGTGTAGAGGCATTTAGAACAAGATACATCATAAACTAGTTTTTAACACCTTCTATTATTTATCCATAATTACGAAACACTAGACACACACCTATAAATTTAATATGGTATACTAATCCTCAGAACATGGTTATTAAATAAATAACAACGTGGTGAGGTCAAATAATTATAAACAGTGTATTTATAAATATTAAATCATGTTTTAGATGATAAGCATATAAGAACATAATGACTATAGAAAATAACTAATTGAAAAAAACATTGATAAATAACTGTTCTCATAAGTTAGGATTGAAAGACATGTAATCCAAAATTTAAAAATATACCCAGTTATAGATTTGTGGATTAAATATATATAATATCATAAAATAAAACATTGGTAAAATTATATATATTTTCTATCATTATATTATGACCATATTTGAGAATCCCCTCTATTTGTTATCTCTTAATGTGTAAGAATGATAACCCTTTAATGTTATTAAATATCCTTGTTGGCCCATAAAACATTATCTCATGTAATATATAACCAAATCCATTGAATTAGAGGGTGACATAGGAAGCCTCCCATCAATATCCATTAATTATTTTGGCATTTGAAATAAGTAACTTTTCTTATTGAAATGAACACTTGGTAATGAATTTGATTTTATATAATTACAAAATGGAACCTCATAAACCTAAATCATGGATAATATTAATTAATAATCTCATTTAATCTCCCATGATGAGAATATCATATAAAAATTGATAGGGTGTTTATTTAAACAAAACACCACATTAATTAAAACTTTTAACAGAAAAATGGAAGATAGAATGAAAAATTTATTTTAGAAAACAGCTCATAACATTATTATAAAGAGATCAAATTATGTATGAACCTAAAGAGACATTTTATAGGAGTTAACATAAATAAACCATTAAAAAAAATTAATGGACTAACAGATAATGATTAATTTATGATAACATAATAGATTTCACTTATAAATATTTATTTGAAGATATAAATGTAGACATTAAGGGAAAATAAATTAATATATTATGAAATTTATTTTATGTTAGTGAAAAATATAATGACTGTGATAAAAAAATTCATTTGAATAGTGGGAAGGGGGAAATTATTGATTGCATAAATTTATACATATTTGGAATTAATGATAATGATAGGACAATATTTGTTGTATATATGAAAAATTATATGAAATAGAACATTATCATTTGGAGAGGATAATGAATTATATTACCATAAATATATTTATAAAAAAAATATTTCAATAATTGTATTCCCTATATATGAAGGAATAAATTAATTATAATTTCATTACAAAGTAGAATAATAACCATAATATAAAATTATATTCTAATAGGAATCATTATAACTATAGAATATAATTTTAGTAAAGTAATATCCAAATAAATATCATAAAAATTGGATTAATAATCCATTATAAATTATTTACCAATAAAAAATTATAAACAATGTCCAAAAATTTCCAATAAGTTTTATATTTTCCTAATGTAAAATAAATCAATCTATATTAAGGGAGTTCAATAATTATCATTATAACTCAATGAAAAGAAATTGATTTATTAGATTCCCTTAACATTAATATTTCTTATGAAAACATAACATTTCATTTATTTTAACAAAAATTAAAGTCATAATAACATTTTTTGAAACCATATTCATTTATATAACAATTCATGAACCTATTATTGAATTTTTACATATATTTTTCAGCTATATTTTATATTAAACATGGGTTGTAATTATTTTAGATTAATTATTTAATAATATTTTTATAATGGTGGTGTTGATTAAATTTTTTAGCTTAAAATATCGTAAATTTAATATCAATCTAGGAACTGCGATAGTTGTTTTATATAAATTTATATTACTGAAATTTTATTTCTATGAATTTTAGTTTTTATCCATGTTTATTATGGTGGTGAATTGAATTATAGGTTGATCAAATTAAAAAAATGTGGTCATAAATAATAATAATTTAAATATTAACATAAATACACATAAAAAATAAAAATAATATTTACCCATTGAATTATAATAAAAATAGAATATAAGTGTCCATATCCATAATTTATAGAAATATAAATCCTCTTTCATATAGGTTGTCAAGTAATCTGAAACTTGAAAATGGTAAAAAAAAAATTGAGTTTTTATATGTACGAGGTTCTGTTAGAGTTACAACGTCATTGAAATAAATAGATGATATTATTTTTATTTTTAATTTCATGAATAATATTTTATGTTTTTTTAATTGATAAAATATTAGATGAAGTACTAAACATGTAAAATTTATAGTGCGGGAAGTCCACATATACTCTGAGGTGACATGTTCGCCATAATAGAATAAATATTAGGTAATAATTTGATTATATTATAAAAATAAAAAAACTATTAAATATTATATTTATTCACTAAATACATCATTTAGACAATATTTTTATGGTTTTTTTCATTAATGGAACATCTCCTATGTGTAGGTGATAGTCTCCATGTAATACACACAATATAATAGTTTCTCTTATGGTTTGGAGAATGGTATAAAATGGTTATAATATGATATTAATAATTGAAATGATGATTTATTCTAATAATTTTATTATATAAAATTTAGTAGATAATATTAGGATAGGAAATGTATATATGTTTTGAGGTGTTATTAGGAAATAGTTTTGATAATTCCATATAGGTTTTCTATAATGATAATTTGGACTGTGATCAAACAGGTTATAAGGGAGAGGAGTGTTGATGTTGTAATATTATAAATGTAAATGATTCCATTCATATGCCTTGTAGATGATATATATGAGAAATATTGTGGTGTAGAAAGAGTTAATGTTAATACATACATTTTTACACAAGTTTATAATAAATTATTATGTCATTTACTGTAATATTTTTTAGTTTCAACATTTCATTTCAATATTTAACAATATTTTAAATATATAATTTACTTTTAATGTTTATAAGTATAAATTTTATAATTAAAAAATATGAACATGCTGATTTTAAATATGAAATAAATTTAGAAATATTTTACTTATAATGGTGTTCAAAATAATTTTTCTGATCATATAACACATAAATACTCTTTTTTTGGAAAATTGTACCATCGTATTAAATGTTTTTATAAATATAAGACATTCAGTTTTGATTATTTTTATGAAGTGTGTTAGTTTACTAGTAAACAAAAATGATTTATCTTAAAATCAAAATATGAAAAAAAGATTTCCCAATGAGAATTTTTAATTGAATAAAAATACCAAAAATATTTTTTAATATTTACATATTTCATAGGTTCTAAAAATGAATTACTTATTTTTATAAATTCATTATTATATTTTTAAATTTTATAATTTTAATTTTTAAAAATTATAATTCCTATAAAAATTATTCTATAAAACTATTATTTAAGTAATATATTTTAATAATTTTAAATTCCTTTAATACTAATGAAAACATACTTTACCCTTAAAAAGAAAAATTATCATTTTAGAAAATATACTGAATTACATCAGATGAATATATAAACATGAATAATTCAAAATGAAGCTATAGTTTTCTAATTTTATTTTTGAATTTTCATATTGTATCTTTTAGAAAAAAATTTATGAAGTGTACACTTTATATAAGAAAATATTTTTTATTCATTTGAACTGCCTTCATTATTTTTTTAAACAAATTACTAATTAAATTTATCTAATGATATTATTAATTTCAACAATACATTTTTTGAGTGGACATTATTTTCCCTAAACACTATAAAAATTTATATTTAAAAATTCATTGTGATATATTAATAATTTATGACATTGAAATTTAATTCTTTATATCATCTTAATTTTTATATTCATTTACCCTAAATAACATCAACTAGGATTTATAAACATGTTATGTTCTTATGAATGGCAAGGGTTTCTGTTCAACTACGACAAGGATTTATGAATTTTTATTATATGCAAATAACCACGAATAAAAATTCACTAATACATAATTTGTTGAATTATTATTGAGATAACATGTTCTTAGTGGTTTTACAATCATATATTATTTAGAAAAATATGGATTAGTTATATTGCGTGATGATATAAAAAAAATTATATATTTTTTTTAATAGTTAGTTTTCTATCCATATATGAATTAATTAAATTTTAATATTATAATTTTCAAAATCAAAAAACAATCATCAATTCATTTAAGGTTTTTGTATCATTTAAAATAAATTACTCAATATAGAGATTATATAAATTGAAATTACTAATAAAATTATATAGTATTACCAAATAATTCATTCACATGATTGTGTACAAGGATTCATCCTATATATAATAGAATTTTATTATTTCAATGATTTTAATTATAATTCATATAAAAACATACCAACATAACAACTCCTGGGAATTAACTTATTATATCATGTTTAATACAATTGAACTCGTCTTTATATTCAATTTCTAATAAGTGATCAAATATCTCCATCAAAAAAAATCATATTTACATCCATTAGTGGGAATCATGAAGAATTTCATTAATGGAAATCGATTTTTTCTTTAGATTAACGTAGTATAAAAACCATATTGATTGCCATCGAGAATTATTATTCATATGATAGGTTTTTAATTTCCTGATCAATTTTAAATATGAGTTTCTTACTCTCTCATGACATCCTGCAGTCCCACATTTTTTTATTCAAGTTTATCAATATTTTATTTCATTTACTGACTTTAAGTGTCCAGTTTGAGTTCATCTCCTACAACATCATTGATTGATAGTTATTTATAAATTATGAATGGAACTAAATATTACCTTTTGTAAACTCTAATTTGGGGATCACAGAATTGAGAATGTATCAATAGACTATCAAGTTATATATTATAGGTTTGATAAATAATTAAGATTGTGATATAATAATGATGTGTGTCTCCAACATCCTTCGAATCAGTCTTGATGCAATGTGGTAACATGACTAAAACACTTGGTATATTGAAACATATTGAATTATACCATTCTACGTTGGAACGTGAATTTCTTAATCTTAAAATATGACCTTAAACCCACAACAAATTTTTAATGTACATAATATTGTACACATAATTTATTAAAAATTAATATAAATCTATAGAAATAGAACCAATGAAATTATGGTAATTTCAAATTGAATTAAAATATATTTATGCAATTAATAATAAACAATTAAATTTTCATTGTAATTAAATGCCAATATAATATCATATTTTAAAAAACCAATAAAATTAAAAATATAAATTCAAGTTTCAGTATGATCATTTTTATATATTTTGAATAATATATAATAGTAATAAAATATTTATCCATTTATTTCGATTCAAATAAACTATTATATAAAAAAATTTCAATAAAAAAATATAATATATTTAAAAACATGGTTTTTTGATATACAAAATTATGTAAACAATTATAGAAATGAGGCCATATCTATATCATTTCCCATGAGTTCTTATGCTACATAATAAATATTACATTGTAAATATGTAAATTTTATTTCACACAAGACATGATTATTAGTCATATTTTTTTATTTATAACACATAATGGAACTACCATTTATATCATTTAATACAATATATGCTTCATACATGAAATCATTTTCCATAAACATCATTATTAAATTGATTAAAATTATTTATTAATTTTTTTCTAATAATAAAAAGTCAATTGTTTTGATAATTATTAAATTTATAAATTATAATTTAAATTATTTAATAATATATAATTCATAATTTTCTATTAAAATATTTATAAAAAATTTTATTTTTTAATATTCCATATTATTATCTGTTGATATAAAACAATCATTTTCAAATTAAATGGAATGTATTATAATTTTAAACGAAAATGCTGATATATAAATTATTTGTATAGTATATAAAGGTATTATAAATTTTAAAATAAAGAATATATATGATGGGGGTACCAAAATAATATAAATATTTCATAAAATTATATTATAATTGATGTTAATGGATTTCTAAAGTAATTATTTTAATTATATCACAATTATTTTTGATAGATAATATGATCAACGGTTCAAATAATGACACATTTTATTTATATTATGAAAATTTTTAAATAACAGATATTTGTTCAAAATTTGTTTATATATCATATAAAAAATAAATTTGTGGTTAGTTTAGTATTTTGCATAATATGGGAAGTTATTATTAGAACGGAAGCATGTTTTTTTTAATTTCTATTTATATATTAATCACAAATGACTATCACTTATTTAAATAATTCAATTTTCATTTATATTGTCTATTAATTGAACAATTATTCATTGATAAAATATATTACATTACAAAATTTATAAACTCTTAAACTACATATTTAAATTTCATAAATTCATATAAGGAGTTATATTATAGTATTGATAACTTATTTAGAGTTATTCTATCATTACATATTGTTGGATTTATTTAGGAACATTAACAAAAGAGATGATTATGATTTGTACATACATGTTGTCGTAATTATTATTCATTTTAGATATCCCATAAGTAATGTTTTGTTGGTTTGAGGGAAGTTTTATTAGACTTATCATTTTCCAAGGGGTTTACATCATCTCTCGAAAAAAATTGGATGACTATGTATGCATCAAATATTACTATTCAATTTACTGCTCATTTCAAATAATTCATAGAATTTAAATTAATGTCTTAATGTATCTTATGAATTTAATTCATCAATTAATTTATGAATTTTTTTAAATTTAGGTTAGAATCACCATATAGCATATGTGAAATTTTTATCACAATAATATTATGCGAAATAATTGATTTTTTGGAAAAAAAACTACATACTAACATGATTTAATACATTTAAATTTTTTTAAATTATAAATAATTTTGAGATTAAATATATAATAATAACATTTACTGTGAAATTCCTTTAAAATGGAAGAATTCTTTGCCTTCAATCCTTCAATTGATATGATCCAATCTATCATGTTCACATGGATTACAATATGTTAAAGATGAACGATAATGATATATCATTAATTGTTAGGTTCCTATTTCATGGTTTATACCATTAGTTACAGATATCCTAGAAGCCCAATAATTAATGTTAATAGATGAATCAAATTTTTGGTAATCCAAATATTGGAATGGGATAAGAGTTTTTCACACAAATGTTAATGAATCATATATGATATAATTGATATGATTTTAAAAAAATAATAATCATGTATTATGTACATGAATATCCTATATAATTTGAGGGGAAATATTTATATTGTTATAGTAATGTTTATTATGAATTTAAACAGGTTCATCAGTTTTATAGGGCCATATTTATTAACAATTATTATTAAATTCTTTTAAAACACAATAATTTTTTAATAGAAACTATCATTTTAGAAAAATAACATAATTATTATATAATATATGAATATTGGATGAATAAATTTATAGATATGAATAATATAAGAAACACATTATATAATTATATAATATTTTTTTACTTAATAAGAATAAAATACCCGTTTATTATAGAAACACATTCATGATAAATATTATTTTTGTATTCTATAAAAAAATTTATACCATATAAAATATAAACAGATATTCTCAAGGATTTAAATTTATAATATATGTTATAGATATAAATTATGAATCATATTTTTAATGATTAAAAAATATTAATAAATTCAAGGAACCTTTTCCAAATTTCCTAAATGTGTTTCTTATCAATGAACGTTGATTGAGATGTCAATGATCTAGTGTCTTAATAATATCATAAGATGGTAATATTTCTAACTAGTGGAATCAAAATTAGTTAGAATTTAAAATAATGTTTCTTTTATTATCTAATATAGGTCATTCTACCCTAGAGTTGCAATTAAAGAAGTTAAAAAAATTTGATATAATTATTATATATTTCTGAAGGGATAAAAATTCATAATAATTTATTTTCATGTATCCATTTTTGGTAAAATAATTATATGATTTTGAATTCTATATTATAGAAAACATTTCATTTAAAAATATTGTGTGTATATTGAAATTTAAAATAAATGTATAGATTTATGGATCCTATATTATGTATTCATATGATAAACCAAAAAATAAATGAATAATTAATTGAATAAAAATTAATAATTTAATCATTGGTGGATGAAAATAAATTATTTTTATTATCCTATGATTTATAATTTATGGTTAAATAAGTTCATTTGTTAGAAAATATTGGTTACGATCACCCTTATACTATTTATTCAAAACATATTTTCTTTAATTCATTATATTTATTACCATCTTTTGTGAAATTAAAATTGATTAAAATGTTTTATCTAGGATAAATGTTTATATATATATAGTTTAAATAAATTTGGTGAATTGGATCACACTACCCTTCAAATTAATATATTTATGGATATAGAATTCATTTTATAAAAAATCTCTCTACATATACAATAACATATTAGATATGGATAAAATAGTTAATTGGTTGAACAATAATATAAATCGGATATATTGTTTACATTTTAATTAAATATATTTTTGTAACACAACATTATGCTGTTATAAAATTATATTGTAAATGATTCTAGTGGGAGTATCTATGACCATTGAGAATTTAAAAGATAACCAATATAATTTTATAACAATCTATGTGACCTCAAATTAATATCATTAATTATTTTGGGTATGTCACAAAAATATTGTGATCAATATCTACCCTAATAAAAAAACATTACATTGAAAATATTAGATGCAATGATGATGTCTGGGAACATAGAAATAGTTCTAAGAAGGCAACAAATCGAATTTTCCTCAGAAATAATTTTATTTATGAAATAGACTACCAAAAACTACTTCAATGAATAAAAATAAGTTTATTAACTTCAAATCTACAAAAATAATTAAAATACTATTACATTATTTATGATACTGATTAAATTGTTTAGTGGGGGTGTTTTATCAAATGGTCACGTATGAACTTTTTGAGAAATAAAAATAAATTAAATGAGTTTAAAAAATTAAAAATATATATATATGATTTTTTTTGTATATAAAATAATGTATAATGAGATTAGTGTTCATATAATGATTTATTTTAAAGAAGAATATTATCTTAAAAACAAAAAACATGTTGTTCATTGCAAAATACTTTTCTCACATTTTCATTATTTCATTTTGGTTGTCTGTACACCTTAATTGAAAGGATAGTTCGAATCTCATAGTATAAGGTAATGCTATCACTAACTATTGATCACCATGGTTTTTTATATTTTAACATTAAATACTAATTTTTTTATGAGTAAGAATCTTGTAGCATGAAATAGAATATGCTCATCAGTATAAAATGGGGTTTTTACAAAGTATTACACATGAATTATACCACATGGATTGTCATAAACGATTTATTTATAATACTAATAGTGTATGATTCATATTTAGATTTTTATAATACTCAAGAATGTAAATACACCTATCATTTATCATTGATACTCTTATACATTTTATATTAATTATCGGAGACTGGAGTAATGAGGGGTGGTTTGGAATGTTTTGGATCAAGTAATCATTTTGATACATATAAATATGTTATTTTTTCTCGAGTTTTTTGTCTAAGACATTGGGAAATCGATCAAGACAGACCATGAATGAATATATTAATTAATAGACGGAACATATTATATTTTAATCCATTGTATTATATTTATATAATTTGACCCACCATAATAGAGAATTTCAAGTGATATAACAATATGAATTCTCAGTCTATAATACGAGAATAAAAAATATAAGTGTATATATATTATAATGAAATAAATTTCATCACATGGACAAATAATTTTATAGAAATATGTATTAAACTAAAATTCAGGTTTTTTTAGGTTATAACATGTGAACATTGGTATAGAGATGAATTTCTTTGATGAATATCCCATTTATTCCAATTTTAGATTGAGTAACCGTTGTCATTTTATAGTCTATTCCCATTTATTATATTAATAAATTTTATTTAATTAATAAGTATATTAAAATTGAACAATGGCCATAGTGGAATCACATTTTAAATGAATTAAGGGGGTTTTAATTTTACTAAAATTGATTCTCAAAATGTGTTTTTTAGTTTATTCAAATGGAATTCAAGATGTGTATTCATGTATTATTTCATATATAGTGAATTATATTAATAGCGATGATATTTTTTTCCAATTAATTTTCTAATATTTTCAAATTGAGTTTGGTAAATTGCTTCCCAAGTTATTATATGTGATACAATATATGGTTTCATTAGCCGAAGTCATTGACCAAATATATGAAGTGATTGATTAAAGAATATTTTCCTTTTATCTTCTTATCATGTGGGTCCATAGAACTATATTATATGCTATGATATATGAATATCATATGTAAACTATTAGATAATAATATTTCTAATAATTTTTTGATTTTCAAATAGTCTTATTTATTGTTGTGTGGGAACCAAAACATTATGCATAGGTTACAGATTCAATGTAGCCAATAAATTGTTCAATATTCAAAACATAAAGTTCATGGTATCCAAGAAACCATATTTCATGGGTTCCCACAACAAACAACTCCACTTCTAGTCTCTTACCATCATCATCACCCTTAACTTCATCATGACTATGTCATCACCTCTTCCACTAAGACTACACCAGTCAAAAGAGGCATCCACATCGAACACAAGATAAGACCAGAAGACAACAACAAGAAATAAAATATATTACTTTATAAATGTTTTAAAAATATAAACAAAATAGATAGTTAGAGTGAAATGTATACCAGAGTCCATTGTTTCCACCAAAAAATGACATAATAGACCAATAATGAACTAACATCATGTCAAAAATGTACCTTCATCTAGGATCACCATCATATGAGAAAAATAGGCATCAAGGATGATAATTACCAAAACAAAAAACACCCCAAACTCCATCACACCAAAAAAAGAAGGTATCAAATCTTGTAGATCGATGGTCACACAAGAAAAGAAATTAAAAAATCCATTGAAACTCAACTGTAGATCGTCCAGTAGGGGAGAGGTTAAATGTAAAACCAGGTAAGAGTCATTCACCAAAGGACCAACATAGGGGGATGAATCATCTAATGAAAAATTCAATCAAATCCATACATTTAATTCGAACATTGAACTAATCAAAAACTAAAATGCATCATAATATGATAATAAAAAGTTACCAGAGTGGAATGAGCTAAGATGAAGAGAAAAAGAGTCCAATGATGATAAGGAAATTACATAGGTCACTCTTTACCTTCTCCTACACCATCCCAATATGCCTAGAATCCCACATCATGTATGCCCAGGATGTGGTCGAGCATGATTGGTTGTCCATTAAGTGTAAAGGAGGGGGAAACCACATGATTCATCCACTAACCCTCAACCAGTCTGTCTACAGCACATACCCTATGAAAAAATGATGACATTTCATTCATAAGATAAAGGTTAAATGATGGTTGATGATCGATGAATGATGTCTTAACATGTATTGGTTACAAACAAGGCTTAATGATGAGATAACATGTCTGGGAAGAAAAAACAGAACCTTGTAAATTGAGTAGTTTCATCACATTATGAAAACATAATCTATGATTTATAAATATTTTTTCATGGTTTGGATATATTTTAATCTAGTCTGTTGTATTATATGATTAAATTTTCCTCATATGGTTTATTATGAATCAGAATACAAATTTTTTTCACATGGTGGTATTTAACCCATTTCTATCATTAATAATTATAATATATTAAAGTATTATTGAATTTATATGATGAATACATGTTAAATAAAATACATATATATAATTTTTGACCACAATAAAAACTAAATTATTGAAAAATTCATTATTAAATGAAATAAAGATAGGATATAATGATTGTTTATAATATGATTTTATGACAATGAAAAGGTGATTAGTATTATGTCGCAATGCATGGGTGACGCTTCTAGGATATAATTTTATTAAAACCATTGACAAATAAAGATAATAGATTATTCTATATGATTGTGTTTGTGATGATTGTACCCTCAATGTTTTGAGCAAGTTAGCTTCAAAGTGTGTATACACCATGGGGTAAATAGTCATTCATATATTCCATTGTATTCATATTAAAACAAAAATGTTGATGTAAAATTATAAATGGACATTCATTGTATTATTGAGATAATATACTATCAAAATTTATTTTTAAATGTTAAATGTTATATAAAATTAATATTATAGGATTGTGTTAAAAAAACCTTCAACAACATATATTATCATTTTATTGATCTATATATATCAAACAATCCAAATGAGTTTTTGAAAATTGGTTCTGCCTAATATATTCAATTGTGTTGTCAGAGTAACATTCTATAATAAAAACATTTTATTGATGGGATATGATGATATTATATTAGTAAATCATGGTGGCCAAATATATTCACTTATTCATCACATAAGGGGGATTAACTGCCCATGTATCATTAGTCTATCAATACCCGACATCCAAATCCTTTACGAAAGGTTTCTTCTAATGATTATTTTTATTATTTCTAAATGGTTTATCACATGAATTATTTTAAAATAAAGCATTCACCTAAGAGTTTTTTAGGTTACTTATCTATTAAAAAAATATCATATGTTGATATATAACACAAAAAATGGTATATCACCCTTTTAATTGTATATGAAGTCACAAATATTCTTGTAGATAAAGATAGTTAATATGTAATCATATGATTAATATGATGTTGAAAATGCATCTTCAATATATGAACATTTTTATTCCTTGTAAAACATTCCATGAATTTTATTTTGGAAATTATTTGACATGTGGTATTCATTATATTTTATTTTATGAAGACATTATATTATTTGATAATAAAAGCTATTGGTTATATAAATATAATAAAATAATGCATTCATTAAACCTTACATCTTACAAAGTCCTTTCGTGGTCAAGTTATTAAATATTATTTGTATGAATAATGAGTATGGTTTATAATATCATACAGTACATATCACCATTATAGGTGAATTGATTTCATGGTATTTCTATATTCATCATATGGATTTTTTTGTCATAGTATAGAAATTATTTTGGGTATTGATTTCAATGATTATACTTATTTTTTCATTTAAATGTATCGTTTGAATATTGTTATTGGAATTTAATATGAATTAAATTTTTATGGAATAAAATAAAAAATCCATCATGAACTACTATTCTAAAATGTAGTGAATTATATTTCTATAATGTATTTTTTATAGTGGAATTTGTGTAATTTAATTACTTTATTATTATTCTTATAACTAAAAAAATTTACTAATGGTATTTCTTGGTAATTTCGTTATTATGTATCAATAGAATAAATTATTGTTCTCTACTGATCATATTTATATATTCAATTTATATACTACCCTATTTTCCAATTAGATAATTTTTTAATAAAAATGTCAAAATGATTTATCTAGATCACATTTATTATGAAGGATTCATTTTTGTATTATTTCAATATGGGTAGCACTGATGATTTTTGAATGAAATATTATATGATTCTATATGTATAAAAAAATAAAAAAGTTCAAAATCATGGGATAGTGGATAAAAATATTATCCAATATTTTTTATAACCTCCTTGATCAAGATAAAGTTGTAAGCTTGTAATATAAATATGACCTGATGTATGGGTACCATCATATTGGAGGGGAAAGTAGATATTCACAATATTGTATTATGAATATGGATTAAGGATTTTTAGTGTCATGTAAATCAATTTGGACTGAAAATTGATCTTGATGGTTTATGCCGCAAATGTACCATATCCTATCTCAACATCATAACTATTTTTTATGGTATTTTTTGACTATGTAATGATTTATTCAAAACTAGAAGAGGATTCTGATAATCACTTCAGTGTTAGATTAGAGATTGTTCACGATTGATTTCCTATTAAATTTTATCCATTTTTTATTATGGAACCACACTATATGTTATGATCCATGTATATATAGAATAATACTATTTCATATCAGTTAATATTTATGAATAAAATATCCATTTTATGTTAAAGATGAACCATTTTACTATAGCGTACTCTACACACAACAAATAGTTTCTTTTAAATCCTACAATGCACACAAGTTTGATTTATACCAAAAAAATAATATAATAGTTTTTTATTTTAAATGGTTGTTAATGAGTAGCTTTTGTATTTTGGAAACAATGAAAAAAAATATCTACAATATTATTAGTCAGGTTTGTTAAATTTATTTACATTTATCCACTAAATTTTAGTGCCTTTATGTAAGAACAATCCCTATTTTATACATGAAATACTCTAATATTGTTAAAAAGGTGTTTTACCACATTTTGATGGAGAACATTTTTAAATAAAATTTTTGTCACTTGTAAATGATATATTAGAATAAAATTCTCATCTATAGGATAGGGATTTCAAAATTTACATTGGTTGAAATTTTGTCTTTTTCTGACAATGTTTAGTTTTTACAGAATAAGGACAAATACTTCATTTTATATCAAAACAACCATTTAATATAATTTATTTATGTATATACATTGTAATTTTTATTTATTTTAATTTTCTATTGGAATATATATTTATTATTTAATATAATTCATTTCACAATATGTAATATCAATTTTAAATTGGAAATAAACAAATGTAAAACATTTGATAGTTATAACTTCTTAAAAAGAAGCTTTTTAGTTTCCACAATGAGAATTAATTTTAAATTTATTACTGTAACATCATTGTTTCAAATATAGAAAAATGGAATCCATATTTAGAATAATGTGTTTGAAATTGTGTAAATATGAAAATATTATTTTTATACCATATGAATAGTTATTTATGTAATTATTTTATTTTCCATGTTTAAAGGCTAAGTATGTTAAATAAGGGTTATATAAAATTTTATATTAATATAAAAATACCCTAAACTGTGAAATAATCATACTATATGATATATTACGAACAATGGGAATCCTTGGTTCGATTTTGGGACACCATAGAACCAATTAGATGTGAAAATGACATTTTATAAGAAATAATTTAATTTAATGAAAAATGTAACATAAAGAAGTATCTTTTAGTAAAACTATATTTATTTGGTTTATATATGTGATCATTTAGACTAAAAATAGTAATTAAATTGAGGAAAATATTTCTTGTATCTTGTTATATTATCAATAATTTTTAGAAAATAAATAAATAAATTTATTTATGAGAGAATTATGATGATGTTAATACACTATTAATCAATGATTAAAATAAATAATATTAGAAATATTACATTAAAACTATTTAGAAACTTTTTATACCATATGAGATTTGGAGGAATGAATATGACTTGTTATATTTGAATTAATTAAGGTTAATTGAAATAATCATGTTGTTTTGGATTTTTTAAAAGTCATGATATTAATAGTATATAAATTGACATTAATGTGTTTTTTAAATAAAATAATAATTTATTAAATGACATAATAACTCTAAAAATGATTTAGAAAATTGACATTGATAAGGTCCAAAATTAAATTAATAAATAGCATGAGGTTCTATTGTAATTTTATTATAACTATATTAACAGTTGAAAAAGACATAGTAGTTGTAAAATAAGATAACTATGGATTAAAACTAAAAGATAAGCTTAAATCTGAGACCTAGATTTTTCTAAAACATATTGGATAAGATTTATTATACCTAATATAATCTTATATTTTATAAAAATTAATTTTGGATCATTTGAAATAGAAAATCATATTATAATAAAAAAAATACTTTCAATCCTTCCTAAAATTCCCCTCATCCATCATATAAAAGGGAATCAGCTATACCCATTTAATAACACCTCTCAATCCCATTGGATCATACAAAAAAGGCCCAAATAACCTACCAACATCCCTATATTCTTCCTAAAATAGTTATTTTAGGATGAAAGCAATTAATGGAAGCCTTTTGACTTAAATCAAAATGAGTTAGACGTTTTTAGAAGAAGCGTTCTCAATGATGTTCTTTTCTGTCATATTACTTATTCACTCAGAATTCTATACTTATTCTTTTATTATATAATAACACATGTATCCTCAAGGTAATATGATTTTGTTATGAGACGGATTTAAACTACACTATCATACACCTCTATCTAATATATTTAGAACATACTATTACTGTGGACGACGAACTACTGCCTCACGAAATGATGATAGTTCGATTTTCCCCAACCACCTATCATAGTGGCCATTATGATTTAACTATATTTATATGTGATATATATTTATATTATAATTTATATATTATTCTTTTATATTATTTGAATCATACTTATATTCGTTCAATAATGTCAAAATATGATAATTTCATTTGATAAAACGTGGACTATCACCCCCTTAACGTGATATGACCCGTTCATTGCATAAATGGAATATTTAAATGTTGGTGTTAATGAAATTATGTAACATATATAAAAATTGATATTATTATTTAATTATATCAAAACTAGGTATCATTTATTTTTAATTTCTTTATTATGAATATATAAGAATGTGTCGTTCATGTGTACGTTAATTTTATCATCTCCTGGAATGATGCTTTTCCTTTATTATCTTAAAATGTTATGGACTATTATATATACTTATATTGTTCGAATATAAGTTATTAAATTCTAGAATACTATTATGGAGATAATATATATTTGGCTACATGAACAATATATTTCAAAACTTGTTCATTTTTTACTCAAGTACACAATGTCAACAAAACGACCGATATTAACATAAACAATTATGTAATTTTTATAATGTGGTATTAATTGATATAAAATGAATACTAAAATTGAAAAATGTTTCGATGTTATAAGAAATTAAATTAATATAATTATTTAGGAAGATCAAGGAACATATGTGATGAGTCAGACACAAGGTAATGGACTGCATCATAATCACCTTTAAATGAGGAATATTTTGAATCACACATGACATTAATTTACAAGGAGTATAAACCCCATTTAATTTTCTATTCATTCAAATTGATTCTTTTTTCTTCAATGAATTTTACTAAATGATGAAAAATATGGTATCTTTTTAACGTATCCAGTGTCAATTTCCATTCTACCACTGCAAGCATAATTTGATATTCAGCTTCCACTATAAGCTGTAATCTTTTAAAAAAATAAATACAATACACCCTTTTTATGTTTTTTAGTATTGTAATTGGTTACAAGAAATATTTTTTTATTTCAATATCATAAAATGGAATATTATTATTTCAGTGTGAAAATTTTATATTTCCATTATGATTTTTTATGTTTTATGAATATGTTCTGGTTAATTGGTTTTGATTACATATACGTGTGATTCAATGATAATCCAAGGGCGGGTAAGCCTTAGATAGCTCTAAAATGTATTGGGTAACATGAATGAGGAAAATTTCAATGTTTCTCATAATAAGATTTTGAAATATACTATGATGGGTATTCCAAACGTAACTCTCTATATACCTATTGAAGTTACATTGTATATATGTTTTGATTTATAGATGATACCTTTTTTATTTATTATTTCCATGTGTTATTCATAAATCATGTGATTTCATGACTTAAGATAATGCTATTCTGTTATATGAGTGAAAAGTATTGTTTAATTATTTTAATAAATTTATGGACTAAGGTTTTCATTTTTTTATTATCCTTAATGTTATTTTTATACTCATCCTATGTTATTGAAATGTTTTTCCTCGGGATTAAGGATGTGTAAGAGAAAGGAATAATTAAATAAAATTTAAATTAGGAATGTTATTCTTGTTTATTTAATGAGTTTTATTATTTTGAAATACTTGGATAGATTAAAAGTGTCTAACTTGTAATATTTGAGATGTAATTGATTGATTCACTATAACTCAAAACATACAAATATCATCCATGTGAATTCTTGGTTTCACTCAATATTTTACTGGTTTTAAATATAAGGCCTTAGAGTTGGTATCATAGGTCTGTTTACATAAATTTTGGGGGATAGGGTGGTAGTAAAAAGTTTGTAATGTAACCATAATAGTTATAATACTAAAAAGAGTCATAGTTAATATATATAAATTGAATTAGATTAAGTTAAAATGAATTATTATATCCAAGTCTTTACCATCCCCATATTATAATATATTACAATTTATAATATATAATCAAACTGTCCTATTTGGTTTTAGTGAATGGCTGGATCTGATAGGCACCAAAGTAATAATGGATGTGAATAAAACTGTTTTGGTTTTCTGAATAAGAAACCAAATGAAATTGTATCTATAATGAGAACTCTAATGGTTATTCTTAACAAACTATCTAGAGTCATGATTTACCACATAAACCTTGTTGATATTTCTAAGGAATTCAATTTGTTATAAATGAATCCATATGTATGTCCAGGTAATAATCATAAAGATAAGTAAATTAAAAATATTATGCGTCAAGGATGTGGAATGAAACACCTTGGAAAATTCTTCTAGGGGGATGTAAGACATTATATATGTTTAAATGAAGGTCATAATGAAATATCCTGATATAGAAAAATGAATTGTTTAGAAGACCGATGGAATGGAAAATAATTACATTCTTTATGATAATATGAATGATTTAAATGCTATGTGTGTGGACATTATTCCAATAGGTTTCCTACAATGAAGGTTCAGTAATAGTATCATCAATAGAATAAATATATATGTTTACCAAATAATACTTCCATTCCAATTTTAGATGAGGAATCATAAAATGAGATATGAATGGTAAGCATTATTTCTTATCTTTCTTTTGGAATTAATAATGCTTAGAGAATTATAAAATAACATTTTTGTAGGAAATATATATAAATAATATGAAGGAAATACATGGATAAAGAATCAGGAAAATTTTTCGATAATCATGAAGTCTAAACTTTAGTAATTGAAGGTTTTGGTTTGATATATATATGATGATGTGATTAAAATTATTAATGATAGAATTAATTTGGAAGAATATTTCATGTATGTGTAATATTGATGCTTGATATGTGAAAATTTTATTCAAGGAATAATTTTATTTTCTTATGTGGACATAATGGATAACCATATTGGTTCATGTGATGATTTATTATTTAGTGATTAATTGTTAAAAAAATTTATGATGCACAATGAACGGAATTTGATAACCATTGAGGATAATTTAGGTTCTAGTTATTTTTTGGAAATTTTCTTAATATTGATAATTTTATAGTAATGATATTGTTTTTGAAAAACCAATCCTGGAGGATGGGTGATAACCTGTCATGTCCGACAAGGCAATGTGAATATAACCCCCAATCGAAGGGCACTATGGGAACATCGCATAACACTATGATACATGAACTGCCTGTTTATTATGACTTAATATTTTAAATTAAATGATTATATAAATAAATACTATATTTACTTTGTAACATACGGTTTATCAAATCTATACCTTATTACAGGAAAATTCATTAGTGTATAATTTATACATGTAATTTTTGAAGATAATAACTCATTTGGGAACACTAGATGCATAAGAAAAAAAATATTATTTTATTTAAGGAGTATAAGTGGAATATTATTTTGGTTTATTTAATGTTTTCATTTAGTAAATATAGTAATTATTAACCTATCATATAAAATATGTGATTTGGTTAATTAATTTTCAGTATTGGACATTCAAAGAAGCCAATGTTATTTAAAAATAAATGGTAAGCTAAATCATGGAAGATTATGTGATCAAATCCTTTTTAATTATGGGCTTATATATTTGTTTATATTTTTTATAAATATTTCAATAAAAATTGTTTATTGAGTGGTATTTTTTTAACTATGCATATTTTTTGATGAATTTTTGAGATTATGATATGTATTTCTATTCTTAATGGATTATTCTTCATTGGTATTATATTATTATGGCCTAACCATTTTGGTTTGGGTTAATGTTGGAAGATAGGATGAATAGATAGTTTTTTTGTTTTTTTAATTCTACTAGAGTTGAGTCGTGTTGAATAATAATCATTTAGAGAAAAAATGGCATGTGGGATAAAATGACTGAAAGACAACACACTATTTTTTGTGTAAGTGTTTTCCCTTATGACCATATTCTAGGTAGTAATAAAATTCTACAACTACATGAAAATTATAATGAAGAAAAAAAAATTTATACAATGGCTTTTATCATTAGACTTTTACCCACAATAAATTTATGGTACTATGGTGGTTAATTTTTCATAATAGTGTACTATATCACACTCTATTAGTATGTGGGAGTTTTTTTATTCCATATCCAAGTTATTCTATTCGGAATCATATTTTTGTTATTTTTTGTGGCCTTTTTACATATCCTTATTTCATTAATAGTGATAGTTTTAATGACTCTTTTTATATTGTGGGGTTTTCAATGATGTTCCCAAGCGTACTTTTAAAATTGCGAGGGAAAAATTCTCAAAAGTGGGGATAGATGTAATGATTATGGTATATAAAGGATAATAAATATTCAAATATATTAATATTTATGAATAATATATTAATTATATGTTAAGAATGACACTTTTTTCTATACCGTACTTAACAGACGACCATAGATTTCCTTGAAATCATACATTTCACACAACATTGAGTTATACTGAAAAATAATATCTTAATAATATTATTTTAAATTGTAGTTATGGGCTAGCCATTTTATTTTTGGGAATGAATATAACTAAATAAAATTTTATTAGACATGTTTTTTAAGTTTCTTTAACTTTATCTGATAATATTTTGAGGCTTAATATAATAACGATTCTGAATTTAAGCCTTAAATAATGTAATATTTTTAAATAGTCTTTTTACATCCTTTTGATGTATAACCCTTTTTAAATATTTATATCCTCATTTACATGTTGTTTTTGAAAAAATAAACAAAATCAGGGCCTCATAATTTTCATTGGATGATTTTTTGTATTTTTCATACAATGTTCATTTTTTGTGAATAGTGAAAAATACTACATTTTTAGTCAATATAATCAATTCAAGTAATTTATTTATATTGATAGATAATAATTTTAATATTTTTTAATAATTAATTGGATCATAATTTTATCATTTAATACAATTTTTTAATTGTATGTAATTTCACTTCTAAATTTGATATAAACCCATGTCAAACATTAGATTGTTATTACTTCTTAAAAAAACTTTTTCGTTTTGAAAAAAAGAATTAATTTTAAATAGATTACATCAACATACTTATTCTGAATTTTAAATAATGGATTCCATATTTTGAATCAATATATGTACATTGTTTAAATAGGTATATTTTACTTTAAGACATTATGAATAGTCATTTCAGTAATTATTTTATTTACCTTGGTTAAAGGGTAAATCTGGTAAATAACGGTAAAATATAAAATTATAATAATTTAAATCTACCCCAAAACGTGTTCTAATAAACTTTTATGATATATTTATAGATATGGGAATCTTTTGGTTGATTTTAGGACCCCATGGAGCCACATGGATGTGGAAATGACATTTTAGAAGAATAAATTAAAAAATAAAAATGTAACATAAACAAGAAGCATTTAGTAAAAAAAATTATTTGGTGTTATATAATTTATATCTTCAACTATATAAAATAATTATAAATCTAATATTATTTCCTACCTCATGGTATTTTATTTATAATTTTGAGACATCAAAAAAATAAATTTACTTATGACACAATTATGGTATAACGATAACCTTATTATTGAATAATATAAATAAATGATATTATAAATATTAAAATAAATTTATCTTGATTATTTTTATGTCATCTGCAAATTTTATGGATGATTATGACTTGTTTTCATTAATTTAATGACGTTTTTTCATAATAATCTAGTTGTTATAGATTTTTTAAAAGTCCTGATATGAAATGTATATAAATTAATATAAAATTTTTTTATATCAAAATTTTTTATTAGATTTTATTAGTCGTTAAAATATAATATTCTTGTAAATTAATGATATATGTTTTAAATTTCATAAATAACCCACTTGAGGTTCTATTTTCATTTTATAGTAACTATATTAACCATATTTTATGAATATAGAAGAAGACATGGTAGGAGTAAAATATATTAACTAAGGGTTAATGATAAAATATAAGGTAAAATATGTAACCTAGAATTGAAGAATATATTTCTATTGAAATAATTTAGACCAAAAACTATATAATCATTGAAATAAATGAATATTTGACCATTTGAAACTAAAAACAATTTAATAATAAAATAATACATTTAGACATTCTTATGGTGCCCCACCTCCCACTTATAAAAAGGAATCACATCAAAAAATTTAATATCACCTCTCAGGACCCTTATCTCATCCAATCTACTCCCCAATAAGATACCAATATCTCTATAATTAAATTATAAATAGTTTTTAGTCATAAGGTAATTCAAGGAAACCTGTTGACTCAAATCATAGAGAGTTACCATTTTTAAGAGGTATTGTCTTCTATAAATTTCATTTCCATTATTTTACTTCCTCACACCATATTCTATTACTATTAATATATTATATAGAAGCACCAATACCTATTAAAATTAGGATGTTTTTATGCTATGGATCAAACAACACATACACACAACTCAATTATATGGATTTAGAACATGCTGTTTCTATAGACGGTGAACTATTTCTCTAGAAACGAAGGTTGTTCGATTTTCCCTAACCATCTCTCATGGTGTTAAATATGATTTTACTATATTTATATGTGATATATATAATTCATATTTTCACTATCATTTTATTTTTTAATAATAAATTTATTTTTTCTATAATTATAAATATGAAAATTTTATTTGAGGAAGTGCGGACAACCGCCCACTCATTGTGATATGACTCATTGATGCCAAAGATGAAATGTATAAAGGATGATGTTAATAGAAATATATAATTTATATAAAATAATATATTATAATCAAATTATAATATTACTATGTTTCATTTAGTTTTCATTTCTTTAATATGGAAAATTTATGAATGTGGTGTTCATTCGTACGTACAAATTACCATAACCATGAACGATGCATTTCATTTAAAATCTCCAAATGTTATTGAATATTATAAATAATTATATGATGGTTATATATGATATTTATATCATGACTAATATTCTATAGATGATATAATTTTGAATAAATTTATAATTAATATAAAAAAATGATCATTTTAGACTCAAGTACCCAATATCGACAAAACAATCAATATTAACATAAACAAATATGTAATATGTATATCTTGGTATAAAGTGATATAAAATAAATATTAATGAAATAAATTGTTCTGAATAACGTATAAATTAACATATGTTTATTATTTAAGAAGAACATGTAATATAAGTGATGAGTCATACATAAGGTAAGGGGCATCGTCATCATCTTCTTTTTTTTAGGAATATATTGATTTACAAATGAATTTATTTTATAGGGTTTATAAACCGCATTTAAATTTCATTTCACTCAAAGGGAATCTTTTTTTCTATAAAGATTATTAATAATTGACAAGAACTATATTTCTTTAGCATATGTAGTGACAACAACCCTTCTACTCCTAAAAGTATATTTTGATATTTGGATTAATCTACGATTCAGAGTATTTTTTAATGTAAAATAAATAACATATAACCATTTTACTTATTTTTGTATTAGAAATGGTTTCGAGAAGTCATTTAATTTATTAATATCTGGAAATGAAATATTGTGATTTCAATGTGGAAATTTTATTTGTTCTTTATTATATTTTATTAGATAGTAATATGTTATGGTTATTGTGAATTATTTATGTATACAGGTGATTCCATGATAATCCAAGGGAGGTGTGTGAAAAATATAACTATTTAATTCATTGTTTAATTTTATGGAGGTATGATTTAATGTTTATCCTAACTAATATTGGCAATATACAATGATTGGTATTCCAAACATAACTCTATATGTAGCTGTGAATGCTATAATACATGTATGTTATGGATTCAAAAAGTCACCTTTGTGAATTATTATTTCTAGGTGTTATTCATAAATCTTATTTTTTCATGAGTTATGTTAATGATCATATTCTATATTACTTAAAAGTATTAGTTAACTGTTATAATTCATTGATGAAAAAGTGTTCACTTTTCTTATTTTATTTCCCTTAATGAGCTTTTTATGCTCATCCTATGTTTTTGAAATTTTTTTTACATTGTATATGTAATTGTAAGAAAATGGAATAATTTTAGAAGATTTAATTGTTTTAATGAATTGATGGAAAAATGTTTTCTCTATGGAGTATTATTGAAGTGATAAAATTGGCTATAGTATAAGTTTCTACATTGTAATATTTGAAAATTTTTGTCCTAATTAACTAAAACTATAATCAGGGAAGGATTATCAATTTCAATTCTTAATTTAACTCAGTATTAACTTATGTTTTAAGGAAGAGTTCATATAGTTGGTATCAGAGGACGGTTTAGATTACTATATAGGTTAGTGTGTTACTTTATCATTTGTGACATAGCCATAATGGTTAGAATATTTGATTGAGTCATAGGTAGTTTAAAAATCATTTATTGAGTTTATTTACGACTTGAATATGTATAACTTAGTGTCAACCTTCCACCAAGATAGTATATAATGATTTTACTAATATAATCAAACTGGTATTTTTTGTTTTAGTGAATTTTTGGATATTAAAGGCACCAATGTAATTAGGTATATGAATGAATCTATAGTGGTTTTTAAAAATAACAACCAAATGAAATTGGGGATACAATGAGAACTCATGTGGTAATTTTAAACGATCTATCTGGATTTATCATTGACAACATGAACATTGGATATTTTTAGAAATGCATTATATATGCGAGAAATAAATCCCGAGGAAATATTTTTTAATAATCATAATTGTAAGAATATTAAAAAAATATATGTCATGGATGTGGAATGAAATAACTCAAAAAATACTTTAAAGTAATGGGAATATGTAATAGATTTGGTAATTATGGTAAGAGAGAAATAACCTTTAATGGAAAAGGAATCATTATGTTAATTCTAGGAAAGAGAATGATGTTCATTATGAGTTATAAATTGAATATTCCAAATGTTGTGTGCATGATCATTACACAAATATATGTCCTACGAAAAAGGATTGAGAATAGTATCTACAAGACCATACAAATATATGTTTACAAATTTTTTATTCAAGTTCAATTGAAGTTGAAGAAACAATAAAATTCTTATGAAAGGAATAGATTATTTCACATCTCATGTTTTGACATTACTAAAATCTTAAGATGCTATAAATGTTTTTTTATTGGAAATATCTATAAATGAATAATATATAAATCAAGGATAACGGATTATGAAGACTGTTTGATGATTGAGATGTATATATTTTAAAATTTTTGGAGTTATGTTGGATCTATCAATGATGATATGTTTAAACATATTAATGATAAGATTTCATTGGGAGAATTTTTATATTATGTGAGAAAATTATATATGATATGTGAAAATGTTATTCAAGGAAGAATTATCTTTTCTTATGTAGATATAATGGATAAACTTTGGGGTTCATGTTGTATTTGGGTTTTGAGGTGATTAATGGTTATTACACTTTGTGATGAAAAATGAACGATATTAGATATCCATTATAGATATTGAAGGTTGTGGTAATTTTTTATTAAATTATCTTATTTATTAGTATTTTATAAGAATGGTAAGGTATTAATAAATTGAAAAACATGCAGGATGGTTGAAAACCCGTCATGTCTGGAATGTCTGTGGGAATAAAACGGGCAACTAAAAGGTGACATGGTCGTATCACCTACCACAAGACTACATGAAGTCCCTTGTTAGTATGATTTATTATTTTTAGATAAATGTATTTATGAATCAATAATAATATGATTTTGGGACATATGTTTTATCAAATGGATATCCATAGTATTGAAAAATTCATTGGTGGATTATTGATGAATGTTATTTTTGACGAAATTAACACTTTTGGGAACACTATATGCCTAAAGAAAATAGAGTAATATGGGATTTAATTAAATCATTAATGGTGGAATTTTATTTTTGGTGAATTTTTAATTTTTTATGGACTTATAGAGAAGATTAACCTATCATAGAGAATATGTTTTTAGGTTCGTTACTATTTAGTATGAGACATTAAGAGTAGTCGATGAAAATTGGAAATAAAAGTTATTATTTAATGTGGTAGACTATTAGATCAAATCGTTATGAATTTTGGGTTTATATCTTAGTTAAGATTATTTTCAAATTTTTTATGGAAATGTTTTAATGAATGGTCTTTCTCAAATCATTGGGTATTATTTGTTTAAATTTTGTGATTTAGAGTCTTATTTATTTTCATAACTAATTATTTTTATAAGGGAATATGTTATCTTGTACATAACATTTTTGTTCTGGTTAATGTTTGAAGATAAGATCAATAGATAGTAAACATTTTTTGGATAATGTGTTGTCTTGTAGTTGATTCATATTCAATACTCGTCATTTAGAGAAAATGATGTCTTGTGGGGGAAATAGATTAATGGATGAATCATTAATTATCATGTAAGTATATTAGATTAGGATCGTAGTAAAGGTAGTAATAAAATTAATCAACTCTTCGAAGAGTATATTGATGAAAAAAATGTATTACACTTTCTTTTATCATTATACTTTTACCTATACAAAAAAAGTATGTTTTTGGGGTGGTAAACATTTAGTGATAACATTCTATATCACTTTCTACAGGTCTATGAGAGTTAGTTTCTCACCCATATCCATGTTTTTATACCTGCAATCCATGTATGTGTTATATTGGGTGACTTCTTATATATAATTTTTTATTTAAAGTATGTAACATCCTAGTTATTAATAGAATAATACATTTTCATATCTATTAATATTTATTAATAATATATTAAAAATATATTAAGGAGTAATCTTTTTACGATAGTGTACTTGAAATGAAACAATAAATTTCTATTAAATCCTACAATGCACAAAACTTTTAGTTATACAGAATAAAATATAAAAATATTATTATTTTAAATAGCAGTTAGTTCCTAGCAATTTTGTTGGCTATAATGAATAGAAAAGACTACAATATGAATGTACATGGTTGTTTAATTTATTTACATTTATCTGACAAATTTTTTAGGGTTATAAATGTAATGAATCAGATTTTAACACTGATATAGTCTAATATATTTAATAGTTTAATTTACCACCATTTGTTTGAGAAAACATTTTAAATCTATTATTTTCACATTTATATGATCTCTATGACAATATAAACTTCTTTAAATGAATCAAGACCACAAAAATGATCTTTGGAAGAAATTTTGGTATTTTTTGATAATGATATTTTTTAATGATTAGTAAAAAAACTGCATTTTAAGTCAAAATAGACATTTCATCTAATTTATTTACATATTTAGATTGAAATTTTAATTGGTTTTAATGAGTAATTTGGAATAAATTTTTATCATTTAATACAATATTTGTAATTGGAATTAATTTCACATTAAAATTTAATATAACCACATGTATAACATTTCATAGTTATTACTTCTTAAAAACAAGGTTTTTGGTATTGACTTTGAGAATTAATTTTAAAGTAATTACTAAAATTTTTGTGTTTTGAATATAGAAAAATGGATTCTCTATTTTTCAGTAGGAGTTCTAAATAGTTTAATTAGTTATCTTTTATTTTTAGACATTATCAATAGTAACTTCAGTAATTTTTTTATTCCAAAATTTTTAAAGGTAAATCTAGTAAATAATAACAAAATATAATATTATAAATATTTTAAAGTGAACTAAAACGTTTACAACACCTCTTTGACGATATATGTCTGATCATGGGATTTTTTGGGTTGATTTTTGATACCATGGATACACATTGATGTAAAAATGGAAATTTATAAGAATTAATTTAATGTATAGAATAATGTAACATAAAAAAGTATATTTTAGTATAACCATTTTTATTTAGAGTTATGTATGATATATTTATGACTATAAATAGTAATTATAAATATAAAAATATTTCATACTTAATGATATATTATTTATTTTTTAGAATTTTAATAAATAAATTAATATATGAAACAACGATGATGAAAATAATGCCCTATTAATGAATGGATTAAATTAATGAGATTATAAATATTAAATAAAATTTATTTTGAAAAATTTTATGCCATCCAAAAATTTCAGGAATGATTATGAAGTGTTATATTTAAATTAATAAATGTTTCTTTGAAAGAATCAATTTTTTATGTATAAGGTAAAATCCATGATATATATAGTAAATAAAATTGAAATAAATTGGTTTTTAAACAAATACTATATTATTAAATGATATAATAGTCCTTGAAATATATAATTAAAAAAAAATTACTAATAAATGTTTTATAATGTCATTAATAAACCACATGTGGTTATAATTTCATTTTATAGTGAATATATTAACCATTTAGTGTGAATATAAAAAATGACATGTTTAGAGTAAATTTAATTATCCAAGGGTTAATGCTAAAAGATATGGTTAAATTTGTGACCTAGACATGTCTAAAACCTATTAGATGAGAGTTTTATTTGATAAAAAAGAATCATATTATTGAAATAAATTACATTGTGACCATTTGAAAATAAAAATCATGTTATAATAAAATAATACATTTGAACATTCATAATGTGCCTATTCTCCCTCTTATAAAAACGAATAAACTATACCTATTTAGTAACAATTATCAATACACATGGCGCATCCATCCTCTCACCAAATAAGCTCCCAAGATGTCACTCTTTCCTTTAGAAGACTTACCTTAGGTAGAAGAAAATTCAAGGAATCATTTTGACTCAAATCAAAGAGTGTTACACGTTTTAAGACGTACTATCATCTCTAAAGATCCTTTCCATTATTTTACTTTTCACTCCCTATAAAATTCATATTCATTGATAATATAAAAACACTAGTATTGTAAATATACTATTATGTTTTTATGAGAAGGATTCTAAAAAAATTTACACATACATCAGTATATTGGATTTAGAACATATTATTTTTGTTGATGGCTAAATATTGCCTCTCTAAATGTTGATTGTTCGATTATCCCCTACCACCCCTCGTGGAGTAAATTTTGATTGAACTTTACTAATATGTGACATATATAAAATTAATATTTCCTATATTATTCTATTTTTTTATCCTGACATTATTCATTCTATAATATGTATATATAAGGATTTCAATTAAGGAAGTGAAGACTACTGCACTCTCTAAGTTATATGACTTGTTGATGACATAAATAAAATGTATAAAATATGATGTTAATGAACATATGTAATGTATATAAAATATGATATTATACTTTAATTTTTATATAACTATGTATTATTTATTTTTCATTTTATTAATATGAAAAATAAATGATAGTGGTATTCATGCGTACGTAGGACGTAATGACTCCATGATTGGTGAATATAATTTTTTATCTACAAATATTATGAACTATTATAAATACATATATATGGGGTATATATGATATTTAATCATGAATAATATTTTAGCGATTATATAATTTTTACTCATGTACAATTTATATCAAAACAAGATCATTTTTTCTCAAGTACCAAATATCAACAAAATAAATGATATTAACATATAAAATTTTGAAATTTTTATATCATGGTATAGAGTAATGTAAAAGGAATAATAATCCTGAATATGGTTATGATGAAAATGTAATGTATCTTATTTTTATTTTTCTTCAAGAACAAGGATCATACATGATGAGTCGGACACATGGTAAGGGACATCGTCTCAATCTACTTTCATTGAGGCATATTCTGATTTGTAGACAACATTATTTTATAGGGTTTATAAAACCATTTGAAATTCCATTTAATTCAATGGGAATATCTTATGAATCAACCGTATTATTATGAAAAAAATATTGTTTATTTTTAATATAAGTGGTGACAACGACCTTTCCTTTTCCGCACGAATTATTTGATATTTTGGATTATTCTACATGGGAAAGGGGTTTTAAATGAAACATTAATACCTTTTACTATATTTTTGAATTTTTTTATTATAAATGATTTTGAGAAAAAAAATATTGTGTTAATATCTTGAAATGATATTTTTTATTGTAATGTAGAAATTTTATCTTTCATTTATTATTTTTTATCTGTTATTAATATTTTATGGATCTTTGGAATTGTTAAAAAATACAATTGATTCCATGATAAACAAAGGGAGGGTATTCTTGAGAGATCTCTCCAATGCATTGGGTAACATGACAGTGGTAAAATTTAATGGTTCTCTTATCATACTTAGGGAATATAATGTGATGGGTATTCAAAACATAACTCCCTATGTAGTTATGAAATCTATAATTTATGTATGTTATAGATTCCACATGATGTCATTATGAATTTTGACTTCTATTTTTCATTCATAAATATTATGATTTAATGATATATGTTAAAGATAATATGTTATATGAGTGAAATTTATTATATCATTGTTTTAATGAAATGTTGGAGTAATGTTTTTTTCCTATTTTCTTATCCTAACAAAAATTCTTATTCCCAACAGAAGTTTTGGAAATGATTTTTCACATGGTATAAGGAAGCATAATAGAAATTAATAATTCTAGAAGATTTATATCAGATAATTATTCATTTTTTTGTTAAAGGTGTTTCATTTTTCTGAAATAATTAGTTAGAGTAGATGTGTCTACTTTTTAGTATTTGAGATGTAATTTAATAATTCTCTAAAACTCTTAAACTCAAATGACATTCACTGTGAATTCTTAATTTGACTCAATATTTAGAAATTTTTTATTTATGAGTACTTATTGTTGGTATTATAGGCCAGTTTATATAACTTTATAGGTTAGGTTATTATCTATGATATTTATCATAACCATAATGTAATGAATTTCCGAAAGAGTCATATTTATTTTTAATAAATTGAATTAGTTCAAGATAACAAGAATTAATATATCATAGTGTTTAGCTCAATCATAGGATAATATAATATGATTTTTCTAATATAATCACTCTAAAATGTTTTTTAGTGAACTACTAGTTCTGGCATGAATAATAGTAACATTGGATGTGAAAGAAAGTGTAGTAATTTTCTGAATATGAAAACAAAAGAAATTGGTGTTGTAATTAGAACTCCTGTGGTTATTTTCAAACAACAATGTCACGACCCATCCTCAGGGCTCGTTCTGTGACTACCGCATGTCCGCCTTCCATAGGCCAGGGGCTAGAAACTAGTACCAAGGCGTAGATCCCAGTAAAAGGGAAGGCGTTGCCTTTGTAATGTAAACCAAAAACACCACAGAGCAAGCAAGCAGAAGTAAACACTAAGTAATAACTGGTACAACAGTAAGTGAGGAAAAGTAAGTAGGCCAGTATACAAACCCAAATTGAAAATAAAGTACAACTGGAATGGTAAAACGACAACTGAAAAGTAAATCCACAATGTCGAGTATTCCACTTGAAGTCCCACCTGAAGGGTGGGTACAGATGGCCTCCACAACTCCTAGGGTCCAGCCGTCCGCTCCGAGTACGTCCCGCCCAATGGTCCACCTCCAGGTACTACCCTTCTCTGCAACCCTCAACCATGATCAGCACTGTCCGTCTCCTGTAACCAACACAATGTAGTGCAGGCATAGCCCATGCAGGGGTGAGTATAAGCTTCTCAGTAGGGACCCCTAGACCCCGGAAGGTCTTCCATAATCCACAGAGGATAATCCACAAAGGAAAGATACAATCACGAAGTAACATCCGACACTGCTTACGTATATGCCCATACATATACCTAAGTCATCAATTATCATTCGGCTCCAACATCCGAACCCAAGTACAACCAAGTCCATACAGGAAAGAAAAATGTAAATATACATAGTATAGCACAATACAATCCTCAAAGGAAAGTAAAATTGGATTCATCTCACATAGGTATACTTCTTCATATGATGATAAAGATGACCAGATATTTCCACTTATTCATCTAAGCCATCGGACCCCCAAAGGATCGATAGGTACTAACCCCCGCAATGACCCACAAAGGACCGATAGGTACTACCCCCCCCCCCCCCCCCCCCGCAATGACCCACAAAGGATCGATAGGTAACTAACCCCTGCAAAGTCCCACACAGGATCAGACCCACACATGATCTGTAGGCGCTGGCCCACACAGGACGGCTGAGCGCTGACCCACACAGGATTGGACCCCCACAGGATCGGTAGCATTGATCATAAAAGGATCGTTGAGTGCTGTAGTCATCTTCGAATCCACGGAGAATCTCTGCACAGTAGTCGTCGAATCCACTTAGGATCTCTACACAGTCGTCATCGTCGTCGCAGTCGCAGCCAGCACTGGGGTTCCGGCACACAGCAAGCTCGTTCGGAAGGTTCTGCTCTACGAGCTGAGAGACTGATACATCAACTGACACATAGTCCAGAGTTGATGTATCCAAAAGTTCTGTATCATCAACAGGAACTCAACGTCGCAGACGGCGCGTCAATTGGACGCCCAGTCTGAGAGTTATTGGCTTTTTCGTCCCAGGGGCCCGGTTGGTTTTTAAGGAAAAACCAACCTGACTGTACTCCACCTTCATCCAAACCTCATGTGGAGTAATCTAAAAGATCCGTCTCAATTAGAGGAATCCATCAATGTTGACGGCACGTCAATCGGACGTCCGTAGCTAAAGATATGAGCATTTCCGCTCCGAGGGCCCGGTTGGATTCATGTACGAACCAACCCAGCCAAACCCAAATACTCTGAAACCTTGAGTGCGATATACTAAAACGACCGACTCGATCCAAGGATTGCATCGCCACTGACGGTGCATTGATCGGAGGCTCGTAGCTCAAAATAAAGGTAAAAGACAGAAAAGGTCCGAAAACGGGGGGTCTGGGCCCGGGCCGACCCGGCCCAACCCCCTTGGGTCTGCCCGAACCGGGTCGACCCGACCTAGGTCCGGGTCTGACCCATATGGTGCGACTCGGCTCGGCTCGGGTGGCCCGGCCCGGCCTAGGCACGACCCGGCCCGGCCGGCGCGGGCGTGGCCCGGCCGCCAGGGTTCGGCTCGGCCGGTTATGGCCGACCGGCGCGGGGGGTGTGCCGCCCCCGCATGAGAGAACCAAGACCCCGCATGGGGCCACCCTTTCCAGCGGACGTGGCAGCCATCCACGTCCCTTCTCTCGCCGGACCCGCACGGCCGCGGGTGTACCGGCCGCAGCCGCGGCTGAAGCTGCGGTGGTTCTTCTTGGCAGCGCTCTGGGCGCCGCTGCCTTCCACCGCCGGCACCGCCGTGCTGGCGTGGCACGCCGGCGGTGTGCTCCGTGGACCACCGAATGAGTTTCGGTGGTCAGAAATCCTTCCCTTCCCTGCCAAAAGTTCCCCCAGGGTCCGTCATTCACTGTGAGGAACCTACATCGCCCGTGCGGTTGATTTTGTTGACATCCGTCATTTCACACACCTAGAACGAAAGGGGCGGTGGGTTCAGACTTGTTCGTTACTCCGCAGCCACCACGTTAGTTGTTTTAAAAGTATCTCAACAGTTTTAATAATCAAATATCGTGGTATAAATTACAATGATTCAATAAAACAAACCCATACCTCGTAGTTTTCATTGGATGAGAGTTCTTTGCGGAATTGGCCATCACGGAAGAAGGAGATCATCGCGTCGCGGAAGGGCCTCGCATCGTCGTGGTATACAGCATCGCGTCGATGATCTCCAAGGGTTTGACAATACACATAGATGTAATTTCTCGAATTAAATCCATGTTAATGATAAAATCCACAAAGGAAATTAAAAAGATCTGTATTTCCCTACCTCAATCTGTGTTGATCGAAGATTGTCGCGGGGAAGGATCGTCGTAGAAGAACGTTGGGGGAGGAGAATCGTCGTCATCGTGGTACATGACGTCGAGTCTTCGATCTCCGAGGGTTTGGAATTCTTAGATTCATTTCATTTAAGGTCGGCGTTCTTTGTGTTCTTCGCGTTCGTCGCCTTCTTCGTGAAGGATGATGAAGATACAGTTTCTCCAAATCCTCTCAACAATCCGCAACCAAGAAGAACGTATGTTGGTCTTATGTTATTATTATGCCAACAGTTTGACAATATGTTAAGAAACGAACCATTAATTCAGTGAATTAATGGTAATGACTTAACTGTCCATTTAATAGGGGTGTTAAGAGTTTAGAAAACGCACCAGTTGACTTTCATTAAAGACGATGTTTTCTAGGGTGCGTTAATTAGAGGAAAAGAAACGGTGGGGCTCGTGCGGGCCCCACCTCACAAATATCCTACCAAGAGGGTAGTGTTGGATCGAATAGTTGATATAAAAGTCTATTAGATGGAACAATACAAGAGGGGGGGTGAATTGTAGGTTTAAAAAACCTTGAGTTTTAGTAACAAAGAGATTAGTTTAAATGAACTTAAACTAATACAAACACAAACACCCACAATTGTATTGAATGTAAAAGGTATGATGTATTGTAATACTATTGTTATGTAAAACAATTGTATTCAAGATGAACACAATAATCAGAGTAATACAAATGTAAATGATTCTACCTTAAAGCGTATAGAACCAATCAATACAATAAGTAATGGAATGATTGTAATTGAAACAATTACAATTGAATAAGTAAAGGAAACAATACAAATCCCTTTCTAATACAACAGCGGAAATGTAAAAGTAATACAATTCTTTTAACCCAAAGAGAAGGGTTATCCTTTCACCTAGGATAAGAGGTCTGTCTCACCAACACCTTGGTGAGCCCTCGATACGATTATCGGCATGTCTGTCTGCCTATCCCCGGCAGCCCTCGATACGATGATCGGCTCGTCTATCTGCCTATCCCCGGCAGCCCTCGATACGATGATCGGCTCGTCTGTCTGCCTATCGCCGGCAGCCCTCGATTTTGCAGGTAATCGGCACCTCTTTCTTTCAATTACTTGAAATCCCTCGATACGATGATCGGACGCACAAGGCTGATGAGAGAAGTCACAGTGTCTCTCTCTAGAATCTTCGTAGTTCACAGAGTCTCTTCGTTCATCAATATTTTCTCAGCTTCAAATGACCTCCTATTTATAGGCCTCGGGTTCCAACGGTCATATTGCCTCCAACGGTCATATTGAAACAGAAAGCACGACATCGTTTTGATTAGTATATAACTAACTCAACGACATCGTTTCGTTAGGATAAGAGATATATAGAAATGTAAAACATGAGTACGATTCATATGCAGAGAGAGTTTTTGACAAAGTACCAAAACAAATAATGATTATCTGAATAGCAAAGTCAGTACGATACGATTGACAGAGTCAGTACGATACGATTGACAGAGTCAGTACGATACGTTTGACAGAGTCAGTACGATTCGTTTGACAGAGTCAGTACGATACGTTTTGGTCGGTACGATCAACATCGTACGATACGATAAACATGATAAAAGACAATTTGTTATTTACAAACATATGATAGAATACATTTGAGATTTCCAAAACATGACATAGAATATATTTGTGATTTCCAAAACATGATGTAAAAGCCAAAAGAAGACTTTTGACTTAACAATCTCCCCCTTTTTGGAAAGCACAAACACACAAAGTAAATGAAACAAGAAAAACTTATCTCCCCCTGAGTTATTGAAAACTCTTCTGAATAAGAAATTGAATACAACTAACTCCCCCTTAGGTATTGACTTTCCTAAGGATTGTATTCAGATTTTCCTTGAGAGCATTGAAATGCATTCTCCCCCTTTGTAAAACAACCTTTGCTTTGTAAATATTCTCCCCCTTTGTGATTTACAAAAAGAAAGGAGGAATGTCGAATTGTCTTTCTCTGTGAAAGTCTTTCTCTGTAAAAGTCTTTGAAGACATTTCAGCGGGAGTGTTGGCAGAGGATTGAGACATAAAGATGATGCCGATTGAGAAGATCGTACGATTGTTTATAGCTGGGGGAGCAGAGCTTCGCCTCAATTCATGAACAATCAATGTGGGTTTGGGGAGGGGAGGGGGTATTTATAGGCAAAAAAAGAGATGACCGTTGAACTTCTACGGTCGAGATTAGATAATACCAGATCAATGGTTAGGATTTAAACAAAGAAAGAAAATAAAATAAAAATTGAAAAAGATACCTGTCGGAGAACAAAAGGTGATTGCTGGATTTGGTAAGTATCAAAGAAACAATCGTAAGGGAAAAAAAACATGATGCCGATGGAAAACAAAGTCATTACTATGGTCGGACCGTACGATGGAAAATAGTTGTTACCATTTAACCGACAGTACGATGGAAAACAATCTCAATACTATCATCGGTCGATACAAAAAAAATATTGAATGGTACGATGGAAAAGAATTTGAATACTATCATCGGTCGATTCAAAAATTATTGAATGGTACGATGGAAAAGAATTTCAATACTATCATCGGTCGATTCAAAAATTATTGAATGGTACGATGGAAAAGAATTTCAATACTATCATCGGTCGATTCAAAAATTATTGAATGGTACGATGGAAAAGAATTTCAATACCATCATCGGTCGATTCAAAAAATTATTGAATGGTACGATGGAAAAGAATTTCAATACTATCATCGGACGATACAAAATTTTTGAACGATACGATGGAAAAGAATTTCAATACGATAAACAGAAAAACTGAAATGGTCAATACGATAAACAGGAAAACTTAAAAAGAAACAATAAAACTGTCAGTACTATAAACAGAAAGAAACATATATAAAGAGAGTAAATATTTAAAGATCAGAAACATAAAGACATAAAGAAATGTCCTCCCCCTTTCTACGAGGAGTTTCTTACTATTAGGAGAGATGTAAAACATGAAGTAGATATGAATGATTATTTTATTGTAATCATTCCTAGCTTCTGTTTTATAAATTCAAATCTATCGGAAGGTAAAGGTTTTGTAAAAATATCAGCAAGTTGTTCTTGCGTTCCGATGAATTGTAAAACAATATCTCCTTTTTGTGTGTGATCCCTAAGAAAGTGATGCCTAACATCTATGTGTTTTGCACGAGAGTGATGTGCTGGGTTTTTACTAAGAGCTATGGCACTTGTATTATCACACAGAATTTGAGTTTTGGAGAAACTCAAACCATAGTCAGTGAGTGTGTGCTGCATCCACAATACTTGAGCACAGCAACTTCCAGCTGCTACATATTCAGCTTCAGCAGTGGAGAGTGCTACTGAGTGTTCTTTCTTGCAAGACCAAGAAACCAAAGAATCTCCTAAGAAATGACAAGTTCCAGATGTACTTTTTCTATCCATTCTACAACCACCAAAGTCAGCATCTGAAAAACTTTTTAAAACAAAATCATTTCCAGAAGAGTAGAAAAGTCCTAAATCCATAGTGTCTTTTAAATACCGAAAGATTCTCTTTACGGCTTTTAAGTGAGACTCTTTTGGATTAGATTGATATCTTGCACATAAGCATACAGAAAACATCAAGTCGGGTCGACTAGCTGTCAAGTATAGAAAACTCCCTATCATACCTCTAAAAATTGTTTGATCTACTGGTTTCCCAGTTTCATCAAGATCAAGAGTATTTGAGGTACCAATTGGGGTGCTAATACTTTTAGTTTTGACAAATCCATACTTTTTGAGTAAGTCTTTAATATACTTATGTTGAGATATATAAGTTCCTTCTGGTTTTTGAGATATTTGAAAACCTAGAAAGAATGTTAACTCACCCATCATACTCATTTCAAACTCAGATTTCATTAAATTTGCAAAAGAATCGGTTAAAGATTTCTGAGTTGATCCAAATATGATGTCATCAACATAGATTTGGACAACCAAAACATTTTTGTTTTACATTTTGATAAAAAGAGTTGGATCAACTGTACCTTTTCTATAATTGTTTTGTAAAAGAAATCCTGTAAGTCTATCATACCATGCTCTAGGGGATTGTTTAAGACCATATAGAGCCTTGGTAAGTTTAAAGACATGATCAGGATGTTTTGGGTCTTGAAAACCAGGAGGTTGTTCGACAAAAACTTCTTCTTGAACAAATCCATTTAAAAAAGCACATTTGACATCCATTTGAAATAGTTTGAAATTGAAATATGCTGCGAAGGCTAATAGAATGCGAATAGATTCAAGTCTAGCTACAGGAGCATATGTTTCTTCATAGTCTATTCCCTCTTGTTGATTATAGCCTTTAGCAACAAGTCTTGCTTTATTTCTTACAATGATTCCATTTTCATCACACTTGTTTCTGAAAACCCATTTTACACCAATTACAGTTGTTTCTTTAGGTCTTTCAACTAAAGTCCAGACTTGATTCCTTTCAAATTCATTTATTTCATCCTGCATTGCTTTGATCCAATCATCATCACCTAAAGCCTCACTTGGACTTTTAGGTTCAAATTGGGAAAGAAAAGCAAGATGTTCTATTTCATTTCTTAAGGAATTTCTGGTCCTTACAGGTTGATTTATATCACCAATGATATTATCACTGGGATGATTCCTAAGAAACAATTGATTTTGGTTTTGTAAAACCTGTTCATCAACATATGGTAGAAAATCTTCGGTGGTAAATGTTTCAGGAACACTTTCTTGAACATTTTCCTTATCAGAATGTTCTTCTGACAAAGGTTGATAAACATCTTTAGAAAACACATCCGAGGATGTAGGATTGGGTTGGTTGAAAACAAAAGGGATAGTTTCATCAAATTTTACATGTACTGTTTCTTCAACAGTACAAGTGTTTTTATTGAAAACTCTATAAGCCTTAGAGGTTGTGGAATAGCCTAGAAAGATTCCTTCATCATATTTTGGTGCAAATTTGTGTAAATTTTCTTTTGTATTCAGAATGAATACTTTGCATCCAAAAACTTTGAAGTAAGAAACTTTAGGTTTTCGGCCAGTCCATAACTCGTAAGGAGTTTTATTAAGAAATGGTCTAGTTAAAACACGATTTATAGTATAACAGGCAGTACTTACAGCTTCAGCCCAAAAATGCTTAGCAATTGAGTATTCACTCAACATGGTTTGAGTCATTTCCTGAAGAATACGATTTCTTCTTTCAACAACACCATTTTGCTGAGGAGTTCTTGGTGCTGAGAAATTGTGAGTAATACCTTTCTTACTACAAAAAGTTTCAAAATCTGAGTTTTGAAATTCACCACCATGATCACTATGAATAGTTTTCAATGATAGGTTTTTCTCATTTTTAACTTGGGCTCTAAAAGTTTTGAAATACGAAAAGGCTTCAGATTTCTTTGTGAGAAAGTAGACCCATGTAAATCTAGTAAAGTCATCAACTAAAACAAATACATAGTATTTGCCTCCAATGCTTCCAGATTGTGAAGGACCAAACAAATCCATATGCACAAGCTGTAATGCATTAGAAGTTGAAACTTCATTAATTGGTTTAAAGCTAGTTTTATGTTGCTTGCCAAATTGACAAGGATCACAGACTTTTGAAGAATCATATCTATGATCTGATAGCCCTTTTACAAGTCCTTTCTTTGAGATTTTTCTTAGGTTTCTCAAATTACAGTGTCCTAATCTCCTATTCCATAGCCACGATTGGTCTTCTATTACACTTAAACAAGGTAAGTTTTGGTTCCTAAGGTCTTCTAAGTTAATAGTGTAAACATTCTCTTGCCTATGGGCAGATAGAATGAATTCATCCTTGGAATTGTGAACTAGACACTTATCATTTCTAAAATTCACAAGGTAACCTTCATCACATAATTGACTTATGCTGATGAGATTGTGCCTAAGACCTTTAACAAACAAAACATTTGAAATAAGAACTTTTCCAAGAAAAACGATATTACCTATACCAACAATCTTTCCTTGAGCATTATCTCCGAAGGTAACTTTTTCACCTTTTGTTTTGATAACCTTTTCAAAGAAAACTTTGTTTCCAGTCATATGTCGAGAGCAACCACTATCCATGTACCAAATGTTCTTATTGATACACTTCTCGTTTTCCTGAAAAAGAAACAATTAGATTTTTGGAATCCAAACTTGTTTGGATCCAGAAGGATTAGATAAAAGAATTTTAGGAATCCACATATGTTTTGCAAAATGAGCTTTATGAAATCCTAAGGATTGAGTTTTGTTAAGAGAACAATCTCTTCTCCAATGTCCACCACATTGACACTTGGAACAGAAAATGGTTTTTTGAGGAACAAAATAGTTATTACTAAAAACAGGTTTGGAATAAGTATAACCAAGACCAGAACGATTTCTCAAAGGTCTTATTTGAGAGTACATCCTATCAAAGTTTTCTTTTCCATGAGTAAAGTTTGAAAAACACTTTTTCAAGGATAAAATCTCTGACTTTAGTTTTAAAACCAAATTCTTGTTTTATAAAACATTTGAATTAGAACTAGAGTTAGACTCTAAAATGTTTTTCTTTGAAATAGCAGTTTCAAGATCCTTAGAAAGTTTATCTTTTTCAGATTTGACTTTCTCAAGGGTTTTCAAAATACTTTCAAAATCAGAAGTTTTCCCATCAAGATCATTAGATAGATCTGATACTTCTTTAGTCAAAATAGAAATTCTAGAATTTGCTTTTTCAAATCTCTTTTTGAGTTTAGAATTTTTCATTTTCAAGTAACTTAGCAAATCTAGAGACTTCTTCAAAAGAAGGTAAATTATCATCTTCTGATGATGAGGGTTCATCATTTGAAGATTCATAATATTTATTATCAACATAATTTGCATTTAAAGAGACATTTGTAACAGCTTCAGCATTGTGTACCTTAGCCATGAGACAATGATCTTCAATTGGTAGTCTGGCTAGAAGTCCAATATTCCTTTGTCCTGACGTCTCATATTCTGAAGAATCATCTGAGGAATCACTACCACTTGCACTCCATGTATCATTTGCTTTCAAGACTTTCTTCGTCTTATAAAACCTTTTCTTGTTTCTTTCAGAGTGTTTCTCTTTTCTATCTTTCCTCTTCAGTAAAGGACAATCAGGCCTTATATGTCCTGCTTTCTTGCATTCATAACAAGTTACCTCTGAATCTTTCCTATCTTTCCTATCTTTCTTTTTGAATCTATATTGAAAATCTTTCTTTCCCACAATCTTGTTCATCCTCCGAGCAAGATTAGCTAACTCATTGTCTGAAAGATTACAATCACTTGAATCAGAAACAACTTTCTTGGATTTAGACCTTGTAACTCTTTCAGGTGTTTTATCTTTAGATGCAAAAGCTACACTTCCATTCCCATTCTTCTTCTTATTGAAATCAGCATCTCTTTTCATTCTTGTCTCGTGCTGTAGAAGAGTTCCAAAGAGTTCATCAAGAGTAATCTGGGAAACTTTTCTATTTTCATCAATAGCTGTTCTTTTTGACTCCCATTCATTTGGCATAATATCTATAATCTCATCAACAAGAGCTTCATCATCAAGACCTTTTTCTCCCATAGATTGTAAGCTGTTGACAATTGTCATAAACCTTTGTTGCACTTTACATACTTGCTCTCCATAAGGAAAAACAAATCCATGATACTCTGCTCGAAGCATTGCTCTCCTTGTTTCTATAACTTTGGATGTACCAAAATGAGTGACTTCTAATTTCTTCCAAATACAGTTGGCTGCTTCACATGAAGATATCTGGCTATATATATTCCTGGTCATAGAACATAATAAAGTATTGCGTACCTTGTAATTCAGTTGATATTCTTGCTTCTCTTGATTTGTGAAAGTACTAACTTCTTTGTCAGGAATTTTGTAACCCCCAGTAAGCATAATAAAATTTTCTACACCAGTATTGATGACGAAAGTCTTCATACGATCTCTCCAATACTCATAATCATTCACATCAAAGATTGGTGGTCTAGAAGGATTCAGATTATCTATTGATCCGATATTCATTCCTGCCATCTAATATAACAAAAACAACTTTTCCACTCCACACGTTAGTGTAGTAAGTATTTAAGAAAGTAATAAGAAATAAAGCTAGTAATACAAATCAGTGGAAAACCTCCTCTGATACCAATTGTTGGATCGAATAGTTGATATAAAAGTCTATTAGATGGAACAATACAAGAGGGGGGGTGAATTGTTGGTTTAAAAAACCTTGAGTTTTAGTAACAAAGAGATTAGTTTAAATGAACTTAAACTAATACAAACACAAACACCCACAATTGTATTGAATGTAAAAGGTATGATGTATTGTAATACTATTGTTATGTAAAACAATTGTATTCAAGATGAACACAATAATCAGAGTAATACAAATGTAAATGATTCTACCTTAAAGCGTATAGAACCAATCAATACAATAAGTAATGGAATGATTGTAATTGAAACAATTACAATTGAATAAGTAAAGGAAACAATACAAATCCCTTTCTAATACAACAGCGGAAATGTAAAAGTAATACAATTCTTTTAACCCAAAGAGAAGGGTTATCCTTTCACCTAGGATAAGAGGTCTGTCTCACCAACACCTTGGTGAGCCCTCGATACGATTATCGGCACGTCTGTCTGCCTATCCCCGGCAGCCCTCGATACGATGATCGGCTCGTCTGTCTGCCTATCCCCGACAGCCCTCGATACGATGATCGGCTCGTCTGTCTGCCTATCCCCGGCAGCCCTCGATTTTGCAGGTAATCGGCACCTCTGTCTTTCAATTACTTGAAAGCCCTCGATACGATGATCGGACGCACAAGGCTGATGAGAGAAGTCACAGTGTCTCTCTCTAGAATCTTCGTAGTTCACAGAGTCACTTCGTTCATCAGTATTTTCTCAGCTTCAAATGACCTCCTATTTATAGGCCTCGGGTTCCAACGGTCATATTGCCTCCAACGGTCATATTGAAACAGAAAGCACGACATCGTTTTGATTAGTATATAACTAACTCAACGACATCGTTTCGTTAGGATAAGAGATATATAGAAATGTAAAACATGAGTACGATTCATATGCAGAGAGAGTTTTCGACAAAGTACCAAAACAAATAATGATTATCTGAATAGCAAAGTCAGTACGATACGATTGACAGAGTCAGTACGATACGATTGACAGAGTCAGTACGATACGTTTGACAGAGTCAGTACGATTCGTTTGACAGAGTCAGTACGATACGTTTTGGTCGGTACGATCAACATCGTACGATATGATAAACATGATAAAAGACAATTTGTTATTTACAAACATATGATAGAATACATTTGAGATTTCCAAAACATGACATAGAATATATTTGTGATTTCCAAAACATGATGTAAAAGCCAAAAGAAGACTTTTGACATAACATGTAGGATATTTTGGGTTCCACCCTATTCGCTTCATCTCAGCTTATGTAGCTTTAAGTGGCTTTATGTAGCTTTAAGTGAAATAATATAAAGTTATCGCACCACTTTATTTTATTTTTTTCACTTAACCCCAAAAATAAAAAACCACACCCAAGAAAACGCAACTCCGGAAGAGGCGTTTCTAAGCAAGTATCGGCGCTGTGATTTCATCGGTGCCCTCAAAATTTGATTCTGAGCTCCGATTCAAAAGTTAGAAAAACCCGCACGTTCGTTCACAAAATGTACACGAGCCAAACTTCAGAAAATGATTCCGGGCACACCAGGCCTCAGAATCACATGCCGTCAGAAACCGCATTCTTGTAAAATTCAAAAGAAAATTAAGCAAAAAAAAATTCCTTGAATTTTACGGACATTTACATCACTCCCACCTCAGGGCTTTACGTCCCCGTAAAGATACATTATAAACTATGGAAACAAATGTGGGTACTGAGAATGCATCTGAGCCTCTGACTCCCAAGTGCTCTCCTAGAGGTTCCCGTGCTGCCATTTGATGCGCACTATAGGAATCGACCATCCACGTAGGATCCACTCCTATCAATCCTCGATCACCACCGGGACCTTCACAAAAGTCACCCCATCATCAACGTCTAGCTCCCCATGGTCAATGATATGCGTCGGTCCGTGCACGTATCTCCTCAGCTGAGATACGTGGAAGACGGCGTGCACTCAGTGCAGCTGAGGTGGTAGAGCCATACAATAAGCCACCTTGCCAATCCTGCTGAGGACCTGGAATGGTCCTATGAAACATGGAGACAACTTTCCACCTCGGACAAATCTCAGTAATCCACATCGAGGTGAGACACGCAAGAAGACGTGGTAACCATCCTCGAACTCTAGTGGCCTCTGCCTTCTGTCAGCATAAGACTTCTGTCGGCTCTGAGCTGTCCTCATCCGCTCCTGGATGACCTGGACCTTCTCTGTCATGGCCCGGACCATCTCTGGTCCCCCATGTGCTAACTCCCCAGGGTTTGTCCAGTGAAAAAGAGATCTACAAGGTCGGCCATGAAACACCTCGTATAGTTCCATCCCAATGGTGGAGTGGAAGATGTTGTTGTACGGAAACTCCACCAAGGGTTTGTAGTCCTCCCAGCAGTGACCAAAGTGGAGGACACAAGCGCGGAGCATGTCCTCGAGAGTCTCAATGGTCCTGTCTATCTGACCATCCGTCTGAGGGTGAAAGGCGGTGCTCAGACATAGCTGCATCTCGAAAGACTCTGACAACCCCTTCCAAAGCATGGAAGTAAATCGAGCATCTCGATCGGAGACGATAGATAATGGCACACCTTGAAGCCGTACAATCTCCTGAACATAGAGACGTCCCAAGCTCTCCACTGAGCACGGCTCTCTGATGGGTAAGAAGTGATCCAACTTGGTGAGTCGGTCAACAATCACCCAAATGGAGTCGTGACCTCTGAAGTGCGTGGAAGTCCAGTCACTAAGTCCATAAATATCCTGTCCCACTTCCACTCCGGGAAATCCAAGGGTTGTACCAAGCCTGCTGGTACCTGGTGCTCTATATTCACTTGCTGGCAGGTGAGGCATCGAGAAACGAACTCCGCCACAGCCTTCCTCATGCCCGGCCACTAGTGCTATAGTTTGAGGTCCTGGTACATCTTTGCCACTCCAGGATGTACCGCCAATGGAGAAGTGTGAAACTCTCTCAGTACCTCCTCCTGTAAAGAAACGGGTACCATGGTACGTCCTCTTAAAAGGACGTCATGCTCTTCTCCAAAGGAGAAACCATCAAGTGCCTGTCCTGAGGATATATGTGCACGCTGCGTCTCACAGTCAGTGTCCCCACAGTGTGCCTCTCTGACCCGCTGTAGTAGTTGAGGGGTGATAGTGGGAGACTGAAGGAAAGATGATCCATCTCTATCCACAAAGGATATCCGAAAAGCAGCTAGCTTCTCTGTCACCTCCTCATGTAGTTGAATGCCCGTCCTCCTGCTGAGAGCATCGGCCACCACGTTCCCCTTCCCAATATTATAGACTATCTCAAATTCATAGTCCTGGAAGAACTCGAGCCATCGCCGCTATCTCAGGATCAGTTCCTTCTAAGAAAAGATGTACTTGAGACTTTGATGTTCAGAAAGGACTATAAAGCACTCGCCCATCAGATAGTGTCGCCATGTCTTCAGAGCGTAGACCACTGCTGCTAACTCCAGGTCATGGGTAGTGTAGTTCTTCTCATGCGGCCTCAACTGTTGTGATCCATAGTTGATCACCATCGGCTCCTGCATCAGGACACATCCGAGTCAAGTCTCTGATGCATCGCAGTAGACTACGTACCCTACTCCCTTCTCAGGAAACCTCAAGATAGGGGCGCTGGTCAATCTCTGTCTCAGCTCTTGGAAGATCTGCTGACATCTGTCTGACCACACAAAGGGTTTCCCCTTCTTCGTAAGAGCTGAGAGTGGTGCCGCAACTCTGGAGAAGTCTGGCACAAATATCTGATAGTATCCTACTAGTCCCAAGAAACTCCGCACCTCCTTCACGCTCTTGGGTGGATCCCAAGCTAGCACTGCCTCGATCATTGTAGGATCCACTACAACTCCCACCTCAGAGATTATGTGCCCCAAGAAGTGGACCTCACGTATCCATAACTAACACTTTTAGAGCTTTCCATAAATATGGTGCTCTTGGAGTGTGTCAATTACAACTCGCAAGTGATAGGTGTGATCCTCCTCAGTCGTCGAGTAAATCAAAATGTCGTTGATGAAGACCATGACAAATCGATCGAGGAATGGCTGAAATATCCTGTTCATGAGGCCCATGAACACTGCTGGAGCGTTGGTTATGCCAAAAGGCATAACCAAGAACTCATAGTGGCCATACCGACATCTGAAGGCCATCTTCTGCACGTCCTCATCCCGAACTCAGAGCTGATGATAGCCTGACCTGAGTTCTATCTTCAGGAACCACCATGCTCCCTTGAGCTGATCTAAGAGGTCATAAATCCTCGGTAGAAGATACTTGTTCCTCACTGTCACATGGTTCAGGCGACGATAGTCGACACAAAGTCGCAAGCTCCCGTCCGCTTTCTTGGCGAACAATATTGGGGAAGCCCAGGGTGATACACTGGGTCAGATGAATCTCTTGCCCTTCAAGTCATCCAACTGTACCCGTAGCTCTCAAAGCTTAGAGGGGTCCATCCAATACACTAGAGTCGATTTCAGGGATGTCCCGGGGTGCGTGTCAATAAAAGAGTCCACCTCTCTGTGAGGAGTAGCCCGGGAACTTCATCGGAAAAGACGTCCGCATACTGATCCACTACTGCAGGAAAACTAGGACCCTGCACGTCAACTTCTCCTAGGATGTGGCTAGCCAACTGATGAGTGATGGGCTGTCCTCTCCTCTGCGAGAGTCCATCCTATGCAGCGAAGGCTCCCATCTCACCGGTGAAGGTGAACCTGCTCCCATCGCTGCGTACACATCGCACCTTGCGCCTAATACAGTCACTCTGTGCATGGACTGTAGATAACCAATCCATGCCCAAGATGACGTCGTAAGGCCTCGACGCCGCTAAAAGAAGATCCCAGTCGAAACTCTCGCCTCCTAGAGTATGCTCACACTTCCTACACCAGTGTGTAATCGTCGATTCTACTCCCGTAGGAGTCTTTAGCTGTAAGGATCGAGCCAACGGCTCTGTCGGAATCTCCGAGCTCCGAACAGGTGCAGCTGCTATGAAAGAGGGACACGCTCTTGTGTCTATAAGAACTGCATCAAGGGTGGAATAGACACAAATCATACCTTGAATCATCTCAGGCATGCCGTGGTCACAGGCCTCCGCTGCCTGGAGTTGTGCCTGTCTCTGCCCGCCAGCTCCCTGTGGCCGGTGTGGTCCTCCTGGTGGGGGTGGTGGTAGAGCCTCAAAGTATCGCCCACCACCTGCTGCTCGGCCAGCTCCTCTGCCTCATCCGCCTCCTCCTTGCGGACCACCACAGTCGACCCTCTGCCTCTACCTAGGTTTCCCCTCAACCTTCTGCTGCTCCTTGGTATGGTGGGTCGGGCAGTCACGATCCATGTGGCTCTGCCCACCGCATGTGTAGTATTGTCTGCCTCTCGAAAGACTTGCTCCACGCTGTGTACCCCGAACTGCTAAGATAGTGTCTTGAGGTTGTCTACGAGAGGGTATACTCTACCTGGACCACTGATTCATCCGTCGACTGCCTGCTGCAGAAGACTCTACTATGTGCTGCCCCGCAGTAGGTCTCGCTGCTGACGAAGGCTCAGCAAGAAAGCACTTGATCAAAGGGGATCACTTTAGTACTCCTGCCTAAGTCGGAATGCTGAGGGTGATCAGTGATTCCTTGATCTCATGTCTCAATCCCTACTCAAAGGTTCGGGCCGGGGGGAATGGGTCATGTACCATGTCTGTCGAGTAGCGCGAGAGATTGGTAAATCTTGCTGAGTACTGGGCGACCGTCAGGCTTCCCTACCACGGCTATAGAAGCTTTTGGATGCGTACCACATGGTGGGTGGCTGGGAAGAACTCTAAGCAGAAGAGGCGCTCATAGTCTGTCCAGAGAAGAGATGCCTCATCGTGCACCTGGAGCATCAAGATCCACTATCGTCCCACTGCCACGTGCAGTAGGCTTGCTGCGAGGATCACCATGAGGACTACTGGTGTCCTCACTAACCAAAAAACTCGTACCACTACCTGCAGCCAATCCTCGGCTGCCTGAGGGTTCGTATCCCTGCGGAACCTGGGTGATCACTAGCAGTAGAACTCATGTAGTGCAGTAAGGTGACGTGCATCGTCAGCGGCTGGGGTGGGAAACATCGGTGGCTCGGCGGGTTGTGGTACCGCCGGTGCCTCAGCTGTCAAAGAGCCCTATACCGAGGCCTCGTCGCTCGGTGGGCGGTCATCATGCTTAAATCTTGGAACCCAAGCTAGCTGCCATCGTGGGGCCATCCTGAAAAGGAAACAGGTGCGCCACAGTCAGAACAGTATACTAGGTGAGCTGACACAGAGTAATCACAATGAAAACATGAAACACACATGCAATCAATGCTTTCTTGCATTAAGTCAGAAATCAGAACTCAGTGTCCTGGTGTACGGATATGTCAGCTGCCGCACCAACACTGTACTCCCAGGACTAATAACCACACCCAATATGCTTAACATTATTGCTTCATATAGAAAAGATCAGAGTCCTGAGTTCTGTGGTAGAACTGAACTCCTCTAGTACCAATTGTGGCAACCGGGTCCCGATGACAGCACAACCACCCCGCCTTAGCATGGTCATTGGGTCCTGGAATACCAGGTACAACTAGTTTCCCCACAGACACGTGGGGCCCACCACAAGGTCCACCCATGTGCCAGAATGGGTCATCTGACTAATGATATTTCCCACAGGACAACACATGTCCTTTCCAGTGTGTTTTTTCCTCACTCACACACACCCTGGGAAACATCCCAGGAGATCACCCATCCTGATCACTACTCCAAGCCAAGAACGCTTAACTATGGAGTTCTAATCAGACAGGCTCACGAAAAGGAAGGTACACCTTGTTGACATGAGTCATATCATTTAGTCATTTAACCCATTATCATTTTGGGATGTTATAGTCACCCACCCTTTAGAGCATAACACCATTGTTGTGGGCCCTACATATCAACCCAGGCAGTGCACCACACACTTAAGGTTGGGTTCCTCCTCTGATACCAATTTGTCATGACCCGTCCTCGGGGCGCGTGCCGTGACTACCTCAAGACCACCTTCCACATGCCAAGGGCTGGCGACTAGCACTAAGGCATAAATCCTGGTAAAAGGGAAAGGATTTCCTATGTAAAGTAAACCACAAACACCACAGAGCATGAAAGTAGAAGAAAACACTAAGTAAAAACTGCTAAAAAAGTATGTGCAGAAATGTATGTGGGCCAGTATACAAACCCAAACTGAAAGTAAAGTACAACTAGAAAGGGAAAACGACAACTGAAAAGTAAAGCCGCAACGTCGAGCCGTCCACTGGAAGTCCCACCTAAATGGTGGGTACAGATGGCCTCCACACCTCCTAGGGTCCAGCCTTCTGCTCTGACTACGTGCCGCCCAGTGGTCCACCTCTAGGTACCCGCCCTGCTCACAAGCCTCAACCATGATCAGTGCTGTCCGTCGTCAGCAACCAACACAACGTAGTGCGGGCATCGCCCGTGCAGGGGTGAGTAAAAGCTACTGAGTACGGACCACGAGAACCTCTATGGTCTCCCAGAATCCACAGAGGGTAATCCATAATGTAAAGATACAATCACTAAGTAACATCCGACACTGCTTAGGTATATGCCAATACATATACCTAAGTCATCAATTCTCGTTCGAATCCAACATCTGAACCCATGTACAACCTAGTCCACACAGGAAAGAAAAACGTAAATCAACAAAGGATAGCACAACAAAATCCACATAGGAAAGTAAAACATGATTCAGCTCACACAGGTATACTTCTTCATATGACGATAAAGATGACCAGATATTGCCACTGATTGATCTTAGCTGTCAGACCCACAAAGGATCAATTGGTTCTAACCCCCGCAATGACGTTCAAAGGATCTGACCCCTAATGGTTTGATATGTATTAACTCCCGCAATGACCCACAAAGGATCTGACCCACAAAGGATCGATATGTAACTAAACCCCGCAAAGACCCACATAGGATCAGACCCACATAGGATCTGTAGGTGCTAGCCCACACAGGACCACTGAGCGCTTACCCACACAGGATCAGAACCACACAGGATTGGTAGAACTAATCCACAAAGGATCGCTGAGTGCTGTAGTTGTCATAGAATCCACTGAGGATCAATGCATAGTAGTCATCGAATCCACTGAGGATCCTTGCATAGTCGTCTTCATCGTCATCGCAGTCGCAGCTAGCACTAGGGTTCCCGCACACAACAATCTCATTCGGAAGGGTATGCTCCACGAGCTGAGAGGCTGATACATCAACTGAAAAATAGTCAAGAGTTGATATATCCAAATGTTCCGTATCGTCAACATGAACTCAACATCACAGACGGCGCGTCAATCGGACACCCGATCTGAGAGTTATTGGCTTTTTCGTCACAGGGGCCCAGTTCGTTTTTAATGCAAAACCAACCCGACCATACACCACCTGCGTCCAAAACTAGGGATGAGTAAGCTAAAGGATCTGTCTCACTTAGAGGAATCCATCAAAGTTAACGGATCATCAATGAGGCGTCCGAGGCTCAAGGTATGAGTGTTTCCGCTCCGAGCACCTGGTTGGTTTTGTGTACGAACCAGCCCGGCCAAACCCAATGTACTCTAAATCCTTGAGTTCGATATACCGAAACGATCGTCTCGATCGAAGTATTGCATCGCCACTGACGGAAAAATGATCGGAGGCCCGTAGCTCATGATATGGGTAAAAGACCTAAAAGGTCCGAAAACGGGGGGTCTGGGCCCTGCCCGACCCGGCCCAACCCCCCTGGGTCGGCACTAACCGGGTTGACCTGACCCGGGTCCGGGTCTGAACCGGATGGCGTGACCAGGCCTGGCTCGGCCTGGGGGCGATCCGGCCCGACCGGCGCGGGCGCGGCCCGACCGCCAGGGCTTGGCTGAGCCGGTTACGGCCGAGCGGTGCGGGGGGCGTGCTGCCCATGCGTGAGAGAACCGCGGACCCGTGTGGGGCCGACCTTGCCAGCGGACGCGGCAGCCGGCCACGTCCAATCTCTCATCAGACCCGCGCGGCCGCGGGTCTGACGTCCGCCACCGTGACCTCAGCTGGGGCGGTTCTCCTCGGCGGCGTGCCGGGCGTCGCCGCCTTCTGCCGCCGGCGCTGCCGTGCCGTCAGGGCGTGCCGACAGTTTGCTCCGCGGACCACCGGATGAGTTCCGGTGGTCAGAAATCCTTGTCGTCTTCACCAAAAGCCCCCCCGGGGTCCATCCTTCACTGCGAGGACCCTGCATCACCCATTTGGTGGATTTTTTCGATGTCCACTGTTTCGCACAAAAAGAACGAAAGGGGCGGTGGGTTCAGAATTGTTCGTTAGTCCGCACCCACCGCGTTAGCTGTTTAAAAGTCTCTCAATAATTTTAATAATCAAACACCGCTGTATAAATTACAAATATTCAATAAAATAAAACCCTACCTCGTAGTCATCATTGGACGAGAGTTCTTCGCGGAATTGAACGTCATGGAAGAAGGGGATCGTCGCGTCGTAGAAGGGCGTCACATCATCGTGGTATACAGCGTCACGTCGACGATCTCCAAGGGTTTAAGTAAACACATAGATTTAATTTCACGAATTAAATCCATGTTATGGATAAAATCCAAAAAGGAAATTAAAATGATCCGTATTCCCTTACCTCAATCGGTGTTGATCGATGATTGTCGCGGGGACGGATCGTCGTAGAAGAACGTCGGGGGAGGAGAATCGTTGGTGTTGCGGTACACAGCGTCACATTGTCGATCTCCGAGGGTTCGACATTCTTCATCACCTTTCGTCAAAGGCCAGCGTTCTTCGCATTCTTCACATTCTTTGCATTTTTCGTGAAGGAGGATGAAGATATAGTTTCTCCAAATCCTCTAAACAATCCGCACAAAAGAAGAACATATATTGGTATTAATTTATTATTATGCCAACAATTTGAATATATTTTTTGAAAATAACGATTAATTCAGTGAATTAATTGTAACGACTTAACTGCCCATTTAATAGGGGCATTAAGAGTCTAGAAAACGCACCAGTTGACTTTCATTAAAGAGTAGTTTTCGCGGGTGAGTTACTTAGAGGAAAAGAAACGATGGGGCTCGTGCGGGCCCCAACTCACAAATATCCTACCAAGAGGCTAGGATATTTTGGGTTCCACCCTTTGCGCTTCAACTCAGATTAAGTAGCTTTAAGTGGATTTAAGTGGCTTTAAGTGAAATAAAATAAAGTTGTCGCACCACTTTAGTTTACTTACTTCACATAACCCCAAATATGAGAAACTACACATGAGAAAACACAACTCCAGAAGAGGCATTTCTAAGAAAGTACCAGCACTGCGATTTCATCGGTGCCCTCAGAATTCGATTTCGAGCACCAGTTCAAAAGTTATAAAATCCCACTCATTCGTTCACTGAACGTACCCGAGCCAAACATTGGAAAATGATTCTGGGCACACTGGGTCGTAGAATAATGTGCCGTCAGAAATCGCGTTCATGTAAAATTCCTAAGAAAATTAAGAATAAAAAAAATTTCATGAATTTTACAGGTCTTTACAAACAATATGGATTCATGATTAATGACTTGAACCATGGTGATTTTTATATGTCATAGTATGTGAGAGAAACAATTTTCTATGGTTGTTGATGTAATAATAATAAGGAAAAGTATATTAAAAAACATATGTGTCAAGGATCTGGAATGAAACAACTAGGAAATTAATTCAAAGGGAGGGGAATAAGATAAATTTATTGTAATGATATTCATATAGCAATAAAACACAATGGAAAAAATAATCATTCATTTGACTCCAGGAAAGGGAAATAATTTCTTTCTTCTAAGGGATCAATTGAATGTTTTAAATGTGGTGTGCATTGTCATTACACAAAAAGATGTTCAATGAAGAAGGATCAGTAATGGGATCCGCAAGACAATACACAAATATATTTACCAATTCGTAATTCCATTCCAATTGAATTTGTTGATTTCGAAAATGAATTATGAAAGATATGAATTATTTCGTATCTCATGTTTTGAAAAAACAAAAATATTAAGACATCATGATTTAATTTTATATAAAAACAAGTAAAAAAGATTTATATGAAATAACATTAACAAAGGATCATGAATAGTGTTTGAGGATTAAGATGCCATCATTTTATGAATTGAAGTGTTATGTTGGATCATTCTATGAAGATATGTTTGGACATAATTATGATATGATTATATTGGAAGAAATTTTTTTTATTGGGTAACCATAATGATTCATATTTGAATATTTTATTCAAGTAATAGTTATATTTTCTTGTTTCAAAATAATTTATAGCCTTATGGGTTCATGTGGTCTTTTTTTATTGAGGTGATTAATGTTTATTACATTTTAGGATCCAAATTGAATGGTATATGATAAAATTTGAGGATAATGTAGGTTTATATTATTTTTTAGAAATTATATTAATTTCGAATATTTTATAAGAATGATCTATTTTTAATAAATGGACCACCAACAGGATGGGTGACAACCCGTTACGTATATAAAGTCCATGGGAATAGAAACAACTACCGAAGGAAGAGAAGGGAGAAATGGCTACCACTAGCATATGTGATGTCCCTAGTTAGTATGAATTATTATTTTTTGTTAAATGATTTTATAGATAATGAATAAGTAGATTTTGTAACTTATGTTGTATAATATGGATATCCTTATAAAAGAAAAATTTAATGGTTGGTTATTTATAAATGTTATTTTTGGATAAATTCACACTTTTTGGAAGACTATATGCATATGGAAAAAATAATTTAATGGGATTTCATTTGGGGAGTAATATAGGGAATTTATTTTGGATGAATCTATGTTATAACTGTAGAATTATAGTTATTATTATCTTATCATAGAGAATATTTTTTTAGGTTAATTACATATTAGTTTGAGACTTTATGAGTTGTCGATAATATTGGGAAACAAATGTTATAATTTATTGGGGAAGACGATGTTATATAATCCTTCAGAATATTGGGTTTCAATATTAGTTTGGATTATTTGTGTAAAAAATAAAGGAAATTGATTATTGTATGGTATTTTTTTTACATAGAATATTTTTTGTTGAACTTTGAAGATTAAGAGTATTTTTTTTGTCGTAAATGATTACTATTATTTGGAATTATAATATATTTTATAATACAGTTTTGTTCTGGTTAATGTTATAATAGAGGAAGAAAATATAGTAAATATTTGTTTGATTATGTGATTCTCTATGATTTTATCCATCTTGAATATGAATCGTTTGGTTAAAAAGATGAATTGTGTAATAAATTGATTAAAGGATGAAGCGCTGATTTATGTAAAGTATATTTCATTTTCATCGTAGTATATGTAGTAATAAAATTATTCATCTCTTTAAAAAGGATATTGAAAGGAAAAATGATATATGATTTCTATTATCATCTTACTATTACTCATCCACAAATATATAGTATCGTGTTGGTTAACTTTCTATGATCATATTCTTTATCACTCTATATTATTACATAAGAGTTAATTTTTCTTCCATATCCATGATTTTCTACATGGAATTATATTATCTGTTATCTTGGGAAACTGTTTTACTTATCTTTATTTCATTTAATGTGATATTTTTATTAACTCGTTTTCAACTATGGGATTTTCAATGATGTTTTTTACTAAATTTCATAATTTTGAGGAAGCAATTTCTAAAAAAGATGAAGGACGTAACAACATAGGTATATATAGATTAATAAATTTTGAAATCTATAATTATTTATGAATATAATATAAATTTTATGTTATATAAGACATTTTGAATGATACAGTACTGAAAGCGCAACAACTGGTTTCTTTGAAATCCTACTTTGCAAACAACTTTGAGTTTTACCGAAAAATAATATAATAATATTATTATTTTAAATAGTAGTTAATTATTATCTATTGTATTTGATGGAATTAATATAACTAACTACAATATGATTATACATGTTTGTTAAATTTATATACATTTATCTGATATATTTTAGATTCTTAAAATTGGAACAAATATGTTTTTAAGCATGGAATAAACTAATAATTTAAAAAGATCTTTTTACCACCCTTTTTGTAGAACACATATTAAATCAAATTTTTTCACTTCTATCTGTTATATATTACAAAATAAAATTTTTCTATAGTATTGGGACATCAAACTTTACATTGATGGAATTTTTTTGTATTTTCCTGAAAATGTTCATTTTTAAATTAATAGTGAATGATACTTCATTATAATTAAAAAATGTATTTTATTATTATTTATTTATATAGTTAAATTGTCGTTTATTTTGTTTTAGACTTTAATTGGATTATATTTTTAAAATTTAATCCAATTTTGGTAATTAGAGGTATTTTTACTTTTAAATTGTACATAAAGACATTTATAACTTTTGATAGTTATTAATTCATAAAAAATACTTTTTGTTTTTGACAACATGAATAAATTATAATTTAATTAATTATATTTATGGGTTTTGAATATTTAAAATGGAAACCATTTTTTGTATTAGGAGGTCTAAATTTTGTAAATATATACACATTATTTTTAGACATTATGAATAGTAACATTAGTACTGATATTATTTACCATGTTAAGGGGTAAATATGGCATGTAAAGGTAAAATATAATATTATAATAATATTAAATATCCATAAAACATGTTCTAGTACAATGTGATGATTTATTTCAGACCATAGGAATCCATGGGATGATTTTGGGACCTAATGGAGCCACTTTGCTATGAAAATGTCATTTTATACCAATTAATTTAACGTAAAGAAATATGTAATATAAACTAGAATATTTTAGTAAAACAATTTTTGTTGTTGTTAGAAAAGTGATATTTTCGATTATAAATATAAATTATAAAGAAAAAAATATTTCCTACATCATGATATTTTTTTTATAACTTTTGGACATCAAATAATTAGTTAAATATATTACTCAATGATTATGTAGTGATTACCTTATTAATGATTGATTTAAATAAATTATATTATAAATATTAAAATATATATATTTTTAACCATTTCTTTGTCCAATAATTTCAAAAATTATGATGACTTGTTGTCTTTTAATTAATGAATTTTTTTCGAAATAATCATGTTGTTATGGATTTTGTAAATGTCATGATATTAATAGTATAAAAATTTACAAAAAATAATTCTTAAAAGAAATACAATTTTTTAAAATTATAGAATAGTCTTGAAAATATATGATTTGTCCAAAATTCATAGATAATGTCTCACATGTCATTACTAATCTTATAGAGGTTATATTGGTATTTTATAGTGATTATACTGACCATATAGTATGAAAAATCAAGAACACATTGTAAAATTAAAATAATCACACCTCTCAAGAAACTTGTCTTGTCCAAATTGAGCACAAATTAGCTCCCAATATCCATATATTCCAACTATAAGGCTCTCATTAGTAAAAAATTAATTAAAGGAAACATTTTGACACAATTAAATTAGAGAATTAAGTTTTAATAGGTAGCATCTTCTCTAAAGTTATGTTCTATTATTTTCCTTCATCTCACTCTATTATATTTTTATTCATTATATAAATAAAACATTGATATCCTAAATATACTAGGATGTTGTTTTGAGAATAATTGAGCTAAAATGACACACACATCCATAAAATGGATTTATAACATACTATTTATGTGGATGGAAAACTACTGCCTCACAAAATTATTAATGTCTGATTTTCCCCTACCACCTATCATGGTGTCTATTATGATTTCATTATATTTATATTTGATATGTATTTAATTTATAATGTATCTATAATTATTTTTTTAATTTAAATATTATGATTATTCTTTCTATAATGCCTAAATATGATAATTTCATTTGAGAATGTGTGGACTACACCCCCCTAAATGTTATATGACACTATCATGCCATACATGGAACACATAATGGATGGAGTTAATGAGAATTTGTTACTTGTATAAAATATTTTATTATAGTGTAATAATAGTATAACTATCTATCATAATGTTTTAATTTCATTATTATGTTAAATAAATGAATGTGGCATTAATGCGTACGCATAGCTTACCATCTCTATGAATGGTGCATTTCATTTCATATATCTAAATGTTAAGGGACATTTTAAATACATATGTAATGGGTATATATGAAATTATAATCACTAATACTATTATAGAGATGATATACATATTATTACATGTACAACATATATCAAAACAAATTCATTTGGACTCAAGTACCCAATATTGATAAAATGATTGATATTAACACAAAACATTATGTAATTTTTATACCATGGTATTAAGTGATATAAAAGCTATAATACAGACGAAAATAGTACTGAATAAATTAGATGTTAACATATATTTATTATTCATGTAGAATAAGTAACATATATGATTATTCTAACAAAATGTATGGGACTTCCTCTTAGTGTCCTTTCATTGAGGCATATTTTGATTTATACACGACTACTTTTTTAAGGTGTATAAAACCCATTTAATATTCATTTCAGTCCAATTTAATATTTTTCAAATGAAGCATTTTTCTAAATTTCAAAAACTTATCCATCATTTTAACATACATGGTGACAATAACCATTCTACCACTATGAGAATTATTTGATATTTGGTTTCCCATAAAATACATCATGTTTTTAGAAGAAAAATAAATACCAAACACCCATTTTACATATGATGGTCTTGTAAATGGTTTTGAGAAATCATTGATTGTGTGAATAACATGAAATTATATATAGTGATTTTAATGTGAAAATTTTGTCTTCCATTTATGATTTTTATATGTTATGAATGTGTTATGGTTCATGGAAATTGATTACATATACAGGCAATTCTTTGATAAACCAAGGTCATGTGAGCCTGATATATCTCTCAAATGCATTAGGTATCATTATGGATGTAAATTTTAATGTTTATCATAAGAGATTTAGAGAATATATTGTGATGGGTATTCTAAATGTATCTTTTTATGTAGCTATGAAATATAGAGTGTAAGTATGTTATGGATGAAAGATGTTACCATTCTGATTTCTGAATCTATGGGATATTCATAAATCTTATTATTTATTTTAGTATGTTAATGTGATTTTGCTATATGAGTAAAAATTATTATTTCATTATTTTAATTAATTGATGGAATAATGATTTATTTTCTTCTATTATTTCCTTAATGTGCTTTTTATGCTCATGGCCTATTTTGGAGATGATTTCTATAGCATATAATCAATGCTAAAGAAGTAATAATTTATGAGGATTTATATCAGGAAAATAATTTTTGTTTTGTTTATAAAGTATTATTATTGTGAAAAAAATTGTATATACTAGAAGTGTATACATTGAAATATTTGAGAAGTAATGGCATAATTCCTTAAAAATATAATCATGAAATAACTATCAATGTTAATTATAAATTTAATCAAATATTAATTTCTGTTTTAAGGATGAGGTGTTACACAATAATTTTCCTAACACATGTTATTTTTTAACAAGGTGTGTTAGAGTCTCTTTATAAGGGAGAACAATTATATAAATTGGGATGTATTGACGATGACCTTTTATATTTTGGTATTATTTTTTATAAGGAAACTATTATTGGTTTTTTATGAATTTGGAATTACTATTTCCATTATTGACTACCATCACCCATAAAGGAATAAAGTTTTTATAGTGTATATAATTTCAAATAACTATTAATGAATTGAATTAATGATTAACATTATCATAATTTCTAATTTATTGTGAACCCAAAGATTATATTATTATTTGTGCTGATTTATCAGCTATGTTTAATTGATTTATATTAAATAATAATAATCATGATATAGTGTGTTTTTTCTAATGTTATGCTCACATGATAATATGTGAAAATAAATGGTCATGAATCTGTCATGGATATTAAGGTTTTGAACTATTGAAAATCCAAAACATTCATTCATATGTTTACTATCTATTAATTTTATAAATATATGAGTCGTAAATATGTGAGTTATAAATATATTTGAAAAAAATTTATTGTTATATAGTCATGGTTGATAGAAATTGTTTTGCTATACAATTTAAAAAACGGTAATATATCTAAAAAATAAACTCTGCCACCAGTGTGATCAGTAGGATTACTCTATCTTATAGTTATGAATCATACTATAATATTATTGTTTATATTAAGAAATTTTTTTTAAATAGATGTGGAGCTTTGGATGATTTGAATTTATAAAATTTGATACATATATTGTTGTTTTACATGAGTTTTATGTTGTTAAAACATGTGTTTTTGAATAAATATTTTGGTCTCAATGGCATATTATGAAACTATATTTTTAGACCAGGTTCAGTGAACCAAATTAAGAGTGTTAAATCATAGTGCATTAATATATTGAAAATATTAAATATTATACTCTCATACATATAATCATATTAATTTTTTGTATGTAACATAAAATTTATTCAATCATATTTTTTTTTCATGAAATTACTGGAAAAAAGAATGAAACTGTAACATCCCAAGTAAGTAATGAATAATAGGTATTTTTATCTAAGTATATTAATGAATTATATAGTGTTTTAGAGGCTTAAAATGAGAATAAATCCAATCTTAAGCATGGAATACACTAATATTTTTAAAAGATTTTTTACTTCCTTTTGATAGGAAAACATTTTTAAATCAAAATGTTTGCAATTTTATAAGCTCTATTTGTAAAAATTAACTTATTATTTATGAATGGGACATTGAAATTTACTTTGGTTAAATTTTTGGTATTTTTCCGATAAAGTTCATTTTTTAATGAATAGTGAAAAATGTTTTATATTAATTCAAAACCTCTTTTTAATCTAATTTTTTTATATGATTATATTATCATTTTATTTGGTTATAATGTTAAATTAGAATATTTTTTTCATTTAATCCAATAGTGGTTTTTTTAATTAATATCACTTTGAAATTGGACCTAAACTAGTGTCAATCTTTTGATACTTATTGTTTCCTAAAAACAAGCTATTTGCTCTGACATAGGGAATTAATTATTAAATAAATTAATGTAACTTATAGGATTTGAATTTTGTAAAACATATATCATTTTTGAATTCGGAATATCATATATAGCTTAGGGTGATGTTTCGTTATTTTTCTGAAAAACATCAATTTTTGATGAATAGTGAAACCACTAAGTGGTACTTATAAAAACTGATTTTCCGTTTAAATGAAATTTACCACCTTTGTGTTTTGAATTTCAAAAATCAGACATACATGGTTGTCATTAATAAGTAAAATTTGGTTCAATAGGATTAAAATAATTTTTTATTGAATAGTATCTTTTAAGTTTTAATCACGATTAGAGGTAATTAGTGTAATTTAAGGTAAGAATAATGTTTTAGTAATATGGAATGACCTTGACACATGTCCTACCCTTATTGTTTTAGTCAATTCCGACCAATACAATCCATGGGTCAAATTGGGGACCCCATGGATCCACTTTTGAAGGAAAACTACATTAATATCTTTTTATTTAATGTTAAAGTAAAAAAATCACAAATATGAGTTGTTTTACTAAAATAATTTTTAAATGGGGTTATACAAGTCATATTTTTTACTATAAATATTCATTAGAAAGATAATACTATTTACTACATCATGATTTATTTTTCATAATTTTTAGATATTAAATAAATTAAATTATTTATGACACCATCATAATGCAGCGATGACTTCATTATTTAATGATTTAAATAAAATGAAAGGATAATGTAAAATATAAGACTTAATCATGTCAAAAAATTAATGAATGGGTGGATTTAGAACAATTATAACCTTATCCTAGAAATATATAATTTTGAGCCCTTTTAAATCCAAAAAGAATTTTATAATAAAGTATCCTTTTATACCATTCCAATAGTGCCCCTTCTGTCCTCTTATAAAAGGCCCCCACCACTACCACCATATCCACACTTCCAAAGCCCTTGGCTCGGCCAACCCCTACCCATTTTGTCTCTCTGCATCCCTATCTTACTCCTTTAATCCTCACTATGGGCAGAAGTATTCCCAAAGAAGCCTTTGAGCTCAAATTAAAAAGAGTTACCCGATTTAAAGGTAGTGTCTTCTCTTGTATTCTTATGTTTTATTTTGCTTCTCAAAACCCCTAAACTCTTTTTATACTTTTATTTTGTAAAAACACCAGTATCTTCTATATACTAGGATTTTGTTATAAGAAGGATTATAGCTACACTTACACAAACCTACATCTAATGGTTAATGATCATACTGTTTCCATGGATAGTGAATTTCTGCCTCAAGAAACGATGATTGATCAATATTCTTTTAACACCATAAAAGGTGGAAATTAAGATGACACTATATTTATATATTGTATATAATATAATTATGTTTCACTTAGGCTTCTTTAGTTTTTCATTTATAGCATTCCATTATGGTTTCCATTATTGGTTAACACGATATCATCATTTTAGGAAGTGCGGACTACCGCCCCCTCAAAGTGATTTGATTTGTTAATTCCATATATGGGACATATAAAGGATGTAATTAATGATATTATATATAATATTATACTATAATTATAATATACCTTTATATAACTATGATTCCATTCCACAAAATACGATATTGAAATGAAAGTATCGTTCATTCGTACGTACGACTTACCGTCTCCATGAACGGTGCATTTTATTTCTTACCTCTAAATGTTATGTAATATTATAAATGCATGTATATAATCGATATATATGATATATATTATATCTACATCATGAGTATAAATCTGGATATAATGGATACATGAACAACGTGTAATTATAAATTGTTAATTTTTTACTCAAGCACCAATAATCGTTAATGCGACCGTTATTAACGTAAATAATTACATAGTGTTCATGAAATGGTAATAAGTAATATAAAAGGAATAATGAACTTGAAAAAGGATCTTATGAAAGTATAAATTAACTCAAGTTTATTATTCAGGATGTTAAAGAACAATCGAGTCAGGTCGGACCCGTGGTATGGGACTTCCTCTCAATCTATTTTCATTGAGGCATATTTTGTTTTAAACACAACATTCTTTTATATAGTGTATAAACCCCTTTGACTTTAACATTTATTCAAAAGGAATTTATAAAAAGGCTTTAATAATCCACAAAAGGGAATGTTTTTTTGTCATACGTATGCGGCGACAAAGACTAATGTGCCGCCATGACCATTATTTGAGTTTCGGCGTCCTCTAAAAGCCGTACCTTTTTTTAAAAGAAAAATAAATAACATGTTTTACATTTATTTTATTTTGGTATTGAAAATGGTTTTCAGTATGTTTTTATATCAATGTGTTGTATTGATATCTTGTGATTAAATGGTATAAATGTTATGTTTCCTTTATGCTTGTTTTTTGTGATACAATTATGTTATGGTTCGAGGGAATTATTATGATCACAGGTGGTTCCATGATAAAATATGGCCGGGTGAGCCCGTTATAGCTCTCCAATGCATTGGGTAATGTGAAGGAGTTAATTGTTGATGTTTCTCTGAAGATATTTATGGAATATTTTGTGATGGGTATTCCAAACGCAACCAAGAGGGTTACTCCCTATGAAAAAATGTTATGAATGAATCATGTTACCTTTATGTCTTATGATTTCTATGATTTATTCATGATTTGATGAGGTTTGTTAATATGCTTATGTTTTATGAGTAGAGTATGATTTAATTTATTCTTATGTATACATGTACTCATATTTCCTTTCCATATTTTTATATCCCTTACTGAGCTTTTTATGCTCATCCCATGTTTTTGAAATGTTTTTCACAGGTCAAGGGAAAGGTACATGATATGATGATAGTGTCAAGGAAGTTTCAAGAAAGAATCCCTGTTTTATTTCAAATATGTTTCCATTGATGGGAAAAAATTAATACTATATTTTATTGTAACCACATTGTTTAAATGTGGGATGTAATGCATGTTTTATGATCTAATTCTCTAAAACTCTAAACCTGAAAATATCCTCAATGTGTAATCTTATAATAACTCAAGATTAAGTATGGTTTATGGCTGGGGCCTTATAGTTGGTATCAGAGATCAGTTTAGATAACTTTAGGAGTTATAATTCTATTAAATGACTATCAAAATTTTTTTATGGTCAAATTGAAATGATAATGCATTTGAATATTACCATGTTGCTTCATCTAAGACATGTTTGTTCATAATGGTTTTCCGGAGAGGAAAGTATGAAAGTAGTGCTAGGAAGGCATATAGAAGGAAATAACCTTTCGAATCAGCATCCTTAGATGGTCAGAATTGGAACTGAATAATATGTTGCAGTAATGGAGCAGTTGAATCAAGCGATAAATGGTGGTGGTATCCATGCACGAGATCAGCCAGATGAACCGCATAAGAACATGTCAGTGGTGGAACAATTCATGAGGCAACATCCCCCATCATTTAGAGGATCATCTAACCCTATGCTAGCTGAAGGGTGGATTAAAGCACTGGAGAATATTTTCGATGTCATGGGGTGTTCAGACAATAAAAAGGATAGACATGATATTTACCGTTTTGAGGGTGAAGAAGATCAGTGTTGGTCGATGGTTAAAAATATCTGGGACGCTGATGATATTGATGCTCTTGACAGGGATGAATTCAAAGGTATGTTTCTTGAGATGAATATTCCTAAGGCTATTCAACTTAGGATGGAAAAACAATTCCTGGAATTGAGGCAAGAAGAAGACTCAGTGGATGCCTATGAAGAGAGGTTTAGTCGATTGGAAATGTATGCTCCAAATTTTATCCGAGACTACGATTGTAAAATAAATCATCTTTACTTAGGATTAAAGCCAAAATATCGAAGGGAATTAGCTTCTTGAGAGTTAAAAAGTTACTAAAATCTTGTTAAATGTGCTGGGAAGGTGGAAATGGAGTTTTCTAATGATCATGTGTTCTATAACAACCAACAAAAGAAGAGACCAAGGTAGCAGGAGAAAGGAAAGAATTCTTCAAAAAGGTCTGATGGTATGAAAACAAAGTTTCTAGTTTGTGATAAATGTGGTAAAATTCATGCTGGGGAATGTCTTCTGAATTCTAGAATGTCCTATCGTTGTGGTAATACGGGACATAAGGCTCTTGATTCCACTGAAAAAGATCAAGGTGAAGGTAAGACCAAATTTGATTTACAGTCAGTGAAATGTTTAAAGTGCAATGAGATGGGTCACTATGAAAACGAGTGTCCGACAAAGAGCTTGATTGATGGGAAGAAGTTATACTACAAGTAGAAAGGGGTGGGGAAATCCTTTGCAACTACTTCAGCAGATGTCAGGCCATCAAATGAAGTTTTATCAGGTAATTTGTTTGTTTTTTCAGATTATGCATGTGTGTTGTTTGATTCGGGGTCTACATATTCATTCATCTCTGAAACCTTTTCTAGTAAAATGGGAATACCATCTCAAGAAATGACTCCTGAACTTCTGGTAAAAACACCTGGGGAAATGTTGAGGCAAAAAGAATTTATAATAATCTTCCAATCCTTATTCGTGAAAATAATCTACTTGCAAACCTAATTGTTATTCCCCTAGTATATTTTGATGTTATCCTGGGTATGGATTGGCTCTCTGTTTACCATGATAATATTGGTTGTATAGCTAATGAAGTTTCTTTTCACAAAGACTTTCAATTTGTGTACAAGAATGAACCCTTACTGTTGATAACATATCAAGAGGACGTGAAACTTGTAAAAGATGGAAATGAATGATACCTTGCACACATCGTTGAAAACAAAGAAACTTTTCAGATTAATGATGTGCCAGTGATAAATGAGTATCCTGATGTTTTTCCTGATGAGTTTCCTAGAATAATACCAGATCGGGAAGTTGAATTTACTGTTGACTTAGTTCATAATGCTAAGAAAATTTCAAAACCCCCTTATCGAATGGCTCAAATTGAACTTTTAGAGCTGAATGAGAAATTCCAAGATTTATTAGAGAAAGGTTTCATTCAACCTAGCACATCACCATGGGGTGATCCTATTTTATTTGTTAAAAAGAAAGATGGTTCAATGAGACTTTGCATTAATTATAGAGCATTGAATAACATCACTATTAAGAACAAATATCATTTTCCTCATATCGATGATTTGTTTGATCAGCTCCAGGGAGCTCAATATTTTTCAAAGATTGACCTGAGATCGTGGTACCATCAACTGAAGGTAAAGGAAGCAGATATTCCGAAGACCATGTTCTGTACATGATATGGCCATGATGAATTTGTAGTAATGCCTTTTGGGATAACCAATGCACCTGCTGTATTCATGGACTTAATGAATAGAATTTTCCATGAGTTCTTGGATATGTTTGTGGTGGTTTTCATTGATGGTATTTTTGTGTTTTCTAAAAGTAAAATAGAGCATGAAAGACATTTAAGGGTTATTTTGGAAACCTTAAAAGAAAGGAAATTGTGTGGGAAATTTAGCAAGTGTGAGTTTTGGTTGCAAAAAATTTCATTCCTTGGTCATATTGTTTCTAAAGATGGGATAACTGTTGATCCTGCAAAAACAATGGTTGTTGAAGAATGGCCAAGACCCACAAATGTAACTGATATTTGTATCTTCCTTGGTTTGGCAGGATATTACTGTAGGATTGTTAGAAATTTTTCACGGTTATCATGTCCAATGACTAATCTAACTCGGAAGGGTGTTATGTTTATCTAGACAAAAGAATGTGATGATTGTTTTCCTGAATTGAAATGATGATTGGTGAATGCTCCAGTTTTGTAACTACCTTCCCAGAATAGAGATTTTGTTATCTACAGTGATGCTTCATTGAAAGGACTTGGTTTCATCCTAATGTAGAATGATCGGGTAATTTCATATGCTTTACGTTAGTTGAAAACTCATGAGGTAAATTATCCTACACACGATTTGGAATTAGCTACTGTTGATTTCACTTTAAAATTTGGAGTCACCATTTGTATGGAGTAAAGTGTGAAATATATACTGATCACAAATGTTTATTGTTTATATTAACTCATAAATAATTTAACATGAGACAGAGGAGATGTCTAGAATTAATCAAGGATTATGATTTTACAATTCATTACCATCCGGGATAAGAAAATTAAGTTGCCGATGCTTTGAGTCGAAAAAGTAATGATTCATTAACAATGTTGCATTTGGAACATGATACTTTGGTTAAGGATTTTATGAACATTGGCATAAAAGTTGTTGGTGCAGGATGTACTTCTGTTTTGTTTCAGGTCTTAGTGAAATCTTCACAATCAGACAGAATCAAGAAAGCACAGAAGCAAGACAGTGAGTTGCAGAAAATGGTAGAGCTGGTTCATAAGGGTATGTTGCCTGAATTCAACATTGATAATGATTGTGTTTTGAGATTTGGGAAGAGATTGTGTGTGCCTTGTGATTCACAGTTGAAGATATTGTTGTTATGTAAATCTCATAGTTCTCTATTCTCAGTTCATCCAGGCAGTACTAAGATGTATAGAGATCTTTAGGAGTATTACTGGTGGGATGGAATGAAAATAGATATTGCTGATTTTACTTCGAATTGTTTGACATGTCAACAGTTTAAAGTAGAGTGGATATTACCAAATGGGATGCTTCATCCTTTACTAGTACCAGAGTGGAAAGGGGAAAATATATCCGTGGACTTCGTTGTGCGATTGCTGAAGACACCTCAAGGTAATGATGCAATATGGGTTATTGTTGATTGCTTGACTAAATCCACTCATTTCCTTGCTATAAGAGATAATTTTTCCCTAGATCACCTTTCTTGATTTTATCTTAAATAGATATTCATGTTGCATGGAGTTTCCCTCTCCATTATATCATATCGTAATCCCTGGATTACTATTCACTTTTGGAAAGGCCTTTAGAAGTCATTGGGTATTGAATTAAATTTTAGTACAGCTTTTGATCCTCAATCAGATGGGAAATTAGAAAGAACGATTCCGACTTTGGAGGATATGCTACGTGCTTGATCTATGGGTTATTGGGGAAGTTGGGACGAACATCTTTCTTTGGTTGAGTTTTCATATAATAACAGTTTTCATTCCAGTATACAGATGGAACCATTTAAGGCGTTATATGGGAAGTAGTTTCGAACTCTAGAAATCTGGGATTAAGTAGGTGAAAGGAATCTGATGGGACCATAATTGGTAGAAGATTTCGCAGAAAAAGTTCAGCTGATACAGAAACATAGGAGAATAGCTCAGAGCAGGCAGAAGAGTTATGCGGACAACAAAAGGAAGGATCGTTCTTTTGAGGAAGGTGATCCTGTTTTTCTCAATGTCTCACCAAGGAAAAGTGTGATGCGATATGGTAAGAAAGGAAAGCTGAGTCCAAGTTTCATTGGACCATATGAAATTCTCGAGAGAGTTTGATCAGTTACATACTGAGTGGCTTTACCTCCGAGTTTATCTCAGGTACACAATGTATTTCATGTTTCGATGTTGAGAAAATATATGCCAGATCCATCTCATGTTTTGAGTCCAGAGTTAGTTCAGTTCGAAGAGAACCTATCTTATGAGGAACAACTGGTACAGATTCATGACCATATGGAGCAAGTGTTACGGAATAAGGTGATTTATCAGGTAAATGTATTTTGAAAAAACCACATGAATAAAGAGGCACCATGGGAATCTGAAAATCCAATGAAGGCTAAATACCCCGACTAATTCGATATGTAATTAAATTGCAGGGACGCAATTTTCTAAGGGGGGAAGGATGTAACATCCCTGGTAAGTAATGAATAATAGGTATTTTTATCTATGTCTATTAATTAATTAGATAGTGTTTTGGAGGCCTAAAATTAGAATAAATCCAATCTTAAGCATGGAATACACTAATATTTTTAAAATATTGTTTTACTGCCTTTTGATGAAAAACCATTTTTAAATCAAACATTTGACAATTTTATAAGCACTATTTGTCAAAATAAACTTATTCATTTTCATTGGGACATTTAAATTTACTTTTGGTTAATTTATGGTTTTTTCCGATAAAGTTCATTTTTTTAATGAATAGTGAAAAATGTTGTATTTTAATTCAAAACCTCTTTTTAATCTAATCAATTTATATGATTATATTATCTTTTTCATTGGTTTTAAAGTTAAATTATAATATATTTTTACCATTTAATCCAATAGTGGTTGTTTCAATTAATTTCAATTTGAAATTCGACTTAAACTAGTGTCAATATTTTGATACTTATTGTTTCATAAAAACACACTATTTTCTCTGACAGTGGGAATTAATAATTAAATTAATTAATGTAACTTATATTTTTTTGAATTTTTTAAAATATACATCATTTTTGAATTCGGAATATAAAATATAGCTTAGGGTGATGTTTTGGTATTTTTCTCAAAAACATCAATTTTTGATGAATAGTGAAACCTCTAAGTGGTGCTTATAAAAACTGATTTTCCATTAAAATGAAATTTTACCACCTTAGTGTTTTGAATTTCAAAAATCCGACATATATGGTTGACATTAAGAAGTAAAATGTTGTTCAATGGGATTAAAATAATTTTTTTGGTGAATAGTAACTATTAAGTTTTAATCTCGATTAGAGGTAATTAGGTCAATTTACGATAAGAATAATGTTTTAATAATATGAAATGAACTCGAAAGATGACATTCATTTATTGGATTTGTCATGGCCGACTATGAAAATCCATGGGTCAACTTGGGGACCCCATAGAGACACTTTGGAAGGAAAATGACATTAATATCATTTTATTTAATGTTAAAGTAAAAATGACACAAAAATGAGTTGTTTTACTAATCCAATTTTTAAATGGGGTTATACAAGTCATATTTTTTACTATAAATATTCATTATAAATCTAAAAAGATTTCAAACATCATGATCTATTTTTTATAATTTTTAGAGATTAAATAAATTAAATTATTTATGACACCATGATGATGCAGCGATTACCTCATTATTTAAGGATTTAAATAAAATGAAAAGATAATGTAAAATCTAAGACCTAAACTTTTCAAAAACTTACTTTATGGGTGGAATTAAAACAATAATCATCTTATCCTAGAAATATATAATTTTTCGACCTTTTAAATCTGAAAATCATTTTATAATAAAGTATCCTTTTATACCTTTCCAAGAGTGCCCCTCCTCTCCTCTTATAAAAGGCCCCCACCTCTACCATCTTACCCACACTTCCAAAGCATTTCGCTCGGCCCAACCCTGCCCATTTTGTCTCTCCACATCCCTCTCTTACACCTTGATGCCTCACATTGGGCAGAAGTCTTCCCAAGGATGCCATTGAGCACAAATTATAAAGACATACCCGATTTAAAGGTAGTGTCTACTCTTGTGTTCATATATTTTATTTTGCTTCTCCATCCCCCTAAACAATTTTTATCCATTTCTGTTGTAACAAAAATAGTATCGATAATATACTAGGATATTTTTATATGAATTACTTGAGCAACACTTACACACACCTACATCTAATGGTTAAAGAACATACTGTTTCCGTGGATGGCGAATTTCTGCCTCACGAAACGATGATTGTTCAATCTTCTTTTAACACCTTCAAAGGTGACCATTAAGATGACACTATATTTATATATGATATATAATTTGTTCATGTTTTACTAAAGCTTCTGTATTTTTCATTTATGGCATACCTTTATGGTTTCCATTATGGGTAAACGTGGTATGTTTATTTTAGGAAGTGTAGACTACAACCCCCTCAAAGTGATTGGATTCATTAATGCCATATGTGGGATGTATAAAGGATGTAATTAATTATATTATATATGATATCATAATTGAATTATAATATACCTTTTTATAATTATGATTCCATTCCATAAAATACGAAATAGAAATGAATGTAGTGTTCATGCGTACGTATAGCTTACCGCCTCCATGAACGGTGCATTTCATTTCTTACCTCTAAACGTTATGTAATATTATAAATTCATGTATATACTGGATATATATGATATATATGATATCTAAATCATGAGTATAACTCCAGATATAATGGATACATGAACAATGTGTAGTTATAATGAGTTTATTTTGACACAAGTACCAATGATCGTTAAAACTACAGTTATTAACATAAATAATTACATAGTATTCATGAAATGGTAATAATTGATATAAAAGGAATAATGAACTTGAAAAAGGTTCTTAAGAAAGTAGAAATTAAATCAAGTTTATTATTCAGGAGTATAAATAAAGATCGATTCAAGTCGGAATCGAGGAATGGGGCTTCGTCTCAATCTCCTTTCATTGAGGCATATTTTGTTTTATACACAACTTTATTTTATACGGTGTACAAACCCCTTTGACTTTTACATTCATTCAAAAGGTATCTTTTTATATGAAGCTTTTACTAAATGAAAAAAGGGAATGTTTTTTTTATCGTTCGTATGCGGCGACGATGACTTCTACGCCGCCATGACCATTGTTTGAGTTTCGGCGTCCTATTCAAGACATACTTTTTTTTAAAAGAAAAATAAATAACATGTTTTACATTTCTTTTATTTTGGTATTGAAAATGATTTCCATAATGATTTAATATCAATGTGTTGTATTGATATAATTGGATTGAAAGATGGAAATGTTATGTTTCCTTTATGCATGTTTTTTGTGATACGATTATGTTATTGTTCTTGGGCATTATTATGAAGACGGGTGGTTCCGCGATAAACTATGGGCGGGTCAGCCCGATATAGCTCTCCAATGCATTGGGTAACGTGAAGGAGTTAAACTTTGAGGTTTCTCCGAAGTGATTTAGGGAATATACTGTGATGGGGATTGCAAACGTAACCAAGTGGGTTACTCCCTACGTAAGAATTTATGAATGCCTCAAGTTACCTTTATGTATTATGATTTCTATGATTTATTCATGATTTGATGAGGTATATTAAAGTTATTATGTTTTATGAGTAGAGTTTGATTTCATTGATTATTATGTATACATGTACTCATGTTTCCTTTCCATATTTTATATCAATTACTGATCTTTTTATGCTCATCCCAAGTTTTTGAAATGTTATTCACAGGTCAAGGGAAAGGTACATGATATGATGATAGTATCAAGGAAGTGTCAAGAAAGAATCCATGTTTTATTTTAAATATTTTTCCATTTATGGGAAAAAATGAATACTATATTTTATTGTAACCACTTTGTTTAAATGTTGGATGTAATGCATGTTTTATGATCTATTTCTCTAAAACTCTAAACCCTGAAAATATCCTCAATGTGTAATCTTGTAATAATTCCAGATTATTATGGTTTAAGGTTGGGGCCTTATATAAACCCCACAAGGAACACATAATGTTTACATAAAATTTCCCTCTATATTGTGGTTGACTATTTGACTAATGTATAGTGGGTTTCCTTCCACATATTCATGTAATATATTCATTATTTATAATAATATTATAAAATAGAATAACCTTAAATCTATTTTCCTAGTACAAACCTGGTTATATGTAAGAACTAATTTTTTAACCATTATTTAGAAATAAATATGTTTTAATATTCTAATATATAAATCATCCCAAACCACTAAATTTTTAACCAACAGTTTCAAATCATGTATCTCTTTGTGAGTATATGTTTGATATTCTTCCATTATATGAAAAAATCTTGAGGTGACTTCATCATTTGGATGGATATATTTATAAAAATGTCATATTTTATCGATTAGGTTTTGTGAAATAATGATAATAGATTACGACCTTTTTAATGTATTATTATTTTTCATATAATATCCATATTACATAATTTTCATGTATTTCATGTATTTCACTCATTATCTCTCATGTTTTTCAATTGAAATAGATTTATATTTAAGGTAATATTGGTTTTCACTTCCAATATTCACATCAAAGGTATTATCAAGGTCATCACATAATTTCTAGTATCATTATCACCAAAATTATTTTCTTATTATACAATCACTTATCAAGAAAAACTTTATGAATTAATTTCCATAAGTTATAATATGTAAATTTTATTTTTATATGTGTAATAATACTTCTCACACTAGGCCATGATATTAAATTCATGACTCTCAATTGACAATTTGGTCTATCCCTCCACGAGGTCTACCAAGACATGTAGATTATTACTATCTAAACATTAATAATAATAAATAAATAAAAAAAATATAATTCATGTATGTATATCATCCCTAAAATATAATCCTCTTATTTAAAAAATTATCATTACAATTCATTACAATATTTATTAAAATCATATAATCTTATCACAAAATGATTGGATATAACTTTACATGTATGATGTAATAGAAATAGTTATTATAGTTCATTATGAACCAATACAATGATTTTTTTTCTATATAAAATTTTAGGGAAATATTCATTGATTATTTTTAAAATATATATTTTTAATTATTTATGGGTTATAAAAATTTTTATTCTTATATCTAGTTTTAACTTGTCCATAGTTTAGTGGAATATTCTATATTTCAATTGTATTCAATTTTTTTTTGAATTTTTCTTCAAATCATTATTTGATATAGTTTATTGAACAATTTTATTCAACGTAAATCTCAAGGGAAACTCACAATCCTTGTATACATGAATTTCTATTGTAGTTTATTCCTTTGATAGTATTTATAAATTAAAAAATGCTTGCAATTTTTCTTAATTTTGATTTATCACTATTACCACCCTTAGAAATATTTCTATACAGACTCTCATAACATCCAATCAAGTTTGAGAAAAATAAATATTTTCATTCCATTGTATGATTTTCACAAAATAATAAATGATTACATTTAGTAATCTAAAAATATTCCTTACATTGGTTGAATTATTTTTTTAGAAATTCAATATCTTTATTCTTAAATCATCAACAAGAATATTGGTATCCAATAATCCTTGATGTCTTTATTTCCACACTACTCATTCTAACCATAAAAATTTATATAGTTTTGTATTAATAAAATAATATTAATGTAATATATTATGAAACATGGATTTATATATAACATATTATTTAATAATTAATTTAATGACAGGTTTCTCATTATATTTAGCAATATGTATTATTTAAATATTTTAATTAAAACCTACAAGGAACATGACAAAAAATATATAATAAGGTTTCTTTTTATAATTGATTCATCCTTTTTATTTCATCAATTAATAGAAAAACAATTAGAATATATAATGATATAATTTATATATGATAGATTTATTTACATAAAATTTCCTTTATTATAATTAGTTATGGTATGCATCCCATATTTACTTATTTTTAAAACATAGCATGAACACAATTCATTTTTTTATTTTACCTCATACTAAACACAATTAATAATTACTATAATGTTCTCAAACTATAATAAATTTAATATAGCTAGAAACTATAAACATCTTTTCATATTTTTTTTAAAATTATCTTCAATAATTTTTTACTTCTCTTGCAATGATTTTTCATGATATTTTTCAACGTGTAATTGTCATTTTGTTATTTATTATTTAATTTTATGATATTATTATTTTTATCAGTGAATTTAATATTTACTCAAGGTGTTTAATAGATTTATAAATCATTGTCATTTCAAAAAACAAATCGTTTCCAATTTTGGAACAATTTTCTTCATGCACAATAATTTATTCACTCCTTGAATTTAATTTTATTATACATTTTATAATAAAATTTCTTTCTGTTATAGTGATTTCTACCTCATCTAATATTATTCATTAATAAGGGTTATTTAATATTATAAGTCCATTAACAAATTAAATATAGTTATATGATTTCATCCCAATCATAACACTTTTTATATGACAATGTGGAATAAAAATCAATATTCCACTCTTCTGAAAAATGAAATTATATTCTTTAACATGGAATATATAGAGTATAATTTCATTATGAAATTTAAGAAAACTCCAAATCATATTAATAAATTTAAATGAGTATTGTGGTATGTAATAATTTTTATGTTATTGAATAATGTTTACAAAAATAATTAATTTATATTGTCTAGAAGAAAACTAATATTATATGGCCTAATGGATTTTTTACTAAATTTTATTTATAATAAAAATAATAAAATGATGTAATATGAATTTTTTTTGTTATTTAATTGTTTATATCGAATTGATACTTATTTATTTTTGGATATTAATATGTTATGAATATAATGATAAAACATGATACAACCTTCGATGAATAAAAAATGGGGTTGGATGAACATAAAATTTAAATAGTTTTAATGATGGTTCCATACATTTAGGATTAAATAGTATTATCAAATGAGATCTTTCTATAACTAATTTCATTTATTAATCATTTTAACAAATTTATTTATAAATTTACTGAATGAGTAATAATAATATTAAGATATTGAAAATAACACTATTTATTTATAAATATTATTAGATTTTAGGATATTGAAATCATTTATATATTAAATACAATTTGAGACTATTAATTCACCTTCCTGATAGCTATAAATCATGTAATTGGTGAGAACTCTTATGTGATTGAAAATTTTCTTCCCCATAAATAATTACATATTTTAAAATATAGTTGGAATACACTTCCTAAATATCATATTTTAATCATTTTTCTAGAATTTTATGTGATCTTTTAAATGGATTGGATATCTCTACATATATCATATATTATTTATTATAATGGGGGGGGGGGGTATTTCATATTATTAAATAGTATATTGTGTCGATTAATGAGGGGTTGAATATAAACTCCATTTAGAAACATAATCAATTAAATCAGTCATAGTACCCATCAAAGATTGTTATTTATCACAAATGATTGTAGGAAACATAACATTAAATATTATTAAGTTGGGAATGAATATGATATTGATTTTTTAAAAGAGTTTTCCAATCCTCCCCCAAACCATGATTTAAAATATAAATATAGACCAAAGTCTTTATGATTCCAATATTACAATGAATAATATTATAGTGGACTTAATTACGCAGGGGGAATAAAAGACTTAACACTAATAAAATCTATGAAATGGTTTTATATTCTCATGTGTGTCATCGTGATGTGAACCACGTCTCATTAATAATATGAAATCCGTATGAATGTTTCTCTTTGATGATTATCATGAACTTTTAAAATAAAAAACAACAATCATTATTTACTACCCTATATTGATTGCATGATATATCATCATTTTGTCTATTTATATGTATTAATAAATTAATATTGATTTAATATCATCAATTATGGTGGGAAATTAGTGATGTTTTTATTATAGACTTCCATGCAATATATTTTAACTATTAATTCATATTGAATCCATTTAGGAAAAAAGGTTTATGATATAAACTATGAATTTATAAATACTTACTTTATAAAATACCTTAATCAATTTGATTTAGTAATTATAGTTGATATTATCCAATATTATACGAACATATAAGTTAATTATGGTCATTTGTGATTTAAAATACTAGGAAAGATAAATTATAATTAAATTAAAAATGATGGAATAGTAGAATCTAACAATATAATATCTTATAACTATGTAATATAATGATTATCCTAGTTATATAAATGGTTACTCTCATGAATAATGTGATTTGTATATGGAAAAGTCCATTCACTATAATTTAGGTCAATATTTTTATTATTTGTGCTAGAAACTATCATCATAGTATGATAAATTTCTCTCATCAATAACATCCACCAAGAACGTTCAAATATAAGGGGTTCATAGTCCAATATATGGATGAATATGAAGAAAATTTAATGTATTTGAATAGAATTATAGTAACATCACTTTTAATAAATCAACCATGAAGTGGATTACGATATTTAATATATATTTATTTATAATAGTTAGTATTGGGATATATCCTAATATAGAATAAAAAATGGTAGCGTATTGATTATTTTAAGTATATATTAATGATAAAAATAAACTAATGAATCCATTGGATCTACCCAAAGTAATTATTTCATGGAAGATATGGATTAATTATCTATATAGTATAATGACTAAAATATAAATTTATCATAATAGAATATATAATACATTGTCACAAATTTTTTTAAACATATACAAAAAGAGAATTTCGAAGATGATTAAGAGTTATGACTACCCTATACATTACCATAATGGGAACTATACAATGGAAGATAATTCATTTCATAAGTATTATCATGCTACTCTATGCCTACTTAGGGTTGAATGAGAACCAATACTCATAAATTATAATGGGATGTAGCATAGAATCATGGGGTTACGTAAGAAAACTTTTCTTCCTAAAATGGATCCTTATACATCCATCAATGTAAATATCAAGATGTATATAAGGATGACATGGATATTCATAAGAATACTAAAATATTTTTAAGGTGCACATTTAATTTATGGAATTAAAAAACTTAAAAAGGAAAATATGTTTCATTAGTACCAATATTAATCATAGATTTATTGGTTGCTGTGAATATATCCTCACTATCTATCTATAGTCACTACATTAATATGTATACATATACTATGAATTATTTCCTGTTAAAAAACATAAACTATTATTGAAGATAATGTATTTTCAAAAATGATATTACTGAATTTTAAGGTGAATCAAAATTTGAATATGGGATTGTTACAACCATTATGAATGTTTATATTTAATCTAAATAAAATAAAAACATATTTAATTGATGTTTATATCATGACTTCTAAATTGTGTAGTGTTGTTTTGGTTAATGTTGAATTAATTACATGAATTGAATAGTTCATTTTTATTTGTGATAATTTCTCACTTAGTCAAATTTTAATTTTATTCTTGAAGGCCATGGTGATTCATCATTTGTCACAACTATAATTTTTATATATTCGATATCTAATGTTTACCTCATTGTTCCTAGGGGTCCATCAAAAATAACTATATATTATTTTAGTCAATATCACTTATAATCTTTTTCATAGTTATAGTTAATCAAAAGGAACAACTAAAAAACTAAATGATGTATTTAGATCCTAAAAAATTTATTTTAAAGATGAATAGGATCAATAAAATTCTATGGTAGTGTTTTTTGTTAACAATTGGGATTCACTGATTGAAAAATATATATATTTGGATCTATAAGGGACGTTGTGTATATCTCCAATATGGTGTGATAATTTTTCAATGAGTATTAAATTAAGAACGTATCATTCTCAGAATATGTTTGAGAAGATTAAAACCATTTACTGTCTCATTAAAAGTAAAATCAGTTGATCATAGTTCTATGATAATTATCATAAATAATATTTGGGTTTTGAAGTTAGATGAAATTTATTCAGAAAAATATCCTAATGTTAGAGTGTTATGCAGTTTTTAGAAAATGGGATGTTGAGCCCAAGATATAAAGTCCCTTTTGAAATCCTTCACCATTTGGCGATGATATCGTTTCATCTTACATTTTGCACCCATCATATCCCATGTTCATGTTAGGTTCAGTGTTTCAAAATTTTTAAAGTAAATACCTCACCCTTATTTAGAGGAATCATATGATTATATATGTTACATGGTACCCACAAGATTTTTTTATAATGAATTATCCATTTATTATTCATCCATGTATGTAAATTTTGAAGATCAACCCAATAAAAGTTGTATAATGTTCACCACATGATATTACAATGTTTTTTTCTTTAAATTTTGATTTTAAATAAATTGTTTCTCATGAAACAGTAATGTAAAATAAAATAGAAAACATTTTAATATAAAAAATATTACAATACCTGACAGATAATAAATTACGATAATACACTGGTAATTATCACAATGATAATTATTATATTAAGAAATCCATAAGTAAATAAAAGTACAATTTACATTGAATCCATAATATTTTAGTTTTCCCCAGTGATTATAATCCTAATTAAAATATATGAAGTAATTAAGTTATTTTAAAATATAAAAAATAATATAATAACAAACAAGAATAATTAATCTAATCATTATGAAGATCTATAAATCGTTATATAAAATAATTAAATCAGATTACAGATTATATTGTCACTAAAACTACTGTCCTTTAAAAAAATTTCATTAGACATATTGTTGATTAATTCATAAAAATTGTATAATTAGTTTAAAAATATGGATATTTATGTTATTTAATTTTTCTAAAAAAGGGAAATTTATATATTTCAAAATAAAAAAAATAATTAAAATATTATATAATAATATTTTATATAAGTATATCTAAATATATTACAAACTATGATTATTATGATTATAAAATTATTTTATATAGTTATAATAGAAATATAATGAATTAAATATTATTGTAAGGATTAAATTTATATTTTTAAAAGATGAATAATTATTTTTTACACGATTTGGTTAGTATTATTTATTATTGAAAATTATATTTTTTACAGAATTTTTTAATTTTTTATTTAATTTTATCTCAATAAATTTTATTTTTCACATATAAAAAAGGAACCATATTAAATATATTTTAATAAAAACACATTAATAATAAATAACTAGTAATTGAAATTAAATAATATTAACAACACCTACAGTTTTCAACTAAATTGTTCGTATTAAATGATATATTAATATATATATATATATATTATGTTGTTAAAGTTAAAATCAATTTTCTATATTTATATCTTCATTGAACTTTAATGGATTAAATAAATTAATCAAAACAATGAAAATCTGACAAGAAGATCAATTTTTTTTGTAGATGTTGAAATAAATTACAAGGGGGAAATTTGAGCTACAAAAGTAATGGTATAATGATGTAAAAAGGGTTATACATCCTGCTGGATGAAAAAAATATGGTGAAATAATATATATTAATTTTTAAGTGAGGTCATTCATTACCCATCTCTATTAAAGGTTTACTGTAACACATTTGCCTTTTACTTTTTAATCCATATTTATTATTGAATGAATATTTTTTAAAATGACACTCAAAACTCACATTTAAAAGGATCCATCCTATAACACTAAAAAAAATCTAAACCATTCAAAAATATCACAAATAAAAACTCATAGAAACTCCCATGAATTATAATTAAAATGTTCTGGGTTTCAGGTTCGATGAAGGAATCATAATTCCTTTCTACTGAAGGACCATGTCTCACAAATGTAAAAATCCATCAGAGTAAATACATAGTTCATCTCCATTTTTACTATATCATTTCGATGATCTCAATACCATTTTATCAATTGTAATTATCATAAATAAAAATAAAAATAATTCATTGAACATTATATTGAAATAATATAACTTTTTCATCATACTCATTCATTAATATAGAATGTTAATTTTAGGGTCAGTTGAACCAACCTCATGACCACTGTTATAACAACATCATAAATATCATAATGAATAAGTGGTAAGAATTTAATAATGTAAATATATGATATTAATGATCAATTAATTTTCTTTATATTGTATTGAAAAATTTAAAAAACAAATAATGGTATTCATATAGTGATATGTTGTTATCAGTAATTTACCAAAAACATGCACACCATGGATTCAGATATAAACAAGTATACAAATAATTTTCATAAAATAAATATATAAATTAATAAATAATAAATATCAAAATTTTCATCCATAATGATTAATTTTCGAATGATTATCTTCATATAAATGTATGATTATTGAAATATCCATTAAAGAATATGAATCAAACAATCAAAATCATTAACATATAAAGGCGGAATTAAAAAATTAATAACTAATATATTGTCAATAAATGATTACAATTAAATAGTGTAAACTATAATATATATGAAAATTTATTTAAAATAAATGATTAGGGTGGATAGATTTCGTTTGGATTATTGTAAATATATTTAGTTTTCTTTATGAGTGAATTTATGTGTTTTGTCGTCAATTTTCTTATTTTTTAGATATCGTCTATATTCACAATCATATTAAATGATGTGGTTTATGTAATACCTCATAAAATTGAAATAAAATATATTTAATATCATTACTCGTATTTTAAAATCAATATAGCTTCTATTCATTTCTTAGTATTTTATTCTTATGTGGAAAAGTCATAAGGGTTTCCTTAGCAATATAGTATTGAAATAATGAATTTTTATGTATATAAATAAATTTGACAAAATTATATGTTACATATCTCTAAAACCATTATAGATTCCTTTTAGATTTTTATTCATGTTGTTTACATATATTCATACCAATTCACATCCATTTGGTTTGAAATTCTATTGAATGCTATTTTTAAAAAGTGATACTGTTATCTATTAATTTGTATCAAAATAATATCACATCCATTTATACATTATATATATTCCACTATTTAGATAATATATACATATATTTTGCAATGAACCGAACCTGAACAGCCACCCGAACAGTGCCAAACGGGTCGGGTGTTACTACCATAGATGCACCTCCCCTAAATGCCAAATGCTGCCGACTAGCAGCGAGGATATGAATAGGTATAACGAGGAGGCTATACCCTCCTTGACAAAATAAAGGTACTGGTTCGAGTATAACATCTATAAACTGTAGAAATTAAATGACTCAGCAGACTCAAACCGGACCCGTAGATCGTAAGAATATAATATATCAGACAAACAGTGGAAAAAATATAGAACAATGGCAGGGAAAAGAACACAGAACAACATGATAAATATCACAAGTAACAACAGCTGTAAACAAACAAACATGCATACATAGAATGGAATACATATCAAAACAAAATTTCTCCCATGGTAACCAACATTTACTACATAATAAAGTAAAAATGCTGATACAAAGAGGAAACTAAACAATTAAGTCTAGCAAGGCACGACCGCTAGGGCCATGCCAGTCTCCATGCAAACAGCACTATGGTCAATCTCCTCAGGCAGACCCTCCACCTGCACGCAATTTCATTAAGTATACATGTGTCCTGAAGGGCCCGTGTAGGGTGTGAGACAAGTCTCAGAAGGATAACACCAAGGGTGCTTACCTAATATAATTTAGTCGACAGACAAGCTTATATAAGAAAATCAGTAAATATTAAAATGACCAAAAGTAAACAAAAACTTCAATGGTGCTCAGCATCCACCAGGAAGTGTCACTTGTTTTGGCCAACGTCGGAATCTCTGTTCTGTAGCTCGGCACCTCATGCCACCTGACACCATGTGTCTCAATTAACAATGTCCCGAAGGCATGCCCAAAAAATCGTAACCCATCACGGAAGCTCAAACTGCTCATGGAACAAAATCCGGAGGAACTACGATACCTGTCCTAAAATAATAAACTAAGGTATAGTGATGTCTACCCACAGATAACGGTGTCCCTCTTCCCCCAAACTGACCGCCTCAATTCTGTCTCCTAAAGGCTCCTCACCACCCATGTGGCTTCCTATGACAAGAACCCCCACACCAATAATACCTAATTGAATCTACCGAGGGACTCTACCAAAAGAGTGGTCGTACCACCTCATCTCGTAGTATATCTATATCTACACTACTCAAAAGTACTCGGTGAGTGGTAATCACCGTAATATAACCCCAAGCCATAACACCTATGACACCTCGTGTCCCTGTGAACATGTTGCTCATGTCTGATGGCTTCACCATCCATGTAACCTAGGCCAAGCCCAACCCAATAGTCCAACATCCACAACTGACGTCCATGACGCCCAAACCTGTGGTAGCAACCACCCAATTTATCCCGAGCAAAGCCCCTTTCTATGATTCCCAAAACTCAACAGTATATTCGGGCCACACCGATCACAACTCAACTATTACACAATTTCAATACCACACATTGCATAATTATACTCAGAATCATCACTTTAAAAAGACAATTACAAAAAAATAAAATTGCATTAACGTGTGTTGTCCCATACCAGAACATAACTCATTCTGACATTAATAATTAAACTAAACAGTTTATCTCAAGACATTCAATAACCAGTCTAAACAGAGCAGTTTAATCAATGGTCTAATTCATATGCATTTAGGCACCCCCAACCGAATTTCCCCAAAATAACGACCTATAACCCAGCCTCACTCAATCACAATAGGGTCAGGGAATACCCAGTGGCATCCAACAATGAACATAATTAAACAAAAACAATTAAACATGGTTTCGCTCAATACCCAACATCACACCCAATGGTCGCAACCCCGAATTGTCAACGAAAACACAAAATAAGGTATGCACCTCCCACCACATACTCGTACTATGACACTCATTTGATATCAACCTCTGAATCGGTATAAAACATGGCAGATATGTGTTTCCGTCCAATTCTAGAAATTCTGTTTGGATTGAATCTGTGATGAAACAGGCGAGGAATCAAGGATGAAGAAGGGTGCGTACGGTTAGCCATTCCAATGGGGCATCGAAGCCACCAACATATTGATTATGGATGTCATGTGATGAATCTAGGAGGGTTTGTGTTCATTGGAGGTTTTTGGACGAGCTGTTCATCCAGAGGAGAAGAATAAGATGTTTTCATAAATAAGACGTGACGGCGTCTCAGATGCTCAAATAAAAAAAAGGTACACACCGTGTATTTTAAGACTACATGTCGTGTAGATGAATTTTATGTTGTCCGACTTAAGCAGAATCTGGTACACGGCATGGGTCGTGTACACGGTCAACAGACGACCAGGGACCCTGCCATTACAGGGAATGATGTTACACAGCGTGTTAAGGAAGAATACACGTCGTGTTCATGGAAATTTATACCTGAGCACCACATGACATTTACTTAGCCTCGCATGGTTAAGGGTAAACTGTGTGTCAACAACTACACGTCGTGTCCTCACACGGCTTGTACTCGGTGAGCACACGGGCGGTAACTCGCTTAATATCTTCACAGCTTGTACTTATAGTACACTGCGTGTAGTCTGGAAATTTTCAGAAACTTCCCAGATTTTCCATCCCTCTCACATAAACAGCCAAAAAAAATATTGAAAATAAGAAAAATCAAACAAGGTCAGAAATATTAACCTGTTTCAAAAACCCGGGTTCTTACAAACTACTCACCTTTATGTAGCTCGTCCCTGAGCTACTAAACGGAACATAGAGATGATATAGAACATGCCCATTCTGGTTAAACAACCTAGACTACACGGGTCTCATGGTTCTGGCTAAATTTCTCAAGGGGATCCTCTCCTTAGGAATTTCCTACTCGGTCTCAACCTGAAAAATGTAAAAGAAATCAAAATAAAAAAACAAGGTTCAACGACATATTTCCCAGAACCATGGTCCACCCGTGATGCATCGTCACCCCTGCAACTCCTCGGTGATCACCCATTTCTTTCGACAGCCAACGTAACCCTCAACGCATCGGTGTCTGCCTCCAAGAGTTACTACATCTCATAGATGCTCCAATCAAAACCTGGTTCCCTGCACCTTGAGTAACCCACATCCATGATGCCCCGATGCCCACAGAACCTCATGTAACCAACATCCATGATACTCCTAATTCCACGCATATCAAATATATAAATAAAATATATATAAGGCATCTGATATGATGCCAATCCCACAAACTAGCATCTAGTCTGTCCACAAGTGTCTTGTGCAGCTCGTGCCCTCAACAAGACATTCCTCAAAAGGCCATGCCAAAATAATGCAGTGAAAATAACTGTGACACCTACAATGTACCTGCCACCATCATTGGCTCACCAGCCTGCTCAGTCCCAAAAATCTCCACAACGTGCACCTAGCATGAAGTATGTGTGCCTGATGCCCGACCTCCCTACAGTACTGCTCCAGTCACTGGCCACTTACCCCTCAGCTGGGTCCCACCGTCTCTATCACGTCCTTCGCGCACAGCTGAACCTCGACTACCCTCTCCTGGAACCAAACCTAAACCAACAACTAATTCCAGAGTGTATCCTAGTCCTTGCTTTCCAGCTGTCTATGGAGGCTTCTTGCAAAACCTCTCGAGATTCCCGACATTTCCACATGACCGACACTCCATCGGAGGCCCATCGCACTGAGCCCAAACATGTCCCAGATACCCACAATGAATGAAACCCACCGATGAACAGCCAGCGGTGGCCTAGATGAGTCCTTGGAATGCCTTCCCTACTGGAACTCATCTCAACCTCACTTCCTGCTGTCTAAACCATCACATGAAGCTGTTGGCCTGCCAATCTGGGGTCTATCACTCTAGTTTCCCTCTACTATAAGCGCCTGGTTAACTGCCATGGAGAGGAATCCTATATTGAAGATGTTCACCTGTACATGAATGGTATGTCGTAAGCCATCCTCGATGTTCCTTACCCGAGATGTGTCATCGCTTACCATAGGAGGTGAAAATAGAGAAAACTCTGTGAAGGTAGCTCTGTATTCCATGTTAGACATATCTCTAAACTAAAAACTCATGAAAACCCGAGCTCTCTATGCCCTCAGTGTCTCTGGATAGAAGTTCTCAAATAACCTGTCCTCGAAGTCCTTTCAAGCCAGTCCCTCGTGCCTACAATCCTGTACCTATAAATCCCACCAACGCTTTTCCGATCCTCTCAGCATGTACATCGCCAGCATGACTGTAACGCCCCGACCCCAGTTACCCAGAGTCGGTGCATTAATTACATAACATTGGCATGATCGCAAGAAAGATCAAATATTGAAAGACCGATTGGTTTAGTAGCCTTGGAAACACTAGATATATTAATAAGTTTTACATTACATTATAAAAAAGAAAAACTACTACAACAAAATAATTTTTCCACAGTCCACACTATAATCCCCTCATAATATCCCTGCAGGTCATTCATAACTTACATCTTCACATCCTAGGAAAAATAAAACATAGAAAAGGGGTGAGCTCAAATGCCTAGTAAGGATAACAATATAGCGGATCATTCAAAAATAAGCACAAACATTTAAGGCAATGAATTACTAAAACAAAAGCCTTTTAAACTTGAACTTCAACATAGTATGGAAAAAGTAAAATGAAATAATACAATTTACTTGTTCACATGGATATTCTACTAATCGAATAATCACATGCAATATCAATAACCACTTTCATAATGTTGGAATGCATAATGATGAACTTTAATTTCTTTGTCAAGTCCTCGTCCCAAGACCTTGGGGCTAACTATAACCGGAACCCAACCCAGAGTGCCTCTAATAACCGGACACCAACCCGGAGTGCCTCTAATAACCGGAGACCAAACCGGAGTTCCTCTAATAACCGGAGACCAAACTGGAGGGCTTACTTTTACCGGTCCCCAACCCGGAACATACTTGTCTAACACATTCATCTGAATGAAAGGTTGAAATATAACATAAACATTTGGATTAAAAATAACTTATAAAGTGTCAATACTTTAAACAGAAACCATGAGTGACATAAGAATAACTTACCCACAGTAAAAAATATCACAAAACCTTCAATAAAATAGGGATGTTTTGTATCATAATAAATCAACTTCAAATAAGCTTAAAAGCCATCAATGAATGTTGACATAGATGAAATCAAAACTATTTTAGAGAAATTTCTCTTTTTTTTAAATCATTTTAAAAGTAACATAATTATAAAATAATACATTCAATTTGAAAATATTCTTATAAGATTTTAAGGAAAACTTTGATGATTTTATTACGACGGTAAATAGCCGCACCTGCCGTATAAGTTAAAAAAACATTCCTACCTTAAATTTGTCAAAAAGGTTAAAAGAGCCTTGTTTGGAAAACGAGGAAAGATTCCTTTCGAAACACATAAGGGTATAAATGACTTTAACCCATATTCTTGAAAATAGTAAAAATGTTTTGAAATACATTATTAAGAAACATGGATGTGGATGATAAAGAGATCTCAGTAGATTATTACGTATAAAAAACCTCGGATAATGAAGAGATTGTGAAATAACCCTTACCAATTTGGTAACTTATGAAACATAAAACCCATGAAAGAGGTATCATACAATGAATATGTAAGTACACATAAATTAGAGTGTATTACACAAAGAATATAATTATGGGCAGTACATACACCACACAAAAGGTAATGGTGGCAATATGGCATGAATCTCACGGAAATAAGGAGTGAGATGAAAACCCCTTACCTTGTACTTTTCCTTTGTTGGGGTAGGTTAACCTACTTTAATTTAGGTAACTCACTTTGGTTGGAACCAAAGGACTTCATGAAATGCTTTCTGCCTAAGGGGAAGCTTCAAGGAGGAGGAGAGGGATGTGGGGAGCTTATTTGGGCAGGGTTTGGACGAGCCAAGTGGCTTGAGTGGTGTGAGGAATGAGTATAAGTGGTCTCCTTTTATAAGGGAGAGGAGGGGCTCTTTAGGAAAGAGTGAAAGTATTACTTTATAATATAATTATATTCGCTTTATAAAGGTCCAAAAATCATTGAGGTCGAAGATAAGATGACTCATATTCAAAATAACATCAACCAATAAGAATTGGACAGGTTTTAGATAATATTTTAATCATTATAATCTTATTTATTTAAATGATTTATTAATGAGGTAAAAATTGAATCATTATTGTGTCATTAATAATTTAAATTATTTGATGTCTAAAAATTATAAATAAAATATCATTATGTAGGAAATCTTTTTAGCTTTCTAATGAATATTTATAATCGAAAATCCAACATGTATAACCCTATGTAAAAATTGTTCTTCTAAAATATGTAAGCATATACCATTTTTATTTTTATTTTAACTTTATTAATATAATGTGTCCCTACCACATACAAGTGGCTCCAAGGGGTCCCTAAATCGACCCAAGGATTCCCATGGTCGGGTATGTGTCCACCAATAAGGTTAGGACACGTTTTAGGGTAATCAATATTATTATAATATTATTTTTTAACCCTTATTTACCGGATTTACCCTTTAACCATGGTAAATAAAATATTTACCGCAGTAATTATTCAAAATGTGTAAAAATAAAAGTTACCTATTTACATAATTTGGACATCCTGATTCCAAATATGTAATCCATTTTTCCAAATTCAAAACACAGAAGTGGCAGAAATTAATTTAAAATTAATTATCGTTGTTAAAATAAAAAAGCGTGTTTTTAAGAGATAATAACTATCAAAAGATTGACACTTGTTTATGTCTGGTTTAATTGTGAAATTATGTCCAATGAAAAACATTAAATGAAATGGAAAAAATATATTCTAAATATACTTTATAACCACTCAAATTCATAATTTATCAATATTAATTATTTTTATTAAAAAAGTTGTTTTTAATTAAAATTTAGTAATTTTCACTATTCATCAAAATATAAAAGTTATCCGAAAAGTACCAAAATTTCACCCTAGGCTAATTTCAATATTCCGAATCCAAAAATGAAGTCCATTTTGAAATATAAAATATATATGATTTCAAAAAGTAGGTATTACTATTCACAACGGCTAGTTTAATTAGTTGTGGGGTGTGTTAGAACTCGAGGTTACGTACAACACACGCTATCGCATTATTCGAAGGGAAACGTACCGTGGAAGCTTGGGGTGTTACATTCTCCCCTCTTTCAAATAATTGCGTCCTCGCAATTTCTAGGGTATTACTGCATAAAAAGACTCGGGTGTTTCTTCATCATAAGTTCCTCGGGTTCCCGTGTTGCCTCTTCCATCTTATGATTTCTCCACAAAACTTTTACCAGACGCGTCGTCCGGTTTCTCAGTACTTGTTCTCTTATATCAAGAATCCTGACAGGCTCTTCACAATAAGACAGATCGGGTTCCAGTTCTAATTCCTTATAGGTGAGTACATGCGTTGGGGAAAGCATGTATTTTCTCAACAGAGATACGTGGAACACATCGTGAACTTTGGAGAGACTTGGCGGCATTTCCAATCGGTAAGATACAACCCCAATTCGTTCTAGAATTTTGAAAGGTCCAATGTACCTGGGACTCAATTTACCTTTCTTACCAAAACGTATGACTCCCTTCCATGGAGATACCTTCAGGAAAACATGATCACCGACTTGAAATTCCAAATCCTTCCTTCGATTATCGGCATAGCTCTTCTGCCTACTTTGAGCTGCTTTGATGTGATTTTGGATTACTTTCACCTTTTCCACCGTTTCCTCCACCAGTTCTGGGCCTACAAGTTTTCATTCACCAACGTCATCCCAACAAGTTGGTGTACGAAATCTATTTCCGTATAACGCTTCATATGGTGCCATCTGAATACTCGAATGGAAGCTATTGTTATAGGAAAATTCTACCAGTGGTAAATATTGATCCCACATACCCTGAAAATCAAGTGAGCAAGATCTCAACATGTCTTCTAAGGTCTGAATAGTCCGTTCTGATTGTCCATATGTCTGAGGGTGGTAAGCAGTGCTCAAATGAAGTTCAGTATCCAGGGATTTCTGAAGACCTTTCCAAAATCATGAAGTAAAACGGGGATCACGATCAGAAACAATCGATAAGGGTACTCCATGAAGTCTCACAAATTCATTAATGTATAGTTTTTCTAGACGTTCCAGGGGTATATCTTCTCTTATAGAAAGAAAATGTGCTGACTTGGTAAGACGATCAACAATAACCCATATTTCATCGTTCCTTCTAGGAGTCTTTGGTAGCCCCATGACAAATTCCATCGTAATATTGTCCCATTTCCACTCCGGTATGGGAAGAGGTTGCATGACTCCTCCAGGCTGTTGCCTTCCAGCTTTCACTTGTTGACAAACCATACATCTTGACACAAAATCAGAAATCTCCCTCTTCATGTTGTCCCACTAAAAATGTTCCTTAAAATCTCTATTCATTTTGGTGCTCCCAGGGTGTATAGAGAAATTGGAACTATGAGCATCATCCAGCAATTCCCTTTTTAGATCAGGTAAATCGGGAACACAAAGTCTCTTCCCGAATTTCAAAATCCCATCTTCATACACAAAGTCTCTCAATCTCCCATCATTCATAGCTTTAATCTTCTTCTGAAATTCTTCATCATCAGTCTGAGAACTCTTAATCCTTTCTAGTAAAGATGGTTTGGCAACCATTTGAAAAAGAATTGATGTTTCACCTTCCCTGGTTATTCCCATGTCCATCTTCACTAGATCCATGAAAATTGGATCCCTTTCAATTCTCATCATGTTCAAAACACCATGGTCTTTTCTGCTCAAAGCATTTGCCACCTTGTATGCTTTCCCCGGGTGGTAGTTTATCGTGAAATCATAATCCTTGAGTAATTCAAGCCATCTCCTTTGCCTCACGTTGAGTTCTTTTTGTGAGAAAATATACTTCAAAATCTTGTGATCAGTATAAATCTCACATTTTTCACCATAGAGGTAGTGCCTCCATATCTTCAAAGCAAAGATCACAGCTGCTAACTCAAGATCATGAGTAAGATAGTTTTTTTCATGAATTTTCAACTGTCGTGATGCATAGGCAATAACTCTATCATTCTGCATAAGGACACAACCAAGACCTTTCTTTGATGCATCACTATAGATAACGAACACATCATTCCCTGATGGTAGAGTCAATATAGGAGCATTGAATAATCTATTCTTCAGTTCTTAGAAACATTCTTCACACTCTTTTGTCCAAACAAATTTAACCCCTTTACGTGTGAGCTTCGTTAATGGGTTAGCCAATTGGGAAAAATTTTGGACGAAACGTCGATAATAACCTGCCAAACCAATAAAACTACGTACCTCAGTTATACTCGTAGGTGCTGGCCATTCTTGGATTGCCTTGGTCTTAGAAGGATCAACAGAGATTCCATCTTTAGAGACAATATGGCCAAGAAAAGAAATCTCCTGAAGCCAGAATTCAGACTTGCTAAACTTCCCATATAATTCATGCCTCCTCAGAGTCTTCAAGATAATGCGCAAGTGATTTTCATGATCATCGTAGGTTTTGGAGTATACCAAGATATCATCAATAAATACCACCACAAATTCAGCAAGATACTCCTTGAAAACTCTATTCATAAGATCCATGAATACAGAGGGTGCATTAGTCAATCCAAACGGCATTACGGTAAACTCGTAATGCCCGTACCTGGTTCGAAATGCTGTCTTCGGAATGTCTTCCTTCTTCACACACAACTGATGGTATCCGGATCGAAGTTCAATCTTGAAAAGTATTGAGCTCCATGCATTTGGTCAAATAAATCATCAATACGAGGTAGGGGATACTTGTTCTTTATCGTTATAGCATTGATCTCCTTGTAGTCGATACATAACCTTATAGATCCATCTTTCTTTTTAACAAAAAGAACAGGGTCTCCCAATGGAGAAACACTAGGGAGAATAAATCCCTTATTACTCAATTCCTCTAGTTCTTTCATTAGTTCGACTAATTCTACAGTGGCCATTCTATAAGGGGTCTTCGATATATGCCTTGATCCAGGAATCAAATCAATGGAAAACTCAACTTCTCGTTCTGGAGGATGTCCAGGTAAATCTTCCAGAAATATATCTAAAAATTCTTTCACAACAGTTACATCCTCTATTTGATCATTCCTTTCCTCACCGATAGTTATTTCATTCTATTCCTCCCCAATAATTGAGTTAAGTTGAGCTACTGGGGGTGGATCTAAATAAGAATTAGGTGGTGATGATTCTGCTCTAAAAATAAGGTGTTCCTTATCATTATCATCATGAATCGTAACCTCTTTCTTCTTACAATAAATCTTTGCATCATAGTCCGAAAGCCAGTCCATAATGAGGATTATATCAAACGCAATCATAGGTATGACGATGAGATCAGCAGTTAAAGAAAATTTATGTGCTCTAATGGGTACTGATTCACAAAACATTGTTGCAATGATACTTCCCTTAGGAGTTTTAACTGACAACTCCATTATTAAATCAAATTGGAAATATCTAATTTTGTTAGCAAACTGGGAAGATATGAAACAATGCGATGATCCAGAGTCAAATAATGCATTTGCTAAACTTGAGGAAACCATTAAATTACCTGCCACCACGTCTTTTGGAGCTTCTACCTCTGCAGTAGTGATAGTATAAGCTTGGCCTTGATCCCTTGGCCTTTTCTGAGGTTTGTTCTCCTGACGCTTAGGACATTCATTTGCATAATGTCCCATATCCCTGCAATTGTAGCACTGAACGTTGGTGGCTTCCTTCTTCCCTTTGCAATCACGAGCTTGGTGGCCTTTTTCACAACAATTGTAACAGACTCCCATTCCCTTCAAGCAAGCACCGTGGTGTTTCTTCCCACATTTACCACAGGATGGATATTCAACCTTTCCTTTCTTCCCCTTATTTCCATTTCCAGATTGATCAGCAGGCCTCTTCTTCTCTGGCTTTTCTTTAAAGTCATAAGACTTAGAGAATTCCTTTTTGGTCTTGATAGCACATGAGACAATGTCTTCGTACGATGAAAAGGATTGTGAGACTAATACTCGACGGAGAAATGGTTTTAACCCATCAAAGAAATGATCAATCTTACTTCTTTGGTTACATATATAATCACCAGCGTACCTTGCTAACCTTGCAAAGTTAGCCTCATACTTTGCGACATTCTCATCCTTCTTCTGTCTCAGACTTAGAAATTGCCTTTCCATATCAGCTCGATGGTCGCGAGGGAAGTATTTTTTCTAAAAACAGATCTTTGAACTCCCTCCATTCCATATTTGATACTTCATCATCTTCCTTCATGTTTTGAATCAATGACCACCATTGATCAGCATCTCCAGTGAGGCGGTAAACTGCCAAGATAACTTTTTCCCTTTCACTGCTCCCCAAATACTGAAATATTTTCTCTAGGGAATTTATCCATTTCTCAGCTACTAAGGGATTTGTACTCCCATTGAATGTTGGTGGTTGTTGCCTCATGAATCGATCTAACATTGATCCTCCACGCTGCGGATCTGGGTTCTCCATACGGGTAAGGTTATTATTCATTACCTGAGTAAGTTGTCCCAGTATGGTGATTAGCTGATCGGCACCAGTTGCATCACCAGCCCCACTATAATTATCTTGAGCAGGAGGGAAATCCCTACATGGAGTGCGTGCATTGATACAGTTTCCATTTCTTCCACTAGGCACCATTTCTAAACAATGGCATAAACTAGATCAGTTTATGAATCAAAATACATAATCCCATACGTATAAAACACTTAACATAAATTGAACTATTTATGGATATAATCCATAATAATAAAAATGTTTTCTTTGAGGAAGTATATACTCATAAACCCTTCATAATGATTTGTAAAGAAAATGAGAGTTATCCTAAGCATATCCCCCGGGAGTGTCGTAACCAAGAGTGCAGCAAGGACCGTTGTCGTGCACCAGTTCCCGTTCGAGTCTAGCTCAAAGCGGTGTTTTCGGGTTTTACCCCTAGGTACATCTGTGCCAGAGCCGCCTCTACCTGCTCGTATCCAGACAGGGATGTATTGCTCGGAAAACTCACAAAATCTCTACAATACCAAAATTCTAGGAAGTTCTTCTATACTAATCCTCAAAGTTCATCTTAGGTTTACGTGCTATAATCAGATTTTATCTAAATCTAGCTTCCATGTTTTGTACTAAACTTCCTCTGATACCAACTGTAACGCCCCGACCCCAGTTACCCAGAGTCAGTGCATTAATTACATAACATTGGCATGATCACAAGAAAGATCAAATCTCAAAAGACCGATTGGTTTAGTAGCCTTGAAAACACTAGATATATTCATAAGTTTTACATTACATTATAAAAAGAAAAACTACTACAACAACATAATGTTTCCACAGTCCACACTATAATCCCCTCATAATATCCCTCCAGGTCATTCATAACTTACATCTTCACATCCTGGGAAAAATAAAACATAGAAAAGGGGTGAGCTCAAATGCCCAGTAAGGATAACAATATAGCGCAACATTCAAAAACAAGCATAAAAATTTAAGGCAATGAATTACTAAAACAAAAGCCTTTTAAACTTGAACTTCAACATAGTATGGAAAAAGTAAAATGAAATAATGCCATTCACTTGTTCACATGGATATTCTACTAATCGAATAATCACATGCAATATCAATAACCACTATCATAATGTTGGAATGCATAATGATGAACTTTAATTTCTTTGTCAAGGCCTCGTCCCAAGACCTTGGGGATAACTGTAACCGGAACCCAACCCGGAGTGCCTCTAATAACCGGACACCAACCCGGAGTGCCTCTAATAACCGGAGACCAAACCGGAGTTCCTCTAATAACCGGAGACCAAACCGGAGGGCTTACTTTTACCGGTCCCCAACCCGGAACATACTTGTCTAACACATTCATCTGAATGAAAGGTTGAAATATAACATAAACATTTGGATTAAAAATAACATATAAAGTGTCAATACTTTAAACAGAAACCATGAGTGACATAAGAATAACATACCCACAGTCAAAAATATCACAAAACCTTCAATAAAATAGGGATGTTTTGTATCATAATAAATAAACTTCAAATAAGCTTAAAAGCCATCAAAGAATGTTGACATAGATGAAATCAAAACTATTTTAGAGAAATATCTCTTATTTTTAAATCATTTTAAAAGTAACATAATTATAAAATAATACATTCAATTTGAAAAATATTCTTATAAGCTTGTAAAGAAAACTTTGATGATTTTATTACGGCGGTAAATAGCCGCACCTACCGTATAAGTTAAAAAAACATTCTTACCTTAAATTTGTCGAAAAGGTTAAAAGTGCCTTGTTTGGAAAATGAGGAATGATTCCTTTCGAAACACATAAGGGTATTAATGACTTTAACCCATATTCTTGTAAATATTAAAAATGTTTTGAAATACATTATTAAGAAACATGGATGTGGATGATAAAGAGATCCCAGTAGATTATTACGTATAAACAACCTCGGATAATGAAGAGATTGTGAAATAACCCTTACCAATTTGGTAACTTATGAAACATACAGCCCATGAAAGAGGTATCATACAATGAATATGTAAGTACAAATAAATTAGAGTGTATTACACAAAGAATATAATTATGGGCAGTACATACACCACACAAAAGGTAATGGTGGCAATATGGCATGAATCTCACGGGAATAAGGAGTGAGATGAAAACCCCTTACCTTGTACTTTTCCTTTGTTGGGGTAGGTTAACCTCCTTTAATTTAGGTAACTCACTTTGGTTGGAACCAAAGGACTTCTTGAAATGCTTTCTGCCTAAGGGGAAGCTTCAAGGAGGAGGAGAGGGATGTGGGGAGCTTATTTGGGCAGGGTTTGGATGAGCCAAGTGGCTTGAGAGGTGTGAGGAATGAGTAGAAGTGGTCTCCTTTTATAAGGGAGAGGAGGGTCTCTTTAGGAAAGAGTGAAAGTATTACTTTATAATATAATTATATTAAGTTTATAATGGTTCAAAAATCATTGAGGTCGAAGATAAGATGACTAATATTCTAAATAACATCAACCAATAAGAATTGGACAGGTTTTAGATAATATTTTAATCATTATAATCTTATTTATTTAAATGATTTAATAATGAGGTAAACATTGCATCATTATTGTGTCATTAATAATTTAAATTATTTGATGTCTAAAAATTATAAATAAAATATCATTATGTAGGAAATATTTTTATCTTTATAATGAATATTTATAATCGAAAATCCAACCTGTATAACCCTATGTAAAAATTGTTCTTCTAAAAGATGTAAGCTTATGCCATTTTTATTTTTATTTTAACTTTATTAATATAATGTGTCCCTACCACATACAAGTGGCTCCAAGGGGTCCCCAAATCGACCCAAGGATTCCCATGGTCGGGTATGTGTCCACCAATAAGGTTAGGACACGTTTTAGGGTAATTTTGTATTATTATAATAATATTTTTTAACCCTTATTTACCAGATTTACCCTTTAACCATGGTAAATAAAATATTTACCGCAGTAATTATTCAAAATGTGTAAAAATAAAAGTCACCTATTTACTTAATTTGGACATCCTGATTCCAAATATGTAATCCATTTTTCCAAATTCAAAACACAGAAGTGGCGGAAATTAATTTAAAATTAATTCCTGTTGTTAAAATAAAAAAGCGTGTTTTAAGAGATAATAACTATCAAAAGATTGACACTTGTCTATGTCTGGTTTAATTGTGAAATTATGTCCAATGAAAAACATTAAATTAAATGGTAAAAATATATTCTAAATATACATTAAAACCACTCAAATTCATAATTTATCAATATTAATTATTTTGATTAAAAAAGTAGTTTTTAATTAAAATTTAGTAATTTTCACTATTCATCAAAATATAAAAGTTATCCGAAAAGTACCAAAATTTCACCCTAGGCTAATTTCAGTATTCCGAATCCAAAAATGAAGTCCATTTAGAAATATAAAATATATATGATTTCAAAAAGTAGGTATTACTATTCACAACGGCTAGTTTAATTAGTTGTGGTGTGTGTTAGAACTCGAGGTTGCGTACAACACACGCTATCGCATTATTCGAAGGGAAACGTACTGTGGAAGCTTGGTGTGTTACATTGACCCTCCGCCCAGGAGGCTTCTCGAGCTGCTGGAAGATCATCTGCATACTCTTTATCCAATTCTCAGCCGATTGTGAACCACCCTCGCTCTAAAAAAGCAATGGGTTCTGCGACTGGAACTCCCATGTCAGATACTCCATGGAAGGCTCTGTACCATATGTGCCTCTGTAAATCACCTTTGTGGCATGTAAAAATCTAGACTAGAGCTACTCATAATTCAATGGTCTGAATGCTGCGAAACTCGGCTGTTGAATGCCTGCACTGGATCCTTAACCTGATCATGTCCCTAAGCCTGTACTTGCGGCTCATGCTCTACCAACACTGTATTCTGAACCTGATCCTACGGTACAGTATCATCTCCTGCCTGACACTCCATCGAGTCATAAAGCAGTAACCCTCTGAATACCATAATTAGTTAGACATCCCATATATATATATATATATATATATATCCTACGCATATATGGAATGTAGTAAAATCCATTGAATATAACTACCCTTACTCCCCCCTCACCGCAACCCATGACCCACGACATCCCAACCTCATGGCCTCATTATCAGCCCACAACAAAGCCAAGTATCAAAAGTATCTCGGGACATGCTCGTCCTAACAACTCATGTTGCCTCAAACCAACGATCGAGTCGCCCAATCCTGATAATTACACTACCTCAGTCATAAAACCTTCTTACTCTCAAAAGATCCAGTACCAAATGTCACACAACATGAAATTCTAAAAATACACAAATAACGGCATACATATTGCAATAAAGAAGGAAATCTATTAGGATTATCACCTATTCACATTTCAAAGCATACATTGCATGACAATTGATATTTATTCACATGGTATTATCACTTCACAAAGCATATGTGTAGTTATGAAATTGAAATACCCTAAAATGTGCCTATACAAAGAAAATAAAACCACCCTTTCCATACCGTCCAAGTTTTACATATCATAATCAATAACATCAAACATCAAGTGAGCCTCCGAGGTGGAAATCATATAAACCGTAATCTGAGAAAAAACAAATATAAATTACCACCCTTGGAAACTCAATCCATCCCTCATAAATGGGGCTACATGAACTGGAGGAAGAGTTAAAAATATAGTTCCAACTACCACCTATCATTAGTCTACCATATCCAAAATAGTAAAACGAGTAGAAATAAAAAGAGAAGTCTCAAACTCATTATTAGCCAGAAATCAAATGCTACTAAATCCTTTTCAAGAACCACCTTTTCAAAACCTCCCTCTGATACCAATTTGTAACGACCAGAACCTGAATATGCACCCAAACAATGCCAAACGGGTCTGGTGTTACAAGCCTAGGAGAACCTCCCATGAATGCCAATGGATGCCAACAAGAAGCGAGGTATGGATAGGTATAGAGGGGAGGATATACACACATGGAGGAAATAAAGGTATTGGTCCGAGTATAATGTCTATAAGCAGCATAAATTAAATGACTCAGCAGACTCAAACCAAACCCGCAGAGCAGAAGACTATCAAATATCAGACAAACAACAGTAACAATAAAGAACAATGGTAGTGGAAAGTAAACAGAACACCATGCTGAATATCACAAGAAACTATGGTTGTAAACAAAAAAACATACATCCATAGCATGTCATAAAATCAACATGAAATGGCACCCATGGATAACCAATAGTTACTAAATAATAATGTAAGCATGCTCATACAAATAGATAACTAAACAAGTAACTCCAGTAGGACACAACCTCAAGGTCCATGCCAGTCTCCATGCCAACATCACCATGATCCAGCTCCTAAGGCTGAACCTTCACCGACACGCAATTTCATAAGGTATGCATGCTCCCCGAAGGGACCGTGTAGGGTGTGAGACAGGTCTCAGTAGGATACCACCCAATGGTGCGTACCTAATATAAGTGATTCGGAATACATGATAATATAGGAAAAATAGTAAACCTTACAAAGACCAAAAGTAAACACAATTTTCACTAGTGCTACGAAGCCACTAGGAAGTGTAACCTTCTTTAGACAGCGCCAGAATATCTTGTCTGTAGCCTGACAGTTCCTGCCACCTGACACCATGTGTCTCAAGTACCGATGTCCTGAAGGCATCCCCAACAATCGTAACCCATCTCAGCATCTCAAACTACTCATGGCACAACATCTTGAGGAACAACGATACCTGACCTCAAATAATAACCGGAGGGACAACGATGTCTGCCCTCAAATAATGGTGAGCCTCATCCCCCAACATGACCACCTCAATGCTATCTCCTGGAGGCTCTTAACCTCCCACGTGGATTCCTATGGAAAGCATCCCCAAACCGTGAATTACTAACTGCATCTACTGGGGGCCTCTAGCAAGAGATTGGTTTTACCACCTCATCTCAGAGTCCATCTGTGTGAACACTACTCAAAAGTACCTGGTGAGTGGTAATTACCTCAGTATGTCACCATGACACAACACCACTGACACCTCATTTCCCTGCGAACTTGTTGTTCAAGTCTGATTACTTCGATATCCAAGTAACCTGGGCCAAGCCCAACCCAACATTCCAACTGCATCAACTGACGTCCATGATGCCCAACCCCGTGTTAGAAACCACCCAAAGTAACCCAATAAAATCCCCAACCTGTGATTCCCATAACTAAACAGTATATCTGGGCCATGCCCAACACAAATCAACAGTTCAATAATTACAATACCACGCATTGCATAATTATACTCAGAAGCATCACTTCAAATGGGAAATTACTAAATAGTCGAATTGCACTAACATGTGTTGTCCCATACCAGTACCTAAATCATTCATAATTTAATAATTATACTAAACAGTTTAACTCAAGACATTCAATAAGAACTATAAACATAGCAGTTTAAACAATGGTCTAATTCATAAACATTTTGTCACCCCGAGCTGAATTTCCACAAACAAACAAAAACCTCTAACCCAGCCTCGCTCAATCACAACACGGTCAGGGAATACTCAGAGGCATCCCACAATGAAGATAATTAAACAAAAACAATTAAACAGGGTTTTTCTCAATACCCAACGTCACGCCCGAAGGTATTAACACAAAATTGTCTACAAAAACACGAACGAAGGTATGAAACACTGACCACATACTCGTATGATGACACTTCTTTGATATTAGCCTCAGAATCGGTCTAAAATGAAGTATATCTGTGTTTCCATCAAATTTTGACAATTCCATTCAGATCGATTCTGCGGAGAAACAGAGGTGGAATCAAGGATGAAGAAGGTTTCCCAGGGTTAGGCTTTCTAATGCGGTCCGACAGCCACCGAATGATTGAAGAATAGAGGTTGTATGAAGAATATAGGAGGGTTTTTGTTCATCGTAAGTTTTTAGATGTGTTTTTCATCCAGAGGAGATGAATAAGATTTTTTTCCAGAAATAAGATGCGATGACGTCTCAGATGCTCAAATAAAAAAAGGTACACTGTGTGTATTTTAAGTCTACACACCGTGTAGATGTCTTTTCCGTACTCTGACTTAAGCAGAGTACGACACACAGCATGGAATGTCTACATGGTCAACACATGTCCAGGGACTCAGCCATTACATGGAACGAAGTTACACGACGTGTCAAAGAAGACAGCACGTCATGTAGATGGATATTTATACATGGGCACCACACGACATGTACTTGGAATCACACGTTTAAGGTTACACAACGTTCCTATAACTACACGACGTGTCATCACATGGCATGTACTCATTGAGCACATGGTCGGTCATTCGCATAACATATACACGGCATGTACTTAAAGTTAAAGGCATGTAGTCTGGAAATTTCTTGAAAATTCCTAGATTTTCTAGACCTCTCAAAAAATAGACAAACATTATATAGAAAAGTTGTAAATTCAAATAGGGTCGAAAATTTTATCCCATTTCAAAAACCTGGGTTCATACGGATTATTTATTTAATTTCCAAAAAAATTAACAAAAAAATTATTTTAAAGGTGTATTTATTACACATCTAAATAAATGATACCCCAAAACAAAAACCATCACATTTTCATTATATTATATACAAAACCATATACTTCCAAAATTATGACTTCCTAAACCTAGTTTAGTGAATAATAACTGAACCTGGTTTTCCACATGTCCTCATGCGCACCACAATATACACTATATCTTATTGACGAGAAGTGACATTAGTGTTATATAAAAGTGATGATCATGGAATTATCTACAAATTTTTTCTCATGTATTTAAAATATTATTATAGTATAGATCTTGTATTAAAGTATAATTAGACCCAAAATAGTATCCCCATATATCATAATGAGACAAATCCTTTTCTAGTAGTCCCATAATGTTTTGCATCAACCATAATAATAAATGAAAGAGGGATCATTCCCAAAACCATGCATAGTTAAATGATTCTTAATTACATGACCAATGATATTCATAACATGATGTCTGATAAAACTCAGTAGGAAACAATATACAGTGTCTATAAAAAGGTCGTCTTTTGTATATAATATGAAATACTGTACATATATAAATGGTGTAGAAGTAATAAAATGGGATTGAATATTTCAATTATATAAATTCTCCATGTGGTTGACAAAATAAATATTACGTACTATATGTAATGTATAGAAACAATAAATATAATCTTATTCCTTATAATAATTTGTCAGGTATACATTGTCTTGTATCCATGGAGTGTAACTTTCTTTGGAAACTGAGTATGCTATGAAAATCTAGTATTAGGATCGAAGGAGTATAATTGTCCATGGAATCAAAATGAGTAATATACAAGGATATGAAATGTACATGTAATCCAAAAATATCATGAAATAAATTTAAAAATTATTTCTAGAGTAAAAATGTATAATTTGACCTACTAATTATTCTAACCAGGATCCATATATTAAAAATTTACCAAGTCCTCCTACAGAGTCATGGAAAAAACGATTAAAGGAGTTATAATTTATTTGAAATCATAATCAATTGAGTAATTTGGTTACATGAGAATATATGTCCATGGAATCCTATTGGTTTGATTAATGTAGATCCAAGGTATATATATGTTATATACATCATATTGGGTCACATAATGCATATTCATATAGAATAATTGTCGATGTAATATTATTTATTCATATAATACTTGGAGTAGAAATTTTTATGGAATTTTAGTATATTAGATAAATTATCTTACCAGATCCAATGAGTTACAATATCAATGGCATCCATGAGTGATAATTAAATAGGATCAAAAAGTAGATATTAATAAGTAATAAAAATAATTAATTGACTATTTTATGAACCATTTCATTTATCAATTTGTAGTAATTTTTATGAAAAGGGAATAATGTATTTGTTACTTTCATATACTAATTAAATCATTCTCTAAGGTCATATAACATTTGACTTTTTTAAATTTCCATATTTAATTACAAAATATGTAATGTGACCCCAACCTGCCCCATGAGTGGTATAATCATTTTAAATTTGAATAACCAATTGCATGGGTGTTTTAGGATGCGATTTAAAACCTCAAAACATGAAGAATTGTGTCATCTAATATCTCGAAAATTATTTAAGTATTCTTATTTTATTTTTAAAAGACCAAAGCACAATTTATTGAAAAGAAAAGTACATTACAAGAGTCTAAAAGAAGGGATTTTTTTACAATCTCTATCAAATATATAAAATAAATCAGTTGGTAGAGAGTCTATACAAGTCATGTGCTGGTGAAATCCTTTGTTGGAAAGAGCTTCAGCAACGATATTCGCTTCACAGTAGGTATGAGTGTTGAGTCAAAAGTCCTCTTTTGACTTCTATCTCATGTTTTGGAAATCACAAATGTATTCTATCATTTTCTGGAAATTACAATTGTACTCTATCTTGTTTATCGTATCGTACAATGTTGATCGTACTGATCATACTGATCATACTGACTATGCTGATCGTACTTATCATACCGATCGTACTGACTATGCTGATCATACTGATCATGCTGATCGTACTGACTCTGTCAATTGTATCGTACTGACTCTACTACTCAAATGATCATTACTTGTTTTGATACTTTTTCAAAAACACTTATTACATTTTCAAATCGTACCCATGCTTTTCATTTCTATATATCTTATGTCCTAACAAAATGATGTCGTTGAGTTAGTTACAAACAAATCAAAACGATGTCGTGCTTTCTGTTTCAATATGACCGTTGGAGGCAATATGACCATTGGAACCCGAGGCCTATAAATAAGAGGACAATTGAAGCTGAGAGAATAACAATGAACGAACAGAACAAATGAAGAGACTCTGTGAACTACCAAGATTCTAGATAGAGACACTGTGACTTCTCTCATATTCCTTGTGCATCCGATCATCGTATCGAGGGCTTTCAAGTAATTGAAAGACAGACGTGCCGATCATCGTATCGAGGGCTGTCGGGGATAGGCAGACAGACGTGCCGATCATCGTATCGAGGGCTGCCGGGGATAGGCAGACAGACGTGCCGATCATCGTATCATGGGCTGCCGGGGATAGGCAGACTGACGTGTCGATCATCGTATCGAGGGCTCACCAAGGTGTTGGTGAGACAGATCTTTTATCCTAGGTGAAAGGATAACCCTTCTCTTTGGGTTAAAAGAATTGTAATACTTTTACATTTCCGATGTTACTTGTATTAAAAAGGAATTTGTATTGTTTCCTTTCTTCTTTACATTTTCAATTGTAATTGTTTCAATTACAATCATTCTATTACATTTTGTATTGATTGATTCTATACGCTTTAAGGTAGAATCATTCAACTTTGTTTTACTCGATTCATTGTGTTCATCTTGAATACAATTGTTTTACATTACATTAGATTTACAATACATCATACCTTTTTACATTCAATACAATTGTGGGTATTTGTATTTGTATTAGTTTAAGATCATTTAAACAAATCTTTTATGTTGCTAAAACTCATAGGTTTTTAAACCGACAATTCACCCCCCCTCTTGTATTGTTCCATCTAATAGATATACACATCTTTATATTCGATCCAAAAATTGGTATCAGAGGAGGTTTTCCATTGATTTGTATTACTATCTTTACTTCTTTCTTATTATTATCTTGAATACTTACTACACTAACGTGTGGAGTGGAAAGGTTTTTGTTGTATTAGATGGCAGGAATGAATATTGGGTCAATAGATAATCTGAATCCTTCTAGACCACCAATATTTGATGGGAATGATTATGAGTATTGGAGAGATCGTATGAATACTTTTGTTATCAATACTGGTGTAGACACCTTTATAATGCTTACTGGAGGTTACAAAATTCCTGACAAAGAAGTCAGTAATTTCACCAACTAGGAGAAGCAAGAATATCAAATAAATTACAAGGTACGCAATACATTATTATGCTCTATGACCAGGAATATATATAGTCAGATATCTTCATGTGAAGCAGCCAATTGTATTTGGAAGAAATTAGAAGTTACTCATTTTGGAACATCCAAGGTTATAGAAACAAGGAGAGAAATGCTTCGAGAAGAGTATCATGGATTTGTTTTTCCTTTCGGAGAGCCAGTATGTAAAGTGAAAAAAGGTTTATGACAATTGTTAACAGCTTAAAATCTATGGGAGAAAAAGGTCTTGATGATGAAGCACTAGTTGATAAAATCATTGATATAATTCCGAATGAATGGGAGTCAAAAAGAACAGCTATTGATGAGAATAGAAAAGTTTCTCAGATTACTCTTGATGAACTCTTTGGAACTCTTCTACAGCATGAGACAAGAATGAAGAGAGATGATGATTTCAACAAGAAGAAGAATGGGAATGGGAGTGTAGCCTTTGCATCCAAAGCTAAAACATCCGAAAGTCTTACAAGGTCTAAATCCAAGAAAGTTATTATATCTGATTCAAGTGATTGTAATCTTTCGGATAATGAGTTAGCAAATCATGCTCGAAGGATGAATAAGATTGTGGGAAGGAATGATTTCCAATACAGATTCAAAAATAAAGATAGAAAGGATAAGAAAGATTCAGTGGTAACTTGTTATGAATGTATGAAAGCAGGAAATATAATGCCTGATTTTCCTTTACTGAAGAGGAAAGATAGAAAAGAGAAACACTCTGAAAGAAACAAGAAAAGGTTTTATAAGACAAAGAAAGTCTTGAAAGCAAATGATATGTGAAGTGCCATTGGTAGTGATTCCTCAGATGATTCATTAGAATATGAGACATCAGGACAAAGGAATATTGGACTTCTAGCCAGACTACCAATTGAAGATCATTGTCTCATGGCTAAGGTACATAATGCTGAAGCTATTACAAATGTCTCTTTGAATGAAAATTATACTAATAATAGATATTATGAATCTTCAAATGACGAATCTTTATCATAAGAGGATGATACATTACCTTCTTTTGAAGAGGTCTCTAGATTTTCTAAGTTACTTGAAAATGAAAATTCTAAACTCAAAAAGAGATTTGAAAAAGCAAATTCTAGAATTTCAATCTTGACTAAAAACGTATTAGATCTTTCTAAAGATATTGATGTCAAATCTTCTGATTTTGAAAGTATTTTAAAAACCCTTGATAAAGTTTAATCTAATAAGAATAAACATTCTATGGATCTTGAAACTGTAATTTCAAAGAAAAATATTTTAGAGCCTAACTCTAGTTCAAATTCAAATGTTTTCGAAAATAAGGATTTGATTTTAAAACTAAAGTCTGAGATTTTATCCTTGAAAAAATGTTTGTCAAACTTTACTCATGTAAAGGAAAACTTTGACAAGATGTATTCTCAAATTAGACCTTTGAGAAATCGTTCTGGTCTTGGTTATACTTGTTCCAAACCGGTTTTTAATAACAACTATTTTGTTCCTCAGAAAACCATTTTCTGTTCTAAATGTCAATGTGGTGGACACTGGAGAAGAAATTTCTCTCTTAACAAAACTCAATCTTTAGGATTTCATAAAGCTCACTTTTCAAAACAAATGTGGATTCCTAAAATTTTTTTGTCTAACCCTTCTGGATCCAAACAAGTTTGGATTCCGAAAATCTAATTGTTTCTTTTTCAGGATAATAAGAAGTGTACCAAAAAGAATGTTGGGTACATGGATAGTGGTTGTTCTCGACATATGACTGGGAACAAAGATCTCTTTGAAAAGGTTATCAAAACAAAAGGTGTAAAAGTTACCTTCGGAGATAATTCTCAAGGAAAGATTGATGGTATTGAATTTCTTTTCCATCGTATCGAACGTTCATGGTATTGAATCGACCGATGATGGTATTGAATTTCTTTTCCATCGTATTGAACGGTCATGGTATTGAATCGACCGATGATGGTATTGAATTTCTTTTCCATCGTATCGAACAGTCATGGTATTGCATCGACCGATGATGGTATTGAATTTCTTTTCCATTGTATCAAACGATCATGGTATTGAATCGACCGATGATGGTATTGAATTTATTTTCCATCGTATCGAACGATCATGGTATTGAATCGACCGATGATCGTATTGAATTTCTTTTCCATCGTACTGTCATTTTATGGTAACAAGTTTGTTTTTCATCGTACGGTCAATCCATAGTAATGACATTGTTTTCCATCGGCATGATTATTTTTTTTGTTTCCTTATGATTGTATTTTTTTTGATTTCTATCAATACCAATAATTACCTTACGTTCTCCGACAGGTATTTTTCCTTTTTTTTTTAAAAACATTTTTTTGTTTCAATCCTAACCATTGATCTGGTTTTCTCTAATCTCGGCCGTAGAAGATGAAAGGTCACCCCATTATTGCCTATAAATACCCCCCTTCCCCTCCCCGAACCCACATTGGTTTTTTAGGATTTGAGGCGAAGCTCGGCTCCACCAGCTATAAATCATCGTACGATCATCTCATCGACAGAACCTTTATGTCTCAATCCTCTGCTAACACTCCCGCTGAAATGTCTTCAAAGACTTTTACAGAGAATGACTTTAACAGAGAAAGGTTAATATCTCGATACTTTTTTGATACGTACGATTCTACAATCAGGAGGATCATTTTGTTTCAAAGGGGGGGAACATCTGTGTGTTGAAAAGCCTGATTCTCAAGATCCGGTTATTTTTGATGAAGTTTGTCAATTTTACATAACCGTTTCTTTCGACAAAGATATGACTATAAACTTTTCTTTGTACGATAGAAAATTGTCTATGTCTGTGAAACAAGAGGCACATTTTCTGAATGTTTCTGTGGAAGGGGATTCATTCTGTCCATCACATAAACTCCCAGAGAAAGTTGGTACATTTAATAGAGAAAGTTCTGAAAAGACTTTGTTTGTTATTAATGAAGAAAAGAGAAAAGTGTCTCATCTTTCTCTGGACAATCGTTTTAACACTCTATGGATGCAAGGTTTTCTTATCCCAAGGAAAGGGGATAGAGAAACTCTAAAAGTTTCTGATATTTTCATGCTTGACTATCATGTGAATATGAGAAAAGTAAATCTCATGGGGTATATTTTTGAAACCATTAAGAATGTCAAGACATGAGGGATTATGTCCCAGATTATTATGTTTCCAGCCATCCTTATGAAATTCATTTTTGAAAGTATGAAGTTTTGTAACATTCCGTTGAAAGTAAACCTCATTGATCTAAATCCTTCTTGGATTAGAAAAAGTACGATGAAAAAGTTGAATGTTTGTTTTGATCACAACACAAAACTTTTTGTCAGAGATGTAGAATCTGAATTAGCTCAGAATCAATCAGCACCTATGCCAACCAATGATTTTCAGTCTACTTGTGTAACTCAAAAGTCAGATCCACAAACCAGTTCAAAGCCCAAGAAGAAGTCGAGGTACAATAAGGAGGTTCTAGCAAAATGGAGAAAGGATAACGAACAACGAAAGGAAGGTGATCCGAAGTTCGGTCTTGACCCTGCTGAGGATTTTACAGAAAGAGTAAGGGTAGAAGAAACCCTTCAGGCTGAGAAGAAGAATAAGGTTCTTTTGAAAAGAAAGGCTCAGGACTTTGATGTCTCTAAAGTCTTGAAAGCAGTTGAGGATGCTAGTGCCCAACTAACAGAAGAAGTGCACCAAGAGCCCATCGTACATAGTCTACCAGATAAAGGAAAACAAAAACAAGTGATGGAAGAAATAGAAGAGGTGGAAGAAGAAGAAGGAGATTTTCATTTAGAATTTCTTCAAAGTTCAAAGAAAAGTAGAGAAGAATTGGTTCAAAAGCTGAGTGAAGACGTTCAACAAAATCCTCATGCCGATCAAGCACGATCTCCGGACAAAATGTCATCTCACGAAAAGAAAGGTGCTCAATCTTCTAACTCTGATAAAGTTGTTGTCATCAGTGACAAAGTGAAACAAGAAAGAAAGAAGAAAGAAAAAGCAAAAGGGAAACAACATGTTGTTGACTCAAGCAGATCGTATGAACTAGCATCGTACGATGAGGATACTGATTCAGAGCATACAATCTCTCTCAAGAAGAGTGATTACATTGTTCATGTTTTGAGAAGGGTTGAGAAAACTATTCCTTATTTTCTGAGGCTAGAAGGGAAGATTGATTTTATTACTGATAATCAAAAGAAGTGGTTTGGATCTGTAAAATAATTGAGGAAGAAAGTTTTTTCAGTACAAGCCGATTTGAAAGTTCTTTCAGAAAGCTCGGCTGCTCATAAGAAGGCATGCAATAAGATGACTAAGTGGTCGTACAAATAAGAGAGCTCAATCAATGATCATGAAATTGCTATTGAAGATATAAGAATGTTATCAAATGAGCTTGGAATTGCTTTCAATAAGCTTGACATAGAAACAGTTGAAAGGTTAAATCTTTTGTCTTCTCAAAGAGCCGATGTTCCTTCATTGAAAGACTTGCAAGAGAGAATGAATGCTTTCCAATCTGAATTCTCGAATGTTTCATCTTTCAAAGATGAAATGGTTTTGTTGAAAACCCAAAATTCTGTGTTATCCAAAGATAACAAGAATTTGCAAAATAGAATTGATACCCTTGAAGAAGTAATCAGAGTCCAGGAGGAGACTATCAGAAATCAAGATCATATTTTTACAGACCAACAAGAGCTTCTCAAAACTCAGGGTGAATCAATTTCTGAAGACAAGAAGGAGATCAAGAAGATGAAAGATGTTCTTCATGAGCTTATAAAGAAGGAGAAATAAAGAGAAAACAAATGATTACATTTCAAGATTACCTATTCCTTTTTGCAAATCACAAAGGGGGAGAATGTTTACAAAGGGATGAATGTTTTCTAAAGGGGGAGAATGCTTTACAATACTTAAGGAAAATCTACGAATACAATCCTTAAGAATGTTCATACCTAAGGGGGAGTTAGTTGTATTCAATTTTTTATTCAGAAGAGTTTCCAATAACTCAGGGGGAGATAAGTTTTATTTGTTACATTTACTTTGTGTGTTGTGCTTTCCAAAAAGGGGGATATTGTTGAGTCAAAAGTCCTCTTTTGACTTCTATCTCATGTTTTGGAAATCACAAATGTATTCTATCATTTTCTGGAAATTATAATTGTACTCTATCTTGTTTATTGTATCGTACAATGCTGATCGTACTGATCATACTGATCATACTGACTATGCTGATCGTACTGATCATACCGATCGTACTGACTATGCTGATCGTACTAATCATGCTGATCGTACTGACTCTGTCAATCGTATCGTACTGACTCTACTACTCAGATGATCATTACTTGTTTTGATACTTTGTCAAAAACACTTATTACATTTTCAAATCGTACCCATGCTTTTCATTTCTATATATCTTATGTCCTAACAAAACGTTGTCGTTGAGTTAGTTACAAACTAATCAAAATGATGTCGTGCATTCTGTTTCAATATGTCCATTAGAGGCAATATGACCGTTGGAACCCGAGACCTATTAATAGGAGGACATTTGAATCTTAGAGAATAACAATGAACGAAGAGAATGAATGAAGAGACTCTGTGAACTACAAAGATTCTAGAGAGAGGCAATGTGACTTATCTCATCTGCCTTGTGCATCTGATCATCGTATCTAGGGCTTTCAATTAATTGAAAGACAGACGTGCCGATCATCATATCGAGGGCTGCCGGGGATAGGCAGACAGACGTGCCAATCATCGTATCGAGGGCTGCCGGGGATAGGCAGACAGACGTGCCGATAATCGTATCGAGGGCTGCCGGGGATAGGCAGACAGACGTGCCGATCATCGTATCAAGGGCTCACCAAGGTGTTGGTGAGACAGACCTTTTATCCTATGTGAAAGGATAACACTTCTCTTTGGGTTAAAAGAATTGTAATACTTTTACATTTCCGCTGTTACTTGTATTAAAAATGAATTTGTATTGTTTCCTTTCATCATTACATATTCAATTGTAATTGTTTCAATTACAATCATTCTATTTCATTTTGTATTGATTGATTCTATACGCTTTAAGGAAGAATCATTCATCTTTGTTTTACTCTGTTCATTGTGTTCATCTTGAATACAATTGTTTTACATTACATTAGTATTACAATAGATCATACCTTTTTACATTCAATACAATTGTGGGTATTTGTATTTGTATTAGTTTAAGAGCATTTAAACATATCTTTTAAGTTGCTAAAACTCATAGGTTTTTAAACCTACAATTCACCCCCCCTCTTGTATTGTTCCATCTAATAGATATACACATCTTTATATTCGATCCAACAATGAGTAGCTATATAATCAATCCCATTAATTGGTTTATTATTTTGGGATGAAACGTGAAGAATGATTGGCATGTTGAGAAATATGGAAACAAAATATAATTATAAACCATTAGTAGAAAGTGATATACCCCTTCACTCTTTATAGTAGACGAGTACACATATAGTCGCATCTGGTAATTCATTCTAGATTAGATGAAAATAGAAGAATGGGTAAATTCCATGATGATATCAAATAATTTCAAACAAAAACCTATCAACATTGAATAAAAGGAAAAAATAATATTATATTATGGAATAATGTACTCACGAACTAATATCAAATGAGACTAATTGTGTATGAATTAGATTTAAAAATTACAAGATATCCCATATCCCATTACAGGATAAGATGGGAATTGTCTACTTTTAAATGGGGTGGACACTATTGGGGATATATGAAAATAAGAGGTGGCTAAAAAAATTAATTTGAATTATGGGATAATGGGTATATAATTATTAAAATCGGGTCCACACAATTTTTTTAGGGTAGGTCAATCCACACACCAACCATACACCAATATTTTCTTCAAGACCTGCTTCTTGTGTTGATGATAGAAGGTAAGATAAAACATGAACTGAAAATGCCTTTAACCATTATTAAAAACATGAATGCACCAACAGATGCATGTGTATTAAGTCATATGGTCATGGAATGATGTGTTTCATATTCTGTGAAATAAAATACCATATACTGATAACTCTATCCATTTAGACCGGGTGATGCACTTTTTAATAAACATGTGGCACATTTAATTTCTAAAAACAAGAGTTTCTCCAATCGACTCTACAACACCTCCTTTTGCTCTATAATTACCAATAGAATTACAATAAGAAAAAATAATTGAATTAAAATTTAAATAAAATGGTTATGTACATAAAATATACTTTTCCCTTATAATTATTGTTGCTCATGAGTCCACATTTCCAACTGAGTTTGGGTACTATTGATTGAATCAACTCTAGGATATCAAAAAGCAATATTATAGGAATTCTTCATCTTTATATTTTATTTTTATGGTAATATTATATTTTTGTTTAGTAATGCATTGAGAATTGTTTTTTATTTTAGGAAAAGTTTTAACTAACCGCCATATAATGTGATGGTAATTAACTAGGATGGGGCATGAGGTTCTCTTTTATTCTTATTATAGATTCCTTGGCTTCATCATTTAGTTCGTGACTTAATATTTTTTATTTATTATGATTATATTTTTCAATTTTCATTCAATGGAAATAGTCTATAGAATTTTATTCATTATTAAAACTTCATGATTTATGTCTCATGAATAATTATAAGAAATGTCTAAATACTTTATACATTTCTTTTAGTAATTTTTGGTCCAATAATTGATAATATCCATAAATGTTTTCTAATATTTCATAAATGGACATGATAAATCTCTGGCTATGATTAAATAGATAACATAAATAAATTTATAAGTTATGTGGGATATTGTAGAATTTATTTAGTGATCTATGGAGTTAAAACATCTAACGATAAATTATATACAAACTAGATAAAATTTAAATTAAATTGAAAAAAATAATAGTCATCACTATTAAATAGGGATGAAAATTTTAATTCCAAGGGTTATTCCTCTAAAAATTTTATTTGAAGCATTTTGTACTAGGACATTGGAATTCTAGAATAGATCATGACCCTGACCCGAGAATAGTAAAGGGAAGTGGAAAGTATTTATTATTCTTTTATGAATTTTACCTCACACAGACTAATTATAAAAATATGTATTATTGTTGTGACTCATGTTTTGGAATTATTTACCTTTTAATTATTAAATATCATGAATCCTGATGATATAAATTATTTTATAAGGAATGTGATTGATATATGTAGAGATATTACAACATCAAGGCATCATTTCATGCACAAATAAAGGGGCAATGAACATGCAACAAAGATTGTAGGTCTAGTTACACTAGTTGATCATATTGTAGTTTCTCTTGTAACATATTATGTTATAAATGTGATGCGTTTTAATGACTATTTGGGATATTGTTTAATATTTTTTTATATTGATATAAGATTCCATGAACGTGACCCTATTTTAGAATAATTGAATAGTGGGTTTTAGTAGAATCATTCTCTCTTGTTTTGTGGAGATATCATACCATATGCGGATGATTTATGGATATATGATTTGCTGTCGATTTTCAAGCATCATAAGACACATCCCCATAACATATAGATACTCACCCCATATATTCTATGATATTCCTTGTAAATGTGGTGGGAAATGTTTAATTATGTGGATCCTCACCAAGATATTTATTTAAGGGATTAAACATAAAATTTCTATTTTTTTTATCCCAATACATTGAGGATCTATAGATCCAAATTGATTATGTGTAAATTATATTTATTTTATCATTAATATTTAATTCTTCCCCTATTAATGAGAACCAATATTCATTACCCATTTTTTCAGGAGATGTGTTATTAAAAGGAAATAGATTCAACAATGGTCACATGTATGACATCTGATCATAGTTGATTTTTTATCAGCATAATACTCTAATGGAAATAGAAAACTATGTGATGATTGCAATGTATAACCATAGATATATGGGTAATCAATTATTATTATATTAGATTATCAACCCAGTGCTTCAGTGTTATGTGTATTGTAGGGACATATAATGTTATTTCACTAGGGGAACACCAGTCAATGAAAGAGTATTAATAGTTCTTCTATTTGGGATATGTGTTGGATGAAGGGGAACATGAGACGTTGCTCTGATAGAGACGGAAAAAAATTATAGTGTTTTGTAAGGATGATCGATCAATAGAAATATTTTATTACCTTTCCTCCATCGAGAAATAAGTGAGGTATTGTAACAATCTAACATCCTAGATAAAGGTCAGAAGTTTCTTGAAGTGAAAGGGAACTGGTTTGTGACTGGAAGATTAAGCCGATGTGGTGTTCATGGTCAGAAACTTATATTTGAAATACATTTCCATGTAAGTTGTGTTTCTTAGGGTTGTAATCCAATATATTTGGGCTTTTTAAATGTCTAGCTATGAAACACCCTTATATGTTGTTATATAATTTATTTCAAGTAAATATAATCAAAATTTATTTTTTTCCATTTTATTACACTCATAATAGAGTGTATTTTATAATAAAAAACTATTTTTGGATTAATTTTTATGGAAAACAAATTTATTTCTTACTGAAAAAAGATAAATTTTATCATTTTCTATATAGAATAATGTTGTTAGATTACCTTAAACAAAAAATGACTTTATTTAATGGAATAAAAAACATGTGAAACTGAGTATTACTAAAGAATAATATTTTATTTAAATTTTATTATTTAATATAAAAATATATAACATAGTTTTTAAATTAGATGCTATAAATAGTAATAATTCATATAATCCAAAATATTAATTAATGTATTTTTACTGAATTTAAATTTTGAACTAATATTATATATAAATTAGGGCGGTTATATATATATATATATATAATTTATAGTATTATTATTAATATTTTAAATAGAAATATAATAATTAGTATATGTTAAATATTTTGTATTCTTCTCTAAAGCTTTGTTTTTAATGAATAGTGGAAAATATGGAATTTTTGTCCAAAACTGCAATTTCATATAATTTATTTGTAATATAAATTTAAATATTAAATTGGTTTAAAATTTTAATTACATAATATATTTTTTATTTAACCCATTTATTTAATTTTAATCAATTTTACATTGGAATTTTTCTTAAAATCACTTCAATCTTGTAAATGTTTTTACTTTCAAAACATGAAGAATCACCCCTACTATGGGGTTATATTTAAATTAATTAGTTCAAAATATTTAATTTTAACAAGGTAAAATAGTAACAACTTTTGATAATTTATAAGATATAATAGTATCAAAAATATTTTTGCCCATAAATACCAAACAATGTATTTAAAATTAATTACTTTGACTAAGCAAATATTATGATCCACTATGGATGAATCCTTAATCATAACTGCCACAATGACATAAAAAATTATCCAAATGACATTTGATTTCTTTATTTTACCCCTATAATCTCCAATATCATCATTGAACCATTATTATATAAAATTTTGATAGGAAAATGGGCCTGGAATTCCATTTCCCTAAATTAAAAGGGGTGGCACTCCCCCTCCACTATATAGGCTTCATCTGATGCCACATCACCAAAACTGTCTAGAAAAATTTGATCAATAAATATCTTATTTTGTATATCCTAAATTTAAATAACATCAACCATTAATCCTCCCCTTGTGGATATATAATCCACTGAAACCAAAAGGTGTGAAAAAAATTTAGGGACCCAAATAAGAGGTAACCTTATTTGTCATGTTATTTTATGTGATTTCCATTTTCCACCACCTAAACAATTTTTTTTTCTATTAATTTATAAAAAATAATAAAAAATATACTATTATTTATTTATGTGATGGTTTAAATCTACAATCATACACACTCCCATCTATTGGTTAACAAACATATTGTTTACCTGTTTGGCGAATTGTCGCCTCATGAAATGATGATGATATTTTTCATTTACAACCTATCAAGGTATAAATTATGATGGAAACCAAGTTAATATATATTATATATTATACTCAATAATTTTTAAATCTTATTTACATTTTAAAGAAATATATTTATTCCCTCCTTTTGGTGAAAATGTGAAAATTTCGTTTGAGGATGTGTGGATTACCATCCCCTCAAAATAATATGATTCATTAAAACAAAATATAGAATGTATTATACTTTTTATAGTAAAAATATATGATATTTAATGAATTATAATGCTACTATAATGATATAATATACATATATAAATATTCATATACTTCATTTACATTAATTTTTTCAAAACATCAATTAAACAGACGAAATGTTCACTCATATATACAACCTACCACATCCATGAATTGTTTATTCCATTACATACATAAATAGATTATTATTATTAAATTATAGTGAATATTACATATTTTTATCTCATATTATTCATTTCAGAATTCATGATATTTGTGTAGTACCACTTAGTTAAAAATTATGAGACATGCGAAAAACAATGTGAGTATTACGTGAAGTGTGTTATTAACAAATAATTGTTAGAAAATATGTAATATAATGTCATAATTAACTCATATATTAGTTTATATATAAGAATATAGTTCTATAATAAATTTATAATACACTAATGAATATTATTAAATATTTTCTTATGATTATAATGATAGTCGAGACAGAATTTATGGGAATTTACTCTCACTTTTTGTTTCTGAAAGATAATTTCTTTATTCAACACCCATTCGATTTTTTTAATATGGATAATACCCATGTAATAATTATAAGATTAATATACTCAAATTAATGTATATTTATATATTATTTTTATTATATTAATTATATGGGATTTATGTTTCATAAGATACCAAATTGGTTATGTAATTTTGTCCAAATTTTCCTTCATTGAGTCACATTCCATGTTATGCGAATATATGTTTTTAAGAGGTCTATATATTCCCTTTAAAATTAAATATAATTAATATCATTATTTTCAACATATACTTTTCTTCATGTAATTTGATTTTGTTAAATGGGTAGCATGATTGAATGTTACTAAGTAGGAAGTGTTTATAGAAACAATCTCATCATTTTTTAGATAGTTTATGTTTTTACTTACTTTGGTAAAATTTTAGGATCATTCTCTCAAAAAACTCATTAATTTTATTATCCATTATATATTATTTAAATTATATTTTATCAGTAAAAGTTTCTCTCTCTTTGCTATATATAATATTTATGGACATGTCTTTAATAAAGCTCGACAACATTTATCCCTTATGTGGGAAAATTGTGATCTTTATAACTAAGTTTTAAAAAAAATCTTGTTATTAATATATATATATATATTAAATAAATTTAGAATAAATGATTAAAAAATGAAATCATTGATTTATTTATAATATTTGATTTTTAATTTTCAATGGATATCTTTCAAAGGATTTAATTTTAATGATTCCTTTTCACAGAAGAAAGTATATTGAACTCATTAAATTTTTTCAAAATAACCATAGACGTTATTTTTAAACTTGGATAATATCAATTGATTTTAATAAATACCGACTAGATTATGATTTAATGTTTATATTCAAATTATTATTTGAATTTATATTTTCATGATGGAATGATGCTTATGACTCATGCATGTCTTCCATGAGTTATTTTATTTAGAAACACAACTTATTCCATTGTGATGCTATGATGAAATGATTATGACACCAATATATTTTAAAATAGTAATGAAGTGATGAATTTTTTGGGAATTCAATTTCATTTCTTGGAGTATGATTTCATATTTATAGAACCCATCATTTTTATGGGTCTTAATATAATATTTTTTATCTTGTTAAAATTTTATTCATGTGTTATTTTATAATAGGGGAACCTAGATCCCCCTCCAGCGTGTTGTGTAATTATATGTTTTATATGAGATCAATGGGAAAATGGGTTATAACCCAATATAGAAAATATGAATGTACATTGTTTATAGCCAAAAAATTAAATGTAATAAAGTACACAGTTTTCTCACCACTTCATAAAATAATAAGAAACATGGGTTATAGCCTAAGCATAAAAATCGGTACATTAGTTGAATCCCACACATTAAAACAAGATGATACATGGTTTTTAGACCAATATTATAACCCAGAAGCTACATGGGTTAGAGAAAAAGACTAATCATAAGTTGGTACATGTGTTGTTTTCCCAATATCTATGCTGGCGAACTTGTCATATCCGATGAATAACATGTAATAAAATAATTGGTAGGTAGTCTTGACATAAGACTTTATATTTTTATGTTAGAAATTATATTTCATGTTCCTCTAGCGTGATTACTGGATAATGGTATTAATTTCCTTATTAACATCAAATCATTATTCCATAATTAATATTTTTGATCTGTCACATATTGTCCATGATCATATAATGTTATGATAACATTATCATAACCATATTATCATATTTATACAGTAATTTCACCCTTATTTACCCTTACAATGAATAGTGAATCTGTTTTTAGGTTTCCTTTGAATGTTTATGACGATATATTTAATGTATGATATTTCTAATAGGGGCCTAGTTTTGGTGAATCTAGTGAGAGTTAATACAGGATGCATAGAACAAGTGTGTTAGAATACTGGTTTCCCAATGCACTACCCAAGTATGATATTTTTGTTCCCATTGGTAAAATGATTTTATGTATTCCGCATAAGATAAGTTATTTTGTGGCTCATTACATCTGGATTTCTATAGTTGGTTTCAGAGAGATGTTTTAGGAATCTTTTAGAAATTAGAGCTATAAAACATTAGTGTGTTCCATGTGTATATTTTTATTTGAATGTTTTGGGATGTATAAAGGATATTTTTTATGGATGAGTTATTTAAGGGGAAATTTTAATTAAATTTTTGTAAAGGATGGATTGATTTGTTTATTAGGAATAAGACGTAATCTGGATACATAATTGGATGATGCACTAAATCAAATGTTCCTTATGGTAAAAAATCTAACAATAAGATCCAAGCCTAAATTTTAGTAATCTGGTATAGAGAAATAAAGTTTGATTCACTACCGGTTTAGCACACCCATGGGATATTCATTGGAAATTTTCACACTTTTCACAACATATCGTGAAAAATTTAAATAGATGTTGTTGTTGGACAACAGAGGAAAAACCTATGGTTTAAATGTTTATGGATGGTTTTATAATTATAAATCCAATAATGGAATGTCATGTCTATTTAGTTCCTCATTTTGATAATTGTTTCATAATATATCATTTCGGTTTTAGTAATTGGATGGAACAATGAGGAACCTCCTTGATGGTAATTGTGACTAACACTATAATGAATTTCATCATGAATAACCGAATTCAATGGGATATTTAATGAAAATTCTCTTATTTATGCTCGTAAAAAAAATTCTCAATATATGAATCATTATGAGATTTCAAATTATCAAATGTGTGAACAATATATTGTTTTTTTTCTTGTATGAGGAAACACCCATATTATTTCATTGGGACTTATAATCCAATTTTTTGAACCCTAGATCAGCATATCAAAAAAGATATATTATTTTACCTCATGTTAGGATCATAAAAGTTTACATTTGGATTTTTATTAGTAATTGGTTAAACGAGGAAATTTTTTGACTCTAATAAATAATACGAGGAAGAATGATGAAATTGAATCCTTGGATTGGGTTGAATTAAAGAACATATTATTCAAGATGTAAATTCATCTAGCTCTTCATATGGTGTTAAAAAATTAATTCCATGAGTTGATGAATAAGAATGATGACTCTCTGGGTACCTGTTAGGATAATTTCAAAAAACATGTGAGGCACTCTTCTACAATTAACATCCACCTAGAATGAATTGTTGATAGGATCTTTATTATCATAAAGACAAGACTTATAAGGGAAATTTAAATAAGATATATTATTATCATTGGAGATATTTGGCATTGTGGTTAAAATGATAAATTGGAGGTTGGTGTAATGTATTGTTCTCTTGGATTTAATAAGAACCAGAAGATTTAGTAAGATGAAAAATATTCAAACCATCAAGGTAAGATGATGATCCTTCATTTTCCTATATGTGTGTAAAAACAAAGAGTGAATTTCCTTAATGGGAAAGTTAAATGTTGTAAGGGTGTAAAATAAGGAAATCAAGTGGATGATGTATGATGTTATTTGAAAAAGATATATATTTATGTAAATAATGTTAAAACTCTACAAGATTCTCCTCCTACACTTCAGTGTTTCAATAGTATGGAATTTGATAATTTTTCCAAAAGAACTGAAATCCAATGGATAATAATGGTGATCATATCCATAAAACACTAAAGGGAATGAAGAAATCAATTTATTTGAAATCACAATAGATTATGTAATACATGATAATTTTGGAAATACAATGTGGTTAATTTCTGGTGGTATTTTAAAAAAATGTGATCTAATAAAATCTATTTAATTAATTTGTCGAACATGATATTAGTATAAGAATTGATTATCACTATCTACAAGAGTTTTTTATTAATAAAACCTTGTGAATTTTCTATATTGGCAATGATAAAAAAATTCTTCAAATAAGTTAGTATTTTTTAGATAAAATGATTTTTAAATTAAAAGGGTGAAATATCATTTCAAAGCCTGTATATTTTCAGTAATGATTTATAGAAATTAAAATTATGGCAATGTTTCATAGAGAATATATAATTTTTTTAGTATAATTTGTTTATATGATTCCATGTAGGGATAAATTATATAATTATTTCATCACCTTTTTAATTTTGTATATGGATTTTCATCATTCTGATGGGTTATAATGTTTTCAATTTTTGTAACGTTAATGTCAAACATCAGTTTAGTTCAATGAGATTTTTGTTCAATCAAAACAAATTCAGATTTATACTTTAGGAATAACTGATTATATGGTTCTGGTGTTGATGTTATATTAATAATGTTGGGATGAATAATAATGGATCACATGCTCTTCTTTTGATTCTGGAATTGAAAAAAAAATTAACATTTCTTTTTTGGAGAAAGAGGCAAAGAGGAAATTTTTAAACCCATGATCACTAGGTGAGCGTTTGGTCTGGAATGGTAATAAAATAATGTAAGTAAGAAGTCAAATGATAATGATTTATCTCTAATGAATGAATCTTGAAACAAAAATGATAATTCTTGTTCCTTTTTTTTATATGAATCAAATGATCCCTTAGATAATCCCATAGTCATGGCTTTTTTATTGGAATCTTTCTCTGACTAATTTAATATTTCTATATCCTCTATAACATGGTAGTTATATTTCACATCCATGTACATGGTTTAACGTTACAACTTTTTTCTCATATATATAAATCAATTTATATTTTATTTTTGTTAGTTATTATTTTTTCAAAATTATATTTTTAATGAAATTTTTATTTTTTAATTTTACAATGTGGATATATTTGAATTGAACATTCAAGTATTAAACCATTAATAACCCATATAAATTTATAGGGTGAAATTAGTTTAATAGTTGGTAGAATCTGACATCTTGAGATTTTTTGAATTATTATTTATAATTAATATGATATTTTTGATATTTTTAATTTCACACAACACTATAAATATATTCTTTCATATTAAATCATTGGTTCTAGTTTATGTTATATGAAATAAAATTAATAATAAATTATTTGGAACATAAACTTTATATTTACCTATATTAAAAACCAAGATTTTCTTATGTTCCACTGAAGATTGACTACATTGATTACTACTATAACGTGCAATACAGAGTTTAATAGAACAATAATATATAATTTATTTTTTATTACTTAATATAAAAATATATTAACTGTAAAATAAATTAAAAATTATGACAAGTATAATAATTTTTAATATAACATATTCAACGTTTTTTTAGGATTTTTGAGGTTACAAATTAATTATAATTGAATTTTAAAAAAATTGTATACAAAAGAAAATGTTATTATTTTTATGGTTACAATGCATATTTACACAAAAATTCAATTATTTAAAATCAAGGGTATATTTTAATATAATTTATTTGATATATATTCAATAAAATTATTTTTATATTCATCTAACATATTTTATAGACATGAGCTAGGAATAAACACAATTTTATTATTAAAACCTATATTTTTATTAGGACATTTTTACCGCCTTTTGTTGGAGTACACATTTTAAATCCAATTATTGGATATTTTTTTGATGTAATATTTCAAAATATAATCCATCAATAAAATAATAATGTAATTATAATGTTAGGGTAAAATTTTGGTATTTTTAATTAATGTTATATTTTAAAATGAATAGTGGAGAATACTGATTTTTTTATCAAAAATGCATTTTCATCAAATATATTTATATTATAAAATTATGTTTCAAATAAGATTAAAATTTTAATTAGATACTAATTTTATAAATAATACATATTTATTTCATTTGAGTAAATTTCACTTAGAAATGAGTATAAAAACAAATCAATATTTTGATCGTTTTTACATTAAAAACATGAATTGTCAACCTAACTGTAGGTTTAAATTAAAATTATCCTATACCAAATATGTCATTTGAATTAAAAAAATTGGTTTCCATTTTAAAAATAATAATCATATATTACTTCTAATAAATTTAACACATTTCTTTACAAAAAAACATATGTGAATGAAATGAATATTAATTTCAATAATTAAAGTAAAAACAATCGTCACTGTGGAATAATCATTACACTTAAATGGTATATTTCTCATAAAAACTATTTATAATCCATTTTATGGCGATATATAAATTGTGTATCATTTGGATTTACCCTATACCATTATTTTAACAACATGAAATTGGAAAAATGTGGGTGAAATTTCCATTCCCAAAATTTCTAAGAGGGCCACTCCACCTCCATTTAAAAAATGCATCCTCAACTCCAACATCGTCACACCACTCAAGTCACATTGGAGGTCAAAGTTATTATAAAATATATCCCCATAATCCCTTCCCACATCCTGTAATCCCCCCATATGAAGAAATAAATCCAATGAATCCATTTGGGGTAAACTAAAAGGAGTCAACTGAATAAGAGGAAACATTATTACTCACATTCTTTTATGTTATTTCTAGTATCCACTCAAATAAAAAAATTATATTAAATAATATTATTAAAATTTATCAAAAATATAGTATAAATTGTTTATACAATTGGTTATCACTTAACAACCATAAAAATCCATCTAATGGGTAATGAAAATTATGTTTATGGGTATGTTGAACTACCACCTCACGATAAAAAATTGTTAATTTATCTTTTACCACCTCTAATGGTATAATTTTGAAGGAATGTATATTTAAATATGTTATATAATATATTTATTTATTATATATGAATATTTAATCCTTTTGCAACTCATATATTTTTAATTTTCCTGTGATGTAAATATGATAATTTTTTTGTGGAAGTCTGGACTACCACCCCCTCGTAGCGAAGTTATTGAGTCACACACTACATGGAAAGCATTAAAGAAATTCTTAGTGAAACTATATGAAATATATAAAATTATTATTCTACAATAAATATATAATATATATAAAGACATATACATATATTCCATTTATTTTCTATCTTTTAGTTTGTCAATAAAACTGAATCAACTTTCATGTGTAAGAATGACCTACTGTCTCACGGAATGTTTTATTCCCTTTCATAAATACATAGTCTATTTTATTACACATATAAGGAATATAAATTAAATTTTTATTATTTTTTTAATAATTTTTATCCTTATATACATATATATATAAGCGACATAACAAATTAAGACACATGTGAAATAAGAGACAATTACCATAACTGTAACTTTCACAATGAATTGGTATCAAGAGTTTAATTTTAATTCATAATAAACCATCATATGGAATTATATATAGTAAAATAATTTTTTAGAAGTTATAATTTTTAAACTATATTTATTATAATGGACGTTGTTTTTAGTACAATGATACTAAAAACACAAGGTAAATATATTTAATCTCACATTTGTTTTCAGTGAGATACATTATTAATTCAGCACACATTCTTATTGTCATGTGTAAATATTCAATTATTTTTATATTTCATTTTCATGTATTTTATATATCCATTTTATGATATTCCATTCATTGTGTTTATGTTTCAAATGTACATATTCGATAAAAAAATTTGTTTCAACTTTATTTCATTGAGAGACATGCTATGTTATGAACATATATTTTCCCATTATTCCTATATAAATCTATTGAAATGGTTTACAATGAACCTAATTATTTTAATTCTATTTTATTACTCATGAAATCTTATTTTAATAAATGTGGTGTATGGTTAAAAATCACCATGTGGTAAGAGTTAATTGAAACAATATTGACACTTCAAAAGATTGATAATGTTTATGCTACCATTGATGAAATATAATTATCTACATCACATGAAAATTCATGATATTTTTCCCCTATACTTATTAATTATATATTCATTTATAAATATAATTGTTTTTAATCTTTTGGATGTTTGAATGTTAGGAATATGTTTTTATAAAAGCCTGACATTACCTCTCTATTTGTCCAAAATCTATTATAATTCAAAAAAATTTCTCTAACAGAATAATAAGGATATATATATATATATATTTAAATTGTATTCATTGGAAAATGATTCCAAAATTATTTTCATGCATAATTTATACTTTTTCTATTCTATTTTCATGTAATTGGTTTTTCAAAATATTATATATATTAAAGATCGTTTTTCAAAGAAGAACGAATAGTTTCCTCAAGAAACATTTTGAATATATCCAATCAATTTATATTCAATATATGATAACATTTTATATGTTTCTCATCCCATTATAAGAAATAATTAAATGTACCCATTAAAATACATTATTTATGGGTTTGTGACTTGATGGAATGATGCTTGTGAAACATTTCTCTCACAGAGGTTACATTATTTTATATCCACTTATATTCACCGCATTTAATTTTGTTAAATGATCATGAAAACTATATATTTTTTATATGTTATGATGTTATGGAATGTTAATGATAGCAGTTTAATTTCATGTGTTATGATTATTTGTTTATAAATTCTAAATTGTTTTATGGGTAATTATATAAGATTTATTTTATTGTGGAACATGTTTGGTGGAGTAATTATGTTATGGGTTGGACCTATATATCTATCTAATGAATTGGGAAATGATACATTTTATAAGAGCTCAATGGGTACATGATTTGAAGACAAATATCAAAAACAAGAATTTAGATGATTTTTAGCTTGGATTGAAAAATTGATATGGTACATGGGATTTTTACGAAGAACAGAAACAAGCTGGTACATGGGTTGTGTCCCATGCTTAAAATCCAGATAGTAAATGGGTTGGATCTGAGTATGAAATATGAGAAAGAACATGAGTTTTATGGCAGACCTAATAAAAATATTTTACATGGGTTCTAGCTACAGACTAAAATGTAAGAGGTATAAAATTTGTTACCCAAAGCCTAAAGTAGGTAAATAAGTCATAACCAAGGCATAACATGTTATAAAAGTCATTTTTCGTATACTTGAAATGGTATTTTTAATTATGATGCCAAAAAATCTATGTATTTTTCCTCTTTTATGCTTTAATAGATGATGGTCTTAACTTCTTTATGAAAAACCATGATTAATTCCATAATTTTTTTATGATCTTTAATATTCATGGTATTATCTTATAATGTTATTATCACATTATCATACTCACATTATCATTTTTATATTTACATGTCTTTCTTGATTACCCTTATCAAACTTCGGATACTGCCATTTATATATTTTGTTCAATAGGTTAGGAAGATATATTTCATGTTTGATATTTCTAAGAGGGGTGTTAGTCAACAAGAACCATGTGGTATATAATTTAACTATCATATGTTCCATTGTATAGGAATCCATTTTTAAAAGGTAAAAACTAATATGGTCTTTGGGTGACTGCTGGTAAAATGTTTTTATGTATTCCTTAAAATTAATGTAATTCCATTGTACATAATAACTACATTGTTTTTTGTTATACACTATATAGTCAATACCTAATGTGTGTAGTTCATTACCATTTAACATGAGATGTACTATTATGGTAGCCTCTCATATGTATATACTCAATTAGATTCAAATGCTTCACATTCATTCACATATGTTCATGTCGTTGATTAATTTTTGCTAGTTTTTTATTTTTCATGTTGTATTAAGAGACATGATAATTAATCAGGCATTCTATCAGATAGTGTAAAAATTTATAGGTTACCCCATGCGGTAGGTGGGTGTCACATTGTAGGGGACATATTTTCCATTATATTACAGTGTTTATAATAATTCTATGGATTGACAGATTGGTTACATGGAATATACCAAGATCATCACCTTTGGATACATTTCTGAAGACATAAACTTCAATAATGTGAACATTTTTTTCCCAAAAAGAAATTTAATATATAATATTTGATGATGATGTGGTTGTTTTATGTCCTTTTTTCCACAGACATAGTCAAATTTTTTTATTTTAATTATGAAATTATTTTTTGTAATAATTAAAACATTCTATATTTGGTAGAATAAATTGATGAAAATGTGTATATTTTTTTAATGTGACTTGTAAGTGATTATTTTTGTCATTATGAATAGAGAAATTAATTTACTATTTACATTTATTTATGTATTTATTTAGGTAATTAATATTCTATATAATAACATTGGAAAATAAAATTTTATTAATTATTTAATTAACTCATTTTTAATTATATAGTTTAAATTATTTTTTAGTTAATAAAATAATTAAACTAGTTTTAACAATTTAATTCTACTATTTAATCATTTAAATAATTATATTATATTTAATTATTTAATTTTAATAATTAATTAAATTAATTAATGGGTCAATTAATTTATGGTAACATTAAATAAATATATATTTAAGTTTATTGATTTATGTAATTAGTAGAAAAAATAATTATATATAAAAATACACCTTTGAATAACATGTAATTAATATTTTTTAATACATTGTTTAATTTTAATTTTTTGGATTTTTAATAATATTTATTTTCTAATCTGATTTTGTAATTTATTTTTTGTTTTATACATCTCACCAACACTAAATGCCCATATCAGTGACTCATTTGTCGATCTCACGGATTCCCAAATATCCAACCATAAATATTGTCAGTTAATAAAGTAATCGACTACCCCTTCCCCATAACTCACTGAAGCTATGTTAGTGTGCCATGGATTTACTAAAACCCTCTAATGCTCATCATCTAACAACATCTTTTTCACCCCCCCCCCCCATTTCAAAGATCGTACACCACCAACCGCACACCAAATAAGTAGCATTCACCACAATCAATTATAACCACAACAACAATCATATATGAATCCAAAAAAATAAATTGAACAACAAAACAAGAAATAAGAAAGAAAAAAAATCCATTAATTTCTCATATCTAAAGGGAACTCAGGAATGAAACAAGAACCCGAGCAACACAAACTGTCGAAGCTATACACAACTGAAGGCTTTTCTCACATGAACTCACCCTTTGTTAGTTTCCCCTATGCATTTGCTGAAACTGCATACCCAAACCCTCCCCATTGCGAGCCTCTATTTACATTCATTCGACCTGAGAACCCTCATCGATCCAGCACCCACATGAACCCTTATATAAACTACAACGCCACGAAATCCACTACTATCACCACTTCTGAACCCTATATAAGACCACCACCGAACCACCACACAATACAATCTCACTCGTGCCGCCACCCGGGAAGACTGCCACCGCTATGCTCTCCTCTACTACTGACCCAATCCTCTTCCACCACTTGTAGGACCTGAGAATACCACCACTTATTTTATACATCATTATATTTTATAATATTATATAATATTAATTTCACAAATGGACAATATATTATATAAAATTTATATAAAAATAATATATAATAATTATAAATAAATATTAATTAAAATATCTAATAATAATATATTAATAGGTTCATAATAATATTATGTTTTTCAATTGTATATATTTATTATAGTAAATGTAAATATTTTAAATATTTTTTATTATTTTTTCAAAAATATCTTATTTTTATTGTAATTAATTAGTTTAGTTTTAATTTAATAATTTCACATATATAATTTTATTATTCATAGGTCTTTAAATATGTATACAAATAAAAATATAATATATTTGGAATTTAATTATAATTTTATTAATATAATGGTAATTATTATACATGTGTTGTGTGACATGATCATTCACATTGGGTGGAGGAAAGGGACATTCAGTTGAGGAGTATAGGATTCTAGAATCATCCCGAGAATTCCATCTCAAGTTGAAGTAGTTGAGTACTTAAAATATTTCTATCGTTCATCTAATAAATGACGTGATTCAATTCATTCATTGTCCTTTCACACAATCAAATTCCATCATTTATTCATGACACAGACCCATTTCCTCATTTTCTCTTCCATCCAGATCCCATCCATCCATCCACTCCCCCACATTCCTCTATCCATTTTATCCAAATTTCCTTCAATTTTTTATTCTCATCTCTTCTATGATCTCAATTCACATGAGAACCAAAATAAAGAATAGATGAATTCTTCCATGCTAGGAGCACGAAATTGATTCAGTGCTGATGCTTGTGGAACTAATCAAACATGATATACTAAATCGTCACTTTCTTCCTTTTCATTTCATTTTATTCTCAAAAATCTCTAGTAAAATTGATTAGGGTAGTCAGGAAGTGATGAACTTTTAAACTTTTCAAAGATTCTGCATTGTTAATTTGAATTTTCAGTTCAATTTTTTTTCAATTTTTTTTTAATTATTAGTATCAATATACACTACATAATAAATGACAAGTCAGGTAGTGAATAAATTCACCCTAGATATTTGAACTATGTATCAAAAATTATAAATGTTCAATATATATAGTATCCATATTGAATCAAATAATTCTAGGGTTACAGTCGAAAGATAGACACACTATAAAGTTTACTAAACTATTTTGATCCCATGAATTGGAATCTTAGTATATTATCTACATATTTCTATAGACATGCTTATTGAATTAAATAGTGTAGGATAAATGAACAACAGTTTATCAGTTCAATGTTTCCCTGAATCCATTATTGATCTATTGATAATCTCACTATCTACATCATGTTATTAGTGTATCAATGATTCATTTCATGCTTAAAATTTCAAACACATTTTTCATATTACACAATACTGTATTTTTTAGATTTTCATTTTTTTGTGTTATTTTGTTTTTTTTGGTCTACCAGACATTATGTATTTCCCTGTCATTCAACACCTGTCTTTCCACAGTAAAAGTTGTTTAGAAGTTTTAAAAAAAATAATTTTCTCCTACACAATTATGTGTGTGGTCAAATTTGGTGCCACTGACGAGGGGGGCACAGGTGACCATGTCAAAAAAATTATATATCAAATAAACAAAAATAAAGAATAAAAAATAAAAATAAAAAACTCAAAAATAGTTGTGCATAAAAATCTCAAACATTTCTCCACTATTTACATGCAAACTTTGTCAACAATGTGATAATAAAAAATCCAATTCCTGAAAACAAGAAAAAATTTTATGATTAGGACAATCAAATGAAAATGTAAATGTAAAATCTGGAAAATGTAGTCAAATATCAAAATGTAAATGTGCCAAAACCCTTGGATCCAACCCTTGAGAATCATAGACATATAGAGTTTCAAAATACTAATTTTTCAAACTACCCATCTTGTAATAGGTTTTCCCCAATGTTTAGAAACTATGATAGAGAGAAAAATTATTTCTCACAAATCCCATCATTAAATGGTCTTTCAGTAGAGAAATCCTTAGATTTTAATATAGAGATTTGTAGTTATGTCCATCAACTTCCTCTAAGAGTTCTAAGTGAAAAAGTGTAGAGGTTAAGATTGATTCCAATTTATCATAATGGTTGGGCTATGAATTGGTTCCAAAACCAAGATGAGTAATTTTTTCAAACCTGATATGAGGTTTCATATGTTTTTGTATCAAAATATTATCTCATGAACACCACAATTGAGTTTAAGAATAAAATAACCAACAATGTTAAATATGATAAAGATCTTTTTCAAAAATCAGGGTATATGTTTAGAGTCCTTTTTAGGAAATGTCCCATGAATCAATTAGATGCCAATATTCTCATAGAATCCTTTTACAATGATCTCATATTTTATTACTATAAACTAGTGGATCAATACATTTGGGGTATCTTCTATGATTCTACATTCAATGAACAAAAATAGTTGTTTGATTAGCTATCTAAAATTTCCCTAAACCAATTCACTATGAAGAGAGACCTCCATAGGGCTGATACCAATACAAAAATTGGTTTTACTAATGAACAAGTTGTAAGGTAGTAGTGTTGTCACTGGGCGATGTCTGGTCATTTTCAAATATGGTGTGGTAATTATCACAACCCTATCTAAATTATTGTGAGTTCATTTTAAATTTTAGAGCTATGATCTATGTGGAAAATGATCAATTCCCATATCATGTTAAAAATGGTTTTCAAAATCACCCCAAAATGTCCAAGAAAGAACATGGGGTGATAAAAAACCCACTTCCTTAAACATCAATCCATAGATTAAAAAAAATTAATAATAAAAATGAGGTCCATTCATCTAGTTCCAAATGGTTGTTAAAGGGGGTGTCTTATCATGTTCTAGGTTATATTAGTTCACTTGGAATGGATATCGATACTAGGATTCATAATTTAGAACATCAAATGTAACAAATGGATAGAGTCCAAGGTTATAGATTAAAGAGGATGATTATCATCTCATAAATTTTTAACCCAAGAGAAAATGTGATGTTAGTATCAAAAATGTCCTTAAATAAATGTTAATAAATGGGAATGAGAAAAATAATGAAAAAGATGAAACTAAAAATAAAAACACTAAAAATGCCAATTTTGAAATCATTATAGCAAGTACAATGATGAATATATTGTGCATCCCATGCATAAAAATATATGTAATGATGTAAAATATTGTTGGAACTGATTATGTTAGAAAATAAAAATGATGGGTTTGAGGAGTAGGTTAACAATCAACCTGTTCAATAACATTATTCCCTTCCATTCACCGACCCCAAAAGATTGAAACAAAGTGATAAGCCTGACTAAATGAGGATCATGATAGTAATTCTATGAATCAACATAAACATTATTTTATTATATGGCTTTGATAAAATACATTAATAAGTTTCATTCAACAAATGGTTTATAAATATTATTTGTAGAATTTGAATATAATTGATGTCAATGTATAGTGTAATGAAATTTTCCAGAAAATATTCATCTAATGATGAATGACCCATGTCGATTTATACTTTAATGTAAAATAGAATAATGTGGGAAACTGAATAATATAGAGTATCAATATTAATCTGTAGTTATTGTTTAAAAATATGGTTCTTAATATCATGAATTCGACATCTATTTTTCTTCAATGTGCTGATAGGTCACTCACAGACACAGATAGGATGGTGGATTACATATTAAAGAGTGTAAAAAAACTCACACTACCAATTTAAATTATAATAAATGATATATAATTTTATGAATGTATCCTAATCATCATAGGTAGATCCTTCCTTGATACTGGTGGGGATATCATTGTTGCATCCAAAGGGAATTTCACCTTCCATGTATTCGATGACATGGAATAATTTTTTTTAAAGACACAACATGATGTTAGTTGTGATGAGATAGATGTTGCTGAAAATAAATGTACCACATTGAGGTCCAAGCTGAGTATAGGTCTTTCCCACTTGGAGTCATAGAGATAAGGATTCACAGTCCCACTAAAAATTTTTACATAGGTTTTTTCTAATTCCCCACTACCTTCTCTTGATAATGAATTTATTTCCATGGAAACTATTATATAGGGCGAGTCATGAAATTATCTTGAACAATCAAAACATGTTAGTGAAATATTAATTTGTGACGATGACTTAATGATGGTTTCAAAAGATGGAATTTTTTTTGTTGAATCATGTTAAAAAACACGATGATTGAAACTAAGAAAAAAGTTAATTAGCTTAACACATTCTCACCATCCCAATTTGATAATGTGTGTGATTATTTCTTACCATAGCATGAATAGATCACATTATAATGGTTCTTTATGGAAATTTCGAACAATATTTTGGTTCTTGAATATGATTCATTTTATTAGATGTATTCGTAGTTATCTTCTTTACAATTTGAGATGGGAACAATTTTTGGAAATGGTGAGGAGTTTTCTGCAAGTATATGTTTTTTTGTAGATTTTATAATCCCCTATCTATGGAGGATGATTTTAAATAATATTTTATCATTTATGTTGTTTTTATGGGAATCTATTAAACCTATTAAAATATGATGATGTGGTTTTTACGTATCCAATTGAGTTGGACAACATGTTACATATTTTCTAACTGGATTTGTGTTGGAGAACATTTTGTAGTGCTATAGATGAAAATAACATTAGTTATTCTATTTTGGATTCCATAGAAAATAGTTATATCCACCCCACCAAAAATTTGTATGTATTGAATGATTATGGATAAAATTTGGTTTCCCAAAATAATGTATGGGTTGAGACATTTAACCTAGCACTATATGGGAGGAATCCCATGGTATACCCTATTTTCTATATATAAATTTAATATTGAATAAATTATAGTACATAAATTTTTTTCTATCTTATTTTGTGAATAATAATTGGAAACATTTAATATATATTCTATATCTTCTTTTATAGTTTCCTCTTTTTCAATGATTCTTCCTAAATATCATGATATGCTAGAAGTCCTAGTTGGATGATGAATAATTGATTAAACATCCTAAATCATAACCTGGTTTCATTTAATTTTAACATTAAATTCATAGAATTAATGATATTATTTTTTCATCTATAGATGTTAAAATAGAGAAACATGAGTTCTTGTAGTAAGAAAACAATGGGAGGTTGTATTTTGACAGACATAAAATTGAGAAGCTGCACATTCATGGGAGTACTATTTTATGCTTAAATGTTTTAATATTTACATTTACATTGAACAATGCATGGAACTATGTGTGGTGGTGTAAAAAGTTTTCAGGGGAAATTTTGAAATGTGTTTCTTGCTTGGTGATATCATGATGAAATATAGCGAGTTGATAATTTTTGGGAGCTTCATTTGGAAATCATCTTACACCCAATGATTGCATTCATTTTCCGATTCATTCTACTGCGGATGTATAAATCTGTATATCATACTACTATTTTAAAATTCACTAAAAAATATTATTTCTTCATATAATTTTTCAAAGCATGAACTTCTCAAAATTAATATAGAACTATTCTTTCTAGTGGTTTCTAGTGAGATTTTTTTAATTCATTTTTTTCTTTTATTTTTCTTTTGTGTGTAAAATAACATTTATAAATTCTTTTCTACCACTCACAATACATTAACTTGATTAATTTTCCATCGAATATGAACATACGATTTTCCTCCCATGAATGTCATCATTGGGACAATTTTTTAGTTTTAAGTGTTTGGGAGAGTGTCCATTTTACCACATAAATTTATCATTTTATTAAAAAAGGACATGTTATTTTCAATGTTTTCAAAATTACATCATATTTTTCGGAAAAAATTCACATCATGAATTTTAGATGATTCTATTTTTTTGCATCATTTCATTCCATATTAGTAGATAACAACCAACTTTTTGTTATGGGTATCACTGAGTATGAAGATATTGATGAATAGTGATTCTTTAGTGATGTGCTCACTATCCCTATGGATTTTATGTTTAGTAACTAACAGAGATAGTGCTATAATGTATATTTATGAGGAACTGAAATCATAACAATAAGATGATGGGAATTTAAACTGGATCCTAAAGGACTCCCTTTTAATAATTAAAAATCAATCATTGAATTGATCTAAATGAAATAATATTTATCTATGTCCTTTGTATCTAGTATAAAATGGGTTTGTGGGTTCCCCTAAAGATTATAAGAGACAACTGAATTGGTTGTGTTTATATGAATAAATAAAATACAATTTTAGTTTAAATTAGTTCAATCAACAATTTATTTCACAATGAATTTAGATGGGTTAAATTTAAATAATGTGCCCTATCAAAAATTATCTCATTTATGTGAGGTGATTTTTTATCCCAAAAAAACATGGATTCAGTTGACACAATTAAATATCATTTTAGTTCTATCAATGATTTGATTTAAAAAAATAAATTACTTCCTAGAAGATTATAAACATGAATCTTCCTTAGTTATGGGTTTAATTCCAATTTTATCACACATGTCATACATTTTGAATAGAAACATGAACATGAATTGATGTAGAAAAATCTTCTATTTCCAAAATGATGTGTGAAATCATTTGAACAAGATTAATACATGTTTCCTTTGGATTCCATAATGTAATTCAAACAATGAAGGAATCCTTTCATTTTAGAACACTCAAATGTTATACAATATTATGAATTTTTTCATTCTAAATGTTTGGACATGAACATATTGAGGTGAATACGAAAAAAAAATCATTATTTAGGACATAGTGAATATGTTTTCATTTTTTGAGGACATATAAGGATTCATGTGTTGGGGAGTTTTATGTGGCCGTTTTTCAATAATTTTTTCTACATATTTTATCAAATTTTATTCCCTTATTATTATTAAAATAATTTATTTAATAATAATTATTTTATATTATTTACAATAATTTGACAAAAATTTGATTTTGTACTAATAGTTGGTTTGTTTTTATCAATAATAAAATTAAATTATTATTTTCATTTAATTAGTTATTTAGTTATTTATAGATTAATTTTCAATTTAATAACGTATGATTAATTAATTTAATTAATTCTATAAATAACTAAATTTTAAATAAATAATTCAATTTTGTTTTTAGTTTATTAAATAATTAAACTAGTTTTATCAAATTTTTACCATTATTTAAACATTTTAATTAATTTTTTTAATTTAATTGTTCAATTTCATTACTTAATCGAACCAAATAAATAGATATTTAATATATGTGAAAATTATTTAAATATATATCTTTTTTAAAAATATGAATTATTTAATGTTAATTAATTTTTAATTTAAAAAAATTAATTCTTTTAAATTACATGTTTTTAATTATATATTTTTTAATTTAGATTAATTTTTTTGTTAGGTTTTCAAATTTATTTATTTGTTATTCTAATTGAATAATTTATCTATTTCTTTGTAGGACTCCCTAATGTCCTTAATTACTCATTGTTCTTCTAGTTGTTCTCACCAACGTCATCCTACCATTATCCATGTTGGTGAATCATGTCACCGAAAATTCCACTCCCCTTAACTCACTGTCACTCTTTCAGTGTGTCATTGATCAATAAACACCCACCACAATTATTGAACTACCACTGCCTTCATCAGCCCCATTTCACAGATCCAACACCTCCAGAATCACAGTATATCGATATCATCCATCTCAATAAATCTAAACCACATCATCAATCATCAACGAATCATAAAAATCAACCAAATAGAAGAACATGAAACAAGAATAATAACATAAAAAAATCCATATCATTCTCATATATGATCTGCACTCATAGATGAACATGCACCCCAAGCATCGCACAATGTTGTTTTTTGCTGTCGTTGAAGCCTCAGATTTGTCAGAACCTCCTGCACAATTTTCTTCTATGCCACTATAGTATCGCCACATCAAATACCTCCTCATCACGAGAATTCCTTCGCCATCGTCCAACATTAGATCCCTCATTCATACCATACATGAGGGAAACCATCTCTCCATTAACATACTGAATATCATTGTCCTTCTCATCCTCGGAACTGTATGTCGGATCGTCGCTTAATGGCCACACATTCCCATATCACTTAGCCCACCACTATATAAGATGATCACTGCCCTACTATCCTCTACTCTTCCCATTTTCCGTCACTCCCATGGTGTGACACAAAAATTCCCATCCCTTCATTTATTTTTTATATTATATTATAATACTATATAATATATAATTATAACATGTATAATATATTATATATAAAAACATATAAAAATTAAAATAAATTATTGTTAGTATATATTTTGAAAATTAATAATGTGAATAATAATAATAATATATTAATATGTTTTTATTTATATTATATATTTTACATAAATATATTTAATATATTAAATTATTATAAATTAATATATTAGAATTTTTTTATTTAAAAAATTTGTTCAATTGAAAAAAGATACTTTACTTATAATTTTATTATTTTATTTATATAATATTAATTTTTTAGGTATTTAAATATTTATTCGTATAATACATTAAATTAATAATTAATATATTTTCATTTTTATTTATATGTAGTTTGTTGTTGTACATGCATTGAGGGAGGTGATCTTTCAGTTATAGAGGATGTGTGAGACATTCAATTTAGGAGTGGGGGATTCTAGAAACATCTCGAGAAATCAATCACAATGACAGAAAGATGGGGATTGGACACATGTTTATTTTGAAGGATAAAAAGAAGGTGGATTGCTTCTTCCATTTTCCTACACCACACACAGATTCCATCATCATTTCACAACAGGATCCCATATCCTCATTCCCTCTCCTATAAAAGATCCAATCCCTCCCTCCAATCCACTACATTATTCTGTCTATTTTTTCATATTCCTCCTGATCATCCATTCTAATCCAATAAATAATATCCATTCACTTGAGCCTCAAAATAGAATGCATATATAGGTAGTCGATCTAGGTGCAAGAATCCTATTTGGAGGTTTTTCTTGAGGATTGAATCTCATGACAGATTCCACTTCATCACTTCCTTCATTTTAATTATTTTTTTTCTAAAACATGTGTATTAAAATAGATTCATTTAATCAGTTAGTAATTAACTTTTCCAGCGTTATAAATTATATTTTATTATATTTATTATTCAATGAAATTTTTATCTTCTCTTTTTTTCTGTTTAATTTTGAGTATCAATATACACAACATAATAAATAATTCGCGAGGTAGTGAATCAATTAACCCCGGATCGTTGAATAATGTACCAAAAATTGTATAAGTGCAATGTATGTCTTCTCAATATTAAATGAACTAATTCAATAGTAAGTGTCAAAGGTTAATACTATAAAATGTTGATCGAAAATTGTTGATCTGGTGAATTTGAAACTCAGTATATTATCACCATTTTTATGCACTGGATGAATGAATTAAACTGAGTATAATAAGAGAATATCATTTTATCATCTCAATGTATTTCAAAGGAAATGATTTATCTTTATTTTTTTAACTTTGTAATTCTTGTTTTAATTGCATCCCTGATCAATTTTACACATACCATTTTACAAAATATTTTCACATTTTACTTCAATGTTTTATTATAGTTTTTTTCTTATTTATGTATTTTTTAGTTTGTTTCGTCTATCACACATTATGTCCCTCCATGAGGTTCAACACCTTCCTTTCCATAGTACCATTAGTATGTGTTTTTAAAAAAATTAAAATTTGTGTGTACTGAATGACGTACATGGTATGGTAACATGAATACCCAATGATATCTTAAGATTTCAGTTTTAGAGAAAGATTATGAAACTCTTAAATACCTTTGTCTACAAAAATTGTTTCATAATGATAAACATTATCTCCCACTATAAATATATTTTATATTTTTACAATATATTATCATCATCATCCATGTGATAATAATATAAAAATATTCCTCTATCTTCTTACATCATATCCTTGGAAAAAGAAAAATATTAAAATTTTGAATTCAAAATATCATTAATTTTATTGATATGATATATAAAACTAGTATCAAATGATTGAATATAATGAATATAATTTAATTTGAACATTGACATGTTTTTTAAAATTATATACTATATATCAATTCAAAAATTCATGAGTTAGGGAATAAAACATGGTTTTCTATATAACGTGCTTCAGTAAGTAATTATTGTACACAAGTAATGATATCATAACATAAGAAATGGAATTCTGAAAACAAACATTAACATAGAAAATCATTTCCTTATTAGTCAAGGATATTTTCAAAGACTATATTATTAGAAAGAGTTAACAACACAAATAATCATAATAATCGAGTGTTACTATGTATAAAATTATCATGGATAAATTCACACAGTAAATTAAGTTCTTTTCACATTACAATAATTTCAATATCATTATATATAAATAATTACCCAGTACTTTGTAAAAGATATATGTCGTACCCATCACATAATAATAACCATACATACTTATTCTTAAATAATATAAATTATTCATCATACCCAAAACACATAAAATGAAGTTGCTTTTTTAATGATCTCATCACTGAAAAACACATGGTAAAGTAGTGGAATTAAATACCATCTTTCAATCAAAATTATAATTTATATGAATTGTATCCATGGGTTTAAACTATACTAAAAAATATGTAATCCTAAGATATGGTATTTATATAAGGAACATTTTTTGAAATATTTCTTGAAATAATTCTTAAGGAAAATATCCTTTCAATATTTTAAACATTTTATTTTAAAAAATATATATTTTTGGAATATTTTTATTTGAAAATAGCCTATAAAATTTACAAAAGAGTATTTGAAAATAATATAAAATAATAATAAAACATGAAATATATCCAATAATATTATATGTAATTTTATCTTAAATTGTCATTACAACATTGTTGCCAAAATTTTTAGTAATCAATTATTTCCAAATGAAGTGGAAAATCAAGTGTGGATATAATAAAAACACAATTACATGAAAAGATCCACGAAATTATTAAAGGAACATTTTTATTTAAAAAATACTATAATAATTTTATTGAATCTTTTATAAAATAAGGATCAAAATAGTTTAAAATAATCTCATGTTGTATAATTTAAAACTAATACTTCATTTTTTTTGAAGAAAAAGTACTAAAATATCATATTTGTAAATGAAAAATAATATCATTTAGATAAGTTTTATAAGAAAATAAATTAAATGTTTATGTTTTAAATATAATATATTCAATTTTTATGACATAATTTTAGATGGATTCGGAATGTAGTAAAATAGTACCAAAATTGAGACTTTAAGCATAACCAATCTCATATATTGATAAGACTGTGAAATAAACCTTAAATAATATTATGTCATCAATGTGATTATTAATTAAATGAACTCGTTATGTGTATTCACTATAAAACCACATAAAATAAGTGTAAGTAAAACATAAGATAATAAAAATAATTTGAAAACATAATTTTATAATGACATAATCAATAAAATATTATTTTAACCTAAATGGATGGAAATTTAGTAATGAATTCACTAACCTCAAGTTTTGACATTCATTATTATGGTTAAAAAATACTATATACATAATATGGATTTATTGTACATGTATTCCATATGTATATATTTATCATACCTTAAATTATTTATTAAAAAAATCATGTACCTTTCTTATAAGTCATTTGTTATTAGAATCACTTTTCTGGTTGATTTATACATCATTTTCCTAGAATGTTTCGCTAAGGATGACCTGATTATTATTCATTGATAATGGTCCCATAGTTCTCATAATATTCTTCACAATTTAAATTTCATATATATTTATTATTTAAAATTTCATAATTATTCATAAAATATAGATATTGAAATATTATTTGTGTCATTCCTGGATATCGTATGTTGTACACACAATTGATCATTATTTCCATTTTTTAATGGAATCAAATACTGGTAACTAATAAAAAACAATTATATAATAAATATTATGATACATATTTGATATATAAATATATCTAATATGTACCTAAAAATTATCAGCATTACCTTCCATGTGAAATATTAATGAAAATGAATCACATCACATAGTGAAAATTGTAGTCCATATGTACATATTACAGAAATTATCATTTCTGGATATATTGGATGATGATTTGGTATAAAAAATATTATCATTATAGATGTTTTTATATTTTAAATTTCATATATAATCACTAATTCCATCATATTTCCAAACCATATATGGTGCTAATGAAAAATAATTTTTATTATCTTGTGGAGATGGTATGTCAATCGTTTAAACTAATCATACATTAAATTTTTGGATGATGGTTAATAGGATTTATTATTTTTTGTTTCATAATCATTATAGAAATAAAATATTTTGAGCATAAATAATTTTATAATTCAGGATAAATAGTAATAATTTAGACGTGGTACGGTAGAGTAGGAAAAAATTGATATGTTATAGCTATTGCCTCTTATTAATACTTAATCCTATGAACCCCCATTACAGTTCTATATGGTAGGCAGTTTGAGAAGAAAATAACCTCTATAATGTGTCTAGATATGTTGATAGGTGAAATTTTTGGGTACTTTCTTCATATTAGTCTCATTGCGAATAAATGAAGTGATGAAAGAGGTATTGATTTCTAATTCAGGTGGCATTCATTTTATAATATATTTTACGATTAAATTAATATATATTCAATTTCTATCCTAATAAAAAAACAAATTCCTATGAATTTAATACAATATACGATATTATATCGATGTCAACAACCAGTAATTTTCAGAAAATTTTTTATATTATTGTAAACATTATATTTTAGATTGACCATCAGTTTTTTTTCTAAAATGTTGACAATAGAAACAAATATATTTATAATATGAGGTAGTAGTTTTCTACATATATAATGTTATAAAACTAAAATAAAAAAATTTAGGATATTATTGACATTATAATAATACTTTTGTATTTTTTAATTTTATTATTATTTTGAATGTATTTTATATAATATTATGTTCATAAAATATAATTACTGTCACTTTTGGAAGTATTATTTACATTTTCATAAAATAAAATCATGATTATAAGATTAAATTAAACCAAATAAATTAATACTCTGATAATATGTCATATAAAGTTATAAAATTTGTGTTCTACCATAATTAATTTAAATTTTATTTAATTTAATAATATTATTATAATTTATCTATATTTTTGTTGAAACATCACTCCATCAACCCTGTGTAATCATTAAGGTAGATATTTAATTTTAAAAAATTAAATAAATTTAAATTATACATAAAAATATTATATATTTATAAATTATATTTTTAGTAGACAATAAATTATTTTTTCTCCATATCAAAAATATTAAACTTATTAAAATAAAAGCATGATTTTTATTCTCTTTCATAAAGTCTAATACTATAATGGTCCAAATATTATTAATGTGGATGCAAAACAACTAAATAAATTAATAACATAATATGTATTTTATTATGATTATATTAGACACATGTATTCATTCATTGCATAATTTTCCCCATATGGAATGAAAATATTTTTTATTATAATGAAAATGACATTTCAGGAATTTATTTTATTTAAAAATTATATAACTCACATTCCAATATGCATGTCAATTAAAGAAATAAATTTTCATCATTTAGTTTTACATGTTGAATTAAATTCATCCAAAATGTTAGGGACATTTTATAGACCATATTATCTCTTTTTAAACTAAATTTCCAAAGTTACCCTTTAATGTGATAATATATTTTACAACGATTATTATTTATAGTGTCAAAATATAAAAGTGACAAATAGAATATCATTGTACACAAGGATTATAATTATTGAATAATTTTTTAAAAATGAATAACAAAGAGGTATAAAATATTAATGTAACGAAAAAAACACATTGATAATCCATTTTTTTTGTAATTCCATTTTATAAAATAAAAAGTATTTTTGTACAAATTTCATGATTAAATTTCATTTAAAATGTAATTTTATTATATAAAATAAAATTAACTAAAAAAATTTAAAAAATATTGCAAAACAAAAATTTATTTTATGTAAATTAAAGTAATATTATTTTTTCAATTAAAATTAGTTTTTTCAAGAATCATTGAAAATTGAAAATGATTTGCTGAGTATAGAATTTTCAACAAATAAAAATATTGAAAATATTATTTCCATAATTATGTCCAATTTGTAAAATAAGATTAACAAAATATAGAGAAATTAGTTATTTAATTCGAAATAAAAATTGATTTTTCAAGAAAATTTATTTTCACTGAATAAATTGAAATTACTAAAATCATATTTATTATTTTAATATAATTAATTAATATATTATATTTTATATTTCTATTTTATATATTTAATATCTACATAAAAATTATTCATTATCCTCTCTTTAATAGATAATTTTAAACCGTCACATTTAAATAATAGTATTTTAGTGTTCGTTTAAGCTCAGTGTTCTGTATATTATAAACTACCAAATAATGAATTTCTATTTGAAATCATATTATATCCAATTTCCTCCACTATAATAATTTTTTTCTTCAAATTTTGTTCTTTTTATTGGTAATGAAGGTATTAATTTTCAAGATACCATTATTGAAATTCCACACCAGAAAAGGGTCAAATAAAACATTCATTAAAAAAAGAATATTCACAAATTTTCCTAAATTATTCAATACCTTTACTAAAGTTCAAAAGTAGACCGTATTATTCCCATAATCTTATAAGATGAATTTTAATATTAGTCACTAAATAACATCAATTTGTCTTGAGGTCACAAACGAAAAACTATTTTTCTTAATAATCATCATGATATCCTAATCATTGCTCTAAATGGATTTAATCAACAGAAATCCAGAAAATTTAATAGATTATTTAAAATTCAACCATTATTCCTCAAATAATATTGCAGAATTTATTTTAATATTAACGATATATGGCTCCAAATGTTTTAATGTCTTATAAAATAACATTAATCTGTTAATACAAATTCTACTTATAATTACTTGATTATTTATATAAATACTATATTCACATAATGAATATTAAATTTATATATAAATAAATCTTATATTATAAATGGGACGTTTCATAGGGTAATGGTACAAGACTAACCCTTACAACCCTTCAATTTTGGGTTTAATCTACATAGAATTGATGGACTTGATGGGATTTCATCAATAATGAAGGATTTAATTTCTCAAAAACTGTATAAATATAATACTTATAAATTTATAAAAAAGTGATAAAAATCCACAAAATATACATAAAATATTTAATATTAATTAAATATTTTAACATCATTGGTTATCTAATACCATTCATCACACATATCAAAATTTTGTATCTCGTAATTACGTCAACATTTATTTTCTAAAAAAATATAACAATCCACGTGAAAAATATTATACATTAATCCAAAAAAGTGTTGTCTATAACTCTGAACATATGGTCTTATATACACATGATGGTATCTATAATTCTTATGATAACATATTCTAAAAACATAATAATATCAAAATTTATCTAAACCCTCCCAAGATATCAAATGTATTTTACATGAAGTCAGAAATCCGAATTTGATGATATAAACATAATCATTATAAATTTGACTAAAATTTTTCCATAAAAACATAAAAAAATAGAAAATATTGGAAGTCTTATATATCCAATGAAATTTTTTGTTTATTGTTTAAAAAATTTAGGAAATCCTCATTAAAACGTTCATTTAAAAAACTATTTGAAATGATAAAAAAAACCTCTCAAAATATACCCAAACTTATTTATTTCCAATTAGGTAATCAACTGCATCCATATGAAATTATTCTAGGGAAATTTTATATAATAAATTTTCTCATGACATAAGAAAAACACTATAAAATGGTTAGTTAAGATGCTCAGTAAGGTTTAACATTGGAGATTTCAAAGCTTGATCATAGGAAATAATTTGATGATAACAAGTGTAGGTTATTAAGAACATAATGGTTTAATTTTATAACATTTATATTAAGGATAAAAACACTAAGCTTGAAATAAAACATGAATTCTCATAAAACATGGGTCATAAAATAATTCATGAATAAGAGTAAAAAAAGAATAACATTAGACTTTTGGTTTTCATTATCAAATTGTTTCATGAGTTGCAATTGTATATTATAATTATTATATATTAATTTAATATATAATTATAATTTTTAATAAAATTAGAAAAAAAATATTATTATTCAATTCATGGAGATGGTTTTTCATTTATATGTCTGAATGTTGTTTCGATTTTTCATATAATGAAATGAAGTAAATGAAAATTATGTTACACCATTCCCAAATAATGAATATATTATATAAATCATAAATTTTAATAAAATTGTCAATATTACTATCCAAGTAATATAAATGTAAAGACGATTCACATTGCACTATGCATATTAATGTCTATACATACGGAGGAGCATTGTTATTATTTCAAAAAATATTAGACGATAGGAAGTGATAAATAATATTATCATTAAATAATTATGAATGTGTTATAAATATCTTATTTTAGAACTATTTTCACCATAATACCCATCCATATAATATGGAGATGAAAAATAAATTGTATCTCTTCCTTGATATACTATTTAGTACGTACGCTCAAGCGACAATATAAATATATGATTCATGGTTATGAGGGATTAAATTGGTTTTTTTCATAATCAGAATTACTATCCTTAAAAATGATAAAAATGAAGACAACTTTTTGTGATAAGTATTATAGATTTATAAAAGGCAATAATGAGTATAAAAAGACTATGTTGGGTTAGAGATTGCATATTATTTAAATTAACTCAATCAGATATCCATTAAAGTGATATTGTGTTAGTCCTTTAATAATAAAGTTACCTCTGGAATGTGTATATGAAATTTTAAAAGAGAAACTTTAATTGGATCGTTGATCAACAAGGCTCAATGTATAGAAAGGACTTGTGGGAAGACATTACATTTTATTTAATTTCTAAACATTAAAAATATTTTTCCATAATGTAGACCAATATATTATAGGTAAAAATAATAATTATTTGTTAAATAAATCGTCTATGATTACCTTTAATAAAATATATTAAACCTATTAATATATAGAACGCGACATGCATAAATTTTAATTAAATTAAATACAATAATGTCCATAATAATGCTCAAGTGGTCCCTAAACTCATAAATAAATATATAACCTGAAACTATTATAATTATTTTAAAAATGTATAGTTTTATTAGTTAATAAATCATTTTTTCAACATGTAGAAAAATAGTAGTTTTCAAAGATAAATATTGTAACTTTTTTATATAATTTTCTAATAATAATAATATATAAGTAATTTTTATGGACATGTGTTTATTAATCAACATACAATAAATCATTTTTTCTTAATGGAGGAATTGAATTTTCCAATAAAATTTGGTCACTTTTTAGTGAAACTTTTCTACATAAAATTTTATTTTTAAATGAAATTATGTTATTGACCATTTACCATGATAATAAATATTACTACAAATATTATTCATATGAACCAATATTAAATGTGAAAAATTGAATAAATTTGGAAAAACATATTTATAATGTGGAATAAATTTAAAAAAATATAGATCATAGTAGTAACTATATTTAATAAAACTACAAACTTGCAACCAAATCTTTTTTTTCTTGAAATTCCCTTTTAAAATTTTAATTTTTTTCTACAAATATTAATTATAAATAAAAATTGAATATAATAAATAGATTATATTATATAAATTTTCAATTATTTAATTTTAAAACTAACATAAACATAATCTTATTCTTAAATACATTAATTTAAAATAAAACTATCTTTAAAAACCGTTAATTTTCACTATTTGACAAAAAATAATGTTTTTTAAAAAAATTACAAAAATAAACCGTAAGAAAATATGTTTATTATTATTTTTAATTTTTTTTCATTTTATGAGAAATATATTATATAATATCTAACATCTTATGTTATTATTTTAACGTAAAAATCATTTTGAAGGAAATATATTTTTGATTACTATAACTAAATTATTTATAATATAGTTTATATTTAAAAATAAATAAATAATTAATTAAAAATTATTATCGGGATTATATCTATTTTATAATCCCAAGAATACTATTATTTCCATCCAATTTAATGAATAGGTTATAATATGCATATTTAAGTAATAAACATTTTTCTTTCAATTAAACTCGGTGATCTGTATAATGTACAATGTTAATGATATGCTTTATTTTTTAATTATATTTATTTTACAATGTCCCTCATTAATATTATTTTAATTCATAATATGATATTTGAAATGTATCCAATAAATGAATTTTGACTATAAAATTATTGAAATCACACATCAAAAAATGGGATAATAAAACATCCTAAAAAAAGTCTGAAAGAAAGATGTAATGTTCACCACAAAAAATGAATTTATATTAAAACATAATTGGTGTAATTTTAAAAAATTAAAAAATAATATAATTATATCTATCAATTTATATGAATATTGATAGATATAAAAATCATTATAATATTAACCATTACAAATAATGGATTTATAATAGGATAAACGAATATTTATTCAGCATTATGAAAAGTAAACTCATAATGATTTTTTATATAATATATTTCTTGGAGTTGAATATTTCTTTTACTAAGTTGAGGAAGAATACAAGGAAACATATACCATTAATATAATAATTTCTTCTCTTAATTCATTTCTAAAAAAAATTGACATTTTCGTCCAACTATTTCTATTCCAGATGTATTTTCTATATATGAATCAAAAAAATCATATTCAATGAATCAACAAATATAATAAATAGTTTAAATATATTATAATTTACATTAGGAATTAATCAAAAACCAAAATGGTACCTTTATATTATGATAAATCATTAATAAAATAATACCTGTTGTCTGTACTATATAAAGATCAACATAGTTCATTAAACAAATAGCCACCCTCAAAATTATTCATAATTATTGAAGACTATGACTGAAACACAATAATTTAGAAGGGTTTTATCCCATCATCATAGAAGATATATTATCTTATATATTTATATATGACATCATTCATAATTATGGTCTCTTATCAAAAAATTATTTCCCAATGAAGCATCATGATATACATAGTATTTCTATAAATAACATGAATAATCAAAATACCCAACAAAATCATAGATTTATTAGTATTAAATAACAATTCCATAAATAATACTCAATAAAAATTTATATATGATAATCATATATGTTTATAAATTGAGAATGTCTTATAAAATAAGATTACTCACTTATCACCAAATGAATTCATAATACCAAGGCTATCTATATAAAAATTATCTTCATAAATTTTTCATATCCATTATCTTTTAGATTTTTTAAATAAATTTATTATTAATTATAACTTGTTTTTGGTGATTGAACCTTTTATCCATTCAGTTTTGGGTTCAATCTGTATAGCCATGACAGATGTGATAGGTTGTCACCCATCCTTTAAGTATTAATTTTTATGAAACTTAATTTATAAACTCCATAAAAAATTCCATAAATGTGATTATAATCAACCAAGATAAAAATTAAATCTTCAACATTAAATAATATTTCATAAAAAGAAGATATCTCAATACTATCATCATTCATCTCCAATGTTATTAATCCATAATTACATTAGCAATAAATTTCTCAAAAAATACCATTTTCACCTTAAAAATACATAACATAATACGTCAAAATGGGTTCTTATGAAACTAATATATGGTCTTATATTCCCATGATGGAATCTATGACTTTTATAATAAATTCTTATTAAATCATCATAATTTCTAATGTTAGTTAAATCCACATTGATTACCAAAAGTAACTTGCTATAATCTACACATATGAATTTACTACTAAATACATAATCATTACAACTATGAGGTAATATATTCCATCTAAAAACTACAATGTTATATATAAATATTGGATCCATTAAATACCATGACACTTTTAGGTACAGAGTATTAGAGAATTATCTGAACCATTTAACAATAAGATTTTATATATAATTGTTTCATACTGATCATCATTATCAGCTAGTAAACCCAACATTTAATATTTCACAAATGGTTATAGAAATTGTCCCTATGAAATCCATCATGAAAAAATTCATCTAACACCATTCCTAATTACCAATAAAAAAATATGAAAATGGTTATTAAGTTACCTACTAATGGTAAACATAGGAGGTATCAAATAATGATAATATGAAAAAAAAAATATGTTGATTCGTAGGTTATTTGATCCTGAACATATCAATTGAAAATTATTACCAATATATAAAATACAAAAATCATGATTCACTAAGTAAATCGGGGATGTTCATAAATCATGAGATGTTAATTAATGAAACTACATGAGAAATGATTGAACAACATAAGACATAGAATTTGTTAATATACCCAAGCAATGAAAATAATTTCATTATTAATCAATGATCATTTTCAATAAAAATATATTTGATTATGTTCACTCCCCAACACATAATTTTAATTAAATATAACATTCAAGACTATCCTGGGGGAAATCCCTTTAATTAACCGTCTTCACTCCTCATTCTAATCCTCAATATCCAAAGAGATACTATTTATTACCCAATACATTGAAGGAAGTATAGGTCTCACCTATGGAATAATGATAAACATATATATATATATATGTGTGGTGAAATTATTTAAATTTATTCATCATATCATAATTTATAAATGAAAATTGAATTCAATACAATTTCTTCATTTTTAAAAGCCTATAAAATTAATGGGATTAATAACCATCATGACATCAGAAACATAAACCATAAGGTTTGTGTCATTGGATAATATCCCTAGTAAAAAATATGTAATAATCATATAATTTATTATTTTAATGATTTTTTTAAATATTATATAAAATGTCTATTAAAAAAATATCCTTTCCTTTTTTACATTATTTTAAAGCATAAATTATAATCAAAAATATTTTAGTTGAGAATTACCTATAAAACTGATAAAATAATATATCAAACTATAGTAAAATTATTTGTAAACATAATAAATTTTCACTATAATTTTACATTTAATATATCATTGTAATATTTAAAAAACATTATTTCATAAAATATCTATGTAAACTACAACATTTGATTAATCATTGATATATAATAATATTTTAATAAAAAAAATCAATAAATATTTTAATAATAATAAGAAAACAATTATTTGAAAATACCATTATAATATTTTAAATGATTCCTTAAATAAATAATAGATAATAAAAACATGAAAACATTCTCATGTCATATATATTAACAAAATAATTCACGTTTTTTATGAGTAAAATCCATCATAAATAAAAAACAAAAAAACTGATTCCATAAATTCTATTTTGTAGAATTATAACAAAAAGAGGAAAAATACATTGATACAATATTTTATTTAATTATGAAAAATATTTATAAAACATTGACAGAGATGTTTAATTATTCAAATTTGAGACATTAAACACAAACAATCACAAATAATGATAATATTTTAAAAACACTTAAAATATTATATCATCAATGTGATAATGATTTAAATTATTTAATTATGTTAATTAACTATATATCCACATTATATAATTGTAAATATAACATAATTTAATTAAAATTCATTTCAAATATAATCAAAGAATGAATAAATCAATGAAATAGTAGTTAAACCTAATGAATGGATGTTTAGTTTAGAATTTCATTATCTCATGTCTTTACCTTCATTATTTCTAACGTAAAATCCTGTAAAATAATTAATGATTCATTAAAAATTTATTCCATAACCATATATTTATCATAAATTCTATGATTTATTTATTACATTCAATCACCTTTTTGTTAATATTTTTATAATAAAATCATTATTGTGTGATATTAATGCGTGGTTTTCCAGTTATATTTCAATTTGGTAGTCTTGATCCTTATAATTTGATCTATGTACCATATTTTATAAAATTTGATTCATGGTTTTATATTTTGAAATATTAATAATATACATATTTATATTTAAAAAAATATTTGAGATATAAAATAGATACACATCATTCATGGAGACAAAATGTCATATGTATGCATGAATGTTGATTCCATTTTTTATAATTTGAAATTAAAAAATAGGAAATTATGAAAAACCATTAAAGGATAAATATTATCATTTATATATATATAATATATATATATATATATATATATATTAGTCTTACTACCTACAAGATGATATATATGTGAATATGAATCGTGTCGCAACTTGGATATGGTAGTCCATACGCCAGCATAAGAGATATTATCAATATCAAAATAATGAATGATGAAAATGTAATCATAATATTATCATTATAGCAGTATAATTGTGTTATAAATTACATTTATAATAACAAATACCATCATAATACCCATCCATATAATATAATGAATAAAATTAATTGTATCTCTTCATGGAGACTGTATGTTGTACGAACACAAGAGCTCCTCATTCACTTTTACAATGATAAAGAGGTTTTGTAACTAATTATTCATAATAATAATAAAATATCATAATATTTAGGATTCCAATATTAATTTCGATGATAAAAAAACAGATTTATAGGTGTTAAAAAATATTAGAAAAATAAATACAATTGTTATAGCGATTACCTCGTCTTCGAAATATCTTCATTGGATCGATCATAAAGGGATCAAGGATTGAACATTGGATAATACTAGAACCTCAATAATTTCCCTTGAGAAGTTGAATAGATGAATATTACATGGATGGATGAGATAAAATGCTCAATGTGGTGAAATTAGATAACAGAGGATGTTCCATTTTATAATTGAGTTGAGTGGATGTTTTGAAAATTGTAAAAATATTAAAGTACAAAAAATTCATTTTCAATTAAAATATAACCAAATTGGAATCAAAACATAGTTAAGATATTATAATATTTTAATATCATGAAAAAGTATTTTTTATTCAATTTTTGTTACTATTTTAATCATTATCTATATATTAACACAATATTGACTTATATTAATTTTAATTACGGTTGAAAAAATTTTAATGTTAAAATTATATTATATTTATTAATATGAGGTAAATATTCAACCAATATATGATATTTGAAATTATATAACACAACATATTCCCTTTTTATGTTCTAAATATTTTAATTATTTTTACTAATTTAATAAAACATTAATTTTATAATTTATCCAAAGTGAAAATTTTAACTTTATTAATTATTTAAACATTTAATTAAATCAGTATAATAATATAACATTGAAAAAAATAATTTTATTCCCCCATAATATGCCATAGTAACCTATACAATTAGTTTTAAACATCAATAATCTAAAATTATATTTTTCTAATATTTTGTTAGTATTTATTTTATTTTTATATTATTATAATAATCAATAAATCATAATTCTGTAAATATTTAATATAATTAGTTATTTATTAGAAAATTAAATTAAATTTCATTGATTTATATAAATATCATTTATTTGAAAATAGTATTAATAGTTGGGAACATATTATTTTCATCCCATATTAAAAATATGAAACTTATTAAGATAATTGTGAGACATGTTTCACGTTCCATCATATGAAAATATATAATGGTCATAATCATATTCATGGGGACCCAAAAGTCATAAATAAATATATATCATGATAAAATATTTATTATGATAAAAATATTCACTTATATTCATAAATAATAAACTTTTTCATCATTTGGACACATGTTAGGTTTTTAAGGATAATACTGGTGACATTTTGTGACTTAATTTTGATTTTGATAATATTAAAGTCATTTTCATATACATGTTTCTATTTAACAACATGATTTAAATAATTTGGTCTCAAGTGTCTAATTAAATTCATCTAATTAAATTTGGTCATGTATTAGGGTAATTGTATTGACTTTATCAGTTTATTATTAATCTAAATTGTCATATTTACCATTTATTATGACAATAAATATGACCATAGTTATTATTATTATTGATAATAAAATAAAGTTAAAATTTTCACTAAATTCCGACCCCATAATTTCCAATATGGAATCAACTTCTATAAATTATAAAACCAAAGATGTAATATATTATAAAACTATAAAAATGAAAAAAAAATTCATATTTTTTAAAAAAAAACTTTTAATATTAAAAATATTTTATTAATAATTTTAATGATAAATTATATTCAAAAAATCAAAATTTAACTATATTAAATAATATGTATCTAATAATATTTTTATCCTAAACAAATTACAATTAAATACATTAAAATAAAATAAAATTTTCAATTAAACATGGAGTTGTTCACTATTATATGAAAAATAAAACTATTCATAAAAATATTTATATAACTCTAAATAAAATTTTAAATATTCTGATTTTGAAGAATATTTTTATTTTATCAATCTCAATTTATAATAGAATGTCAAATTTAATATATAACTTATATAATAAAAATTATTTTAGAATAAATTATGTTGATGAATTAAATAAACTTACAAAAAATATAGTACTTATTTAGAATGAAATAATTATTCAATTATCATTGAGTATTTACATTATATATATATATCATAATTTTAGTAAAATTATTCATTTCCACAAATTTAATAGCTATGTTATAACAATCAATTATAAATACTAATATAATATTGTCTATTTATGATCATTGTTGGGAGTATTGTGCACTACCAAACATATTATTTACCTTTATTATAATTGGATATTACTTAACCAATCATGAATAAATTGATTTATATCATAATATGGTTTCAATCAATTCACTATTGGGTGTCTTAATTATTGTCAAGGTGAATGGGTTGTCCATGAAAATTGAGTTGGGCCTGAGCATCGTGAGCTGGGTTGGATGACATCAAACATTTCTCGTTTATATCTGGAATATTTTAGAATTCCTTGGGAGTTTTTCCCTATACATGATGACGATTTTATGGATTTTTCATGGATTACATTTCATTACTTCCTTCAGAAATATATGTACTATTTTCCAAAGAGATAGTTTTAAGAGCTGCACTGGTATTCATTCCTCTTTATAAAATTGATATGATCTAGTTGTAGGAGTTCATGAGAATGATATATGAAAATAGAAGTATAGATTATTATATAACCTAGTAAATCACCCGCTATTTAACCTGACTTTTTTTCTCCATGGATGCTGATATAACCCTTCATTTATGTGTAGATTACTATAAATTGACATATATGAGGGTTATGAACAATTATCCATTTCCTAAAATTGATGATCATTTCGACCATATCCCATGAGATCATGTGTTTTCAAATATTAATCTAATATCATTTTTTCATAAAATGTTTGTACGACCATCATAAATAGCTAATATCAATTTTAATAGCAGTTATATTAAACATTATTTTCATTAGCACTAATGGACCAAAGGCCTTAATTTTTTTTATAGATAATCCCCCTTTTAAGGGTTTAAGGAGAACCCTTACATGAACCATAGGCCCAAGGACCAAGGCCCAACATGACCCGCAATACATGACCTGAAGTCCCAGAGGCAAACAATGCTCATAACATGACCCGTAAGCCCATCCCACTAGAAATGTCCCTACACAGCATCTTACATAATTGATCTCATTAGCTCCCCACCATGCATTTCTGATCAGCTAGCATTGCCCTGTACAAAGCTACACTATGACTTGTCCCGATGGCAGCTGCCATACCCTCTCATTCTTCCAATACGGTTAGCTCTGTATCTAGCGGCTTCTACTCCTATTGCTCTGATACTCTTCTGGGGCTCGTTCAGTGTGAACTAGGCTACTCCATGGTCTACGTGACCCGAAGGCCCTGTGGCCTGAAGGCCTATGATGACCCGAAGGCCCTGGAGACCCGTACGCCCAAACCGGTGGCCTGAAGGCCCAAATCGGGTGAATAGTTCCGACTGCTACATTACTAAACAGTAACTACTACAGTGTTACTATAGTACTGCTACAGTAATGCGGAAATTCACCTCCACCTGGTTCTGAACCCGAGTCTCTTGGATGCCAAGAAAGAGCCCTTACCACTCATTTACGGGATCGTTGGCTATTAAACATGAGTATCTTATTATACCATTCGATCTCAGAAATGTGGAAGAATTTTTCATAGTTCCAATAAACGGATTTATCCATTCATATCTAAACTCTTTTTTATTAATCTTTTTAATGATATATTGTTTTATTCCCAACCTTAACAAATACATTCCAAAAAACCATGAGATCATATTGGATACACCTATAGTGAATCATTTATATTAATATATTACAATATACCAATATGTTTTTAGATTCTTTTTTATTGTTATAATATCTCAAAATTGGGAGTATTAGATGACCTCGATAATGTGAGAGTTATAGTTTCCTAATAGAATCCAATTAACATGTTTAAAATCAAAATACATTGTGGGTGGAAGGATATTACATTCAAATGATATAGGACATATCACACCAAGAAGACTATATTATATGATATACTATGGTGGTGTTGATGTTTTAAAACTCCAAGTCCTAATAGATAGTATTTCAGAATCTAAAAGGATGACTAAATTCATCAATTGTTCAAATTGTACCTTAGCTGACATTGTATTGATATTCATTAGGTATCGAGAAAATAGTATTTCTGATAAATGAAGTGTAATTTTTGGCATATACGTCTCACTATTTGGGGACACACAATAGTAACTACAAAACTATTAATCTTTAATTTTCTTCTATTTTTTATTCCTTGGGTATTTATAATTATTACATACTGGGATATAACTTTTTGTTATAAACAATTAACAAATTCCTTATGTATATAATTACATAAAATGAAATTCATATAATGAAATGTTTATGTGTTGAATAACTATATTTATATGATATTGATCACTACAATATTTCTAGAAAGGAAAATATATTTTATGATGATTTGAGAAGCAGGACATTGAAACAAGTAGTTCAGAAGGCAATTTGGGAGTGTTGTCTTCTGAAAATATTTTGTCCGATGAACATGATTGTTAAGGAACATAATAGATATTCTTTAATTTTATTATTATTAATGACCTCATCAATAATGGAGTGACATATTTTGAGGCAACTATCATATTTTGATGGATTTATCCTTCGTGAGAAAAATATAATAGATGAACAACCCCTGGTGAGTTTGTTGATGAGGATGATATATTTCCCATCCATTGATTGTTGTAGGTTCCTAACAATATCTGGTGGAGTGGAAGAATGATTCTAATTTAACTAGATATTATCCAAATCCATATCATAACATGATTTATTATGAATTATTCAGTAAACACGGGTGGATTTGGATGAAAAGAGAGGTAATTGGGTCTGTTACACAGTGTTCAACCAATCATTTAGTGTAGGAAAAAAACTAGTGAACATATAGAATTTTACTGCCAATTAGTATTCTTATGAGTAAATGGTTTGAAATAGACATTGTATTATTTATGGTAATACCTAGATCATCATAGTATATAAACTCATTTGGTTCATCATATATAGTATAACAATGGTCACCCGTTTTATTCATACATGGGTAAATTTTTAGTTGAGGATCTCAATAGGTACTGCATTAATTAGATAATAGAAATCCACTAGGTTCCCTGTTATATACAATTTTATATAAATTATTAATTTACATCATAGTTTCGAATGAATTTTAGGGATTTCATGGTTCCTATGTTCAATATATTACTACAAATCACCCAAAACTGATGATCAGTCAAAGAATATGATATATGTTATTTAGGAAATTATTTGAGAATGTGTCATTAATGATAGTGGTTCTTGAGAGAAAAACATACACATCGTTGGGATATCATATAATAAAAAATTTATGTATAGATTATAAATGTCTCATTACGAAGAATTATACATGAGACCTTACTTTTCACCATAGTACTGGTTAGAGCATGGAGGGTAATAGCTAATAGGTCTATGATTTATTTAGGATAATTCTTATTATGTTCATCTTATTAGGATTTTGATTTTTATAGATTATCCTAAAAATAAATTACTTTATGATCTTCATCGTCAAACATAAGAGTTCAATGAGAGGAGTAAGGTTTTATTGTGAGTTTTTTGTACCCTGGAGAATATATGTATTCTGATGAAATGGAATATGTCACCTAATAATGACAAGCTTATTGATATTTAAGATATCATTATGCTAATATCGTATCAGGGGAATCTACTTATAATGTAATGGGGGAAGCCGGATGTCCTCCACGTATCTCTGCTTCACATATATCATTCTTATCCATCAAATATTCTTAATCCCAATAAGGGTTTTTGGACGTATATGAATCATTTGAGGATAATTTTATCTGTATTGTTGATTATGGTATGATTCTTCTCATGGCCAATCAGTTACTCAGATACATATGCTATGATATAATGACCATGTACCATAATATACATGGTAGTGTGAGGTCTACATAAATTTTAAGTTCTCTGATTTAGTCTTAGATAATGGTTTTTAACCTTGGAAGATAAATTTGTGTATGAATTTATTTATGTGGAAGATTATAAGAACCAGAATTTTCTATATGTTATGAAACATTATTATTTTTAGTTAAAAAATAAATTGAGATAATAGTATTTCTTATTGGGGTCATTGAGGTAATGAGTGTGTCTAAGCGATTTTCATATCATAGAGCCCCACATTTTGGGGAAAACATCTAGTTCAAGTGACCCTATATGCATATATGTAAATCTGTATCAATGTTATTACAATGCTAGAAATTAAAATTTTTTGCATGGTTTTCCTATCAATGCTCCATGATCATATGAGGGAGATCATATGGGATATTTGGGACCATTTTTGGCATATTGTTTGGAATAATTTGTGGCAAAAATATGTAACCATATTTTTAAAGTTGAAATGAATTATTCTTAAACAATTAAATTAAATTGATAAACCCCATCTTATTTCCTTATTTATGTATCAGTGGAAAACACATTCTCTCATTTATATCTCCCATGTAAGCCTAGACTATCTATTATGAAAAATATCCAATCCATAATCAAATTAAAAAATCATTCGTCTCATTAGATACTCATCGGTGAGTTATTTTAATGAGAAATATTTTTCATTTATGTACCCAATTTTTAATTATTTTATGTTATTATTGATTTTTATTAAGTCTAGGAGAGTTTAGGGGACAATAGGAATTTTTTTGGGCATTTTTTTGAAGCACATGTTTTAATAAATTTAAGTAATATCCAGGTAAATCAAACAAAAAACTATTTACAGTAAGGCAGCGGAATTGATGTAGGCACAATATTATGTTCATGGTTCAGTAAATCCATTCAGAAACCATTTATTACCAATTATATTGGAAAAATGGTAATTATTATTTTAAGAAAATTGTTAAAATAACGAGGTTCGATGATCGTACAAGACAAAAAATTAATTCTCAATGTTTTGGATCTAAATCACATTTTACTATAAACCTTTAGTTATCGATATGTCCAGCTTAACACATTAATTTCCAATCCCAATGACTTATAATACAATTAAATTGGTTCAATGAGTAATATGTTTGTGTGTCATGGTGTATTGAATCCTAGATTCGTTAATATGGTTGTTCTTATTTTTGTTTCGTCAAATTGTTTTTCATCCATATCATGGATTTAAGGATGTAATCAATTTTTGGTAGAAAAATGGGGTGTCATTTCAATTATGATTAAATATGGATGTATTAATGTTATGTATAATGTATTATGGAATTTGTTTATTGTTTCAACCCCATTTTGTTAAATAATTTGTGTTTTTCATTCCATACTACAATGGATCTGAGGTAATTAGAAACACCAATGAAACCTATTATTATATCATGATGGGTTAGTTTAAATTTTTTTGTATTACATAATATTTATCGAGAAATTTATGTTAAAATAATGTTACAAACCCTCAGTTGGGATGGTTTTTGTAATTTGGAATTTTAGTTGTTGTGAAAAGTTCATCAGATATGAATTTAAATAAAAAATAAATTTAAATATTGTTTTTATTTATATTAATAGAAATTGGATTGTGGGAATTCTTGCTATAAATTAAAACTTCTATTTAAATTGATTTAAATAATTTTTAGTAAAATGGTGTTTTAATATATATTTTTGTTTAATTAAATTATTTCGACCTAACCATGAATAAGTGTAATATTCCATTGGGATACATGATATGTAACCATATATATGGCGTGAATTTCATTGTGGATGAAATAATATTTAAGACCTTATAACATGTTTCATAGATGCAAAACTACTCATGATCAATGGAACTATCATCTGTTATTGTATGTGTCAATATCTGGATGTGTAAATTAGAATGATTTTTAAAAAATTATTCTGGGATATGTTTTGAAATATTTGTAAGGTTGTTTTAAATAGAAAATATATTATCTAGAAAAGAATTTTTTTGGTAGAAATTTAAAAATATTTTTAATTGTGTTTTGTATAACGTTTTTATATAAATGTGATAACATGTTCAATCCTAGTGTCATGACTAGGGAATTCATTTCTATAAAAACTACTTTGTTATATTTCTCAAGATATTATTTGGAACATTCTTTCTTTTGATGTTATCCTTTATCGAGACCCCAATAATTTAAATGTATCGTATTTAATTAGTTATGAATTATGATACATTGAGATGTATTATAGGGTTTGATCATAGAGGATAATGAGATGTATGGTGTTTTTTTTTTGTTTGGAGTCTTTTATCTTTTTGGTTTTGTCTTCCCCTTTGTACATTGATTTGGAATTCTTTTTATTTGGTACTATTGTATTGTTTTTTATTGATGTTATTTCATGTTTCATTTAATTGAATTATATTTTTATCATGAACCATATAATGGTTTTGGTTTTGGTATGATAAGTTATGGTTTATTTATTTTCCATGGGTAAATAATCCCCCAATTTTGTTAAATCCCAGGGAATTTATTTCAATCTACCTCCATCTTTGGGATTCATCCTTAGACATCTAGTAATCCCGCCTCGAATCAAGACAATGTGGAGCAGTGTGAAGTTACAAATGGTATCATTTTTTTCAATTCATGGTTATCAGCGTTTTTTGTGTTGATGTTCTTTTCCCTTCATGACTAGTCCTTCAGTTGGTATGATGGGAAAGAGTTTGATCATTGGGGATTTAATTGTAGTTTATAAAAAGAATAGCTAGCCTATTCATTTTGAACTACTTGTTAACATAGTGTCGTGTAGATATGTATTGGATATAAAAAAATATTTATTTTACCTCATTTTCATGGTATAGAAAATATATAGTGAATGACATGAATTTTTATAAATTATATCCCACTAGGAGTGCATATTTCATTTTGTACAATAATCTATGATGTGGTGAAAATATGTTCAGTATAGAAAAAAGATTTAATTTTTTTAAAATTGATATTTTGAAATGAAATGTAAGAAGAATTAGGAAAATTGTTTCATTTTGAAATTCCTATAGAAATTTTATATAATTTTGTGATGTGGAAAAGTGTTGAATTTACGGAATAAATGTTTTGATATGTGTGATTTGGTATATTATAACGTTTCTAAGACATCAGTAGCAAGAGAGTTAGATAAATAGAATTTTTTTGGTTATATGACTAGAAACTTGTTGGCATCATAGAAACCAACCAGGTAAATTATCAGAGATTGTGGTTTCTCATATTCCACTATTGAACAAATATTTGGGTCAATGCAATGTTCATGACTTTTAGGTTGTGGATAGAGTGAATACGAGGGATGAAAAAAATGGTTCACTATTACATTCAATTCATAATTTTGAATCAACTCATCATTCAGGGTGATTCAATACTATAGAAGGTGAATGTGTGGATGAATATGATGAATCATATATTGAATATTTTAATAACACATGTATTTTTGATTGTCTCTTTGTTGATGTATATAATGAAAGATCATACATTTTAGTGGGGAGACTCAGTTTTTCATGCTAAATTATGACAAGGAATATCAATTTTAGTATTCACCAAAAAAATCATTTCTCTTATGTTCATGATTTATTGATTTATATATTTTTTCACGTTGTAGTATGGAAAATTATTAGTGAAATATTTTTTGCCTAAATTTATGAATTTAGCCATAATTTCCCTAGAATGTTTTTATAGCACATCGTTGAGGGTACAATGTTTTTATCAACAATGAGGAAAGTGATTCATGTTGAAAATTATGTGCATTGTAAAATGGATTATACGGATGTTATGAATAGAGAGGTGGTGGTATATAGTTTCTTATCTTGCAGTATTGGTAGTTGATGTATGTTATTGCCTATGGGAAATAATGGGAACTATAATGAAGTTATGATGAGGAATAAATGCACAAATTTTCTAATTAGATGGATGTCTGAGAATCAGACATCAAGATCAGTGAATCATACACCACATCAAAATTGTAAATATAGATGTTTTGAATATTGGTATTTTGATAAAATTATTAGATATTTTATGGAATCCACAATATAATGTCGTGATATCCACATATTAGAGAATTTTTTGTATTATGTTCCTCGTGCGTTGAGGTTAGAAATTGAAAACACATATAATGTTTCCCATGATTCACATTATTCTATGGGAGAAAAATAATAAGGTGAATCTCATAAATAGAAATGAGATAGCCATGGTGATTCAAGGAATACCATGAGTCCATGGAATGTGAAATATCCAGAGTGAAATAATTAACATAGTGAACTATGAAATCAGTTATATAGATCTATGAATGTGAATATTCGATGTTTAGTATACACCATTGATTTTCAAAGGTACTATTATAATTAATTATACCAATATAAAATTTTCGTTTTATATGAGTATAACCCATTGAAAAATATCTTATTGTCTTGATGATTTCATGGGATTTCATCTTTAGATGATTGCTTCTATTTTGAAATTTCATTATCATATTGTTAAAATAAAATGTGGAGACATTTTTTACTGATCATGTTCTATAACTAATAATGGATATTATTTGATGTTGGGACTAAATGTTCTTGATATGGTTGTCTATTAAATATTCCTCAGTTCGGATTGGATAAAAATGTCTATATATCACATTAACTACAATACCTAAGGGGTTATTATTAAAATAGTTAATGGTGTCAATCATATCATTATTGTACGCTTTAATGTAAATGTGTATGCTATATGATTTTTAGGATTAGTAGTTTTAATTTTCTCACAGTAGTTGACAACTATCTCTTCGACTTTAATGGAAGAGATCAGAAATATTAGTTTTCTTGTGTGTTATGATCAGTTTTGGGACATTTTTCCCAAATATTTTTTACTACTACCAACTTAAAGAAGAATGAGTATAATGATTTATCTCTTTATATTGACCATTACTATTTACAATTGGTTAAATTAGATGTCACCAATAGATGAATGTGAATTGAATGTTCTATTGGATGTGTTCGAATGATGTGGGTCTATTTGACTGAGTGTGTCTATATCGAGAGAACAAGTAATTTTTTTTAAAAAGTTGAAGGAAACTCTTATGTCCTTTATTGATTTTCATAAGAATAATGATGATATGTTAATGAATCAATATCTAAAATCATGCATTTATGATCTATTTAATCTATCTTTTGGTTTCCATTGGTTATCAAAAATTCACCTAAGATTAGGATATCACCAACTGTGAGTTTAGATTGTGGATATTCTAAAGGCAGTTCTTGTGAGTAGATATGGCCATTAAAACTAAATGTTTTTTTATTTCATTATTATGAGTGCACTAGACATATTTATTTCATTTATGAATAAAATATTTCAAATATATCTACATTATTATTCTATGGTGTTTTTATTGAAATATTGGTGTATTCATGTATACAGAATGAGAATGAAAAGCACATGGTGAATGTGACAAGAAAATTACGATATCATCAGTTTTATGTCATACCAAAATATAATGATTTTTGGTTACATGAAGTAAATTTACATGGACATTTAAAATCAAAAATATTTATTTCTATGAATCTCCAAAATATAGATTTTATTTTCTCATTTAAAAAACCAATGAATGTTCATGATATATAATGTTTCCAAGGAGTGTATTATTATTATCATTTCATTTTTCACTAAATTTTAATACTATATCGACTAATTAAATATTTTATAACAAAAACATTTCCATTTCAATGTATCAAGGAATGTTAGAATACTCACCTAGACTATAAAGTACTCCATTTATCAATTATTCTCTTCTTATATTTTAAATCATGAAAATGTTATGTGGTGTATCATTATTCATTGGAATATGGGCTGTGATTCCTTTTTATGCATGGGGGTGATATTATTGAATATTACACATGGAATTTTAGGTTTCATAAAAATCAAAACTGACATAATATTTTCAATGATATATTGATTTCCATGCTATGAAGGACTTGTGTTATGGCATGTTGAGTTAAAAATTAATATCATTTAATGATCATAACAATTTGAAAAAAAAATTTATCATAATGTCGTAGAAAATTTAGTCTAATAATATTTATCAATTATCTCTAAACGTTTGTCATTGAATTAATTTATAAATCTGACAAAGAAAATTTTGTGGATAATGGATTAAAAAGGTCAAATAGATAGTGGGGAAAATGGGATTTGATTCAGTTTTAGTCTATGGGAGTGAAAATAAATCACCTATATTTAGTAGAATGAGTTAGAGTTGGGGTATTATTGAATGTTTATTTTATTATAAATACAATGAATACGATTAAATAGGCATAGTGATCTGATTCTGCATTTAATTGGATGAGGTAAAAACTCATTGTTTGGGAGACCATTAAGGAATGAAAGCTATGTGGGAGTTCAGTTTTGTGTTATACGAATTGGATTGAAATACATATCAATTTTCATTAACAACATATTAATTCCTACCACCATTAAATATGGGCTATTAATATAAAAATATATAATATCAAGGCATTCAAATTTAATTTTTATATGTTTTGAATAATTAGAAAGGTGGCTATGTTTTTTCATGAAGCCTCACATGTCTGCTGGTTAAGGTACAACACCTTTGTCCTATGGGAATGTAGATTCCATTACCTATTTATATTTTGAAATTGTATATTATTCTATATATTTTATTAATATTTTCCCATGAATAGTTTGTAAAAATGACACCATACAGAAGATAGTGGATTGGCTTATAATTTTTCCGCATTTCATCCCTATTCTTGAATATCATATGGTGGAGTATATGTATATAATAATAATATTGGATGCTTTCTAGATGCATTGTGTTCTAGATTTGTTATAATTTGACCAAGATTTGATATTTACATTTCAATTTGTGAAATCCCTATAACAATCCCTTTAGAATTAGTTGACCATGAGTACGAAATATATTCTTTAGACAAATTGACCACCCAAATGGATGGTTAAAATATATAATGACTTGCACTAGGATAATTTTTTGATTTTAGTGGATCATGGGGGGACCACATACCATTGGATGAGTTCATTTATTAAAAAAATTATTAGGACCTATTATATACAGATCCTTTTGAAGAATTGTATATACACCATTGTTGTTCTATGAATAGTTTGGTCGAAATAGGCAAGACATAACTAGTTGATCCATGATTCATCTTTTAGGTAATAATTAAGATTTATATTTTTTGTTAAATGACAGAGACAAAAAATATTCATCATAAATTGTATGTGTATCAAATTCGTCTACCATTTTCAATCGAGATGAGTAATCATGTTTTCTTAAGAAAATATCCATGGTGGGAAATCATCAATTTTGCATGAAAGGTATTCCACCACCTCAACATATATACCATTAGTGACGCATGAATAGTGTGAAGACATGGAATTTTTGTTTGAATTTCCACTCTAGTTCATATTTATAAATAATGTGTTTCATGTATGTTATTTGAAAATGTATAATTATAATCTAGATAGTGTGATTCAGTGGGATTATGTTGACCTACATTCAAATTCTTTGTTGATTCATTTTCGGATATGGATTTTGGATAGTTACGATAATGTATTGCCTTGTAAAATCATTGTTATAGTTCTTATTTTATTGTAATTATTATTCAATTTGGGTAGAAACATAGGAGTGAGAGAAATAATTGGATGATCCATGACACAAAGTCATTCATATTAATGTTCATTTTCTACTTTAATGAATTGGAAATTACATCATTGGGTTGAATGAGATATCCCTATTTTTATTAATGTACATATTTATTTATGTATTAAATGTATGTAATGTTTTTTGGTGATTATTAGATGATTTTGGAAGAAATTATGAAGCTTTTTTAGCATTGAGAAAGGTTCAGGTTATGAGCATGATTTGTAAAAACCATTAAACTTATACAGAAAACAATGAAAAGTGTGTTAGTGGACTATAGGTAGCTATATTGTTAGTATCGGGTTTTTCCCAAACCATGATTCCCCCCTATGACTTACTGTGATTTTGGAAATAGATGAACATCCTTTTTTAGTGCACAATCTTGTTAACAGTGTGAATTAAACATGCATGAAAAAAAAATTAAAATCGAATTTTGTGGGTCTAATTCATATTTTCCACAAAAAAATATAACCATTTCCAAATTTGAACGTAAATAATTTATCTCTCGTCTTAAGGGTTATGGATACCATTCATCTTGATCTTACAGCAACCCATTAGTTTCTCTTAGTGTGATGAATTATAGATTCCATGGTACTTCTCATTTCATTGTGATTTTTCCAAAGAATATTATTCTTCACTATAATAGATTATTGGATATAATCCATTGGGGATATAAACATGTTGTTTTATTCCAACACTGAATATATAGAAAAATTCATATTACAGATGGGAATATATGGTTTTATTTTTAGTGTCAACCCAGTTTTGTTGAAGAATTCATGTCATTATTCATTTCAAAATATTCTTCATGGTAGGTGGATTCACTCACGAATCCACTTATTATAACAAGAATTCATTGTCCTTACTTTTTTTAATTATTTATATAGTTCATTATATTTATGTAAAAATCAGGGTAGAAACCATCATTACTGGTGGTTTGTGAAATTTTGAATGTTGTTTATCATGAAAACATCTTTGGATATATATTTTTAAATGTGTATTTTTCAATGTGTTTTTATTTATTCCTAGAAACGTATTTATGGTGAATCTTTCAATAATTTTTTTTAATTAATATACTTTAAATTTTCTGTATTAAATTGTTTTGGAAAACAGTGGTTGAAGTGAGTACATTAATTTGATGTGACCCTTAACAAATGGTGTTTTAGATTATGTTACATGGTTTTTGACACTAGATAAGGGCCACACACTATTTGAGAATAAAAATATTTGATACTTATGGAAGAATAGGTGGATGGAAGAAAAGCAACTCATGAGTATGAAACAATCATATATGAATTCATGTGTGGAAATATTGATCTGTGGAATTGAATGGGTTATTCCAAATCGATTTATCATATGTATTAAAAGACATTTTCTGATTTTCCCATTGATATTATTTTATTGAGATAATAATTTTCATCTAAAAAAGATTTAATGTGATCTATATATACTTTATTATATAAATGTGATAAAATTTTCAATCATAGTGGCATGTGTAGGGATGTAAGTTTGGGAAAACATAATAGGATTCATTACTCACCCATTAATTTGTATTTTTAATTATATTGATAATATAATTTAAAAATGCATAATATATGGAAAGGAATATCATTTCATTAGTAAGGCACCGTGATAAATTGGAACTAATTGTGTAGATGGATCTTAGAGAATATTATGATCTTTAGAGATTTTTTTGGAGTCCTTTATCATTATGGTTGTGTATTTTTTTTCCATTGATGTTGTTAGTCTTACACATTGGTACACATGTATAGTTTTTTTATATTACTTGTAATTAATCATAGTTTTATTAGAATATTATGATGCATCCTATTGTGTTTTTTGAAATTGTAGTCTTCTTTTGGGTTTTTTTCAAAGGTAAAATTATCCCCCCAATTGAATTTAACTTCATGGAATTTATATCCATCCATTTGAATCATGGAGATTTAAAACAATATAAAATATCAATTATACCTAGACTAATGAAAATTAGTAGGGGTATGATGTTAGCTCATTATTAATCAATATCATTGTTTTACATGATATCAGTGAAAATAATTTAGTAGAAGCTCTTATTTTCTATTTTCAAGTGTTACATAAAATCTTATATTTTTAACTAATATTGATTGACTCATTGGATTTGTAATGGGGAGTAATCATGAAAAAGATTATGGAAGTAGTATATATCTTTTACCTAAATGTGTAGCTGATTATAGCTTGTTTCTACTATGACACACACAAGACATTTAGGAATTGCATCATAAATTTATAAATGCATTAATTAAATGTCTAAAAGATGTTTGATACATGGAATGGAATATATTTTTAGGGAAGAAGTTCATTTAACTCTACCTAAAATACAAATGTTGTGGGTTCTACTATTCTTCTATAATTACACAACTCTTGGTGTGTATTGCGCTCAATTTACATATTTGGGAATACAATATGGTAATTAAGTGAATTTATAATTGTTTTAGAATCCCATAAGACCTTTTAATTTGTTTATTAAAGGAATGAAATCATAAAAAACATAGAATATAAATTAATACATTGAGATTAGTGAAATAAATTATAAATTGGTTAATGAAATAGAGAATGAATTTTTTTGGAATCCTTTATAATTCCAACGATATGGATCTTACATGGTTTCTATGTAAATATCTGCTACAAGGATACAATTAATTTATTTTCATGATATATTTGTATGACTTGGACATTTCGATGTGATTGATCGAAGAAATGAATTGTACACCCTTAATATATATAATACTTATTTCTATATTAATTGACCAAATAGAATTCCTTAAAAATTTATGCTTGTTAGATATAGATTACCCCCATAAATAAAAATTACATAGAAATTTATACTCCATAGATTATAATTACTCAATACATAGGGTTTCCTAGGATATTTATACTACTTGGAGCCTAGTTTCATGATCCATTATTATACGTTGGATAATTATACTCCTTAAATCATAGTGACATTTAATAATTTGATGTTTTGGAAAATTCTAATTGAGGGATCCATTTTAATTAGTTTAAAATACATAATTGAATTCAATTAAAGTTTATACCCATTGTATTTATCTCATATAGATGACATGGAAATTTATACACATTCAATATTGTTAGAATTATTTAAATAGAATACTCTACTTCATTGGGAACATATATCACTTGGATATTGGCCCATTTATGTGTAAAACATTTTTACAAAACATATTTCAATTATGATACATTATTTTATTTATATATATCGTATATTATTTATTTACACATTTAGGGACATATGTCCAACTTGGTCTACTTACTATTTAGTCAACTATGTCGAGGATGTTAAAACAATATTAAAAATATCTATGAAAAATATTCATTGCACACAATAATATCTTTGAAACATCTTAAACTATACAGTTCTTCAAAACATAAGAAATTGAAATACAGTATTGGGGGACATCTCATTTAGTTTAAGGCAGGAAATGAGAAATATGAATAAATGAAAATAAGTACGAATAATATAAAAATGTTGTTATTCAAACATAATCATGGTATACGGTCATATCATAATAGAGACATTCCCAATAAAACATGAATTAAAAATTATGGTTTTTCAAATAAAGATTTATGATTAAGATAGGAAATGATTGACATGGGATTCATAATATCAGTCAATAATTGGAGTCTATTTGAATATAAAATAGTATCATTGTATTAAATATGAATGTGGCATAAAAATTATCATAAAAATCATTCCATATATCATGTAACACTACAATGACCACAAAAACATTGATGAAATACTCTTATAGTGAATTTTATTAACTCTCCATTCTTATAAACATAGTTGGGAGAGTATTATAATTGATTGTGTTCACTTCTCATTCCCATAAACAAAGCAGATAGGGCCCACAATGGGACTAGGATCACATTCAAGTCTCATACATACATCTATGGATATAATTTTATTTCCGATTTATCGGATTAATATAGTGGACCCACCTACCACATAATGATAAACCATACATATATTTATAACATGATGCTGAAATGTTTCTAAATGATATAATATTATAATTAACCAATAGAATTTCATTGTTTATAAAAAAATGATATTGTAAAAACAATCATAATAAATTTAGACAAATTGGTTGGATTTTATCATTAAATATTTATAAATATTAAATTATATAAGAAATAATTAATTGTACATTCTCCCAAAAAATAATCATTTCATTGAAAAACATGAATAAATTTACTTTTAAGTACATAACATACATATAAATCTAATATTTGAAAATAAATATTCAAATATTTCCTTATAAATACATACAAACCAAATAATAAATAATCATTAAAAAAATTTACAAAGTATAGAAAATATTTTTGTGAAAAATTAATTAAATAATGATGATTTCTATACTAATATTTTTGAGTATATGTAATTTGGTGGAAAATAAAAATTCGAAAACCATTAAAATAATATTACTTTAATAAATATCTCAAGAATGTTTAAAAACATTATAATAATATAAAGTATGGGATACAGAAATATATATAATAAAATATATATTTTAAACATAGAATAGAATAATTTACAAGTGAAAATGATATATGGTCATCTCTAATTTCAAATTTTTGTTTGATTGAATTTTACCATCCCTGATATTCGAAAAAATGAATATTGCATTTGATAGATTATATATAAAAAACTCTTATATTAGAATAAAATAATAATATCAAGACATTATGATATATTTTGTTTTAAATAAACTTATTCTCCCAAATACAATTCTTTACATGAAACCCAATGTTTAGCATACATCCCATGAAATAATGTGTTTCTTTGAAAACATTTGTTAAATAAAATACCAAGTATTTACTGAATAAAAATATGACATTAATATTATTATAATATATATCACCAATAAATTTAATTAGTGTGAATATTACTAAAAATAATATAAAAATATCATTATCTATTTATTATAAATAAAATTAAAATAATTCAAATGTAAAAGAAATGTTTTATGAAAAAAATATTATTTCAAAAAGACTATTTATACATTCTTTGAACTCATAATTAAATCTAATTTTTATAAAATATATGTAATTTATTATGCGAAATAAAATTATTTTTTTGGAATCATATCTTCAAATTATATATGATTTATTTATTGTAAATTTTCTATAATATTTCATTTTTGATGAATATTGAACAATAATAAATATTAATAGAAAAAAACATGTTGGGTTAAATTAAATAAAAATTTAAAATTGTATTCTCACTTGAATTTGAATAAATATTATTAAATTATATTTCAATTAATTCATCTTTGGACATTTTAGTGAATTTAATTTTGAATTTTGATATTCAAACATTGTAAACGTCTTACCATTTTCCCTTTGAAAACAAGCTTTCTCATAACATATTTGGTATTAATTTTATATTAAAATGTCACTAATTTATGAATTTAGTTCTCAATAATGGATTAATTGTTATATAACTAATTATTTTTAATGGATATTATTATAATATTAATTTCTGACCAAAATATATTGTGAGAAAAAATAAAAATATATTCCACATTTAAGGGAAAAATTGATTTATAGATGGATAAACTATAAAAGAAATATGATAAATCAAAAAAAATATTTACTGAAATCTATTTTATGGATTTATTTAATTCTTATCTCTTATATTATAAATAATGACACATTTTAGTGGATTTTTTCATTAAACAAATATTGGTACAATTGAATCATTTAAAAAAGTTTTTCATTCACATAACATATAAGAAGCCACCCCTAATCCCATCTTCATCTCACCATCACAAAATATTATTAATAAAATCCAAAGTTAAATCACCTAATAAAATCCACCCACTTATAATATAATCCATTGTTTGGGAGGAAAATCCAGCATATGATAGAATTTGTTCATACAGAATAAGAATACCCAAAGAAACATAACATTTTTCAACATATGACTTTATTTTATATCTTCCTCCTCCTATATCAATTCATCTAAAACCATTATTACAATAAAACCAAACCTAATTTCCCAAATAATTAGATTCTCCAAAATAATGTAATTATATAACATCATATACATTTGAATAAAATGTGGTTTGAAATCATCATGCATATATCTGATGAACTACAACCACGTGAAAAAATGTCCTCTTTTATTCTGTTGTTGCATCTCATGGTTGGATATGGTGATGGATAATATAATATATTTTATATTTATGGCATAACAATACCTCTTTATTAATTATATTATATATAACTTTTACTACATTACATTTAAAACGATATATTATAATGTCTCTCAAGAGTATATGAGACTTTATCGTCATGAAGTGATGTTGTTTGGGTTTCACTAATTTGTTACATGGAAGAATATAATGAAAAAATAATAATAATGTATGATATATTTGACATAGTAATTATATTAATGAAATATTTATCATTATCAAAATAATTTATAATTTTTTATATCATACCTATTAACTTAATGACGTATGATCAAGTCATTTCTATATGGGTGGTATGGAACCTTCATGAAAGGCTTCAAGTCAATTTTCATAAACACACTTCCTGGATAATATATATAAGAATATAAAATGAAATTATTTGATTTATATTTAAATTTTATTATTATAAAAAATATATATTAAAGCTTTCAACCAAAATTACTATTTGAATGTAGAAAAGTTACTCAAGTGTACATATAGCCTACCATATCTATTATCATAAATAATTCATTTTACAAAACCATATTTCATGATTATTATTAAACCTAAATATGATGTCTAAATAAGATAATTATGTCCTTTAATTGATTCTAGGGATGATATAATGATGTTTGGGGGTTACTTGAGGGGTAACGACTCCCTGTAATCCTAAAACATACCAATATTCAAATCCTACTATGAGAGATTTTCCCAAGATACTATAGAATATAGTATGAATAATTATAGTAGAAATGAAGAACAGTACAGAAATGGTAACTATATTGGCGTACTGTATCATTATTAGTATTCATCTTAGGTGTGATTTTGTGTCATGGGGCCTTCAGGCCATCAAGGTGGTGATGATACCCTCATGAAATTTAGGTGGTGACAAAATAATTAAGAAAGACTTTACTTAAAGAAAGAAAATTATGGGATTATAGGCCATGAAATGGATTTAATTACCACTATGAATTCGAGATATAAATATATAATCTAATAAATCAACTTTATGGGAGGGTTATCCCTTGGGAGGGTTTGACCAACATCTTAGGGATGTGTGTGAGTGGTGTTTGTGTGTGATTAATTGTAATTTTCCCCAAAACATCCAATATAATATAGATGATATAACTATAAACAATACAAATAAACTGAATCCTTCAGGAAAATACAAGGAAATTAAAATATGGAAATTAACACAAAAATCAAGGACCATGATTATTAATATTAATGAAATGGTTATAAGATGTTATGAAAGGATCATTTATGTTATTATTAACTAGTATCCAAACTATTAATATTCTTGGAAAATTCATTAAATTTATATTCACATATATAAAATATAATTATTGTGTTATTAATAAAATTTGACATATGAAATACAAAAAAGGAAATAAACATAAGAGTAAAAAATCGTTGATACAGACAACAAAACATAACCAAAAATAAATATTTGAAAATAAATACTGACTTTTGGTTTGACTATTAGAATTTTCATTTCATTCTCTATACATGTTCATTTTATGATCCTATGATGAGGATCTACCTATTTGGAATTTAGTGCTGACTGATATCCGTATATAAAATATTTCTTGATTTAATTATTTTCCAATATTTCTCTAAGAAAAATATTTTATATATCATTTCATGAAATGCTGATAGACTATAATAATTGTTCACACAATATTACCTGCATAAATAGAAATATAAAATTATATAAACATATTTAACAATAGGAATTCGAGTCGTTATAAATAACCAAAAACACACCATTTTTTTTCAATAGACAATCACTTGGGTAAAAATTTTATCTTGATCTAGTGGGGATTATATTTTAACATGCGAGTGGGATTGAAATTTTCAAATGGTGTAAATTTGAAATAACTATATAATAATTGGAAACAAATTTTAGTATATTTGTTCCATAAAATAATATCAATAAATTATATAATAGTTCAATGTATACATGTTTTATCTTAGGTAAATGAACAAAAATGAAGACAAATATATGTGCAATATGGCTTCAGATGTAGCTAAATTAAACTCAATGATGAACACACATATATACACAATAATATTAAATATTTGGTGTATATTTATAAATATATTTTTTTTAATATGAATTAATTAATATTGTATTAATACATGTCTATTCATTATGTTTTACACTCAATTTACAGTTATAGTTTCTATAACTGCTAAATTCAATCAAAAAAGGAATTGTCATTATATAAGGATGTAATTTCAAAAAAATACATATATTATATTTATAATTTTTCCAATTTAGTAATCATTAATAGGAATATGATTAATCATAAAATATATACATAATTTACACCTAAAATAATTGCATAAAATAAGTTTCATTATGAGTCATTGGATAATGAAATTGAATACTCAATTAAATATACTATAATATAATATTTCTGTGTTGTTTCAAAATATATGTGAACATATATTGCACATGTGTGTATTTAATGTTAATAAACTATATTTATTACATATGTATATATCACATAACTATGAACATATAGTATATATTTTGTGGATATGTTAATTTATACTCTATAAATTTCATAGTGGCAGGTGTGTTATAAAATATTTTAAATTATTTTAACATTTTATAAGGAAATAGAATATTAGAAATTTAGTGAAGATATATTTGTAACCAAAATTTATAGGAATAGAATATTAAATGGTAATTAATGTAATTTTTATTTAAAATAATGGATACTAATGTATAAATAATGTAGATGTGTACTATTGAATGAACTGGAAAAAATAAGAAATTTATGAAGTATCATAGCATAGAATTTACATTTAGATGATCAACCTATATAGAAGTAGAGAGAAATTTGTGATAAAAAATTATTTATTTTATTTACATCTTGTACAACTCTTAAACAATATACAAAATTAATTCAGATAATGTATGAAAAAATCATGTTCATGGAATCATCCGTAAAAGAATAATGCAGAGCATTTTCACATCCAATGAATATATAACGAAGTTATAATGTGATAAGAGAAGTAATTGTGGTAATATTTTCTCAGAAAAACTATATTTTTGTAGAGAAATGATTTTTAATTTCAGGAATCGACCACTCTAAGTTGAAAAATTAAAATTTCACCAAAACCAAATGAGATTCATGCAACCTGAAAATATCAATGAGATTATATTCATTAAATAATACTAAAAATGTACTGTTGTCTGGAAACAACAAACTACATTGGCCATGGATCATGATATTTGGATATTGCAAGGCTAGTACAAAGATATTAAAATGGAATTTAATTTTCATTATAATGGTAATATTACATATCACCTGAAGAATATTCATTCAAAAAACTGAAGAACATTATATATTTCTTAATTCCAATTAATGTTCCTAAAGAAAAAAATATATTATTTTATATAGGAAAATAATATAACAAATTAGGAATGAAAATAAGTATATATATATTATAAGAATTGATATAACATACACACTATTTATATGGATTTAATAATGATTAATTCTAATAAAAATAGAAAATTGGGTGTGTTATTAAAAGAAAAATTTTCATCAAAAATGGTTAAAATATAAAATGCACAAATAGTGAAAATATTTCCTCATAAAAAATATACAAAAAAATGATATCATTTAGTGATAAGAAATAAAACACGAATATTATATGTCCCAACGTTCATATATTGAAATAAGTATTTAGAGAATTGAAATTTATTTTAATAATCCTTCAATTCTAATATATATGAAGAAAATAATATCATATACAAAAAATAAGCTTTTTTTCAGTAAAAATACAATATAACTATATTTTATGACTTTTTTTATCCGAACATAAATATGAAAAAATCAACGATTAATTTTATCAAATTTATCAAATCACCAATTAAATGTAAATTATTATCCCCAGAATAATAGTTTTTTAAAGTTTAATTTATCAGACATAGTAAATTCAATGTAAAAATCCAAACTTAAATTAAAAATTAATAAACTATTTATCTAGAATGAATAAATGAAAAAAAATAATATATTATAGTTTACTAGTCTAAAAAAATTACAATTTAAACATGGGTAGCGTAAAAATATAACAACAATGATTGTTACAATAAATCAATTATTTATGCTTCATCTTTTGACAAAATAAAAGGTAGTGTGTGATAATTATATAATAAAAAAATTTATTTGGGGAAAACATTGAGAGACTATTTTTAAAAGAAAAGATGGAAATTGGAGGAACTTTATTCACAATAATGAATATCTAATAAAATATGAAGAAGATTATAATCCCACAAATTTCCCTTATATGCATTTCCTGTCAAAACAAAAAAAATCATTCCTTTTATACCATATGATGGTATTTGAATATGGTTTTAATGTTGATAATTTTCCTTCAAATAATATCCCAAGGAAATGAAATATTGTAATATATAATATTACAACATATTAATATGTGATATATAATAGTGATAATAATAATTGTCAACAAGAAATTATATAAAAACATGAATAATTAAAAAATAAATATGAAAAAATATGTTATTTGTCACGAACAATGTCTTGGGGCCTGTGTCATGACTACCCTAAGCCCGCCTTCCATAGCCCAGTGGCTGGCGACTAGCAGTGATGGAATATTCCCCATAACTGGGAAGTCATTTCCTCTATAACCTGTAAGCACATGAAAAAAAGAACAATGTATGATATGAACTCATGTAAACTAAATAGAAATCAGAGTAAGTGCAATAATTAAAAGGGGCCATAATAGATGCCCAAATAGAAAGTACAAGGAAAACAAAAAAGTTCCAGAGATTTGATAGGGGAAAATCAGCTCCATGATCATCCACCACGGATCTTGCCTGAAGGGTATGTATAGATCACGAACGATCAACTTTGCAGTTCACCTCTTCTAAAATCCACATCTGAGCTACTTTCAATCCTAGTACCCTCAACCTCAGTCAGTGTTGTCAGTCGTTTTTACCAAACACAATGAATTTCGAGCATATCTCGTGTAGGGGGGAGCATAACAATACTCATTAGGGACGCTGAGACTGTCATGGTCTCATAAAATCCCCAAATGATAACCCATAAAGGAAGGAAAGAACTAGAAACCCTACATAGGTATATGACCATACATATAACTATGTAATCATGTAGACCCATCTCAGTCATGTGGAAAACACATATTCCGACTGAATGTGCAAAGCTCAACTATTCCACAACGGATGGAAAACCACAAAGTCATGTATAAAATAAGTACGCAAGATAGAAGAATACCACCCAGGTATTACCAAGATGGAAATTACCTCACATCTACGAACTCAGCTCAAACCAGGTATATCATAAGTTTAGTTGTATATATGATTATGTCTAACTACTAAATCTTCTTACTCTATAAAAAAGTTGAACCACACTGGTTATCTAGGATCTAACCTAAACAGGATTTCTTGGTGCTGACTCACAAAGGAACGCTAGGAGATGAACCACAAAGAATTAATATGAGATGACCCACATAGGATCGCTAGGTGCTGACCCACATATGATCAATAGGTGCTGACCCACATCAGATCTCAATGTCTTGACCCACACAGGATCGCACTAAGTGCCAACCCATATAAGATCACTCAACATTCTTCATGTCACAGCCAGGTACTGGGTTCTCGCACTATGCTCTCTTGACGCCAAGAGGATCTGCTCCACAGGCTACAGGTCGATAATACAACATCCATAATGTCTCACAAAGAATATTTACAAAAGGACTCCGAGTCATAGTGGTCTCAACGTAACAGACGTTTTTTCAATCGGACGCCCGGACTGTGAGTTATTATCCATTTAGATCCGAGGGGCCCAGTTGGATCTGTGCTCAATCTAACCTGGCTATTTCCCACTTTTATCCAAAACTCTATTGGGTAAAATCAAATGATCTGTCTCTCACCTATGTTTTTGGCACCACTAATGGTTTTTAAAATGGATGTCCGATGACAGAGTTATGGCCCAAGTAATGTATACTGTTGTATCTAGTCTGGGTCTGGTACGACTTGGTCAGACCGGCCTGGATCGAACCCCTGGTACGACCCCACCTGCTAGGCACATCCCAGCCGGGCACGAGGATAGTGAGGCCATGGTGGTTCCTCAAGGGCGTGAGGTGGCTCAGCTCTGTAGGGTCCATGAGGGAGCGGGTCGAGTTGGTCATGGGGGCTCCCTTAGGGCGCGGGGCGGCTCGACTAGGAGGTGGTGGCCCGACCGAGGGAGGCGGCTCAGTCATAGATGAAGGAGGGTCGAATGTGTGGAAGCGTCTTAGTCGTGGGGTGGTGGCGGCTCAGCCATGTGGTGGCGGGGAGGCTGTGTGCGGTGGTGCAATTTGTGAGGAGGACGTGGGCCGGCGGGGGCCGTAGGGTGGCGCAGTTGTGCCATCGCCTTCATCATGGCCGGTGGTGGTGCCGACCACCGTTCTAATTACCCACTGTGGTTCATAGACATTCCTCTATCACAATCAACATTTAACCACAAGGTTTTTGGGGAGAACGAGCCATGATTGTTTGTCCCACACTCTCTACATTAGAGCGGCAACAAGCAGAAATAATTCCTTTTTAATTAAGAAGAAAAACAAGAATGAATAAAGAAAATAATTCAACACTATACCTACCTCATTCGTCTGATTCATTGAATATTTTCCACGGGGAATTAGTGGAAGTTGTTCGATATAGATGAATGTTGGTGACGTCAGTGCCTCCTCATTTGTTATAGATGATGTTCCTCATCGGTGATCCTTTGACGGAGTTTGGAGGATAATTTTTCGAAGGTGAAGCCTTCATCATTGGAGAGATTTTCTCCCCAATTTCCCCTCTCCCAATTCGACCAAATTTCAAAGGATTCCAATATAATAAAATATTTTGGCAAAATTTCAAAATGGAATAAATTAATTGAGTCAGTGTATTAATTAAAAATGGTGTTGGAATAATTTAAAAAGGGTAAGTTCAAGAGACTTCCCTACATTTACGTGGGAGGTTCAATGGTGTTTTATCCTCTTGTGGTCCCCATCAGAATAACCTCTCAAGAGAGGTTATTTCTAGTTGTCCCCACCCCTATAACCTCTAATGGGAGGTTTAGTTCAGGTGGTCCCCACCTATGAAACATCCACATGGATGTTTCAAAATAAAAATAAAAATAAATATATAATAAAATTATTTTTATTTCATTATTTCAAGAATATGTAAAAATCATATATCCACCCTCGACCTATTATGGTCATGGTGAAGGTCTCTTTAAGAGTATACCAGCGCTGCATGTTCAATTGTGCCCTCAGATTTCAATTTCTTGCACAATTTCAAATTTAAAAAAACCCTCTAGCATGTTTACTTACACAGCTCAAAAATGTTCAAAAATTCATTCTAGGAACTCCGGGAATTATAATCATGCACCATCAATTTTTTCGAAATAGTAAAATTCCCCTTTAATTAAAAAAATTTACATGGAAATTTTGGACCTTTACATTCTCCCCACCTCAAGGCTTTACACCCCTATAAGTCACATGTCGATCCTTAATCCCTTCTACAAATTCCGTAAATGTCACCCCATCGTTGATGTCCTTCTCGCCATGGTCAATGATGTTAGAGCACCATGCACATATCACCTCAGCTGGGATAGGTGGATGATGTCATGCACCCAGTGCAACTAAGGTGGAAGAGCTAAGTGGTAAGCCACCTCAAGAAAATTTGATGAGGAGCAGAATATGTCCAATGCACATCGGAGATAACATTCCACCTCAGCCAAATCTTCAAAAACCTCATCGAGATAAGACACATAGAAATAAAAGTTAACGATCCTCGAACTCCAGTGTTCCCTGCCTCCTATCGGCATATGACTTTTGCCTGCTCTGTGCAGTCTTCATCCACACCTGCGTGATCTACACCTTCTATGTGGGAGCCCATACCATCTCTAGTCCCACTAGTGCTAACTCCTCAAGGTTAGTCCAGCACAAAGGAAATCTACAAGGTCACCTATACAACCCCTCAAAAGGTGACATCCCAATGGTGGAGTGATAGTTGTTGTTGTATGAATACTCCACCAAAGGAAGTTCTTATTCCATCTATGACCGATGTTGAGGATTCAAGCATGCAACATGCCCTTGATAGTCTGAATGGTTTGCTCAGTCTTACCATCCATCTGAGGATGGAACGCCGTCTTAAAACGAATCTATGTCCCAAAAGCCTCCAACAACCCATTCCATTGCTGGTATGTAAAACATGCATCACGATTAGAGACAATAATCTAGGGTACTCCATGTAGCCTCACAATCTCCTACACATAGAGGTTTCACATGCTTTCTATAGGACCCTGCTCTCGAATTTATAGGATGTTGGCCGACATGGTGAGTCGGTCGATGATAAACAAGATTGAGTCATTTCCCCTTCATGTATGTGGAAGTACTATCCCAAATTCCCTATATATCCTATACAACTTTCACTCTAGGACCCTTAATGGATGATGCAAGCCAGTTGGTACCTGATGCTCTGCATTCATTTGCCGACAATTGTGTCACTGAGAGACAAAATATGCTACTTCTTTTATCATTTTCGGCCACGTGCGATGTCGTCAGATAACCTGGTACATCTTATCCACATCTGGATGTACTGCTAGAGGGGATGTGTGGAACTCCATCATCAATTCCTCCCAAATCGACACTTGTACCAGAGTGAGTCCTCTATAGAAGATGAGGTCCAACCCAACATCCAAAAATCTAGTAGATGCATGTCATGAGGATATTGAGAATGTAGAGCCTCACATTCAGCATCCCAACACTGCGCCTCTCGAACTCAATAAGGATGTGGGGGAGTGAATATAATATATTGAAGAATAGTTTCTCCATCTCGATCCCCAAAGGATAACTGCAAAGCGGCCGACTACTCTGTCACCTCACCTAGCAGCTGTATACATGACCTACTGATAAGTGCATTTTTACACCATTCCAATTTCCATGAATATAGACTATCTCGATGTCATTTTCCTTGAGGAAATAAATCCAAAGTCATTTTCTGAGGTTCAAGTCCTTCTGAGAGAATATATACCTATGAATGTTGTGATCAGAGTACAGTGTAAATTGTTCGTCCATCAGATAGTGTCACCACATCTTCTAGGTAAAGTCCACTTCTGCTAACTATAGGTCAGGTGTATCATATTTCTAAAAATGAAATATTAGATATCAGGAACCATATGATATCACATATCGCACCCACATCTGGACATATCTGAGCCCAGTCCCTGATGTGTTGCAGTTTACTACATAACCTACGCCCACCTCTGGAAGCCTCAAGATGGGGGAACTAGTCAGCCGCTACCTCAGCTCCGGAATACTCAGTTGGGATCTCTCTGACCAAACAAAGGGATTACCCATATTCATCAAGGCTTATTTTGGTTCTTCAACACTAGATAAATCTAGTACAAATCTCTGTAAGTATCTAGTGAAACCCCAGAAACTTCGTACCTCTATCACACTCTTGGGTGGCTCCAATGAAAGTACGACCTCAATTATCCCTGGATCCACTGCAACTCCAGCCTTCAATAAATTATTTTCCATAATGTGAAACTCTTGGATATAGAATTTCACTTCGGGAGATTACCATAATGCCGGTGCTCTTGATGTGTGTCCATTACAACCTACAAACCACTGACATGATCCTTTTTAGTAGTCGTGTAGATAAAAATGTCATTGATGAAGTCTAATACAATGCGATCATGTAATGCATGAATGTTCTGTTCACGGGTCCCATGAACACTTATGGAATGTTGGTTATGCGAAATGGAATAACCAAGAACACATAATGGTTGTACCAATATCTGAATAATGTCTTCTATACATCCGAGTCTCATAATCAGAGCTGGTGATAGCCTAATATGAGATATATCTTATAAAACCACATTTCTCCCTTTAACAGATCAAAGAGGTTGTCAATCCTCATAAGTGGGTACTTGTTATTCACGCTCACATATTATATGTGCTGATAGTTAACACAAAGTTGCAAATTACTATATGCCTTCATGAAGAAAAAATCATGTCTGCCCTAGGAGAAACACTTTTCTGAATGAATTCTATCACCTATAAGTCCTATAGATTTACCTACAGCTCACGAAGCTCCACTAGAGCCATCTGATATGCTATTGTAGATATCAGTGCTATGAAGGGGTACATGTTAATGTAAATGTCCACCTATATTCGAGTAGGTAGACCCAGAACATCAATAAAAAAACATCCACATACTGGTCCTCCACTACAGGATAACACTGACTCTCCACATCAATAGATCTGAGGATAAGGCTAGCGACCTGATGAGTTATCAGCAGTACTCTCTTCTAGGTACCTCTATCCTATGCTTCAAAGGCTCCCTTCTCCCTGGTGAATGTAATCCTAGTCCCATTCTTGCGGACACACTATTCCTTTGGCCTAATACCGTCAATCTGGACATGGACTTTAGATAACTAGTTAATACCCAAGATGATGTCATAAATCCTCGACGCTAATACTAGTAGATCCCAAGGGAAGTGCTCGTCTCCTAAATTAAGCTCACACTGCCTGCACCACTATGTAATCATCGAATATGCTCTCATAGGAGTCTCAAGCCATAATGATCGAGTCAAAAACTCCATCAGAATCATTGAGCTATGAATGAGGGCAGTTTCAACAATATAATGACTTAAATCTGTGTCAATAAATACTGTAACTAAGGTGGAGTAGAAACAGATCATATCATGAATAATCTCTAGAGTGTAGTGATCATAGGCTTTAACTACCTGGAGCTGAGCTCACCCTTGTCCTCCTACTCCATGTGGTCAGGGTGGAACTCTGGGTGGTGGTGGCAGTAACATGTCGAATCGTCTCCCACAACCGGTTGCATGGACATCTCATCTTCCACTTCCACTTGATCCTTGTAGACCTCCATGGTCGAATCTCTATCTCTGCCTGGGCAGACTCTCAACCATTCACTGATCATCCATATAATGGGTCACACATTCATGATCCATGTGACCATGCCTGCCACATCTGTAACACTACCCACTCATGGAATGATCGGCTCTGCCTCAGGTGCCCCCACACAACCGAATGTAAATCACGCGGTCGTCCACCTATAGTTTGGGTCCATTTGGACCTCTATGACATCTTTCTACTACCAGCTATAGAATACATTACTATGTTACTTCCAGTGGTGTGTCTCACTACTGATGACTACTCAGAATGAAAACACTCGACTAAGAGGGCTCACTTTAACAACCATCCCTATGTCGGGATGCTGAGTAAGATCATTGAAGCCCTCATCTCCCAAATGAGTTTGTATGATCCCCAAAGAATGGGTCTCACACCATATATGTGGTGTATCATGAGAGATCAGTGAGACTCTCTATGTACTATTCCATAGTCATGCTACCCTGTGGCAGAATAAGAATCTCTGGAATGCGCACTACGTGAGGAGTCCCTTGGACAAACTCTACCTGAAATATGCTCTCAAAGTCTCCCTAGAAAAGTGTCACCTCATTGTGAGTGTAGAGAAAAATGTTCCACCATAATCATGCTTCTTCCTGTAGAAGGCTGGTGGTAAGGATCACCATGAAATCAGCTTCTGTCCCTACAAGTTGGAAGACTCTCACTACGACCACCAACCAATCCTATGCCACATGTGGGTTCATCCCTCTCCGGAATGTGGGTGGCCTCTAGTGATGGAACTTGTGCAACATGCTCATGTGGCACACACTCTCTACTGCTGGGGATGGTTTCATTGGTGGACCAATGGATAATGGTACCATTGGTGCCTCCTCTTGTGTCTCTACTAAAATAGGGTCCTACAATGAGGCCTCATCACTCAGTGGGCTATCAGTGCATACCATTCTCACAACCCTAGCTGGATGAATTCATGGAGGCTTATTGAAAACAAACTATTATGCCACAGTCAAAAAGTTATACATGGTGAGCTGACTCAATATGATCACAATGAAAACTATTCAAAACACACACACAAATAGTGTTTTCAGGCACAAAGTCATAAATTAGAAGTCAGGGTCCTATTGTATGGATATGTCAGCCGCTGCACCAACACTAGATTCCCTAAACTGATAACCACACTCACTGCACATAACAATATTTATATTAAAATTTTAATGGTCATAGTCTTATGTTCTATAGTAGAACCAACTCCTCGGATACCAATTTATCACGACCCATCTCCCAGTGCCCGTGCCATGAATACCCAAAGCCCGCCTTCCATAGTCCAGGTGCTGGCGACTAGTGCCGAAGGCATATTCCCTATAATTGGGATTGCATTGCCTTTATAACTTGTAATCACATGATACAAAACAAAGATCATGATATGAACTCATGTAAACTGAATAGAAATCAATGCAAGTGTAGTATGTAAACGGGGCCAGAATAAAATCCTAACTGGAAAGTACAAGGAAAATAGGAAAGTACATGACAATGATGGGTGAAAATAAGCTCATGGATCGTCCACCATTAATCATACCTGAAGGCTTGGTATAGCTCATGAATGTTTGTCTCTGCGGTTCACCTCGTCTAACGTCGACCTCCGAGCTACCTGCAATCCTAGAACCCACGTCCTTAGTCAGCGCTGTCTGTCATCTCTATCAAACACAATGAAGTGTGGGCATTGCTTGTGCAGGGTTGAGTATAACAATACTTATTAAGGACCCTGAGACACTGAAGGTATCACAAAATATTTAATTGATAACCCAAAATGGAAGGAAACAACTGATAACGATACTTTGGTATATGCCCAAGCATATGACTAAAATTTCAAGTAAACCCATTTCAGTCATGAGGAAAACACAGAGTCCAACTCAAAGCCCAATGCTTAACTATTCCACAATGTAAAGAAAACCACAAATGCTAGTACCACATAGTTATGCCACACAGAGGAAAGCCACAAAGGTATTACCACAATGAAAAGTGTCTCACAGGTACGAACTCATTTCACACCAGGTATAACTTATTTTCAGTTGTAGAGATGATTAGATATAAATACTGAATCATATTAATCTGTAAAGAAGCAGACCCACACCGAATCGCAAGGATCTGAACCACATAGGATCACCAGTTGTTGATCCACAGAAGATCGATATGATCTGATCCACACATAATCGCTAGGTGTTGACCAACACAGGATCACTTGGAGATGAAAGACACTAGATCGCTAGGAGATGACCCACACCTGATTTCATGGTTTTGACCCAAATAGAATCGCTATGTGCTTCCCCACACAGGATCTCAAGGTGCTTACCCACACATGATCTCTCTTAGTGCTGAGCCACATAGGATCACTCTACATTATTTATGTCAAAGCCAGCTACAGGGTTCCTGCATTGTGCTCACTCGTATCTTGGAGGATCCGCTCCACATGCTACTAGTTGATACTCCATCTGTCACTAAGTCTCAAGAAGATGAATTCGAAAGGATCACTACTTCATAGGGGTCTCAATGCAAAAGACGGTGTGTCAATCTGATGCCCGGTCTTTGAGTTATTAGCCTTATATTCAGTAGGGCCCATTTGGATCTCCGCACTGTCCAACCTGAACATTTCCCAACAATATATAAAACTCTAGTGGGGTGTAATAATGAAACCATCTCACTCCAAGGTTTTTGGTGGCACAGATTTTTCGTCAAATGGATGTTCGATGCCAATGCCATGGCCACAGGGTCCATCCCGTCATGTAGTGAGGACTGTGAGGCTGCGGGGGGGGGGGGGCATAGGGACGTGGGGTGGCTTAGATGTGGGGGTTTTGCGAGGGCGCACGACGGCTCAGTCGTCGGGGCCGCGAGGGCATGGGTCTTTTCGGCTGTGAGGCAGTCCCCCGACCGTTGGAGGCGATGCAGACGCGGAGGGGGGCATAGAGGTCACAAAAATAGGTGTCGTGGTCGTGGTGTGGCAGTCCGGCTGTGGACCAGTGGCGGCATCGCCACAGGGTAGTGACTTAGCCGCGGGGTGGCGTAGAGGTCGTGGGCAGCGATTCCACGGTGTGCGGGGGCCGTGGGGGGGTAGTGGTCACGGGGAGGTTCTAGGGCGTCGTCGCCTATGTTGCGGCTGACGATGTTGTCGACCGCTATTCTCGTGCCCCATCCTAGGTTGTAGTTGTTCCTCCATTGTGATCAACAATGAACCACATGGTTTGTTGAAAGGATGGTACATGATTGTTTGCTCGCACTCACCGTGTTACAGCAGCAGCAAGAGGTTATAATTCCTTCTAGAATTATGAAGAATAAAAAGAATGAATAAGTGAAATAATTCAAACACCCTTCCTACCACGGTCAATTGATTTATTGATGATTTTTGCGGGGGGGGGGGGGGGGAGACGATGAAGTTGGGAATAGACGGATGTTGGTGACATAGACTTCTCCCCATTCATCAGTGAAGATGTTCCTCACTGGCGATCCTTCAATGATGTTTGGAGAAGATTTCATCAAAGATGAATCGTTCTTAAATTCATAGATTTTCTCCAAATATTTTTCCTCTACCAATTCCAAAAAATTGAAAAGGTAGAAAATATTATCAAATATGTTGGAACATTCTCAAATTGGAATAAATTAATTAATATTGTGTATAAATTAAAAAGGGAGGTTGAATAATTAATCAATGGTAAGTTCGATAGGATTAACCTCATTAATGTGGGAGGTTCAAAGGGGTTTTAACCTCTAGCGGTCCCCAAAACCATAACCACTCAGGGGAGGTTAGTTCAGGTGTTCCTTACCTACATCACATCTCTGGGAAGGATTTGTTTATGTGTTATCAACCTATTAAACATCCACATAGATGTTTGTAAGGACAATTAAATAAATTTAACAAAAAATTATTATTATTTTATTTTTTCAAAAATATCTGAAAAGCGTACTTCCACCCTCGACCTAATGCGGTTGTGGAGAAGGTCTCTATATGTGTATACTGGCACTGTGAGTTCAATGGTGCCCTCGTATATCAATTGCGAGCACCAGTTCAATAGTTAGAATAACATGCTAGCAAGTATACTGAATGTACCCAAAAAGAAGTTCAAAAATTAATTCAAGACACTCCGGGCCTCCAAATCACACGTTTTCAAACATCACAGTATCGTAAAATTACAATTTTATTAAATAAAATTTACATGAAATTCTGGGTCTTTGCATTATTTATTATAATATATATTTTTGAATATTATAGCATGTGATCATATTTTCGAATTTATAGCATATTGTTTGAAAATAGATAATGTTTTGTTAATTACTGGAAAATAACATACCGAAGTAGGATGGTAAAATTGTATAATTTATAGAGAAGTCCCACATAGATTATGAAAGTTGGAGTGTTTAACATTAATAGAATGATCTAAGTTAAACATTCTTAGCCAGAGAAGAGGTGATGGTCTTAGCAGTCATAATGATCAAATTAACAAAACTCTTAACAAAAATAGGAATTAAATTGTATAGTAAAATAAAATAAACACGAATAAATTTATATTGTCATACAATAATAGTAATTATCAAAAAATAATATTTTCATGATTCTAGAGATCCAATAATGAAACAACTAGCATATTGTGATCCCAAACTAATGATAAACACAATCCAATGTAAATATCAAAAGACAATACATAGAAAAATATATTGAACATTGATAAAATCTTTAAGCATTAAATACATATTGAAATTTTCATTAAAAAATATTTATAATTCTTTAAATATATACAATAATTAATTGAGGATAAAAATACATAGAAAATTTAGAGAAATATCATTCAAAAAAATTTATATAATAGTTATGTTTTTATATTCAATTGTATATCTATAATTCAATGGTAATATGCCACTACTATAAAATACAATGATGTATCTCTATAAAATGTGAAAAATATAACGTACCATATTTCTATATACTAAATGAAATATTTATATTTTGAAATTTAATTAAATTATATTTCATTTTAAATCAATCAATATAATTTATCATACATATAAAATTGAAATTTTATAATTTATCATTTTTTAATGTTTATACCATTTGAAAAATTGATATTTCATAAAAAATCACTATATAATTCCATTATAATTAAAAATAGTAAAAATTTATTTCTAAATTATTTATTAGAGTTAGGATAATTATACAACCACTTGAATGCTATTTTAATCGATAATAATGAGTTACAATAAGAGACAAATTTTTTATTATTTTAATGACTAAAGTAGATTCTAATATAATGCAAAATATAATTTAAGAATATAATAAAATAAAATTAATGATTACAAAATATTGGAAAAAAATATAATCAAAATGATATATAATTAAAATTAAAATTCCACAAACATAAAAATAAGAATAAGTTGATAAAAAATAAAATTGTATATAACCCAAAGAGAATACATACAAATAATTATTATGTTATTGAGTAATAAAAATATTATATATATTAAACTAATTATAAAAAATATAGAACATTTAATGATATTGTACTGATAAAACAAATTGAAATGAAACCATAAATTATGATGATGATGTTCACTACACCAATAGTAAATGTGGTAATTATTATATAGAATAATAAAATAATAATTGAAAATATGTAAATTGAAAATATAAGATTAACCATTATAAAAATGACAAAAGATGTTTTTTATAAATTTATACCCATAGTGAAATGATTGGTGAATCCATAATTCTTGCAAAGTAGCTTATTCAATATATTAGGGAGTAAATATTATATCATTAATAATGTATAACTAATTATATAGAATTTTGTTGATATAAATTAAATAAATAATTATAAAAGGTAAATTTTTTAGTGAAAGGAAATAATCTATGTGAAGTTATAATAAAAAATATATTGAAAATAAATTTTTGAAGACTGTGATGGATTTAATGAGATTTTTTGGGTACACATTATATAGAAATGGGTAATCGAATTGGATAGTCAAATCTCGATGATATTATCAAACATTCTTCCTTAATTATATTGGTAGTAAATCGATGATCCCAAAATCATTAACTTTATAAATTTGAAATAATATGATATTTTGAAAACTAATGTATTTCTAGGAATGATAGCTATGCAACATTGATTGGTATGCTTGATGAATACCAACTAACATTGATGAAACTTTAAAACTGATGCAAGGGTTCTTTATTTTGAAACGCATTATATATTAAGATAAATCTAGTTATATAAAATTTTATGATTTTATAGAGGATGATTGAGGATATGGATATTTGATATCGAACATACTGAAATGAAATTAAATAAAAGAAATCAATAATATTCAGTAATTTGAAATAAAGATAAAACATACATTATTCATCCCATCACAAAAGAATTTTTCATATATCTTAACATTGTTATTCCAATAATGTAGAACTATCTTTAAATAATACACACCACCCTGTGTATAATTAGTTATAGGGTTATACTAAAACAACACATTAAAAATCAATATATTAGTATAATGTTTTATTATATATTTGTTTAATTAAATCATATAATGGAATAAAAATTATAATCCCCATATGTAAATTTTGGATATATTTTTAATTTTTGGAAAATATAAATTGAAAAGGTAATTATTATCTCCATCATTTTTAAGTTAAATTAGACTCTTAATAAGAAAAATAATAATAATAGTAATTATAATTTAAATATAATTACTTTATAGTTATTGATGAATGTCATTATCTTTAAATTACTCAAATTATAACATTTAATTAATCTATTATACATTCCACAATCATATAATAAATTCTCTACATTTTTAATTAATTTATTCTTGTTTACAAGGATATATGCAATCTTTTTTAGGAATCAACAAGTATATTAGAAAAAATTAGTAGAAAAAATATGATCCAAATATATAATATGATATGTCCAAAATTATTCCAAATATGAATTAATATATTTTAAATAAAATACGAAAAACGGTAATTATCCCAAAATATATAGAGTGAGATTTTTGGAAATGTTATCAAATCCCATAAATCATTCATAATTTCAAAACCTGTAAAATAAATCAATTCTATCAATAGGTCCTGAATTGTTCATGATCCATATTACATGATGAGTAGACATGTCTATATTTAGTTATCAGCTCGAGCATGAGAGTATTTGAATATTATTTCACATTGGGTGATATATTTGTTGTGTGACGTTATTATTGTTTCATATATATGTTCATATTTTCTATTAATTCACATGTGGCATGACAGTTCTTGAAATTTTATTATGTATGAATTATTCTAGGCACTCAGTGTTATTTTTTAAACATGCATCATTTTGGACATTAATTGTAATATGGGATTTGGGTTAGTTATTTAAAAGTTTTCCCTTCTGTAAATGAACTGATAATGGATCCTACCATTAAATTTATAATGATATTATAATGATGGAAGATGATAATAAATGTGTTTCTAAATGATAAAATATAATAATGAGATATCATTCACCAATTATTAACAAGGATGTTGGTGTTAGATGGTTTAGGGTAGTTATAGCTCCTCGGTCATTACCATGTTGCATGAAAATGGGGAAAATTTTCTTATATCATGTTATTATTTTTATCAAACCAAAATCAGATAACATTTTTTAATTACCCCTAAGACATGTTTAGCATATTTTAGAGATATTCCCACTATTATATTTCTTATCATACTTTTATATGGATGAAACAATGTCCCATACATTTGCATTGTCTATTTATTATGAGAATGTTGTGGATTTATCCCCATTTATCTAACTTTAATTTTTAGGGATATGGGTCATAATAAATGATTTAATTTTGAAGTGGTATCTGTCTATATAAATTCTTGATGGTACTACAGTGAAAATTTACATATGAGGATTTCGTTAATGACAAGTGGTCGATAAAAATAACTGTGTGGGTTGTGTTTCATGAAATAAACTATGTTTAGGAATATAATAATGTTGGGAGTGATTTCAATAGTAAATACACAGATAAATACCATATGTTTCACATGGTTTTATCAAAATTCCAATGAGTAACATGTAAGTTACATGATTAAATTCTATACAGAAAGAATGCGTAGGCCATAAAGGTTTTTGATATATTTACTTCCATGGTGGTTTTTTATGGAAATAATAAATTGAAATTTTTAATATTAATCTTGTCACTTTTTGGAATGGTGATTTGGTAACACATCATATTTATTGTGTAATTTCATCTTTAGATTGATGCCTCTATTGATGAATACCTAATATGTGCAGAGGACTATAGGGAGAATGTGTTTTATGGAAATATCATGTCGATCATTCATATATAGTGGAAAAATGTGAGTGTGGTTGGTGTAATTTTGTATATGTAATAGAATATGAAGTTTCAATTGCCCAATATTTTTGACTTGGAATCTTAGTGGCACAGGGGAATATAGCTTGAGGACGAGTTGTTATAATTTAGGGAGAATGTAAGATCCCAGCTTTTTTCTGGGTTGTAATATGAATATGTTGCGATTTTTGGATGCCAAAATAATACACATTTTGATGCAATTTAGGACATTATTTTTTGGGTTAGATCCTTTTAATTTAATTCAAATCCTGCATTAATGCGAAACATTAAAAATTTACACCATCTATAAATGTTACTAACCACAAGATGTGAAATTAGAATACCCTTAATTAAATTTTGATTCCTGAAATGTTGAAATAAAATTTTGGTTGATATCTAACCCACCAGACTCCCCTCTTCCTCACAAGATATGTCTAGAACCCTTTATTATTTTCAATATATTCCAGACACACCTTCTTCATATACCAATTCTCCTTTATTCACCTCCATATTTGAATGATGATCCCCAAATACATCCTCACATCGGGTGTTCTTCTAATTATTATATATATATATATATATATAATTTACTCCATATCCTAGATAAAATGTGGATTTTAACAATTGTTTGAATAGACTTATATCTATGTTTGTTTGATCTCGATTTATTTAAATAATAGATCTAGGAATTGAATCAATATCTCTTTCTACGTATTTATTCCTTTGAAATTTGAGTTTTTTATTGGCAAGTGTTCTTTCATCATTTTTTATATGGTATGTTATCATAAAATAAAATACCACAGACTTCATTATCAATTAAATGTAAATTAATGTATTAAATATGAAGTTTTTTTGCTACTGTAATTGCATAAAAAAATAATTAATGTAGTAAATTATTTTTTTTAGGAATTGATGATTATATTTGATGATGTATATCATTAAATGAAGATGATTAATTGGTGACAAAATTATCAATATAGTAATAAAAAATTTGGAATAGTTTATTTTTTAGTTAATTATAAAATTATAAAATTGTAAATAGAAAATAATTAATTTTTATTTAAATTAATGTGAATAGTTTGAAACATGTGATTCTGTTAGGGATAGTTAATTGTATAATAAATTTTTGTAGGTTTTGATGATAATTGAATTGATTGAGATGGAATATTTAATGGAGTAATTACCTTGGGATATTGAATGGATTGAGATAGAATAATTAATAGAGGAATTACTTAAGGATATTAAATTGATATTGATGGAATAATTAATTGATGAACTAATTATGGTTATTTAATTTTTTAGATTGGGAATAATTATTTTATGACTAATTTAATTGTGTAATATTATTAATTAATGAAAATTTTAATAATGTTATTAAATGGATTTATTAATTAATAAATAATGAATTAGAGTTACTTATTTAAATAATAGTTAAAATAAATAATGGGATTATATATGATTTATATCAATGGAATTAATTAATGGGATTGACATGGCCAATTAATTTGTGAATTAATTATAGGGATTGACTAAAAATAATAATTTACTGAGTAAAATAACGGTAGATAGATTAATTACAAGAAATGATTTGGATTAATTAATTAGTGAATTTATTACATTATATAATGTTATGACTCTTGTGTTTGATCAATACATTATAAAATTTATTAATGGTGATTTTTGTGTTGAATAAATTTAATGGTTTAGTTAATGAATTTTTGATTTTATTAATAGGGATTGTTATGATGATTTTATTGAATGAATTAGAATTACTATTTTGTAAATTAATCAATGTGGGTTATTATGTTATTGAATTAATAATATTTCATAATTAATTGTATAATTATTTAATAGAAAATATTTTTTTGAGTAGGAAAATTTAATATTGATTTAATTTTATGATATTAATATATTTGATTCGAGATAATTATTTTTAGTATTAATTTTGATTTATTGAAACTGTGAATGATATAAATATTTAATAAAATAATTATGGTTTTTCATTTTGTAAAATTTTTGTTAATTAATGGATGATTTAATTAGTGGGATTGAAGAAAATAATTTATAAATTATATAAAGGGATTTTTGTGGTATCTAAATCATAGAATTACTAATGGGCTTGTTCATATTAGTTCATTATTAAATTAAATAGAGTAATTGAAATATTTAATTTATTATAATGTTAATTAAATTTTATTAATTTTATTAGTTCGTTTTGGAAATAACAAATGGATATAAATTTGGTAATTAAATTTATAATTGATTAATTGAAGATATTTTATTAATTAAATGTATAATTTTTGATACTAAAGATATTGTTAATTAATTGTTGAATTAATTACCAATAATGTATATTTTTAATTAATTTTCAGATTAATTAATGGACTTTTATATATTAATTCATGAAATATTTAATGAATGTAATGATGATTAATTGTGTTTAGAGTTTAATTTTTTTTCTAATCATCGTTCAAAAATGGTGTGTTAGACATGATGATCTACAATAATTATAATGTTATAAACGCATAGTAGAGTACTGAAAAAAATTCTAGAATTAATTAATGGATATAGATGATACAATTTCAGATAATAAATTGGGGAATTAACCAAGTTATATTGATTCAATTAAATATTTAATTAATTGGTGAATTAATTATGTTATATTGAGTTAGTGGGTTAGTAATTAATTTGTGAATTATTTATTAGATGTTTATTTAGTGAATAGTTTAATTAATTGTTGAATTAATGAATTTTTTTATTACGAAAATTTTAAATTAATTATTGTTTGATCAATAGAGAGATAGACATGACGATTGATGACAATGCTGATATACATGAATAATTTTTAAATGTGTGCTAGACAAGATGATCTATTTCAATGATAAACCTATTGGTATGATTGCAAAATCAGGTGCTAGATATTATTATCTACACCTATCATAGGTTCCAATAGTTGAGAATTGGGAGGCTAGATATGATGATATACACAAGTGGTATTTAATATTTTTAGAATTGGGAGGCTATACATTACTTTATATGACCATGATTGATATATAGATATGTGAATTTTTTCTTAACGGGGTACTAGACATGGTGTTATAATCCATGAACATTGTTAGTGGAATATGGTGTCAAATTCCTTAATAATGAAATTGAGATATAATGGATAATTAAATCACAGTTGTTAAATTAATTGTTCATTAATAATATTATAATTTTTATACTTTGACAAGGGATAAAATAGATATTGAGATTTTTGTATCCTCATGAAAACACAGGTCCATGAAGTTAAATAATGGATAATTGAATAAATTAATTTTTTTACTTTATAACTTGTCATTTGTTCATCTAAAACATTATAAAATATTACTGACTTGACGTTCTTCAATAAACAACAATTGTTTGCCTACTATGTTGAACTAAAAACCTGCTCAGCTAGCCTGATTGTTACATGAATATATTACATGATTACATGAATTTTATTTGGAAAAGGTCCATCATTTGGGATAATTGGGATAGAACACGGTAAGGGAACTAGATATAGAACAAGACCATCTTAGGATAAATAAATTACAGTATTTATAGTTTCATATGATGGATGGTACATACATTATCATTTTATAATAATTGTTTAGTTAAAAAATTATTTCTTATTTGGGTGTTCTTTTGATATTGGTTTTGTATGATGTTACCTATATATTCATATGATATTGGTTACTTAATTATGATGTTGTATTAATCTAGTAAATATGTGGGATTAGTGTAATGATCCAATGTTTTTCAAAGGTATTTACATATAAATATGTCATTAAATTAAATTAAAACACAACATAATGAACGAAAATGTTCAAAGTGATCGTTAAGCAAAAGGCTTTCATTTTCGTTTTTAAAATTTAGATAATATGACATACATGATTGCAATCAGTAATTTATTTGGAGTACAATAAGAAAAAAATTATTTTTGGTGAATATTAACCTACCATAATGAAAACTAACATAACCTTGTGAATAGTGATATACCCTAATGAATAGTATCCTTACGTATGACAATATATAAATAATATTTAAATAGAATGTATGAAATATAAATATTTTAGAATAAGTACATTTATGTTTTAAAACTGGTTTTGGATAATAAATTATGATTTCAATAAAATATTAAATTAATCATATTTAGAATATTATTTTTTAAAATTTTACTTCATTTTTTATTCTAAACAATAAAAATTGGATTGAGTGAATTTTTTGGATTTTTCTGAAATAGATGAATTTTTAATGAATTTTGAAATACCTTAATTTACAAAAAATAACATATATAATCTAATTATATAGTTATGCATGATGTTCTCTTGATGTAACATTAATTTTTTCAGGTTCACATGATAAAAATACTATTATTGGTCATGGAATACTCACAATTCATTTTCTTGTGGGGAATTAAAAAACAAATGAATTTTATAATGAGAAAACCCCTCTCCCCCTCAACTATAAAAATTACCCTTCACACACTCATTTCCCCGCACCTCTTCAGATTCAAGAATTTTCTAAACTCAACCCAAGCATCATCCCTATCCCCTTACCCATGTCCAAAATCTCCTAGTATCATCAAAATAATAAGCCTAAATCCCCTAATTAGGATCTCAAGAGGAGGTCTCAAGAGGTAATTTCCCTTCCTCTTTCTGTTAATTTCCTTTCAATTTCATGTTCCTTACTTATTCTATCACCAAAAATCCTCAACCACATGGTATGGTAACACAAATATCAAACATATACCGGAATATTATGATATTAATGGTATATTTTACCATCCAACAACTTCCCCTATTCCATTAATTTTATATATGAAAACATTGTTCTTTAGGTGTAAATCTATCACCTTCAAGTAGGACATGTTTTCATTTTTCATTTCTAATTTAAAATATGGTCATGAATACATTTATATGGTTCAAGAATAATAATTTACATTTATTATGTCCTATTAAATGTTTTGGATCTAACATACTAAAAGATTAATCAAAACAAGTTCGTTGTGGTCAAAAATCTTCTCAAATTAACTCATACAGTCGTCATTTAATTAATATCTAATGATTAATCCAAAATGTATACAATATAATCAATTGATAGATTATTTAAACTAATGGAAGATAATTACTAACATTTACTATAATTTTTCGATGTTACCCATGTTCTACAAGAACATCAATTTAAGAATGCATGTGAATAGCTAAAGAAAAACAAAAAAAACAAGCATTCCCGAACAATTTTTTTATACACTATAACTCATGAAAAGACACATAAAATAACACAATGAAACTATAATGAACCATATTTGTGTACAGTAGGTTCTAGAACTATTAATTAATGTATTTAATGTTGTTATAAATTACATTAAAGTGAATGAAGTGTTTAGATATAAGGTAAGGGGAAAATCTCGAACCAAATTTTATTTCTTCATGTTCTCCCTCTTTCACTCCATATATGCTGTGTTCAATCCATAAAAATAATTTTTTCATTATTATCATACCTTTTCTAGAATATAAATTAATTATAATGAATTTTATCTCAAACCAATGTTTTTCAAAATTAACATTCTTTGAAAATCACACAGCTGACTTCTCACTCATGGTTGATGGCTATCGGATCATGTATGATATTCCCACAACATTTTAGGAACATAATTATTTTTATGTGTTATTATGAGATGAAACCCATTCTTTTTAATGATATATTAATGTTCATTTTTTATATAATATTATTATGGCATGCATGACAAATGACAATGTTATGATGTGAGAGGTGCAACTGTAATTATATAGAGCAATCTGAATTATACAATGTGATGGATGCATCTGAAATTATATAGCCCTCCAATGCATTGCTAAAATTGATTAATCTTTTTAGTAAATCTAAAATGATGTGTGGAAATTTTTCAAACATAGTACATGACTATGTGTGCTAGTTAACCACAATGACATAATGTTTTTAATGTACTCCCACATTTCATGTCTTTTATTAGTGATTCATCTCATGTTCATGATCCTTTCCCTATGTTATGATTATAATCACCCCATTATATATTGATCATATATAACCTCATAATGGTCTTTTAGACCCCCCCCCCCCCCTTTGTATATCCTTACTTGACTACATATACATAGGAGTTTTCATGTTTAAAAAAAGATATAGGAGAAAGAATTAAATAAATGATTATGCTTGATGTTGTAATTATTATGTATGGACCTAGTTTTCATATGACACATTTCCTTTGGATACTCTATGTATAATAATATAATGTGTTTATATTTAAAATGATTTAATATTAGTGTAAGAAAATTTTGGTATGCTATAGTTGGTATCATAAGAAAGGTTTAGTTTATTTGGAAATTAAGATTAGTTGACACACGAGGAGACCTCAAGCATGAGACTATGTACCAATATGAACACCAGAAAAAATAAATAGGAATACCATATCATATGATTTTTGTATAAATAATTAAAATTAATAAGTTATTTATTCATGAATCATTGACTTTTGTTTTTTTCTAACCTTTTCTTTTATATATAATAGTTGGAACCAGGAGAATCCAAGCCAACAACTTGTGTGAAGGGCAATAAAACAATTTCTTGAATGAATTACCAATGATTTGGGAGGTGTAGATAAAAACATAATGTAGATGATTACCCAAATATACTAGTTTATGAAAAAATAAGCATAATTATGGGAAATGTCCTCCCTAACCAAAATGAAAAAATTGGCTATCGAATGTTTTATGTGTCATTGACCACCGATGTTTAGTGGATCTTCCAATCCACTGGTTATAGAACAGTGGGTCAACTCTATGGAGGAGATCTTTTCTGTTCTCTATTTATCATAGATAGATATGGAGACTATAGATACTTATTGTCAATATGGAGAGGTCGAACAATGATCGCCTTTGATTAAGAACACAATGAAATGGGTGGACATTGAATAAATTGAGTGTGATTACATTAGGATACTATCTTGTAACAAGTATATCCCATGAACGCTTTGCAAAAATATGGAGACAAAATTCATAGAGAACATTAAAAGTAAGGGAAACTGTCATAACCTATGAACTGAATTTCATTATGATTTCATGTAATGCTTTGGGCTTTATCATCTATAATGACAAAAAAATTGATAGATTCTTTAGTGGATTCAAACCACACCCTGACAAGGCTCATTAAGATTATGTCTTTGGGATATATGAAGTATATTTTTGTGTGATCTCGAATTGGAGATAGTTTTTCGATAATGTTTCCATGAATATGGTGATAGGAAATAAATATAGAGTTTCAACACAGAGGATCTAATGAAAAATGTGGGAAGAGAACTCAACGACCCACATGACAAAAATGAGGGAAGCTTTACCATGATAACTACATCAAAATGAAGGGGAAGTGATTCAAATGTGTGGAAGAAGGACCCCATGAAAATTATTTTAAAAAATACATGAAAATGATGTATAATGAAGAAAATGAAATGAGAGAACAACCCATGGTTCAATGATACAACTGTAGGGACATGGGCACTATGAAACTACTGCACAAATACTCGAGTTCTTGATGGTAATCATCATTATCATCCACTAAAGACAAATGAAAAATAAAAGGCTTATGCCATCACTACAGAAAAAATGGATGATGATAATGATTTCGTAAATGGTTCACTTCTTATTCACTCAAGAATGAAAAAATGATTATTTGATTCTAGTTCCAATTATTCCTTTATTTAGAGCATGTTTTCTAGAACAATATAATTTAATCACTGAATTATTCAAATAGAGATATATGTAAAAACACCAAGGTGTGAAATAATGGCAACCCATGTGTTTGACTCTTCTCCTATTGGAATATGTGGGATGATTCTTCTAGTGAATCTTGTAACACATAATTTTGTGGGATTTATCACTATAATGGGTATTTATTGGCTCTCTTTATATAGAGAACATCTCAACATTCTGGAAAAGGAAATATCATCTAATATACTAAACCATCCCATGCTCCTCTTCAAATGAAAGGATGATCATGAATATCCTTTTAAAAATCCTTCATCTAAGTGGGTGTTGATTCCCTAGGAAGAATCATACCTATCTCAAATGGTGGGGTCAAAGGAAAGTCCCAACCATGCTGAAATTTCCCATATTGGGGGAATAAGATGATGTATTTCCCGAAGAGTTACATAGACTTATCCCATATTTTGAGGTAGAGTTCTCTATAGAACACAAACTTGGAGATACTCCTTTCAAAATGAGTCCCTATAGGATATCTCTATTTGAACTGTATGATTTAAATAAGTAGAAATAAGAGAATCTGGACAAAGGGGTCATATTCTGCAGTGCATCACCATTGGTTCCCTAGTGCCCTTTGGGATGCAAAAGGAGGAACAATGAGTTTGTGCATGGATTATCGAGAACTAAACCATATCACCATAATGAAAAAGGATCATCTTCCATGTATTGATGAATTATTCAATCAAATAAAATGATCTCAATACTTCTCAAAACAGGATCTTCCTTCCAGATAATTTTAGTTAAAGGTGATTAAGGAAGATATTCATAAGACTTCCTTCTGTACATGGTATAGGCACAATGACTTTCTTTTGATGCACTTTTGACATACTAGTGCCCCTAAATTCATCATGGATTTGAAGAATATAGTCTTTAGACATTACTTAGGAAAAAATTATGGTAGTTTTTATTGATTATATAATCATCTACTCCAATATAATGTATGATCTTGAAGAACATCTATGACTAGTGATGGCGACAATAATAATGGAGACGTTGTACACCATGTTCAGAAAGTTGGACTTTTGGATAAAGCATGAAACATTCTTGGGACAAGTGATCACAAGAGAGATAATTTCTGTAGAACCTTCTAAAATATGGAGATTGAGGAATGGGTCGCTCCTTCTAGTGTCCTAGAAATCCATAGTTTTTTAGGATTATCTGGGTACTACAATTGTTTTGGAAGAAATTTCTCATTATCACCATGACCTCTAAATAAGAGTACAATGAAATGGGTATAGTATGTATCGATGGAAGAATGTAAGGGAAAATTCATGGAGCTAAAGAGAAGGTTGATCAATGCACCTGTACTGACAGTACAGAAAATTGTGGAATGATTTTTTATATATACTGATTCAATAAAGAATGGGATGGGTTTTGTACTCTTGAAAAATGATAATGTAATAGCCTAAGCCTCTTGATATTTAATGATCCATGAGTAGAACTACCTGACTCATGATCTAGAGATGGAAGCCGTTATTTTTATGCATGAAAACATAGCGGCACTACCTTTATGGGGAGAAATATAACATATATACTGACCAGAAGTGCCAAAATTATATATTTACACTAAAAAGATCAACATGTGTAAAAGGAGATGGTTAGAGATAATCAAGGATTATGATTTCTCTTTTCACTATCATCCTGGAAAGGCAAACAAGGTAGATGAGGGTCCATGAATAAAGGAACCTGCTACTGAAGACATGTTACGTATAGAAAAAGACTATATCTAATTGGATATGAAAAGAATGGATTTAGAAATCATAAGGGAATGAGATACATCATATCTTTCCCAAATTATTGATAAACCATCCATCAAAGATAACATTTTAGATTCAAAAAGAGATGACGTATAGATACAAAATAGGGTGAATTCATTAATGGAAAATAATCTTCAAGTCTTCCATCCTGGGAGTACCATGTTGTACCTTGATATCTGGGAACACTTCTGGTGTGATAACATGAAAAAGGAGGTGGCAGAATATATCTCAAGGAGCATAGTATGTTAGCATGTTAATGTAGAGTGAAAAATTTTTATAGGGATGATGCATCCATTTCCTATATCCATGTGGAAACAATAGAATGTTACTATGGAATTCATCATGGGTATCCCGAATCCGTCGAAGGGAAATAATGTGATATGGGTTGTGGTTGACCGCCTCTCCAAGACTGCCCATTTTATGACCATTTGGGATGATCTATTTCTTTGAAAACTTGGAAGGATATATGTGATGGATGAGGTGAGACTATATGGTGTTCCACTCTCAATTGTCTTATATCATGATCCAAGATTCAGACCCAAATTCTAGAGGATCCATCAACATGTTTTGAGTACTAAACAAAATTTCAGCATGGCCTATAACCCACAAACTGATGACCAATCCGAAAAGAATATTTTTTCACTTAAAGATATGCTAATATCCTTCTCTCTAGAATTAAACAGTTGATGTCATCAACATCAAACATTGGTTTAGTCCTCAAAAAACAATAGCTACCACTCAAGTATTCAGATGTCTCTATGTGAAGCTTTGTATAGAAACTGATGTAGAACTCCAACCTGTTGGGATAAAGTTATGTAAAAAATGCTACATGGACCTGACATTTTTCAATTGATGAAAGAGAAGGTTCATGTCATCCAGAAACACATCAATGCTGCTTAGAGTAGAATGAAGAGATACACTATCAACCATCTAAGGGACATAGAGTTTGACATTGGAGATAATGTCTTTCAAATAATATCATTTTGGAAGAGAGTCATGTAGTTTGGTATGAATGGGAAGATAAGACCAAGGTACATTGTCCCCTTTTAGATCCTTGACTGCATAAGAGATGTGGGTTATTATCTTGCACATCCATATAATATGGCTCATGTTCATGATGTGTTTAATGTATCACTACCGAGGAATTACATAACAGATCCCACACTAATACAGAACTCAGAGGTGGTAGAGTAAGAAGATGATCTTTCCCATGAGGATAAGTCTGTAGAGATTATGGAAATGATATATAAGGATCTACACAACAAGAAAACCCACCTTTTCAAAGTGTTTTTGAGGAACCATAATTTTGAGGACGCTACATGGGAACCAGAGTATGTGATGAAGAAGAATTATCATCACCAGTTTGTGTAATGTGAAATTTTGAGGGAGAAATTTCAAAATGGGAACAAATTTAATGACCCATGTTTTTAAATTGAAATTTCCTTCTTACTAATATGAAAAAAAGCACATAAAGACACATCATAATAATTTATTAAGTGCTCTGTGAACTTTAAACATAATTTTGTCACATCTATGTTTGAAATTTTGAAAATCTGACATACAGAGTTCCAATTTGTATGTTATTTGGTGTCCTATAAGAAAAATATAATTTTTTTGAATAGTAACATACCATTATGAATAGTAACATACCCTTATGAATACTGACATACCGTAATGAATAGTAACCTTTACTATTATAATATATAAATAATATTCAAGTTGACAGTATGATATACATAAATTTTAGAATAAGTAATTGAATTTTTGGAAACATTTTTGGGATAATAAATTATGATTTTAATTAAATATTAAATTAATCATATTTAGAATTTTTTGGGAAATGGAATTCATTTTTTAAATCTAAATCTAAATAAGTTGTTGGAGAGATTTTTTGGTATTTTTCTGAAATACCTGAATTTTCGATTAATTGTGAAATATAATAATTTACAAAATATAATCTAAATAATATAATTATAGTGTCATGCATGATGTTATTCTAAAGTAAGTTTAATTAGTTTGGGTTTATATTAAAAAATTAATGTTCTTTGTCATGTATGTCTCACTATTATTTTTCTTGTGGGGAAATAATAAACAAATGATTTTTAAACTAAGATAACTCCTCTCCCATCGACTATAAAAACAACACTTCACACCCTCATTTTCTCAACACACGCAAGATTAAATACATGTCTAAACTCTTCCCATGAATCTTCCCTATCACCTCCCCACGTCCTAGACCTTCTGGTCTCATAAAAATACTAAGGCAATGACTCTTATGGAGGCTCTCAATGTGAGTTTTTAAAAGGAAATTTCATATCCTCTTTTGTTTAATTTCCTTTCAATTTCACGTTCTTTTCTTATTATCCCCCCATACTATATTCATCTAAATGGGATGGAAACTATAGTATCATACATATGGTGGAATTTTATTATTCTAATGGGATATTATACCATCCAACCACCTTCCCATCTTCCTTTTATATTATAAAAGAATAGTTTGTCTGTGAGGTGTTAATCATTCACCTTCACGAATTACTTGTTTTATTCTTCCATTTATACTATAATATATTTTCAGGAATCAATATTTATTATTGTACATGAATATGTTTCATTTATTATTTTCTATTTAATTTTTTGTAACTATATTACTAAATGATTAATGAATATATGGTTTTTGTGGTCGAAAAAATGTCCTAATTAACTCAAATAATCATCATTTAATTTATATATATTGTTGAATCCAAATTCTATATAATATAATAAATTATAATATAATATAAACTAATGGAAGTTAATTTGTAAAATTTTATATCAGTTCTGTATTTCTTCCAATGTTCTACATGCACTCCAATTTATGTATACATGTGAACCGCTCAAGAAAAATAATAAAAAAAATCATTCCCAATAAATTCTTTTAAACTCTATAACTCATACAAATGCACTTAAAATAACTATATGAAACCATAATGTACCATATACATATACACATGGTTCTCTAATTGTTAATTAATGAATATAATTTGTTTATACAGGACAATAAAGTGAAAGAAAAAATTCATAAATAATGTAAGGGAAATATATTGATCCAAATTTTCTTTCTTTGGGTTCTCCCTCTTTCACTCTATATTTGGTATGGTCAATCCATAGAATTTTTTTTTCATAATAATATTACCTTTTCTAGGAAATACTTGTTTTCTAATAATGTTTATGTCAAACAAATGTTTTACAAATGAATTGATATTTGAAAAAACACACCATTTTCATCTCACTCAATGTTGTTGGCTATCATATCATGATTTGTATTTCCAATAAATTTTGAGTACAAAATTATTATGAATGTGTTTTAATGAGAAAAAACTCATTAATTTTAATGGGTTAGTTATGTTAATTTTTTATATTAGTTCATTTTGTCATTAATGATACATAATAATGTTATGATGTGACAGGTGCACCCAGAATTATATAGCACAATATGGTATTTACAATGTGATGGGTGCGCCTAGAATTATAAAGTGCTCCTATACAATGGGTAAAGTGATAATTCTCATTAGTAAAAGTGAATTGATTTTTGGACATGATTCTAGTATTTTTCACAACTATGTGTGGTAGTGAACCACTAAGACATGTATGATTCATTTATATGCCTTAACATATTTCATGTGTTTTATTAATCATTACTATCGAGTTCATGATCATTTGACACTGTTATGATTATGGTCACCCCATTCTATATTGTTCTTATATATCCTTTTACTGTGATTTTAGAACAGCCACTTTTTATGTTTATCCTATGGTGACTACATGTACTAAGGGGAGGTCAAGTGAAAAAAAAAGTTAGGGGAGAAGGAATTAAATAATTGTTTGTGCTTGATGTTCTAATTGTTATGTATAGTTCATGTTTTCTCAAGACACTAAACCATTGGATCCTCAATGTGTAATAACATTATAATTTTTATAAATATTATGTTTTGATAGTATTGTATGAAATGGCTGGGTCTTTATAATTATTCATTCCATGATTGATAATATACCATAAATTATTGTCGGTAAACTCTGGGATACATGGAGGTGAGATAGAGGGCCTGTGGTGAACTGGATCATAGAACCTATTTATAGATCCAATTATAGTATGTTACAAATATATTTATAATTATTATTTAGATTATGGAATCCAATAATTGTGCATTTCCTTCATTATAAGTTCAGTTATTTTTACCCATGGGGTTTCCACAAAAACATTATATCTCGATGCATTTCAATATTGGTTAATTTTTTAAATATAATTTTTTTAACTTATTTATGTTTTTTAATTGATTTTTACATAACTAATAATGGTATCCATGTAATTTATTTAATTGAATAAATGTTCAGTTATTTACATTTCCCTATTGATTTTTAATTATTGATTTGTGATATCAACTACTATAACTAATGCCTAATGAGAATTGTATCCCACTATTTTTCATTTTTTAGGGATTCCATTAAGAGTACATTGATTGATGTGTAATGATATGCTATATGAAATTATTTTTTTACCAAAATATTATAATTTTTTTTAAAATGTAATGTATGAATAATTTCAGTATCTATTAATCCATGGATACAACACAATTTGTTCTATTTGGATAATATTTCTTGTATAAAATGATATTATAATTATGAAAACATGGGATCCGGTGTACAAGATTTTAGTTCACTATATAATTATAAACTAATAGAATAATAATTAATGTGATCTCATGTAAAAACCAGGAATAAGATGATGATGATATAATGGTGGTGTTTTATAGATAATTATATATAATTACCCCAATATATATGCCTATAAAAATATAAATTTTAAAATATTATAGGTAATTAATCCATTACAATTACTCCTAAAGATAATAAAATAATATGAAAATCATTGCTAATTCACTCTGTATATATATGGGTTACATTATAATGAATGATTTAGGCCTAAATCAAAGAATATGAATTAAAAAATGTTTATAAATGATATAAGTTATAGGAAATGGGATGTGATTAATGGGTTGATAGAATGGTTGGATTTCATTAGTAATTACCCACATATTCTCATTAGCTTTAGAACATAACGAATCATTACTATGCCTTAACATACATCTCAAAGACGCCAATGTATGGAAATAATTAATGAATGGTTTCAAATGCATGTGGGGGATGATTTACCCTTTTAAAAGAGGAACCAATAACCAACCATCAATGGTCAAACAACCACTATATGATGGTTGAAAAAAAAGACAACTCAACCATCATCTTTATAACAAAATCCACACAAAATAAATATATAGTAGAATCTAAACAAAAACAAGATAAATAGTAGATGAAAAACTTAAGACACTAAGATGACCACAAGACTCAATGATCCCCAACTCTATGCTCCCACATCAAAAAATAAACCATGTTTCACAAGGTGGTGGAAAATACATGTGATACATTACCATTTCCCAGGACTGGATATATAGCATCTAAAGAAGCACAAATGTTCTAAATAATGGTTTAGTATAATATTCAGTTGGATTTCACCAATGACATCCCTACTAATACCATAAAATTGAAATATTTGTACATTTATATAAAACAATTTTTATTTAACAATTCTAAAAACCAGTTTATTACACAATATAAACAAGTTCCAGAATACTTTATAACCAAATATAGTAAAGTTCTATTTAAGGCAATTCCTTATACAGTCATACTTCTATAAAAGAAAAAAAATTTAAAACCATTTCTTTGTATGATTTTGGAATACCATTTCCATGGTTCACTACTTACACACTCATGCACGCTTCATTTGATAGTTTCATACTCATGAGTGGTTTATCTTCCAATTAAATTGTGTTCAAATGAAACACAACACAGATCTAGGTTCAAAAAACATATAAACCAATATTTCACATCCCATATTTAACGTCACATTGTACATGAACTCACAGAACACAAGTATGTCAAAACCATTCAAATAACCCAATTCAAACTATTTTAGTTAAACCATTATTTTATTGAAACCCATTAAACAATCCATTTCCAATTCAACATTCCATTTAAATAAAACCATTACATTCCTTGAAATCCCTTTCATCAAATCATTTTATCCTAATTCAAGATAAATTCCAATTCAAAATTCATTTTAAAATGACAAATAAAACACATTAATCACAAGAACCAATTTTCTAGATTTCCTCAACCATCATTAATAATGGTTTCAATGAAACATAAGGAAATCAATACACAATGAAATACTAAAAAAATATTTTGAATCCATTACATTCAATAATACTTGTCATTGTCAGGACTGAAGCCCCCTACCTCTACTATTTTGACTAAATCCAAGAACATAGGAAGAACCCTCAAGAAATTGGTTCAATTCTACAAAAAACAACCATAAATCTCTTCTCCTTTCAACAAAGTGCAATAATCTCTAGAAATTTTTCCAAAAAAATATTATACCGCCCCATAACTGGTGCATAAATGAGGATTAGAAAATATTGTATAAGTTGATCTATGAAGATCGTCGAAAATGAGAGAAGAACGATGATGAATGATGACATGACTCATGAATCTAGATTCTAATAACCATGATAAGCCTTCAAATAGAAATTTGATCAATGGGAGAATATTTTATGGACTTAAGAGAAAAAATATACCATGATAGAGCTGGTTTGAGAAAGAATGAGTGGACTAATGGCAATGTCATCCTATATCATCTTTTAAAGGATGTGGGTTTTTTTACCAACACACAGTCTAGTCGCACGGTTAGAAAAATCCACCACTAACAGTGCATTAGATAATGCCTCAATAACAACCTCGCACAGACTCCTCACATAGCCTCATTGCATTGTCTCACTAACCATGTTTCAATCATACTGAAGCTACTACCTCAAACCTAAAATTGCACACAATTTTTCCATGCATTTCTTCACGGTTCAGAAAACACCTATGCAGCCCATGCACCTATACATTGGCCACCAAAACTTATTGAAAGTCTATTAAAAACTACCAACCATTAAGAACGTTATTATAAAAAAAAAATAAAGGGATACATTCTATGAAAATGGGTTACTAATTTCTCTCCATAATTAGTCATTCCATCCCTAGAATGTAGAAACAAAATCCTTTCCCTGAAAATGTTATGGTCATTAGAATTTCATTTCATTATCGCATTACTATGTTTATTATAGTATCAAAATATGATTCCTTAAAAACCACACTAGACTGATTCTTTTTTCATGAAATACATTAATATTCCTATCAATAATCTTCACTGAGATATGTTCTAATGAAGAATTCATCTATAGTTCAATATGATATCATCTAATCAACGGTTAGTACCAGTGAGATAAAATTTCTGCTGATATATGTGGAAGACACCGTGTACCAAACAGAACCATTATGGCAGTGCCAACTAAAATACTGCCTCTCCAAAACATTATAGTATGTTGAATCTGACAATTTATTGAGGAGATAACATTATATATATCCCAAAATGAAGAATTCCATGTCTTTGAGATACCAGCATAAACACATTACCACTCACCATGAATAAAACTATTGTTTGATGATGATCTTCATATTATTTTTTAAAACTCTGAGCCATATCCATAAATTTTATAATCAACTAAAACTTCTACATTATTTCATGGACATGCATTGGACCAACTACTAAAGTCTAAAATGTTTTCAACCAAAATATTAGAGAATGATAAGTATGCCCATAAACTGTTTAGAAATGACACATATGTATCGAGTCTGGTAGATTTTATTATATAATAACAACTGCAAGGGTATATTCTCTTTCCATGTGATGTAAAAATCTATTACACAGCCCGACAACATGTATTCCATCATATTTATTATCCTTTCGGATTTTCAAACTATATGTGGATGATATGTTGATCTCATAGTCAATAGACTTCCAAGGGATCCAATAACAATTTCTTGAAACTAGAGGTGAACCACAGATCCTTATATGTGACTATAGAAACTAGAACACCATGTATCATTATTACCTCATTGATATCGATTTTGGATAGATCCTTTTCCCTTGAGATTCACTAATTGGAATGTTTTTGGCCTACATGGTTTGCTGGTCTACTATAATCCATATGAAATATTGTTTCTGGATCATCAATGGGAGGCCTATAACAAAATTTATGGCTATATGCTCCCATTTCCACCCTAGGATAGTTAAAGACTACTAAATAACATATTGTAGATGATGTAATTTAATAGATTTTTGAAATTTTAAGCACCTTGAAATGAACATATCCACATTCAGTTTCATGCAAATTAATGAAAACTACAATTTCAATGACTTATTCATCTTTTATATTCCTATATGAACACAACATCATTATTTTTTTATTCATGAAGATGTTGCTCCAAAATATCCTTTGGTACCAACATCTGATCATTGAACCAAAAAAGTGAACACCCATCAAGTTTTTATGCTTCAATGGTCTCCCAAACATTGAGGTTTCAACACATAACCATGAAATATACATTGGGTTTTTGTTCATCATTGACTATATTTTACAAATGAGGAACCATATATCCAAACAAAATAAACAAAACACATTGGTCTTCACATTCAACATATATTCTTGCTTGGAATGAAATACGATTCCGCTCATCTATTGATTTTTTTCCAACAGAGCTTATGACTTTATACATAATGAATCTACCATTGAATTATCATTTCCCAATGTAATCATCATGTTAAAGTCAAACACATAATAATAATCCATAAATATGCATTTCCCATTATTCAAGTCCCATTTTGATATAATGTGATTCAGGCTCTTATAATCAGAAATCATAATACAATTCTCACACATGATATAAGTACACCAATTCATCATGTCTTGTAAAACTGCAGCTAAATCAAAATTATGTGTTGGGATATTCATATCATCTAATATATTGTTCATAGAGATATAAAACACAACATGGTCATACTGCAAGACAAAACAACCCAAACCCATATCTTGAAGCATCACATTACAACACATACCCCTTTCCTATTTCCAGAAAATCAAGATATGAGATGATGTAAGATGAACATTTAGATCATGAAAAAATGTACAACATTCCTCAGTCCATTGAAATGGATCCCTCTTCATTTTTAATGTTTTCATTGGTGTAGCTATTCATGAAGGGATATACACAAATAATCATTAATAAATTTATAGGCCACGAAATATTCATATCTCAATGATATTTTCTATTGATTGCAGAGAGATAAAAACTTATATCTTCTTGAAATTCACTGAAATAGTTTTTTCTGAAATTACATGTCCAATGAATCGTAACTTTCTATTCAAAATGAAACTTTTAAACAACAACATAAAAATTATGATCCATCGTGATTTGAAAAAATATCATCATGTGTGCCTCAAAATCATACATTTTCACTGAATACACAAATATGTCTTAAAATAGCAACACAATTAAATCTAGGAATCTATAAAAAGTTGAATTCAGAAATTTTATAAGGGCTCCTGGTACATTTTTATAAGCGTATGGTTGTACTATTTATTCATAGTGTCCCTATTTGCATCTGAAATCTATCATCTAAATCTCCCCATTTCGAATTCCCAATTGATTATATTGTGGTCAAAAATTAATTTTATAGAACCATTGATATCCTCTCAATTTATCAAACAGATCATCAATTCATGGATGTGGATACCAATTCTTGATCGTAATGTTGTTATACTTATGATAATCTATAGATTACTAGTGTTCTATATTTTTTCTTCATAAAAAGACTAGTGCTTCCAATAGTGATGTGGTCAATCAAAGGAAAACATTTAATTATTCATATTCCAATAGTATATTCAATTCAATGATTTCTTTTAGTGACAAAGTATAACATTAATGGGAAAAACTATTAATTAGAAGGGTAATAATTTTAAACTACACTTCGATTATAGTTCGTAAGGATGAAGAGTTATAACGAATGAAATCAAAAAAAATTATTCATGAATATGAGAAAAATACATTCATTTACCTCATCTATTGATTATAATGTCAATGCGACTAACATGTCATAGATTTATACCACTAATGGTGTCTACAAGTCTATTTCTCTTATATTTACAACCATATATCCTAAAATGTGATGATCGACGCCGCCCTTAGTTTTGAAACTAACACATCTTATATAATAGTAGATAGGATTCTGAAATGTTGTCAGTAAATCCATATCTAGGACTATATCAAATAATTCCATCTCCAATACTGATAATTCCCAGTTCATCTCATATTTATCAGCAGTTGTTGGACATTCTATAAACATAAATGCTCGAAATTCAATTTCATAGAATACTGTTTGATGATTTCACATATAGGGACACATCTATCGTTTTAAAAGCTAAAAAATCAATGTATTGATAATAAATGAAGGAATTATATTCACTGTTATAAAATAACACATTCATAAGTTATGAATTCAATAGAATCATAGATCTCACCACAGATGGTCCAACATGATCATCCATAATAACCTATTCTGCTCTATAAAATTTCATTATTGATCTAAGCCTATCATTATTGTATTAATGGGATTTACAATGTTTTGAAGTCATGATTTTAATATAATCACCATGGCTATAACAATTCAACTGACTAGGTTTATTCATCTTCCCTCATATGGTCGAAGCATACGATGCATAGGACACCTCAGATATGTCTCGAGCACCTAACCTCGGAAAACTATTTAAATAATGCTAATGGTGGACAATCTTCTTGTATATGTGATATGATCTAGGTTGTACTATAAACTCACTCTGTATAGGGTCAAATGACCCAAATTTGAAATATCTCACTTAATGCATGGGTCATTGAGGAAGTTTCATTGATCCACAAATCTAATTTTGTGTCCGGCTCCCACCATGGATATTGTTGTCCCTCTTCCTCTTGCTTATTTAATTCTATGACTCACCATTTACCAAGGGTATCATCACACTTATTCCTCCCATATATCGTAAGATATCTTATTCATCCAATATCTATCTATCTCCAATATTTATATAATTTCTAACCCTAGGAACCTCAATCTTCAATCAAATCTCCTTCTGGTTCCCTGAATCAAAGATATGCTCCATCAAGGATAAACTTTCCACAACCTCAGGTGGTATGCAAAATAAATTAATAAATTTTGTAAAACATTATATGATAGATATATGACATTAATTTAGGAATAATAAATCCATTATTTTATAGATTTTGAACGTGTGATTATTTATTATTTATTGAATAATTCTTCAAAATCAATCAAACTCGGGCCATGATCCCCTTTGGCATGCAGTACTTATTCCCACCATTATAATTAAAGGTACATGAGAATCTACATTGAAAATATAACAATGACACCCACTGGTGTGATGATGAAATCAATGTTATGATTCATCATGTTCAGCCACATCTTGTCCTTTTTAGGTTCAGAATCACCCAAGAAGATGGACAGATTTTTCTTCATTATTCGATTGAATGATCCTTATGCCATGGATAAACCCTCTAGTTTCCTTATTAGATAACATGAAATTGATGTATGATACTCTGAATCATCTCTCTCTTCACATGTGGTTTAGGTGACTCCACATTCTCCACAGCTTCTCTTGTTTGGTTTCTATGATATATATTAAGTGCAACGTTCTAAACAGACAAAAAAATATGTAAGTTTCACTATTTAGAAAATAGGGTCATATAATTTCAAATTAAATCAAATCAAATATAACAATATTTTTTAAAAAAACATTTTTTATCATCATTCAATCAATTCCAAAATAATGCCATTCATTCCTTTGAAAATCAACCCATTTTCAAAATACATTATTTATGTTGTTGTCAATGTAATTAATTTGATTATGGTTTTTCACTTTTCAAGATTCAACATAATGAACAAAATAATAAATCATTTCACTTAATTAAATATTCAGCCCTTCTGGGATGTCATTCTACTACAATGTATGTCATGGTTCTCCCATTTTCTAAACCAATGACAATGAGATTTCAATACTCTTATAAGTTTCTCCAAAACACTTATGTATATTACACCATGGTAACATGAAGTTAATCAGAAAAAGGCCAGAAATGAAATTTTATATTATAAATTTCATGTAGAAATATCTTATTTCTTTATAATATCATAACACTTTGAATTGAAGTGACCAAATTTCAACACCAAGACAATAAAAATTGATGACTACTTTTTTCACAAGTATAGGAACATGTTGTTAACAGTTATCTCAAATGGGCATTTGGATTTTACATTATGATACAATTTATAGTAACCCAGTTATAATCATTATCCTTAAAACAAAATGAATCATTACTATGTGTTAACCAATCCCACAATATGAAAAAGGATTCCAATAATTGATAAAGTATTTCAAATGAATGTGGGGTTGATTAAAAATTTTAAAAATATAACATTACCAAAAAATGACCATATGATTCGTGATATAAACAAGACAAAGAAACCATTATATTTATAACAGAAACCACAATAATGTATGTTATAACAAAACCCAAAAAATAGAAAGGTAAACAAAAAGAGAACAATAAATACACCACGATGACCAAAATACTCCATTCATTATATCAGCATGCTCAAACATCATGAATGAAACCATGAATACTATGGTGGTTCTAACTATGTGTGATACTTTTCTATTTACATTGTCATGGAAGGTAGCGTTTGAAAATTCATAATAGTTCCTAATCATGTTTGTGTTTGTAGAACATAATAGGTTTTCCCCAATGACTTCTTAATACACACATCTAGGATTTAAATATAATCACATTTAAGGTAAACCATTTATATAAAACAATTTTGAAACATAATTTATAAACTAATATAAACAACTTATAAAACCATTTATAACTAAAGAAAAGAAGATATATTTTTATCCATTTTATATTAAGTAATATTTATAGAAAAGAAATCAATCAAATAATTAAATCCATTTGTCAATATAATCTTGGCATACACATACTATAGTTCAGAACACACACACCAATGCATGCTTATATTGACAGTTCCATACTCATGTGTAGTCTCCCATCCTATTAACATATGTCTTACTGACACATGATCCTCATACAGGGTCACAAATATTTTAACCCAATGGTACACGACTTTTATTTAGGGGAACTTCAAACATGAACTCAAATATCATATTTATGAAAAAAACATTCAAATAACCAAATTCTATCAATTTCAGTTATACCTTTTTTCTATTGAAAACCATAAATCAATGGAATTATAATCAATAATTATATTTCAATAAAACTATAATATTCAATGAATGAAATTTCATTAAATTTATTATTCATAATTTCAGAAAAATACCATTTAAAATGCCACATTAAAATCAAGATTAAAAAATATATTCAAAGGAATCAATTTTTTAGAATTCCACAACCGTCAAAAAGGGTTTCAATAAATATTTAGAATACCATTTCACAATCTAAAAGACACAAATAAATATATTTTAAACCATTCCATTATGTTATAACAATATTTTTTATAATTTAATTATCCTACCTCAATAGTTTTGATGAAACCCAAAATATGGTGAAGAACACTCATGAAATCGGGTTGATTCTCTATCAAACCACCTTAGATATCTTATAATATCCGAAAATGAGACCAAATATTAACATATTTGTCACCAAAATATTTCATAATTATATAATGTGTGTATATCTATGAATCATAGATGATAGAAGAGTTATATTTAAATATATCTATGAAAACAAGACTAGAATATTTGAGAATGATGACTTAACTCATGAATGTACCTTTGAATCACAAATAAAAGCCATTAGATTGCCTCCAAATCGACTAGAGAAAAATCATTTTCTTTTGGAGAGGTGAAATACTGATTTATATCCCACGTATGGATTAAATTTGGATTAATGGAATGGATGAATTAGATAAAATATTTAAATAGGTAGTATTTAACCCACACATATTTTAGTCACATGGTTAGAAAAACTACGTGTAACTCCCCAAGATTTTATGAAAAATGTTATTTTTAATTTTATTGATGTCTTTTGTTGTATGATACACAAAAAGGAGCTTTCACTACACGCATCCCTGACTTTTCTTGCATTACACGCAATCATGACCTTCCACGATAGAGGGTGTTGTACGCAATACGGAGTTTCACTAAACACCGATTTTTTTATAAACTATCCTGTTTGAATAGTAATACCCACTTTTTGAAATTTTATAAATTATATATTTGTAATTTGACTTCATTTTTGGATTCATAATATCGAAATTATCTTATGGTTAATTTTTAGTATTTTTCTAAAAAAATTCAAATTTTTTATTAATAGTGAAAACACTGGGTTACTATTTAAAACCCGACTTTTTATTTAAATAAATATTTATATTATTTAAATTTATTTTAGGTCAATATTGATACATAATTCCTTTATATTTTCAATTTAATTCATTAGACTCATTTAATAATAAATTTAGACATATAACAATTTTATTGAACTTTTCACCGTCTTTTACCCACCTCTTAGGTGAGTTTGAAATTTTACATAAAACCTAATTTGACTACTTCGGTGAGTGGAATTCAGATAATCTGAGAGGTTCGGTTAATATCAAGGAGTAAAATGTGGTTCAACAAGATAAAATAATTTTTTTGAATAGTAACGTTTTACTTCTATTTACCACGGTTAATAGTAAATAGATTAATTAAGTGTAAAAATGATATTATTATTACCCTAACACATGTACTAATTCTATTTGATAAGTGTAATTCGACCAAAAACAACCTTAATAATAAAATATTACCCTTTAGGTCCACATGGATTATATTAGGAAATTTATTATTATTTTATTTAAAGAAGAATTAAAATATTTAAAATCAAAGTTTAATAACTAAAACATTTTTAATATAGGGTTATACATATGATAAAATCGACTATAAATATTCATTATAAAGATAAACATATTTCCTACATAATGGTATTTTATATTTGATTTTTAGACATTAAATAATTTAATATATATATGACACAATTATGATGTAGTAATAACCTTATTAATGAAATATTAACATAATCGATGTTATAAATACGCAAATAAATGTAATTATATACTTTTTATGAATTCAACTAATTTTCTAGGTTAATATGAAATTTTAATATATATTTAATTATAGTTTTTTGAACTAATCATGATGTTATGAGTTTCACAAAAATCAGGTACCAAATAATGCCAAACATGACATAAAATAGTTTTTAAAACAAATATTATATTTTTAATTGTTATTTTATTACTAAATATATACGGTTCACCACAATTACATAGATAAGGTTATATATATTAATAATGAACCACATGGGGTTCGTTTTTCTTGTTATAGTATATTTATTAACCATATAGTGTAAGAACACAAGACGCCACGGTAAAAGATAAATTATTTAACATAGAGTTAAAACTAAATGATAAAGATAAAATAGTAACATAAAATTGACTAAAACCTATTGGTTATTTTTATATAGACCCATGCCCACCTTATATTTGAAATAAATCAATTTTGAGGTATTAAATTCAAATATGAATTTATTATAATATAATATTTTACGTTTTCTTATGGTGCCCCTCGCCTCCCTTATAAAAAGGGCACCCCTTCACTATTCTCTTCACACCATTTTGAGCTTTGAAGATCAAAAACAACTGGCCAATTCTTATTCTCAACCTCTCTTGTTATATCGTAGAGGTTCTGGTCTTTTCAAAAGACCAAATCTAGTGGGCTAAAAAGATGTTCAAAAGAGGTGCGTCGAAGAAGAGGTAATCATTTCTAACGATTCTTTCAAGTTTCTTTCATCTTCAACTTATTCATCTGTAGTTGTTTCATTATAATGTAACATCATTAGTATTACATATATAATTATATGTTATTAAAAATATTAAACAACCACATTTCACCTTCTATCCATCCTATAGAAAACGAACTCACCACCCATGCGTACGTACGGAATACTGTCTCCACGCCGTCGTGTAATCTGTTTACTTGGATGAGTATAATGGTGTAAAGAATAAATATATATGGTTATTATAACATCATACAGATAATATTATATTATATAATCCACTCCAATTCCATTCAATAAATATGGGAACTATATCATCGCTCGTGCGTACGTACGGATTACCGTCTCTACGATGCAATTAGATTCATTTTCAATATTAACAATTGAAGAATGATTACAAAGTATATATAATGAATAATAATGAAATATATGAAATAATGAATGTAATGGATTTATGTGTATATATATATATATATTTCATCTACTTACTTCCATTCAAGTTAATAAGGAAAAGATTAATAGCATTCAGGCGTACGTACGGGCTACCGTCTCCAGGAACAATGTATATCATTTCATTTATATATATATTATATATATATATACTAAATATATATATTATATATAAATCATGATTTAAATTCTGGAAGTAATAAAATCATGATATATTAAATAATAATATCAAGGACAAGAAGTCCAAACTTGTACAATAAATAAAATGATTTTACCCAAAACACTTCTTTAACATGAAACTTACAAAAGAAATGGTAATATAAAGTCATAAGTGATCCATATATAATATCATAACAATGAATACGATTCCTTAATAAATCAATGAAATTATTTTAATCATTATACATGAGGTTATGATACGCACGAAGCATATTTGACCTAACGTAAGGGATAACTATTCCAATCTCATTCTTATCCAAGATTGTTTATTCGTAAGTATTTAATGGGGTTATTGTTATCATCCATGTCCATGTATTATAAAAAAAATTCATGTATTTTTAATGTCATTTTACACATTTTTGAAATTTACCACATGTTATGAAAGGAATCTTAATTTTTTTTGTCACACGAGGAACTTTTTGTCTTTTCCGAAAAAATTTCGAGAAGAATGTTTTTTTAACTTATACGGCATGAACGGATTTTTACGGTTTCATAATGACTTATTTAAATGAAGAATCCTCTACAGAATTTAATGAATATTTTAAAAAAAATCCCTTTCTTTAAATATTTCATGGAATTTCATGAAACAAAAATGATTTTTAAAAAGAAAGGATATTTTCCTCAGGAATTAATTTCAACGGTTTTATCAAAACCATTTTTCATATAAGATGTAATTATTCCATATGTTAATGTTTCATGTATAATTTATCTTTGATTTACATGGATTCACTTTTCTTATGATGAAATGATATCTATTTTCTTTATGGATTATATTATGATGAGATGATGTTTATGAAACCCATTCTATACTTTGGGTAATGATGAATGATTTATGTTCTTGTTGTGGAACAAGTAATGATGATTTCATTATGAGATGGGTGGGACCTATATCTCCCTCCAATTAATTGGGTAAAGATTTATATCTCAAGAGATAGACATGGTTTGAATGACAAGTTAAACCAGTTCAGTAATACAATAATGGAATGCGGAGTGAACTCGATTCAGAAAGGTACTTTTTCCACTAAGATAGTTTTGACAGAAATGCCTTGGCTACTATAAAAATCATAACCTATGCTTAATGGTTTCCATAATTACATGGTTTATTCTCGGGCTATTTTATCATGATTATTGTTTCTTTACGATCTATGCCTTACGTACTGCCATGTTTTATGTAATTGCTCAAATTTTTATGTTTAAACATTTTGTTCATGTTTTTAATTTCAAATGTATATGATTTGTTTTATTTTATCCATGCTTACCCTTACTGAGCATTTGAGCTCACACATTATATGTTTTCCTTTCCCCAGGATTAAATGAAAGGTTTTAGGTAAAAAAACAAAAGGGGAAGAATTTTATGGGAGATGTTGAAGATCTTTCACCACGATTAGAAGATTATGTTCCGAGTTTCCAAAGTCACTAAACTATTATGGTCCTTGAGTGTTGGTTATTATTATTTATAATGTATTCCACAATAGTAATGTAATGTCAATGTACATCAGGTTTGGAGTCTCTACAGTTGGTATCAGAGGAATGGTTTAGTGAACCATTGGAAACTAGGATATGAAAACTTTAGTGAGATCCCTAGAGATATTTCTATGGTATGTCTAGGTATGTCCCTAAGGATAAGTATAATTATAGATTAACGTCCTAGAATTACGGTAACGATCTTAGAAATATTCCTAAGATGATAGATATTGAAGGTAAACCCCATTTATTATGTTGTTTTCCCTAGCATGATTTTTGCCTCTCACACTATTCATTTTTAGCTTAAGACGATGGATAGAAACCAAAAGAACCGTGTTGATCAATGTAATGGATGATGCAATGATTGTCCTCATGAATAAACCAACATTATGGGATATGGAGTGAAAAATATAATTTCTATTCTTACACAAGCTATGAATCATTCTGGATATCCAAATGAGTAGAGAAGGGATCAATATTTTATTGAGTCCTTCTTAAGGAAATGTCCACCTTCTTTCAGTGGGTCTTCTAATAAACTTTTTGCTGAACAGTGGATTAGTACCATTGAAATGATATTTTCCATACTTCTCTGGTTGGGACATAAAAATGTCATTCTGGGAATTTACCGTTTCTAAGGTGATGCAGTTCAACGGTGGACTCTATTTAAGAATATGAGGCCCCGAGATGAAATTGAATCCATGGAATGAGATGAGTTCAAGAAATTATTTTTCAATAAGTACATCCCACATATTATTTGAACAAATATAGAAAAGGATTTCATTGTGCTTAAGCAAAAGGATGATGAATCTATTGGTATATAAGAAGCGAATTTTACAAGGCCTGCAATGTATGAATCTGGCTTTATCATCTAACCAGAATGTATGGTTGATCGATTCATCAGTGGCATAAAACAAAGTCTTTGAATGGAATTAGCTATAAGAGACTTCAGTAGCTATGAAGAAATTATGTGTTGTGCTATCGAGGTTGAAATGAAAGTAGGTGTTACTTATCCATCTCATGGTTTTGACATGAAACGAAACATTGAGTTCAAGGAGGAATCATAGAATAATGGTGATAGTAGATAACTGTTTCTTTATGCTCAATGTGTGGAAAGATGAATGGTGTAGATTGTCTTGAAGGGACTGGAAAATGTTTTAAGTGTGGAAAAGAAGGTCATTGAGCAGATGAGTGTCGTAGTAATGGAAAAAGGGTTTCTAATGATGTGAATAATGAAAAGACTGCAGAGAACACACCACCAACACTTCAATGCTTCATGTGTAAAGAAGTGTGGAATTATGATAATCAATGCCCTAATACAAGGGTTTATGATGATCAACGTGAGAAACCTCTTAAGGAAAAGGAAAAAGGAAAGTCACATGCGATCACTATTAGAAATGTTGAGTATGGAAACGATGTGGTGGAATAGATATGTGTTTATGTAAAGGGATTCAAAAATAATGTTGTGGAATCTCTTTTATTCTATTCAAGAACATTGGAATATCTATGTAATGGTTTATTTTGGTTTTCGATAACTATATGTTACCGGTAACCATGAAAAGTGATTCAAATATTTTGGAACGCAGATGAAATGCGCATAATAAAGGGATAAAGAGAAAATTAACATTTTGATAGTATTCATGAGCTCATGACTGATATAAGGACAATGTTATATCATGGTTTGAGTATATATAATTTTTGGATTTTGGTATGTGGAAAGAGTTAACTTTTGACAGCATTCATGTTTCCACTATGGTTCAATATGTATTCATTTTTCAAGAGAATACACGATTAAGTATTCACATGATTGGAATGTGACCAACACGATATATGAGGGATAAATGATGGTATCCATGTTCTTGTTATATGACATTTTTAGTAATCGTTCTCATTATACTATGTGTTTGGAAAGAAGGATTTTGGATAAGCCAAAAGATTGGAATTGATTATGGTCAACATAAGTTAGTATTGTTTAAGGATTGAAATTTTTTCGATATAATGTTATAATATTGTAGTTTATAAAAATTAACAACCTGTAGAATGGGTAACAACTCATTGCGTCAGACAAGGATGCGAGAATAGAACCCACAACTGAAGTGCGGCAGGCCTTTATCATCTTCCACTAGCCTACAAGAAGTCCCCAGTTAGTATAAATGTATTTTAATTTATTATGTGGTATGATATATGAAGTATATGTCTATTTTAGGAACCAAATAGGATTAATATCACTGTAGATGGACTTATGTATATTTGATAACTTTTGTTAACATATTGTTTGGGACTGATGGAATGACTTATCATTCAGTCACATGATCTTCTAACAATTCATGGAAGACAAATTCAACTTCATTTTTTAAGAGATGATGTAGAAATTGTTCAAGGCACAAACAACAGTAAGATTGTACCAAAATCAAGTAAGTATTTATTTTAATTCAACAATTCTTCAAATTTAGGGAAATTATCTTGAAACCCAAAAATGATGTCCTAGGGATATTATATCTGAGGAATCAGATGGTACCATAGATAATCAAAAAATTATGGCTTTTTGATTGTTGTCTTTTTCATTTCCATGTTCTCTACCACTCTCCATCAGAACATGATGGTTAGATTTCCCTTCCATATCCATATTTTCACCTATGTTCCCCTATATGGAAACCCATTTATTAGTTAATTTGGGTAACTATTAGGTTTCATAATTTAGTTTTTAATGTTCTATTTTGGTATTCGTTTTTACGATGTGGTTTTCTATGATAGAAAATTTCAAGTAGAAAACCATTTATAACCCCGGCGAATTTCGGTGGCGAAGTTCATTTTAAGGGGGGTAGAATGTAACACCCTAGGATTTTATGAAAAATATTATTTTTAATTTTATTGATGTATTCTGTTGTATGCTACACTAAAAGGATCTTGCACTAAATTCATCCTTGACATGGCATTCATTACACAGAATCATGACCTTCCATGATAGTGTGTGTTGTACGCAATATCGAGTTTCAGTAAAAACCGATATGTTATATTAATAAGTCGTCATGAATAGTAATACCCAATTTTTGACATTTTATAAATTTTATCTTTCTAAATGGACTACATTTTTGGATTTGGAATATCGAAATTAGCCTTGGGTGGATTTTTTTTATTTTTTTGAAAACATTAAATTTTTTATGGATTGTGAAAACACTGGGTTAATATTTAAGAACCGACTTTATATTTAAGTTATTATTTAATTTATTTATATTTATTTAAGGTCACAATTGATACAAAATACCAATATAAGTACAATGTAATTCATTGGAGTCATTTTATAATAATTTTAGACATATAAAAAGTTTATTGAACTTTTCACCGTGTTTTACCCACCTCTTAGGAGAGTTTGAAAATTTACATAAAACATTATTTTAACACTTCTGTGAGTGGAATTTCAAAAATTAGAGAGACACAGTTAATATAAAAAAGTAAAATTTGGTTCAATAAGATACACATAATGTTTTTTGAATATTAAATTTTTTACTTTTATTTACTAATGTTAAAAGAAAATAGGGTAATTTAGGGTAAAAATGATATTATTATTACCCTAAAACATGTCCTAATTTTATTGGATAAGTGTAATTCTACCAAAAAAAACCTTAAGAATAAAATATTACCCTTTATGTCCACTTGGATTAGATGAGGACATTTATTATTATTTTATTTAAAGATGAATTGAAATAGTTAAAATCAATGTTAAATAATTAAAACATTTTTAATATAGGGTTATATATAAGATAAATCCAACCATAAATATAAATTAGAAAGCTAAAACTATTTAATACATAATTGTATTTTATTTTTAATTTATTAAATTAAATAATTTAATTTATTTATGACACAATGATGATGCAGTAATTACCTTATTAATGATATATTAACATAATTGATGTTATAAATACCCAAATAATTGTAATTTTCAACTTTTTATTAATTCCAACAATTTTATAAGTTAATATGACATGTCATTATAGATTTAATTAAATTTATTTGAACTAATATTTTTGTTATGTTTTTAACAAAAATCATGTACCAAAAAGTGTCAAAATTGACATAAAATAGTTTTTAAAACAAATATTATATTATTAATTGTTATTTTATTCTTAAATGTATATGGATCGGTAAAATGACTTATATATGGTTATATATATTAATAATTGCCCACTTGGGGTAATTTATTCTTGTTATAGTATTTTTATTAACCATATAATGTTAAAAAATAAAAAAACACGCTAAAAGTTAAATTATTTAACATAGAGTAAAATCTTAATGATAAGGATTCAATAGTAACCTAAAATTGTATAAAACATTTTGTTTGAGAGGATATAGACCAATCCCCACCTTAGATTCTAAATAAATCAATTTGGAGAAATTAAAAACTTAATATGACTTTATTATACTATAATATTTTCAGTTTTCCTAAGGTGCACCTCTCCTCCCTTATAAAAAGGGCACCCCTTAACTCTTCTCTTCACAGACTTTTGTGCCTTGATGCACAGAAAAACCCTGAAAATTATTCTTCTCAACCAATATAGTTTTATCAATGATGTTCTGGTCTTCTAAAAAGACAAACACTAGTGCCCTATGAATAAGTATAAAGGAGGTGTGTCGAAGAAGAGGTAATCTCTTCTAACGAATCTTTCAAGTTTCTTTCTTCATCAAATTATTCTTCTTTAGTTGTTAAATTATAAATTTATAACATACATATTACTTATATACTAATATGTTATTATAAATATGAATCATCCCCATTTCACCTTCTCTCCATCCTACGAAAAACGAAATCATCGCGCGTGTGTACGTACAGAATACCGTCTCCACGTCATGGTGTAATCTATTTACTTGGATGGGTATAATGGTGTAAAGAATAACTATATATGATTATTATAAAATAATACTGATTATATGATATTATGACATACAATCCAATTCCATTCAATAAATATGGAAAGATATCATCGCTCGTGCGTACGTATGGATTACCGTCTCCGTGACACGGTTAGATTCATTTTCCATATTAACAATTCAAGAATGATTATAAAGTATATATAATGAATAATAATGAAATATATGACATAATTAATCTAATGAATTTATGTATATATATATATATATGTCATCTACTTACTTCCATTCAAGTCAACAAGGAAAGGAAAATAGCAGTCATGCGTACGTACATCCTACCGTCTCGATCAACGGTGTATTTAATTTCATTTCAATATCGATTATATATATATAAGTAATATATATATGATATATAAATCACGATTTACATTCTGGAAGTAATAAAATAAAGATATATGTAATAATAATATCAAGAAAAACAATTCCATACACGTACAATAAATAAAATGATTTTACCCAAAACGCTGCTTTAACATGGAACATAAAAAAGAACGGGTAATATAATGTTATAAGTGAACCATATATGATATCATAATAATGAATATGATTCATTAATAAGTCAATTACATTATTTAAATCATTGTACATGAGGTTTGGATATGTACGAAACATATCAGACCTAAGGTAAGTGATAATTATTCCAATCTGTTTCTTATCTGAGATAGTTTATTCATAAGTATTAACTGGGGTTATTGTTATAATCCATGTCCCTGTTTTATAAAAATGTTTTCATTTATGTTTAATGTCCTTTTTACCCATTTATGAATTTTAACACATGTTATCAAAGGAATCTTACTTTTGTTTACCACATGAGGAACTTTTTGACTTTTTTCGAGAAAAGTACAAGAAGAAAGTTTTTTAAACTTCTACGGCATGAACTGATTGTTAAGGTTTCATAACAACATATTAAATTGAAGCTTACTCTGCAAAATTTAAGGAATATTTTTAAAAAAAATCATTTTCTTTTAAAATTTCATGTCATTTCTTGAAATGAAAATAATTTTGATGAAGAAAGGATATTTTCCTCAAGAATTAGTTTCAAGTGTCTTATCAAAACCATATTGCATATAAGAAGGAAATATTCCATATGTGAATGTTTCAAGTATAGTTTCTCTATGATTTACATGTTTTCAATTTTCTTAGGATGAAATGATATCCATTTTTTTATGGATTATGTTATGATGGGATAATGTTTATGAAACCAATTTTATACATTAGGTAATGATGAATGATTTATGTTCATGTTGTGTCACAAGTAAGAATGATTTAATTATGAGATGGGTGGGACCTATATCTCCCTCCAATGCATTGGGAAATGATTTATATCTCATGAGATAGACATGGATTGAATAATAAGTTAAACCAATTCAGTAATACAGGACTGGAATGCGGAGTGAACTCGATTCAGAAAGGGACTTTGTCTACTAAGATGGTTTTGGCAGCAATTCTGTGGCTACTATGGAAATCATAACATGAGGTTAATGGTTTCCACAATTACTTGTTTTATTACCATGATATTTTATCATGATTAATGATTCTTTATGATCTATTCCTTAAGTACTACCATGTTTTATGTCATTGCTCATGATTTTTATGTTTAAACATTTCTTTCACGTTTGTAAGTTCCTATGTGTATGATTTGTTTTATTTTATCTATGCTTACCCTTACTAAGGATTTGAGCTAACCATTTATATGTTTTCTTTTCCCCAGGATTTAAAGAAAGGTTTTAGGTAAGAAAACAAAAGCGGAAGATCTTTATGGGAGATATTGAAGATCTTTCACCATGATTATGAGATTATGTTATGAGTTCCCAAAGACACTAAACTATTATGGTCCTTGAGTGTTGGTTCTTATTATGTATAAATTATTCCTCAAATGTAATGTAATGTCCATGTACGTCATGTTTCGGGTCTCTACACTGTTCGATATCCATGAATTACCTACTACCTAATGAATAGTCTATAATTGCCTTTTCACATGGTATCCTTACCCAAGAACCCACTATGATGAAGCTACTACATCATCCATGTTAATATTCAATGTTTCTATGAGGATTTTTTGATGGTATGGACAATACTTCTGCTACATGTGTAACTCTACATTTTCCCAAAAAAATGTATCAGTGGTTTACCAAAAATCGTAAAAATTAACCAAAAACATTTCATATATAATGAAATGTGGAAATGGATACATACCAGAAACTAGGAGTATTACATCGTTGGGATGGGTAATGGAGGGGTTATACTATAGGTGAGGTTTGGGGGACATTTCTACATAAACTCATTTATTAAGGATTAAAGTTCTCATTTTTAAGGAATGTTTATATATAGTAGATTAGAATGTACGTGGAATATGATTTTATTGCAACATTTATCATCTAATACAATTCGAGACATTATTTGTTGATATTTCATTCCGTTAACACATTGTATAACCATTTTATCCTCATTTTTCTTTGAGCGTGGTAGTTTAATTTCTAATATTGTAAAATAATTGTATGCATTAAAACTAAATCATGTTTCCTAAACTAATTCACCAATTATAATTATTAATTTAAACTCAATTTCGTCTAATTCAATTTCTAGATTGGTCCAATTATATATCAAATAAAATTAGTAAATATAGTGATTTATAGTGTTTAAATAAAAATATTTTCAATAATGATTATGTGTTGTTAATAATATTTCCATTCAAATACCAGTTAATAAATTACTAATGCAATTTTTTTTTCAATAAATAATTTCCTTATATATGTCATTAAAATGTGTAAAATTTAATTTTATCACCTTAGAATAAATAATTTGTTGAAATTTATCATTTTAGTATTATATTTTTTTAACTACATCTTATTTAAATAATTATTTAACACCAAAACTATTAAATTTAATCATTAATTTGGTATTAAAAAATTTAATTCTATTTTATAAATACATTAATTTTTTTCTTTATAAAATACTACGTGAGAACTATGACATATAGTTTATTATTAATTTTTTTTATTTATTCTTTGAATTAAAATATTATATAAATTTATTTTTCACATAAAAACTAGTTTATTTTCACCACATACAAATATAAAATTAATATTTCTATTATGTTTAAATTTTAATCCTATATAGATCATATTAATCATAAGAATAATGCATCTAGTTTAGTAACTTCTCCTTAGACATTTCTCTCCTATTCATTATTTTTGTCCTTATATTGATATATATAGTCAGGGACATAATCATCATTTAAAAATAATAGAATATGATTAAATTTTTGTGACCTTTTTGATTACACATTGTTTTCCATTATATTTTTATAATGGATCTTATATATTCAATTTCAATGATTGGGAATTTTATATATTTAATAACAAGACATTTTCTCAATATAATGTATTAGGTTAAATTTTTGTATGGTTTTTACTATGAAAAGTTAAATTAATTTAAATATTTAATTTTCAAAATAATTACATTTTCAAATCATGAGATGTTATATTATAAAAATTTAGATCAATATTTATCTTGAAATATCGTTACTCTATTGAAAAAATGAAGTTTCTTAGAGATCATTTCATCAAGGATTACCAATGTTGCTTCCACAAACATTTTATTTTTCAAAATAGAGTTAATAAGATGACTGGTATTGGTTAATGTTAAATTATATATATGATCATTGATTTTTATTAGTAGATTTTGATAATATCAATAATTTTATTATTATACAAAATATCTACCCACTAAATGCGAATAACCATGTGTATTCTTCCTGAATGGTGACACATAAGAGAATTTTTTTTAACTTTGGAGATGTACAATTCCCATTAATGATAATAATATACAATTACCTAATGATTAGTGGTTTTGAAAAGGTTGTTGAATTTAGGACCTACTATTCTATTCTCCCCGAATATCATAAGACACTACCATTGTGATGTTCAATGGGAAACACTAATAAATACTTTAAAATATTAAATTTTCTATGATTTTTAGTTTATATATTCTATAAAAAATAATCATTTTTATCATGTAAATGAATGGAATAAATATTATATTTCCAATATTATTAAATATAATTTATTTTATCTTTAAAATTTCTATAACATCACACCATGTTTAATATCAATTGTAATGAACCATCCATGTCCAACTAGACAAGCCATATAAAGAGAAACAACACATAATATGGTTAAAACTGGATAAAAAACTACTCCTGAATATATGAAAAACATGTCATATGACTAGAATAAGAAGTGTAAAGAGATTATATGCAATAAATATACATAAACCATTCCAAAGAACAAAACGTCAATAGGATAAGGGAAATTATTATAAGATTTTCTTCCCATTACCTCAATAAAAAAACATCTATAAATTCAAAAAACACACATATAGAGTGCGATCCAATCCCATGATAGATAAATCTTAAATTTATATATAAAGAGAATTATAAATAATTAAACAATTCATTACTTGTAAAAAAAATGTTTTATATATAAATTTTATAAATACAAAACATTTATAAATCAACTTACCTTATTGTTTAGTTTTTTTCTTAAATCATTAAATATTCTCAAACAAGATATATTACAAGAATAAATGATATAAATATGAATTAATATAAGTGAATGAATGGATACCCAATTAAGAACATTTCTTGGAAACAACCTATCATGTTAATCAATTTTATAATACCACATAAAAAATTAGTGAAGAAATCTATCATTGGAAAAAAATTCAGGTGATAACTAATTAAAAATGAAAAACTACAACCTACCAAACACATTGGGAACAAGACTATGGGTAATATACATACTTTATAGTAAATATCATGACTAGGAAGATATTGGATATAAATTATATTTATTTGTACCAGTTTTACAAAAAATGTAACTCCTAGTGGGGAAATAAACATTATGGGTACCCCTAAGCCAATCCCACACACCAAAGATTCCCAAAGAAAAATTCTTCAACACATTTTTAAAACCATTTTAACTATATCATAAAACACTATCATATACATGCTAATTTCATATGATTATAAAACCCCATTGGAAAATCCTTTAAACTCATTGGGAATTAAAAACCCATTTTTTTACATTTTTCCTTTTTAAGAACCCATTATAAAAAATTTATATATTCAAATTAACGAAAATATAAATTGAATTTGTTATTACCAAAAGCCAATAAATCATATCAAACAATTTTTAGAAAAAACATCCTTAACATGTAAGAAAAAAAAATAATATCTTGAAAATGGTGACTGGAATCCATGTGAACAATAACCCAAATACAATGGACACAAAGAATCTACAAATGTTTGACATAAAACACAATTTAATCACAAATCCTAAGCGATAATATAGGTACAAAAAACCAACGATGAAAAGAAGGAATTATTACTTAGTGAAATAAACTATAACATAAAAAATGTTTAATTTTGGAAAAAATTATATAAAAGAGTTGTAGGAGTCCAAATCATTATATAAGAGATTTTAGGTTCTGATAGAGAAGAGCTACCAAAAGGTAAATATAAATTTCAGCTAAGAGGAACACTAAATACCAAAATCACCATAGTTTTACCAGATTTAATATTAGTATAATAATTATAATTATAATGCCTCATATATTCCAAAAGACAAATATCAATTTTAATTAAACACGATATTTTACCATTACTCGACTTCTATATAATACATATTGTAAAAACAATTCAGATTGTGTATCTTGTTCTACATATCATCCCTGAAATAATTACAGAGCATGTACATTACATATATTGATTATAAGTTCCCAATATTCAATAGAAACAAAATAAAATAAATTGGAAATTTGAAAATTTTATTACTTCACAATTACACCTGTCCCTATAATTTATTTTCATGAATACTACAACCAATGAAAAATGAAATCCAAGACAATGATAATATCATAACAGATAGAATGGTACCAATGTGTCAAAATCTCCCCACCATAAAAATATTATATCCCCATAATTCCCTTGTGGTCCTCCTTCATAAAAAAATTAATGTCACATCCTTATCTTCTGAAATGAAATATAATGTTTCATTGTGTTGATGATACGCCACATCGAGCATAAAGAAACATCTATAAATTATTATTTAAATTTTACCATCATAACATATTAAATAGAATGGAGTGAATTAATATTATTAAATAAATAATGAAATTAGGATTTACACATTTTTATATGATGATACATTGGTTACCAACATAATTATAAACTAAAATAAAACCCAATTTATATTTTAGAATTTTTTTTTCTAAAAAACTATTTAAATGTGCAGATGACTGTTTTATTACCAATGAATAATAAAATCAAAATTTTGAGTTCTAATAATTATATATATATATATATATGTATACATAAATTAATTATAATTTTTAAAAGGAAACTAATATGTTTTCTAGTTATAATATTATAAGAAATACAATTTTATGCCTAAGAAGAGTATTTTTTTTAAAATAATGTTTTAGCACCATTTATTGAGAAAAAAATTTTAATCCAATTTTTACACTTTTATAATATCACATTGACAAAATAAACTTGTTATTTGGATGAAATACATAAATATTTATCTTTGGTAAATTTATTATTTTTCTGATAAATTTTATATTTTTTATACTATTGAAAAGTACTATATTTTAATTCAAAACACCAATTTAATTTATATTTTTTACATAGTTAAATTATAATTCAAATTCATCTTAATTAAAAATTAACCAATTTTTTTCAATATCATCCAATCTGTGTCATTGTATATAATTCTAAATTGAAATTGGATTAAATAAATGTGACCTTTTGAAAGTTTTAAATTCAAATCTGAATTCCTTCTTCCATGAACCTGATTAATATTTTGTTACCTTCTGTCAATTATATATTTTCAATATGGAAATATAGATAATATATTTTTAATAATAACAACCAAATTATTTTAAAATGTCTCTTTTATTTTGTGACATTATAAATAATAATTTTTGTCATATATTCATTACAACAGTTTACAGTAAATATGGTAATTAAAGGTAAATATTATGTTATTAAAATATAAAATTACTATGAACCATGTCAGAAAATTATTATATTCATTTTTTATGAACATGATAATCCATGGGTGGAATTCAGGACCCCTGGAGCCACATGGATGAAATTAATGAATTTATAATATTATATTTATTGACAAGTAATTTTTATTAAACATTTTTAACTCAAAATTTTATTTTAATATGGGGTTATAATGGGTTAATATTCAACTCTAAATAATATTTATGAAGATAAAATGATTACATAATTCATGGAAATTTGTTTATAATTTTTATTAAATAATCAATTAAATTAAATGGTGATATGACAATGGTGGAGTAATTACATCAATAATAGAGTAATCAAATAAAAAAATTAAATATATTATAATAATTATAATGTAATATCTTTTATTTCATCAACTATATTTTATTCTAAATATCATTATTTAATGGGGTTTTTTCAATTATATGGTTTGATTATCATTATGTAATGTAATTTTCGAAATGGTAATAAATTAATAGTGTTAAAAAGACAGTAATTGTATTTTAAAATGTAAAATATTTTATTAATTTTATATTATTAATAAATATTAAAAATTTGGTAAAATAGTTGAAATTTGTAATAATATGACATAAATGGTTCTTTTTGTGTCTTTTGGCATCTTCTGTCAATTATATTGTCCTTTAAACAATAAATTTCATGATAAAACTGTAAAAGATAAATGGGATAAAAAAACATATAGAAAACAGAAATATGAGAGTTCTTAATACTCATTATATTATTTTATTTAGACACGTAATCATCATATATTATAACTAAATAATTTCGGGAACTTATATATAATAACATGAATTTTATTATTTTAGTAATTTTACTCTATCCATGAATGCCCCTCCCTTCTCATATAGAAGGGCGCCCATTCTTCTCTTTTATTCACAGAAAAATATCTATCTTGTCACGACCCATCCTCAGGGCCCGTGATGTGACTACCCCAAGCCCGCCTTCCATATACCAGGAGCTAGCAACTAGAACCAAGGCATAATTCCCGATAAAAAAGGAAGGCATTGCCATTATAAAGTAAACAGTCACACAGAGCAAGCAAGCGGAAGTAAACACTATGTAAAACTGGGTACAACAGTAAGTGCGGAAAAGTAAGTGGGCCATAATAAAAAACCAACAGAAAGTAATGTACAATTGGAAAAGGAAGTACATGAACTGTAAAGTAAGCCACAACGTCGGGCCATCCACTAGAATTTCCTCCTGAAGGGTGGGTACAGATGGCCTCCTCAGCTCCTCGGGTCCAACCATCCACTACGAGTACGTCCCGCCCAGTGGTCCACCTCCAGGTAATGACATTCTCCAGAAGCCTCCACCATGATCAGCGTTGTCCGTTGTCTGCATCCAACACAACGTAGTATGGGAATAGCCCGTACAGGGGTGAGTATAAGCTACTCATTAGGGACCCCAAGACCCTTGAAGGTCTCCCAGAATCCACAAATGATAAACCACAATGGAAATATACAATCAAGAAGTAACATCTAACACTTAATAGGTATATTCACATACATATACCTAATTCATCAATTACCGTTCGTCTCCAACATCCTAGCCCAAGTACAACCCATTCCACAGAGGAATGCACAATGTAATCCACACAGGATATCAAGTCAATCTTATCGAAGAAAATATTGACAGTCTAGAGTCAGCTCACCCAGGAATACTTCGTTGTAATATGATAGAGAAGATCATATGTAGCCACTGATTCATCTAAGCCGTCAGACCGTCATAGGATCGATAAGTACTAACCCCCGCAATAACCCACACAAAATCGATAGGTACTAACCCTCGTATTGACCCACACAGGATCTGACCCACATAGGATCGGTATGCGCTGGCCCACACAGGACCACTGGGCGCTGACCCACATAGGATCTAACCCACACAGGATCGGTATCAAGGATCCACACAGGATCGCTGAGTGTTGTAGTCTTCGTTGTCGAACCCACGGAGGATTTCCATGCAGTCTTCATCGTTGTCATAGTCGCATCTACCCCTAGGGTTCCCGCACACCATAAGCTCGTTTTGGGAGGGAACACTCAACATGTCGAGAAGCTGATACATCAACTAACACGAAGTCCAATGTTTATGTATCCCAAAGTTCCTTATCATCAAAAGGAACTCAACGTGACAGACAACGCGTCAATCAGACGCTCGGTCTGAATGTTATTGGCTTTTTCGTTCCATGGGCCCAGTTGGTTTTAAGTCAAAACCAACCCAGTCGTACTCCAACTGTATCCAAACCTCGAGCGGGGTAATCCAAAAGTTCAGTCTCACTATGAGAAATCCAACAAAGTCGACGATACGTCAATCGGACGTCCGGAGTTCAAGTTATAAGCGTTACCGCTCCGAGGGCCTGGTTGGTTTCGTGTTCGAACAAACCCTGCCAAACCCAAAGTTCTCTGAAACCTTGAGTATAATATACCGAAACGACATTCTCGATCCAAGGATTGCATCGCAACTGACAGTGAGTTGATCAAAGGTTTTTAGCCCAAGATACAACCGTTTGAAGGGAAATTTCCGGAAAGAGGGGGTTCGGGCCCAGTCCGACTCGGCCCGATTCCCCCATGGGTCGACCCGAACCGGGTCTGGGTCCTTCCCATTTGGTTGCGGCCCGGCCTAGCCTGGAACGCTCAGCTTGCCCAGCGTGGCTAGGTGGATCGGCCGAAATGGCCGAGCGGAATGGGGGGGGGGGTGCTGCCCCCTGTTGGTGTACCCACGACCCACATGCGGGGGGACGCTCCTTAGGCCATCTGGGTTTATGAACCCCCGACTTATTGGAAGCCAGCCAGCCCGGTCCATCCAGCAGGTTGTTGCTGCCACGGGACTACTGGGGTCCCACCCTCCTGCTCCGGCGCCGGCGGCTGGAATCCGTCCACCGCATTCTGCTCTACCACGACCAAAGGTCGCAGCCTTGGTCCGAACGGCATGGCACAACGGCGCCGCGGCCCTCCGATGTGGCCCCACTCTGGCCGCGGCCTTTTTGAGGTTCTCCAGTATGGCATGGCATTGCCACAACATTGTTCTACTTCAACGGCGCGGCGCGACTGTGCCGCGCTTCTCTGCCCATTCTTTATTATTTCCACACGGTTCAACGACACCACAATGGCTTGCTCGTGCCACAACAATTCAAGCATGATGGGGGGAGGAGAGTCGGTCGTGTTCATGCAGTCCGACCTTCTCCCGTTATTGCGATAACAGGCGGTTCAATTTGAAAATTAAGAATGGCGATGGAAGTACTCACGAAGAAAAACAATTAATCCACTACCTCAATGAAATCATTGAACGAAGGTTCGTCAAGGAATTAAATTTCACGGAAGAAGTCTTCGTGGAAGGAGAGGTTTGTAGGCGTCACGTTATATGGAATCACGTCATCGATCTCCGAGGAAGGGGTCTCTCACCGTCGTCCGTCGTCTGAGGTCGGCATTGTTTGTCGGCGACAGTGCATTCATCGCGTTCTACAAGGAGGAAGAACGTTCTTTGGAACATGGAGTTTTCCTCTTCTAATCCTCTCGCACAACGAACTAACCTCTCACGAAATAAGACATAGTCTTATTTAATTACCACACATGCCAAAATTTATTTTAAATTCAAAATTAATCCAATAATTAATTAAATTTAATAACCTACTCAATTAATTAATTAAGAGTATACTTTCATTTAAAAGGGGTGCGGGTGGGTTACATAATTAATAGGGGTTGAGGAAGGTGACTAGGTGGGGCTCATGTGCGCCCCACCCCACAATATCCTACCTAGTGGAGTAGGATATAGTGGGTCCCACTCCATCCACTTAACATAGGTTAAATTACTTTAAATAAAAATAAAATTTGTTGCACCATTTTATTTTATTCTTCAGTTAACCCAAAATTTTAATTACCACACCCGAGCAAAAGAAACCCCATAAAAGGTGTTCTTAAGCAATTACTGGAACTAAGAATCCATCGGTTCCCTCATAATTCAATTCCGAGCCCCGGTCCAAAAGTTAGGAAAAACCACTCGTTCGTACACTGAACGTACCTGAGCTAAACATCAGAAAATTATTCTGGGCTCACCGGGCCTCAGAATCAGGTTTCGTCCGAAACTGTGTTCTTCTAAAATCCCAAAATAAATTAAGACAAAATTTCCCTTGAATTTTACAGGTCATTATATTACTCACACCATAGGGCTTTATGTCCCTTTAAGATACATAATAAACAAGGGAAACAAACGTGGGTACTGGACACACATCTGAGCCTCTCGCTCCCAAGTGCTCTCCTGGAGGTTCTCGTGCTGCCATATGATGCACACTAGAGGAATCGACCTTCCACATAGGTCCTACTTCAATCGATCCTCGATCTGCACCGGGACCTCCACAAAATTCGCCCCATCATCAATGTACAGCTCCCCATGGTCAATGATATGTGTCGTGTCGTGCACATATCTCCTCAGCTGAGATACATGAAATACGTCATGCACCCGGTGCAACCGACGTGGTAGAGCCAGAAGATAAGCCACCTCTCCTAACTTGCTGAGGACCTGGAATGGTCATATGATGCATGGATACAACTTTTTGCCTCGACCAAATCTCTATAATCCATTTCAAGAGGAGACCTGTAAATAGACGTGGTCGCCATCCTCGAACTCCAGTGGTCTCTGCCTCCTGTCACTATAAGACTTCTGCTAGCTCTGAGCTGTCCTCATCTACTCTTAGATGACCTGTACCTTCTCTGTCGTGGCATGGAATATCTCTGTTCGCACATGTGCAAACTCCCTAGGGTCTATCCAGCACAGTGGTGATCTGTAAGGTCGGACGTACAATGCCTCGTATAGTGTCATCCCGATGGTGGAGTGGTAGATGTTCTTTACACGATCTCCAACTAGGGTATGTGGTCCTCCCAACTGCGATCAATGTCTAGGAAACATGCACGGAGCATGTCCTCGAGAGTCTGAATGGTCCTCTCCGTCTGTCCATCCATCTGAGGGCGAAAGGCGGTGCTAATACGTAGCTGTGTCCTGATTGCCTCCTGCATCCCCTTACAAATCCAGGATGTAATGTGTGCATCTCGATCAGAGATGATAGATGATGGCACATCATGAAGCCGTATGATCTCCTGAACATAGAGTCCTCCTATGATCTCCACTGATCCCTGCTCTCTGATGGGTAAAAAATGGGCCGACATGGTGAGTCGGCCAACAATCACCCAAATGGATTCATGACCTCTGGAAGTGTGTGGAAGTCCAGTCATGATGTCCATAGATATCCCATCCCACTTCTATTCTGGGACCTCCAAGGGATGTACCAAGCCTTCTGGTACCTGGTGTTATGCCTTCACCTACTAGCAGGTGAGGCATTGAGAAAAAAACTCTACTACAGCCTTTTTCATACCTGGCCACCAGTATTGTCGTCTGAGGTCCGGGTACATATTCGCCACTCCTAGATATACCTCTAAAGGGGATGTGTGGAACTCCATCAGCACCTCCTCCTGAAAACAAGCTGGTTCCATGCTATGTCCTCTAAAAAGGATGATGTGTTCTCCTCCCCTAGAGAATCCATCAGGAGCATGTCCTGAGGATATCTTTGCACGCCGTGTCTCACAGTCATCATCCACTTGCTGCGCCTCTCTGACCCTCTATATAAGTGGAGGAGTGTCTGTGAGTGACTGTAGAAAGGATAATCTATCAGTATCCATGAATGAAATCTACAATGCAGCTAGCTGCTCTGTCACCTCCCCATGTAGCTGAATGATAGGTGCAATGGTCAACCTCTGTCTCAGCTCCTAAAAGCCATGCTGACATCTCTCTGACCACACAAAGGATTGCCCCTTCATCCTTAACGTTCGGCAAAGCTGCAAATATTTCTCCTTTGACGAAAAGAGAAATATGGTCTCATCTCCTGGATGAACCACGTTCCTTGCCTAATAATGCCAATCCCGTCATGATCAGTTAAATCATTCCATGGATGACGTCGTAAGGCCTCAACGCTGGTACCAAGAGATCCAACCGTTACACTCACCTCCAAGGATGAGTCATGCTATCAGCATTAGTGTGTGGTCACTGGGTCTCCTCCAGTAGAAATATCGTATGTGAGGGTCAAGTCAACAGTTTTTAATAGGAACCTCTTAGTATTAACATACATAAGATAAGAAAGAAAACATCACTATTTCAAGTGTCTTTTATTACTGAAACTCAAAGTACAAGGAGGAAATGTAGCACAAACAACGAAGCTAGAGGGATTATTGGGAAAGGACTCCATGCCTGGGGCTAGTGCCGCACTTTCCCACCAACTTTCGAAGATCCATGAATATAAGTTTCAGCTACCTGATGTTGTGCCCTCCCCTGTGGTTGGGGTGGACCTCCTGATGGTGGTGGTGGTAGAGCCTCAAAACGTCATCCCCCATCTGTTGCTCGACCAGCTCCTCGGCCTCATCTGCCTGCTCCCTGCGGACCGCCATGGTCAAACCTCTGCCTCTGTCTGGGTGGTTTCTCTTCCATTTGTTGCTCCTCTTCACGGAGGGTCGGGCAGTCACGAGCCAAGTGGCCTTGCCCGCCGCATGCATATCATTGTCTGCCACTCGTATGACTGGCACTGCTGCATGTGCCCCGCACCTCCGAGCCAGTATCATGTGGTCGTCCACTCGATGGGCTGGTCCGCTTGGACCTCTGGGATATTTGTCTACTACCAGATGAAGAGTATTATGCTACGTGCCTCCCTAAAGTAGGTCTCGCTGCTGGTGTAGGCTCAGCATGAAATCTCTCTATGAGAAGGGCTTGCTCCAGTACTCCTGCCTTTCTCGGAATGCTGAGGGTGATCAGTGATGCCCTGATCTCATGCCTCAGTCTTTTTTCTATGGTCCGGGCCCGAAAGAATGTGTCTCAAAAAATGTCCGTCGAATAGAGTGAGAGGTAGGTAAATCTCGAAGAGTACTGGGTTACTGTCAAGATGCCCTGCCGCAGCTGTAGTAGCTCTTGGATGTGCACCGCACAGAGGGTTACTAGGATGAACTCTGAGCAAAATAATCTCTCAAAGTCCGTCCATTGGAGTGATGCCTCGTAGTGCACCTAGCACATCAACCTCTACGATCTGCCTTCTTCCACGTGTAGGAGGCTCGCTACGAGGATCACCATGAGGTCAGCTGGTGTCGCCACTAACCTGAAAACTCTCACAACCGTCTCCAGCCAATCCTCGTCTTCTTGAGGGTCCGTCTCCCTGCGGAACCTGGGTGGTCTCTGACGCTGAAACTCATGCAGTGCACCAAGGAGACGTGCACTCCTAGCGGATGGGGCTGGTAGCATCGGTGGATCAACGAGGAGTGGTACCGCCGGTGCCTCCGCGGTAATAGGGCCCCGCACTGAGGCCTCATCGCTCTGTGGGCTGTCGTCATGTACAAAACTTGGAACCCGAGCTGGCTTCCATCGTGGGGCCATCCTGAAAATAAACAAGTTCACCACAGTTGATACAATATTACTGGTGAGCTGACACAAAGTAATCACAATGAAATATTGATTCACACGTGCAATCAGTGTCTTCATGCACTATGTCAGAAATCAAAAGTCAGGGTCATGGTGTACGTATATTTCGGTCGCCACACCAATAATGGACTCCCTGGACTGATAACCACACTCAATACTCTTAACACTACTGCTTCAAATAGAAAAAGATCAGAGTCCTGAGTTCTACAGTAGAACTGAAATCCTCTGATACAAATTTTTCACGACCCGTCCTCGGGGCCCATGCCGTGACTACCCCAATCCCGCCTTCCATAGGCCAGGGGCTGGCGACTAGCACCAAGGCGTAATTCTAGATAAAAAGAGAAGGCATTGTCTTTATATAGTAAAAAGTCACACAGAGTAAGCAAACATAAGTAAACACTATGTAAAACTGGGTACAATAGTAAATGTGGAAAAGTAAGTGGACCAGAATACAATCCCAAACGGAAAGTAAAGTACAATTGGAAAAGGAAGTCAACAACTTTAAAGTAACATGCAACGTCGAGTCATCCACTGAAATTACCACCTGAAGGGTGGGTAGAGATGGCCTCCTCAACTCCCCAGGTCCAGTCGTCCGCTCCTAGTACGTCTCGCCCAGTGGTCCACCTCCAGGTACCGACTTGCTCCACAAGCCTCCACCACAATCAGCACTATCTGTTATCTACATCCAACACAACGTAGTGCGGGCATAGCCCATGATGGGGTGAGTATAAGCTACACAGTATAGACCCCGAGACCCCCGAAGGTCTCCCAGAATCCAGAAAGGATAAACCACAATAGAAAGATACAATCACGAAGTAACATCTGACACTACTTAGGTATATGCCCATACATATACCTAAGTCATCAATTCTCGTTCGACTCCAACATCCGAACCCAAGTACAACCCAGTCCACACAGGAAAGCGCAATGTAATCCACATTGGATATCAAGTCAATCTTATCGAAGATAATATTGAAATTCAAGACTCAGCAAACACAGGAATACATCTTCGTAATACGATACAGATGATCAGATGTAGCCACTGATTCATCTAACCCATCAGACCCACACAGGATCAATAGGTACTAACCCCCGCAATGACCCCGACAGGATCTGACACACAAAGGATCGGTATGAAATGGCCCACACAGGACCGCTGAGCACTGACCCACACAGGATCAGTAGCACTTGTCCATATAGGATCGTTGAGTTCTCTAGTCATCGTTGTTGAACCAACGGAGGATTCCCATGCAGTCTTCATCGCTGTCGCAGTCACGGCCAGCCCTAGGGTTCCTGCACACAACAAGCTTGTTTCAGAAGGGTCTGATCCATGAGCTGGGGGGATGATACATCAACTAATACGAAGTCCGGAGTTGATGAATCCCAATGTTCCGTATCGTCAAAAGGAACTAAACGTGACAGATAGCTCGTCAATCGGACGCCCGGTCTGATTGTTATTGGCTTTTTCCTTCCTGGGGCATTGTTTGTTTTTTAGACAAAACCAACCCAGCCATACTCCAATGGTGTCCAAACCTCAGGCAGAGTAAGCTGAAAGTTCTGTCTCACTAAGAGGAAATCAGCAATGTCGATGGTACTTCAATCAAACATCTGGAGATCAAGTTATAAGTGTTTCCGCTCTGAGTACCCGGTTGGTTTCATGTCCGAACCAACCCGACCAAAAACAAAGTTCTCTCGAAACCTTGATTGTAATATACTGAAATGACCATCTAGCTCCAAGGATTGCATCACAATTGGCGTTGCATCGATCAGAGTTCTGTAGCCCAAGATACAAGCATTTGAATGGAACTGTCCAGAAATAGGGGGTTCGGGCCCGATCCGACCCGGTCCGATACCCCCCTGGGTTGACCCAAACCGGGTCCGTGTCCAGCCCATTAGGGCGCGGCCCAGCCCTTTGGGCGCGGCTTGGCCTGGCGCACTCGGCCTATCCGGCATGGCCAGGCGTCTAGTCCGAAACAACCGAGCGGAGGGGGGGGGGGGGGGCTTCCCCCCTATTGGTGTAACCACGGCCCCCATATGGGGGGCCGCTCCTTCGGCCAGCCGGGGATTATGACGCCCGACTTCTTGGAAGCCGGCCAGCCCGGTCCGGATGGCCAGTTGCTACTGCTACGGGACCACCGGGGTCTGCTCTCCTGCTCCGGTGACGGCGGTGGGATGCTGGTCACCGCTTCCTGCTCCACCGCAGCCCCACTCCAGCCGCAGCCTCTTCAAGGTTCTCCAGCATGGTGAGACGACACCACGGCTTTGTTCGACTTCAACAGTGCGGCGCGAGAGCCCAACGATTCTGTGCTCATTCTTTATTATTCCCCCGTTGTGCAATAGAACCACACTACCATTCTCGTGTCGCAATAATTCAAGCATCAAGGGGGTAGGGGAGTCATCCGTGTTCGTGCGGTCCAACCTCCTCCCATTATTGCGAGAACAGGAGGTTCAATTTGAAAATGAAGAACAACGATGGAAGTATTCATGAACAAAAACAATTATTCTGATGCCTCGATGAAATCGTTGAACGAATGTTCGTCGCGGAATTGAACGTCGTGGAAGAAGGCGTCGTGGAAGAAGAGGGTATCTGGCATCGTAGTACTTGTCGTCGCGTCATCGATCTCTGAGGAAGGCGTCTCTCACCGTCGTCCGTCGTCGGAGGTCAATGTTCTTCTTCGGCGACAATGTGTTCTTCACATTCTTCAAGGAGGAAGAACATTCGTCAGAACTTAGAGTTTTTATCTCCAAATCCTCTCGCACAACAAACTAACCTATCCCGAAATGAGACATAGTCTTATTTAATTAACACACAAGCCAAAATTCATTTTATATTCAAAATGAATCCAAGAATTAATTAAATTTAATTACCTACCCAATTAATTTATTAAGAGTTTAATTTCATTTAAAAGGGGAGCTGGTGGGTTACATAATTAATAGGGGTTAAAGAAGTTGAATAGGTGGGGCTCGTGTGGGTCCCACCACACAAATATCCTACCTACTGTAGTAGGATATAGTGGGTCCCACTCCAACCACTAAACTTAGGTTAAAATACTTTAAATAAAAATAAAATTGGTTGCACAATTTTATTTTATTCTTCACTTAACCCAAAATTTTAATTACCACACACGAGCAAACACAACTCCAGAAAAGGTGTTTCTAAGAAATTACCGGCACAACAATTCCAACAGTGCCCTCAGAATTCAATTCTGAGCACCGGTCCAATATTTAGGAAACCCCCATCGTTCATTCACTGAACGTACTCGAGAAAAACATCGGAAAATTATTCAGGGATCATCGGGCCTCGGAATCATGTTCTGTCATAAACTGTGTTCTTGTAAAATCCCAAAAAAAATTAAAAAATATATCCATTGAATTTTACCGGTCTTTACATATTTGGTTTATCCAATATTTATCCAAAAACATTAATATAATCATTAACCACATTATAGAGACAATATATTAATCAAAACACCATCTATATTTTTGTTATGGGGTTCATTAAAGGTAACCATCCAATGGAAATGTATAAATTTTAAATCAAGTATTTCGATTTTGATTCATCTTCAACATCCATAACATATTATTTAATGATGAAGAAATAATAAATCAATAATATATAAGATAATTAGATTTTATTATGATATTATTATCACACATCTCTATCCCTCCTTCTATTAAATGGTAAAATAATTAATATTTCATTCGTATAGGTGAACTATCATGTACATGAACTGATATATTTCATTTTCTAGGATCTACTCTCAAGACATGCTATAATGATGGAATTAATGATTATATATGATATTAATTAAATATTTAAAATTATAGTAAAATGATATATCAATTATGTTCATGCATTCTGTGAATATAAAAAATATAATTTCATTCATTCGTACATGTTTTCTCTCACCACCACAATGTGATGTGATTCTTTTTACAATATCCAATCACAAGTATAATATATCAATGTATATAAAATTAATAATATGAAATTTATAATATTTTTATCATTGTGTAAGGATTGATCTATAATTACCATCCATCCAAAATTATAAATGAAAAATGAAAATTTTACCCATGCATAAGTACACCGTACCTTCTCTATGATTAAAAAATGATATTTTTAACAAACATACATAAATGGTTTTATTTTAAGGTATAATTTCTATTTAAAAGTGAATATTATTAATGTAATATTACTGTAGATATGTTTTATTGATTATCTCTTATAAAATTTACTTCATTCCCAATTCATTTTGGCCTCAAGCACAAAATATCATCAAAACACCAAACATGAATATAACTAATTATGTAAATGTTATATCATGTTAATATAGAATATAAATGGATTAATAAATATTGAAATTTTTCACAATCAAGTAAAAAATATTTTTATTTTTTGGCTTAAAGAAAAATAAAATATATGATAAATTGGACTCGAGTTAATTTACTTCATCTCAATAATTACTTCTTGAGGCAGAGTTGGATGTTATAGATCCACTTAAATTTATGAAATGTATATAAAAAATTGTTCAATTAAACAATAAATAAATAATATGTTATCATTATATATAAATTTTTTATAAATAATATTATTTAGTTTTGTTTATGATTTAAATTTTCAATGTGGTATGGGATGATATAATTACTTAAATAATTATATTTTTTCCATTTCAATATTCTTCATAGTATTTTCATTATTTCTTTATAAAGATATTTAAAGATTATTAAAGAAAATTGTATGAATATTTAGATGTTATTGTACATTTTATTTAAAGGTAATATTTTAGTTTTTTTAATGTTATTGACTATTTATCTAAAATATCTTTTAAAATGATTTAAATATTTTTTATTCAATATCAATCTAATTATCATCCATGTATTCATATTTTTTATAAATGATTTTATATGGAAATGTTGTTTTAAAATGGTAGTTTTTTAGTTTCATTCAATGTATTCTATTTGGTATTGAAATTTTTTGAATAAAAATTATCTTTTTATGGGTTTTAAAATTGATTGGTATAGGTTATTTAAATAACATTAAATGTTTATTATGTGTGAAAATGAAATATTATGAGTGACATGTTGAATATTTATAGAATTAATGTGTTATTATTATTTTATTAAACATGGATATTTGATGGGTTGTTACGTTATAAACAAAAGATGGATAGTTATGTTATAACCTATAAGGCATTGTGTACAGAAGTAATCATTATGATTATTCCATTGGTAAGAGTGGCATTTACTGAAGACTACAGAATGAAAATTAAAATTTAATAGTGAAATTTATAGAATTTGACTATATAGTTATTAAATATTTTTTAACATATTTCCTATGTTTCATAGTAAAATATTATATGATTTCATTTGATATTTCATGAAAATAATTTTATAAAATGTTAATATAAATATATTTTTTAATGATGATATATATCTTTTGGGAAAAATAGATATTTTGTTAAATGGAAATGTTTTTTGGGTTTTCACTAGACTAATAGAGTTATTTATGTATAAATTGTACAGATCATTTTCTCTCATCCCATGTTTTAAATTTTATTCATAGGGGTTAAAAGTTAGTGATGATAATGAACGTTTCATGATGAAGTTGTTCAACATGTGACACGAAAAGAAACCAGGATTTATATTTAAATGGATTCCTTTGTTGAATGAAAATAATATTGAGTATCAGTATACACCTGTAATTTTTGGGTTAAAATGTAATATATTTACATAATTCCCAAATACACTAGAATTAAATCTTTTTTCGTAATGAAATAAAAAATATTTTAAAACATTTCACCTGAATATGTTATGTTTAAGGATGATTCCATACAGTCAACATGAAATTATGTTTTGGAATACATTTCGAGATTATGTTGTCTTATATATAGTCGTGGATAAAATAATGGGTTTATAATTTTCAAGTCATTCATATGTTTAATTTATTATAAATCATTTTTTGTATTTATATTAAAAATTTTATGGTTACCAGTGGAATATGTAGAGATATTTAGTTTTGAGGTATGTAATGATTATTATATTTTGGTATACAAAATAAAAGGTATGTGATAACCATTGTGGATAAATCATGGTAAGGTTATTTTTTAGGACATTATAATATTTCAGGAATGTTATAGGAGTTATATAGTTTTATTAAAAGGAAAAACTGATCAATGGGTGATAACCCATCACATCTAGAAGGTCATGGTAATCAGACCCTAATCAATAGGGTAAAAAGACAGCACCCATACCACTGGAATATGTGAAATCTGAAGTAAGAAGGAGTATTTATTAATAGATAAATGATTTTAGGGAAAATGAATATACTGATTTTGGTTTCATAAGTATCATCGAATAAATGTACATAGTGTCAGAAATTATTTTTTTGTAATGCGAATGATGTTATTTCAGAAGGTGTTCGATATTTTAGGATTACTATATGATTATGGTAAATATAATACTATCATATTTTATTTGTATTGTAATGGTTGAATTATATTATGGAATAATATATAATTTTATTATGGAAATATGATGATTCATGTTTATATGGAAACCATTCAACTATATTTTTGAAATTTGGATTATAGTAATTAATTTCACATATTAGACTTGAAAATTAATTTTCATTAATTGGAGATAAGTGTTTTTATTTAAATTGGATGACTATGTGATAAAAATATTCTATATTTTGGATTTTATTATTAGTCATGAATTATTTGTAGAATTTTTAGGGACGTTCTTTAATTAAATGGTCAATGTTGAACATTGGATAATATTATTGAATTTTAGAGATTAATCAAGTTTTCGGTAATATATATTTTTTGGAATTATTTTCTCTTTTAATAACCATTTTCATAATTTCTTATGTATAAAAATAGGAGAAATATATTTTTTACATTTTATAGACTTTGTAATTTTGTTGAATCTGATTCATGTGCTTTAGATGTAGAAAACTCGTATTGAAAACTCATTGTTTGGATAAAAATATTATTTGTGGTGGAAATTAATTAAAGGATGAAACAATATTATTAAAATCAGAATATTCCATTATTTTTATTAGTTAAAGTATTAATATAATTCCTATAATGTATGAAAATGTTATTAATATAGAAAAATTTTCTATTTTCATTTTCTAAAATGAAATCAAATTCCATTTAACCAATAAAAAATTTATGGTTTTTTTTAAATTAACTTTCAATAGAATATTTTTTCAATCAATATTACTTAAAACATGATGGCTAGTTTTCACATCAATATACAAGTATTCCTACATGGTACCCTGTAATTTCTTTATCGTAGGTGGTCTTTGTACTTCCCTTTCTTTCATTTTAATTAGTAGTTTTATTAATCTGTTTTCAGATATGGAATAACACTAATGGTATTTTCAAAATTCATACCACATTTACCATCACTCAAATTTAATTTTTGGGATGCAATTTAAAATTTTTTGAGAGAATTTAACATCATTATTTTATTAAAATAAAAACACTTTTTGATAGCTTACATCATACTTCAAATAAGGAATGATCGAAAAAAAAGTTATTATTATTTTAATATGACAGTTATAAACAAGATGTTATAATTTAAAGAATGAAAATATAAAATAAAAAATGAAAATAGTGCTCAAAATGGTTATATAATTTTTCATCACTTACCAAATTAATAAGAACATGAAATAAAAAAAATTAATATAAAGGATCCCATTTTGTAAGAAATTATTTAAAAGTGAACAAGTGTGTTTTTTACAAACAAATAATAAAACCACAGTTGTTGGCATATATTAATGATTTATATATATAATATTCATGAAACTGTTTTAAATTCATCTTATCTGTCATTTAGTCATGATATAAGAACAAATTAATATATATTCATAAAATTTAGTATTACTCTAAAATTGAAAATTTACAACATTTTAATGCAAAACCAATTTTTAATGATTCTTTTCACTCATTAATAAGTATTATTTGAAAAAATATAATTCTTAATTTGGAATCAGGATGTCAAAATATACCTTGGGTTATTAATTTGTAATTTTTGAATAATTATAAATTTTAATTACTAATTAAAAATACTACATTATAATCCAAAATTCATTTTGATTTAATTAATAAATAAAATTTATTATACTTTTAATTTTGGAAATTTATAATTAGATTATGATTGTATTATTTAATATAATTTAGGTTATTTATTAAAATTGGATATAAAAATGATGTGATCTTTTAAACAGTTAATTTAAAAAACCTAGTTTCTTCTCCGTCAATGGAAATAATTTTTATTTAATTTATGTTAATTATATAATTTAAATTCATAAAAACGGTTTCCATGTTTGGAATTAGGAGGTATAAATTATGTATGTATGTCAATTTTATTTTTGAACAATAAGAATATTATCATAAATAATAATTTCTATTACCATGGTAAAGGTTAAATCAGGTAAATAACTATAAAAATTATATTAGTAATATAGAAAACCATCCTAAAACATGTTCTTATTTTATTGAATGAGTTTTTGGACAATTATAATCCGTGGTTTTATTTTAGGACCACATGGATACATATGTAGGACATTAATGCATTTATAAAATTATATTCAATGAAAAGTCATTTCTGTTATACTTTTGTTTTTACAAAGTATCATTTATTTCATATGTTGTTAAATACGATATATCATAGAATATAGAATGAATTTATAAATTTTAAAAGAATTACTACATCATGGAATTTTATTTGTTATTTTTATGAAAAAAATATTAAAAATAAATGGATACAAAATTATGATTCAATAATTTATTCACTAGTGGAATAATCAAGTAAATTTTGTTAAATATATTATAATAAATATAATATGACATATTTTATGTTATCTAATAATTTTATGGATGACTTTGATAATTTATTTATGTGATAAAAGAGAGTTTTCGAATATATCATGATGTTATGTTATTTTTAAAAAGTCATGAAATTAATTATTTTAATATTGACAGTACATGTATTTTAAAATATGAAGTTCATTACTAAATGATATAAAATTTATAAAAAATTAAAATTTAGGAAAATATATGTAATAATTATTAAAATAATGTAAATTAATTGTATTCCATTACTTAATCTCAATACTATTTATAACGATGGAATGTAAATTAATATATGATATTAATTACATAATTTTTATTATAATAGATTAACATATCAATTACTTTCTTACATTCCACACATAAAAACTGACAATGGCATTCATTTGTATGTGAGAACTATAACCCCCACAAAGCGATGTGATTCATTTTCCTTCACCTAAAAAATTCATGATATATACATATAAGTATATAATGACTATTAGTATGATATTAATTTTATTATTATTTATATGATTTTACATATCTATTTTTATGGATATACAAGGATTATAAATAAAATATTATGTACATCAAGACATTTTTAATCTTACTGAATAATTATTTTATCAATCAATGGAATTAAAATCATTATATTTTATTTTTATTTATATCAAATAATTTTTTCTTATAATAATTCCATGTAACACAAAAACAATTATAATAAAATATTTTAAGTAAAGATTATTAATTTTTAATATTGTTATGATATTATTTTCAATTAATTTACATACACATTAAATATATAAAATTTCAAAATATAAAACAATAATTTAAATAATCATCACATATTATTCTTATATATATACATACTAATATTATTTTGAATAAATAATCATTATCATTTACACATACCACAACATAACTGAAAGATTTATTATTCATTGTCATATTATGATTGTTTCAATCGAGGTTCTATTCATCAACTGCAACCATGAGCACTAATATTAAATTCCAATTGTTCATTAATTATAGGTAGTTTCATTGTTATTATTGATTTCTTAATATTGTATTATATTTCATTTTCATTGTTTTTATTTTGATAAATTTTTATTGTACAAATTTATCCTAAAACAATTATGTGTGCTTATATTTAAATATTTATTTCATATGATTCAAGACATTTAAGAAATTTTTATATATGTACCAAATAAATAGGTAAATCATGGGATGCTAGGAAACAATGGGTATTTTAAAAGGACATAAAATTCATTAAAGAAGTAATATTCTTGTAAATTATTTGATAGAGTCATCTTCTTACATATGTAAAAATATTAAAAAAAGTGGGAAATGAATTTCATTTATAATTTTTTTATATAAAATGCATTTTTCATTAATCAATATATATTTTTTACTAAAATGACACTCTATTTATTCATGTTTTAATAAAGACACTATTATTCCCTTTATTTTATTACTTATTTAAAATTTAAATAAAAGTTATAGAAAATTTAATTGATTGCTCATGTACGTTCCCAAATAAATTATTAATTATCTTATGTTTGTGTTATGAAAATTTTCAAATTTCAAATAATGGTTCATTTTTTTCAATATGAATATGATGAAATTATACAATCAAACAAAATTTCATTATATAGAGTACGATAATTTATTATAGAATTATTCATTTGTCATATTTCATTCCAAAGAATATTTCTTGAATATGTAAGTAAGCTTATTTTGATGCTCTGGTTGGAAACAAAAATATTGGATTTCATTATGTGATGGGATATACCAATAGTATGTAACAATTTAATCAATTCAGTAATAATTTATATCTCATCATATTACATCTAAGGGAGTGGGGTGTGAATCCAATCAACTATAGTTATCCTTTCACTATATTTATTGGAAGTGGGATTTCACCAAATTCACTATGGGACTCTATCCATTATGAGTTGATAATAATGGTAGTGATCATCAATAATGTAAAAGTATTTTTAAAAATGTATATTGTTGATAAAATTATCCCTATGTTATTTTTTAAGACTCATGATTATTAACTGATGGTTTTTAAGATAATTACTAATGTTATATATGACGAGAAAATCATTCTTCCATAACTCATGATATATAATTTATTATATATAATTCACTTATTTTTTTTCAATGAATCTATATTATCATATCATATATGCATAATTATATTTTTCTCACTTATTATAAATGTTTTTCCCTGATTTTTACACTTAATGGGCTTATAATTTTCCCTATTCTAATGTTTTCATCTCCAATGGATTAAATGAATACTATTTCAAATGATATTCATATATGGTTAACAATTTTAGAGAATATTTTCTATATATAATATTGAAAACCAAAAATATTATTATGTATTTAGTTACAAACATCACTAAAAGAACAAATTGAGCAGTATAATTTATAATCATTTATAAAGAATATTCCAAAAAATTGATGATATATAAAAGTATTTCATCAAAGTATTATGTCATGTGATATCATTGAAATAATTTATATTGATTAATGTTATATATTAAAGGCATTAAATATATTTTAGACATTAAAAAAATAAATTTTTAGTTATCCTTAATGTTAGAGTTTCGATAAGGTGTAGGGTGTTTTTGTTGATGTCATGAATGTTGTTGTGGGATCATATATAGGCTATTCAGTGGGGTTTTAATAAGATAAATAGTAGATAGAATATGGTTCCATATGTAGTAGTAATTTTGTTTGTATAATATATCAAGTGACTTTGTCTTCTAGGGATTTATTATGTATTTGATATTGGTGATTCTTTCTAACTTGGTGTCAAGTGATGGGAATTACAATAAATATACATTGAAAATAAGTTATCTATTTGAAATATGAATCAACATGGATCTTGGTGATCTATGTTTCTAGTTTTTATTATTATTGATGTGCCATTGGATCATGTTATAATACATGAATTTTTTAATGACTCGTGGAATTAAATTAAATGGAATTTTTTTAGTTATTATCCTTATTCAATTAATAATAACCTGATTTCAATAATATTTAGCATTCCTTTTTAAAATGTGTTTGGACTATACAAAAACAATTTCATAAAATCAATTATCATAAAATAAATTTTTTTCTTAAAATGATATTTATATACTATTCATTGACATAAAATATAATAACTTTCCATTTTTTATTTCTTATAGAATCATCGGTTGTTTGAATTTTTAACGATCGGTAATTCAAACTATTATTTTTTTTAATTTATCAAATATTAAATATTGATTTCACAAATTCAAATTATAATAATTAATTATATAATTATTAGAAAATGGGGATGATTTTGGTCAGGATTCATTTAAATTTTCCCTTCTTGATCAAATTCATGTAAAGATTTTTGGTAAATATTTTGGTTTGACAGTTATCTCATGTGGTTTTTAGGGTTGGAGAACATTATTTATTTAATTGGGGGTGATCTTGTTGTTGTATTATTGATTCAAAAATTTTGAGGTCACAATGGATATTTTACCTTGATTGGTGTCACCCTTATGAATAAAATGTTGATTGATTGATTGTTCTTCATGTCTATAGTTTATGAACTACTTTTTTTATTTGATTCCACCTCCTAAATGAGATATATATCATATATATTTCCTTTTTCATGGTTACCCTTATTAGATACTATTGTTTTCATAATGATGGAGTTTTTCCCATTATGAATTTGTTTGTAATTACAAGTCCAATGTAAATTTTTGAATACAATAAATATGCACATAAGAGAGGCATCTATAAATTATTTTTCTGTTAAGTTTAATTTAATTTCATTATTATTTGTTTACTAATTATACAAAAGAAATAATTAAACAACTATTTAAGAGGGTTTAGAATTTTTAATGGTTATGGGATGAATGTTTTTATCACATATAATAGAAGACCAATTTTTAGACTACATTTTGTAATATGATTCACAAAACCCCTGCATTTCCAGTTTGCATTAGTTTAGTAGATTGATACAAGCATAAAACCCATCATATCTATAGCATGAAAATTATTAATATGGGATTTATGAAGAATAATAAATCATATGTCACATGTCTACCCAAAACACAATGCATATATAAAGACTTACAATAAACAAAAATATTGTGACTAGGTGACACAATGTGTAATGGAATGCGATTTGAGCACACATGAAAAGTTTATATGGTAATAGATATACTAAAATACATACACATTATGTTAAAACTCTCATTCACATGGGTTTGGACTCAAAAACCAGGGATAAATTGAATGAAAGATGTGGTAATAGAATTATATTATAAATAAAAATACTCTACTAACACTTCACCAAGTTCATTACTAATTCAAGGATCAAAGATTATTGTCAAATAGTACTGCAAAGAAACTGAGGCTCCGTAAAATGGTTCATAGAGTCCTAATATGGTACATGCCTAGGACCTCAAATTGGGAAGGCACATTGTTTAGAAGAATTAAATATAATTTCACTGGGGACATCATTCTATTATCAATTGATATAAATGTATCCTAATTTGATTCCACATTTTCACGGGTTACCTATTTATGTATAACTTTCTCTGAAGACGCCCACCTTATCCCCCATATACCAAGGTCACCTAACTCGTCATATTTTTTCACCCATGTCCCATATATACATCATCCTAATCCTCATGTGTACATTACAGGGTTATTGACACAAGGGTTCCCCTCATCAATCAAGTACTACATAAAAAATGGGTATCCATATCCCTTTATAATGTCTTTACATTTTTCTCCATAATTGGTATGTCACTTATAGTTTAAAAAATTATTTATTTATATGATATCTTGGGACCATATCGAATTTCTTTAAGAACGAAACCCTTTTTAATGATTGTTGTTCTTGTTATCCAACATAAATAATCATGAAATATTTAGTATCATGTCATATTCTAGCAGAATTCAGTATCCCATATTTTCTTATCTCCTATATATAATGTTTAGGAAAGAATATGTGCCTTTATTTCAATACAACCCCAAAATCAACGTAAACATTCTATATTCCACATGGGTACTATATTTCATCCACATCTAGCAACCAACATTCATGTCGTATAAATGTATATAGGCTTCCAAATTTGGGTAAAAACAATCATATACTCATTAACGATTTCATTCCCATACACCACATTAAGAATACATATACATTAATGAGCCACCCCAATAAGAGTACGCCCTTGAAATTTAATCAGTGGTTCATATAACCAATGAGTTCATATATCTCAATGGATCATATATTCTTTGAGTTCTTCTTAAACAATGTTTCATAACCATTATGAGTCTAATAACGCAAATTATAGTTTATTAACAAGTAAATATGATGAAATAGAAATTTACACTCATGTTTAATTACCACAAAAAAAATATTATATGAGACATTTCATTAATATTATTTGTTTCAGGAAATTTATTTAATCAAAATATAGACCACCTGATGATAAAATTCATTGACATGTCCAACCACATTACCTTATACACTGAATAATAAACAACATGAAATTTGACTCCAATTAACAAGTATAGGTATGAATCATCTCTTATAGATAACCCTAAAAGACTATATGTTATGGATTAATGATCAAAAAATCCAAATCATATGAACGAGATGCATTAACATAAATGGAAAAACACATGATCATGGATTTACTTACTATAAAAGAACATTATTGGTCCATTCAATATAATTCTAAAATGATGGAGGTGTCCTATAATGACATATTGAAGTACACATGTTCTAATTAATATCATATGGCTATATAGTATGTATTCTCATGGAATTGATTATAAATACATAATTCATACCACCTCATTGAATATAGAAAAATACAAGTAACATTCATTTTAAAATTAAATAATAATATAATTGTAAATAAAATAGGTAGAACCTTTACATATATGTAATGGCACGAACCTCTGCTGTAGATACCCAAAACTTGATGTACATGGACATTACACTACTTTTTCGGAATAATAAATACATAACAAAAACTGACACACAAGGACCGTAATAGTTTAGTGTCTTTGGAAACTCGGAATATAATCTACTAATCATGGTGAAATAACTTCAACATCTCCCATAAAGATCTTCCCCTATTTTATTACATAAAACCTTTATAAATATACTAGCGAAAATAAAACATAAAAGGGGTGAGCTTAAATTCTCAGTAAGGGTAAGCATAGAGAACATAAAACAATCCTTACACATTTGAATGTAAAAAAAACATGAGCATAATATCTCACCATCAAAATCATGAGCAATGAGAAAAAACATGGCAGTACGTAAGGCATAGATCATGAAGAAACATTAATCATGATAAATTAGCATGGGAATAAAACATGTAATTGTGGCAACCATTATGCACATGATAGGATTTCTATAGTAGCCAAGGAATTGCTGCCAAGACCATCTTAGTGGACAAAGTCCCTTTCTGAATTGAGTTCACTCCTTGATCCAATCCTGTATTACAAAACCGGTTTAACTTGTCGTTCCACCATGTCTATCTAATGATATATAAATCGTTATCCAATTCATTAGAGGGAGATATAGGTCACACCCATCTAATATTGAAATCATTCTTTCATGTTCCACAATATACACATAAATCATTCATCATAACCCAAGAATAAAATGGGTTTCATAAGAATCATTACATCATAACTTAATCCATACAAAATAATTGTATATCATTTCATCATTAGAAAAGTGAAACCATGTAAATAATAAATACATGATACTTGAAACATACACATGTTAAATAATATCATCTTAGATGAAAATGGTTTTGATAAAACACTTGAAATGAATTCTTGAGGAAAATATCATTTTTTTTCAAAATCATTTTCTTTTCACAAAATGCCATGAAATTTTAAAAGAAAAGGATTTTTTGAAAATATTCATGAAATAGTTTCGAGGAAGATTCATGAAAATAAGGCTTTATAAAACTGTAAAAATCCTTTAATGTTGTATACGTTAAAAACATTCATCTCGTACTTTTGTCGGAAAAGCCAAAAAGTACATTGTAGGATAAATAAAAGAAAGATTCCTTCCATACCATGGGGTAAAATTCAAATGGGTAAAATGGATATTAAACATACATGAATGCTCTTTTATAAAATATGGACATGGATGATAGCAATAACCCCAGTAATTACTTACGAATAAGCAATCTCGGATAAAAATGAGATTTGCACAATTATCCCTTTGCTTAGGTCCGATATGCTTCATACGTATCCTAACCTCCTGTATAATGATTTAAATAATGTCATTGACTTATTAAATACTCATATTCATTGTTTTGATATCATATATGTTTCACTTGTGACTTTATATCACCTGATCTTTTGTAAATTCCATGTTAAAGTAGCATTTTGGGTCAAATCATTTCAGTTATCTTATGTGTTTCAACTTGTCGTTCCTGATATTATTACTTATATCCTGATTTACATAATTCCAGAATGTAAAACATGATTTATATATAATATATATTCATCATATACATATATATATTATAGATCGATAAAAGGAATGAAATACACCATTCATGCAGATGGTAGGCCGTATGTACGCATGAATGTTGTTTTCCTTTCCTTATTGAATTGAATGAAACTAAATATATAACATAAATATATATATACACAAATCCAGTATCATTATTAATTCATATATTTCATTATTATTCATTATATAAACATTATCATCATTAATGTATGATTAACATTGAGAATGAATCTCATCGCATCGTTGAGACGGTAGTCCGTACATACGCACGAGCGATGATATCATTCCCATAATTATTTAATAGAATTGGAGTGTATGGAATAATATAAAATAATGTGTATGATGTCATAATAACCATATATAGTTATTATTTACACCATTATACCATCCATGTAAGGTGTTGGTGGAAAAACAGATTTCACCATGGCTTGAAGACGGTATTCCGTACGTACGCACGCGTGGTGATTTCTTTTTCTGTAGAATGGATAGATGGTGAAATAGGGTTGCTTCATAATTATAATAACATATCAGTATATTAGTTATACTGATGTTATTACATCATAATGAAACAACTAAAGACGAATAACTGGAAGAAGAAATAAATTTGAAAGAATTGGTAACAGACATTACCTCTTCTTTGAATCGCCTCTTTGAGACCTCCACTTAGGGCACTAAAATTGGTATTTGAAGAAGAATAGAACCTCTAGGATGTTTATATGGACGTGGAGAAGATAATTTGGCAGGGTTTGGCCGTTCTTGAATGCTCAATGTGGTGTGTGAAAGAGAGGGAGGAGGTGCCCTTTTATAAGGGAGGAGAGGGGCACCTTTGGAAAAACAAAAACTATTTTTTTATTATAAAGTCATATTTGGTTTTTAATAGTTCCAAATTGATTTATTTTGAAGATAATGTGGGTATGGGTCGAAATACATTCATAAAATAGAATTTAGACATGTTTAGGTTTCTATTTGTGCCTTATCATTTAGATTTAACCTTAAGTTTAATTTAATTACTTTTACCACCTCTTCTTGTTTTCTTACACTATAAGGTTAATAAACATTCTATAACAAGCCAAAAGAACCACAACTTGTTTATTATTAATATATATAACCTTATATATTTCATTTGAATGAACCGTAGATTTTTATGAATAAAATTACAATAAATAATAAAATATTTTTTTAAAAAACTATTTTATGTCAATTTTGACACTATTTGGTAATTGATTTTTGTGAAAATCATAACAGAATGATTAGTTCGAAAAAAGTTAATTAAATAAAAAACTAAAATGTAATATTAATCTATAAAATTAGTTAAATTCATAAAAATTCGCAAATTACCTTTATTTGGGTATTTATAACATCAATTATGTCAATATTTCATTAATAAGATAATTATTGGAACCTCTTCATGTCATAAAAAAAATATTTTTTAATGTCTAAAAATTACAAATATATTTAAATTATGTAGGAAATCATTTTATCTTTCTAATTAATATTTATAGTCGAATTTATCTTATGTATAACCATATATTAAAAAATATTTACTTATTGAACATTGATTTTAACTATTTTAAGCCTTCTTTAAATAAATTAATATTAAATTTCCTAATCTAATCCAAGTGGGACTAAATGGTCATATTTTGTTCCTAAGTTTGTTTTTGGTCGAATTACACTTATCCAATAGAATTATGAAATGTGTTATGGTAATAATAATATCATTTTTACCCTTAATTATCCTATTTACTTTTAACCGTGGTAAATAAAATTAAAAAGTTACTATTCCCCAAAAATTATTTTCATCTCATTGAACCGCATTTTAGTACTTGATATTAACTGTTTCTATCGTATTTTTGAAATTAAATTCATAGAATTTGTAAAATATAATTTAAATTAAAAAAAGTCTGTTTTTTAACTACCACTTAGTGGTTTCACTATTCATCGAAAATTGATGTTTTTCAGAAAAATACCAATAATTCAGCCTAAGAATTATTTGATATTCCGAATTCAAAAATGATATCTATTTTTCCAAATTCTTAACATATAAGTGGCATTAATTAATTTTAAATTTAATTCTCGTTATCAAAACAAATAGCGTGTTTTTAAGAAAGAAAAACAATCAAAAGATTGATACTTGTTTATATCCAATTTCTATGTGAAATTAATTTCAATGAACAAAATTGGATTAAATGGTAAAAATATATTTTAATTACACTTTAAAACTAATTACAAATATAATATAACCATATAAATTATTGTGATGATAAAAGTTGTTTTTAATTAAAATATATCGTGTTTTTACTATTCAGTAAATTGTGAAAGTTAGCAGAATAATATGAAAATTTTATCCAAAGTGAATTTTTATATCCGGATTCCAAAGAAAAATTATATTTTGTTAAATTGAACTTATATTCATGTAAAAAAATGACTTAATGTGGATGCGTCATCAAAAGGCGGGAAAACTGCTATTTTTTAAAAATACATATTTTACACAAAAAATTTATTTTGTTCTCATACAATATTCTATAAAATGTGTAAGATGAATAATAATTTTATAAAATTAAAAATATAGTAAATACTATTCATAATGGCTAGTCTATAATATTATAACAATATATCATTGTTTAGTGAAACCTGGTATTGCGTACAACTCACGCTATCGAGGAAGGTAGCGATTGCGTGTAATGCAAGCCATTTCAGGGTTGCGTGTTGTGCAAGACTCCTTCCTTGTTTCATATAATAGAATCCAAACATATTTAATTTATACATTTAATATATATATATATATACACACAATGTTTCGTAAAATAACTACTATCATAATTATGTGTAACATGATCAAAGAATAGTGTTGTGTATACTACAACCTCGCAAGGAAATCTTGTTTTAGCATAAAACACAAGACACCAATGAAATTAAAAGAATATTTTTCATAAAATATCATTGTGTTACATTCTACCCCCCTTAAAATGATTTTTTGCCTCAAAATTCGTTGGGGTTATAAATCGTTTACTATTTACTGAAACCAACATCGTAAAAAAGGAATACTAGAACTTATTTTTAAAAACTTATGAAATGTAATGTTTACCCAAAGAAACTCATCACTGGGCTTCCATATAAGAGAACATAGGTATAAATATAGATATAGAAGAAAAATCTAACTATCATGTTCTGATAGAGAGTGGTAGAGAACATGGCTATGAAAAATCCATCAATCACAAAGCCATAGGTTTTTGATGATCTACGGTACCATCTGATTCATCATATAAAGGGCACTAGGACAACATTATTGGTTTTCAAGATCATTTCCCTAAAGTTGATGAAATTGGAATTAGAAGGAATACATTCATGATTTTGGTACAGTCTCACCGTTGGTCATTCTTTAGACAATCTCCACTTCATCTCTTAAATAAATGAAGTTGAATTTGTAATTCATGAAGTGTTAGAAGATCATGTGATAGAATGATGGGTCATTCCATCTGTCTCAAACAAAAGGTTATACATGTTATAAAAAATATATAAGTCTATATATAGTGAGATTAATCGTATATGGTTCCTAAAATGGACTTATACATAATATATCATACAGCTTAATATAAAAAACTAGTTTCTACTAAACAGGGACATCCTGTAGGACCCTGGTAGGCAATAAAGGCCAGTTATACTTCGGTTGTGGGTTCGATTCCCACAGCCTTGTCCAACGCGATGTGCTATCGACCATCCTTCAGGTTAACCGTTTTTTTAAACAACATTACTATAACATCCCTTCAATAATATCGAATAAACTTTTATCCTTAAACAATACTAACTTATGTCCATCATAATCAATTCCAGTCTTTAGGCTTATCCATAATACTGCAGTCCACTCTCATATTCTAGTGAAAAAGATTACCAGGGACTTCATATAACAAACATGTTAATTCCATCGTTCATGCCCATATATCATAAGATATGTCTTGTTGGTCAAATTCAAACATTCGAAGGCCTTAATCATTTATTATCCTTAAAAATGAATAACCATTGAATCTTAGTGAAAACACGAGTGCTATCAAAAGATAACTCTTTCCACATACCAAAACCCCAAAATTCTATATACTCAATCCATGATATAACTATTTCCTTATATCAGTCATGAGCTCATGAATACTGTCAAACATTTCATTTTCTCCAAATCCTTTCATTATTCGCATATCATGTTTTTTCTAAAAATATCTCAATCGCTTTCCATGGTTACCGGTACCATACAATTATTGAAAACTATAATAGACCAATACATAAATATTCCAATATTCCACGATACTTTATATAACATTATATTGGAATCCCAATACATAAACACTTAATCATTCCACAACATCGTTGTCATATTCATCATCTCCACTATTTATTTCATGTGACTTCCCATTGTCCTTTTCCTTATGTTGTTTCTCATGTCAATCATCACTAACCCATGGATTAGGTCATTTATTAGAACAATTCCCCATTTCCTTACACTTGAAGCATTGAAGTGTTGGTGGTGCGTTCTCTGTAGTCTTATATTTATTCACATCATTAGAAACCCTTTTTTTATTACATCGACACTCATCTTCTCAATGACCTTCTTTTCCACACTTAAAACATTTTCTAGTCCCTTTAATAAAATCACCACCATGCTTCTTTCCACACATTGAGCATAAGGAAACATGCATCTTCCTTTCACCATTATTTTTAGATTTTTCCTTGAACTCCATCATTCTTTTCTTGTCAAAACTATGAGATGGATATGTAACACCAACTTACATTTCTTCGTTGATAGAACAACACACAATTTCTCCATAGCTACTGAAGTCTCTTATTGCTAATTCCCTTCGAACATTTGGTTTTATGCTACTGAAGCATCGATCAACATTACTTTCAGGTTGGATGATAAAGCCAGATTATTACCTTGCAAGCCTAGTAAAATTCACTTCATATACACCAATAGATTCATCATCCTTTTTCTTTATTTAAAGAAACTCATTCTCTATCTTTGTTTGAAGATTTTGAAGATATGTACTTATGGAAAAATAAGTTCTTGAACTCGTCCCATCCCATGGACTCAATTTCATCACTTGGCATCATATTCTTGATAAGATTACACCATTGATCAGCTTCACCTTCCAAAAAATATACTGCTAATATGAAATTATCATGTTCAAAATATTCAAGAATAGAAAATATATATTTAGTGGTACAGATCCATTGTTCAGCAACAAGTGGATCAGAAGACCCACTGAAAGAAGGTGGATGTTGCCTCATGAAGGACTCAATAGAATATTGTTCCCTTCTCTACTCATTTAAAAGTCCTGAATGATTCATAGCTTCTGTAAATATAGAATTAATATTTTTCACTCCATCTCCCATAACATTAGTTTGTTGTGGAGGGAAATCATTGCATTTTCCATTGTATTGATCAACACCGTTCCTTCGGTTTCCATCCATTGTCTAAAACAAAAAAATAATAGTTTGAGAGGAAAAAATCATGCTAGGGAAAACAACATAGTAAAGGGGGAGTCCCTTCAATATCTAACATATTAGGAATAATTCTAAGATAGTTACAGTAATTATATAGTTATAACCTATACTTATACTTATCCTTAGATACATCCCTATACATACCTTAGAAATATATCTTGGGATTTCACTAAAGTTCTCGCATCCTAGTTTCCAAAGGTTGACTAAACCTTTCCTCTGATACCAACTGTAGAGACCCAAAGCTAGACGTACATTGACATTAAATTAGTTTTTAGGAATAAATAATATATAAAAAAACAGACACACAAGTACCGTAATAGTTTAGTGTCTTTGGAAACTCATAATATAATCTTCTAATAGCGGTGAAAGTTCTTACACATCTTCCATGATGATCTTCCCCATTTTTTCTTACCTAATACCTTTATTTATATCCTAGGGAAAATAAAACATATAAGGGGTGAGCACAAATGCTCAGTAAGGTAAACATCATGATCATAAAACAATACTTAGACATTTGAATGTAAAAAAAACATGAGCATAAAATCTAAACATCAAAATCTTGAGCAATGACATAAAACATGGCAGTACTTAAGGCATAGATCATGAAGATACATTAATCATGATAAATTAGATTGGGAATAAAACATGTAATTATGTCAACCATTAATCACATGATATGATTTCCATAGTAGCCAAGGTATTGCTGCCATGACCACCTTAGTGGACAAAGTCCCTTTCTGAATCGAGTTCACTCCTCGTTCCTGTCCTGTATTACTGAACCAGTTTAACCTCCCATTACAGCCATGTTTATCTCATGAGATATAAATCTTTACCCAATGTATTAGAGGGAGATATAGGTCCCAACCATCTCATATTAAAATCATTCTTTCATGTGACACAATATAAACATAAATCATTCATCCTAACCCAAAAATAAAATGGGTTTTGTAAACATCATTCCATCATAACGTAATCCATACAAAAAATAGGATATCATTTCATCATTAGAAAAGTGAAACCATGTAAATCATAGAGACATGATACTTGAAACATACACATGTGAAGTAATGTCATCATAGACGAAAATGGTTGTGATAAAACACTTGAAATGAATTCTTGAAGAGAATATCTTTTTTCTTCAAAATCATTTTCTTTTCACAAAATTTCATGCAATATTAAAAGAAAGGGATTTGGCTAAAAATAGTCTGGAAATCATTTGGAGGAAGCTTCATGAAAATAAGGCTTTATAAAATTCTAAAAAATTGTTCATGTCATATACGTTAAAAAACATTCTCATCATACTTTTGTTGGAAAAGTCAAAAAGTACCTTGTAGGGTAAATAAAAGAAAGATTACTTCCATACCATGGGGTAAAAGTAAAATGGGTAAAAATGACTATGAACATACATGAATAAAATTTTATAAAACATGGACATGGATGATAGAAATAACCCCAGTAAATACTTACGAATAAGAAATCTCAGATAAAAATGAGATTTGCACAATTATCCCTTACCTGAGGTCTGATATGCTTTGTACATATCCAAACCTCCTGTATAATGATATAAATAATGTCATTGACATATTACAGAATCATATTCATTGTTATGATATCATATATGTTTCAATTATGACTTTATATCACCCATTCTTTTGTAAATTCCATGTTAAAGTAACGTTTTGGGTAAAATCATTTCATTTATCGTATGTGTTTCGACTTGTCATTATTGATATTATTACATATATCCTGATCTACATAATTTCAGAATGTAAACAATGATTTATATATAATAAATATTCATCATATACATATATATATTTTAGATCGATAAAAGGAATGAAATACACCGTTCATGGAGACGGTAGGCCGTACGTACGCATGAGCGTTGTTTTCGTTTCCTTATTGAATTGAATGAAAGTAAATAGATGACATACATATATATATATATATATAAATCCAGTATCATTATTATTTCATATATTTCATTATTATTCATTATATAAACTTTATGATCATTCAAGTATGGTTAACATGTAGAATGTATCTCATCGCGTCGTGGAGACGGTAGGCCGTAAGTACGCACCAGCGATGATATCGTTCCCATAATAATTGAATAGAATTGGAGTGGATGATATAATATATCAGAATCAGTATGATTATATAATAACCATATATAGTTATTCTTTACACAATTATACCCATCCATGTAAGGTGTTGGTGGAAAAACAGATTTTACCACGACGTGGAGATGATATTCTGTATGTACGCATGCGTGGTGATTTTGTTTTCCATAGGATGGATAAATGGTCAAATAGGGTTGTTTCATACTTATAATAACATATCAGTATATGATTTATAATTATGTTATTACTTAATAATTAAACAACTAAAGAAGAAGAAGTGGAAGAAGAAATAAAGATGAATGAATAGGTAACAGACATTACCTCCTCTTTGAAACAACTCTTTGAGACCTCCACATAGGGCACTAAGATTGGTCTTTGAAGAAGACCAGAACATCTAGGATGTTTCTATGGATGTGGAGAATAGAATTCGGCCAGGGTTGGCTGAGCATGGATGCTCAATGTGGTGTGAGGAAGAGAGGGAGGAGGTGCCCTTTTATAAGGGAGGAGAGGGGCACCATTGGAAAAACTAAAAATATTATTTTATTATAAAGTCATATTCGATTTTTAATAGCTCCAAATTGATTTATTTCAATGATAATGTGGGTATGGGTCTCAATCCTTTCATCAAATACAATTTATACATGTTAAGGTTTATATTTTAACCTTATCATTTAGATTTAACCTAATGATAAATAATTTTACTTTTAACGTGACTTCTTGTTTTCATACAATATAAGGTTAATAGACTTACTATAACCAACCAAACGAACCCCAAGTTGTTTATTATTAATATATATAACCTTATCAAAGTCATTTGTCTGAACCGTATATTATTAGGAATTAAATAATAATTAATAATATTATATATTTTTTTAAAAACAATTTTATGTCAATTTAGACACTATTTGGTAATTGATTTTTGTGATAATAATAAAAGAATGATTAGTTCGAAAAAGTTAATTAAATCGAAACTAACATGAAATATTAACCTAGAACATTATTGAAATTCATAAAAAGTCTCAAATTACATTTATTTGGGTATTTATAACATCAATTATGTCAATATTTCATTAATAAGATAATTACTGTATCATCATTGTGTCATAAATAAAAAATATATATAATGTCTAAAAATTATAAATAAATTAACATTATATAGGATATCTTTTTATATTTCTAATAAATATTTATAGTCTAATTTATCTAAATAACATATATTTTTAGACTATATTTATAATTTCACTTAATGTATATTTTTATCATATTTTAAGTCAATTAACATAATATATTTCATTTTTATTACATTAAAATTGAATTTTGATATAAAAAATTTAAATATTTTTAAATATTTCACATTGAAATTCCATTTTCCCATTTATTTAGGAGGTTAATAATAAATTAATTACATAAATATATATGTTTTGAATTTCAAAAAATTGATTCCATATATTTAATTAGTCATTTAAAATTATATAATTATCTTTCCTTTGTTTTTTGGAATTATGAATATAATCTTTAATAATTACAAGTAACATAGTAAAAAGAAAATATATTAATTATGTTTAAATACAGTACAATAAATTTTATATAATTTCCATAAAAGATTCCCTAATTTCATTGTATGAGTGTGAATAACCCATAGTCTTCACTAAAATTAAATAATATCCTTCGTATGCCACTTGGATGAGAGCATGAAATTTATTATATTATATTTTATTTTATATTAAATAATTTTTACTCAAAATAATTATAAATATATCTTTTTTAATAATGTTATACATATTTAAAATTTGAATACAAAAAGTCACATAAATATTAAAGAATTTCAATAAATTTGATTTCTTTTTAATATTTTGGAAATAAATAATAAAAAAATTAAACTAAATGAAGATTTATTAATAGTTTTGTTAATATAAATATAAAATAAATTTTATTAAAAATATTACACTAATTTAATTTGAAATAATTAATGTGATGAGAATCTTCTAGTTGACATTTACCTCTTATGGATATTATAAAATATTTTTTTGAAGATAACTTTTTATATTGACATTTTTTAAAATTCTTAGTATGAATAGTATCAAAATTGAAATTATTGTTATTTTATCAAAATATTGTTTTACTAAATTATTTACTACTAATAAAATAGTTTTAAAACAAATAAAAATATTTTTTAAAATTATCTGAATGTATCCTTTATGGTCTAATATTTATCCAATAAATAATATTTAAAATCTTTTAATGATTAATATGTTCTCAGCTTAGTTAAAATTCTAATATGGTAACTAAGGATTATTCAAAATTATAAGATTATGAAAATTAAGAAAACATGGTAAAAATATACTTTTGATGTGAATAAAACCTTTTTTCATATTATTTATTGTATGTATTTGGATTGAGATTGAATTATTTATAAATTAATATATTTCAAAATTCCAAATGTGCCATTTCATAAATTATTAATGAGAAACTCAACCCTCACTTATTGTCATCACATTGAGCCTTTGATATTGATAATACCCTGCCCATATCACATATCAAATTACCTAGTAACATTATAATTGTTTTTATTCTCAAAATAGCTTCTCTAGTTTCATCGAGAATATTTCTAGATGCAACTCACTAATGAAGAGGCAATCTCCTTTACAGACACAATTAAGATTATTTCATCTTCTACATCCACGTCATGCGTAGTTTCCATTAAAATGAAATGACCCCAATATAGCCAATATGATGAGATTTTATTACAATTATATAAAATCCAATTTTCACATTATATCTATCCTTTGATATATTAAATCACCACAAATGCATAAATACGGCCTACCGTCTCAACGCTATAGTGTAATAAGTTTTTGCTACAAAATTTACATGATTGATTATAAAGATGTAATGAATAAATATATATTTTTATAATAACATGATTTTTATTTTGGAAAAAAATATACACCTACCACTTCTATATAATTCCACGAATAAGGGAATGATATCATCACTCATGCGTACATATATCCTACAATCAACACGACACAATGTCATTCATTCTCCATGATCACTATCAAATAAAGATTTATAAATGTTTATAATTAATAAAAATTAAATATATATTACCTTAATATCATTATATAAATTTTGGAACTATATCCTATAGATAAAATAATTGGGACATATGTGACAAGAAATTCTTTGGAAAATGAAATATCAAACACCAGAACAAAGATTAATAATGAAATATTATTAATAAATGGGTGATTATACGATAATATAAGATATAATATATATGAATATAGTTTTGGAATAAGACAATTAAAATCATAATTTCGATATACATGAATTTAATATATGTATGGTGGAAGTCTAACTATAGGTAATGGTTAATTTCACAATCTCATTATTATTAGATATTGTTTATAAGTAATTATTTACTATGGACTATTTATCTTCCATGTATAAGTTTATTAATTATATATTTTGTAATATTATTACTAATATTATATAATTTATAATATTATATTTCACTAATTTATTAATTTTTACAAACTTTTATGAGAGGAATATTGTTTTAATTTTCCAATTGAGTTATTTTTTGACATATTTGACATAAGTATGATGATATTTTTTTGAAATTTATCGAATGACTGTATTTTTATGATTTAATGATTACATAGTGAAGTTAGGATTTCCATTCAATCTAAAAGGGTTAATCTTAATGAAAATGTGTTCTTTTAATTTGTTATAGTGTTCTATGAAAAGTAATCATTTTCATTAATCAAACTATATTTTCCAGAAAAATAATATTCACGTGATCTCTCAAAATTATCTTCCATCTACAATATCATTTTTATATCAAAAATTATTTAATTGTAATTTTTTTTTGGATAATTTCACTATTATTCAAATGGATATTTTACAGTTATGAGGGAATAATAAATGTTAGTCAAATTTATTTTACAGGGGTTATCTCCCGATTGAGTGATTATTCTTATACCCATTAATTTCAAGGGTTATGACATGATGAATGAATATATTCATGATGCATAAATATGTTTAATATGGATTATGTGATGGGTGAGACCTATATCAACCTCCAATACACTAGGTAAATATTTATATCTTTTGAAATTGATTGGAAAATAATGTAAAATGATCTTCGTTGAATAATACGTTGATGGAATTGGAAATAAACATGGTTAAATAACATTGGTATTGAAATAGGAGTGAACTCGATTTAGTAATGGACTCTATACAATCTTATGGTATTTGGAATAATCCATGACTGATATTGAAATGATTTTTCATTTTTACGTCAATTCCAAAAATACCATTTCTTATGTTCATCGGTCTTGGAATATGTTTTTGGATGGAATTTTATGATTTATACCAGGATATAATACCATGATATTTATAATGAAGGAATTTATTTCCAAATGATACATTTATATCACTTTAAATTATGATTTGATATGTTCTACATCTTTATTTTTACACATACTATGGAACTGAGCTCACCCGTTATTATATTTTTACCCAATATATGAATAATTGTATAATGTATAATGTATCCAGAAGGATTATAGATATGAAGGGATAAGAGATAGATGATATAGATGTTTTATGAAATAGTTGATTATGTTTCGCATTTTAGAAAGTCACTAATCCTATAAAATCATATAATGGTATTTTTATGGTTTTTAGTTTTTATTATACAATTTGGATGTAAATTATATGTGTTAAATATAAGGTATATTATATTTTCACTATGTAAACACTCATCAAATTTCATTAATGATAAATCGAGGATTTATTGAATATAAAAAAATTATATGGTCTATTCACATCCATGGCCTTTCATATATATTCATTAATCTCATGCCTCATGAAATGGTGACCATACATTATTATTAATGGGTTATTTTCATTATAATGATGGATTTATAAAGTTAATTATATACTAAGTATAAATTTTCAATTTTCATTGTGGATGTTGATTAAAAATTCTTTTGATTAATCCTACAAAAAAATACAATACTCTTTACAATTATTAAGATCCTCAACTACCAAATAATATATTTTACTAGCATAAGAATTAATATATATAACGATAACCTCTCTATTAAAGGGGAGGGATTTTACTTGGTAGGACTTAACCTCAAATAATATACATTCCATGTAACTTCTGATCATTGGGACTCAAATTATTTACCAAATAATGTTTATTGAATTGAGGATGTAAGGAAAAATTATAGTATTTGAATAATAATTATGGGCTGGTATTTATTATATTTATTTGTATCTACATTTATATTGATATATTCATTATTTTAGAGAACATTATAATTTTAAACAAGAAATATTATCCCTCATATGGGTCCATATCACATAAATGTTAGTTATATGATGAATATAGAATGATGTTAATATTTGAATAAGTGGAAGAGGGAAATGTTTTGATAACTAATATCATTACATAGTGATAATTTTGATATATAATATCTCAGTAGTTTGAAGGTGCATTGTATAAGGTGAGGTGTTATACATGCTTTCTTCTAGGATATACACTCTAATTCAACTTGGTAGGTTGAGACCAAAACATCATCCTTCAGGAACACTAATATTCTAGTTAATCAACAATAACCCATTATTTGAAAAGAATAAATCATAAAAAAGATTTAGGGGGTCACTGACTCACCCCCTCCCCCTCTTTGTGATTTACACTGATGTGGGAATATCAATGGGTATCAGATCGGTGTCCAGCTATAAATGAACCAAGGGAGTCTGTATGGAGATAAGATTTGGGGAGACAAGTGAACAATATAAAATTAATCTATTTAACAAGACTCGGTGAAAAAGAAGAAGAAATAGGAAAATAATATGAAGAATACACTTACTAGTAATGGAGGGAAAACTTTTATTAAGGTAATTTGGATGCTACAACATGTGATAATACTTATTATTCTTCTAATGAATCCTTACCAAGTTGTGATGATGATATATTAGTTAGTGATCATAATAATACTCTCAAAAAACATATATATAATGTCTCTAGAGAAGTGTCATGGCACATTTCTACAAGCATGTGATCCATTCAAGTTGAAAAATTATAGTTGGATGATGAAGCAGATGGCATGTAATAATCAATGGAAAAAAGGGATGTCATATCGAATACTCTCCCAAAACAAGTGAATCAATGGATGAAACACTTTATATTTGAAATGAAATATAAGAACAAGTTACTTAATAATATTATGAAAGTATTTATGAAAAATAGATCTTCGATATTGTATTTTTAGAATATGTTTATTCATATGAAAAACTGTAAAATATTTTTAAGGTTTTCAAACATTCTGAAATAGAAGACAAAGAAAACAAGATAAAGGATATTGACATCACATGGAAACAATTTAAATATGTCAATTAAGAAGAAATACCAATGTTGAAGGATAATTGGGAATATGATCAGATAACAGAAGAGGATGACAAGAACTCTCTGAAATGAAATATTTAGAGTTGGAGGTGAAATTGAAAAACCAATAATTAATCCAAGATAAAATATCCCAACCAGCTGAAAGAAGATATGTTGGCACTCATGATTTCATTGATGAATATTATTCCATGAGGAATATTAAATCCTCATCTAATTCAATGGAAACATCCTCCATAAAGAAGGTATCCCAGAATACAGTTATTTTTTTTTCAACTAATGCAGTTTAATCTGCAGGCACATGTTCAAAACCAAAAGCAGGGAAGGTGGGGATTCAAAAAAATGTCTATAAATAAATAAAAACAAAAATTTTGGATAATATAATGATTTAAAATAGAAACCTTCAGAAGGATGTTCCAAAGAAAGAAACAAATTTGCAAAAACTAAAATGCACTAAATCTAGCAACACAGATACTACATGAAAAAGTAGGAGATTTGTGGTCGATCGTTGGTTTTGCTGGATGTTCATGATTCATGAAAATGATTGACGGAATAATACGTCATCATATGAAAATTATGAATGTACTACATTGATGGAACATATATTTAATGAAATGAAGAAACTATAAATGAAAAGACATAAATCATATATGAATAAGAATACTTATATCAAAAACATATTTGATTATCATGAAGATATATGTTATAATTTCTAGGATAGTTAACATAGTAATGGTTAGTGCGGGTTTAGTCCAAACATGCCTCAAGAAGTTTATAATATTCATAGACCACATCCAAGGTACCATAAAGAAAAAAGAGTTGAAAATTTTTCTATTTGTAAATATGAAAAACATTAAAGTTAATAAAAATATGAAACAAACTATTCCTAATAATATGTATAAGATGGGTTTCAAAAAAGTCATCTCAAAAAATATAATATTCTTATACTATGGAATTGAAGTCCATATCATGTATTGATGTAGACAAATCATGGATATGAATGAAAGAAACATGGTACTAAAAAGATAATCCATTTGATATAATATGGGATAAACTAAAGTCATTCTTGAATAAATTGTTTTGACTAATATAGATATCTTGAAGACAATGCATAATATATCTGAATGCTCTAATTCCAAAAATGTTTATAATGGGTGTTTAGTTATCTAGCCTAATCAATTGAAATTTTTTAGAGAACTGCAAATAGGTGAAGAAGAAATACTATCTAATGAAAATGAAAAAATGAAATAGGTCATTACACTTGGAAAAAAACTCGAATTTCATGAGAGGTTGTCATAAAATAATAAACCATGTGTCTCCCAACTACTGTGTGGAAGGTGCAGGAATGTTGGACATCATGCATCAAATGTTTAACAATTTTACTAGGCCAATTGATGATGAAAAATATTTAATAACATAAACGACTGGAAACCAATTATCTACTAACATATCTAATGGAAAACAATTTAAACAATATGGAGGATAAATAATTTAAATGGACCGTGGTAACAAAAAATTATCATAATTCAAAATGAAGATGAGACATTAGAATGAAATGTTCTAGAAACATTAGAGAAGCATGGAATGGAGTTCTTAGGATTAGGGAAAATTATCAACCAAAGTTATTCTATTTGTGAAGCTCGTAATTGTTCAATCTTATTACATTATATTTATGTCAAATATGATTGCATATGTTATGGGGAATTGAAAATGAAGTTCATTATAAAAATAAGAATTTAATGAACAATGTTGAGAACACCATGTTGGAGTTATTATTCATGATTTTATAATTACATGAAGTGTTCAATAGTGGAATATTATCAATTAGAATATATTTATGATCATATAATTATTATTTTCCCCCAATTAATTTCAAATGGATTGAACCCCATGATTTAGAGAAAAGATGAAGGAGACGATATCAAGGATTTTGTCATAACAAATCCTGAAATTAATATCATCTCTAGAAGTTTAAACTAATTTATTCAAATCACAATTTCATCCATTGGTCATAATATTATATATTATATCAATTTAGGGGTGGTGATCTATTGATGGAAATACATGTTGAAAGGAGGATTATTAACTTTTTACTACATCTTTTAAATATGTTTAGTGAATTATGTGCAGAATTTAGCATTTCATTGATAAATATGATTTTTTCCAACCAATGGAAAAATAGTTAATAGATTATGAGCATTACTATACATGTATGGATGTTTATAGACATCCTTGAAATCCTTGGTAGTAATTCACTTGGTTTATACACTAGTTTATCCCATGAAGACATAAATTAGATTTAATTTAGGCTATTTGCAAAGCAATCCATGTGACACCATCCCTCCATCATTAATATTCCAAATAAAATTATTCATAGGTAGGAGGACCTGTTTTTTAAGATTCCCCGCTAACACCATTAAATTTGATTTCCAATAAGGGGGAGAAATGTTTGGCACACATATTAACCCATTCAAAGCATGATGATTTGATATTGTCACCTAAATACAAAGGGGGATATTGTATTGTATATCAGTATAATTTTTTAACAATAATATTAAATTTACATCGAGTTTTGTTTGTGGTCAATGAGGAGTTATTACGTGATTTAATGTTATTGAAGAACATGTTTTTGAAGCCTTGGAGAACTGTTGTTGATTCAATGAATTGAAAACTATAATTGATTTATTCTCAAAGAGGATAAAACAGTGATGATTTAAGAACATGTACTAAGTTTGAAGATTTGTATCAAGGTGACACATTATTACAACACCTCAAGAAGATCCTGAAAAATTGCATTGCAAGAGGAAAAGAGTGATGTAAATTCATCCATAGCCATTATATTGATGAAGTGATAAAGAACATGCATTATGTTTTAATGCCTGATGAATGAAAATATGATCTATCCATGATCCCTGAATTGAATAAATAATCATTGAAGATCAATGATTTTTTATTTCAAAAATATGATACAGATGATTTTTGGAAATTAAGAATATATGAAGAATGGTTTAGTTTGGAAGTTACTAAATTTATTTTTTTATCCATGGGGTTTGAATAAATATGATGTCCATGAATCCATGAATTATTCTAAAATGGTCACTAGGTTTTTATCAAATCATATATTTGATATTACAAAAAATTAGGGGTCGACCAAGGAAGTTATCTAAGGACCTCACCTCAATAACATGCCTGATTTGAGGGATAACTGTGGTTGAGAGAAGCACTTGAGGCTAGCCCCGTATGAGACAGTGTGTACGGGCCGGTTATATGCTTGTAAGTACTGCACAGTGGTGAACTTATGTAGCCTGGCGGCAGGAGCATGCCTGGTGGAATCATAGTGGGAACTCATAGCACACCCGCAGTACGAGGCGGTACCATGGAGGGAGAGCTGAGAATTTTGAGAGAGTGCTATATCAGATTGATATTTATAATGCAAGAAAACCATGACCTGTTTCGATGTGGGATGACTACTTAAAAATGAGGTAGTAGTCCAAGCCACACATATCATCTCACATCTTGCCCTAATGTTTGATCATTCATAAGATTTATCACGTGCATCTATGTCATTCATTGTATCTCCATGGTTCATAATTCAATTAGCATCTTTTGATCTATCCCTGGAGGTTGTCTTCATCCTATAGACACCTTTTCGCCACCTGTAAACCATCAATGGAACTGAATGATGATCTCATTTCTCTTTACATCATTTGAGCCCATTTCAAGCCTCTGGGTATCATCTGGAAGAAATGAACTCATTCATGCATTAAAAGTAGCATGCACAAAATTTAAATGAATAATCCATGATGGACGAAGAAACTGACGGTGCGAGGCCATGTCATGTCACTCGAGCACTCAAAGGTAATCCATTCATTCATTCACAAACACATGCATGTGATTTACACACTGAGAAAGAAGAAGTTTGTATTTATCAAAATAAACCAAGATATATTCCATATCTTGATACACATTTGATGATATAAAAAAACCAAATATATCGGGCATTCAATGATTTTTACCGAGAAGTTTTGAATGAGATCCTCACATATAAAAAAGCATCCAAATATTTGAAGAGGTCACGCCCATTCTCTATGAATGGTGATCATTTTTCTAAAAAGAAACATAGCTAACACAAACCCCTCTGGTTTGCGAAAGGCAAGATGTTTTTGTGAATCTATTACGAGATGGTGTCAGGGGAATCCTTTGTGTAGAGGAGAAGAGGTAACCCATTGGTTCAAAAAAGAATCTGCACATCCCTTGCACGAAGAGAAGAACTATAAACCCCCTTGTTTGAAAAATAACTCACACACCCTGTATAAAATTCCCACACGAACGTGACATGTCAATTGAACCATTATTGTGTCATTGTCAGGCGTAGCTCACGGGAAAAACAACCGGTGCACTAGCTCCATTTTTTTCTCATGTGATGACAGAAACCTTATCCTCTCTATTTCATTGAAAGAGACTCTTGAACACCATAAGCGAGAAAGAGGGAGAACTCATGCCTCATGTTTTAAACAATTAAAAAGAACATGTGGCCTTATGTTTAAAAAAATGAAAAGATGCATGAGGATGAGGAATTGATATCATCCTAAGAATAAAAACTCACATGTACACCATCCATATACTCATATGGGTTATGTGTGAATGAAGATGAAAAAATGAGGCCATTCATGGGGGAATTCAAGTGAATGGAAAAATTAAAACATTATGTGTGTGCACATGTGAAGAAGGAGGATGTAAAAAAAATAAAACATGCCCTTTGTACAAAAATAAAAAAGAACATATGTGTGTGTGCTGAGACCCAAAAAAAGAGAAAGAGAAAAGCAAAAAGGGAAGAGATTTTGTGTGCTCTTTCAAAGTGATTTATCCTTATTGGTTTTCACACAAACATGAATATGATTGTGCATAAATGAATGAGTGCACATGCATGTATGAAGAAACATAAAATAAGAATCAACATTGTTAGTGAAGTTGTGATGTCAAGAGGAAGTTATTCCATGAAACTCATTCATGAAGCATGAACAATTAAGATGATGCCAAGTGAGATAATCTTCATTGTTTGAATAATATAATTAGTGTATGAGATTATTTCCATGAAAAAATGTTGAAGTATTAGTGCATATAGTATATTCACAGAGAATAATAAATTCATATATCCAAATGCATGAAGTATTTTATCTCATGAAATCCATGAATATTGTGAATGATAACTGAGACTGGAGCAATAATGAATTTATGAAGCTCTTCTATATATGTTTTTAGTAATTGAAAAATAAAGAAGAAACACAGTTTTGATATTGTGCATGATCATTCTGTCATATTATATAATTGATGATTTCTATGCCCCATTGACACAAAACATAGTTAGGCCAGTCCATTATAAGAAGAAGGAATTCCCTGAGTACTGTTGAGACTGAGAACGGATCAACTCAATTGATCAGAAATATTGACCAAGGCTGATAGACCTTATCAATGGTGGTTGAAGACTTTGAAGAGATACAAAGGATAGTATGATTTATCATGCATGTGTGATGAGAGATGAATATCAACTACATTGAATAATGGAACAACTAAATGAAGGAAGCTTCTCATGTGACTCGAGAGATAGAAGAAACCTCTAAGATTCAGGAGGAGAAGAAGTATTTAGTGGGACTCAGAAGTCTTTTACTGTGACTCTGGTAACATTGTGGGAAGCAGTATAAATAACCACATGTGTAACATACGATAGTTACAGTGGCACTCGGTATCAACCATTTAAATACCTAAAAAAATTATACTAGATAATCTATTTTAGGGTAAATTACAAACATAATAAGGAGTGTGTCTTTGAACAGAACCTTTTTAATCCTTGTGTTCATTTCCATTACATTTAAAAAATTAATTGTTGGAAGGAAAATAGACACAAGAAGATTAGATTGAGGATTAAACTAGACACAAATGATTTATTTAATATAATAGATTAAAATAATTAATGGGATCGTCGATTCACCCACTCCCCCTATTAGTGATTCAAAATGAGTTTGGAGCTTCACATTGTATAATATATGTTTCTTCGAAATGGTTGTCCACAAAAGAAACATGGATGATGAAGAGAAGAAGCACAAAAATAATGGAATCCTTGCAAAATTTTATCCACGAATGGCATGGATTAGAAACAAGAATTTTGTGATAGTAATGGATTATCTAATGCCAAAAAGAATTGGTGGTGTCATCTATGAAAGAGAACAACTTGAGGTACCACAATAGAACAAGAAAACATTGGAACTTTTCATGAGGCCACAATCTCCATCATTCAATGTATATTCTTACCCAGTAGTGGATTATGGATGGATTAAATACCTTAATATGATATTCTATGTTAGGATATATTTATACAATCAAATTGAAAGTCTTTCCAGTTTTCATTTTGAAGGTGAAGCTGATCAATGTTGGTTAATAGTATCATATATCTTAGATAAAAAGGATTTTGATGCCTTAGAGTGGGATGAATATAAAATGTATTTCCTTGGAAAAAATTTTCCGAAGGAGATGAGACATTACATTGGGATGAAATTATATTAATTGAATAAAAAAGGAGGATTCAATTAAATTTTATGAAGTGAACTTCATCCAACTTGTAAGGTTAGCTGCAAATTTTATTCAGTATCATGATAGTTAATCAACCACATTTACATAGGAATAAATACATGATATCTAAGGGCATTGGACTCTATTTAATTCAAAAGTTAGAAGGAACCAGTCTTATGTGATGAGAGTGTGGAGATTAAGTATGCAGATTATCACATGCATTTTGAAAACAATGAGAAGAAGAGGACTAGATGGCCAGTGATGGGTAAGAATCAACAAAACAAATATGATGGTATGAAAATCCAGTTTTCAGTTTGTAAAATGTTTGTCAAGATACAACATATGGAATGTATTACCAATAATGGGATGTGTTTTAAATGCATTATATTTTTACATTTGGCCGATATTGTACTAAATTTGATCCTATGACTTATGCAAATAAGAAAACTGTAATTAGTTTTAAATGTGGTGTGATGGGTAATTATGAAAATTCATTCCCCAATAGTGATCCATATGATTAATAGAAGCCATAATATAAGTATTAAGGTGTAGTGATATATTTTGTGACTAATTTAGTAGAAACCGATCCATCAAATGATGTTGTACCAAGAACAATTTTTTCTCAATACAATATTACTCATGATTAGTTCAATACAAGGTCTACACATTCCATCATTTCAATGAAATTTTATATTAAATTGGAAATATTACCTAAATAAATGCGACATGTACGTGTTGTTAAATAATTATGGGTAAATATTTTAGCAAATAATAATTATAAGAATATTTCTATTGAGTTAAGTGGAAATACTTTACCTGAAAAAAATTGTTTTTTACCCATAGTTGAGTTTGATGTTATTGTGGGAATGGATTTAATTTCTATTTATCATACGGATATTGACTGTAGAGATAATGAAGTTGTTTTTTAGAATGAGGTTCATATTGTATATATGAACAAAACCATACAATTGATAATAAACCAGGTTCGATGATAAGTAGGTGAAAGATTAAAATGAAGGGTATGATTCTAATATTTTTGAAAATAATGTAATTGTTATACATGAGGATGTGATAGTGGTAACTGAATAAATTTATTTTCATCATGATGAGTTACACAGTTTCATACCTGGTCAAAAAGATGAATTCACAATTGACAGTTTTCCTGATGTTGAAACAATTTCAAAACACCAAATCATATGTCTCAAATAAAACATCTTGGATTAAAGAATCAATTGAAGTATTTTTTTCATAAAGTATTTATTCATCCTAGAACTTCAGCATGGTAACTCCTTATTGTTTTCATTAAAAAAAATATTTTTCCATGAGACATTGTGTTGATTATATAGCTTCTAATAATATCACTATTAAAAAAAGTATCATTTTCCTCATATAAATGTATTGTTTGATCAACTCTAGGGAGATATGTACATTTCCATGTTTGACTTGTGATCTAGATACCATGAAATAATGGTGGAGGAGGTTGACAACTAGAAGAAATTTTTTGGATCTAGATATGTGGATTATGAATAGTTTGTTATGCCATTTAGTTTAACTAATTCACCTCCTGTATTCATGAATCTTTTAAATAGAATATTTTTTTATTATGGGATAATTTTGTGGTTGTGTGTATTGACGACATTATGGTATATTATAAAAATAAATTGGTACTTGAAGAACATCTACGGGATGTTTTGAAAACAGTATCTGAAAAGAAACTGTATGGAAATTTATAATGAGTAATTTTTGGTGGTAAAAAATTAATTTATTGGGAAAATTGTAATAATGGATGGTTTTTTAGTTGATCCTACAAAAATTAGAGTGGTTAATGAATGTGCACGACACAAAAATTGATACAATAATTTTCAGTTTTCTTGGATTAGAAGGTTATTATGTTCAATTATTTGGAGAATTTCATGGTTAACTAGCCCTATAACAATGTTAACATGAAATTGGGTTAATTGTTTTTTGGAATGATGAATGTGATGTACATTTACAGGTACTAATTAAGAGATTGGTGAATGATCCATCTTTGGCCTTGCCATCCTGAAATTGTGAGTTTCTCATCTATAGTTATGATTCTTTTAATGGACATGATTGTGTTCTGACGGATAATGATCAAGTAGTTTCTTATTCTTCAATAAAATAATCCTCAAGAGTTTAATTATCCCACAAATTATTTGGAATTGGAAACTGTGGTTTGTTAGCTTTGTAATTTTGGAGGAATCGTTTATACGAAGCCAAATGTAAAATATATATAGGCCATAAAATTCTGAATCATATATACTCAAATAATAATTTAAACCTGAAATTGAGAAGATGGATTTAACTTATAAATGATTATGATTTCACGATCAATTACCAACCAGAAAAGGACAATTATGTGGTGGATTTGATGAGTTGACAACATAATGCATCATTAACCATGTTATTATTTGATCATGATCACATGATTAATTATATTGAAGAATTTTGGATTAGAATTTTTCAGTGAAGGAAATACCTCTTTTTTGTCTCAGCGTTTATCTTAGTCCTCATTATCACATAGAACTAAGCCAGTGCATAAGGAAAACAATGAGCTAAAAAAACATAGAATTGGATATATTGGGTATGTTTCATGAATTTTAAGTTGATAATGATTGTGTTTTCTGATTTGGTAAAAGGTTGTTTGTGACTTCTATTTTGTAGTTGAAAATCAATTTGTTGTGTGAATCTAATTGTTCTAAATTTTCAGTTCCTCTTCGATGTACTATGACATACGGTGGCCTTCAAGAGTTTTACCGGTGGGATATTGAAAATGTGTATTTCTTCTACCTTTGTCAATATGAGAGTGGAAAATAGAGAATATATCCATGGACATTATGTATGGACAACCTAAGAAATCTCAAGGTAATATTTGGATTTGGGTTATTGAGGATCAGCTAAAAAAATCATCCCAGTTTCATTCTATTTGTTATAGAATGTCTTCATATCATTATTATATATTGTACCTCAAAGAAATTGTTGGGATATATGGACATTGCCATTCAATTGTATCTGACTGGGACACCAGGTTCACCTCAATATTTTGGAAGGGCCATCATAAGATGTTGGTCACAATATTTAATTCCAGAACAACTTTTCATCACCAATCTGATGGGCAGTCAGAACAACTGATTCAGACTTTGTATGATATGATACGACCATGTTCAATAGACTACAACGAAATTTGGGATCAATTTCATTCTTTAGTTGTGTATTCTCATAATAATAGTTTTCATTTGATTATACATATGGAACCATTGGAGGTGTTGTATATGAAGTGGTGTCCAAATCTGGTATTTTGGGATGAATTCGGTGAATTACAGTTATTGGACCAATTTCATAAAAATTAGAATAGCCTCCGAGTTTGACAAAGGTACAAAATGATTTTAATGTTTTTATGACGTGGATTTACATTCCAGATTCATCACATGTCTTTATCCAATAATCAGTTCAGCTGGAATACAACCTTTATTATGAATAGAATCATGTTCAGATTCTGGATCGAAGAGAACATGAATTGTAGAATAAGGTAATCCACTAGGAACGGTTTTTTGGAGAAAACACACGGTAGGATATATAACATGGGATTCTAGAAATGCTAACTGAGAACGGTACCCTGAAATATATAATAATTAAATAAATTTTCAAGGATGTAATTTATAAAAGGATAGGATAATGTGACAGAAAAATGTTTTAAAAATAATTTGAAATGTATGAAATAATAATTTATTTAGATATTTAAAACTACCCTTTAAATATAGATTTTCCATTTCTATGTTTCTAATTTCGAAAATAGTCTTCTTCAGTTGTGTTCAGTATGTTTTTTGGTGATACATAGATCCTACATGTTTTTTTTGAATAGTAACATCACCTTATGAATAGTAATCATAATATAAATATAACACTAATGAATATTTACATGTATTTATATTTTGTTTTCTTATGTCTTTAATATAATTACATCATTGATAATTTTTCAAAGTCATATAAAATGAGTTATATAATTATTATTGTACGTTTTAAAATTAAGTATGATTTTATTTTAAAAAACAATATTTAATATTTGGAAATTTATTTTCAAAAATAGGATAATAATATTGAATTCTACATGTCGAGAAATAGTAAGGGTGATTGATTTGGTTTTTTCTGAAATTCATGAATTGTTAATGAATAGTGAAATACAATGAAATAACATATACTCCAATTAATAGTGAAATACAATATTTAAGAAAACATACGACATGTAATCCAACTAGGTTAAAACCCACATTCCATTATTACTATTCATTGTCACATAAATTAAGTCAAGTCATAGTATTGAGAATGATATTATAATAATGATTAAAATAATGAAAAATACCCCCTCCCCTTCACTATAAATCCAACCCTCATTTCTCAAATCCTCTTATACCTTCCAGGACATGAGATATACCTATGTTCTGTACAATATTCTTCCCAATACTCTTCCACACGATCTAGAGATACTGGTGACAAAAGGCTAAAACCCAAGGCATCAAGATGGATCTCTAGTAGAATAGATCAAGAGGTAAAATCCTCTTTGGTTTTCAATTATTAAATTCATATAATGTTATTAATTTCTATTTCATTGAGATTATTTTGGTATATTCCATTACATACCTCACATACAGACCATATTATGTATGTATGATTAGAGAACCTTTTTCTCTCATCAAAATATTTTATGATAGTTTATGCAAAACTATAAGACATCTGAAATTTCACAAGGGATTTCTCAACTCTTATTTTATTCTTAGTTCCTTTATCTTCTTCTATATTCCTCACCTCCCATATTCCAAGAGGAGTGAATGATTTAAAAAAATTTGTATTAAGGATTTTCAATTGTTCATTGAATAATCATCATCAATATTATTCTCCTTTCACACTTTTTAAACGAATAAAAAACATTGCCTATGATGTGTCGAATTACCGAATTTGTGGAAGATGTGATTTAAATTTTATATAATTACCTAAAGTCTAGTCAGGAAAACATTTTGAAGGTTGAAACAGGTAAAAAAATATGTATTTTGTCTCATCCATTGGTTTGGAATTATTTTGTACACCTGGGTTTAATTTATAAAACAAAATGAGGTTGTTATTCTCAAAGAATCACTAAAGTTATCTAAAGAATCATCAATCATGTTTTATTTATGAATCGAAATAATTTCAGAATTAATATTGATAAATTTTATAATTTATGTATTCTAGAAATAATTAAATAGCACTCCATTCCAATTCTGGAGTCTAAATTCCAGTTGAAAAAACAACAATCATAATACAATCATGGATATCATGTTAATAACTGACCCCATAATAGTGCAAGGAACAATATTCTAACAATTAATGGGTGAAATTATGTAATGAAATGACCATATAAGGTATTATAAATATTTTTACATTTCAATAATATATTAATAGCACTCTATGAAACATTATACAAGAGGTTTTAAAATGTTTAAAATATGACAAGCCAATAGCACAAGAATTCTAAACACGATTTCAATTATTTGTATTAACCTTCAACTTTATTATTTATGTGGTATTACATTTTTTTGCCTAGTTAACATTGTTTCTATTATGATTATTTATGTCTATTTACATATTCCTTCATCTCTATTATGTCTCACTTCAATATATGATTAATGTATGGGGATTTTAATTTATAATCCCCTTTTAAAATTATTTTTTATGAAATACCAAATTAATGTTTTATGAAACTATTCATGTTGAGTAATTATGTTATGGATTGTGGTAATTGTATATGATGATGTTTTGGAACAATATCTCCCCTTAATGCATTGGATATGTTTATGTTGGAGGTCAGTCGTATGGTTACTTCAAGTGTAACAGCAATGTTAAACAAATTGTCAAGTAGCCATAGGGGTTAAAAATTATAAAGTAGCAGAGTGAGTTACAAGATTATGTATGTAACAACTCAAGAATCAATAATTATTATATTTATGTTCATATATTTTTTTTGGATATTTTAAAAATATCATGTTTCAAAAATTAAGTCTAATTGGGAGATAAGTATATCTTTGTTAAATGATTTTATACGTTTCAATTGTTTATGGACTAATGAGTTAATTCATTCTATTTATATCCCTTACTGATATTTTGTTCAATTCCCAATTTTCTAAATGATATTTATAGGATTTAATGTTATGTAAGTCCAAAAAATTAATCCAATTTAATGGTTTGAAGAACTCTCAAATGCGTAATATTTTATTCGAAATGATTTACATTTTGGAGGAAATGAATAATATGTGTATGGAATCAACTCTGTAATAATGTATAATATTATAAATTTTATATTCCCCAATTCAATAATTCTCTAAAATTTAAAATATCTTTAGTGTCAATGGAAATGATTTCATGACTAAATTCCTTATTTGGTAATGTATTGAGGTTGAGTCCTTATATTAATGATAGAGAAAGAGGTCTCCAATCATTAAAACATATGGAAGGATTTATGGTGGAGGTTAGAAATCATACCCCAATATTTTTCATTTAAAAAATTTATATAAAAAATGAAATTTGGAAAAAAATCAAAAATAAGAAATCCCTCAATTGGAAGTGCGATCTCAAAGGCTTGGGATAGGCTTGAGGGAGGCTTATAAGGAGGTTCGAAACCTTCAAGATGATTATAGAGAATGGTTAGAGTAGTAGAGATGCGATATAAGGGTATTGAGTGAATTGAACTGGGATATTTGGTGGGATTATATAGGAAAAGATACAGAAATTCGATAAAATTTCACAAACATAGGTTTTGGAATGAATATAATTAAATATCTAAAACCCCAAACTAGCAACTTTTTTCCCATGTTTTTTCCAAAGGGGATTGGAGAAAACAATTTTATAAGGCCAACTACCTAACTTCGTAAATTGTTAGTCTGGACTTTGATGAATTGAGTCACACTCTAAAAAAAATCAATAAAAAATGTTAAATATTTTTATATGTTTTGAAGGGTCCACTAAGGATTTTTCAATTTAAAAAAACAACCATAAATAATATTATTTGAAATGTAAAACATATATTTGTAGAAAATAAAATTTATATTATTTTACCACACAACTATTGAGTCATTATGATGTCATAAAACAAATTATTAGTTTAAATGATAATTAATTTTTATCCAAAAATTCTACTATATTAGATAAATGTGAAAAATTCACCATTGGATAATTTTGAGGACCCATGTCCAAAAATAATATTAATTTAATCATTTTAATTTTATATAGATCTTTATTTTTACATTTAAGATAAAACCCAACATTTACTGAAAATTCATGTTTTTTGAAAAAAAACATCACTCAAACCAAAATAAAATTTTCAATTGTATTCATAATAATTCTACGATCATTTATTTTTAAGAAAAAATAATTTAGTAATAATATTTTATTATAATATTATTTAATAAAATAAATCATTATATCAACGAAATAAATTTCATAATTTAATTTAATTAATTATACTATTTGTGCTTTAAAAACTATATACAAAGTATAAATATGAAAATAAATGTGTATTCTTTATTAACATAATCATTATTCTAAGGTCTTATTACATGACCACTTATTACACGGGCATAAGACCTTAGGGTAATGTGTGTGATTGTTCCAAACTCTTGGGGTGGCCCGGATAACGTCACTTGAGTGTTAATCTAAATTAAAATCCACCTCTCCCATAGATAGTTACGATCAAGCTTAATATGTTGTTGCTCGACCTTGGCTTGGTCAAGAGTGAATACTAGTGATGCCAGCTCCTTTACAAGCTTAGAAAAATGGGCTTCATATAGAGAAATTCTGTTAGATGAGGTCATCACTTCCTTTTTCTGAGTAAATTGATTTTTGTTAATGCCCAATTTTTATATGAACCATGTGATCAGTATACAACGGTTATATTAGAAAAATAAAAAAATAGGTTTTTTTAAATCGAATAACATAAATCCATGTATGTGAATATGTTTAATATAACCATTTTACATAATAAAACATTTATATAGATCACAAGTAATTTTTATTAATAAAATATCCGGTCTTTACAATCTTCCCCCTTAAGAAATTTCACTCTAGATACCTTCTTTGCCCAAAAAACAAATGAGGGTAACTCTGCTTCACCACTTCCTATGATTCCCACATTTATTATTCAATATTGTAGTTTCTCAGCAACACCTAGACGATAGTCCTTGTCTTATTTCATAGAACTATTTCCATATGATCTAATATTTCCACGGAATTCTCTTCATATGAGAGATAATTATCAAATAGTACACATATATTATTAGTACATGTGTTGGGTTAGGTTTTTACATCCACAAGAGAGATTCAGGGAGTTCATCATATACTTGAGATAGGTTCTATATGAGTGCTAGTCGATAGTCCACTACTCCAATGCGATCAAGGATCTCAAAATGGCCTATGAACCTTGGACCAAGCACTCCCTTAATAAAAAATCTTATTAATCTCTTCCACGGTGATATAAAGAGCCACACCAAGTCCCCAACATCAATATGTAGGTGTAGTTGACAATTATCTACATATTTCTTTCATTGTATCTAAGTAGAAATAATGTGCCTTTATATGGTCCTGAACTTCTCAATTATTTCTTTGACAATTTTTAGACCTAGGGGTTTTCTCTCCCCAACTTCATCCATGCATGTCAGTGTTGTTCACCTATTCCCCTAAAGGGAAGCATATGGAGAAATTTTGATTCTTGGATGTAATTTTTTATTATAAGAGAACTCAACCAGAGGAAGATGTTGATCCCCTCCTTCTTCGATTTCCATTGATCATGTTCTCAACATGTCATTAGGTGTTTGTATTGTCCACTTAGATTGGAAATAATTTTATTGATGATGAGTTGTGCTAAAGATTAGCTCAGAATTATGAGCATGTTGGAGACTCTTCAAGAACATATAGGTGAATCATTGATCTCGATCAAATATAATGGATAGTGTTACTCCATTCAGCTTTACAACTTCTCAGATGTATATTCATACCATTTGATCTAATGAGAAGTCTTCCATAATTTCAATGAAGTATGCAATATTTGCTAGATGATCCACAACAACCTAGATACTATTGATTCCTTTATATGTCTTAGGATGTCTGGTGACAATGTCCATAGTGATTTTTCCCATTTCTATTTTGATTTTGGTAATTTTTGTATATTCCCCTTAGACATATACCAATCAGCCTTAACATGATGACACACCAGGAACTTTTATGTATACTCATCAATATACTTCATCCTTCTATCCCACAAATAATTATCTAGGAGATCTCGATATAAATATTTTTTTTTCTGGGTGAATAGAGAAATTATAACAATGTTCATCATCAAAATGATATTTATTTCACTCCATATACGATGGAACACATAGTATTGATTCACTGATCTCATAATTATATCTTCATTTACATTGAAATATTATTAATTTCGTTTTATTATAGATTCAAAATTCTTCTAAATTCCCACATTATCCATTCATGAATCCTTTAAACATTCGAAAATAGATTTTTGAGAAATCATTAGGGAAATTATTTATAATGTTCCCTTCATTATGATTCACATTCCATTTTCATAAAATATAAGATAGTTGTCCTTTTCAATTATAATCAATGAAATAATTGATTAGAACTTTCAACATAGAGACTATTCCAGCTTGATCACATTCCCAAGGTAGACATAGACAAGTGAGTCCGAGTAATTAATTAGATATGTCCATCTTAATTAGATCATATTCATATCTTAAACATGGAATATATACTTGAGTATTTTGTGAACAGTTTATATTTCAAACTTCTCCTCTAAGAGGTCATTTAACTGAATTTTTCATGTGACTAAAACTACATACAACACTAGATATTGTGTTGTGTAGTTTCAATCAGAAAATTCAATTTCCTTGAAGCAGTTTAAGGGACTATTTCATTTTTCTGCAACACACATCCATGAACCTTCTTTGATTAATCAGTAAATGCCAAAAAAATGTTCTCCAATTATGGGTAGTCTGAGAACTGGCATAGTGATAAGCCTCCCCATCCACTAATTGAATCTCACATCACATTAAGCACTCAAATAAAACATTACTAACTTATGAGATAGCCTTTTAATAGGGTGTGGAAATCATGTAAAATATATCAGAAATTGGCAATAATATTTACCTAACCCCAATAAGTTAGAGATATTTGTCCCCGATGTTGGCCAAAACCATCATTCAATTGCATTTGTCTTAGAGAGATCCACAGATATAACATTTTTTTGATGATATAACCAATGAATGAGACTTCCTTCAATAATAACTCACACTTGATGTACTTTTCATAGATATTATCCATTCACAAGGTCGATATTAAAATTCTTAAATGCTCCCCATGCTCCTCCAATGCTTTGGATTATATAATAGTATCATCTAATGATACAACCAATAATTTGTTATGGGAATATCTTGTAACCCTATTAATCATGTTCATAATGATTTATGGGGCATCATTGCATCTGAAAGGAAAAACTATGAATTCATAGTGCTCATACCTTGTACAAAAACCAGTCTTTGGGATATCCACCTTATTAACCATTACATAGTAATATATTGACCACAAATCCTCCTTCAAAAAGTATTGTGCTCTATATAGTAGATCTAACAAGTAATAAATTTGGGGAAGATGATACTTGTTATATATCATGAATTTTTTGAGCTCACGATAATCAATGAAAAGATGTATTGAATCATCCATCAACATGACGAAGACCATTGGTGCACCCCATGGTGAAGTACTTTAGTGTATAAACCCTTTATCCAAATTCTCCTATAGTCATTTCATTGGCTCTTCATGATCCACTAAAACCATTTTATATGGATTATTGGATATTTGATGTTCCCCATGTATAAGATCAATTGAGAATTCAACATCACTTATATGATGAAAAATAATAATAACTTATAAAACACTTCAGTGAATTCCCTCACAAAATGAATGTATTCAAGGATGGATTCTTCAAAAGACTCCATCATCTGAGCACGATATGCATAATCATAGTTCAATAACATCCATACTTGATAAGATGGGTTCAAATAAAATTCATCATCTTCCTTATACTCGTACAAAATTGAGGGTCTATTAAATATATAGAGATTGTTTCCCCCATCACAAAATTTTATTTTGGATCTTTATAAGTAAATAAAATCCAGGTAAATAATTCCAATAAAACAACAATGTTTTATAAGTGAGGAGCTTGATTCAGGGGTTGCAATGGTTTCCCAATTTGTCATTCTCATTGACATATCTATTTTTATGATTTATGGTGGTGTTGTGGTAGTTCTACTAATCATATGACAAATAAAATTATGCATTGAACTAGAATCAACATATATGTTCTTTAATACTGAATAAATAACTAGAGTACCTATCACCACTTCATTGTCGCAGTTCGCATCCGCAGTAATGATGGAAAACTCTCACCCTTGCTGCCTTGGAGGTTTTTGGATGCCTCCGTGAACCCGTGGCTTAGTGCACCATTTACAAAGATCCATGTTTTTTGTAGTTGAAGTATTGAATTGTGTGTTGATGGTCAAATGAAGCATTCATTTCTTCTGTCACAACAATGGGGTTTTCTTGTTGGCATTTAATAGCCAGACTCCCTTCTCTTCCACAACTAAAGCATTTAATTGTCCACTTCATGCAATTTCCAGGGATCTTCTTTCCGCTTTTCTAACAAGTGGGGTGATGAATTTTCTTAGCACCATTGGATTTATGCTCTAGAACACTATAATTAATGTCCACCTTAATCATAGTATCCCCATGATACCCTAAGATTCTATGATCTATATTTTTAGCTTGAGCTCACATTGGAAAATTTCTTCATAGCTCTCAAACTCACAGATCCCTAGGGCTTTCTATAGGGTCGGTTTTAGTGCACCAAAGAAATAGTCAACATTTCATTTAGGGGTAACAACAATTCCATAAGAATATCAAGAAATCCTTTTGAATTTTTAGACAAATGATCGGATGGATCGTGGTTCTCTTTTTTTATCAGGGAATTGATGTCCTTTGGAAACTTAATTCGAAGTGTGCGAGGAAAATATTTATCAAATAACATTTTCTTGAAATCCATAAATTTCAATGCCTCGATATCTTCTTCAGGATTATAACTTTTTAACAATGTCCCCCACTGATATGCTTCACCCTCCATATGATAAGTTTTAAGAAGTACATTTTATTATTTAGATCATTGATGTATGGATGAGATCATCTCACTGAATATGATCAATTGTTCAGCGACTAAGGGTTAAAATGATACATTGATATTAGGAGGCATTTTCCCCATGAATCTATCAATTACATATTGTTCATTCTTGGGGGGGGGGGGTTGAACGTTAATATTGAACAATTTCTATTCAAAAAATGAGTGAAATTAAAGAGTATTGTGACAAAGATTTTCATTCACACTCCATTAGATTGGTAATCTCCTTTAAACAGTAATCACATTGATCTGAGCGTTAGTTATTATCTCGAGTCCTCTTATTAATGTCTATTCGCATGAATAAAATGAATGTTAGGGTTTAACACATAAAGGAAAATCCAATGTCAAAAAGGGATAAATAATAAATTATATATATTTCCTTAACATATATATGTTATCTATGACCTACTTCCAAACATATATTATTACGAGTCATTTTTAATTCCATTATTAATCGATCATACTATGATTACGAATTTACCAATGTATATCTCTCAAGAATGTCATAACCAAGAGTGTAGAAATGCCCATTTTCATGCACCGATTCCCATTGTAGTCTAGATCAAGGTGGTGTTTTCAGGTTATACCCCTAGATTAATATGTTCCAGAGCTGCCTCTTACTGTACATATACAAACAATGATGTATTTTCATGATAATCCATTTACCCACCACTTATCAAAATATAGGGAGTTTTATATTTTATTTTGTCTTATACATATATATTTCACTATCATTTTCTAATTATAACCCAAAAAATAACTAAACCTATCCTCTGAAAAAAATGTACCAAATTTACTCTTTATTATAGACTAAAACATGATTTATTACATAAACATGCACTAAATACAACTCTGAGGTTCGATAGGTCTTGTTTTTGGATTTTTTAAAAAAATTTAAAAACACTTATATACTAAAATAAAACATATTTATTGAAAAATTATTTTAAATGAGCACAACATTCATTAGTTAATAAAATTTTATACTATAAACTAATGATATACATAAAGAAAATGGTGAGCTATAATTCCTAATAATGGAGTGAACAAGACATAAAATGTAGAATAAATTACATGTTAGACAAAAGTAATATAATTGGTGAATAAATGACACATGGAAATAAATCAATGATATAGCATTATTATCATAACATGGAGATGTGGTAACAACATTTAACTTGACATTATTAGGAGCCAATGTTAATTGCACATGGAGCATGAGTAAACCCTCATTTCACTAGAATTAACATTAGTAAACCCTAATTTCTCTTCATTTATCATCATTAATACCTTATATTCGATGTCTTATCATGGTACTATTAATTACCCAACGAAATGGAGTGAAATCATGGATGGACCTTCTTAATCATTTCATTTAATGCATAAGTGATCCACATTGATCATATAAAATCCATTAATTGAACATCATAATTTATTCCACGGTAAAGGAATGTGTAATTAATACATAAAACTCAATAATGAATAAGTAAATGTTCTTAAATGTGAATACCCTTGATTGAGAAATAGACCAGTTATTCATTACACTCTGACTTTGGCTATGAAAATTGCTATGCAATTTCTGCAGCATAACAACATGACATAATAATTCATAAACAAATTGATGATAGCGAAAGGGGTATCGAAGAATATGTACATGAAATGGACAGTAAGGGGTTCATATAGATTCAAGTCCAAAAATATATAATGGAATTTATATGCATAAGAAAAATAAATTTCGTAACTGTTAATGAGAAGAGAGAAATGTTTCACAGAATTTCAGTATAGTAACTAGTGTGCATGGTAGTAATTAATGAGAGAAAAATATATCTCTCAACATTCAAACAATGTAGGGAAGAATTTTGGAGGTGTGAAATCATACCCCAAAATTAATAATTGAAAATAATTGAGTATAAAAATATAATGAAATTTGGACAAAAATGAAAAAGGAAGAAATCCCATACATGGATATGTGGTCCCAAAGACTTGACATATGCTTGAAAGAGGCTTCATGGGAGCTTGGGGAACATTGGGAGGATTATAGAAATAAGAGTGAAGATTAGAGATGAGATCCAAGTGTTTTCAGTGAATATAAGTGGGATCTTGGGTGGTTTTATAAAGGAAATGAGAGGGAAAATATTTAATATTTCCCAATCATATGTTTTCAAATATATATAATAAAAAATTTAAATCCACATTCAAACCCTAGGTTACATACCATGGTTTTTGAAAAATGGGAGTGAAAAACACTATTTTATAATGTCATTTCAATGCCTTCTTATAATATTTGTCTTGCTTATGTGGAGGTGAGTCACATAGTCATGGAAATCATTTAAAATTGTTACAATGTTTTTTATGTATTGGATTGTCCACTATGATAATGAAAAATAAAAAAACAAACCAAAAATCAAATTATTATAATGTTAAAACACATATTTCCTAATCATAATATTTATCGTATTTTATTACATCACTATTGAGTCATTATGATGATATAAAATGCATTATATATTTAAGAAAGATATAATGTTTACCCAAAAATTTGAATGCCACAAAAAATTATGAAAAACTCACCATTGGATAATTTTGACATCAGAATTCCAAAAACCATATTAATTTTATCTAAAAAATTTACTATTAATGTGAAGTTTTTCTTTTAAAATAAAAAACGATATTTATCGAAAATTGATCAGTTTTGACAAAAAAAAATTTAAGACCATAATAAAATTTACAATTGTATTCATAAAAATTATACTATCATATATGTTTAATAAAAATTAATTTAGACATAAATATTTATTTATATATTATTTAACTACAAAAATCAATTTATTTATAAAAAAAGATGCATAATCTAATATTAACAAAAAATTATATTTTGGAATTAAAAACTATTTACAATGAAACATTAATAAAATAAATATATATTCATTATTCATATAATAATAGTTATAGTCTCTTATTACATAACCCATTATAACAGCCGCATATAACCTATGGGTAAGGTGTGAGATGGTGTCATACTATTGGGGTGGTTCAGAAAACAATGCTTACAGGGCAATCTCTATTAAATTCCACATCTCACGTAGGTGATTTTGTTCATGTTTAATGTATTTATTCTTGTTTTGGAATTGGTCATGAGCATTGGCTAGTGATTCCACCTCATTTCCTAGATCCAAATTATGATCTTCGTAGAGAGAAATTATATTGGATAATGTAATCGCTTCCTTTTTCGGAAGAAATTGATTTTGTTTAATACTGATATTTATACTAATAATGTGATCACTGTTCAATGACAATATTTGAAACTATAAATATTCTTAATCGCATATTGATGTCAAAAAAACATAAAACATTTTAAACACATATATTTTACATAACCATTTTACATAATATCAAATTTAATTAGATCAAGATTATTTTTCATTAATAATGATTGGGTCATTAATATAATAACATTCGTATTTAAATAATATTGAATTTCCATACTACAACAGGTGTATTGGCATCATTAGTATTCATTCATCTACTTTGTTATACTCAAGGAGCTACACAAATATTTAATTTATATTTAATGTAATACCTAAATCATATACATTGTGGTATATTTAATTTGTGTTCATTATTCCATAATTGTATAACCACTAAAAACAGTTTATAGAAATAATCATAAAACATTATTATGGTTTCATCCCAAACTCTTCTTCAAAAGACCACATTCCTCATTAGTTTTTTCTCTCATCCTTTTATAATAATATAAATATAATATCTAAACCAATATATATGTTTAAATTTAATGTAATACTCAAATAATTTCCTCATTTATTATCTCATCTGCATGACCCCCTTCATCAATACATTCAAATTAAGTAGGCATTTTCCTATGGTGAAAAGATCCAAGATATTACTCAAGTGTAACAATTTCTTTTGATTCTCAAATCATAATGTTATTTATCACCTCAAAGTCCATCTAAATCAATAGACCATATTCCATATTGTTTTAGTCATAATCTCTCACATTTTTTTACAAATACACATAATGATCTTAAAAATAATGATCATGCATAAGTATGAATGAGACCATTTCTATGCCCCAATAAACTAGTTTTCCTCAGTTTATGAATATAAACCACATTAAATATATCCCTTACTATTCAAAAATAATATACATGTACCAATCCAATGACATTTCATTTCACTATGACATATGAACTATGTTAGAATTGATTCCTATTTACGTATATATGTAATGTTCAATTTTATGGTTTATCTATAACACACTATATTTTATGGTTGTGTTTCCTTTAAAGGAATATCATATTTCCAAGAATACTTAATAAAAATGTTGAATATCCAAGTCATAGACACATGACCACCCCCCCCCCCACAATATTTTTCATTTTAGTATGAATTAATAATTTAATTTACTTACCATTATGTGGAACTGAAGTACATAGGTTATAATTCATTTCATAGGGATTCATTGGAAGCCTATATAATGGTCTTTATTACAAATACAAAACAAATAACACCTACAAATGAGGTAATAAATTCATTGTTTTTATTTTACTTTTTTAACGCATATTATAATCACTAATAGAGAGACATGGATCTTCATATACATATGAACATTGACCGAAATTCCATGATTTAATCAATCACATTTCTAGAGATAAAAAAAGATATATTATTATTATTATGGATTCATTAAATTTTATTTTATCTTCTATAATGTTATAGAATAGTCATAAAATACCATTACGGTTTAGAATATAATCAAATTATATTGATCAATGAAAAACACACAGTTTTACAGAAAATGTACATATTACTGAATTCCATTGGATTATTTATTCAGACAAAATTAAATTGGGTATTCTTGCGGGTGTATTGATAATATTTTGATGTTTTTTATTTATTCTCATTGATGAAAATAATTTATGTGTTATGTAATATAAGTGATGTTATTTTTTAAATACCTTCCTCTGAAATTAGATTTTTGTAACGGAGTATAGTTAATGTCTTGTAGTATTCTTAAGAGAAAGATGGAGTTTTGTGGTGATCGTAGACACTGGCTATCAATGTGACCCAACCTACCACACTGATGACTATACAATAAATTACTACCCTATGTAACTCATTGTTTCCATTGTATAATTTATTTTAAACGTCTATTGTTAATAATCCCGTAGTTATGCTTCCTAAAAGGATAATATTTACATCCTGATCAATGTGTCGAAACTACCTCAACAACACTAGAAAAGTTCACCAGGTCCCCCATAAATGATAGCCTAATTCAACACCTCAACAAACATCATATACTAGAAGATACTAACATGTGACATAATGTCCATGTTTCCATTGTTTTACATAGAATGTTCAATACAAGAAGTTATATTATTTTTTACTATAAATGTTACTATTTTAAAAATTAAAAAATATTATTTTATTCCATATAATTACTTTTATATATTTAATTCCTTATTTAAAATTATGAATTTTATTCCATTAATTGTTTCAATACATTAAATTATTTGAAAATTGATTTCATTTGGGGTTATCTGTAATGACCTGACCGTAGAATTCCCGAGCCGGTGCATTATCTTAATACATTGACATGATTACTAGGAATCAAGTCCCAAAGGACTGATAAATTTAGCAGCCCTGGAAAATAGATTACATAAATGAACAACACATTACACATTCTAATATAAAACACAACATAAATAATCCATTGAAAACTCCATTAACCCCCTTGCATAACCCAACAAAACAATAATTATAAACTTCTTGGCATCCTGAAAAAATAAAACATAAAAAGGGTATGCTCATATGCACATTAATGGTAAAAAATATAGTTGAATCTATCATAAATAATAATAAAAATTTAATGAAATGAATAGGACTAAAACAAAAAACCCCTTAAATGTGAACTTCAACATAATATAGAAATGATATATCTAATAATGCAATTTAATTATTCACATTGATATTGTAATATTTGAATAATAATATTTAATATTAATAACTAATCAAATTATGATGGAATAGTATTGGACATCTTATCCACGAAGTAATAGAATTGTGCCAGGATCCTAAATAATAATAATTTCTTAGGCTTATGCCAAAACACTAGTTTATCTCATGGGACCTACCAATGCATCAAAGGGCTATAGAGGGCCACTAACATCACATACCAATTCAAATGCAATCATAACATTAAAATGTTAATACATAACATAAACATTCGTATTAAAACTAATATAAAAAATGACAATAGATTAACCATAAATAGTGAATGGTATAAAAATAGCACATCCACAGTCACACATATAATAAATAATTCAATACAACATATAATTTTGTATTATAATGTATCAATATTATTGAAGAATAATATACAGTAAAAGATATTTACATAGTTGAAAATGATTAGTAATAATTTTTGGGGAAATACCCCTTTTTGTGAAATTGTATTAATGTTACACCTTTATAAAGGAATCCATTTAAAAGATATTTTCTAATAAAAGTGTCACATACCATTTTGAATCTTTTGAATGTAATTAACACTTTAAAAAAATCATGTCCATATACATAAATCAATAAAATCGTTTTGAAACATGGACATTAATTAAAAGAATTAAGAAAAATTAACATTAAAACAATAAAAATGATGGTCTTGCTAAATATTCCTTCCAAAAAAACATTAAATATTCATTTTTAATAAACTTTTTTGAAATATGGACATGTATGATAAATATTCCCCAATAAATACAGATTAATAAAAAATCTCATATAATAATGTGATTGAGGAATTAACCCTTACCTAGAACTTTTTGGTAGTCGATGGTGCATTAACCTCATATATAATAGATAAATCATTGTTATTAAATTATACAAGAAACAGATTCATAAATATGATTTCATATATAATCCTTTATTATTTCATTGTTAATAATATTTCTGCTGTATCATTTTTTCGAGTGTTAGCTGATTCATTTTATTTTATCTGTTTTGTTACATATGTTATGTTTGTTATGGAGAGGATTTATTTGATTCACATCCAAAATAATATTATGTTCTTAAAATTGTTTTTAATAATCATATGGATGTTATTCTTGAATGGTTTCTATGGGGAATAAAATATCATCGCGTCCTGGTGACGGTAAGTCGTACGTGAACTCAAGAGAAAATGTCATACTGTTGATGGATAAATCATATGTAATTGGATGTTATATTATATATAAAATATAATTAACAATATTTAATAATTATTTACATCATTTTTAATCATTATTATACCCATCCAGATAATTATGTGTTGAATAACAAAATACACCATGATGTGTAAACGGTAAGTTTACGTTCGCACGTACGATGACTTTTTCTACCATAAGATGGATAAAATTTTGAATTTTGGTTATAACATATTTATAGAAACATCTCAGTATGTATTAGTTACTATAGATATTATTTTAATATGGAATCATCAATGAAAGGTGAATTGGGAGAATAAAACGATCTTTAAAAGCGGTGATGAAATAATTTTCTCTTCATCCGGTGTTTCCATAAAATTTTGGCAAAGGGTATCCATAGGATGTCTTTTTAAAGAATTTAGGAATCTATGTTTCTTTTTGGGTAGTTTGAAGGATATTGGTATAGGTTTTGGATGCAAAAAAAAAGTATTTGGAGGTGCGACGTTATAAAAATAGAATATACCCTTTTATAAGAGAGTTGGGGGCATTTTATGAAACACCTGAAATATTATATTATTATAAAATAATTTTCAATTTCTAATAGCAAAAATGTGAATATTTCTAGGGTAAGGTGGGTATGGGGCAAAATAAACTCAACCAATAGGTTTTATACATTTTTAGATCCTCACATTAACCTTATCATTTAGATTTAACTATTAGTTAAATAGTTTATATTTTACCATTTCTTATTTAATTTTTGTATTACATGGTTAATAAAATAACAATAATATTCCAAGAGAACCTAATGAGGTTAAGTAATGAAATATATATCATTATATAGGTCATTTGAACAAATCATATATTTTTTGAAATATTATATCATTTAATAAAATTGTATTTTTTTTAAAACTCATTTTTATCATTTTTAATACTATTTAATATTTTTATTTTTTAAAAGTCATCAAAATATAATTACATCAGAAAAATAAATTTAATAAACCCTAAAATTTTATATTCACTTAGAAAATATTTGGATGGTAGAAAAAGTCGAAATTTACCATTATTATGATATTTATAAAATCAATTATTTTAATCTTTCAGAAATAATAAATTATTGCACCATCATTGTGTCCTAAATTAATTTATTTATTAAATGTATAATAATTATAAATAAAATACCATGATATAGGGAATCATTTTATATTTTGAATGAATAATTTTGATCGAATTTATCATATTAGAAACTATATATTAAAAATGGTATAGTTAATAAAATTAGAATAAAACACTTTTGACACTTATTCAAAGAAAATATAATAAATTTCATAATCCATTCCATGTTGTTAAAAAGGGATCCTAACATTGTACTAAGTTTTATTTTGGATGATATAAACTTATCCAATAGAATTAGTACATCTGTTGAAGTAATTATAAGAAGACTTTTACTTTTAATTACCTTTTTTACATTTCACCGTGGTAAATTAAAATTCCATGTTACTATTCACCAACAAATATTTTTATCACATTGAATCAAATTTTACAACCTTATGATAACCGTGTCTGTATTATTTTTGAAATTAAATTCAATGAAGTCGTAAAATTATGTTTTATGAAAATTTTTGAAAGTATAAAAAATGTGGGTAAAAGTTGTTAAAAAATTTAAATGAAATATTATTTGTCTAATATTATTATAAAATTACTCCAAAAAATTACATTGTAATAATAAATGTATTATTTATCTATTTAGATATTAGATATATTTTTAATTAATTTTTATTATATAATTGAATGTTTTGTTTTTATCTACAACGTAGTGTATTTCACTATTCATATAAAATTTTCTATTTTCAGAAAAATAACAAAATGTAACCCAATGATAATTTTTATATTCATAACTCAATAATTATGTCTATTTTAGAATATTAAAAATATATAAGTTTCATTAATGAATTTTAAATTAATTCTCCTTGTCAAACTGAAAATCTGGTTTTTACGAACTAAAAACTCTAAAAATATTTACAAGTTTTTATGTCCAATTTAAATGTAACATTACATAGAATGACATAAATTATATTAGATAATAAAATTTAATCTTGTTATAATTTAAAATCACTTCAATATATAATTGAACACTTTAAATTATTTCAATAAAAAAAGTCAATTTAAATTAAAATTAAATATTTTTCAATATTTATTAGAATTTTAATGTTGTTAGAAACGTTAAAAAAATTTATCCAAAATATATTTTAATGTACTTATTATAAATAATAATTTATTATCATTAAATATAATATATAAACAATTCACATAATGGATTTAATAATTGTTCTAAATTAAAAAGCGGAAAAATGGCATTTTTTATAATACTTCTTTAATCTGACATATTAAATTTGTTATTATATTATGTCTAAGACAATAAAAATATTAATGCTAAAATTATATATGATATATATAACATTACAAATGTTGTTAATAATATTCATAACCACTTTTAAAATGGATTGTTTGATAGGTTGTGATGCACTTGAACTCGGTGTTGCGTGAAGCTCAAGCTATTGAATTATTTTAAAAAGATAATGTATTATGATATCTTGGGGTGTTACACATTGATTAGTGTATACCATATAACTTTTATATATGAATTTATATTTCAATCATAATCTTTTCCATTTGGATTTTTTTTCTTTCTATTTTCATACTTCCATGACAATGTTTCCCCAATCATGCCCTTTTTAAAATACTAATGATATGTTATAAATCAGTTAAATTAGTCTTATTTTCTTACTTATTTTATTTATATTTTCATATACCACATCATAATAAAATATCAGTTTGAAAGGATTTTACCTTGAATGTGATTTTATTTATTATAATTGAAAATTTTGACAGTGAGTATACTTGTTGATTCATTAAAAAAATATTATTTATTACTAAGAAATGATTTTCAACTATTGTATTATTAATTTATTACATCATTGGAACAATTCATTTAAAATAATTAGTAATTATTGTGGGGTACATATATATCTACTCGATTTATATGTAGGTATCATGATACAGTATATCATGTGTATTTGGTGTAATCTTTAAACCTTTACGTGTGATGTCTCGGAATTAAGAGTTAAGGGTTTCTTTGTGATTTATGTTTTTATGAATGTCATCAATAGTTAATTAGTTATAAAATCAAAATATTCTTATATATATATATATATATTTATTTAATCTATAGAAATAACATATTCTCTTTTTATAAGTTCTATATAAAATTTATATTATTATTTATTATTTCTAAATTATTTATTTCTTCTAAATTACTAGTCTGCTAGAATAGTATGCTACCCCTTATAGAGAATTTTGTGAACCCATTCTTATTATTTCCATTATAATATGTAACTATTTTGAATATTTTTTATATTATATTTATTTATCTACAATTAGTATATATTTTTTTCCATATGATAATGATATTTGTTTAAATATATAATCCTTGGTTTAGAGTGAAAATGGACATTGGATAAGAATGATATGGGGTTATTCAGTTTACATTTTTTTCTACACTCTATAAAACAATAAAAAAGTAAATAACATTGGATTGTAAGTGACTCTTTATATTTTAGTATTTTGATTGTGAATGATTATGTTGGGGCAACATCTGTTTGTTTGAAATCTATTATTTAAAAATACTGTTTTTAGTAACAGATTTGAATGTTGATCTTTGGGGTGTCATAGAATAAATATTAGTTTGATATTAAATTTATTATCAATAATCATTCCAAAAAAAATAATGTCTCATTTTATCTAATATGATAATGAAAAAATGGTTTTAGTAACACCCATTATAAAATTATAGTCTTATAGGAATCAATTCAGAGGACTATATGAATTCATGGGTTCCTCTTTGTAAGCTTTTGAATCACCCGTACATGTATACACATAAATTTCAGCATAAATTCTAGTATTTTTAATACAAAAATTGTTCGAATAAATTGATTAAAATATGAAATCTATATATAGATTTCAATAACCATGAAATTTAACTACAATATTAAAATATGATTAATAATCATAATATACAATATTTTTTCAGAAATTATATTAAATTTATTAAATTTTCTATTTTGGAGAACATTCATTACAGATGACTAACATATAGAATATTTTTTACACCATTTAACTTGAAACTATTGTCAATTAGATTGATTTAATGCCAGATAAATTATCAATGATTTATTCAATGGATTTTAATGATTGTCTTTCAACTTGTAACACATTGGTTCCAGGAAATACACATTTTTTTCTTCAAATTATATTTATATAATTCTTATATATGATTTCATATTTATTTAAACAATCTAAAATTAGTATAAAGTGTTTCATTAGTGATATGGATAAATAAAAAACATAATATATTAATATTAGAATTAAAGTACACAAAGCCATTCATTATATGCAATGGATAATTTCATCCTTTAATAGCATTAAATTTATATGAGATAATAAAAATATATATAAATAAAACATTTATAACATGTAAATCCATTAAATATACAACCGTTGGAATTTAATTAATAATTATATATAAAGGTATAATGAAACATCATGAATCAATTAATAATTATATAAAATGTATAAATAATGTCAAATAATTCAACAATATTATTTAATATATAATAATGATATAAAATTAAAGAGGGTACTAGAGTCAATTTAAAAATTATGTCTATGGTAAAAATTATACATCAAATGGGTGGCATATATATAAAAATACTAATTTGTTATTAGGGTATGGAAGATGATAAAAATATAAATTTTTTTATTTTAAAAATTTTCAATTTTCATAATAAAATATGTATTGAAAAGAGAATAAATTCTTTTTAATATATTAAATAATATCTTATTAATAAAAGGTTAAATTAATTTTTTTATGAATAAGAATATTATATAAAATTTCCTTTTTTTGAAATATTTTATATTTACAGAATGGTGTCAATAAAATGTATTTATAAAATAAATGAATAAATTTTCATACCAACTTAATAATATACAAGAAATTATAAATTAAATAAAAATTATATTAATATAATTATTCTTGGCACAAGAAGTATGTTTTAATCAAAATATATAAGTTTGTTATATATTTTTCAATGTTATTTAAAATACATATTTCTCATATTTTTACTATAAAATTTAATTAAATGTTATTTTATATATTAATTAATGAATAATAATTCATAAATTGGATAAAAATTTATTATCATTTTTTATAAAATCATTTAATGTAAATTCATATTTTTTAAAGATAATTTTTGGAATATATTATGTATTTTTTCATAATAAATTTAATCTGTGAAGTAATATTAATTATTTTAATGAAATTAAATTTCTATATAAGTTGATATATAAATTTTAATAAATTGAAATATTTTTAATTATAAATAAAAAAGAATTATTTTTTTACATTTTGAAAATATAGTTTTTATAAAATTGTTTAATTGGTTATAAGTTCATATATTAACTTTTCTTATCGCCACCATTAGTAATTTATTGTATTAATTATTTTGTTTGAATAAAAACATAAATATTTCTTAAGGGTATTTACTTTTTTTTGCAAAAAAATATTTACCTTGTTAAATAATTTGAAAAGATTAAAAGATGAAAAATGAAATATAATTACACAGCTTTAATTTTTATATCAAAAATGATAAAAAATCATTATATAAGTACATTTTTTGTTATGTGAGTAAATAAAACATATAACAAAAATATAATCTTACCTAATTCAGTAGACTCTCAGGTGAGTCCATCATTTCCCTTAATCTTGATTATGTTTCCATATAAATGCCCCTCATTTTCACCAAACAATATATAAATATTATACCCCAATAAAATAATTAATATAACTAAAATATAAATTCACCACATACCAAATTTTTATAATGAAAAATTATATCCAAATTTTGGTATCCTTTTTTAATTATATGGATTCATATGTTCTTTATTTCGAGGGAAGACGTTGTGAGTTGTTTGGATTTAGTCAATATTTGTAATGATTTCTTGTTCCTTCCATTCATTTACATTATATTAATAACTATTACGAAATATCATTATCAATTATAATTAAATTAAATTAACATCAGTATTATTCAATATGATATTATTATATAAAACACAATATTCTTTCTCATTTTATTAGTTAAACTACATTCTAATTTAAGTTGGTTTTTCCACCAACAAGAATAATGATATAACATTTACCTCATGAATGACTAACATAACATAATTAAAAGTAATAAAATATAATAATTTTTAATCTAATACTATTTTATTTTTCTACAATTTTAATATATTTATTATATAAATAAATAAAATTAATATATTATATATTTTATAGAAATTAACAATAAAAACATATTTTATAATATCATTAAAATTCATTATGATAACATCAATAAAATAATTATTTTTTCATATAAGATATATCAATTAATAATATGACGCCACTATATAAATTATTGAGGTGATTGAAATATGATATAATTTCAAGGGCCCGAACATCCATACAAAATCTAGCAGAAAATATGTTGGAAAATTAACACTTCAACATTTATGTTAAAAAAAGTTGATTGAAAATGTGTATAAAATATAACTAAATAGTATATATATATAAATATATATTAATACTGTTATAATATATATACATAATAAATAAAAAATAATTATACATGGGTGTATAATATTTCAAACAAACATGAATTTGGGGTTGGGGGTTTTCTTCAAAACAGCATTCCATCGAGACATTTATTGTAATTTGTAATAATTAACTTTTACATGGTGTCTATAATGATACTTTAAAATGGTTTTAAAAATTATAGTTTTATTTGTGGCTTTAAATTCTAAATTAAATACCCTATATTTTTACATATTTTGAGTCAAATGTTACCCAATTCATATGATATTTTGTTAAATCAATTTCTATTTTAGTATATAATATTTATTCCAAATGATCTTATATTTCTACCATCAATTTATTATACTAAAAAAATTAACAAATTTTTTTTTGTGTTCATATAATAAATTTAATTTTAGTTTTTTTATAAATAATTTATTTTTAAAATAAATGATATAAAAAATTGTATATTGTTTTTGTGAGATAATTTGAATCAAATTTAGTCAAAATTTATCATCATTTATTATAATTTTTAAACAGGTTGTATAGTACCTTCTCTATATATTTATGATATTTTAAATTCACTTGGGTGGAAATTATATATTTAACTTATAAACATATTATTTTACTGAATTATTTATAAATAAAATTTTGGCGTTGATAATAATAATAATTATTTTCTCTATTTCTTATTTATCCTCTTTGTCTATACAATTTTATACAAAAAATTATTTTAATATTTATTATATAGTGAAATAATTTTTTGTCTATCATATGCTATATATTTTTCTTCCACTATTAACAAAAAAATATTTATTATTATTTCCTCTATATATGTTATCTCAAAAAATAATTGAAATCATGAAAAATATTCACTTTTCAGTTATTTATATTTTATATCTTACACACCACTTGTATTTATCATAAATTTATATTCATTATGGTCCTATTATTGAGATTCATTAAAAATATTTTTTTAATAATTTATATTTTTCATCATCACAAAAATGATTTATGATTGTGATTTGAAACGTATCCTTTCAAAGATAACTATTATTCTCCCCCATGAAATGCATGAGAAGTAGTAGAATGTAATTTTTTCATATGAATTGTTTTTGAGATATGGATTCATAAAAAATATTCCATAAATTTTGATATGTAATATATTTAAATGAATGAATATGTAAATAATAACTTATGTAATGAAAAAATATTATGCATTGTAAATGATTGAATGTAAAAAAATATATACATAGATCATGGTATGCATACCTTTTGGGATCATTTTGACAATAAAAATTGACAAAATGACAATTTATAATTTACATTTTGTAAAATATTAATGTACTATACAAATTTTAAAAAATGTTTGATATGATGAATGATCGTCAAGTCAAAATTTATAACACATGAAAATAGAAATGTGGATTTGTAAACATACAACCATGATTGTATAGTAGATTAATCTCAATAATGGAGTCCCTCAAAGCCTCTTAGTGTTTCATTTCTGTAAAGTCCATAAATGATCATATGAAAAAAAATCCACAAATTAGGGACCACTATAACAGGTTCATGGAAAACTAATTCTATTGGCACTATGAAAAACCAATACTGATAAAACATATCCACTTTAAAAATAAATTCATATCCCTTTAAAATAGGCTAATAGAAAAATGTAATATAATATATGATAACATTAATTTTAAATTAATATACTAAAAAATAATATTAAATTACATGTTTCAAATTTAATGTTTTAAATGGGGAAAAATATTATATATATGTGGATTTATTTGAAATAAAACTACAATCCAGAGTTTTAAACATATAAATGAATAGATAATTTCATGAGAGAAGAAACTATGATATAGGGGAATAACAACGTTACATGGTTTGATGTAATGTATAATTTCATATTAGTAGAATCTATATGGTAGTGATTTTTATACTAAATTCATTCAAAAAATCCATGAATTGAGATAAAATGAACAGACAACATTCATGTAATTTTCAAATATGATATACATGTTCTATGTTTGATATACAATGGTGAAATGATATAATCATTGTGAATTAAAAAAATCCACAAAATTTTATTTTTATAAAATCTATTGGAAAACATATTATTTAGATTTATATTATATTATTTTGACTATATTTCAGAATAATAATCTTCCAAAATTTATGAAATTATGTGTAATATTTTCTTCATAATCTTTTTTAAATTTAATATGGTGAACCACATAAGTAAATTAACATTTACATCAGAATACTATTTCATCAATAAATAAACTAATTAAACAAAACTATACAAATACAACTCTAAAACTGAAATTAAAAATAGTTACTTATTTATAGAATGAAACGAACAATATGTTACCATATAAATATTTTTTATATTTTTTTATAATATTGACCTAATTTTTTTTAGAAAAAAAGGAACATAATTATATATAATGTTACCACGGTGGTCATAAACGTTCATCGAGACAAATTAATGGTCCATAATAGACAGAAAATGTAGGGATATTAATTATGAACATAATTCATACATCAACATACAGAGTTAGTGTTAAAAATAAAGGATAAAAAAGGGAGATGATATAATTAAAGGATTTAACACCTGTAATTGGAATGAATAATATATTTCTCAATTGAAGAAAATATTTTATAGACCATATGTGTATATGAAATTGATGTATTGGTTAAATATAGTGTGTGGATAAATAATTCATGGTTGGTCTGTGTAGTTTTTAAATCATGTAAACTGACTTAGGAGACTGAAATATTTTCATTTGATTTATATAAAATGTATAAAATTTTGGTTCTATACTAAATAAAACTCCAAATAATATGTGAGAATATATTATATATTATGATTAATTAGTGAACATGTCTTTGTGAGAAGACCAATTGTGATTCATGATATGGTTTCAAAACAAATAATCACATAGGAAATCATGAGTATAATATTATCATGAGAAGATGCTATATTCTGGTGTTTGAAATTATTCGAGTAGAACATTTTATGAATATTGGTTGGAAATGTTTACAAAAGAGATACTAGATTTTTTGAAGACTATTAGAGGGAGACTTTAGATGATGATGATGTAGAATAATATGTATGTAAGACCCTGAGATTATATGAGAAATATTTTTTTTTATGTATTATTTTATATGAAACACCAATAGAATTATTCACTACATAAAACATTGTCTTGGCTTGAAATAGATGCAAGATAAAAATTCCACGATAGCTTTCATTGTACGCAATACAAAGTTTCACTAAACAATGATATGTTATTAAATTATTATACAAACTAGCTGTTAGGAATTTTAATACCCACTTTTTTAAATTTTATAAATTTTACCTTTCAAAATGGGCTTCATATTTTGATTCGTAATATCGAAATTTACATAGGCTTAATTTTTTTTATTTTTATGGAAACATTCAATTTTTGAAAAATAGTGAAAATCCATGAGTTATAGTTTAAAACCTAATTTTTATTTAAATAATTATTATTTTAATTTAAATTTATTTGAGGTCAAAATAGATATATAATACCTATATATTTTTAATGTTATTAATTGGAGTCATTTTATAATAATTTTAAATATATCAAAAATTTATTTAACTTTTACCATCTTTTACCAACCTTTTAAGAGCATTTGCAAATTTACATTAAATATAATTTTACAGCATCTATGAGTAGAATTTTGAAAATCAGATACACGGTTAATATCAAAGAGTAAAATGTGGTTCAATATAATAAAATCTTTTTTGGTGAATAGTAACATTTAACTTTTATTTACCACATTTAAAAGTAAATAGGCTAATTAAGTGTTAAAATGATATTATAATTAAACTAATACTTGTCCTGATTCTATTGGAAAAGTGTAATTTGACCAAAAAAATCCTTAGGAATAAAATATGACAATTTAGGTCCACATGGATTAGATTAGAACATTTATTATTATTTAATTAAAAGAAGAGTTAAAAGAGTTAAATTTAATGATTAAGAACTAAAAAATCATTAATATAAGGTTATACATAAGATAAATTTGACTATAAATTTTCATTAGAAGGATAAAAATAATTCCTACAGAATTATATTTTATTTATAATTTTTATACGTTAAATAATTTAATTTATTTACGACACAATGATGATGCAATAATTACCTTATAAATGAAATATTAACATAATTGATGTTATAAATACCCAATTAAATTAAATTTGAGAATTTTTAGGAATTAAACTAATTTTATTGGTTAATATGCCATATTTGGATTGGTTATAAGACTTCTTTAGATGTAATAATTCTGTTATAAATTTAACAAAATAATACTAAATATTTTAAAAATTGAAATAAAATAGTTTTTAAAACAAATATTATATTATTAAATGTTATCTATTCATAAAAATATATTGTCCGGAAAAAAGACATATATAATGATAGATTTATAATTAATGAACCACATGGGGTTCTCTTGGATGTATATAGTACGTTTATTAACCATATAATAGAAACATTCAAAGAGACATAGTAAATGTCAAGCTACTTAACTAAGAGTCAAATAAAAATTATAAGGTTAATTTAATGACCGAATCCTATTTAAAACCTATTGGTTGAGATTATTTCGACACTTCCCCACATTAGCTTCTAAATAAATCAATTTGGAGAAATTGTAAACAAAATATGTCTTTATTATAAAATAATATTTTATGTTTTTCCTAAGGATCCCATGTCCTCCATTATAAAAGGGCACCTCCTCCATCTACTCATTACAACATTTTGATCCTTCAAGGATTACCAAACCCTATCCATTTTCCATTTCAACTTCCCTAGAAACAAACTAGATGTTCTTTTATTCTTCAAAGACCATCATTAGAATCCTGAGGAGAGGTTTATAAGAGGCGCGTCAAAGAAGATGTAATATCATTTTCCGATTATTTTACATTTATTTCTTTTTCTAATTCACCTTATTTATTTGTTTCATTAAAAATTAATAATATCAGTATGAATAATATACTTATGTGTTATTATAAAATTGAAACAACCCTATTTCATATTCTATCAATCCTATGGAAAATAAAATCATCGTGCGTGCGCATATACGGAATACATTCTCTATGTCGTGGTTTAATCTGTTTTCCACCACCGCCTTACTTGGATGGTTATAATAGTTTAAATAATAATAGTATATGATTATTATGACATGATACTAACTCTGAGATATTCTGTCATCCACTTCAATACAATTCCACAATCATGGGAATGATATCATCGCTCGTGTGTACTTATGGTGTACCGTATCAATGATGTGATGTGACTCGTTCAACATTATCATCATTGAATAATTATTATATAAATGAATTGAATGAATAAATATGATATATATTATACTAATAAATTTTTTAAAATTATGTAGCTAAAACCTAAAAAAGAATAATAAGAATTTATTCGATAAAACGCTCATAAGAACATAAAGCAATGAACACCCAAATAACAAGTATCAATGAAATAATACTAATAAGAAGATAATAATTTGACTATATATGATATAATAACAATGAATATGATTCAATAATAATTCAATGGGATTATTTAAATCATTATACAACAGGATTGGATATGCACGATGCATATCAAACCTATGGTAATGAAAAATATCACAATCTCAATTTTTATCTGAGATTTTTTATACTTTGGTATTTACTGGGGAATATTTATCATCCACATTTATGATTCCATTGTATTTAATATTATTTATATTCCCCTACAATTATTTAATTCCAATTTTAACTATATGTGAGTTTTTAGTAAAAGATATTAAAGGATTCTTTTGTCGTTTTCTATACGAGTTCTTTTTTACTTTTCTGGCCAAAGTATGAGAAAAATGTTTTTTAACTTATACGACATAAACTAATTTTTATTATTTCATATAAAATTATTTGCAAGAATATTCCATTACATTTTTCATGTTCATTTTCAATTATCCGCTTTTTTTCTTAAAATTTTCTAACGTGTTGATAAAGGAAAAATGTTTTTTGCAGTAGAAATGATATTTTTCATAAGAATGGAGTTCATGTGTTTTATCAAAATTATTTTCCATCTTAGATAATATAGGGTACTGTTTTTATCCCTCTTATTACATTGATTTGATTTTGTTATAATGAAATTATTTATATTAAGTTCTTTTATCTTTTATGGATTACGTTATAATGGCATGATGTTTAAGAATGTCATTTTCATTACATGGGTTATGCTATGATGTGTGATTTATGGTTTGGTGTCACACATTAGAATGGTTTCATTATGTGATAGGTGGTACTTATATCTCCCTCCAATTATGTGGGTAAATATTTATATGTCATATGATAATCATTGTAGAAACAACATGCTAATCCGGTTAAGTGATAAAGGGCTAGAACAAGGAGTTAACTTTGTTCAGAAATGGACTTTGTCTGCTATGATAGTATTGGCAATGAGTCTTGTCTAATATGAAATTATTATCTATTATTATGTGTTTATGCCACAATGTTTCATTTTTTATGTTATTATTATTGGGATTACATTTCAATGCAATGATTTATCCCGTTTCATGATATTACGATCTCTTTTTCAGGATAAGATTTTGAAATTGATATGTTCTTATGAATATGATATGATTGATATTTCCTTTTTTTACCCATTACAAGAATTTGAGCTCACACTTTTGTATTTTTTCTTCTCTCCAGGTTAGGATGAAGAGTATTATATATGATATTCCAATATGGACTCTAGATATGATGAAATAAATGGGAGAGAGTGTATATGTTTTATGAACATGTTTTTTATGTTTTTTAGTTTCTAAAGACAATATACATGTATGGACTTATCATGGTTTTGTTATATTATGTAATAAGAATTCTTCAATTCTAAAGTAATAATAAAGTATGTAAAGTATGGGGCTATATAGTTGGTATCAAATTAATGTTATATTCATCCTTTTAAAACTAGTATGTGAAGCCTTAGCGAGAACCCTGAGGATGTATTTAAGCATAGAACACAATCTTAGTGTTTTAGAAATGGCCATGACAAACCTATGAAAAGTGGTAAATTGTGAAATTATAATACTGATTATATTTTTTTCATGTAGTAATTAGTGTTTCTCACACTATTAATCTTGGTTTTAGTCAATGGATGTAACCCTAAGGAACCGTGTTAATGCTGAATATGACAAACAATGTGATGATTGTCCCCCTATGCAACCAAACGTTATAGGATCCGTAACAAAAAATCTTGTACCCATGCTCAAACAACATTCTCAATATATGAATCATTCCGGACATCCAAACGAGCAAAGGAAGGAGAAACATTCTGTTGAATCCTTTATGAGGCAGCATCTACTCTCATTTTGCGGGTCTACTGATCTTTTAGTGCCTGAACAATGGATCAGTGCCACTGAAAAGATATTTTTTGTTCTACAATGTTTTAAACATGATAAAGTCATCTTAGAAGTATATCATTTGTAAGGTGAAGTAGATCAATAGTGGAATATTATCAAGAATATGATGAAATGTGACGAAATTGAGTCCATGGAATGGGATGAGTTTAAGAACATATTTTTCAATAAGTACATACATCATTTTCTTCGAACAAAGTTGGAGAAGAAGATAAATATTTTCAGATTCAGGTAGTTTGCATGCATTTTTTAAAATACAACACCCTAAATTTATTAGGAAATTTATTTATATGATACATATGTGATAAATATTTTGATAAAATATCCCTGAAAATTCATTTTAATAAAACTAATAAATCCATCTATATATTATCCTAATAAAAATTTTATAGTTTTATGTAAAAAAGAGTTATAAATAATAAATGTACTGAATTAATGAGATAAAATAAATTATTTATTTTTAATTTATTTTAAAAAAGATACTATAATATTATATGTATATTTCAAATTAATTTTTAGTGTATGTGACATAAATTCTTATCAAGCAATAAAAACTACAAATTATGTAAGCTGTGTATGTGTAAAATCATCTAAAAAATTCTACATAATTATAAAATATCCCTCAAAGAATGTAACAGAATATTAAGTCCCAATTGTATTTGATTTCATATAAAATTCCATTGTTCATAAATTGATATTATATTTCACTCAGAAGAATAATATCGAAGTTAATTGTAGGCTATATAAGAGTTACATATCTGCACACAACATACATGTAATTGTGGAATTTCATAGGTCAAATATGATTAAATTATCTTTATTTATGATTAACATGCAATATTTAATAGCTACATGAATTTTTTTTTGAGGATAAGGATGTCATGTAATTGAATGTATTATAGAAAATTCAGTGCATATGATTAACTCCAGTGGTAATGAAACATTTGAAAAATTATTTATTACATCTACCAGGATAAATTCAATACCTAATAAAACAATTAGATTCAGCCTATGATATAAAAAAGTTAGTGATATAAAATATCTTAACTAGATCTAATCACTTTTGTAGTGCCTCAATTACATTAAAATAATGAAAATATGTCCATATATACCTTTTTATAAATGGGAATTAATTGATAAACACTAATGAATCCCAAATGAGAAAAAAATAATATTTATGATATGATATACAATATAACTACATTACATTAATTTCATCCCTCACAATATAAATATCCCCATCAAAATATCATTCAAAATATAGATAAATTATAAATTTTATTCAATGACTGTCTTATCCTTCACTAAGGAGTACAACTTATTTTGTGGTAAAGGAAAAACAATGAGAGGACCGAGAAACCATTGATGTAGTGAAATATCACTTTAGAACTATATTTATATTGGTTATACATTTACATTATAGATATTATAGAAAAAATATAAATATAAAATTTTAATAATCCCATTTAATATCCTTAAAAAATTCTAATCAAGGAATATAATACATTTGTAGTATTAGTTTTGTCAATACTATATTTTTGAATCTTATAATTATAGATAATATTATATCATATATTATATTTGAGTGTTTGTGTGTTCTACTATAATTATCGTGATCTAAAACATCAATTTAATATTGATTTCTATGAAATATTCACTCATGGAATAATTTTATGACTATATAATATGTTTTCATTATTTTACTTATCATATTTTGACTCTAAGTATTTATGGTGGTTTGGGCATGTTAGGTTGGACAAAAAATTCTTCTATAAAGTTATTATACCGAATGATTCTAATTTTACCTAAATCATTGAATAATTCTTTCTATAAAAATAATGGAATATTATTGAACTATCATAATGATTTTTAGTGAGTCTCGTAACACATTGGGAATGTGTGTGAGATAAGATGTCATTTGAGGATTTGATAATTTTATTACCCAACAATGAGGTGCGTATATTGTTTTCATGTTTTTTAAAATGAATTCTGAATTTACACTGATGAGATAATGTGTTGTTTTCTTATATAGGGTGATATAGCCATTTAGTGGGAGATTTATATATTTTTTGAGTGTTGTGATATTATATATATATATATTATTTTTTGTTATTATGTCTTCATTATAAATTTTGTTTTTTCAATTTATGTTCCTTATATATTGTATATTCTAATAAATTTTCCTTTATATAATTTAATTTTAATTTTCCAAAATCATAAATATATAAATAATTCAAAACTAATAAGGTATTGTGTGTGTTTGTATTGAGAATAATGATAATAAATAGGATAGACACTTCAATATAAATATGAATTAATATTTAATTGATATGGATCCCACTGCATTCCAATGTTATAGTAGATATAATATTGTAATTTTATTTTTCTTTTAGATTTTCAAATACCATTTTATTTGGATCATGGCGTTTTTAGTTCATTTTGGGATTTATATTATCTCATACTCATAAAAAAATTACAAGTGATCATTATTATATATGTTTTAAAATATTATATTATTACTACAAGGAATCTAAAAACACCCATCGAAGATTGTATATTCTTATTTCAAAAAAATTGATATTAGAAATCTTCTCTCCTAAGAGGTTCCCAAAGAGCCATATCAGGAAAACAAACAACATGAAAAACTACTTGAAAATCTATATTATTTGTAGATAATTAATTTATTATAAATTAAATCATTCATTAAATAAAAAATATACCCATATACGATAAAAATATATTTGAATAAAACTTTTATTATGTTATATTTATAGAAACATTGGTGATGTATTTTAACAACATTTGAAAATTATATTAGATTAAATATGAACCATTAATTATAAATTGATAAAATTACATCAAAATGAGAATATTTATATTTAAAACTTCATATGATATATTAATTATATTAAATTGAGGTAGTGGAAACTATACAATAAAATCCTATACTCTTTTACATTAAAAATCCTTATATATGTGCTCAATGAAAAAGGAATTCTCTTGGCAGACTCAATACATCGATTTTATTTTCCTTATGATTCATGATTATATAATTTTTTACTTCATGTAATACCATTAAATTACATTTGGATTTATATAAAAATATTTAATATATTATTTTCCTTTTACAAGGAGGAATATATTAAAAATAGACACTCTAAAAAATAATGTCAATGAAATTGAAGAAGATAAATTATTAGTTTTTTAATAAGTATATATGTATATAATTAAACAAAAATTATCTGAAATAAAATTATAAAATCATTCTTTACTAATTTAAATATAACTATCCCATTATTCCTCCATTAAAATAAATTTGTCTTTAACACCCATAAAAACAATAATAGATAATGAAGTAGAGTATCCTAAGAATATGATTCATGAAGAAATATAATATATCGCATGTAATATAGTGATTTTACTACTTCCAATTAAAAAATACAAATGTAATATATGTTACATAAAATATATTTGTAGAATCTATTTCTCTATTTCCCTCACCCTTATTACATTCGTCTTAATAATAACATATTGCTGGGGGGTTTATGTGTTGTCTAGTAGTAAGGTCTAAATATAGATATTAGAAGAGGTAAGATTTTATTCTTGAATGTAATAAAATTCCCCCTTTATACAAGTGTTTATAATCTAATAGATATTATTTATATGTTTTGAACAAACAAAACCACATTATAAATATCCTAGGGATCATTTCCCTCTCTATTTCACCTTTTTCATTAATGATTCTTTTAAATAACCTTAATATGTTTCCATTAATATATTATATGATTAAAATTGTTTAAATTATAATAATTGATCCTATTAATATATAATAATCATTTAGAGACTTTTAGTATCATTTATAATTGATTCCTAATATCCATAATTTTAGGAATGTTATTGAAGTATAATAAAAGATAAATTGGAGGGATCAGTCAATATTGTTTTCATGGTTATGTTGTTTTTATTTGTCATTTTTTAATTATTTGAGAATCAATAATATTAAATTAATATCCATGTCTGTTTAATACATTAATTCATTTCCTGATCAAATACATAATTTTTCAATAAATTGGTATAAAATGATTGTTGATATGAATCATTTTATTTAATCTTATTCGAAATAATTATTATAAGTGTTTTTGATTTTTTAAATTCATTCTTACTAGAAAATAGACATATTTTATTTCCCATAATAATAGCTTTTTAACATAATAGTACCATATTCTTCTTCATACAATCATTTTCTTGAGATAAACGTGTAATTTTTGTGTAAATCATATAATTTTTAACTTATATGTCAAATTATTTTTCAGTAAATGAAATAATAACTTTAAATGATTTAGTTACATATTTTAATGGGACACAATATCTTATTACCTAAAATTAAAATCAACATTTCTATATATATTAATTAACAATCAAGGACCTTTATGTTCCAGGACACATTTCAAACACACTTTTATACCGCTCAATCAAAAAATAATTCATGGTAATTTCATGTTTGATTATGAGGGATTGTCTTTGAGTGTTTCATTTCAATTTATTTCATATTTTTAGTGTTTAAAAGTGTTAATTATTAAATCACCCATATTCAAAATGGATGAATTTACATTAATTACATCCATTTATAGACCAATACTCCATTTTAAAATATAAAACATATATGAAAGAAAAAAATGAAAATATTGTATAAAAGAATCTTATAAATATATATACATTTAGAAAATTATTATGATTAAATAAAGTTCATTATAAATAATTCTTTCACTCAAAAACTATAATATAGAATTGAATGGGATTTACATTCATTGAAATTGTGTGAGGAGTATTTCATGGTGTCACATAAATAATCATGTGTTGTATTTTGATTGTATAACACTTCTCTCCTTGAAAAAAATCAATTAGTGTCTACTGACCATCCCTAGTTCACCGAATATATCATAAAATACACCATGATTGGTATCATATTAATTATATCATTTTATTTATAAATTAATATTTTTTATACATATGGTGTGGATTAATTTTAAAATAATGTTCATAAATAGAAGTTAATATTATTATGATTAATGGATGAAATTTATTTCTATATTAGGAGAATATGATTGGATAATATATAATTTATTTATGTTTATAAAATTAATTTGTGAATAATCAAAAGATATGGGTAATTTATAATTAATCTGAAATTGTAATATAAAATTCAAGTAATGAACATATGTGTTTTATCCATTGCAACTTATATGTATTTAATTTTTTTATATATGTTATTCCTTTATTTAACAATAATATGTTTATGGGATTTATGTGGGATACTTTTTTGTTTATTTCATTTAAATTTATTATTAAAAATTCAATAATTCTAAAAATCCAATTTCATTTTCATCATTTTAATTATTTTGGTACATAATAATAATTAATTATAAATGAATGAAATTATTGATATAGATTTATGGATAAATTTAAAAATTATTTTTAATGAAAATCTAAAATAATTTCAAAATAATTTAACCTATAATGGTTTTTCATGAAGGGAATCATTGTAATGTCTGGCAAACTAGTCCATTGTAAATTAATGTATGATAATAATCCACAAAAAAGTAGATATGTATTTGTAGAATGCCTGTACTAAAACAGTTGAAGATTAATAATAAACTGCAAAATCATTCATTCTAAAATTTTAACATATCCAGGTTTAAGTAGGATAAATAATCAAATATTTATGGAAACAATATAAATGTTTAGGTTATGTGAGAATAGGATCAACAATACTCAAGCTACATAAGATTAATTTAGTAATCAATAGTGGGTTTCACAAGAGAAACTAGGAATAGCATGATCTAAACATTAACAATTCGAGATATTCATTATCATTAAAATATTATATTCCTGATATGTTATATTAAATCAGTAACATTCAATTATATCTAATGGTTTCTCTAGGGAACAAAAAAATGACATAAGTGTAATTCTTATAAGAATGAATGTGTTTTTGAGTAACTCCAGCTATCAAGATGCAACAAAAATATTACATGTTCCGTCACATATAACATTCTAAATGACTACTACTATCATGGTATTCTTTAAGTGATTCAGATATAATAAGATGATTATTCCATATTTTTCATTTTTTGTTGATTTTTTAGTTATTTTAACGATAGTGTTCTCATAACTCCAAAATATTATGAAAATTGAAGAATTTAATTTATGTCAGAAATATCATTATTGAGTATTATCTTATTACTTATATAAATATTAACTCACACTGAAAAATTTTGTATTATATTTATACGCTTATTTAACTGATATTTTACTTTACTAGTGGGAATAACTATCTATGTGAGTTACTGGTGGTTAAAATGTTTTTTGATATGTTGTGTTTGATTTACATGACTACATAAACTACTTCATTATTTTTATATTGTGTATTACATCTCTAAATAGTATTAATTTTGATATATTAGAGACTTTTTTAAAATTTATTTTCTCAAATAACACTCTAACTAATCTTAAGGAACCATTTATGCTATTAAAATAAAGATAATCCATGACATTTTAGGTAAAATTATGGAATGGATTATCATAAAATCAACCTTAAAAAATAAATAATTCATTAAAAAATGTTCATGAAAATGACAGGTAGTTATTTATTCTGGGAAGAATATAATTTTAAATAAAAACAGAGAACATGATTAGTTTAGTATAAAAAAAGATTCACCATACATTCTCATAATGATAATAATGTTATAATCGAATAAATACAAAAATTTATGTTATCATAAAAAGATTCACTAAACACTTTTTATGCTTATATATTAATAGTTGACGAAGAAAAATTTATTATAAAGTATTAACTCTACCACATCCTAAAATGTATTTGATTGTTTTTAAGTTACATGGGATTAAATGTATATGTTCACTATATAAGATTCATAGTGTACACATATAGATATATCCTAATAAATTTTATGATTCAGAAAATTGTGTTAGGGGTCTATGAAAATATATTAAATATTTTCAATTTTGAATCTTCATAACTCATGAAACACTATAGAAAGCAGTATAGTTTAAGTATATGAACCTAAAAAAGTATTCATGACACACATTTTATTATATATATATAATATATTTATATTTTTTCAATATATAATAACAAATGCATCAAAATATTTACACACTTCATCGTTTAAATATATTAATTAAACTAATAACCTCAAAAATAATAAGAATACAATCTTGTGGTATATTATTAGTTGTTTGAAAAAAGTACTCCTAATTAAAAATATAATTACTCTTGAAATAAATTAAATGTTACTATAAATGGTTAAATACAATAAAAATTTATGGAAATTTTGATTCTACTTTTTAAACCACCAATAGTATTTTATTATTTGTGGTTTTCCAAAACAGTCACTAATTTAGCCTTAGTTTTCATGGAAATCTCTATTTTATCAACATTATAATATTTCTTAAACCTCACCTCATGTCTCCTACGTTTTTAATATTCTCCCATTATCATATTTACTCTTATATATGATATTCCCCTATCATTTTTTTTCTTCCTCCAACGTAAAAACATCCAATATAATTATTAACCATCACTTAATGTTATTTACACCATCTTTTGATTATTCTTCATGATCCACATATTCATCCATTTTCATGAAAAATTATTTCCCTTTTCTATATATTAATGTATTGAATAATGTATTCCCTTGGATGTGATACTCTTATCATCTATTATTTATTATTTGGATTAATAAACACTATGTTTTTTAAATATGTATTTAAAAAAATGATTTAAGGACTTTTCATGAATTATGGTATATCACAAAAAAGAAACATATATGCCTAATCATCACTGATTTCATACCATATTGATTGTATATATTCTGATCTATGAAATATGGGATCTGGGACAAATGATAAATTGTCTAACATGAGGCTAAAAACATTAGTATTTTGTTATTTAATATTTTTTAATTGAATTAAATCATATAACGGTCCAAACTGGGTCACCTCGACATGACACCCAATATGGAATTCACTATGAAAAATCCCCAATCACGACCCATCTAAAAATTGAAATGTTAATGTAAAAGACTAAATCGAAGGAAAATTATTTCACATACATGGGACATAAAATCAGAAACACAATGGGGTTTAAAATGATAGAAAATTTTTTTTCGAAAACTAAAATTCAATAACACTATTTTTATAAAAAAACATTTTTAGTGGAAATAACAGTCAGCATATATATATGAACTACATTATTCCATGCCCTTTAAATTTTTCATACAAATACAACATCTACAGAGTCCTAATGAAAAATTTGGGCCTATGAAAATAACATAGTATGATTTCGCCATTCCATATATTAGACTTAAAATAGCATGACGAAATTTTCTTTAGTTTCCTAATAAATATATGTTCTAATCAATTATCAAAAGATGAATGAAATTTTCAAAAAAAAATATCATTTGTTCATAAAACACCTATCATATATATAAAATCCAGTAATATAAAAAATAAATATAACAAATAAATTAATCATATAAATCCCTATACCAGGGTACTCTAAATGATAATGACATGTGAACCCATCATTGATATATATTGTAATGTTTAAAACATTGTATTATTAAAAACACACTAATATGGTGCTCTATACTATGGGAATACATCCTAGATCGAAAAACACACAAAATGTTGTGTGTAATGTTAATACCAATAATATATTATCCCAGTATAGTAAGTAAATAATAAATATCTCTAGTGGTATTTCACATATTAATGAGAAAACTCCATTTACCAACACACCCATGGATCCCTCCATGATATTCATGTCAAAATCATTACAAACTATGTTCAAATTTTTTTAAAAATATTCATATTAAATAATCATTTTTTCCATGTATGAAGAATGTAATTTTTAAATTAAATCACCATTTATTGGTAAAATTGATACATATTGACCCTAAATTTAATTTCATTATAAAGACCCATTTGAAAAAATTATATTATGAAAAAAACCCTGATATAAAACATTTAAATTATAGGAAAAAACAATGTAATTTTATAATACCATTAAGAAAAACAAAAATTAACACCTTTGGGTTGAAAAAATTATTTTAAAAAATAGAGAAGAACCACAATGAATGGATCTCCCAATGATTACGGTTGAACCAGAAAAATATTATTTTGGGATATCAAGAACACCTATTAAGATACTAATATTTGATAGAAAAAATTAGAAAAAACAACTAATTTATAGGGTGTTGAGGTATATTTATAAAGTCTATAAAATATAACAACATGGTTATATCTCCTAGAAAATAGTGTAATGTTTCTAATTTTATCCCATTTAGTCGTGAAATATGATAGTCATTGATATATCCCATTTTATAGAAATAACATTTGAGAAACAATATCAGGATTTTCTATACTTGGAAATAGGTTAGGAGTAGTGTAATGAAAAATTCTATAGAACCCATAGACCATGAATATAGGAAATTCCATTGAAAATATAGACATTACCGGGGATCCAAATGTGAACAAACTAACCAATTTCCACACTACTGATTTTGTTCTGTAGAAAAATTCATCATGCCACAGTTCACAACTGGCCTACAATACAACCTACCTCTATCTTGTTGCTATGAAAAATATAAATGTACCTTGACAATTAATACTATCATTCCCCAAAACAATAATAATCTTGTCCATAACACACCAAGAATATTCTTGTTATAGTAGATACATTCATCATTTCCTCCCATGTATAATAACAATAAACTAAAAATTTCCTGAAAAACCTTAATTACTAAATTCAATAACTCTTAATAATTAATAATATAACATGAAAAAATTATTTTTGCATTAAAAATTTTCTTGAAAATGAATGATATCTGTCTATATAATATTTTCATTACTCTGTACACGCACAAAAAGAATTCTGTTGAATCATTTTCAAGGATTCTTTCCCCAAAAACTTATGGTTATCCCATATACTCTACCACAATACATATAGAATGCTATTTTTTATGACATATTCTTTTGTACAATGAATCAAATATCACAATAGGTTACTCATAAATAGTGGTGTCTGATTGTCGTTCATCAACTTCCCATCCAATGACATGGGATGGATAAGGTTGATACATCCTCATCTATGAAACATAAACCACATTCTGATTCAATGTTATAAATATTGTCTATTACAACTAACACTCCTCCAATACCATTCTCTCTATGATCTCAAAATTGCCTAAAAACATGATTTCAACATACCATTCTTACCCAACTAAAGATATCTTATGTGAGTTGAAACATAAATAAGCAACTTATCTATAATCTCAAAATCTGGGGTCTAATGACGATAGTTTAACAGAATTTTTTAAAAATAATTGTTGTGATCATTATATCCTCGATAAAATACAGCTTATACATAATCCTCGGAACAACAGTGATCCTAAATAAGGACCACTCTAACAACATTACCCAATATAATGGATATTTTTATCGAAATCCATAAATTGATATGAAGGTTCCCAACATAATAAAATACAGATAATTATTTTAATAGTAAAATTCGACAAAAATAAGATAGTTTTTTCAAGAACCTCAAAAATAAATCATGCAATCCTATACCATATATTTATGGACTTCAATTTATAATTTTTTCAATACATTCATATGTGAATGATATATTTTTCTAAATATAAAATTGCAGACACATCACCTTTTGCACGTCATTCCAAAACATGGATGTGATATCTCCATCCCTTCCAAAAATATCATATATGAAACCTCATAATGTTATACACCCTCTCAATCATTTATGTTCCAATAAATCTGTACCATTATCATCCCCTTTATATGAAAAAAATGAGTTTATGTCATGAATTAATCAATGATCACTAAACTTATATTCTTCCCTTAGTGACTCATTCATAATATAAATATAAATGAAAAGTAAATATCAACCCATTGATATATCATAATGGGAAAAGTACATAATAATACATCATATATATATATATATTGTTCCACATAAATTATTTAACAAATAAATAATTGTAACATGAAATATATAATCAATTTCCTCATCTATTTCGACAAATATCATCAAATAAAATCATGAAACATCATTTTACTTTAACAATATATATACTAGAAATATAATTTTTATCACAGATAAATTTTTACATTAGTGATATAGGAATAACCACATCATCTCAAAAACACATTGCATCAATAGATGATGGGGACCACTCACCCGAGGTATCCCAAATACTTATATTTTCACTAAAAAATAGAAATATCTACTTATAAACTTTTTAGAAAAACCAAGTCATCAATCGACGAGTTAGACTTCCTATAAGACATGAAAAATTTCCCACATGACAAATGAACTTAAAATAAAATCATTATGAACAAAATTATACAATCCCATTCGTCTACTAATTACATCTAGGATTGAATAAATAATTTCAAACATAATACATCAGAAACCAAATACCATTTCTCAAAAATATAAGGATTACCAAAATCAAAGTTATGCAATTACCTAACATAGATTATATATCACAAATTTTGATCCCAACTAGTGAAAATATAATTTCAGCTATTATGATCATAATATAGAAAAAAATCACCACAAAGAGTTGGTGATTCCATGTTTTTAGTGCATACATAACGAATGGAAAATAAAGATCAAAGGTGGGGTATTCATTATAATGGCGTCAAAACATGAACATGACATAGTACCCCTCACACTTTACCTACATCAAGGCAATTATTAATGATGTACCAGAAGAATTATAGAATACTTCATTATTTCAAAAAAATACCACATAAAAAATAATTACATTTGAATTAAAATATATGGAAATTACTACTTATATCATTATAAGATATAATAGTATCACTATTATAGATATTAAATTCCCAAAAAACATAAATTAATGGATCTAGAATTAACAATTTGGTAGCTTTCTATAAAATTTATATTCCATGAATATTAAAATCATGGTATCCAATTGATCATGACTCTTTTACTCATAACTAATGCATAAAAAATTATCATCCAAAAACACATCTAAGAATTATTCAATAATTGATTTTATATTTGGATCAACAATTTAATTATTACGATAAGAGAATAAGTGAGATATAATGAGATAATTGGAAACATGAAATTCTCATATCTGTTAAAAAAATAGTTATATCTTCTTCTTGAACTCAAAACTGAATGAACCATGACTAGAAATAACTCATTGAAATCACATGAGAAATTCATTTTTTATCATAGAGATCATCAATTCAATATAAAAGTTACCTTACATAATATTCACATAATTTATCATTCAGAATTCAAAGATATTTTTGCGTTCATAATATGCCTTTATAGAGAAGAGGGTAAACAAAGAAGAACATGGCATGGTTGGTTGAAAAATACCGTAGACTAACGTTGTACAAGTTGCACATTATGTTTCCTCATTATTTCAGTTTCTATGAGAAATAACACAATATAAGTGGGCATCATACCACATAGAAGGAAAATAGTAAAATCAACAGATATCACTAGTAGAATCAGAAAACAATCATTTGAAAATACCTAATGATACACACAATAAACATTAAGAAGTGGGTTTCTGATATTAGATTCAAACAAATAAAGAAACATAACTAGTAACACTAATGAGATCAATCAATGATCAGAAAAAATAGAACCAACTATCCTAGATATATAATCACATTATCCCTTGAATTTATCAGAGACCCCAATGGGAGACAAAAACTAACCCTGAATCATAAAATGTCGATTTTGTACATTACACTAATAATCTAATTATTTCCCATATTTATTTTAAATATATCAATTATGGAATAATGAAATCCCAAAAAACATTTAGGTTGTATATCATCTCCCAACATGTGGGAAATTTAAAACCATTTTCATAACTCTTTTAAAATTGTGTGGAAAGATCCAACAAGAATGACATATGTTACAAATGAAATCCAGAAAAATAAGAAAAATTATTGTATGAATGAATTAGTATCACATTGTTTAAATAAGTCTAATACCATAGTGGATGAAATAAACAACATACATCAAACTGTAGTATTCTATGTGTCAAATTTATCTAGAAGAGACTTCACTATATAAACAAATTTATTATCAACCCCTACGTAAGAATTCATAGTTGTATGATCATCCCTTTGGTATTGAGGATAAGATCCACTACTATTAAAACACTATTAAAAAAATAAAAACAATTTATATGAGATGGTCCAACAAAATGATTTTTGGAAATATTTTAAAAAATTATGCTAGAGATGAATGTTATTTTCCACAACTGGCACATGTTTTCATCACTTTTGTTTAGATATATTTAGTATGAATATTAATTATACACAGTTAGAAGAATTATTTAATGTCATAATGAGGACCTTGAAACTAGTCATGGTGAAAACTGATCATCCTTGTGTGCCAATTTCTATCCAAGACTCAAAATCTAGATACCTAATATAACAATTGGAGATCCTCTTAAACTATGTTTTCATAGCATGTATGCCTCATCCATTTATGCGTTATCAACAACCCCAAAAAATTATTATGGAAAAATATTGGAATCAAACCAATATCATCTCTCAATGAACCCCCAGTCCTTTTAGTATTATGGTAGTGATATGTAATGACCCATTGTGCAAGGTGTTCCAACATAGCTAAAAGGGTGGAATATTAATGTATTTTACAATCCCACTTCTATATGTTATTAAATTACAATATATTCACCACTCGAGGGAAGCATTTTTTTAAATGACTTCTTAAAATAGGACCATGAGAGATCATCATGTATTATATCATGTATGGTGGTATCATATCATCTCCCTCAAAGCACGTTAAGTAATTATTTGGCTACACCTACATTATATTACACATGTTATTTTTCAAAAAATTGTAATATTATTTCAATATTGTTGACCCACTCTATATAATAATGGGGTCCTTATTCACAATAATACTTTGATGGATTCATCTTAGTAAATTAAGAACCACGATTCACTAAATATGACTAGTTCCCAACACCTAAGTATCATATAGTATTAATATTGAACATCAATTCTTATAGAATAGAAGTGTCTACTAGATGATTTTCCTTGAGATCATATCTCATTAATTCATCTATATGTTTAAGTTCATCTCTTTTTTGAAAAATTATATATAATATAATTAAATTATATAATTAGTTTAGGATTAAACATAATAAAAATGGAGAAAATATAAGAAATACATTTCAATGTCATAAATCAACATTACAGTTATTAAATCTTTGATTATATAAATTATTGACGAAATGTTATAAATAAATTTCCCTTTCAAATAACCGATTTATTTAGTCTATTTAAATTTTTGTATACAATGTGTCTCATGATTGGAAAAAACATCCGACCACCCATGGGAACATGAGTGATGGAAAAATGTATTCTTCCCATGAACCGTCAATATCTTACTACCCAAATATTGAAAGTCCTTACTCTTTTTGAAAAATAAGAAAACCAAACCTTGGTAGAGTTATAACATGTCATGCTAGAAAATTACCATAATAATATTTTTTAATGTATCAACCTAGGTCAAACCAATACCTAACCATAGTTGGCCCTCCAAAAAATAAATAACTAACTAAATTTCATGTACACCCTACAAAAATTTAATTTGGAAAAGTGCATTATGTATGAATGAGTAATCATCCATGATTCATAAAATATCATTCCCAATGCGTATGAATTTAAAATTAAAATAATAAAATAAAAATATCAAACATTATATATCCATATATCCACACCAAACCATCCTATTATGTGGGAAATGGAACTCATGAGAATCTTGTAAACTACATGATTCACATCATTGCACAAGTTACATGAAAAACCACATAAAAATATTTCCAAGAAATTTTAAATATGAGTATATTTTAATATTGGATTTCATCAATGAGTATATGAAAATCATAATATAAAGAGAAAATTATCTCATTATTATTAATAAGTCCACATTAAATTATATATATATATATATATATAAAAGATAAATCTATTTTTTCAAGAAACAATTTAATTTTCATAAATTCAGTTTCATATTCACATGGAATATGACATTTAAATGTGTGAAAGAAAGAAATAATATGAAAAATCATATACGGGGAAACAATATGATAAAAATGCTTGCATAAATCTATGAAATATACATTATGTTTCAAACCAATGATGATAGAAAACAAAAAAAAATTGGGATATATCCAATAAAACACATACATAGATGTAAAAAAGGAAACACTATGCTATGAATAAATTGAATCATATAGTTATCAAGTCATACCACAGTCTATAAATATAAATATCCCAATAGTGGTATTACACACTCTAAAGTGAAAAATCAATTTTTGAATGCACCCATGGTTCCTAGGATACTCTAAATGTCTAAATCATTTGATACCCATTATAAAAGTCAATAAAACATTTTTAAAGAGAATACTCACAAATTTGGCCCTTAAAAAACCATTTTAAAATCAAAACTGCTTTTAAGAAAATTCATCTACACATATTATTCCTAAAAATATTTTTATATAATATCATATTTAAAAACATTTAATTCATTAAAATCATGTTATATAACTCATTGTATATGTCAAAAAACCAAGGATATTATACAATATCAACATTTAATTCATTTATAATCATCTTTTTATATATAAAACTACCTTATGTTTTTATAGGAACCATATAGAATTGATATCCTAAATCTACGTGACAAACCTAAGAATAATGTTTTTCAATAAACTCTAAGATTTCTGTTGTGCACCTCTGATTTTAGAGATAATTTTGAAAAAATAATTAATGCAGTGTTTTTTTTGTTTATTTTACTTATACTAAATATAACCCAATGGTGAAACCTCTTGGACAATAATGAAAATTTCCTTGTAGAATCACTTTATATTATTAAATGATAAGGGCCAAGTCAAATCCCTTCTAGACAAAAACATGTCTAAAATTACATTTCCATCTCCCATATAATATAGGATGATCTAAAGTGTATAACAACGGACCAATTTGAAGAATCCCTAGGCAATAAATAGAGACTACACTAGAGCCATGTCCCTCACTTCATGGGTGCATAATTTTACTGAGGTGACTAAAATCCCCTAGATAACATTAAATTATACAAAACCTCTCCAAACAATAGTTCTCAGCTGCACTATAATAAAATAAACCTTTAAACCAAAGTTATGAAATGTGTAATGACCCGCTGATTCTCATTGTATTGTAAGTACCATGAGACATTACATGGCCTTAAGAGACATCAAAATGGTGCCAATGGCTGGCATTAATTACTAAGGGGATTCAATTACAAGTGGGTGACGATTTACCCTTTAAGAAATAAACCCCATAAACAAACCATAACAAAATATTCACAATATGGTGTAGGAACAAATGAATGACCAACAACCACTTCATTTATATAAAACTACAACAAAGAAATAAATAACGAAAGACTAAAGTAGGAATCAAAGTACATAAAATTTGAACAACTCAAGACTCTCAAAAAGCCAAAAACTCAATGATCAATAATCTCCATGATCCACAACATCTCCCTTGCATCACCACAAGACATTAGAAATAATTTGTGTTACCTTTACATATGTCCCGGAATACGACTTCTGCAGAAGCACCAACGTGCCAAAGCAGTGGTGAGTATAAAATCAATAGGTTTTCTCTAATGAATTCCCTACTCACACCACTAGGATAGAAGAGTTAGCCACATTTATATGAAGAAAATATTATATAAAAAATTTTATCAAAATAATTTATTAAATAAATATAAACTTGTTTCCAAATCATTCATAAAAAAATTCATTTTAGGAGAAATTGAATCCAATTTTACATCATATTATGTTTCTAGAATATAACCAAAAATGCTTTAGAACTATTCCACAAGATCCACATCTGTCATACCCAACCATTCCACAAATCCATGAAACAAACCATGCATTATATCAGGAAGAAGGGGAGATGACCTCACACTTATCAATCACAACCATGATGGGGGAGACTTTATACCCTTATCCAACACGAATTCACATGAATGCTTGACAGGGGAGGGCCATAACCCTTATCCATCCCAACACTAATGGGGGAGACACCTAACCCTAATCCGTCCGGAATGAAATATTAATGTTTGGAGAGGGAGAGCCCTACCCATTATACATCTCAAAACTGATGGGGGAGAACCCTAACCCTTATCTATCCCACTTTCCCGTAAACACACACAACCATTATGTAAAAAATTATGTTTGTTCAAACAGGTCAAACCATTTCAATTCCAATCCATTTCAATAAAACTCCCATTTTTGTGAAAACAAAATCTATCAAAGTCATTTAAATCTCAACCAATTTCAATAAAATTCCATTTTTATTGAGAATCCATTTTTCATCAAACCAATTACAATTTCAGCAATCCTAATTCAAAAGAAACAATTTAAATTCAATAAGAGAAATCACTTTGAACAAAAATTCTTCAAGATTTCACAATTACATAAAAATAATAAATCATTACTAAAGAATATGTATTACATGTTTTTCATAATGAAAACAATTAAAAACAACAAATTTGAAACTATGTCAGTAAATTCTAAGAAGAGGAGTCGAGATTGAAGCCACTTACCTCAACGGTTTTGACGAAATGAACAACGGTCGAAGAACGCTCAAGAAAACTAGGTTAATTATTCATTTAACCGCGTTAGATCACTTATCCTAGAAGTACCAAGAAAAAATCTCATCATATTTGGAATACACATACATAGATCTACCCATAACAAGAATAGATCTATGAAAATGGGTGAAAACAAGAAGTAGATCTACGTAGATATGAGAAACCTATCATGATTGATGGATAACTATCACATACATCAAGAATACGGATAATATTTTCCACGAGAAGACTTACGATCACCGTCAGAATGATGAGATACCCTTATATGATCTTATGAAAAAAAAATCTCAAGTATGCCCTCTTAGGAAGGAAAAAAATCCATATATAAGCTAAAACATATGAGATCCACCTTTATGAGATGTTATTTATGTGGCCGCACTGTTCGCATGCACGATTATAAAAAACATGATCTTACCATGTGTTATCAACTTCATGAACAGACCCTTATGCATAGTTTAGCCACACAGTTGGACGAACCATGCGCCACCCATGTGGAAGCTACCACCTCCAAGACTAACAATGCACCTTTTGGATGCATGGTTTAGACGGCCCATGTGCCGCCCGTGAAACTCCCATTTGCCTCAAAATATAATTTAAATTCTACCAAATATCCCATTCATCAACCTTAACATTAAAACCATTAAAAGCATCAAGAAAAGGGTTACATATCAGAATCCAGGGGTACTAAATTATCCCCACCGTGGGACTTTCCTTCCTCGGAATGTAGAAAACCTTCACCCAAGTGAAAGAGTTTCAGCCACTGCTCTTTCATTTCCTTTTCATGTCCCCAATTCTCTTCTTGAATCTGACCATGTTCCCATATAATATGCACTATACTGATTATTTTTCCTTGTAAGACATTCTCTTTCCTTTCCAAAATATGTACCAGGATATGTATCAACACAGCACCCGGCTCTAGGTCAACATGATTTCATTTGATCACATGGATAGGATGAGGCTGATATATTTTCAACTGAGATACATGGAACAAATTATGCACCGAATTAATCCATGGTGGTAATACTAAATGGTATTCCACCTCTCTAACCCATTTCAGTTTCTCAAAATGGACAATGTATCTCAGAGATAATCGACCCTGCTTCTCAAAAAGATGATGTCCAAGCCTTGGAGAGATCAGCACTAAGATATGATCACCAACAACGAATGACAATGGTCTTCGACGGTGATCTACATAAGATTTATGATGACTATATGTCATCTCCATCCTATTTCTAATCAATATGATCTTCTCTGTTGTCTCTTAGACATGTCTTGGTCCGACTAGTGATGTTTTACCAATTTCAACCTAACATAGTAGAGAACGACAAGGACGCCAATACAATGCTTCAAACGGAGCCATGCGTATTGAGGCTTGATAGATGTCATTGTATAAGAACACCACTAAGGGTATATGATTCTCCTACAAGCCACCAAAATCTATTACACAAGCCAGCAACATGTCTTCCAATTTTTGTATTTTCTGCTTGGATTTCCCGTCCTTCTAGGGATGATACGTCGTGATCATAGTCAACTGAGTTCTGAGGTCTTGCTATAATTATTTCCAGAAACGAATGTGATCCTCAGATCTCTATATGAGATTATAGAAACCGATACACCATGAATCTTCACCACTTCCCCTATGTAGATATTTGGATGATCTTCCACCATATGGGTTTCACGAATAGGGTTGAAATGGGCCGACTTTTTTAGACGATCCAATATCACCCAAATAGAATCGTGTTTCCGTATCATTCCTTGAATACCTATAAAAAACCAATTATTATTTGATAACATTTACAAACTAGTATAGTAAATGATTATACCATACCATCTGATCTCTGATGCTCTGATTTAACATGCATACATGTTAAGCACTGTGAGACGAACTCGGTCACCTTTCATTTCATGTCGCTCCACAAAATATGTGCCATTAATGGATCATATGACTTCTTTGTACCTATATGTACATGAAATATTTAATGGTGGTATGATTGAAGGAGTTGTTTCAAAAAAACCATATGTGCATCTATCTGATCTCTTAAGCATAAAACTGAACCCCCATCAAGTATCCAACCATCAATGGTCTCCCCACAATTGAGTTTTGAACATTCAACCAGACATTCTTCATCAGATGTTAGTGCTTCATTGATGATCTTTACTAAATCAGGAACAAGTGTAGGTGAATAAAAAATAGAAACATCTCCTTTGTCTTCACATTCCACATGAATTTTGTCTAAGTCTGACACCAACTACGATTCATCTGAAGTATCTTTTTCCAATGGAGAATATGATTTTCTAATCAATGCATCAGCCACTGAATTCCCATTTCCTGGTTTTTACATAATTTCAAAGTCAAAAATATTGAGACACTCCATCCAACTTCATTGCCTCAGATTCAACTCTTGTTGTGAGAAAATGTGTTTCATGCTTTTTTGATACGCAAAAATCATAATTTTCTCACCAAATAGATAATATATCCATCCTTTCAAAGCATGGATGACTGCAGATAACTCTAAATCATGTGTTGGGTAATATTTATTAAGAACCCTCATATAACCTGATCCATAAGAAATCACACGATCTCTTTGAATGTGAACACAACCCAACCCTGATCCTGAAGCATCACAATACACCACATACCCCTATCCTGGTTCTATCAAGATCATGATAGCTGTCGATGTATGCAAGACATTCAGTTCCTGGAATGACTTATGCCATTCTTTTACACATTTTATGGTATATTTATTCTTTTTGATAGCTATCGTTGGTGAATCTACTCAAGATAAATTACTCAAAAATCTTCGGTAGTAACCATCTAGACCAAGAAAACTGCGTATTTCGAACACATTCTTTGGTGGTTTCCAAGTGATAAAAGCTTCAATATTTTCAGGATAAACATAAAAACATTACTCAGAAATGACATGGTCAATGAATCTTACCTACTGTATCGAAAAATAACACTTTGATAATTTTTCATACAAACGATGATCTCTCAATATTCGTAACACAGTTTCAAAGTGCGCCTCATCATCAGCACTTATAATTGAATTGAAAAAAATATTGTCTACAGACCACACAAAAAAAGAATTCATATATCATTGAAATATATGATTCATCAAAGCCATGAATACTCTTGGTGCATTAGTTAGACCAAAAGGTAAGACTACATATTTTTAGGGGCGATATCCACTTCTAAAAGCAGTCTATAGAATATCCTCCTTATGAAAAAGCAATTAGTGATATCCTGATGGAAATTCAATGATGGAGAACCACTGATATCCCATTAATTGGTCAGAAAAATCATAAATGCGTGGATATTGATATCTATTCTTTATCATAACTAGGTTAAGATTATGATAATTAACAAACATCAAAAGAGTTCGATTTTACTTATTCCAAAAAAACACTGGTGCTTTCCTTGGAAAAGTACTTGGTTGAATGAAACCCTTTCATTCCAGCTCCTTTAACTGCATTTTCAATTCCCATAACTCTGTTTCTACCATCCTATAATACAGATTTGAAATAGGATTGGTACCCAAAAGGAGATCAATCATAAAATCCACATCCCTTAGAGGTGGTAACCCTGTGAAGTTTTTGAGAATTACATCTGGAAATTGGACCACAACAGTTGGAAAATAGTTTTCCTCAATCTCTACCCTTGATTCCAAATTCAACATTTCTAGTTGGTAATATATCATTCCAATCATTGGTTCCCAAAATCTATTCGCACCATTATTTATCATACTATCTCTTCTGAAGAGATGGATGATGTCGTCATCGGTGGTGAAACTAACTGTTCTCCTATAACAGTGGATGTGAGCCTTAAACATTGTCAACCAACCCATACCCAGGATATCATCATAGACATCCATGTACAACATCGAGAATCCGCATTTTAACTTAGCTCTATCAAAATTTATAGAACATGCTCCACACAAAAAGTCTTGACGTTCTCTATCACCAATAGATGATTTCAGTTTCAAAATAGAACTCATCATTTCAAGGGTAAAACATAGAAAGTCAAAACACGAGAAGAAATGAAGGGATGCAATGCTCTAGTATAAAACAACACTTTCACAAGGGTAGATTTCAATAGAATTGTACCTCTCACTATATATTCTCCATCCAGATTATCGATAATCATCTGCTCAAATCCATACAATTTATTCATTGCTGCACTATTATCCATGTTGCCTTGCTGATATTTCCCTTGTTGAGGAGTCATGGTATTTAGACAATCACCATAGCTAGCTCTCTTATGCTGACAAGACATATGTGGTTGTCCTCATCTTATCGAAGCATACAATTCCTATGACTCCTGAGAAGTGTCATGTACTCCTGACCACATATCATTCCTAGAGTAGCACAACACATGCCCCATATTCATGAAATTGTGACATGTTGTAGGTTTCTCCATACAATCTCGCCTTTTGTTGTCATGAGAACAACATTGAAAACAACACGATTTGCTATGTGGCTGTGGAGTGTGGTTCACTGATCCCACTATCTAATACTAATTTTCACTCACACCATGGAAATAATTATCCCTTTTCCACTTATTCCCAGCGATCGAGTTCCCATTGTTTCCCACAGGTATCATCATTCCTCCTCTTATCGATCCTGAGATATCACGTTCAGAAAGAGTCTCTCTGTTCACCATATGTGTATAATTCTTAATAATATGCACTGCAATCTTCAATTGAATCTCTTACTTATTCCCAATTTTAAGATGCATGCCTTCAACGTCACACTTGCTGCAACCTCTGGTGCAAAATGGACTAAATTCATGAATTTAGCCGCACACACTATGATAGAGAGACTCTCTTATATATGGCTAAATAATTTCATCATTTTATGGATCTTGAATGTGTGAGGGTAGAATTGTTTGCTGAAAAATTCTAAAAAATTCTCCCATGTAAGGCCTTCATCAAATTTAGCATGAACCCCTAAATCCCACCACGGATGTACAAGATCCTCGAGCATATACATCCCCAACATTACTTATAGATCTAATGGCGTGATGATGATATCAAAGATATGATTCATCCTAATTAGTCACACCTCCTCCTTTTCGGGTTCTTCATCACCCCAAAAGTTTAGTGGATTCTACTTCATGAACATGATGGTATGATCCACATGGCTTGGTTCATTCCTCTACTTCCCTGTATCCACATCATGAAATGCTTGGACAATACTATGAACCATCTCTTGGTTCACACGTGGTTCTAGTGCAACAACATTATCTGCAGCCTCTTCAGGTTGGTTCCGACGACGCCTTCCTAGTGAGATTTTTTAAACAGACAACAAACTCCATTAATATCACTCTCTAGAAAATGATGTATTAGCATTTCAAAGTCTATCACATCGTCTATCAAAAAATTGTTTTCAAAATTACCTTTTTCCCATGTTCAATATTTTTGGAAAACATTCCCCGTGCCTTTTTCAAAATAAACACATTTTCAAAATACACCAAATACCCTATTTTTAAATTGAATGAATTGAAAACAATTTCTTCATTTTCAAAAAATTCACACCTTTCACGTAATCCTTAAATATTCCTCACAATGATATATGAAATACTAGTTGGATTCCATTCCTCTACAATTCATTTCATGCTCATCCCATTGGATAAACCCATGACAATGATATTTTCCTACATTCTATATGTGTATCCAAAACACTTATGTACCCAACACCATTTTAACTTGAATTTCATCATAAATAGGTTATCTATGTCCTTTTATTCTATACATTTCATGTTCCGATAGTCATACTCTTATCTAAGATTTCGACCCATGGAATAGTCAAAAATGAATTTGAACTATATGACCAAGAACTTTGGTGACCACTTGTCAGGCATAGACCGAACAAGCTGATACCAATTGTAATGACCCACTAATTCTCATTGGCTTGAGAGTACCACGAGTCATTAAAAGGCCTTAAGTGACACCCCCACTGTGCCAACTGCTGGCAATAAATGACGAAGTGTTTCATATAAAAGTGAGAGAAGATTTCCTGTTTATGAAATAATCCCACAAACCGACCATAACCAAACATTAACTATATGATTCATGATAAATTTAAAGACCAATAAAAACTTCATTTATATCAAACAACATCAAATTACACAAAAGTGAAAGACCAAACTAAGCATCGTTGTACACACCAAATGAACAACTCATGAATCTCAAAAGTCCAACACCTTCAAGCTCCACAATCTCCAAGATCCACAACATATCCCAAGACTACAATAAGACACTAGCTATAAGATGCTTTACATTTACCTATTTCCTAGAATACGAAATCTTCAAAAACACCAACATGCCAATGACGGGGTGAGTGTAAACTCAATATGTTTTCCCCAATGACTTACATAATCAAGCCACTAGGATAAAAGAGTTAGTAATATTTATATGAAGAACAGTTTATAAATTTTTTTCTCATATTCAGTTTTTAAATATATAAAAATAAGTTTCCAAAACATTCATAACCAAAGGAAATTCTTGAGCAATTGAAACCAATTTTCCAGCAAGATATTTTTCCCAAAAAATAACCAAACAAGCTTTAGAACATTTTCACAAGATCCCCTTTATTCATAGACAATCATTACACAATCCCACGCAACCAACCATTCATGAAACCTTTATGAAGGGGAGAAGCCAAAACCCTTATCCAACCCAACCATGATGGCGGTGTCCTCTTACCCATATCCAACCCAAATTCCCATGAATGCTTGATGGGGGGGCCCTAACCCTTATCCATCCCAACACTGATGGGGTTGACTCCAAAACCTTATCTGTCTTTAATGGAATATTAATGATTGACCGAGGATAGCCTGAATAATTATACATCCCAACACTAATGGGGGAGACCCCTAACCCTTATCTGTCCCACTTGACCATGAACATACATAACCATAATGTCAAAAACCAAGTTTTTTTACCAATTGAAACCATTTTAATTCCAAACCATTTCAATAAAACACCATTTTTATTGAAAAACAATTCCATAAATGTAATTTCAATCTCAAAACATTTCAATAAAACATCATTTTTTTTGAAAAACAATTTTTTCATAAAACTATTTACAATTTGAGCTGTCATAATTCAAAATTAACATTTTATATTCAAGAATCTAAATCACTTTGCACAAAAATTCCCTATGATTTCACCATTACATGAAATCTATAAATCATAACTAAAGAAGATTCATTCCATGCTTTTTACAATAAAAACCCACCATTTAAAAAAATTTGAAACTATGTTTATCAATTCTAACAAGTGGAGTCGAGAGTGAGGCCACCTACCTCATCAGTTTTGACAAAAACCACAACGGTCGGAAAACGCACAAGAAAACCTGGTTGATTCTTAAAAAACCCACCTTAGATCATTTATTCTTACAAGACCAAGTCCAAATATCATCCTATTTGGAATCCACACACATTTATATACCCATAATGGTCATAGAGCTCCATAACTAAGAGAAGACTAGAAGTATATCTAAGTAGATCTAGGAAACCGATCAACAACGATGAAGAACGATCACATAACTCACCAATAAAGCTACAATTCTCCAAGAAAAGCCTTCAGATCACCTCCAGAAAGAAGGAAAAACATTCTCTCACCTTAGGATAAGAAAAATCCTGAGTTAGGTCTTTTATGAGGAATAACGAGCAACATAGAGGCAAAAATGTGTGAGATCCACCTTTATAGGATCTCGATTATGTGGCCACAGGGTTTGCTCGCACTGTTAGACAAACAGTGCTCTAACCTTGGGTTAACCACTTCCTCAAAAACCCTTCACGCTAGGATTGGTCACACGGTTAGACAAATCATGCACCGCCCGTGCGAAGGCTACTTCCTCCAAGACCAACTACACATGGTTTGGCCACATGGATTAGACGACCCGTGCATCACATGTGAGACTTCCCCTTTTCCGGAAAACATCTTTTAAATTCTCTTGACTCTCCCATTCATCACCCTTAACTTTAAAACTTGGAAAATCACTAAGAAACTATTAAATACTAGAAATCAGTTGTAGTACATACTGTATAGTACTGACTCCAAAATCCCTCATCTAGGGACCCTACTCGAAAATTGACTTTACCTCTATATAGAAAGCATATACATGTCACAATAGCTCCCTCCCAGAGTGATTCCCTCTATAGAAATACCAATAAATATCAAATTACCACACAAGACCACATATTTCAGGGTACCAACTATTAAACATTAAATAGGGAGTGTATCAAAACAAAGAGGGTGTCATAAATAACATATTTTATTTTAAAAAAAATTATAATGTAATGATTAATTTTGGGTATTTTAAAATACATAATGTGTGACGTGGTGAATCATATGATTTTTTATTATTGGGGAATATATTATTTAATTTATTTCATATATATTTGGGACTATTATTTTTTATAATCTACATATTATAAATTATCTCTAATTACAAATATTTTCTGGGTTGTTTAAATGTGGTTTCTTTTATTAATAGCAATAATATTCTTCATTTTTAATGTAATTCAAAAGGTTCAAATTATTTTTAATATATTTTTTATTTTGATTATGTTGAATATATATTATATTTAGAATGATCGGATATAATTATGATGAATGTTTGTGTCAAATATTTAATTTAATATGGATGGTAATATAGTTATAGTGGGTTTTAATTTATTTTATGAAAAAATAGTTTTTTTAGAAATTATTCATCATATTTTTTAGTTTAAAAAGAAGTAATTTTGATTTATAATGATTAATAATTCTTGAAATATTTTAGGTATATGATTTATTTTATTCAGTTTTAATATTTTGGGACACAAGATTACAAGGTCATGATAAAATTTCAATCAGTGTTAAGGTTTGATTTATGGATGTGTTTGATATGAATGTTATAAAAATCCATCATGTTCAATTAAATGGAATAATTGGGGAATCAATTACAATTTAATTATATTAATCACATTAATTTATCCATCATCCTCGAATGATATATAATCGTATTTATATTTAGTGGTCATATATTTTGATATATGGTAAATCAATTTTATTGTTCAAATTATCATTATATATTTGGAAAATATATTTTTTAATTTAATATAAATTTTTATTCTTAATAAATATGAATATTATGGAATTTAATTTTTCTTTAAATTCAATTTTTTTTAAAAAATTTGGTTTATTATCATACAATGATTTATAAAATATGTTTCAATAAAAATAGGATTATTTAGTTAAAATTTGAATATGAATCCACTGCTTAATTGATTGAAATCAATATATAGAAATTATAAATTAATTAATTCATACAAATTTATATTTCATGGGTATACTTTTATTTTTCATCAATCACATAAAACTAGTTTAAATTTTTTTAAACAATATTAATCTCTCATGAATTTGTATCACTATATATATGTTTTTATTGTAAGATATTATTTTTATACCCCTAATAATATTGTTTTTAGGACAACAATTAATGGGAATAATTTTTTTTGTGAAATCCATCACCAAACCAAAATATCACAAAAAATGTAAATGAAATATATTTTTCATCAATTGAATAAATTTCCTTTAAATTTAGATGATCCTTTATTATTAAAAATGTTTTCATGAAATAATGTGATGATGATTTATAAAAAAATAAAAATAAAATTGTTATTGAAAACTTTCATATAAAATTATTTATTTCTATTGAATAATTCAACAAAAGGTCTTTATTAGACATTAAATATCATTTGTTAAATGAATTATTATTCTTAATATTAAAAAATATCAATCAAACTATAAACATATACCAAATAATTAATTTTTGTCATTAAATAATTAAATTCCATATAAATACAGGTATTCCAAATATTTTCACAAAAATAGTGGTTAATTTGAAATTGGGATCATGGTTATTAAATGTGAAAAACATAATCCTTTAATATAATCAGTACACATGTGTAAAATTGAATAATTGATTAAAAAATAAGAAACTCATTTCTAAAGACATGTACTACTATGATTTCATTATATTACCCAAATTTATTAGTATCATTTATTTATATTCAAACCCTTTATTTCAAATTAAAATAACCAAAGATATATATATATATATGCTGACATTAGTTTTATTTTTATCTTTTTTATCTTTTTGAAAATATTTTTCTCAAAAGATTGATGGAAAATGTTTTATTTTTAATTTTTTTATGTAAGAATTCCAAAAAAATAGATTCATGATATATATGAGTTCTTTAATCAAAAATATTATCCCAATGTATGTAACACCCCACGCTTTCAAGATACTCTTCTCTTTCAATAATGCAATAGCTTGAATTGTATGCAAGTTCAAGATTCTAAGACACCGCGACCAATCAAAGTATCAGTTATGAATAGTAATACCCAGTTTTTGAAATTAGATAAATTTTAAATATCAAAATAGACTTCATTTTTTTATTCGGAATATCAAAATTATCCTAAGATGAATTTTTCGTAATTTTCTATGAACATCCAATTTTTTATGATTAGTGAAAATACTAAACAAACAACTTTTTTAATCAAAATAAATTATATTGATAAGTTATACTATTTATTTGTTTAAAAAGTTATTTAGAATATATTTTTACCAATTTATCCAAAGTTTTTAATTAGAATTAACTTTACTTTTAAATTGTACATAAACAACTGTCAATCTTTTGATTGATATTGTTTCTTAAAAACATGCTATTTATTGTGACTCTGGGAATTAATTATAAAATTAATTAAGGCAACCTATATGTTTGGAATTTTTTTAAATAGAAATCAATTTTGAATTTGGAATATCAATTATATCTTACGGTGAAATTTTTGCATTTTTCTGAAAAACATCAATTTTTGATGAATAGTGAGACCACTAAGTAGTAGTTAATAAACTGATTTTTTGTTTAAATGAAAATTTACCACTTCTATGAATTGAATTTAAAAAATCTGACATACATGGTTTTCATTAGGATGTAAAATTTGGTTCAATGGGGTTAAAATAACTTTTTGGTGAAGAGTAACTTTTAAGTTTTATTAATCGTGATAAAAGATAATTAGTGTAATTTAAGGTAAAGTTAATGTTATAATAATATGAAATGACCTTGACACATGTTCTACCCCTATTTTAAGAGTCATGGCCGACCATGAAAATTAATGGGTCAACTTGGGGACACCATGGAGCCACTTTGGTTGGAAAATGACATTAAAAACTTTTTATTTAATGTTAAATTAAAAATGTTACAAACATGAGTTGTTTTACTAAAACAAATTTCAAATAGGGTTATACAAGTCATATTTTTGACAATAAATATTAATTATAAATATAATAATATTTCCTACATCATGATATTTTTTAATAATTTTTAGTCATTAAATATATCAAATTATTTATGACACCATGATGATGCATCGATTACCTCAATATTTAATGATTTAAATAAAATGAAAAGATAATGTAAACTCTAAGACCATAACATGTCAAAAACCAATTTTATTGGTGGATTTCGAACTCTAATCACCTTATCCTAGAAATATATAATTTTGGGAGCTTTTAAATCCGAAAATCATTTTATAATAATGTAACCTTTTATAACATTCCAAGAGTGCCGCTCCTCTCCTCTTATAAGAGGCCCCACCTATACCACCTTACCCACACCTCTCAAGCCTTTGTATCAGCCAACCCCTGCACATTTGGTCTCTCCACATCCCAATATTACTCCTAGAAGCCTCAAATTGGGCAGAAGTCTTCCCAAAGAAGCCTTTGAGCTCAAATAAAAAAGAGTTACCCATTTTAAAGTTATTGTTTTCTCTTGTTTTCTTATATTTTAATTTTGGTTCTCCAACCCCCTAAACATTTTATCTTCATTTATTTTGTAACCAAACCATTATCCTTAATATACTAGGATTTTGTTATAACAAGGATTCGAGCTACACTTACACACACCTACATCTAATGGTTAATGAACATACTGTTTCTATGGTTGGTGAATTTCTGCCTCACGAAACGATGATTGTTCAATCTTCTTTTAACACCTCTCATGGTGGCCATTAATATGTCACTATATTTATATATGATATATATTATATTTATGTTTTATTTATTCTTCTGTATTTATCATTTTTGTCATACCTTTATGATTTCCATTATGGGTAAATGCGATAATTTCATTTTAGGAAGTGTGGACTACCGCCCCCTCAAAGCGATTTGAATTGTTTATTCCATATGTGGAATGTATAAAGGATGGATTAAATGATATTATAGATGATATTATACTATAATTATAATATAACTTTATATCATTATGATTTAATTCCATTAAATACGAAATCGAATTGAAAGTAGTGTTCATGCGTACGTACGGCTTACTGTCTCCATGAACTGTGCATTTCATTTCATAACTATAAATGTTACATAATATTATGAATGAATATATATACTGGATATATATTATATCTATGATTTCTACATCATCAATATAATTCTGCATATAGTGTATATTTTACCACATAAACAACTTGTAATTGTAAGAATATTATTTTTGACTCAAGTACCAAAGATCGACAAAACAACCGTTATTAACTTAATCAAATACATAATGTTCATAACATGGTAATAAGTGATATAATAGGAATAATGAACTTTAAAAATGTTCTTAAGCAATTATAAATTAACTCTATTTTATTATTCAGAAGTTTAAAGAATGATCGAGTCAAGTCGGACACGAGGTAAGGGAACTTCTTAACACAATTTTCATTCTTTGGTTTAATCTCATACATACAAATTATGTCATGATATTAATATTTCATATCTTGTATTTGTACTTTATTTATGTGTACTTATAGTTAATACATATAATAGATCTATTTTATTTAAAAACATTATCGTTGTATGGGACTTCGTCTCAATCTCCTTTCATTGAGGCATATTTTGTTTTGTACACAAATTTCTTTTATACCGTGTATAAACCCCTTTTACTTTTACATTTATTCAAAAAGAATCTCTTTTATATAAATCATTTTACTAAACAAAAATAGGGAATGTTTTTTTGTCATACTTATGCAGCAACAACGACTTCTCCACTGTCATGACCATTATTTGATTTTGGGCTTCCTCTACAAGCCATAATTTTTTTTTAAAATGAAAAATATATAGCATGTTTTATTTTTATTTTATTTTGGTATTTAAAATGGTTTTGACAGTGTATTTATTATATCAATGTGTTGAATTGATATATTGTGATTGAAATGTGGAAATGTTTTGTTTACTTTATGCATGTTTTATATGATACAATTATGTTATGGTTTATGATATGTTTTAACCTATTCATATGAGGAATGTATTGGACTTAATTGGTGACAGGTGGAGCCCACTCTAGCTCCTCGATGCATCAGAGGGTCTCATGAGACAAACTAGTGTCTTGGTACGAGTCCTTGACAAAATTTTATTTGTAGACTTGGCACGAGGCCTTGGCTACGTGGTTATGATAGTCTTTCATTATGCATTCCATCATTATAAAAGTGGTTATAGATATTTCATGTGATTATTCGACCATTAGAATATCCATGTGAACAAGTAAATGCCATTATTTCATTTTATTTTGCCATATTATGCTGAAGTACATGTTTAAAAGGCATTTGTTTAGTTATAAATTTCCTTAAATGTTTATGTTTATTTATGAATGCTTCTACTATATTGTTATCCTTACTGAACATCTTATCTCACCCCTTTAAATTTATTAATTTTTCTAGGATGTGAAGAAGTATCATATGAATGACCTGAAGGGATAATATGAGGGGATATGAAGACAAGATGTTGTTGTAGTTTTCTATTACTTTATGATGTAATGTAAAACTTATGAATGTATCTAGTGTTTTAAGGCTACTAAACTAATCGGTATTTTGAGACTTGATCTTTGTGATCATGCCAATGCTACGTTATAATGTACCGAATCTGGGTAACTGGGGTCGGGGCATTACAGTTGGTATCAGAGGTTGTTTAGTTCTAACCTTGGATGCTAGATTTAGATAAACTCTGATTATAGCACATAGCCCTAAGATACACATTGAGGATTAGTATTTTAGAGCTTCCTAGAATTTTGGTATTATAGAGATTTTGTGAGTTTTCCGAGAAATACATCCCTTTCTGGATACAAGCAGGTAGAGGCGGCTCTGGCACAGATATACCTAGTGGTAAAACCTGAAATTACCAATTTGAGCTACACTCAAACAGGAACTGGTGCATGACAACGTGCCTTGTTGCAATCTTGGTTACGACACGCCCGGGGGATATGATTATGATAATTCTCATTTTCCACAAAAAACATTATGAAGGTTTTATGAGTATATACTTCCTCATGGAAAACATTTATTTTTATGATTATGGATTATATCCATAAATATTTTAATTTATGTTAAGTGTTTTAAAATATGTAATTATGTATTTTGATTCATAAACTAATCTATTTTATGCCATTGTTTAGAAATGGCGCCTAGTGGGAGGAACATAAACTGTATAAATGAACTCACTCCATGTAGGGATTTCCCTCCTGCTCAAAATAATTAGAGTGGAGCTGGTGATACAACTGGTGATGATCAGATTATCACCATACTGGGACAACTCACTCAGGTTATGAATAATAACCTTAATCGTATGGAGCACCCTGATCCGCAATGTGGAGGATCAATGTTAGGAAACTTAATGAGGAAACAACTGCCAAAATATAATGGGGTACAAATCCATTAGTAGATGAGCAATTGATAAACTCCTTTCAGAAAATATTCCACGCCTTGGGGGGTAGTGAAAGTGAAAAGTTTATCATAGAAGTTTACGACCTCACTAGATATGCTGATCAACGGTGGTCAATGATTCAAAACACAAAGTAAGATGATGAAGTATCAAATATGGAATGGAAGGAGGTCAAATGGCTTTTCGTAGAAAAATAGTTTCCTCAGGACCATCGAGCAGATATGGAAAGGCAATTTCTAAGTCTGAGGGAGAAGGAGGATGAGAATGTCACAAAGTATGATTCTATCTTTACAAGGATAGAGAGGCATGCTCCATATTATATACATAATCCATGTAGTATGACTGATCGTTTATTTTATGGGATAAAACCATTTATCGGTTGAGCCTTTGTATCACAATCTTTCTCAACATATAAAGATATAGACTTGTGTCCTATCAACACAGAAAATGAATTCTCTATGTCTTATGACAACAAAGTAAATCAAGAGAAGAAGAGAACGGTGTAAAAAAGAGACATATAAAGGGAAAAGGGGAAATAAGGATTTTCCATTATGCGATAATTGTGGGAAGAATCACCCCAGTACTTGCCTAAAAGGGATGGGAGTTTTTTTATAAATTTGGAGAAAAAACTCAACAGGCTCGTGATTACAAAGGAAAGAAAAAGGGTATCAATGTCGAATGCTAAAATTATAGGGAAATGGGGCATTATGCAAATGAATGTCTTAAGCGTCATGGAAACATTCCACAGAAAAGGCCATGGGATCAAGGTCAATCTTTTGTTGTTACTACAGTTGAAGTGGAATAATTAATGTGTTCATTCTTTTGGACTCAAGGATTATATTCTGGTTATATGAATAATGTGATATATATATGGATTGTACTGCATTACATGTTGTTTTCATTAAGGTTTTAATATGATGAAGGTAATCATCTTTATATATGTGACAATAAGAGAAACATTACTTTGTTTGAGGAATCTGATGATAAAATTCATTTTGTAATTTAGAGACCTTTTAGAGAAAGTCTGGACTGAGGTATTTTGGATAACTATAAATGTTGCAATGGAATAAGTTGAACATTAGATAGTATCGTTTAAGGATAAAAAATTTCTGAAGATTATTTTTGGAATATTATAATACTATAGTTTTAAGAAAAGGACAACCTGCAGGTCAGGGGATAAACTGTTGGGTCGGACAATGCTACTGGAATCAAGCCCACAACCATACTACGACAAGCCTTTATTACCTACCACTAGTCTACACGATGTCCCTGGTTATTACAAAAAATTTTTCCTAATCTAAATGTTATGTTTTAATATTTGGAACCTTGTACGATTATTATAAGTATAATATTTTTGAGTTCTATTATCTTTTTGAGTGAAATATGGGTTTGTGGTAAAAATATATTAAAGAAAGTCTAGATGACAAGTATGTATATTTCCTTACTTTTTTAGTAAATGTCCTAAATAAATTCCTCAATTGTATTAAAGGTAACTTAAATCAAAAACATTGTCAGTTAACTTTTCCTACTGGGGAATCAATGATCGTTTAACCAATCACAAGTTTGTGATTTTATTGTAGTTAACTTTCTCTAAATCCTATTTTCTAAAACTCTCCAGCAGTCCTTGATGGTTTTCTTTTCCTCTATATCCATATTTTCATATAATCATAGTTTGGGCTATCTCGGGTGACATTTTTACTTCTATTTCTTTTTTTAAAGTTATATTTTTATTATCCGTATTTCCGATGTGGGTTTTCCACAAAGGTATTTTCTAATTTCATCCTTTTGTTTTCAATGATAAATTTTAAATAGTGTGGACACAATTTATTGAAGGAGGGGATATTGTAACACCCCATTCTTTCACGATACACTTCTCTTTCAAAAATGCAATAGCTTGTGTTGTACGCAATTTCGAGATTCCAACACACCGCGACCAATCAAAGTAGTAGTAATGAATATTAATACCCACTTTTTGAAATTACATAAATATTATATTTCAAAATTGAATTCATTTTTGTATTTGGAATATCTATATTATCCTAAGTTGAATTTTTCATAATTTTTCAAGAACATCCAATTTCTTATGAATACTGAAAAATACTAAAAATAATTTTAATCAAAATAATTTATATTGATAAATTATACTATTGAGTGGTTTTAAAGTATAATTAGAATATATTTTAACCATTTTATCCGATGTTAGTCATTAGAATTAACTTCACTTTGAAATTGGACATAAACAATTGTCAATTTTTTGATTGATACTGCTTTTTAAAAACATGCTATTTGTTGTGACAGTGGGAATTAATTATAAAATTAAATAATGAAACTTATATGATTGGAATTTTTTTAAATAGACATCCTTTTTTAATTTGGAATATCAATTATAGCTTAGGGTGAGATTTTGTCATTGTTCTGAAAAACTTTAATTTTTGATGAATAGTGAAACCACTAATTGGTAGTTAAAAAACTTATTTTTCATTTAAATGAAACTTTACCGCTTCTATGAATTGAATTTCAAAAATATGACATAAATGGTTGTAATTAGGATGTAAAATTTGGATCAATGGGATTAAAATAAATTTTTGGTGATTAGTAACTTTTATGTTTTATTAATCGCGATTAAAAGTAATTAGTGTAATTTAAGGTAAAGATAATGCCATAATAATATGAAATGACCTTGACACGTGTCCTACCCATATTTGATGAGTCCTGGAAGACCATGAAAATCCATGGGTCAACTTGGGGTCCCCATGGATCTACTTTGGTAAGAAAATGATATTAAAAACATTTTATTTAATGTTAAAATAAAAATACCACAAACATGAGTTGTTTTACAAAAAAAATTAATTGGGGTCATACAGGTCATTTTTTTGACTATAAATATTCATTAGAAATATAAAAAGATTTCATACATCATGATAGTATTTTTATAATTTTTAGTCACTAAATAAACTAAATGATTTATGACACCATGATGATGCAGCGATTACCTCATTATTTAAGGATTTAAATAAAATGAAACGATAATGGAATATATAAGACCTAAACATGTCAAAAAAATATTGGATTGGTGTATTTTGAAATATTATCACCTTATCTTCGAAATATATAATTTTTTGACCTTTTAAATCAAAAATGAATTTTATAATATTGTAACCTTTTATAACTTTGCAAGAGTTACCCTCCTCTCCTCTTATAAAAGGTCCCCACCTCTACCAGCATACCCACACCTATCAAGCCTTTGGCCTGGCCAAACCCTGCCCATTTTGTCTCTACACATCCCACTCTTACTCTTAGAAGCCTCATGTTGGGAATAAGTCTTCCCAAGGAATCCTTTGAGCTTAAATCAAACTGATTTACTCGTTTTAATGGTAGTGTTTTCTCCAGTGTTCTTATGTTTTATTTTTCTTCTCCTACGCCCTATACTCTTTTTATTCATAACTTTTGTAAAAAACCAGTATCCTAAGTATTATAGGATGTTTTTATAAGATGTATTCGAGCTACACTTACACACACCTACAACTAATGGTTAATGAACATTCTGTTTCTATGGTTGGTGAGTTTCTGCCTCACGAAATGATGATTGTTCAATCTTCTTTTAACAACTATCATGGTGGAAATTAAGATGTCACTATGTTTATATATGATATATATTATGTTTATGTTTTCTTTATGATTCTATATTTCTCATTTATCATATATCATTATGATTTTCATAATGGGTAAACGTGATAATTTCAATTTAGGAAGTGCGGACTTCCGCCCCTCAAAGTGATTTGAATCGTTAATGCCATATGTGGGATGTATAAAGGATGTAGTAAATGATATTATATATGATATTATACTGGAATTATAATATTCCTTTATATCATTATGATTTCATTCGATTAAGTATGAAATATAAATGAAAGTAGTGTTCATGAGTACGTACGGCTTAACGTCTCCATGAACGATGCATTTCATTTCTTACCTCTAAACGTTACATAATATTATGAACGAATGTATATACTGGATACATATTATATATATGATATCTACATCATGAATATAATTTTGGAGATAATGGATATTATACCACTTCAACAACTTGTAATTATAAGAAGTTTATTTTTGACACAAGTACCAAAGATCCACAAAACGACCGTTATTAACTTAAACAAATACACAATGTTCATAACATGGTAATAAGTGATATGAAAGGAATAATGAACATTAAAAAGGTTCATATGCAATTATAAATTATCTATATATTATTATTCAGGTTCTTAAAAAGCGTTCGAGTCAATTCAGACACGAGGTATGGGAACTTCATAACCCAATTTTCGTTCTTTCGGTTAATCCCCTACTTTCAAATTAGGTCATGATATTATTATGTCCTACCTTGTATTTGTAATTTATTTATGTGTACTTATAGTGAATACATATAATAGATATATTTTACTTAAAAAAATTATCTTTGTAAGGGACATCATCTAAATCTCCTTTCATTAAGGTATATTTTGTTTTATACACAACTTTCTTTTATACGGTGTATAAACCCATTTGTCTTTTACATTTATTCAAAAGGAATCACTTTTTATGAATCATTTTACTAAACAACAAAAGGGAATGTTTTTTGTCGTATGTATGTGGCGACAACGACTTCTCCACCATTGTGACCATTATTTGAGTTTCGGCTTCCTCTACAAGCCATACATTATTTCAAAATGAAAAATAAATTCCATGTTATAATTTTCTTTTATTTTGGTCTTTGAAAATGGTTTTTACAGTGTTTTTATTATAAAAATAAGTTGAATTGATATATTTTGATTGAAATGTTGATATTTTATGTTTCCATTATGCATGTTTTATGTGATACGATTATGTTATGGTTTATGATATGTTTAAACCTGTTCATATGAGGAATGCATTGGACATAATTAGTGACAGGTGGAGCCCACTCTAGCTCCTCGATGCATCAGCCGATTTCATGAGACAAACTAGTGTCTTGGAACGAGGCCTTGACAAAATCTTATTTTTAGTATTGGCACGAGGCCTTGGATATGTGGTTATGATAGTCTGGCATTATGCATTCCATCATTACGAAAGTGGTTATTGATATTCCATGTGATTATTCGACCAGTAGAATATCCATTTGAATAAGTAAATGGAATTATTTTATTTTATTTTTCCATATTATGCTGAATTACATGTTTAAAAGACTTATTTTAGTTATACATTGCCTTAAATGTTTATGTTTATTTATGAAAGCATCCGCTATATTGTTATCTATACTGAGCATCTGAGCTCACCCCTTTCAATGTATTAATTTTTCCACAATGTGAAGAAGTATTTTATGAATGACTTGAAGGGATAATATGAGGGAATATGAAGACAAGATGTTGTTTTAGTTTTGTATTAAATTGTGGTGTAATGTAAAATGTATGAATGTATCTAGTGTTTCAAGTCTACTAAACTAATCGGTCTTTCGAGACTTGATCTTTGTGATCATGCCAATGCTACGTAATAATGCACTGGCTCTGGGTAACTGGGGTCAGGGTGTTACAATGTAACAATCTCATAAACATCCATCATCACCATGTATTCTAATGTCCTACAGTTTTCTCTTTTCCTATGATTTTATTTATTCTAATTAAAATTATTATTAATTTTTTGATTTAGTTGCTTTATTGTATCACTTTGTACTAGTGGGGAACATTGAGGATTAGAATGTGATACTGATGATCAGTTATCGATGGGGATTCTAGTTTCACTGTAAAACCATATATTCAATGTGAAAATTATAAAAATTTATCTATTTTAACAATTAATTGAAACCATGTGAAAATAAATCATATTTTAATATCATAAAATCTGATAAAATTTTTGATCTTGAAGTCATCATTTCCCATACACAAATTTATTACAGTGTGAAGAATAATTTTAAAACATTGTGTGAGCACAAAAATATTAGTTAGGGACATAAAATTAAAAAACCATCGGTCCATTGAAAACACAAAATCCCTCCTAAGTTTAATTTTTATCTCAATTATCATTTACATAATTAAAAAAATCATTTTCACAATAACACAAATAATTATAGTAAAATGAGAATCATTAAAACCCATTATATTAAAATTAAAACACATTTTGGTAACATGGCATGATATTCAATGAATATGTAAAACTACATTATGAATAACTCATGCCATTTCCAATTTATTTGATAAATCCATCAGAAACACCCTCTTAATTTCCTTGGAATGAAATATACATTAAAAAATGCATTGGAATTCTATATTTATGCACTTATATCTCTAACATCTCAACTTGTTTTATCTAGTCACACCCATTGTATATTTTATAATGGTCTCACCCAATGCTATGTTTGTGATTCTTTTTCTCATGTATAATTCTAATGTACCATACACAGACTAAAAAAATTATTCATACTATTTTTTATAAAGAGAAATTTGAAAACCTCTTTTCATGTAAAAAGATGATATCTTTTAGATATCAAAATACAATTTTATTTAAAAAAATTATTTAAAATCAAAACAATGTGCACATTAATATGAAACCATATTCATTGAAAATAATCATGTACATGTATATAAATCATAATTTCAATTATGTCACATCAATTAATAAATAAAATCTATTCTAAAAATTGATAAAAACATTTTATATGAATTTGGTAAAAAGCTTTAAAATAAGAGATATAAACGAGAATTTTTAAAAGAAATACCATAACATAAAAAGATAAAAATATCCATTTTTAAATAAAAATTGAGAGAAATAAAAATATCACCTTTTTATAATGTTTTATTCCATATAAACATTTAATAATACAATTTTTTTGGAAAATTGTATGAAAATTTATATATTAGAAAAATGAATCCTTAAAATTTTTAATCTAGTTTCATTACGTAATGAGTCCCTTAACATTTGTTTCATTCATCACATTTGAAACTTTTCATTATGAATAATTATAAAATGTTAGTTTAGAATTTTTTTACTAATATATTTCGTGTTTAATATTAGCTTTATGTCACTAATTACAATGTTATATACGTTTAATAACTCATTTAAGATAATGTCAGATGTTTTGATGATATTTAGTACCTATGTTCCAAATGAAACCATGCTATTGACTATGATAGTTGTGGACATTTTTCAATCATATCCATAATAAAAATATTGAAATATCTAGAGTTTTATTAAATAATTTATACATTTAAATCGATTAATTATTCATGGATATGAAAAATTAACTACATTAAAGTCATGGAAGTGGTATTTCAAACGTATGATTATGTAACATTTCGATGAATCTTTATAGAAACATGATATATATCATTCTATCCATCGATAATTATAATAAAATAATATATATCATATTATTTCTTTAAATATTCAAATATAAATTATAATCATGTTATATGGTAAATTAAAAAAAATCGAATCGCTTTGTGGATATTGTTGTCCACAAGTACAAAAGAATGATTCCATATTTTAGGAATATATGGAAATCTAACAACATAAAGGATATATTCACTATTATTAATGATAAATATTTCCTTAATATATTTTATAAACATTAAATCTATAATTTTAACAAATAATGATAGATGGGGATGGAAAATGAATCAAATATGTTAATTATGTTGTAGTCATATCTATAAACAGATGATGAATTATTTTCCATTTAGAGGAGATGGAGATGGATATGGTTAATTCAACAAAAATAATATCATCCATGTATACGGAGTATAATGAATTATTTTTTATCATTGTCGTAAAAAATCAAAAAACTAAAACAAGTGGATAAAAAACTATAATTCTTCTTTGTAAAACCTTTTTTTTTCAAACACATAATGAGGAATAAGGATGTTGTTCAACCTAAATAATCGTTCCTAATTTGGATAGGGATTATAATATGTTATTGTGAATGTTACTTACTAATCCATGTTGGTTGTAAATATTTATTAAATGAGAATATAATTTCCAAATTAATAGGATAGTGAAGTTCCACTCATGGAATTTCTCAAAATATTAAATTTATTACTTATTAATTTTCTATATAACATGGATCAAAGGTTTGATATTTCAGATATAATATGAGTATGTGAGGAAATAAACTCATTAATAATTTTTAGAGTTTGTATTGTTATAATTAAATATCAATTGATAGTAAAATGTATCATTTATGATATTATAACATTATCTAAATTCATTAGATGGATTTAAGAATTTTTAATATTTTATATCATTTTATAAAATATTACTTAATTTTAAACATCAGTAATGTCAGTTTTGAAAATATTCACAACATTGACATTTGATAATATCAATATAAGAATATATAATTGAAATATATTATTTTAATAACGTTATTTATTATAAAATATATTCATATAATTCATGGATTTTATTAATTATGTCATATTATATAAATTTTAATATTTTTATTTTTATTCTATTATTATCCTATAATTAACTAACAACAACATTAGTGTTCTTCGAGAAGTTTGGGTAATTATTTGTTCACTTGAATTTAAAAATAAATTACCATGTTGTATATTAATATATTAAATTTAGAAATAATTTTAACAGTTGAACATACATTTCGTATGACACATTATTGAAATTGATATAAATATTTAAAACAAAATTGTGAAATGTTTTTCTATTCATTATTATAATGATGTAAAGAACATAATCAAATTTTAGTGGCCATAATTATCCATATAATTGATCCATGAATATTTATAGATGACTATTAGTTATCCAATAATATATATACATATATATATATGTGTGTGTAGGTGTATGTGTATGATGTTACCTTTTTTGAATGTGAATCTAACTTTTTCCAGGTACTCATATGGATTTTATTTGTGTATATGTTTATTTTTGTGTTTTATTGTTGGTTCCATTCAGTGAAAATGTTATGTTTGGATGGTGTTTTAATATATTCATTGTTGGATCATGGTTTCACTGTTGTGTACCCAACACCATAAAACTATGAAACCTAATAAAGAGATTAATTGAAACGATGGTGGATAGTTTGTCAAACTATATACCCTATCAGGTGGAACAGTGCAACACCCCCCTCCAAAAATTAAGTGGCACATGTTTTTGAAAACCATTCACTCCATCATAGGATATCGTGAAAACAATTTTAATTATGCAGGATATTGGTTTAATAATTTCAAACCCCCATGTACTTCACCATTACTCCACCCAATTCCACCCTAAAAAAAATTCTCATGAATTTAGGGTCTCCTATTTTGATTTTAAGGCCTATCGACCTCTATTCCAGATGAATTGAATTCAGAATTGAGGATATACACCTATTCATGAATTTGAATCATTCATGATTAGGTATCTCCCTCTCCCATATGTATATCTAGAGGAAAATGGGATGAAATTCCACTAAAAATCATGGTTCATTTGATTGTGGATATTATTTATGTAAATATATATATATATATATATCCTTCAATGTCATGATCATGTTTTTCCTGCTTTAGTTGGCGATTTCTATAAACAATAATTATTATTCAGTCATTATATTGGTGGTCTAGAAATTATTTTTCCTTTCTGAGGAATGAGGCTAAGGTTAATGATTTATAGAACCTTAGTTTTAACCATATGATTAGTGGGAACATATCTGGAATTAATGTTAATGGTACTCTCTTATCAAACAGGATACCAATGATTTTTTTCCACAGGTCAAATGGAAAACTCATCAGCCATTTTTTATATTGATAGTGATATGGAATTTTCAGGGATTTCTGTGAAGCCCATGTCTTCTTATATCGTCAAGGATTTGCAAAATTTTTAGGTTTATCTATTTTCCATTAGTGAAACATAACCAATGGTGTAAAATATGTTGTTTTTTCACCAATATTGCGTTTTACAAGGAAAAATCATTCTAATTCATATAGTGATTTTATCTGGATATTTTGACATTTATCATCTCTACTGATTTTGTGGAATATTCATAGATTTTCATCAGAAAAACGTTTTTTGGGAAACTATTATAATTTAGTTAATTTGATATATGATACGTTCAATATATTTTACAATAAGGTTTTATAGAAATATTTATCTGATTTTAGACCATAGGAAAATAATATCTTTATTGGAGGTGACTACAATATAGTGATAGACAATTTAGTGAAGAGAAATGGAGATATTGACACATTGAAATCTATTAAACAATTTAATAATTTCATGGAATCTAATGGATTTTTGGATATTGGGTTTATAGGAAAAAAGTGCACCATGTGTATGAATAGAAAAATGAATAACCATAAACGGGGAATACATGACAATTTTTTATCAAACTTACAATGTTTGGATTCTTTATAATTGACATAATTCGCTCACCTAGCTAGATTCTATTAATACCACACTACCCTAGTGATATATCATTAAGAAATAAAGTGATATTTTGATCGATTTTATTTGTCGAAGCTCCCTATTAGGTTGGGGGGACTCTATGATATTGTAAAAAACACCTGTAATTACCCTATTTTAGTTTACCCTAGGTTTGGTCTAAAAATGCAGGTACGGAATTTGATGAAGGATATGAAATAGTGGGTCTCTCTCATACAAAATGATGGAAGAATCATGGAGGTACTAAAAGGAGATAAATTTTATTGAAACCTACCTACAAAAGAACCAAGATGATGATATCATTTTTAAGCCAATGGATTAGAAAAAGTGAGTAACAATAGAAAATTCAAGTGATATAGTCTTTTTATAGGGTTTGGTCTCCTAATAAGGGTTGAATGAATGGGTTGGAATGCAACATTTTCTAGGAAATCATCACTGAATATAAGGCCTCATGTAAATATAATATGAAATTATCAAATGTCCCTTTCACAATGGATATAGATATTTTAGTTAAAATGGCCTTTGAATATTTGGAGGAGTTACTATATTTTCTGTAAAATAATAGTGATTGCAGAGTGGATAGATTAGAAGATTAAATGTTCATGAAATTCATCCCAATAATGATTTCTGAGGATGTAAATAAGTTGATGGAGTCAAGCAAAGAATTATAGGTAATAAATCTCGTGGTGTTTAGTATGAACCATGATAGTGTATCTAGATATGTGGTCCTCTTATATCAATCTATATGTCCAGATGAGATATAATCAATGCCATTGTTTTTAAATATTTAGAGACTTAATCATTTGAAGAGCACTTCCTAGATCGGTTTGTGTTTCAAGTACAGTTCTAGTTTTGAATGTTCAGCATCCCACCTCCATTAGCAAGTATGAATATATCTACTTATGTAATTATATATATATTATTATTTCAGTTGTTTTGACCATAAACATAATATGTTTTATTCCTAGGCCTATTTTCAATAAGCAACATGTCTTAATCAATAAAAGGAGTACTCAAGGGGTGGTTGGTATTTATAAGGAAATGGTGGATGAAATTGATAGAAATATCATTGGATCCAGAATCATCATTATGGTTGAAATTTACATAGAATATGGTAATATATAATATATTTTTATTAAATGGAACATAAGTATCTTCAACTTCAATTATTGGTTCCCTAACATGCTATTTATATGCGTATCCCTACCATGGGTTTCCATATTTTTTTCTATAAAGGGATATAGTTTTTTTCAGATGGATTGAGATTTATGATAGGGATATATAATTTCTACAAATCTATTTATACTCTTCTAAGAAACTATCACCAAGAAGTCTAATTAATGTCTTGATAAGGGTTACATCTATCCTTTCAAGAATAGGTCTAGTAATATTATCATTTATCACTTTATATTAGTTGATGACGTTATCCTATTCATGAATACTATGAATAAATCTCTTACTTGTTTTCTAATAATAAGTGGTAAATATGACATCCATAAATGGAAAAGGATGAATCTTACAAATTTAAATGTTTACATATCTAACAATTGTTCATGTTAGTGTTGTCACACTATTCATGAAATGAAACGAATACAAATAATACATATTCTAATAAAATAATTAGGGAATCCCATAACAAATGAAGTGTCTTGGATCCCATGTATGGTGGTATCCTCAATAAGATCACATGTATCATTACTAATTGGAATAAAAAATATATCTCATTTGAGAGGTCAAATACATTTTATGAAGTGCGTACATAATTAAATCAGAATGATTATTTTTTCATTAACAAACTCTTAAATGTTGAATCATTTAAATAGAAAAACCGTAGCAGGTTTTGAATATTATGATAATAAAAATGGAAATTATCTTTGGGAGTGAATGAAAAGAATGGATAAACCAATTTTGAAAGGTGTAATTAAGATTCACAATGTCTCTGAATCCATAAAAGGAAAAATAGTGGGGAGATCATTTTAGTAAATCATTTTAGTTAATGGTCCATGAGAAACAGGTTTTGTGAAAATTATAGTGAGTGGGGGTTAGGAATTGGAGAGAGTATGGCATCCTCATTATGATGATTGAGAATCTAAAGGACATTTTAAATATTTTTCAATTGGTGCTGGGAAATAGAGAGAAGATATTTTAAATATAATATTTTGTTGGATCCACTTTATTTTTCCTTGGATACTCAGTTTAAATATATATTTCATTGAGACAAGCTACATTCTTGCATTATCCTAATATTTCTCTAATTATCACCCGAAAATTATATTTGTGGAAATCGATATGATCAATGAGAGAGACTATTGTGCATTCTGTTTTTCCTCATTTAGTTGTTTTTCTAGTAGGGAATACCAAGAAACTATGCATGTTAGTAATGGATATGAGTGTTGGGATACTACACATCGGTGTAAGTATATCGCATGAAAAGTGAGAATTCTATCATGTAATTTAAAAAATAAAGACAAACAAATTGATGAAAAAAAGTAAAAATAAAGGGATTTTCTCACATATCACTACTCAGGGTCCTCACATACTAGCCATGAATCAGTTAAGTACCCAATTTTTAATGGGGGATGAAATTTTTTTATATATATTACTATTTGACCAAATTTGAATCAAGATTTTTCCGGATGTGGGAATGGCATAAAAATATTTTTATATTCCTAGTCTCATGGTGTTAATCAGAATGACTCATTATAAATGCCTTGATGTAAGATATATGTTGCAGTATGGTAGATTTTTTGGGAGGTGTGTAATTGGGAAACTTATGAAAACCTCATCTATTATAACATCATATATGTATATATGAACTCTTTTGTTGTAGAACAATGTGATATTATTCTCCTTGTCCTGAAATCTATCTCTCTCCATATGATAATACAACGTGTGATTATTGATGTGGTTGAAGGTGAAGGGATTATAATGTCTATCTATGTCAAATGGCATCCCCAAATGAATTTCATAATGATCAATATTGATGGATCATTCATAGAAGGGAATATTAAATGAGGTGGTCTATTTTTTTTTATAGAAAATTTTCAGTCCCCCTCATCTTTACTACTTTCTATAGGTTGGGAAACACTCTTGGAACAAAATCAAGTGAAATGGTTAGTACATTAAATTTATGAAATCTAATTAATATTAACAATATAGAGGTCGAATATGACTCTATATTTCTATATGAGATGTTTTATGGTAATATGAGTAAAACATAGAAAGTGGAATATTATATAAAAAAATGTATACATCTTTTGACATAGGACACTATGGTCAGGAATAATTCGAAGGAGGTATCGTTGTTGTGGATTCTCTACTATGTGAGGGTGAACCTTAAGAGTGAACTACCATTTTATTGTATTGTATCCCAAAATAATTACTATAATATAATTATAAAATTATATTTCCTTGGTATCCCTCTTTTATTCCATCATTATTAGGATTATATTTTTTTATAATCAATAACATGTAATATTTATTGAGTAATTAGATAATTTGTTGTAGAATCGATTTATTAATAGGGTTGTAAAACTAATGAATTTATGGGTATGTATAATTATTTAATTTCGTATAATATTTAATTAATTTAATTTAATTTTTATGTGATAATAAATTTGGAAAAATTTAGGGTAATTAGAATTTGGTGGAAGCTGATTACATATTTAGTTAAATTACAATGGGTTTTTATGCTTCTGTAATTTAGGGGGATTGGGATTGTGTAAAAGATAAATTAATGTGATTTTCAATTAATTTAAAATGGGAATTAAGATATGATTTGACATTATTAAAATGGTATAATGTCTTATATGGTTAAATGATAAAAAATTCAATAACAGTGAACTAATCATATTCTTCCTTGCCATTAAATTGAGGAACTCTATCTATAGTTATAAATTTAAATGATATACCATGACATGTGACATTGAAAAAAAGGGTAATTTTTTGTTTAAATTAAATTAATTTATATATCTGATATATATCCTATAAATTGATATTGGATTGTGGTATATAAAATGATGATCTAAATTGAGATATATGATAATATAATTGTGGTATAGGGACTGATTCTCTAAATAACCATTTGTGATAACTATCTTATGGGATATGGACTCATGCTAAAATTACCCAAAAAATAATTTGAATACATGGAAGGGACATAAAATCCAAATAGACAATTGAAATTAAGTAGTGGGATAGGTATTGAGGCTCCACAAAAAAATGGGGAGTTATACATAATGATCTACACCCATGAGTTGTAATTTGTCTGTAGTCTTAATTGGATATGATATGATTTAAAATAAAATGATAAATGATAAACTTAATTTTTTAAATAGACTACACATCATTATAGGTGAAATAAGGTATTGTGTGTTTGGGTATCCTTATTTACCCAAGGGTTTATGTGGTTTAATTAAATAATTATTGAAATGAGATAAATAATTTATTATGAATTTTAATTTATTATTTCTACAAAAACACTCATAGATATTGACTATATTTTATTATAGGAAATGTTGGTGGTGTCATGTGATGTTATAATAAAAACACACTTAGGCAACCTAATTGGTACCTAAATTGGGATCATGATTATAAAAAAATTAAGGTAATTATTTATTTGATATAGAGAATATAGGGCTAAAGCATGGATGATGAAACTGAAGGTGAATTTAGAAAATATTTTTAATTCTTAATTTTTTCTTTATTTTATGTTATTTAATATTTAATGATGAAATTTATTTGATAATGACATCTTTACAATTTAGTTTTAAATACTTTAATCATATTTGGGTCATTAGGTGATACTGGATTGGTTTAGATTTTGGTTATATAATTAGGTTATTCTTATTTATTTCTATTTCATTTTAGGTTCTAGAATAAATTTATAGTCACATTGTGCTGGTTATTATACCCACACTATAATTCTGAAACCTTGGTTGTAAAAGAACTCACACCACTGGTCATCTGACGAAACGTCTTGGGGCGCCGATTGGTGGAACCTGGTTTATGAAATTAAAATATTATATTCGAATAATTTTTCGATTCATTTTTCTTTATTTCTCTTTAGTATTTTTTTACCATAGAATAAAATGAATTGGTATTTTGTTTTGAGCTCATTCATGGGTATAGCTAACCCATTATGAGGATAAACACCTTGTAGTGAAGATGATATTTTTTTTTTAATTTTTACAGTTGAATGTTATTTGACCTATAGTGAAGCATTAATTTTTGAATTTAATATTATTTCCCTATTTTCATAATACTTTACTCATTTACTAGAATGGAATGAAATTTTTAGGATGCAAGATTTATTCTAGGAAATCAGGAATTATTGTTCCAAGCATCGTTTTTATGCATGAATGGAAAAATAGGTATGTGTATGTTGTTGAAATTGAAATCATTTTATATACTTGAATAATATTAATGAAAATGTTACTAATATGAATTTATTATATTAAATGTTTTAAATATGATAATAAAAGAATTTTTAAGGAGAAATATGAATAATGAGATTGGGATTACAATTTTTTTACCATGACAATGATGTAGAATCATTAAGGGTTTTGATAGTCCATCGATTTTGACAATGTGGTGGTGTTTCGGTGACTGAATTGTACAATATTATTTTTACTACATCTTAACAAATTATGAGAATTTTTTGGTATGTGTACTATGATAACTGTTTGGAATTATAGAATTATACTCCCATGAATACATTATTTGAGTGTATGATTTTAGTATATGGATGGAAATGACCCTCCGTGGTAGAACATGAGGCGCCAATATTTTTAGTTGAATAAGTCATAGACATGTTCCATGAAATCATTCCTCGATTAATTTTGTTTATAGAATGGGACCCAAGGGGGATTATGATGAGTGTTTCTGACCCAACACATGAGTTTCATCTTAAATTCCCTTCATCATTCACTGGGGAGGTTAGGCTTCAGGAAACAGAGCTCAGGATCAAGACGATCTATATTATAGATGGCCATTTGGGGAATTATACTATGTATAGGGTCAAGTTATATTCTTACATGATTTGACTTGAAATGATGTTTTATTAAACTATTTAATCTTGAAATGTGAATGCAAACATTACGATATGGAAGGAATTTATAGAGATGTTCCTGGAGCACATTTATCCAGACAAAATGATACATTAAAACTAGAATTTTTTATTCAATAAAATTAGTTGATCATGTCTACAATGGACTATATTGGTATCATTACTATCATTATTCCAGTGCTATAAGAGGATTACGTAGCTATTGAATGTAATAAACTATATAGAATTAAATGTGATATTGTGTTCCATGTTATTATCATTGTGATAACTTTTTTGGTATGGTGAATGTGGAACTCATATCATTAGGGAACATAAAATATTTTAATAGGGAAGGATAGATGGTTTTTTCTAGAGGATCAGTTTGAACATCCTTTTAGGGTAGGAATCATTGTTTTGATAATTAGGCAAAGATCTTGTGAATGAAGAGTGTATATGGGGAATGATTGGTCACTCGAGATCTTACAAAAGTGATATATCAATATTGTGGTATGTTAGACCACATACTTAGGAAATATTTTTTAACTACTAGAGGATTCAGGAACTTGAGGATGGATTGGGAATCTAAAGTGGTCATACAGGAACCCATGAATGATGAGTATTGATGGAGAAGCTAGGAAGAATCATAGTGTGGGAAGGGGATCTTCTACACTATATTAGTCTTGTCAGTGTAGTTATAGTTACTATGTTAGTAGAGGAATTAGAGATAGTTCATTTTGGAATGTTCACCCATATCACTTGAGTGGTGTAGCATATTAGAAACATGTTGTATCATAAGGATGAGTGGAAGTAATGTTTCATTCTTTTCATTAGACAGAGGTGGATAGTGAGAGTAGACCATCATCATTCAAAAGAACTATTCTTATATCTTATACCAAATCTATCCCCTTTTTTGATTCAATTGTATATCATTAATTTATATCTTACAATCTTGTGAATGCTTTGATCCAATATTTGGTGTTTTTGAGTTTGGTGATGATGGTATATACACCATTGGGAGTAGGATTGAGAGACATCCATTTGTGAAAATGATTTTTCCCATGGATGGGGAATATCATAACTTTTGAGAACTTATATTATTCATATGTCTATCAATAACCTAATTATTTGTATGGAATGGATAGTGGAATATTAAACCTACCACAATTATTAATATAGGATAGTGAAGTTTACATCTAATTGGGTGAAAAATAATATTCAACAAAGGGAGTGGGATTTCCATGAAGGTTGGGAAACACTGATTAATTAGTAATAGGGAGAGATCACCTCCTTGGATGACATTCTATTGATAGATGATATAGTTGTAAAGACGAATGTCTGTAAACTCATTATGGAAAGATTTAATGATTGTTTCTTAAAAAAACATCATGGAGTCTACCTAGGAGAGATGTGGAACATTTAATTTAGCTCATTTTGGGGATGATCCTATTTATTTTCTAGCATACCAAATGTAACCAATGTAGATTCAATAGATAATTAATCAACTATATGAATCGTTGGATGATGTGGCTATCCATCAATTTATGTGGCCTTTGTATTCCTCTGTCTTATTTAGAAGGAATTATGATGAACCATTTTGTTTCTATGTTGATTAATGGATGTTGAACCAGGTGAATATGATGAACATGTATCATATTCCATGAATCAGTAATCCATTTGATTAATTAATCGGAGAATTTGTATTCATCAGTATTGATTTCAATCTAATGTCAAATTGTGGACTGCATTCATAATTTGGTAAATCATTTCTGATTTCTCTATAATTCCATTTGCGATCATGAATGCATTATTAATGTATATGGACATCTTGAAAATAATATGGAGTCTGTAACTATAATAGTTTTTGGTTGTTTTGTGGATGAAATCCTAGTACAATCCAATAATCATAAAGATCAGGACCAATAACATGACAACAACATGAGTAAATAGAGAGGTGACTAGTTATATTACAGTCTATCTACGTGATATTTATTGATTGATCAGATACACTTTATGGGTGATGTCATCGAAGAGGAAGGTTTGTTAGTTGTTGTAGATAATTTTCATGAAGTAATTCATTTTGTGGATCTGGTGAATGATTCAGATATCCTTAGTTTATTGGGGTTAGTTGGAAATTAAAAAAAGGATTAGGATTAGATAACCCTTGAATCAATTTCAATGGAGTCTAAGTTTTTTTGTTAGATTAGAGACTTATAATAACATGATCATGACTTTTTCCTTGATAGAAGGTCTTGAATGTTGAGAGTCACCTATATATTGTACTACATACGAATATGTAATTTTGTGTGTTGGTAATTGATTTGTAGATCCTATGGGCATGCATGAGGAGAGGATACATGAATTTTATGGCACAATTTTGGTTGAAAATACATGCTTGATTAAAATATATCACAAATAATAGTTGAATAATAGGTTGTTAGGGATGAAAGTGGAGATAACATGTTTCATGGAGAAATTATACATCTATCAGTAGGTGATGGATGAGTGTCCATGATCAAGATATTTAAAACACCCATTTCCCATTCTTGAATGGAAATTTGATAAGATTACAATTAATTTTTTTGGGTATCCTGAGAAATCCATGGATGAATGACCTTTTTTGTTTGGTTGGGAATGATTAAAGAATTTTTCCCGTTTCGTACCTATAGAGGAGACTTTCTCATTGTAATAGATTAGATAATTATACATCATATAAATAGTTCATCTAAACAGGTTCAACATTTTATGGTTAGATACCATGACTCAAACATTAAGTCATTCTTCTCTAAGGAATTATAGAACAATCATGGTTCATTGGATTTAATGTGTGTGAATTTCCACCCATAGACTAATGGGATGTCGTATCATACTATATTGGATCATGAGGATATGATTTATGTGTCCTTCCAGAATTTTGGGGCGTATAAAAAGAATAAAATCTTATGTTTTGGTTATCCTATAAATACAATTATCAATAAAATATAAAAATGGAACCATATATGGATATTTATAGTTGGATATACAGATCACCTATATGTTTTATGGAGGTGGGTGAGTTGGAGATTTTGGGACTGAGTCCCAGGCCGGAGACATCATAGTAGGTTTTGTTTATTTACATCTGCATATTTCTGGATCAATATAGTCATTGTGTTTATGTTTATAAAAATCGATGTCCCTAGTGTTTATTGAGGGTGATCATGTGGTCCATTGGATTTTCTCAAAATTGGATCACCAAAGAATTCAGAAAAAAGGTATGTTGGTGGAAACGTATTTCAGACTGTTTGAGGTTGTGGAGATAATTCATTTGGCTGAATACTAATTAGTTGTTCCAATGATTTATATCAATATACAGGATTTCTTTCACGTGTTACAACATTGGTGGTATCACCCTGACACTTCTAATTTGATCTACGTGGATGATTTTGAGCATGAAACTGATGTTTCCATTAAGGATCATTGATAAAGTGATATTGACAAATATTGGTCCTATTGTTTATATTTGAGTGGTTGAAAGTCGGTTTCTAGGAGAAAATATGCATGAGAGATTCTTATATGTAGGCTATGTTGAAAAATCTTTTTACCTGAGAATCATAGATATTTTTGGAGGTTGGTCCCGAGGATGGGATATTTTATTGTGGGAAAATTTTAATATCCTAACCATTTCCAGAGAAATCTTATGTTTTTTTTAAGGAAGAGTTTAATATTTCTTTACTATATTTTTTTGTCACGACCCGACCCTACCTCGGCTCAAGCCGCAACTACCCCAGGCCCGCCTCCATAGGCCAGTGGCTGTCGGCTAGCGCCGAAGTCACAATAACTCGAGGAGGCCTTTGCCTAAGAACCAGTACACACACAAGTAGCACACTCAATGAAAAAGTGCAGAGTAAAAGAAATAAAAAGAAGAGTAAAAAAGAACAACTGATATATATATATATAAACCACAGAAGTACATCGACCTCTAAATAGTTCAAAGTACAAGCTGAAAAGAAAAGGCAAAAAACACACGCCCAACCAAAAAGTGCCCCAACCTGGAAACTGGTAAAATAAAAGAAACAGCTGACGGGTCTCCCACCTAGAACCCGGCCATGACGACCGCACACGGTCTAAGCTCCCAAGCTCCTACGCTCCATCGAAGTCACACTCCACCTGTCTGTCTTCTGCAAGGGCACACCAAGTGTGGGAAAATCCCAAACAGGGGCGAGTATAAAAATACTCAGTAGGATACGCCGAAGGCTCGAGGGAGCAACAAAGGAGGTACCGAAGGTTAAGTAGTATAGCGAACATGAAAAGTAGAACAAGAGTACAACATAGTGCAGTAAATAGTCCAGCTCAACCCATCAAAAGGAATGATGGTAGACTCGTCCATACACAAGGAGATGTAAACGGAGAGAAGATTAACTTCTCGTCGAGTCTTCGCTACCTATAGCAGGAGAGTAGACTCATCCAACCACGAGAAGCTAGACAGGGAAAGCATGTGGCATACCCCGCGCGTCTTTGCCTCTCCCGGAAAGAGAGTAGTCAAAACCCAAGGTGTGGGTACTCCAACAAGGTATATACATATATGTATGATCTATAAGAATCTCGAACATGCTCATAAGGGGATCTTCGTCCCGTAGCTCAGCACAAGAAAATGAGTCGCTAACAGTCCCAGAAGAAACTCCATCGATGGCCAGAATCCCGCACGTCTTCCCCGAACCGCAAGCCAAGGGGCTCAATCACCGCACTTCGACACTATCCACTTTGGGCGGCACTGACTCGCCGACACGGTTTAAGATCACGTCACAAGAATACATCTCGGTGGGGAAAGCACCCCTCGTACTTGAGAGTTCTGGGGGAACATCAAACCACAACTCCTCACTGCCCCACAGTCGAGAGGTCTCCTCAATGTCAAGTTGATCCATCATCGACCCGTACAACCAGGGGTCCCGCTCCGGTGGTCATGGAGGAAAGCCTCAGACTAGCCTAGTAGTATGTACTGATTCTGGAATAACAACAGGTGTCTCACTGCCTAGCCCCGCTAAAGGGTAATTATAACATGATTTTGGGTGACCGACTTCCCAGCCCTAATATAGGGTAAACCATAATACATCATCAGGCGACCCACTGCCCAGCCCCACTGGAGGGTAAACCATAACCAGATATCGGGTGACCCACTGCCCAGCCCTACTAGAGGGTAAACCATAATACGTCAATAGGCTACCCACTGCCCAGCCTCGTTGTAGGGTAGACCTTAATACATCATCAGGCGACCCACTGCCCAGCCCCGCTCGAGGGTAGACCTAGAACTAGATGACGGGCGACCCACTGCCCAGCCCTGCTATAGGGTAGGCCCTAAGAGGTCGTCTGTTGACCCACTTCCCAGTCTCTACTGGAGGGTAGTCCCACGTGCGTCGGGTGACCCACTGCCCAGTCTCTACTGGAGGGTAGACCCTAAACGTCAGTGAGCAACCCACTGCCCAGCCATGCTGGAGGGTAAACCCGAAGGAGTCGAGGAGTAACCCATTGCCCAACCCTGCTGGAGGGTAAAACTCATAACTGCTCTGGCAATCTCTACTGAAGGGCACACCACTGGCCAACTGAACACGGAGTGGGTCTCGCGCAACCACCCAACTCCAGTACCACTCTCCAAAAAGATGTTCAAAGCCTCTTCCATCACGGGGTGCCACTAGCACCGGTAATTGCCGATCCATCGAGAATGAAACCAAGGGGAGACCACTCAACCATGATGGTCAACAAACGATCACAGAGCCAGGGGAGGAACTCCACCCTGATGGTCAAACTATCGCCCAGAGGGACCCTCTACATCATGAGAGGTCAAAGTATGTAAAGCAGATCGCAACACACACGTGGGGCGCACACGACGTGTGGCCCCAAGTCAACCCCAACTGAGCACACAAACATCCTCAGGTACAAACAACCACACGTACTTCCAAGCGCTCCCGTATACTCCCGGAGTATACCTCATTCCAGCCCAAAGGCTATACTGCACACATCACCCAGCGTCTACACGAAGGCGTGACGTAACAACTACACCTCAAAGGCCCAGGCACGACCAGCCACATCACGTGAACCATTTACATCACTCTCCCAAGAGTGCGTGATCACATGCCAAGGGTCCGCTACAAACAAGGTAGGGCGAACCACCACTAGAGCACCTTCTATGCTTCTGCTGTTATTAAGATCACGCAAGAGGGTCCACACAGCCAAACGGATCACACCACTGTAATCCTCATGGAAAAACACGTGAGATCGACTACATACCCGCCTCAAATGGATATCCGACAAAAAAGTCACCAACACCGCCTCATGCCCAAACAGCGTCCCATGATCCCGAGCCTCGGCCCCGAAAATTGTCAATCGCATCGCCCCATTGCGATCCCCTCGGGAAAACATGTCAAAAGCACTACTAACTTGAGTGCAACGGATATTCAGAGAAAAAGATGCATTCCGGAGCACCGCACACGAGCGGTGCCACGTGGGACCCGCAACCCGGTCCCAAAACTCAACGAACGGATCGTACCGTTGCGATCCTCTCGAAAACGCACACAAGATGGACTACTCACTTGTCCAAAACGGTCGCCTAGTGATAAAGATTGAAAATCACAGTCGACGCCCAAACGGCCGTCATGGGCCCCACACCATCATGCCGAATTAGGGCAGGCGGATTGCACCATTGCAATCCCCTCAAAAAAACACCCAACATCAACTGCTCGCACACCCCGAACGGACGTCCGAGGAAAAAGTCGCTAAAAGCTGCACGCAGCTCAAAAGACGGGTCGTGGGGTCTACGCCTCAACCTCAGCCTCAACTCCTAGAACAACCCTAGAATCCTACACCTCGACGCCAGAGTTTCAATTCCTCTGACGGCGCTTAAAATGGATGTCAGACGTGTCTGCCCCGTCCGAAACAAAATCCCCCGAAGAAACGACTATACCCACGTCGTTCGTGCCGCGCCACCGAGGCCCCTTATTTCGGGAATAAAAAATTCTCGAAACTATCTTAAAAGGTCCACATCATCGATACGGTTCAACTTCCATAGAGGGCGCGTCAATCGGACGCGCCGTTTAAGAGTTACAGTCCCCGAATTCAAGGGGGCCTATCCGGGCTGGTCCACCCCGACCGGCTCAGTTCGAGCCACCGGCCCGCTGGCCGCAGCCCGCCTCAAACGGCCGGACCCGAGCAGGTCCGACACTCCTCATCCGACCGGCCAAATGACTGGTCTCCTATTTCAACATAGGACCCGCCTCATGCGGATCCTTTCTTCCTATGAAACGAACCGGCCGAAGCCGGTCCTCGTTGACCCCAGTAAGACCCGTGTGCGGGTCTTTCCTCCTTCACCGGATGCGACCAGCACGCCGGCCTCCTCTACGGCACCCAATCGATCAACTCGTCCACCGCAGCTCACCGTCGCCCCCAGCATCCGTGCTCGCCCAGTCTTGCACCGAACCCCCCGCACCGCCGACTTCCGAAGCCACCCGCGCGCCGCCTCATACGCCGAGTCGCGCCGCCGCATGAACCAGCCAGAACCCGAAAACCCACGACCTTAAACGATCAACTGCGGCCTCCTCCAAGCTTGGATTTTGATTCAGAAAGAAGCATCGGAAAGGGAATAACTATACTAAGCTACCATGGGATTTTCTCGATTCTCCGACAGAGTTTCAATTCAAATAATTTTGCTCGAAGTAGGTGCGGTGAAAGAAAAAAAATCAAACGACAAATCCTACATCGTGGGCGTTTCCCGGAGCTTCGCCGCCGAACCGCCGCCATGCCGGAGCTGCCTCACCAGAGGAACCTCATAGGAGGTGGAGGAGTAGAGGGAGATCTCCTCCTTGATGCTTTCCAGGTGAGGGAGAGGAAGAGTGTGGGGGTGACTTAAGCATTTAAATAGAAACGCTTAACCACCCGCCCGTCGGCCTGAACCCGAACCCTTAGCAGGGTCGAGATTAAACCTCCCCTAGGGTAAAAACCACCCCCCAAGCACAACGGTGGTCTCAGAATTTTAAAATCGAGACCCCGTTCATAAGTTATTAAACTTAGCGCCCGAGGCCGCCAAATTACGAAAATGCCCCTGGGGCCATTTTTCACAAATGACCCGCGCTTGTGAAACTTATACCCCTCCTAGGGTAAACAGCACGCCCTGAACTCAAAGGTGCTCTCGGTTTTCCAATACAATCCACCGTTTAAGTGATACTAGCGGTATTCCATTAAACGAATTAATTAATTTATTTAATCTGTTTAACTTCCAGAAGCGGGCGAGGGGTATAAACATCCCACACCGACAAGTTTTATGTCATTCCTAGGGTAAACACCCCATTACGGACCAATCCGTACACTCAGATCTCTGATCTGAATCACCGTTTAAGAGTTATCCCATTTATTTGGCGTTCCCAGTGTGAACGCACTGAAAATTTAATTCTGGCCTCTCTGGGGCTCGGACCCTCACTCCGTCTGAAGGCGCTGCTCTGTAATATTATAAAAAATATACCAAAGCCTTTTTTAGAAAAGACTGGGTTCTTAAATCATTCCCTACATCAATCTTTTCGTCCCCAAAAAGCAAAAATAGGGAGCAAAACGGGGTACTAAGCCCACACCTGGCATTCCTATACCCAGAAGAACCCACGCACAGCTCTGCGTCACGGCACACAGACCAAAGAATTGATCTGTTCAAGCTAGGTTGGCCCTTGATGACATCGTGCACCCAATCCAGTCTTTGGGGTTAGGGAAAGGTGGTAGGGTACCTCACCATCCCTTTGCACAGTCTTAAACGGCCTGAAGGCTCTCGGGGGTAGCTCATTTCCACGGTCAAACCTCTACTTCACACACCACGACTGGAATCACCGCCCGCACCTGAAACAAGGCCCGGTGATTCCCTCCTTCAGAATATCAATATAGTGAAACACCCAAGGATATCTGGTCATACAGGATTCCACAGTCGATGCTCTCTTACATGCTCAGAAGGCGAAGGAGTCAACACCATCGACTAAAGGAAAAGGTCTCACGCCTTTTTCCTTAACAACACAGGGTTACACCCGACGCCTTGCGTCACCCTGGTAACACCTCAAACAAGGAGCAGATAGAAATTCATTTCACACGCAGAGCATAACAATTATAATGCAAGAAGTATAAGAGTCTCAAGGGGCACCTCTCACCATCCCATGCTCTATGGGTTCGTAGACATCCAAAGTTCGCGGTTACCCGCGGTCCCAACCGTCAACTCCCGGAGCCTGACGTGGACCGCCTAGGGGTGATGGGGAGATCTCGTAACGTCGTACGCCACCTCCAGCTCCTCTCTCTCTTCTGCTAGAGCCACCTCTCTGTCCAGTACTCCGATCACGACGCTGCCTCTGCCATGGTGGTGCGCCTGCTGCCTTCCAGAGGCTCTCAGCAACTTGGGTCTAGCAGTCTCATGCCAAGTGACCAAGCCCGTCACAAACATAGCACCGATGCACCTTGGGCTGCCTTGGTGCCCTCCGGTGCCGCTGTGGTGTACGACCACGGCCCGAGATCCACTCACGGTAGGGCATCCTCGGATGAGGCCCTGCACCTTTTTTCCATAGTGGTTTATGACCACGTCTCTGAAACCGACAGTGGGAAGGCCACCAGCATTGAGGTCCTGTACTCCGGTGCCTGCTAGAAATGGCAGACGTCCCGGCTTCGTCGCCCCCACTGCCACTACGAACCGCAAAACATGATAGGAATCCCTTTGTCACCAGCGCCTTCTCTAGCACCCCAACATATGTGGAAATCTCCAACGGTACAATGACATCACGAATCTCCTGATGGAGACCCTGCTCAAACATCTGTGTTCAGAAGTTGTCGCCATGGACCAAGTCCAGGTAAAAGCGTGCACGATATGCAAAACTAGATGCGTACTTGGCCACCGTAATCCCTCCCTGCTGAAACTTCAGGAGCTCCTGAATCCAAAAGGAGCGCAAGCATGGGGGAAAACTCATCACGGAACAACAACTAAAAGTCACCCCAAGAAAGCGATGACTCGTCTTGAAACCGAGTCACCAAAATCCACCAACGCCAAGCTGATCCACAGAAAAGGTTGGCTACCAAAACAACTCTCTGATCTGTCGGTGTCTGCACAAGACTGAAAAGGCAAACCACTATCTCTAGCCAACCCTCTACTGCCTGAGGGTCTGGCTCACCACTGAACATCAGTGGTCTCTACCACTGGAACTCATGGAGCTCGCTCAACCTATGCTCAAGCTCAGCCTGCTCTGCAGAAACTTCCTGCTGCTCAACAGTTGGGGGTGCTGCTACCAGCCCACCCGGATAAAGGGGCTCGCATGATGGGTCCTGGACTGTGGCCTCGTAACTCACAGGGTTATCGTCACGAACAAAATCTAGTATCCTGAAAATTATCAAGGAGACATCCTAAAAATTATCAAGGAGTGCCGCGGTCAGATTAGCATATATGTATATACCAATAGCAATGATGGGGAGCAGACTCAAGAAGGATAGTCAAGAATCAGTCCTATTTCATGCATAATCAAATTTCTCTGCAATAAGTGTCTTAGCATGCCGAGTCGACAAGCAGGTTATCAGGGTCTTGGTGAATGGATACGTCAGCCACCGCACCATCACTGGATTCCCTAGCCTGACAGCCGCTCTCGAGACACGTTAACACTGTTTCCCTAAATCCCATCCAATTACTCTTTTAGGGATGTCCGCAAAACTCCCCATGGAACAAACAACCTTTGATACCACTTTGTCACGACCCGACCCTACCCGGGCTCGAGCCGCAACTACCCCGGGCCTGCCTCCATAGGCCAGGGGCTGGCGACTATCACCGAAGGCATAATAACTCAGAGAGGCCTTTGCCTAAGCACCAGTAAACACACACTCATCACACTCAATGCAAAAGTGCATAGTAAAATTAAGAACAAGCAAAGTAAAATGAACAACTGCTATATATATAAAAGAAGGATGTGAATCGACCTCTAAACAGTACAAAGTACAAGCTAAAAAGTAAAGGGGAAAAACACGTGCCCAACCAAAAAGTGCCACAACCTGGAAACAGGTAAACCAAAAGAAATAGCTAACGGGTCTCCCACCTGGAATATGGCCACGACCACCGCACGCGGTCGAAGCTCCCAATCTCCTACCCTCCACCAAAGTCACGCTCCACTTGTCCTTCATCTGCAAGATCACACCAAGTGCGGGAAAATCCCAAGCAGGGGTCAGTAAAAAAAATACTCAGTAGGATACCCCGAAGGCTCAATGGAGCAACAAAAGAGGTACCGAATGGTGAGCAGTAGAGTGAACAAGAAATGTATAACAGAAGTACAACATAGTGCATTAATGAGTCCAGCTCAAACCAATAAAAGGAAAGATGGTAGACTCGTCCAAACACAAGGAGATGGAAACGGTGAGAAGATGAACTTCTCGTCGAGTCTTCACTACCTATAGCAGGAGAGTAGACTAATCCAACCATAAGAAGCTAGACCCAGAAAGCACATGGCATACCCCGCACGTCTTTGCCTCTCCTGGAAGGAGAGTAGCCAAAACCCAAGGAATGGGTACTCGAACAAGGTATATACATATCTGTATGCTCTGTAAGAAGACCGAACAAGCTCGTAAGGGGATCAATGTCCCATAGCTATGTCCATGAAAATGAGTCGCCAACAGTCCCAGAAGAAACTCTATCGATGCCCAGCATCCCCCACGTCTACCCTGAACTGCAAACCAAGGGGCTCAATCAACGCACTTCAACACTATCTTCTTTCGGTGGCACTGAATCACCCTCATGGTTTTAGATCGTGTCACAAGAACGAGTCACAGTGGGGAAAGGGCCCTTCGTACTTGAGAGTTCTAGGGGAACATCAAACCACAACTCATCACTGCAAAGTAGTCGAGAGGTCTCCTCAAATTCAAGTTGATCCATCACCGACCCATACAACCAAGGGTCCCGCTCCGGTGGTCACGGAGGAAAGCCTCAGACTAGCCTTGTAGTAAGGACGGAGTCTGGATTTCCAACAGGTGTCCCACTGCCCAGCCCCGCTGGAGGGTAATTCATAATATGATATCGGGTGACCCACTGCCCAGCCCTGCTGCAGGGTAAACCATAATACATCATCAGGAGACTCACTGCCCAACCCCACTGGAGGGTAATCCATAACCAGATATCGGGTAACCCACTGCCCAGCCATGCTGGAGTGTAAACCATAATACGTCAACAGGCGACCTACTGCCCAGCCCCGCTGGAGGGTGGACCTTAATACATCATCAGGCGACCCACTACCCAGCCCTGCTGGAGGGTAGACCTGGAACTAGACGACGGGCGACCCACTGCCCAGCCCAGCTGGAGGGTAGGCCCTAAGAGGTCATCAGGGGACCCACTTCCCAGTTTCTACTAAAGGGTAGACCCTAATTGCGTCGGGTGACCCACTACCCAGTCTCTGCTGGAGGGTAGACCCTAAAAGTCAGTGAGAAACCCACTTCCCAGCCCTGCTGGAGGGGAAACCTAAAGGAGTCGAGGAGTAACCCATTGCCCAGCCCCGCTGGAGGGTAAAACTCAGAACTGCTATGGTCATTTCTACTGAAAGGTACACCACTGGAAAACCGAACACATAGTGGGTATCGCGCAACCACCCAACTCCAGTACAAATCTCTCAAAAGAGGTTCAGAGCCTGTTCCATCACGGGGTTCCACTAGCACCGCTACTAGCTGATCCATCGAGAATAAAACCAGGTGGACCACTCAACCCTACTGGTCAATAAACGAGCACAGAGCCAGGGGAAGAACTCCACCCTGCTAGTCAAACAATCACACAGAGTGACTCTTTACGTCGTGAGAGGTCAATGTACGTAAATCATATCGCGGAACGCACATGGGGCCAACACAACGTGTGGCCCCAAGTCAACCCCAACTGAGCGCAGAAACATCCTCAGGTACAAACAAGCCCACGTAGCTCCAAGCGCTCCCGTATACTTCCGGAGTATACCTCATTCCAGCCCAAAGGCTATCGTTCACATGGCACCAAGCGTCAACGCGAAGGAGTGACGTAACAACTCCACCTCAAAGGCCCAGGCACGGCCAGCCACATATCGTGAACCATTTACATCACTCTCCCAAGAGTGTGCGATCACACACTAAGGGTCTGCTACAAACAAGGTAGGGAGAACCACCACTGGAGCAACCTTCCATGCTTCCGCTGTTATTATGATCGCGCAAGAGGCTCCGCACATCCAAACGGATGACACCATTGTAATCATCATGAAAAAAACGCGAGATTGACTACTTACCCACCTCAAACGGATATCCAACGAAAAAGTCATCAACATCGCATCACGCCCAAACGGCGTCCCGTGATCCCGAGCATCGGCCCCGAAAACAGTCGGGTGCATCGCACCATTGCGATCCCCTTAGGAAAACACATCAAAAGCACTACTCAGTTGAGTGCAACGGATATCCGGAGAAAAAGATGCATTCCGGCACACCGCACACGAGCGGTTCCACGTGGGACCAGCAACCTGGTCCTGAAACTCAATGAACGGATCACACTGTTGCGATCCTCTCGAAAAATCACACGAGATGGACTACTCACTTGTCCAAAACTGTCGACCGGTGATAAAGATGGAAAGTAATCGTCGACGCCCAAACGACCCTCATGGGCTTCGCACCATCGTGCCAAATTAGGGCGGGCGGATTGCACCATTGCAATCCCCTTGGAAAAACACCCAACATCGACTGCTCGCACGCCCTGAATTGACGTCCGAGGAAAAAATCGCTAAAAGCAGCACATAGCTCAAAAGACGGGTCGTGGGTCCCATGCCTCAACCTCGGCCTCGACGCCTGGAACCACCCTGGAAACCTCCTGCTCGACGCCAGAGTTCCAACTCCGCTCACGGTGCTTAAAACAGACTTCGGACGCATCCGCGCCTTCCGAAACAAAATCCCCAGAAGAAACGACTAACCCCTCGTCGTACGTGCCGCGCCACCGAGGCCCCTTGTTTTGGGAATTAAAAATTCCCAAAACCATCTCAAAATGACCGCCTCGTAGATACGGTACCACCGCCATAGATGGCGCATCAATCGAACGTGCCGTATAAGAGTTAGCCCCCCCCCCCCCGAATGCAAGGGGGCCTATCCGGGCCGGTCCCCCCCGGCCGGCTCGGACTGGGCCGCGGCCCGCCTCAAAACGCCGGACCTGAGCGGTTCCCGCCCTCCTCATCCGACCGGCCTAATGGATAGTCTCCTATTGCAACGCAAGACCCGCGTCATGCTGGTCCTTGCCTCCTCTGAAACGGACCGGCCAAAGCCGGTCCACGTTGACCCCAGGAAGACCCGCGCGCGGGCCTTTCCTCCTCCGCCGGACGCGACCGGCGCGCCGGCCTCCTCCACGGCACCCCGGCGATCCGCTCGTCCATGACCACTCACCATTACCCCCAGCATCCACACTCGCCCGGTCTTGTGCTGAACCCCCCGCACCGCCGACCGCCGAAGCCAACCGTGTGCCGCCTCCTCCGCCGAGCCGCGCCGCTGCTCGAACCTGCAGTAACCCAAAAACCCGTGACCTACGACGATCAAACCCAGCCTCCTCTAAGCTCAAATTTTAATTCTGAATGAAGCGTCGGAAATGGAAAAAACTATACTACGCAACAATGGTATTTTATCGATTATCCGATAGAGTTTTGATACAAATAATTGAGCTCGAAGTAGGTGCGGTGAATGAAAAAAATGCAAACGACAAATCCTACCTCGTGGGCATTGCCGGGAGCTTCGCCGTCGAACCGCCGCCTTGCCGGAGCTGCCTCGCTGGAGTCGCGTCGCCGAAGGTGGAGGAGGAGAGGGAGAGCTCCTCCTTTCTGTTGTCCAGGTGAGGGGGAGGTAGAGGGTGGGGGTGACTTAAGAGTTTAAATATAAACGCTTAACCACCCGCCCGTCGGCCCGAACCCGAACACTCAGCAGGGACGAGATTAAACCTCTCCTGGGGTAAAAAACACCTCCCAAGAACAACAGTGGTCTCGGAATTTTAATTCGATACCCTGTTCAAATGTTATTAAACATAGCGCCTGAGGCCACCAAATTACGAAAACGCCCCTGGGGCCATTTTTCACAAACATCCCATTCCCATGAAACTTATACCCCTCCTAGGGTAAACGGTACACTCCGCACTCAACGGTTCCCTCGGTTTTCCGATCCGAGCCATCATTTAAGAGATACTAGAATTTCTCCATTAAACGAATTAATTAATTTATTTAATCCGTTTAACGTTCCAGAAGCGGGCGAGGGGTCCAAACATCCCAATCCTACAAGTTTTATGTCGTTCCTTGGTTAAACACCCCATTAAAGACCCATTCATACACTCAGATCTCTGATCCGGATCACCGTTTAGGAGTTATCCCATTTATTTGGTGTTCCCAGTGTGAACGCACTGAAAATTTAATTCCTGCCACTCCGGGGCTTGGAACCGCACTCCATCTGAAGGCGCTGCTCTGGAATATTATCAAGAATATTCCAAAGTATTTCGTAGCAAAAACTGGGTTCTTACATAATTCCCTCCATCAATATTTTCCTCCCCAAAAGCAAAAATAGGGAGCATCACAGGGTACTAAGCCCACACCTGGCATTCCCACACCCAGAAGAACCAATACACAGCTCTGCGTCACCGCACACAGACCAAAGGATTGATCTGTTCACACTAGGTCGGCCCTTGTCGATGTCGTGAACCCACTCCAGTCTTTGGGGTTAGGGAAAGGCAGTAGGGTACCTCGCCATTCCTTTGAACAGTCTCAAACGGCCCGAAGGATCTCAGGGGTAGCTGACCTCCCCGGTCAAACCTCTACGTCGCACGCTGCAACTGGAATCACCGGCTGCACCTTAAACAAGGCCTGGTGATTCCCTCCTTCAGAATATCCATATGGTGAAACGCCCAAGGATATATGTTCATACAAGATTCCACAGTCGATGCTCTCTTACACACTCAAAAGGCGAAGGATTCAACACCATCGACTAAAGGAAAAGTTCTCACGCCTTTTTTCCTTACCAACATATGGTTACCCTCGACGCCCTGCATCACCCTGGTAACACCTCAAACAAGGAGCAGGGAGAAATGCCTTTCACACGCAGAGCCTAAAAATTCTACTGCAATAAGTAGAAGAGTCGCAAGGGGTACCTCTCACCATCCCTTGCTCTGCAGGATCGTAGACATCCAATGCTTGCGGTTACCCGAGGTCCCAAATGTCAGCTCCTGAAGCCTGACGTGGACCGCCTAGAGGTGGTGGGAGATCTCGTATTGTCGCCCCCACCTCCAGCTCGTCCCACTCCTCTGCTAGCACCACCTCTCTGGCCACTACTCCGATCATGGAACTGCCTCTGTCATGGTGGTGCGCCTGCTGCCTACCCGAGGCTCTCAGCAACTCGGGTCGGGCAGTCTCGTGCCAAGTGACCTCGCTCGTCACAAGCATAGCACCAGCGCTCTCTGGGATAGCCGAGTGCCCTCAGGCGCCACTGTGGTGTAATACCACGACCCGAGATCTACTCATGATAGGGCATCATCAGTTGAGGTCTTGTGCATTTTCTCCACAGTGGTATACGACCATGTCTTTGAAACCGATAGTGGGAAGGCCACCTGCATCGAGGTCCTATCCTCTGGTGCCTGCTAGCTACGACAGATGTCCCGTCTCCACCGCGCCCACTGCCACTACCAATCGGAAAACAAGATAGGAATCCCTCGGTCACCAGCTCCTACTCTGGCACCCCGTCATGTGTGGAAATTCCCAAGGGTACTATGACATCATGAATCTCCCAGCGAAGACCCTGTTCAAACTTCCCCACACGGAAGTTTTCCTCATGGACCAAGTCTGGGTAAAAGCATGCACGGTCTGTAAAACTAGCCGCGTACTCATCCACCGTCATCCCTCCCTGCGGAAACTGTAGGAGCTACTGAATCCGAAAGAAGAGAAAGTACGAGGGGAAACTCCTCAGGGAACAACAACTGAAAGTCACCCCACAAAAGCGACGACTCGTCAAGAAACCGAGTACCAGACTCCACCAATGCCAGGATGATCCACAGAAAAGGTTGGCTGCCAAATCCACTCTATGATCTGTCAGTGTCTGCACAAGTCTACAAAGGCGAACCACTATCTCTATCCAACCCTCTATTGCCTGAGGGTCTAGCTCAACACTGAACCTTAGCGGTGTCTGCCGCTGGAACTCACGGAGCGTGCTAAACCTGCGCTCAAGCTCAGCCTGCTCTGCTGAAACTGCCTATTGCTCGACAGGTGGGCGTGCTGCTACCAGCCCACCCAGAGAAAGGGGCTCGCATGATGGGTCCTGGGTTGTGGCCTCTTAGCACATAGGGTTGTCGTCATGAACCAAATCTAGTATCCTGGATGGCAGTCTTCATAGAGACATCCTGAAAATTATCAAGGAGTGCCGCGGTCAGATGAGCATATATGTATATACCAATGGCAACGATGTGGATCTGACTCAAGAAGGACAATGAAGACATAGTCCTGTGTAATGCACAAACAAATTTCCCTGCAATAAGTGTCTTAGCATGCCGAGTCGACATGGGGGTTATCAGGGTCTTGGTGAATGGATACGTCGGCCGCCGCACAATCACTAGATTCCCTGGCCTGAGAGTCGCTCTCGAGACACGTTAACACTGTTGCCCTAAATCCCAACCAATTCCTCTTTTAGTGACATCCGCACAACGCCCCATGGAACGAACCACCTCTGATACGACTTTGTCATGACCCGACCCTACCAGGGCTTGAGCCGCAACTACCCCAGGCCTGCCTCCATAGGCAAGGGGCTAGCAACCAGCGCCGAAGGCATAATAACATGGGGAGGCCTTTGCCTACGCACCTGTACACACACACACACAACACACTAAATGTAAAAGTGTAGAGTAAAATAATGAACAAGAAGAGTAAAATGAACAATTGCTATATATATAAATCACAGATGTGTATCGACCTATAAACAGTACAAAGTACAAGCTGATAAGATAAGGGACAAAAAACGCGCCCAACCAAAAAGTGCCACAACCTGGAAACAAGTAAACAAAAAGAAACAGCTGATGGGTCTCCCACCTGTAACCCGTCCACGACCACCGCACGCGGTCCATGCTCCTAATAGCCTACGCTCCACCAAAGTCACGCTCCAACTCTCCGTCGTCTTCAAGGTCACACCCAAGTGTGGGAAAAGACAAAGAATGGGTGAGTATAAAAATACACAGTAGGATACCTCGAAGGCTCACGGGAGAAACAAAGGAGGTACCGAAGGGTGAGCAGTAGAGCGAATAGGAAAAGTAGAACATAAGTACAACAGAGTTCAGTAAAGAGTCCAGCTCAACCCAAAAAAAAAGGAAAGAAGGTAGACACTTCCAGACACAAGGAGCTGGAAACGGTGAGAAGATGAACTTCTCATAGAGTCTTCGCTACCTATAGCAGGAGAGTAGACTCATTCAACCATGAGAAGCTAGACACGGAAAGCATGTGGCATACCCCGCACGTCATCGCCTCTCCTGGAAGGAGAGTAGCCAAAACCCAAGGAGTGGGTACTCGAACAAGGTATATACATATATGTATGATCTGCAAGAAGACCAAACAAGCTCATAAGGGGATCTCCGTCCCGTTGCTAAGACCAAGAAAATGAGTCTCCAACAGTCCCAGAAGAATCTCCATCGATGCCCAGCATCCCGCACATCTGCCCCGAACTGCAAGCCAAGGGGCTCAATCACCGCACTTGGACACTATCCGCTTTGGGCGGCACTGACTCGCCAGCATGGTTTTAGATCGTGTCACAAGAACGTGTCTCGGTGGGGAAATCACGCCTCGTACTTGAGAGTTCGGGGGGAACGTCAAACCACAACTCGTCAATGCCCCGTAGTCGAGAGGTCTACTCAAAGTCAATCTGATCCATTACCGACCCGTACAAACAAGGTTCCCGCTCCGGTGGTCACGAAGGAAAGCCTCAAACTAGCCTAGTAGTAAGGACTGAGTCTAGAATGCCAACAGGTGTACCACTTCCCAACGTCACTGGAAGGTAATTCATTATATGATATCGAGTGACCCACTTCCCAGCCTTGCTGGTGGGTAAACCATAATACATCATCAGGCGTCCCACTGCCCAACCCTACTGGAGGGTAAACCATAATCAGATATCAGGTGACACATTGCCCAGCCCTGCTAGAGGGTAAACCATAATATGTCAACAGGCGACCCACTGCCCAGCCCCGCTGGAGAGTAGTCCTTAATACATCATCAGGCGACCCACTGCCCAGCCCCACTGGAGGGAAGACCTGGAACTAGATGACGGGCGACCCACTACCCAGCTATGATGGAGGGTAGGCCCTAAGAGGTCGTCGGGTGACCCACTGCCCAGTCTCTACTAGAGGGTAGACCCTAAAAATTAGCAAGCAACCCACTGCCCAACCCTACTGGTGGGTAAACTCGAAGGAGTCGAGGAGTAACCCTTTTCCCAGCCCCGCTGGAGGGTGAAACTCAGAACTGCTCTGACCCTCTCTACCGAAGGGTACACCACTGGACAACCTAACATGGATTGGGTATCATGCAACCACCCAACTCCAGTACAACTCTCCCAAAAGAGTTTCAGAGAATGTTCCATCATGGGGTGCCACTAGCACCGCTACTGGCCGATCCATCGAGAACAAAACCAGTGGGAGACCACTCATCACTGCTGGCCAACAAACGAGCATAGAGCCAGGGGAAGAACTCCACCCTGCTGGTCAAACAATTACACAGAGGGACTCTCTACGTCGTGAGAGGTAAAAGTATATAAAGAAGATCACGACACGAATGTGGGGCACACATGACGTGTGGCCCCAAGTCAACCCCAACTGAGCGCAGAAACATCCTCATGTACAAACAACCACACGTACCTCCATGCACTCCCGTATACTCCCAGAGTATAGCTCATTCCATCCCAAAGGCTATAGTGCACACGACACCCAGTACCAACGCGAAGGCGTGACGTAACAACTCCACATCAAAGGCCCAAGCACGGCCAACAACATCTCATGAACCATTTACATCACTCTCCCAAGAGTGCGCGATCACATGCCAAGGGTCCACTACAAACAAGGTAGGGTGAACCACCACTGGATCACCTTCCATGATTCCGCTGTTAATAAGATCGTGCAAGAGGCTCCACACAGCCAAACAGATCACACCGTTGTAATCCTCAAGGATAAACAAGCAAGATCGACTACTTACCCTCCTCAAACGGATATCTAACGATAAAGTCACCAACACTGCATCACGCTCGTACGACGTCCCGTGATTCCGAACCTCGTCCCCAAAAACAGTCGGGTGCATCGCTCCATTGCGATCCCCTCGGGAAAACACGTCAAAAGCACTACTCATTTGAGTGCAACTGATATCTGGTGAAAAAAGATGCATTTCGGCGCACCACACACGAGCAGTACCACGTGGGACCAGCAACCCGGTCTCAAAACTCAACGAACAGATCGCACCGTTGCGATCCTCTCAAAAAAGTACACAAGATGGACTACTCATTTGTCCAAAACGGTCGCCTGGTGATAAAGATGGAAAATCACTGTCGATGCCCAAACGACCCTCGTGGGCCCCACACCATCGTGCCGAATTAGGGTGGGTGGATTGAACCATTGCAATGCCCACAAAAAAACACCCAACATAGACTGCTCGCACACCCCGAACGGATGTCCGAAGAAAAAGTCGCTAAAAGATGCACGCAACTCAAAAGACGGGCCATGGGGCCTGCACCTCAACCTTGACCTCAATGCCCGAAACATCCCTGGAAACCTACGCCTCGATGCCAGAGTTCCAAAGCCGCTGACGGTGCTTAAAATGGTCGTCGGATGTGTCCGCGCCGTCCAAAACAAAATCCCTCGAAGAAACGACTAACCCATCATCGTGCGTGCAACGCCACCAAGGCCCCTCGTTTCGGGAATTAAAAATTCCCGAAACCATCTCAAAAAGTCCACCTCGTCTATACGGTTCCGCCGCCATAGACGGCGCGTCAATCGGACGCACCGTTTAAGAGTTACGGCTCCCAGAATGCAAGGGGGCCTATCCGGGATGGTCCACCCCGGCCGGCCCGGTCCGAGCCGCCGGCCCGCTGGTCACAATCCGCCTCAAACCGCCAGTCCAGAGCGGGTCCGGCCCTCCTCATCCGACATGCCAAGTGGTCGATCTCCTGTTGCAATGAAGGACTCGCCTTATACGGGTCCTTGCCTACTATGAAACGGACCGGCTGAAGGTGGTCCTCGTTGACCCTAGGAAGACCCGCACGCGGGTCTTTCCTCCTCCGCCGGACGCGACCGGCTCGCCGGACTCCTCCATGGCACCCAGACAATCCACTCGTCCACGGTCGCTCAACATCTCCCCTAGCATCCACGCTCACCCGGTCTTGTGCCGAACCCCCCCCCCCCCCCCCCCCCACACCGCCGACCGCCAAAGCCACCAGCGCGCTGCCTCTTCCGCCGAGCCTCGTCGCCGCTCGAACCCGTTGGAACCCGAAAACCCGCGACCTTCGACGATCAACACCAGCCTCCTCCGAGCATGGATATTGATTCCAAAAGAAGCATCAGAAATGGAAAAAACTATACTACACAACCATGGGATTTTATCGATAATCTGACAGAGTTTCGATTCAAATAATTGAGCTCGAAGTAGGTGCGTTGAAAGAGAAAAATGCAAACGACAAATCCTACCTTGTGGGCATTTCCCGGAGCTTCGCCGCTGATCCGCCACCTTGATGGAGCTTCCATGCCAGAGCTGCCTTGCCGGAGGTGGAGGAGGAGATGGATAGATCCTCATTCCTACTGTCCAGGTGAGGGAGAGGAAGAGGGTGGAGGTGACTTAAGCGTTTAAAGAGAAACACTTAACCACCCGCTCGTCGGCCCGAACCCGAACCCTCAGCAGGGTCGAGGTTAAAACCCCCCTAGGGTAAACACCACATCCCGAGCACAACAGTTGTTTCAGAATATTAATCTGAGACCCCGTTCAAATGTTATTAAACTTAGCGCCCAAGGCCGCCAAATTACGAAAACGCCCTGGGGCCATTTTTCACAAACAGCACGCGCCCGCGAAACTTATACCCCTACTTGGGTAAACGGCACACTCCGAACTCAACAGTGCTCTCAGTTTTCCGATCTGAGCCAGCGTTTAAGAGATACGCGCGTTTCACCATTAATCGAATAAATTAATTTATTTAATCTGTTTAAAGTTTCTAGAAGCGGACTAGGGGTCCAAACATCCAACGCCGACACGTTTTATGTCGTTCTTAGGGTAAACACCCCATTCTGGACCCATCCGTACACTTGGATCTCTGATCCGGATCACCGTTAAGGTGTTATCCCATTTATTTGGCATTCCCAGTGTGAACACAATGAAAATTTAATTTCGGCCACTCCGGGGCTCGGAACCGCACGCCGTCTGAAGGAGCTGCTCTGGATTATTATCAAGAATATTCCAAAGACTTTCGTAGAAAAAACCGGGTTCTTACATTTTTATAATATTTTTTTGTGGTTTTATCATGGGGATTTTTTGGACAGAATAATTTTTTTTGAATGGTTTTTGGAATATTCAGAGTTGGTGGAAAAGTTTTCCAAAAAATGATCCCTAACCTATAAAACCAATAAAACATTTATAGTGATGTATTTTATAGTAGGTAACAATTTTCTCAAATTTTTCACCCTCTTAGGATAAACTATACACCCTACCCCCCCCCCCCTTGAATAGGCTGATAATTAAGGTGAATTTTTTTTATAACCATGTGCATATACCTTGAAAATCCTTTGCATAGATTTAATTAATCAAATAATTGATTTCAGAACATATAACCCATATTACTTCATGCTAACATGACACAATCTCACACTAAATAATTAGGATTAGATATCACCCATCTCACATTATATATAAAAATACAATATTGTTCCTTTTTTAGGAATGAATCTTGATATAGGATTGATGAATCATGATTCTTTTGAATTGGATCAAGTTATTGTATATAGATTTCATTCTTTATTTTGATTTTTTTTATTCTACTTCAGTTGGGGAATTTTTTGGGGAGTGACAATAATAAATATTTAGATTTTTTTTATATTATTAAATTAAAAATATTATTTATTTAAATTAATTGTATATAATTTTAAAATCTATATTTCATGATTATCAATTGAATCATGAAATTAATTAATAATTTATTGTACATTAAGAAATTAATTATTTGTGGAGTTGGTTGATTAATAAGGTTATCAAATTATTCATTCAACTGGGTTCTGTAATTTTCCAATTACATTGATGATGAAATAAATTTAATTTAATTTATAGTCTATAACAGATTTTTTCAAGTTTATGCTAATTTAATATTATTGGATTTGTATTTATTAATTATTTAATTATGTAATGGTTTATTGTGGTTATGGAATTGATGGGAAATAGAATTGAGTAATAGGTTAATTAATGAAATAATGAATTAGTTTACCATGGGGAATATGTGATGAATTGACTTGAATGTAATGAGTTAATCGATTATATGGTTAAATTATAGATAAAAGGCTTAGTATTGAATTTATCATATTATTCCATTTTATTTAATTGTGGTCCATGTTTGTTGTGATAAACTGAAATGGTCTAATAGGATGTGTGATATTCAGAAAAACGAGATTATTTGGCATGTCTTGGTATTATTTTGGATTTTTTTATTTGTGTGATGTGTTGATATAAAATTTTGGTTCTTGAATTTATGCTTCAAAAACCCATATGTGATTATTGAGGTGTGAAACACGGACTAATTATACATATAACCATATGTGAGAACTGAGGTTTGGGATTAGGACTGATACTCCAAATCCCCATGTGATATAGAAACTATTAGATAGGGATTGTGGCCCCAAATATCCATGTGACATTGAGTTGTGGTATAGGGGATGAGGCTCCAAATACCCACGTGGTGTTAGACATAATACTCTACTCACGTGTGTTGACATTTGACTATGTATCTAATTTCCAATTATATGATTTTTATTGAAATTATAAAATATAAACATGATTTTGTGAAAGTTTCTAGACATATAAACATGCAAAATAAGGTATTGAAAGATTGAGTGCCTTCTATAACACAAGGACTTATGGGGTTTAATTAAAAAATAATTTAGATTTGGTTACTATTTTCATATGAATATTAATTTTTTCATTATAAAATTTTATTCATTATTATTCAATGTATATTTTTTTTTGACGCAATTTTATATGTCCTACTAAGTTGTACTCACACCCTACATCAGATTCTTTTACTGTACATGAATACAATTTATATTTGTAGGATAAGTTAACTGAAATAGTCCTCTATCAGTGGGATAATTTGGTTGCTGCATAAATGAGGGAATAATATGTGATTTGGAACATACATTGGAGATGTTATATAATAATTATTTTTAATTTTTTCATATTGAATCATGACATGTATTTGAGCATGACCTATTTATGTTTTTAGTTTAGGATACTATACTCATGTTTTAGTCATCATATGATACTATTTTTGGTTTGGATATTAGTTATATTATTATATTATTCAAATTTATCTTTATTTTTGTGATACTTTGATAAAGGAGGAATAGTCTCCCCGTGATCAATATTAAACCATTATTACTAGATGAAGTCATCTAGCTTGTGAAGAGTAGTGTTTGAGGTCATTGGACTGACTATTTTGGGGAACCAGGGTGTGGCACCAAAGTCAGGAAATTATAGTGAAGGTAATTTTCCTGTCCTTATCTTTTAAAAAAAATTAACTATTGGATTTAAATTATATTACTATAATAGAATAAATAAAAATATTTATATTCTTATTTTTTTAAAATAATTTCAATACGTTAGTAAATTTTGAAATTATGATTTTAAATATAGATTATATTTTTCAAAATTAATGATCACTAAATTTTCAACATTTATTTTAAAATTAAATTAGGAAATTTATAGAAAAATGTATTTAGAAAAAATTCCCTTTTAAAGAAATATAATATAAAAAATTCAACTCTAAAATCCAATCCAAAAATTATTTTATTATTTTATTTAAAAATGTAAAAAATTATATTTCAATACTAATCCAAAAATAAAACTTCAAATTTAAAATACATGATTTAAAAATTTAAATTTTTTGTAAAAATTTGTATTTTTCCTTTTCATATAAAAGTCAATCATTTCAAAAAATTATAAAAACTTTACCATATGCAAATTTTTATATAATTATTTAAAAAAGATACTTATTTCATCAAAGAAAACTTCTAATAGTTTCAGAGAATAATTATATTATTCTATCAAAAGTTTACTAAATAATAATTATTAATGAATTCATATTGATGATTAAAATGATTTAATAATACTAAGTGATTATTTTTAATTAATGAATTAATGAATTATTAACGGGTTGTAAAAATTATATTTGACACCTTATTTAGCAATATTCCTTCTATCAAATTCAATATATAGGTTATAGCGGTCACGTATAACAATAAGAAAATCTTTTTTTAAACATAGTGTTTCTTATCATGTACTCTATCAAAACTACTGTTTCATTTAAAAAATTAGTAGGATGTGGTAGGAAATTTCTAAAACATCTCATCAAAAAGAGAGAAACAATTGAGACAACACATAAATATCTCTAAAGAAATTATTTTCTAATGAAAGTTTTTGGGAATTATGCACATGAAATATCTTCAAAAAATTTTGTAAAAAATAAAATAAATACCTTATTTTGTTATATGTGGATGGTTATAAAACAATGACATCATTATAAATAATTTTTTTATATTTTAATCTGATGATATTATTTATAATTTGGTTTTTAAATATTTTTATTTAATTTTTAATGTATTATTTATTAAATTTTCAAAAATTAATTCTTTTTATTTAAAAATATAGTTTAATTATAAGAAAATAGTGTCTGAAAGAAGTAATTTTTATATCATTTATGAGAAATTTTATTTTAATTGATGTTTTTACAAGTAATTACTTTTCTATTTCGATATTTCAAAGTGAATAAATGTATTTTAATGAAAAATTTCATTTTTTATTAAATTAAATCCCCCTAATGAGTGTGTTATATTTATATATTTGATTTTACGATATAATATTATCATGTAAGGATGATTTTGTTATTTCACTCAAAATGGAATATATTTATAAATTCAAAAATAATTAATGTTATCATATATCCCATCATTCCTGAGTGACCTTGATTTTAATGTTATTTTTATGTTTCAATTTAATATTACAATGTATTGATGTCAACATTTTACATTTATTTTAATTTTGGAAATTTATAGTAAATAAAAAAGGGAAGTTAAAAATGAAACATTAAATTCATGTGTTTTTTAATCGATAACATTTATAATTTATTTTAATATTTTCATCCTCTCCATGAATATGAAAAATATTACTTATAATTAGTAACATTATTTTGGTTCACATTGATTGTTTTTAATATTTTCAACACATGTAGATAAATTGGTTATTATTGAAATGTGTTATTATTGTGAATGTTTGTGTTTATATAAGATTAAGGAGGAAATAAATCAAAATATTCATCATTCTAAATTATAAATACTATTAAATATATTTTTGATATGAATCAAGTATATATTTTATGTGGTTGTGTATGATACAATCCCACTCATGTATTTTTCCAAGGAGCTCATCTTCATTCTCTATGACTCCTCATCATATAGGTAGAGTAATTTTATTGGTCAATGAAATTATAATGACAAAAAAAATGTGATGATCATTAATAGAATACAAGAATAAAATCCATGATGGATAGCATACGATATTTACCTTAATGTGATGTGGATTGAATTTGATACACGATTTCTTGGTATGGTGTAGGGCATTCTTCCGGAAATGTAACCAATAATATTAGTGGTAATGAATCTAATGCATTCATTTTAATATAAAAATATATTATTAAGGAAATTATTATAAATTTATTATTATGATCAGTATGTAATTATGTCTCATTAATATTGAACATTCTGTTTATCATAGGCATGAGATGTGTTGTAGGTCGTTATTCAGTAAGAATGTATAGAGTGTGAATCATTTTGGTTTAGCCATCCTGCCATATAGTTTTAGAGATGGATATGTAATCACCTATTTATGTGTTGTATAATTTCCATATGAACTAATATATATTTTATTATTTGTTTCGATGTTAAATAATTTTTTATTTAAAATGTTGTATTTTGTGATATTTGTAGCTGAAACATTACTACTATTCATTCTATTGATGTTATAGAGTATGTCGTGGATTTATATGAATTTTAAATATTATTTATTTGTTTCTGCATATTCCCCCAGTTACAATTAAAATTTAATTGGTTTTTATCACCTATTTAAACAATAATTATAATAATAAAATATACACCGATTTATTTATAGTTCAATCCTAATTATTGATGTTACTGCTAATATATTTCATATTAATTGAATGTTTTTCTAATCACTACTAAATATTTCGAAAACATATAAATGAACTAACCAATTTGAAATATATTAATAGTGGATATAATTACCACAAAATTTTATAATAATGATATATTTTATAAAAAAAAATTTAGTACTTTATGGTTTCAAAAATGATAACAACAAAAGAATCAATGCGGTTCCGAAATATAATAATGAATAAAAACATCCACTAAATAATTATTGATAAATTAAATTGAAACTACTTTTAAAAAAACTATGGATTAGTTAGAAAAATATTTTACAAACATCCATTTAAAAAATAATCTATGGGATTTTTCATTCTTTTTATAAAATAACATTAGATATAGAAATAACATAAATCATCCTAGAATCTGTAGTTAATAGATGTTATATTGGTACGAAATAAATATGTTTAAGTTCATCAAAGTTGATTCCCAATGATATCATTTCAATATTTCACACCAAAATTAAAAACATATAAGCATCATGAATAAATCATGAAAATTATAATTCTATTTATAAATGGATATATATCCTTCTTTGTAGTTTATTTGAAATTTTTGACACTCGTTTTTTTATTCAACTGTATTTTCTCTCGTTATATAATTAAAATACCTTTTGGTTGGTCCGAGGTGCCTTCTTCTACCCATCATCTTATAATATTATTATATTTAAAACATTATTAATATTTTTATTGATCTCATGAATTTCTATTAAATATATGAAGTATTTTATATAACAACATCATTATGGATGAAGTTCAATATTTGGAAGATATTAAAATTATAATGTAGTGGAATGAGAAAATTTTATCCACATTGATGATGATAATTATATAGATATAGACACCAAAAGGTAATAATCAGTCAATGGATTCAGATGATTTCCCATATAACATATGGTAACCCATGATTTATTATGGCCTTTAAAGGGGAAATGAAACCTTTTCTCTATTGCGTTACTTAGGGTGCATACCTCATCCTTCTTTTGTTTATATCATGTGGTCTGGTGTTTCCCCATTCTTCTCATCCTAAAAATCCATTTAGAGTGAGTATTTTAGTGGACTATATTAGTTATTTAGGGGAATTTTTCTCTATTAATATTCTATAATAATATCTCCTATTCAAATTAAAAAAATTTAACCCCCTTCTATAGATTTGGATTTGATTACACCAATGCATCATTGAATGACTGATAATATGTTGTGTCCTTTCTACCTAGAAAGACAGATAACTATTTTCACCATTTGAAGACACATATTTATTATTAATATACATTTCTATTTTTATTTTTATAGGAATTTATTTAATTTTAATAATTAATGATCATAGAATTAGTGATTCTTGATACTTAATTCCCGAGGGATTACGTCGAGCATCCACCATGAACCACCAATGTGTTTTATGATGTGTTTTAATAGTTACAAAGACATTTGGTAGTTTCTAATTTTTATGAATTTGTTTAATAAAATGTTATAATAAATTAGTAGTGTTATATTTAATATTTGAGATATATTTTAGGTTCTTTTAAACTTCTAGAGGTATCCATGAGTTTCATGAGTTAGGAAAATCTTGAGAGGGTCATAATGAACATATGAGGAGCTGTCACCTAGAAATTTTGAATAGTTATTTGTTATCAATTTTAGATAGGTGGTCATGGTAATAAACCAATTTATTTATTAATGTTATATATATATATATATATATATAAACACACCAGTACTTATATATGAATCTATGTGTTTGTGATATCACCCATATTTGTTTTTGTATTTTCATCAAATTATATAATAATCTAATTTAAATATTAAATATTAAATTTAAATTTTATACTCTTAGTAAAATAAATAATTGTTATACAGGGTGCATGGGACCCCCTGGGGTATTATTTAATTGTTATTTTCATCATTATTTAATGGAATAAGACAACAATAATAGGATACATTGTTACATATATGCCACCAAGAGGGGGTGATACATGGCATGCCATGGACCAAATGTATAGGTGTGTAATGACCCCTAAGATGCATTTAACTGATGTGGGATGATCATAGTTAGAGAGTAAATGGGTTTTGTGAGTTTAATGTAATATTGTGGATCATGACATAAATGTTTCCATTGATCCATCACTTTATACTATGACTCGTCTCACACAGACCTGAGACTTCTAAGGTTATCATCTGACTTCGGTGATGCTCAGGTATAGGGCGTCTTTGAGAAAAGGGAGTAGGTGTGACATGATATTAGTGATTTTTTCTCACAATTGGGGTGAATTATAAATATTAATGAAATCAGGGATCCCTATAGAATCCCATTGAAGAGAAAACCATAGAATTTATATGTGATTATTCATAAGGATAATAAAAGTTGTAACATAAAACCATTATCAACCATGTGAGATTGAATGGATATGGATAGAGTTAAATACATGGGCGACTGAATAGACATTTGAATGGTTTATTTTAGTATTTTTTTCTGGTATGTGATCTCCAATGGTACTTGATTGTTTTCCATTGGTCCTATAACTACATTGAATTTTTGGAATACCTAAAAATAACCTATTTACATAGATAATACACTAGTATACCTTTAGGTTTGTGATTTGTTCTCATGGTATATTGTGGAAGGATGCCTATAATGGATGGAATCTAGTATTTTGGTTCATATAGGAGTATATTCATGTATTTTTTTCCATATATCTGGTATTAAATAATATGTGACCATATGTGTAGGAATGTTAAGAATTGTAGGGATTAATATGATATTGTGGCACCATTATAACTGATATGGTGATGGGATTAAAATGGTGATACTAATAGACCATTATGAATACCCATGATTACCTAAAATAAAATAGTACTATAAGGTCACAAGTCATTTCTTAACCTCAATCACATATGTTAATTATCATGAGGTAGTATGATGGATCTCCTTAATTTTTTCCTAGTATACTCCCATATGATTATACAGATGAAGTAGAGATGTATTCATTGGTGTGACAATAGATATAAGATACCCATAATAAATAATTAATTAACTATGGATTTTCCCTTTTATTTTTTCACTATCTCATTTTAAAGACTCGTAAAATTCAAGGGAAATTTTTTTCTTATTTTTCGTTAAATTTTACAAGAGCGCGGTTTCAGACGGCACCTGATTTCGAGGCCCGGAGTTCCCGGAATTAATTTCTGAAGTTTGGCTCGGGTACGTTCAGTGAACGAACGAGCGGGTTTTCCTAACTTTTGATTCGGTGCACGGAATTGAAATCCGAGGGCACCGATGAACTCGCAGCACCGATATTCTCTTAAAGAGACCTTTTCGGAAGTTGCGTTTGTTGCGGGTTGAAAGTTAGTTTTGGGGTTTTAGTTTGAGTTAAATAAAATTTGTGAAGAAAAAATTTTATTATAACTTGATAAAACCTACCAAAGGGGGTTGGAAGTGGGACCCACACCCACTTAACCTCCCTTGGGAGGATTAAGTGTGGTGGGGCCCACACGAACCCCTAAACCTTTCATCTTCTCCCAACTTACTTAACCCCTCATTAAATGAAATGAGTTATTTAATTTGGAGTTAATCCTTTTGAATTTCAAACTTTGGAAATTCTTTTGTGTTGATGTGTTAATAAAATAAGATAGTGTCTTATTTTATTTTGGTTAATAGCTTTGGCCACCCTGAGAGCTTTTGGGAGATTTTCTTCTTCTTCTTCAACTCTGACGAAGAACACGAAGAACGCTCAACTTGACGAAGAATGCTCAAGTTCCGACGAAGAACGCTGCTCCGCTCTTCTTCATCTTCCATGTCAACGAGAGGGAACGCCGCTTCCTCCTCGGATTCCCTTCGTCGACATAAGAGGTTTCGCCAATGACGTGTCACATCGGACACCTCTCTTTGTCAACGGAATTGACGAACGACGACCGCGATGCCCGATCTCCGCGACGTTGACTTCCGCGGACGTTGTCAGATCTTCGAACCTATACCCGAGGTAGGGGTTGTTGATTTTTGGTTTAATTATTTTATTCTTGATCATGAATTTAGGAAGTCTAACGTGTGGCTTTGAAATATTTTAAGTTGCGTTATTGCTTAACGTGAGGGGGCCGGACAGCATGAACACGGCCGAACCCCCTCCATCGTTCTTGTTGTATTGTTTGCGGGTGGATGAATCAAGGTGGCGTGGTGCCGTCGCACCACGTGGATATACGCCCAATCCTTATTACGCGACGCCGTCGCGCCGCGCCATGGAGGAAACATCAAGAACGCGACGCCGTCGCGCCGCGTTGAAGAAATCGAGGTACGGCGGAGGGGCGCGGTGCTGTCGCACCGCGCCGGATGACGAAAACCGCGGCTGGTTCCGGGCCGCGGCGGAAGAGAAGACCAGTGGCCAGGCCGCCGGCGTCGGAAGCCGAAGTGGGGGGCAGTTTCCTTGTGGGGGGCAAAGCCCCCCGTTTCCTGCCAATCAAGCCCCCCACGTGGGGGGGGGGGGGGCGGTTTGCAAATAGGGGGTGCGGCATATAGCCGCGCCGACTTCCAATCAGCGGGGGAATTGAATTCCCCCCATGCCGGCCGGGCTGGGTCGGACCCGGGGGGGGGGGGGTCGGGCAGGGTCGGCCCGGACCCGGACCCCCCCGTTTCGAATCATTTACGGCCTTTTGGCCATAACTTGAGCCTCGGACCTCCGATTGACGAACCGTCTGCGGAAACGCGATCCTTGGATCGAGACGGTCGTTTCGGTTTATCGCACTCAAGGTTTCGGATTACTTTGTGTTCGGTCGGGTTGGTTCATTCACGAAACCAACCGGGCCTTCGGAGCGGAAACACTCATATCTTGAGCTACGGACGTCCGATTGACGTGCCGTCAGCCATGTTGTGTTCCTCTTAGTGAGACGGATCTTTTGGCATACTCCGCCCGAGGTTTGGACACAGGTGGAGTACAGTCGGGTTGGTTTTGCCATAAAAACCAACCGGGCCCCGGAGACGAAAATGCCAATAACTCTCAGACTGGGCGTCCGATCGACGCGCCGACTGTTGCGTTGAGTTCCTGTTGACGATACGGAACTTTTGGATACATCAACTCTGGTCTTCGTGACATTTCATGTATCAGCCTCTCGGCTCGTGGAGTGGACCCTCCGAACGAGTTTGTTGTGTGCGGGAACCCTAGTGCTGGCTGCGACTGTTACTGTGACTACTACTGCTACGATAGCTACTGTGACTGCGACGACGACAGTACAGAGATCCTGTGTGGATTCGACGACGACGACTACAGCACTCAGCGATCCTACGTGGGTCAGTGCTACAGGTCCTGTGTGGGCCCGATCCTGTGTGGGTCCGATCCTGTGTGGGTCCTTGCGCTCAGCGGTCCTGTGTGAACCAGCGCCTACAGGTTCTGTGTGGGCCCGATCCTGTGTGGGTCTTTGCGGGGGTTAGTTACCTATCGATCCTTCGTGGTTCCGACGACTTAGATGGATCATTGATCATCTTTATCGTCCTTGAAGAAGTATACTTGTGTGAGTTGAATCCTATTGCTTTCCTGTGTGGATTGTGTTGTGCAATCCTGTGTGGATTACGTTTTGCTTTCCTGTGTGGAATACGTTTACTTTCCTGTGTGGACTGAGTTGTACTTGGGCTCGGAGGTTGGAGAGTATTTGAATTGATGACCTAGGTATTTGTATGGGCATATACCTAAGCAGTGTCGGTTGTTATTTTGTGATTGTACCTTTCTTCGTGGTTTATCCTTAGTGGATTTGAGAGACCTTCAGGGGTCTCGGGGTCCCTACTGAGTAGCTTATACTCACCCCTGCATGGGCTTTGCCCACACTACGTTGTGTTGGTTGCAGACGACGGACAGCTTTGACCTTAGCTGGGGCATGCAGAGCGGGACGGTACCTGGAGGTGGACCACTAGGCGGGACGTGCTCGGAGCGGACGGCGGGACCCATGGAGCAGAGGAGCTATCTGTACCCACCCTTCAGGTGGGATTTCCAGTGGACAGCTCGGAGTAGCGGCTTTTACTTTTCAGTTGCTGTTTTCCCTTTCGAGTTGTACTTTACTTTCAGTTTGGGTTTGTATTCTGGCCCATTTACTTTTCCGCACTTTCAGTTGTACTCTGCTTTTGTTTTGTGTTTACTTTCCGCTTGTTTACTCTGTGGTGTTTGTTTACTTTACAAAGGAAATGCCTTCCCTTTTTACCGGGATTTACGCCTTGGTGCTAGTCGCCAGCCCCTGGCCTATGGAAGTCGGGCTTGGGGTAGTCACGGCACGGACCCCGAGGGCGGGTCGTGACAAATTGGTATCAGAGGAGTTCGGTTCTACCGCAAACTCTGATCTTTTCTATGTGAAGCAATAATGTTTAGCGTATTGAGTGTGGTTATCAGTCCAGGGAGTCCAGTGTTGGTGCGGCGGCCGACGTATCCGTACACCAGGACCCTGACTTCTAATTTCCGACTTAATGCATGAAAACATTGATTGCGTGTGTGTTTCAAAGTTTTGTTTGTGATTACTTATATCAGCTCACCAGGTATAATGTTCTGACCGTGGTGCACTTGTTTCCTTTTCAGGATGGCCCCACGACGGCAGCCAGCTAGGGTTCCGAGAGTCGAGCGTGACGACAGCCCACCGAGCGACGAGGCCTCGGTGCAGGGCCCTTTGCCAGCAGTGGCACCGGCGGTAGCTTTACCCGCCGAGCCCCCGATGCTTCTAGCAGCAGCCGCTGACGATGCACGTCGCCTCAGCGCACTGCATGAGTTTCAGCGCCAGCGACCGCCCAGGTTTCGCGGGGAGACGGATCCCCAGGCAGCAGAGGACTAGCTGGAGGCAGTAGTACGAGTGTTTAGGCTAGTGAGGACACCAGCAGAACTCATGGTGATCCTCGCTGCGAGCCTACTACACGCAGCAGCAGGACGATGGTGGAGCTTGATGCTCCAGGTGCACGATGAGGCATCTCTACTTTGGACGGACTTTGAGAGCCTCTTCCGCTCGGAGTTCTTCCCAGCCACCCTTCGTGCGGTGCGTATCCAGGAGCTTCTACAGCTGCGGCATGGTAGCATGACGGTCGCTCAGTACTCGGCGAGATTTACCGATCTCTCGCGCTACTCGACCGACATGGTACGGGACCCATTCTTCCGGGCCCGGACCTTCAAGAAGGGTTTGAGACACGAGATCAGGGCATCGCTGATCTCCCTCAGCATACTGACTCAGACAGGAGTACTGGAGCGGGCCCTTCTGATCGAGAGCTTCCTTGCTGAGTCTACACCAGCACAGCGACCCACCGTAGGGCGGCACGTGGCAGAGTCATCTGCAGCAGGCAGTCGACGGATGACTCAGGGGTCCAGACAGACCAGACCTTCGGGCAGACGATCTCAGGGCACTGGCTCAGCAGTGCGGGGCACACAGCGCGGAGCCAGTCTTACGAGAGGCAGACAGTGCTACTCGTGCGGCGGGCAGGGCCACATGGCTCGTGACTGCCCGACCCGTCGTGCCGAGGAGCAGCAGACAGTTGATGGACCACCAAGGCAGAGGCAGAGGGTCGACCGTGGCAGTCCGCAGGGAGGAGGCGGACGAGGCAGAGGAGCTGGACGAGCAGCCGGTGGTGGCCGACGCTTTGAGGCTCTACCACCACCACCACCAGGAGGTCCACCCCGACCACAGGGAGCTGGCGGGCAGTGACAGGCACAGCTCCAGGCAGCAGAGGCCTATGACCACGGCGCACCCGAGATGATTCGAGATACTATCTGTGTCTACTCCACCCTTGCTGCAGTTCTTATAGACACAGGAGCGAGTCACTCTTTCATAGCAGCTGCCCTTGTTCGGAGCTCGGAGATTCCGACAGAGCTGTTGGCTCGATCCTTACGGCTAGAGACTCCTACGGGAGCAGACTCGACAATTACGCACTGGTGCCGGTAGTGTGAGCTTACTCTAGGAGGCGAGAGCTTCGGCTGGGATCTTCTTGTAGCAGCGTCGAGCCCTTACGACGTCATCTTGGGCATGGATTGGCTATCTACGGTCCATGCACAGATTGACTGTTTTAGGCGCAAGGTGCGATGTGTGTGCACCGATGGGAGCAGGTTCACCTTCACCGGCGAGAAGGGAGCCTTTGCAGCACAGGATGGACTTCCGCGGAGCAGAGGACATCCCATCACTCATCAGTTGGCTAGCCTCATCCTTGGAGCAGTTGACGTGTGGAGTCCTGGTTTTCATTCAGTGGTGGATCAGTTTGCGAACTTTTTTCCCGACGATGTTCCAGGGCTACCTCCTCGCAGAGAGGTAGACTTTTATATTGACTTGTACCCCGGGACAACCCCGATATCTACTCCAGCATATCGTATGGCCCCCGCCGAGCTTCGAGAGCTACGGGTATAGTTGGAGGACTTGCAGGGCAAGGGGTTCATCCGACCCAGTGTTTCACCCTGGGCTTCCCCGATTTTGTTCGCCAAGAAGGCGGACGGGAGCTTGCGACTTGGTGTTGACTATCGTCGCCTGAACTAGGTGATAGTGAGGAACAAGTATCCGCTACCGAGGATTGATGACCTCTTTGACCAGCTCAAGGGAGCACGGTGGTTCTCGAAGATAGACCTCAGGTCAGGCTACCATCAGCTCAGAGTCAGAGACGAGGATGTGCAGAAGACGGCCTTCAGATGTCGGTATGGCCACTATGAGTTCTTGGTTATGCCTTTTGGTGTAACCAATGCTCCAGCAGTGTTCATGGATCTCATGAACAGGATCTTTCAGCCGTACCTCGATCGGTTTGTCGTGGTCTTCATCGACGACATTCTGATTTACTCTGCGACAGAGGAGGAGCACGCCTATCACTTGCGAGTTGTACTAGACACACTCCGAGAGCACCAGCTTTATGGTAATCTCTCGAAGTGCCAGTTCTGGATACGTGAGGTCCACTTTTTGGGACACGTTATCTCTGAGGCGGGAGTTTCAGTGGATCCCGCGAAGATTGAGGCTGTGTTAGCTTGGGAGCCACCCAGGAGCGTGACTAAGGTTCGGAGTTTCTTGGGACTAGCTGGATACTATCGGAGATTCGTGCCAGACTTCTCTAGAGTTGCGGCACCACTCACAGCTTTGACGAAGAAGGGGAAACCCTTCGTGTGGTTAGACAGATGTCAGCAGAGCTTCCAGGAGCTGAGATAGAGTTTGACTAGCGCACCCATCTTGAGGTTGCCCGAGGAGGGAGTAGGGTACGTAGTCTACTGCGATGCATTAGGGACCGGACTTGGATGTGTTCTGATGCAGGAGCGGGCAGTGATCGCCTATGGATCACGTCAGTTGAGGCCGCATGAGCAGAACTACGCTACCCATGACCTGGAGTTAGCAGCAGTAGTCTTCGCTCTGAAGACATGACGACACTATCTGATGGGTGAGCGCTTTACAGTCTTTTCTGATCATCAGAGTCTCAGGTATATCTTCTCGCAGAAGGACCTGAACCTGAGACAGCAGCGATGGCTCGAGTTCCTCCAGGACTATGACTTTGAGATAGTCTATACTCCTGGGAAGGGGAACGTAGTAGCCGATGCCCTCAGCAGGAGGACGGGCATTCAGCTACTTGAGGAGGCAACAGAGCAGCTAGCCTCTTTACAGATATCCTTCGTGGATAGAGATGGAGCAGCCTTCCTTCAGTCTCTCACAGTCACTCCTCCACTTCAGCAGCGAGTCAGGGAGGCACAGCGTGAGGACGCTGACTGTGAGACACGACGTGCTCAGATATCCTCGGGACAGGCACCTGATGGTTTCTCCCTTGGAGCAGAGCACGCCATCCTTTTCAGAGGACGTACCATGGTACCAGTAGCTTTGCGAGAGGAATTTCTGAGAGAGTTTTACACTTCGCCTTTGGCGGTACATCCTGGAGTGGTGAAGATGTACCAGGACCTCAGACGACAGCACTGGTGGCCGGGCATGAAGAAGGCTGTAGCAGAGTTCGTTTCTCGATGCCTTACCTGCCAGCAGGTGAAGGCAGAGCATCAGGTACCAGCAGGCTTGGTACAGCCCTTGGAGGTTCCGGAGTGGAAGTGGGATGGCATATCTATGGACTTCGTGACTGGACTTCCACACACTTCCAGAGGTCACGACTCCATCTGGGTGATTGTTGACCGACTCACCAAGTCGGCACACTTCTTACCCATCAAAGAGCAGGGCTCAGTAGAGAGCTTGGGACGTCTCTACGTTCAGGAGATTGTGCGGCTCCACGGTGTGCCATCATCTATCGTCACCGATCGAGATGCCCGCTTTACTTCCCGGCTTTGGAAGGGGTTACAGGAGGCGTTCGGGACGCAGCTACGTCTGAGCACAGCCTTTCACCCTCAGACGGATGGTCAGACGGAGAGGACCATTCAGACTCTCGAGGACATGCTCCGTGCATGTGTCCTCGACTATGGTCGTAGCTGGGAGGACCACCTACCCTTGGTGGAGTTTGCGTACAACAACAACTACCACTCCACCATCGGGATGGCACCATACGAGGCGTTGTACGGCCGACCATGTAGATCTCCTTTGTGCTGGACAGACCCTGGGGAGTCAGCACTGGTGGGACCGGAGATGGCCTAGGCCACGACAGAGAAGGTTCAGGTCATCCAGGAGCGGATGAGGACAGCTCAGAGCCGGCAGAAGTCATCTGCTGACAGGAGGCGGAGGCCACTAGAGTTCGAGGATGGCGACCACGTCTTCTTGCGGGTCTCACCTCGACGTGGTATTCGGAGATTTGGCCGAGGCGGCAAGTTATCTCCGCGCTTCATCGGACCCTTCCAGGTCCTCAGCAGGGTTGGCGAGGTGGCTTATCGCCTGGCTCTACCACCTCAGTTGCACCGGGTGCACGACGTCTTCCACGTATCCCAGCTGAGGATATACGTGCACGACCCGACGCACATCATTGATCATGGGGAGCTTGACGTTGACGATGGGGAGACCTTTACGGAGGTCCCGGTGGAGATAGAGGATCGACAGGAGCGGGTCCTGCATGGGAGATCGATTCCTCTTGTGTGCATCAGATGGCAGCACGGGAATCTCTAGGAGAGCACATGGGAGCGGGAGGCTCAGATGCGTGCTCAGTACCCTCATTTGTTTCCCTAGTTTTTGATGTATCTTTACGGGGACGTAAAGCCCTGAGGTGGGAGTAATGTAAAGACCCGTAAAATTCAAGGGAAATTTTTTTCTTATTTTTCTTTAGAATTTTACAAGAGCGCGGTTTCAGACGGCACCTGATTCCGAGGCCCGGAGTGCCCGGAATTAATTTCTGAAGTTTGGCTCGGGTATGTTTAGTGAACGAACGAGCGGGTTTTCCTAACTTTTGATTCGGTGCTCGGAATTGAAATCTGAGGGCACCGATGAACTCACAGCACTGATATTCGCTTAAAGAGACCTTTTCGGAAGTTGCGTTTGTTGCGGGTTGAAAGGTAGTTTTGGGGTTTTAGTTTGAGTTAAATAAAATTTGTGAAGAACAAATTTTATTATAACTTGATAAAACCAAACAAAGGGGGTTGGAAGTGGGACCCACACCCACTTAACCTCCCTTGGGAGGATTAAGTGTGGTGGGGCCCACACGAACCCTTAAACCTTTCATCTTCTGCCAACATACTTAACCCCTCAATAAATGACATGAGTTATTTAATTTGGAGTTAATCCTTTTGAATTTCAAACTTTGGAAATTCTTTTGTGTTGATGTGTTAATAAAATAAGATAGTGTCTTATTTTATTTTGGTTAATAGCTTTGGCCACCTTGAGAGCTTTTGGGATATTTTCTTCTTCTTCTTCAACTCTGACGAAGAACACGAAGAATGCTCAACTTGACGAAGAACGCTCAAGTTCCGACGAAGAACGCTGCTCCGCTCTTCTTCGTCTTCCGTGTCAACGAGAGGGAACGCCGCTTCCTCCTCGGATTCCCTTCGTCGACATAAGAGGTTTTTCCAACGACGTGTCACATCGGACACATCTCTTCGTCAACGGAATTGACGAACGACGACCGCGACGCCCGATCTCCGCGACGTTGACTTCCGCGGACGTTGTCAAATCTTCGAACCTATACCCGAGGAAGGGGTTGTTGATTTTTGGTTTAATTATTTTATTCATGATCATGAATTTAGCAAGTCTAACGTGTGGCTTTGAAATCTTTTATGTTGCGTTATTGCTTAACGTGAGGGGGCCGGACCGCATGAACACGGCCGAACCCCCTCCATAGTTCTTGTTGTATTGGTTGCGGGTGGATGAATCAAGGTGGCGTGGTTCCGTCGCACCACGCGGATATTCGCCCAATCCTTATTACGCGATGCCGTCGCGCTGCGCCATGGAGGAAACATCAAGAACGCGACGCCGTCGCGCCGCGTTGAAGAAATCGAGGTATGGCGGAGGGGCGCGGTGCCGTCGCACCGCACCGGATGACGAAAACCGCGGCCGGTTCCGGGCCGCGGCGGAAGAGAAGACCGGCGGCCGGGCCGCCGGCGTCGGAAGCCGAAGGGGGGACCGGAATTTCCGGTCCCGTTGGAGAAAACCGGCCGGCCAGCTGGCCGGCCGGATGCCATTAAACCGGGGGAATTAATCCCCCGGCCAGCAGTTTAAACTCCCCTCTTTAAGAGGGGGGCAGTTTCCTTGTGGGGGGCAAAGCCCCCCGTTTCCTGCCAATCAAGCCCCCCACGTGGGGGGGGGGTTTGCAAATAGGGGGCGCAGCATATAGCCGCGCCGACTTCCAATCAGCGGGGGAATTGAATTTCCCCCGCGCAGCCCCCATGCAGCGCCAGGCCGCCGCGGCCCCCGCGCCGCCGCGCCTCTGGCCGCCGGCCGGCCGGACGGGGTCGGACCCGGGTCGGGTCGTCCCGGTGCAGGCTGACCCGGGGGGGGGGGGGAGGGGGGGGGGTCGGGCCGGGTCGGCCCGGACCCGGACCCGGACCCCCCCGTTTCGAATCATTTACGGTCTTTTGGCCATAACTTGAGCCTCGGACCTCCGATTGACGAACCGTCTGCGGCAACACGATTCTTGGATCGAGACGGTCGTTTCGGGTTATCGCACTCAAGGTTTCAGATTACTTTGAGTTCGGCCAGGTTGGTTCATTCACGAAACCAACCGGGCCTTCGGAGCGGAAACGCTCATATCTTGAGCTACGGACGTCCGATTGACGTGTCGTCAGCCGTGTTGTGTTCCTCTTAGTGAGACGGATCTTTTGGCATACTCCGCCCGAGGTTTGGACGCAGGTGGAGTAAGGTCGGGTTGGTTTTGCCATAAAAACCAACCGGGCCCCGGAGACGAAAATGCCAATAACTCTCAGACCGGGCGTCCGATCGACGCGCCGACTGTTGCGTTGAGTTCCTATTGACGATACGGAACTTTTGGATACATCAACTCTGGTCTTCGTGACAGTTGATGTATCAGCCTCTCGGCTCGTGGAGCGGACCCTCCGAACGAGCTTGCTGTGTGCGGGAACCCTAGTGCTGGCTGCGACTGTTACTGTGACTACTAATGCTACGACAGCTACTGTGACTGCGATGACGACAGTACAGAGATCCTGTGTGGATTCGACGACGACGACTACAGCACTCAGCGATCCTACGTGGGTCAGTGCTACAGGTCCTGTGTGGGCCCGATCCTGTGTGGGTCCGATCCTGTGTGGGTCCTTGCGCTCAGCGGTCCTGTGTGAACCAGCGCCTACAGGTCCTGTGTGGGCCCGATCCTGTGTGGGTCTTTGCAGGGGTTAGTTACCTATCGATCCTTCGTGGGTCCGACGACTTAGATGGATCAGTGATCATCTTTATCGTCCTTGAAGAAGTATACCTGTGTGAGCTGAATCCTATTGCTTTCCTGTGTGGATTGTGTTGTGCAATCCTGTGTGGATTACGTTTTGCTTTCCTATGTGGAATACGTTTACTTTCCTGTGTGGACTGAGTTGTACTTGGGCTCGGAGGTTGGAGCGTATTTGAATTGATGACTTAGGTATATGAATGGGCATATACCTAAGCAGTGTCAGTTGTTATTTTGTGATTGTACCTTTCTTCGTGGTTTATCCTTAGTGGATTTGAGAGACCTTCAGGGGTCTCGGGGTCCCTACTGAGTAGCTTATACTCACCCCTGCACGGGCTTTGCCCGCAATACGTTGTGTTGGTTGCAGACGACGGACAGCGTTGACCTTAGCTGGGGCTTGCAGAGCGGGACGGTACCCGGAGGTGGACCACTGGGCGGGACGTGCTCGGAGCGGACGGCGGGACCCGTGGAGCAGAGGAGCTATCTGTACCCACCCTTCAGGTGGGATTTCCAGTGGACAGCTCGGAGTAGCGGCTTTTACTTTTCAGTTGCTGTTTTCCCTTTCGAGTTGTACTTTACTTTCAGTTTGGGTTTGTATTCTCGCCCATTTACTTTTCCGCACTTTCAGTTGTACTCTGCTTTTGTTTAGTGTTTACTTTCCTCTTGTTTACTCTGTGGTGTTTGTTTACTTTACAAAGGCAATGCCTTCCCTTTTTACCGGGATTTACGCCTTGGTGCTAGTCGCCAGCCCCTGGCCTATGGAAGGCGGGCTTGGGGTAGTCACGGCACGGACCCCGAGGGCGGGTCGTGACACTCATGAACTATTCTCTCCCTTATATATATGATTTATAGGGCCTTAATCCTCCTCAGAATCGGAAATACGACTAACTCTGTGAATCCCTATATACTATAGTGGGGTTCAGTAAGAGGGATTGATTGATAGGGAAGCATGTTGATTCCACATTGTCCACTAATCATCATGGTATATGTATGATAGTGGGATCCTAATGAAATTTAGTGGTGTTTCCTTGCGATTATTATCCGGTACAAATAAAATCCTTCACAATTCATAATAAAAATTATCAATCAAGGTCATAGACATGATGATTAATTATATTAATAAGGCATGGAGGAATTTAATATAAAATCATTATATTAATTTTAATATGATGGATAAAAAAACCACTAACACATACATATAGGAATTTATAAATCTTATTAAAGAATGTTTTGATGTGGATTCTTGATATGGTTCAATGGTTTTTAAGTTATTTTCATCCTACCAAAAACACAAATAAATACAATTTTATTATTATTTGGAATGTGTTGGGGTTTCCCTAATTAGTTATTTACTGACAATGTTCTTGGGTATCTATTGAATTGGTACCTACATATCTCTCAAACGGATTTACGTTTTGGTTAGGATAAGTAATTGTAATTCATGACTGATTATGATGGATAAAATTTTAAAGATACAATAATAATATATGTATTGACACTTAATGTATTTACATTTATGAGATCACGATAGTCTTTGTTTGTGTGATGAAATTCACCCTCTTACAAAAATATCTTATTTATTAATTTATCTTATGTACTATATTATTAATAATTTCTCTAATGATTATACACACAATTATATGGGGTATTGTCTACCAACTATACCTTTATTTATCTCAAATACTAGACTTTATCCTCAGTCATATGTGGAGGTCTACTTAATGTTAATGGAGGTAATGTCTTGTTAATCTTTATTGTGTACATGGGGATACAGTTATAATGTATTATCAATGATATTTTATATTTTAATATAATAGAATTTATTTTATCCAAGAGATACATGAATTTCATTAATCCCAGGATGGATACCTATAACCCTATGATATTTTGGGATTTTTTTAATTTCATTCAATATTATTTATTTTTCATTAAACATAATACTAAATATAGATATTGTTATATTATGGAACAATTTTTTCATGTATTTCATGCAACACCGAGTAACTCTTGCACTACAAGCAATAATAAGATTACATTTTTGTACATAGAACCCTATTTTTTTATTTTTTTCACACAATGTTGAGTTCCATCAATTTCTTCTGTTTCACTGATGTGTTAATTTTTCGAAACAACAATTTATGATTATTTTTTTGTTAAAATTATTTTATATTTTACACCATTCCATTTTCAAAGAATCTATGAATAATATAAACAATATTTATATAATAATTTTTAAAAATATATAAATAATTAATACATTTTTATCAATTAAATATTAATTATCATAACAACTATTTTTAAATAAATAATAAATTCAATATAAAAGTTAATTTTCCATTAACAAGCTCCATTTTATCTCAACTAATAATACAACCCAATTTGATTATTTTTAATAATATTTCTATATTAAATATTGACTCATCTTTTCACTATTAAAATATATTTTATAATAATCATATAATTATAATACATATTTTATGAATAAAAACATGTAGTTTTTCACAATGGTCATATTTTCATACTTTTTATTAATAATCCATTTTAAAACTATATTTTGAAAAATTTTATAATTTTTATTTGAAAAATATTAATTTATTTTTCTAATTTGTAATATAAAAATTTAGTATGGATAAATATTTTGTGTTTTTAATAGATGTTTCAATTTTTAAAAATAGTGAAATCGTTGATTTTTATTTGAAAACAACTTTTTCATATAAATAATTTATATAGTTAACTAATATTTTAATTTATTTGTAATGTATTATTGTTGCCATATTTAATTAATAAATACATATTTGTCATTGGAACCAATTTCACTATTTATGTAGGATATAAAAATATTTCAATCATTTAAATTTTTTTAGGTTAAAATTTTATTGTCTCTTCCTTTTTGCAAGATTAATTTTTAATTAATTATTTTAAGATATATGATTGGAATTTAGAAAAAAGGAATCAATTTATAGAATAATAATAAATTTATTCTAATAAGGTTATACAAATATAATGCAATGTTAATAGTAAATATAATTAAAAATAATTACAATAATTAATTTTATAATGATATTACATAATGGTGAATTATTAATCATATAGAGAAAAATGTCCTACCAAAATCTAAAAAAACAATTATTGAAATTTTACCAATTAACATATATTATTGAAATTGTAAATTTACTTCAGGAACGTGATGTAATGGAGACTTATCAATTGTTTTTTCCTTTTTATATTACCCTGACTCAAAATCCTTCTCCATTATAAACAGGAATTCACCCCCACTCCAATTCAAATAATTACACCTATAAATCATTTTTTGATCCTCAAAACACCACCCATATAAGCTAATAAATTATATACCTTAATCCTAGAGGCCTCACATTGGGAATAAAATCCGACAATGTAATCACTTCTATGCAAACCAAAAAAGGTTTCCCATAGTAGAGTTAACATATTTCAACTAGCTCTATTTTTTATTTCCATTATCCACACCCTAATTCGTCTTATTAATATTTTATATAACAAAACAAATCTAAAAAAATATACAATAATTTTGATATTTTACGTATTATATATACACCAACAAAGAATTCAAACAAGTATTTTACAAACATAAAATTTGTGTATGTGGTGGACTATTGACTTACCAAACAATGTCATTTTATTTTATTACAAACATTCATAAATGGAAATTTTTATTGAAATATTGATTTTATTTCATATATATGATTAATTTATTACTATTAAATCCATATATGTAAAATATTTTTATTATTCTCATTTTTTAAATATTATAACCACATTTGTATCCATATGGACTACAACTTCCTCAATGCGATGTGATTCAATCACACATTTCATTTTAAATATTAATGATGGGTTTAGATATATCATATATATGAAATAATAAAAATAAATTAACTATATAATGTATATACATTCACATATTCTATTTAGAAACTATTTTTAATAACTAATCAAAAACTGAAACAACATTATTGGGTATAATGACATAACATATTCATTAATGGTGTTTAACATTGCAAATTATAATAATTTATATATTTAAATTAATATTTATATAAAAAATATATATGATAATTTAATCTTTTTATAATTATATAAATAATTATATCATAATATTTTTAATAGGATTAGCAATAAAAAATCTAAACATATATGAATAAATAAGCTGATATTACCTAAAACATAACATTAAAATATTATTATATAAAATCGGCAATACAAAGTATTATTAAAATATTATTTTGTAAAATATATTATATTGTGGTTATATTGTGTATTTATTAAAAAATTATATTTATTTTTTGGGGGGTTCAATATGTATGATGAAATTCAAGACTAAAGGTAAAGGTTTTCCTGTTTCACATTTAATTATGTGATATTAATACCTTATTAACCACATTTTTAATTTTTTTTGTTATGACTACATCCCCTAAAATTTATTTTTTGAATATTATGACAATATTTATTGTTAAATAAATAAATATTTTAGGATATCTCACTTTTTGGATCTATAGGTCAATAGTTAAATATTTTGTAATGTAATTTTTTCTCAGTTTTTCTACTCTTATATGCATATCCTGATATACACCGTTATTTTTGTACAAGTTCTATAAACTACCCTATGTAATGTGATAACATAAATGTAATTGTTTTCATGATATTTTCAGCTCAATTTAATTTAATTATTTCATTGGGATAATGAATCAGTGATACCAAAATGGTAGTAGTTTAGTGTTATAATCTCATCATTTAACAATATTTTTTTTATTATGAATCAATTATTGAAATATTTTGACCCATATCTCATGAAAATCATAATTCATATCATCATATAGTTATTAATTATATAATAATATAATGGAAAAAATTTTACACTGTTTGGTACTTATGAAAATAAATGACATGTTATTCATAAATCATGACTATATCCATATTATTAGATTGATGTATCTTTTCATTCAAAACCATGTTCTATAAAAATGTTTTAAAATGTTCAAATATTATCATTTTAACATTTAATGTAAAATTTTCCCATGTTTTAGTATTTATGAATACGGGTTATTTAAAATAAATCTTTTATTTATTTTTTATTCAGGCACTTTTCTAAACTTTTAATGACATGAAGGGAATGTTCAGCATGTACATATTTATCGAATGTCGTGAACATAATTTCCTTATATATTCAATAATAATTTTATAGGATTAAATATTTCTATGAAAATTAATTCCCTAATATTATTCACATTCAATGTTTCTAAAGTCCTTTCTCGAAACTTATTTTATCAAAAAATGATTTCTATTTAAGAGGATTTTTTAATAATTTTAAAATTATTATTTTATAGTTTTGAAAGCAATTTCCCTTGGAAAAGATTTTCTAAAAAATATTTTAAATAGTGATTCAAATTATTTTAAAATAATTATTTTATTTTTTTGAAATATAATTTAAAATAAAACACATTTAAAAAAATTATTTTTTATTTTAAATCTATTTTGAATGTTTTCACAAATCCATTATATATTTTCATGAAAAATGGAATTAAAAAATTATTTTATTTTTTTTCATTTAAAATGTTTTCAAAATGTTTTAAACATTTAACATTAATTTTTCAAGGTATAATGTTTTCAAAAAAATTTAGGGTTTTTTAATGTCATTAAAGAAACGTTGTCTATTTGTTTTAATACAAATTTAATAAGTTTTTAAGGGATATCATTTCCCAAATATTTTCAAACATCATTTAGGTGTTTTCAAAGAATTTTATTTTCAATGTGATGTGAATAATCTTTTATATGTTTTCACAGACAATGTTTTTCAAAATGTTTTCAATTCTCCATTATAAGTTTTAAATGTTATTTTCAAGGATAATTATTTTCATAGAGACTCTTATTTTATAAATTATATATTTTTAATAATAAGTTATATTTTCCTCAATAAATGATTTTAAATTATTTCTAAAAAATTATGTTCTATATAAGAAGATGTATGTTGTTGTTACTTGTGCCTTATTTATTATATGATCCATCATTTCAATTTTTAATCATTTACTGAATGGAATATGTCAAGATATTAGTATGTATATGAAACTCATTTCTCATTCACATTTTATATTTTTATAAATACCATTTCTCATTCCTGGGTTATATTCTTATTCAACTCACTTATTTTAACCAGTTATTCTTTCATGAATGATTAAGAAACATGTCACATTTCCAATGGTTATAATAGAATGAAATTTTTCTGATACCCATATCATTTAATGGGTTGTGAAATGGTTGTTTTTGATCATATTGAACATGTATTAATAATCATATAATGAGGTCTGTGATACTTATACCTCCTTCTAATGAATTTGTTAATTTTTTATATCTAATGATATATATATTTCTATATTCGGTACTAAACATGGTTCATTAAAATACTTTATCTTCTAATATGTCCTTCAGAGTGATCCTTGGAAACCAATTTGGTCATTGGAGTCACATGTGACTACATTGATTGTTTGGGGAGTTAAATTGTTCTTCTATAATGAATGTGCTGTAACTGGTGTTGGTGGTGTTTCCCTGATAGTAGTTGAATCTCCCTTGACTTTACCCAATAGGTTTTAAAAATCGTACATAACTTATAGGAATTTTTTATTATTCTAAAATGTATTCTACAAAATCCATGTCTTATACAATTATTATTATATATAGGGTTATTCTATGGATTATCTTATGATTTATGTCTTATAAAATTCCAATAATTATTCAATGAAATATCTATATGACTTTTGATAAGAATTCGATGATCATAAAAAGTTATCCTCATGTTCGCATAACCTTATTATCTTGTTAATATAACATATCTCTAATATTTTCCTTTTCCCTGATTCTATGCACACCATTTTTGTGTTTCCTTTCAACTAGTATTTATGAATATTTGATGTATAAGTATGAATGTGGAAGATCATTGTGGAAAACATTGATGATATTCACCAAGTTAGAATTTTATATTCCCTATATGGAAATATGGTATTCAGTTACGGTCCTTGGAAATGTACTTTTGTAATTTTTATAATACTCATATAAATTATTTAATATTTATAAAATGTTATTTCTGGGTTGTTGTAGTTAGATATAAATTAATAGTTTAGTCAACCATTGGAATCATTGTGTAGAAAAAATTTTTTGATCACTAATTTTATTTCTAAGGATATGTCATGGGATGTATCTAAAAATTTGACTAAGGTGTAATTGATTAATGAATGTGTCTTTATTTGTCAATTATATATGTGATTTATCTTGATAATGTGGGTTTCCTAACTGATAATTCGCACTCAATAATTTATGGTAGGTTTTAGTCAATGTAGTGAACTAGGTTGAACAAGGATAATAATGAATATGATTGAAAATATTATGATAAGTAGTCAAATTGTATGATCACTAGAGTAAAGGTTGTTGTGATCATCCCTAATCTATTTTCACGGAAGTTAGTTCACAATTAATAACATAACTAACTTTTGGACTCACTAAAAAATAGATGGAAGTAGTTTCTAGTTATTTTTGCGTAATTGAGACAATATTGATAATAAGATTCCGTTTTATTTTATGTCAAGAATTTTGATAGAGTCACCTGAGTGAATGCATTATATGATCAATATGATGTATTCACTGTGCAAACTAATGACAAAATGAAATTAACAACAAATAAAGAATGAATATTTTAGTTAATTATGTGGATGTGAATATTGGTCACCATAAAAAATAATCAATAGTTAGATTCCTTAGGTGTAATATGAATATTTATTTTTAAAAATGATGACACAATTACAATGTACACGAGAATTATAAACAATGTATTATGGGTAATGGTTATATATCAGATAATGATAGGACTACATTTATATTATAGTTGAAATAGTTATTATGTTATAAGATGAGGTAGCGTATTGAATGTCATATGTATGTCGTGGAATGATACTGTGTTTATATATATGGATTTAAGAATTATGGCTTATGAATTTATTTGATATACGATGATTTTTATTGTTATGTTTCTCACTATGTATTTATATGAATATGTTGAATAGTTCTGATGGACTATAAGATTTGATTAATGAAATGAAGAAATGAATGGGGAACATATGATTAAGGGAAAGAAAACACTAAATATGTTACTAATGTTGAGATAGTGATGTTCGGAAAAAGATATATTAGATATGAATATGTAAATTGGTCAATACTGAATATCATGGAACAGACTTATGATTTTATGAAAATGTGGTATATTTTATAATGGATGAATTTTTCATGATTTAATATTTATTGAATATACTCATAAAAAACCAATAATGTTTTAAATATGGTTTTATGCTAATTCATGTTATTAACATGTTTCAATATAAAACATAATTAATCTATTCACATGTTTAGTAGGTTACAACAATTGATATTATTTATAGGAAGGACAAATGAATATATATTTTACTACAATATTGTTACATTATTTCTACTATTTTGTATCTGCAGAATTTGGTTAGAATATAAGTTTTTCAATTTATGGAATGTTTATGTTAAACATCGGATTATTTTTTGGAGATTAGTATGTTATCTCACCATATGAGGATTTATACATATTGGATAACATGTTCTAACCACATTGTATTGATGATAACTAAATATATATATGAGGAACTATAATGGATATTAGGATCCCTTGGAACAGCAAGAATGACAAATTAACCATCATTTTCAATGTAAGAGTTGAAGGGTAAATTTGACAAGACGCAATAAAAGGGTGAGATTGATAATATAATAACACATAAATTATCGTAATTATGTTTCCTTGTGTAAATATATAGTAAATGAATTCCATGTCTCTAGGAAATAGATATTGGAATAGATTTATTATAAGACATTAAATTTTATTGATAAGGCCATCTTATAAATCATATAAAATTTATGGTTTTTTCAACCATATCATTCATTTTTTCGTTCACTTGGTTATGATCGAATATCATTGTCACAATCAATAGTTATTTATTTGTTTCCTCAATTTCCAATAATCACTACCAAAATTTATTCTCTTTCATGGAAACCAATTTATGAATTAATATGGGTAACCATTGAATATTCAACATTATCTATTTAATGGATGTTTTTGTATTAATTTTTACGTTGTGTTGTCCTAAGAAAAAACAATAAATTATTAATCCTTTAATAAACTATATGTATTTTGAGGGACAGATTAATTTTCTGGGTAGTGGGTGGAATAATAAACCCCATGAGTCTATAATTTTTTTTTCAAATTATTTTGATCTTTTCGGTATTTTTCATTGAATAGAAAACTGAATATAGCTTGTATTATATGAAATCACTATGAATTCTGTTTCATATAAGACCAAGATTAATATTCAATAAACATATCAAATAGATTAGATTTTGTTGTTAAAAACAGTATTTTTGTCTTATGCTATAGAAAATTAGTAGTTCCTTAAATAGCATGTGTAATATGTGTCACATAGTTTAAGAAAACTATAATGTACTATTTGTATTATTTTTAAAATATTATTATTGAATCCACCTACCTATTGGAATAGAATTTATAATCCTTATTTTATGTCAATTAATTATGCTAACTAATTTTTAATAATTTTTTAACAAAACATACACACACACACACACATATATATGTATTTAGTAATATTTTTGGGACAATCATCCAAAATATTAGATATAAAAAATATAAGAATAAATCAAATTTTATTAAAAAATATGTATATTATATAAAAATGATATTTAATCACTGTTTAATGTTAAAAAAAATTAAATCTCATTCTGAATCATTTATAAATTTTATTCAAAATGAAACATGTTTTAAAGTATATTTTTTAAAAAAAAATTGGTTATTTATTTTCTATTTCATTAATGTTTCATTATTTGATTAATAATGAAAACATATAAAATTCACTGTGAAGTGAAGTGTTAAATGGGGTTTTATATAGTAACATTATATATAAATTTTATTTGTTTTTTGAATTAGATAAAATTTACATAAATAAATCCAATTTAGGTCATTAGAAAATATATCACATAAAAAATTATATAAAATAATATTAAACATTGTAACTTCTAATCATTCAAATATCCTCATCTCATCTCACATGCAGGATTAATTTTGAATTATTTTATAATAGTTATCTTAATAGAATTTTTAAAAATTATTTTCATATTTGGAATAAGAATAATTTATAGCTTCTAATAAGGTAAAGTTTATTTTTTTTCCAATGTTAATAGATTATGTATTTAAAATGTACTATAACAATTAAGGTTAAAATTACATCACATAAGGGTTAAAATTTCATAAAATTTGGCCAAATGACCTTAAAACAATTAAAAAATCTATTTTATGGACACTGTTCAACCCACTAACATCTTGGATTGAAAATTGTTATTATTTTTAGGAACATGGTTTAAGGGAGACATCTAAATATTTATTACATTTTTATATTTACACAAATTCCACTCCTCCTCCTCTATAATTGGTATATCAACCCTTCACTAACTCACACATATAAGTACACATTGGATCATCCAAAGACTTTCAAAATATTCCCCATAATTATATCCATTCATCATATATGACTGATATTGGGCTAAAATCCTACCAAGTAAGCCCTTTGGAATAAACCAAAATTAGCTACCCAATGAATATGTTAAATCCTTCCCTGATCTATTTAATTTTTATTACATTCCCCACCCCTATGAACTTAGTGGAATTATACTCATCTTGAAAAAAATATTATGTATTTTTATCAGATGAGAGATCATATGGATATATGTGAGATGGTTATCAATTATGTTGACATAGTCTCATGATTAATAAAACATTATGTAACCCTAGTATGTTGGTTAGAATTTGAATCAATATTGGGAACCTCAAGTGGGTTTATATCACAAGATTCTAGTTATTTAATGTTTTAAAAAAACATGAACAGTTTTCCCATATTACATTGATTGTAAATATTCTCAACCAAACATTATGATGGTGGTATTATAGATGGAGATCCTTATATTGAATTCTTATATAAATGATCCCTAGAGGGTGAGTTACTAAAAATTTCATTATCAATTACCATGGATTTTTATTTTATAGATTTTAATTAAATTTTAATACATTGAGACTTAAATTATTTTTTCCACATTCAAAACATCAATGATGATGTCAATATATATATATGTGTGTGTGTAACCATTAATGATTTGGGATTCTTGATGGGGAAGTTATCATGGTGTATGTTAAGTGTGAATCAGATACATGGTAGGGTAATCGTTTAAGAATTAAATATAGTAGTAGATATGGTACCCATGAGGGGGTGTTATTGAAAATAATAATTGTCGATGTGTGAGACACTTTTACTTGGAATTTTGTATTACAAGATAAAATGTGATTTATGAAAATACTATACTGATTTATATCTTATGATTCAAACCATTGTGAGACGTTATTTTTATTTCTTGGTGGGGGACCTGAGTAACAGTTGATATATGAAAACCCCTTAATTATGCAGTGTCTACAATGTTATTAGACAACCTGTTATAGTGGTTGTCATGTTATTTTGAGTTTCATAGAGAGGGAATTACATTGGTTGCATTTTTTATTTTATCTATTATTATATCATATACTCATTATGTTTTGTGAATATCATGTATGATTCATGTTGTTTACATGTGAGATATATTTAATTGAAATCCAATATGGTCATGAGAGATAACATGTTGATTGAAATCTATGAGATATTGTTACGGATGTTGGTTTATGTTAGAATGATACATTCATATGTCCTTTTATGGTAGATGATACAATATAAATAAAATGGGTTCCATGGGATGGTTGAAATGATTTTAGTCATAGTTTCCATAATCATATATTGGGAAATATGAAGTCTCTATATATTGAGGTATCAAATTCAATATATAATTTATGGTAAAAAGTCAAACCAAAGATGCATTCTAATTGAATCATTATGTGTTGATATAAACTGGTGTGATTCCCAAGACCTAGAATCACATATTTAGTTTTCCTAAAAATATTCATTACATTACATTATTGATACAAGATATAAAATCAAATATTTAAAAAATAATATTTATAAATATGAAAAAAATTGTTATTCATTCCCATATATTTGATGAAAGTATTCTAATTAAATCTATATAGAAGTATAAATCAATAAAAACTATTATATCCAATGTTATTTGTATCAAATGGAAAATTTCAATATTATATGTAAAAATAACTAATTAATTATTGAATCCCCTTATAATTATAAATTTTTTCAAACATTATATCCATTGAATCATGTCCCAAATTTACATTAATTTTATAACATGGGAAAATGGAAAACATAAGAATGTGTGATCTCCAAAACACCCTTGGAAAAACATATAACTAAAATAATATTTTCAAAAACAAGTATATATAAGATGGATGGAATAGGGACAAATTATGAATTAATTATCAACTTCAATCATGGTGAATTCAATAAAAATGTAAATAAATGAAAATAATCATATCCATAACACTGTTATCAAAATGATTGAATGAGTAATTGAGGAAATCAATAACCTTAAGTCAATGCGTATTCCAACACACTATAATTATCAACAATTCCAAACTCAAACCTCATATATAAAAGCATTTGTTATTATGAAATATCCAATTATGGGATGAATCATACACCAAAACCAAACATGTTTGGTCTCATCAGACATATCAATTAAATGGGGAGCTATATAGTGATTGCACACACCCACCACATATTTAATCTAATTTATTCTCAATAAGACAAAATTAATAAACAATATATAATCAAAATTTATTAGAGTAATTTCTAATTAAATAACATTATATGGAATAAAAATTAATTTCAGCACATTATTAAATTTTATAACCTAATCTTATCCCATCCATAGGAGGAAGTTTGACAGATAATAAATACACAGTAAACATTCACGTAATCTATATATATACTAATCCTGGATTTCCAACTACCTTGTGTCAGCCTCACATTTCTCCATATCTTTTCATCCATACATGTACATCCTCCAATATACCAAGTCTCCCTTAATCTTGGTTACTCAAAATTTATCCACCTCCCAACTCCCTCTATCTCTCCTCCCAAAAATTCCCCATATCCTACAGGTTCCACTCGGCTCTCGGTCTCAACATTTATCTCCACTCTTATGGTTTCCTCTCATCTCCATCCCCCGCAACAGAACATCTGCCTCCACATGTACCTCATTGAGCTACACAACGTCCAGATCATCCTTCACCGAGGGCATTGAATCTATATCCTCTGTATTTGGCTAATCTGTTTACACCTACTCTAGGTAAGGCTGATCGGCCTACCTGAACTACAGATACGAATTATCCAACTCCAACAACTCCGCCTCAATATAGACCAGCTACAGCTCTGTTTCCCCGTCCATCCGCATCACAGTCTCTCGATTCCAACAGCCTCCTTATCCCCTTCTTATCTCTATTATCAATGTGATTCTTTGATGAGTACAAGGGTTTAAACTAAATTCTCTTCGTAAACCGGGAAATGTAACATTGGTATTAGATCCAAACTCAGGTGGACCATTAAATGTTGATGGCTCATCTTCAACATTTAGGTATTCATTTTCTGGAATTAGATCTGGTTAAATGAAATTTTTTTTTTTTGATCCACTTTTTAGGTTTCAGTTTCAATTTAGGATTTGACTTCAATTTCTAGTGGTGCTTTGACTCATCTTCAAAATGTATTATCACATCCAGTTTCCATTTTTGTGTAAAGTCTATTATTTTCATAATGTTAAATCTAATTAATTATTGATTAATGTCATGTATATATTTCTTATTAATTTAATATTATGTCGATATTTGTTATTTTATGCATGCTCTTCCATGTAATATTTTGTTAACTAATTTTATAATGATGTGACATTACATTAACAATATATGGGTTCTCAATGATGTTACATTTTATCTTCTATTAAGAGGGATAAGCATTCCCGTATTTGGTTCATACATCCAATGGTGAGGAATCCATTTCATCATTTTCATAAATTTTTTTATAAGAATTCACCATGTTGTAAATCGTTTCTTAGAGCATTGATTTTTTTTCATTTCGGTGTATTTTTGGCTATGTAAATCTGTGTTCAGGGAAATATTTTGACCTCATATATCAATAGTTATTTGATTGTGTTTGGTGTCATGACTTAATGAAATTCATTGTATTTGGGTTTAAGTAATGGACTTATAGAGATGTATGATTGCCTGTAGGTATGTTTTAATAACTATGTTGTTGTTTTATGACATTCACATTCTTGTTCTTTATGGTGTATTTGATTTTTTTGATGTGGATGCAGACTTTATATAATCTTCAAGATCCTAGTTGACCTTCATCTACTCAAAGCATCTCCATTATATATTAATAGTTTTCTATTCAGTTATCTTAATCAGCATCTCTAGTTTTTTAGTGAAATGTTTACAATAATTCAAGATAATTCTTCATCGAAGCAATTATTTAATTTATAATTTTATATTCATAAATTGATGAGTTTTCCTTAATTACAAACACTTTTGATTTTTCAAAACATGTTTTTCACAGGGATTAGCATACCACTATTTTGGACATAGATCAAATGATTAGAATGTCATTTTATCATTGTCATCAATTTATTTATGCATGACCATGTGGTATATTTTTTCTTACATCACCTAATATTTTATTTTATTTATTATAATCTAATTTTTTTTCACTTATGCAACTTACTCGGGCATGTGACATGCAATACCTCTTCTATAGTGATAATGTTTTCGTGTAAGTTTTTTTCCACTACTACTGCACAATACTCCAAGAATGATTTACATAATGAATACCAAAATATATTAGCTCATAAACAACGTGATACAATTTGACTTTTCATTTTGATGACAAAAATAATGGTAAGATTACATAATACATTTGTAAATCACATTTTTACATCCGTGAAAACATTTACCTGTATAATTTATTATCTTTTATTCTATTATATATTCAAATGTTGGGTACTGTTAAATGAAATATTTATTCTTGAATGATTTCAGTTGTCACTATTATTGTTTTTAGCGTTTTCATTAAAGTATAATCTTCAGGTAAGACTAATTTTTGTGAAATTCTTTTAAGACAAGCAATAGTTTTTTAAACCCGAACAGTCATGATATATACTATCCATGCCAAGGAAAAAATCAATTTGATGTTTTCCAATTGATTTTCACCAAAGTAATTTTTCTGTATCCTCAACACTACAATACATTACATGGTTCCAGAATAACCTAATCATTGTAATTATATAACCTCGAGGCATTAATTCTTAAATATTTATCTCATATTACAATGAATTATTATTTTTTACTAAAATTTGATATTCTGGTGATATACTAAAACATATTTATCTTAGAACTTCATCTTATATAAACATCACATCCTAATTTTATTAATATTTGTGACAGGGTGGTTGGATTAAGAAATATTTATTAAACAATGAATAGATAAAACAAACAGTCCTACAATAATTTAATGTTCAAGATGGGGATATCAAATTGTGATACATTCCAAACTATGTAGGATTGTAATTCCCAAATCACGTATAGGTAAATCCATTATCGATACTAATTCATTTATTTCTAAATATCTATTTTAACTTCCACTGTGAGAGATTGAAAGGTTTTTTTAATAGATATTTCTTTAAATCAATATATATTTTTACAACTCTGTTAAACATATGATATGCCTATGTACTTAGTTGTGTCAAAAATCTCATACCAAACAAAAATCTCATTAAAATCAATCCTCAACTGACAAAAACAAATAATTTGTGTTGTTTCCCATTGATTTTCACTAAATTCATTATTTTGTATTTTCAACACTACAATACCTTACATGTCTCCAGAATAACCAAATCATAGTAATTATTTACCCTCCTGACATTAATTATTAAACATTTAGCTCATTTTACAAAAAAGGAATCTATTTTTTTTACAGAAATTTGATATTCTGGTGACATAATGAAAAATATTTTTCATACAAGTGCATCTAATATCAACTTTAGAACCTTGTAGTATTAATATTTTTGACAGTGTTGTGGCAATAAGAAATATTTATTAAACCATGCACAGACAAAACAAACAGATCTACAACAATTTAATGTTGATGAAAATGATCTTAGATTGTTACACCTTACAAACTATATAGGATTCTAATTCCCAAATAATGTATAGGTAAATCCATTATCCATACTTAATAATTTATTTCAAAAGATATATTTTAACAACCGATGTCGTAGATTGCAATGGGTTTTTTAATAAATATTTCATTATATCGATTGATATCTGTATAACTATATTAAACATATGTCCTGCCTATGTACTTAGTGTGTCAAACATCACATAACCTGCTGTAATCTAATTAAAATCAATCCTGAACATTCCATATTATCAGTTTATGATTAATTTATTCCTCAATTGATTGTTACATGTTATATAAAAAAGATCTTGGATTTAATTCATGAAATGTAGGATAGAAATTCATAAATTAAACACATAAACCTCAGAAGAAAATTTGTGGAGGACCAACTAAAATGTTATGGTTCGGTGGTAAAGATCCATGACAATATTTTAGTCCATCCCATGTCATCCATAAAGTATTTAATGGCAATCTCAATTTAGGCCACCGAGTACTTCCAAGTATTTCTCAATTAAAATATCATTATTCCCCTTTTATGGTGCTTTAATTTCTATTGTCCCTGCTTTTATATACTTCTCATTTATATTTAGGTTTTCACCCTTCACCTCCCTGTTATTTAGAATATTTTTCCAGTTTAAAGTCAACATTTGTCTTCTTACATCCATTCCAATGAAACAAAAAATATCAGAATTGCATATTACTGTTCAACATTCAAAGGTATCATCTATCACATCTCCTGTAAATATTTTCATTCTAGTTCAACATGTGCCAATTGTTTTAAATATTACTATACATTGTATACAACAACAAAAAAACTTCCCCTACCTCCAATACTAACTGCTACAAGGAACCACAGAGTAGTCATCCCAACATCCAAAATGTAGGATTCACTACAAAAATGAATCAAATGTAGCCTTTTAATAACAATGACATTCAGTATTTTACTAACCAGGTTGTTGACGAAACTAACTCTTTGAATGACACAATAAAAAACTATTAATGGAACATTCTTCTTGAAAAAAAAACCGAACATGATTTTCTGAAATAAATCATTTCTGTACACATTTTTGTCTGTAAACTATCTTCCAATATATCTATTTTCTAGATTTCGTGTACAATTATTTCCCAATTTCTCATATATATCAATTTAAAATATTTTTTTACATAATTGTATCCATATTTCTTATGAGTAACTCCACCTAAAACAATAATATTTTACCCAAATCTCATTCAAAGATTTCGTGTACAATTATTTCCCAAATCTGATTGTTCAAGAGGTTTGGATGCATTGGAATCAATGCCCCTGGAGACGTTTCCATGCTTGGTAATATTAAATCTGTTAATCATTAACCTCATAAATCCATGGAAGAATTTGTTTTTGGAATCATCATGAATTCAAATTTGGCATGATCACCCGCGATCATGTGCTTATTCTTTTTACTTTTTCAACTATTGTGCATTGAATTGGGGCATGGGTTCACTATGGGGGGAGGAATTAAATGATATATCATTTTGGATTTTTATAGTTATATAATTTTTAATATTTCATTCTCCTTGTATGATCATGAACATTGTATATTTGATTAAGAGATTTCATTTCATTATACTCAACATTAATGCATGGTTACATTATAGCATTCAATGTGACAGGATTTAAACTACTAGATTTTGGTGACATATACATCATCATGAAATAGAGAAGAGTATGGGGATTTCATGATATGTTTATTATTTTACTTTCTTATAGTTATTAGTTTCTTGTACTTGTACTATATAACACTTGTGATTTGAGTTTTTTAAAATTGGATCATGTAAACTATGGAGTTTTTTAAAATTACAAGTGGCTGTTTATTTACATCATTAGAACATGTATTTTATATATCCATTATTTTTCATGTATTTTAATGTTGTGTTTTTATTGTCCACTCCTATTAAATTTTTATGTACCAATACTTCATTATTAAAAGAAATTCAAAATTAATATTTCTTAGTGACAACATTGTTACAGGTTAGGCCTTTACTCATTTTTCGTGTCATAAAATCCTTTAAAAAATAAACTCATAACTATATTTTTGATTTAATAACACTATTATAAATTTTCTCTAATGAAATACTTTGTTAATTAATAACTATGTATAGGTTAATAAATTTTTCACTCTTTAGTTTCACAGTTGAGCGTGGGAGAAGTTTCTTATTTATGAATCAGTATAGAAGAGTACAAAATATTTATAGCTTATAATGATAGGAGAAAGTAGAAATGTTGTCAATAGGCTATGAATAAGTATAATGTTTCCATCATATCTAAGAATTGAAGAAAATTATCCCATGCATGCCATTTTTAATCTAACAATGCTGCCTTTGCAAATCAATTACTCGGTTTCTTAGCTGAGCATAAGAGATGAATTACTCTGTATTGATTTATAAATTTTCTCCCATACATGCCATTTATGAATTACAATGTACTGATGTCATCGTCTAGGATTCATTTTATGTAATATTTTAATTACCCTATACTATGAAAAAAAATTAAAGGAACTGATGCACACATCAGAAAAAGGAACTGTTGCATAGATGGATGGCTAGAAGCATGCCATCATCTTGGATCCGGTGCATTGCATTTCAGCCAGGCAGGTTGGGTCAGTCCTGTTGGATTTGGTTGAATGTGCAAAGGATTTTTTTCACTTGAAATTTATTGTCCACGTGATGTTAAAGCTGTTGGGTGGTATGATACATTATTTTTCAGTGTCTCTAGGGAAATATAAATTATTTATTCTTCCATTATTTGGCTTTTGCCTATAATTTTTGGGCATGATATGGAGGTCATAGGTGCATTGTATGTATTATGATCTCTGGGTCATTTGTGAAAATATTTCTACCTTCGTCATTCTATATTGTTCCATTTACATCAAGAATAGTTTCACTCTATTTTTTTACAAACTACAAACTCAAACAATTTATTTTTAATTTATTCATTTCCACAAGTCTCATTTTTATTATCAAAATCACTGTTTTATCTATGATTTATCATTAAATATTTATTTCAGTGAACACATTACTCTTATTGTGATTATTTAAGTTGAAATGATTTAATATTTCCATCATCAAATTGTAGAAATTCATATAATATTAATATATCCTTTTTTAATTAATTTATATGGTGTCTCTGTATTTCAAGCACTCATATTCCACTACCATACACAATTAAATTCAATATAAAATTTATTCAACATTTTTTATTATTCTCAACTTTAATTAATACTAATCCCTTGTTAATAAAAAACAATTAATCAAATAAGATGTGCAATAGCTTGGTTGAGTACTAGTATTCTATATTTAAATGCCTATAATATTCCCCTTGTCTATATAATAACATTGATTCTTGGTGAAAATAATCCAATATGATTTATATATCATGTGATGTTTTCACTATATAGAATAATGATAATATATAAAAGATGGTATGCAAAAAACAATATGATTATCAATCCATCGAATTGGGATCAGAGAATAAAAAGGTAATATTCCTAGTATAATATAAGAAAAAAATAATGATGATGACAAAGATTAAAAAACATTGGAAAAGAATACATGAATGATACAACCCTAGAAGGTATTATGTCTTGGATTGTACGTTATGGTGAGTTCATTATCCCAATTGATAATATTTATATTAGATGATATTAAATAAAAAATAAACTATATTTGGAAAAAATTATAATTTAAAAGGATTTGGAAGAGAAAACTGAAAAGGGATTTCTGGAAAAAATATCATTAATATAAAATAGAATGTTACATATCAGATTCGAAATGAATTTTCAAAAGGATATCTAAGTAAATAATTAATCCATTCTTTATATAATATTTTTTGATTATGGATCCATGAAAATTAAGGAATTATTTTTTTTTGAAATGGGGATCCAAAATATTTGATTATAAAAAATATATTTTAAATATTCTATAGTATCATTATTGATAACCCACATTATTGAAATAGAAATAAAATATTCAATTTATTAAAAATGTTTTTCCTCTATTTTATTTTAAAAAATCATATAATAAAATATTTATTGTGGGAGAACCTATGGATTTGATATCAATGTTCAAGATAAAACATTTTATCTAAAAAAGGTTATTTGAATTACAAAAATGATTTAATACTGAGGAAACAAAGAAAATAATAAATACCATAGTGGAATGAAGGTTGGGGCATGTTGGGCATGGAATGAGGAAGGAGAGGCGCCACTTTGGTTGGAGCATGAGGGAATTGGGGATGATATTGGAGAGAGAATATAAGATATCAAAAGTTGTGAAATAATGAAAGAAATAAGAAAAGGAAATCAATCAAGGTGGGTGGGGTGTGGTTGACATGTAGTCAATGGAGAGGCATTTTTTATTGGTTCTTGGGTTTGGATATGAGGTTTTATGTAATTAAATTAAATTAAAAATAATAATAATATAATAATGTTATTATTATTTTCGTTGGGTAAACTGTGTTTGTCCATAACTTTTTCGTGCGACCTCGGTTTTATGAACCTTCAGCAGTAGTAATTCCCTGACTTCGAGATGAAAATTATTAGTATAATATTAGATGACTTTTTTTGGGTTTTCGGATTGGGTACCCGAAACGTTAGTGAATTAATTGATTTAATATTATTATTAAATCTTCGACTCGCCATAACTCCCGTGTGCGACGTCTGATTGACATATCGTCCCTGGTGATGTGATCATGTCATTTATACGGTCAATTCAAGTCTTATTTTTTATATTAAATTATTTTTCATGGTTCTGGTCCACGAGACACCCAATAATAATAATATCATTATTATTATGGGATCTTGTATCCAAATTTTCTCCCTCATACAGTATCAGATTGATAAACCGTCAGCACCAGTGTAACCCTGAAATTATGATGGAAATTTTAAGACCCATGATGAATAACTTTTTATGAATCATGTCTCAGGTCAATTAAACACCTCTTATTAATTAATGTTATTATTATCATTAAATGCATCCAAACCGCGTGACGTGTCGTGTTTTGACTAGTCAAACAATGTAATAGTTGTACATTCACATCGTGTATTCATTAATACATGCTGAATACTATTTTAACATTTTGTTTCCTATATAATAGAGGGTCAGGTGTTATTTACGGACCTCATTTCTTCTCTGAATGTCAACGCTCCCGGGTGACCTAGAGGCCTTCCTCTTACCTTCTTTATCTAGAATCTGATTTCCGATCTTTCGGTGAATGAGAGATCATGTCAGTGAGGAGAATATCGTAAACCCTATTCTTTTCCCTCTTCTTTGACTTCCCCTCAACAGTTTCCAACCGAGGAGACTGCTGATAATTTACGGGAACGAAGGTCCTTGGTGAACGGCTCTAAAAATGTATGTTAGACCTCTGTTCTTGTATTCTCATTACGATCCTACTTCTCCTGTTTTATTTCCATGATATGACATATAATCACCATGTTGATATAGTTTCTTGTGTTGCTGATTTGGGGGTGTCGCGACGTCGTTGGTGGGTGCAGTCATTCTAGGAGAAGCCTTGTGATCGTGGTGGTCATGTTCGTAGAAGGACATCAGAACCTGTTAAGGTAGGGATCTCACATTCCTCTCTATAAATTTTACATCATTCAGGGCGGGTGTCCTCTTGTATATGTCAAACACATTTAAACCGGTTTAATAAAGATAATAACTGGCTTATATAATAGGGATTGAATGTTTTTGAATTCAGTTACATTATTTATATCCTATGACATTATGTTGTGAATTGAATGAGATTCTACCTACGGAAAATCATGTTCATTGGGGAACATTGCTTGCGCCATTAAATGTTTCCCTCTCCTTCTATATTTTCTTATGGGTGAAAATTTTATTGAATGTGGAAATTGGTTAATCACGTTCAATTGGATGATTAAATACCTAGAACCTTTATTTGATCACCTCGTATGAACAAACTGATATAATAAACATGTGGGTGCTGGTTAGGGTTTATTTTTGTGAAGGGGAAGTTTTGTGGGTTGTTGTGGATCGGGTAAGTAGCGGGGTTGCGGTTGGCTTGGTTGTGGGTTTGTGTGAATGTTATGTTCGTGATGGGCAGTGGGGCTGCGATAAATGGTATAAATGGGATGTTTATGTATGAGTTTTGGTGTGATTGTGGTTATGGTGATTGGAAGCAAGGCTGCAGGGATAAGTTTGAATGGGAAGAAACTAGGGGTTGTGAATAATAAATACAAGTGGAAGAGTTAATGAATTATGGGGCATGATAATGGAATATGAATAATAATCAATGGGGTGGGTTGGTTAATAATAAGGGACTTGTTTGTGTTGTCTGTGTCTTCCTAACTTGATTTATGGACGGCAAGGATATGTTTTTTGAACGCTTGATCCAATTGGTTATTTAATGTTGCCTGGTAGTAATGAAACTGATAACTAAAGATGTTGAAACATGATAACATTAAATGGGGTTTAAGGATTGTTTTTTAAGTGCATACTCTCGAAGTAGCAGTGCCATGGCACATGCTTAGATATTTGTGTACAAGCCTTAAGATTGGATGAGTGGTTGTTATACTTATATAAATCTACATGTTTTATATTTATTTACGCAGCCCACCCATGTTGAGCACTTAGTGTTGAACACCCCCATTTCATGGGGGATGGTGTTTTTTCTAACACTTCTATTAGTGTCTGGTTATTATCTCCTTTCTTCTCCCTTTCCAAGGTATCCCAAGTATCTTCGGGCAAGCTGTGATGACATGAAGTCCATTATTAGCCCAAGAATATTTTGGCATGGTAGATTGGTTGTTGGACTAGGTGTGTGCGGGCAGGTGGTTTCCCAAGTGCCTTCGGTATGAGGCCTATGTGTCATAGGGCATGGTAGCAGATCTTTTAGCCCAGGTGTCTTCGGGTGTGGCGGTGGTTGTTCTAGCCTAGGTGTTTACAGGCGTGGTTACATGTGACAATTGTGGAATAGGTTTTTGTGGGTGGGGTTTGGCAGTGGGACATCATGAGGATGTGGCCCAGGTCTGTGTGGGCGGGATGAGGCAGTGGGACTACGGTGGGAATGGCGGGATTGGTCCAATGCTTAGGATGTCTTCTATAACCACTGGGAAGTTGGTGCGGGGTACCCATACATTGATAACATTACTACTATAATCTATTGACTTGTGTTACTTGGGGAGTGTGACTAGAAAGGCTGGGTGGATAGATTCCATGCTAGGTTTTGGTTATTCTGTTTTCTCATAGGGAATTAGGATGTCTCCCAACTTGTGCACGAGAGCTTCAGGTTTCCCCACTGAGTATACTTGTATGTTCACGCTATGTGTTCATTCAGGTTTTCAGGAGGACTACAGGGACTGTGCGGGACATTATTAGTCAGGTAGGGGGTGTTTTTGCTGGTTTCTATTGTTGTTTTTCTATACTTTTGGTAATGTAATTGGTGTTTTTCTGTACATGTAGTTTTGTTTCACTATTTTATAAAGGATGCATATGGGATTGGTTTTGGGCTATTTCTATACTTGTTCCATTTCATCTTCTTGGTGTTTTACTCTTCCTATTTTCCAATCATAACTTAATAAAAAGGGTAATGCCTCCTATATTTGTGAAAAACTCATACCCTTGGTGCTAGATGCCACTCTGGGGCCTATTGGAGGCAGGTCTCAGGGGTCATTATATGCCTACCACCATTGCCAGCTAAGGAGAGGTATCTATGGTGGGAGGGGGTCATGACATAATGGTATCAGAGGCTTATGGTTGATAGATAGGATGGAGTCTGGAGTTTGGCATAGTGAGGATTGCATGGGATGGTAGGGAAATAGTGTTGTCTGATCTTGGTGCGTGACATAGGCTAGGGAAGACTGGCTAGGACACGTGATTTTAGGGCCCCCCAAGATCCGATGCAAGGACTCTAAGCCTACCGAACGACCAAGTGATAATATATTGATTGTAGTGTAGAGACCATAGGAATGGTACTTGCATAATCATGATTTTTGTTTTACTTGATTTTGGTGTTCTGGGAATGATATGAAAATAAAATGATGAAATTAAACCCTGATAAAATCACCTTGCTACTTGGGCTTAGGTGTTCTTTGTTTACCATACAACTATGGCACCTGGATATCAACAGAGAGGCATAAGAGTGGGACTCGGACAGTTGCATCCAACAGAAGCGGCAACCCTAGCCAGGCCAGAGATTGAGAGAGATGTTTTCGGTTTTACTTAAATGCTCATGTTTATGTTTTGTATAAATTCAAGAGAATCACACTCCTTTGTTGAAACTCATTCTCACCCATACTTTGGGCCAGGACCTTGTTTGTTTTTTCAGGAGTCTGTAATGCTATGTTGTTTCCATCATTCCTTTAAATGTGTGTGAAGAGTCCTAACATGTGGGGAGAGGAAGACCTGATCCCAAATCGAGATACTTTAATGTGGATGCGATTAAACCTATGCAGGCGAGTCAGTTCCGCCTAAAGCAAATAATATATCGATAAGGGAGAAGTAATTCCTCTGGCCATGTGTTCGAGCAATTTATTTTTGTTTTTTATGGTGTTTAGGGAAGTTTATGTCTGAAAAATCTTAATATATGGAATTCATGTGACCTAATTCCTATTAGAGATGCGTTAATGTGGATGTGATTAAACTCGTGTAGGTGAGTCAGTGCCGCCTAAAGCAGATAATATCTTGATATGAGAGAGGAAATTCCTCACTCATATAAATAGGGTTGTCTGTTGTTTCCGGTTGTGACAAGAGCCCTGAGAGGTATCTTGCAGAGTGGTTGTTCAGATCCATTATTTTTTTCTGGGTTAGTTTTTAATTCTCGAGGATGAGAATGTTTTGAGAGGTATCTGATGTAATGGACTGGACCCCTCTGCTCCATTCTTTTTTTGAAATAGATGTGGTCAACACGACGCATGTTATAATGATAATTTTTAATACTGATTATAACATAACAATATGTTAAATAACAATGATGATGACATAAATTGTGTGATTAATTAAACTAAAAAGAGAATAATCATGATAAAATGATTTAATGGGTGTTATTATTATTAATGATGTGAAGTGAGAAGGTTTGTGACCAAATAGACATTTATAAATAAATCATGATGTTTATTATTAATTGAGTAATTGTTAATATTAAATTTGAATAATAATAATGGGTATTGTGTTATTAATATTATTCATAATATTAATAATAATGAGAAATTAATGAAATAAGTATTGGTATTTATTACAATCAAATAAATGAAGATGCAAAATGGAAGCATGGTGGTGAGGTAATATAATTAAAGGTGAGTTCGTTATTATTATTATGTTAAATTATAATAATAATAATGGTGGCATAAAAATATGTTGGTTTTATTAAATTGAATCCTTTTAATTTAATAAAAGCGGTTTCAATTTAATTAGTGTGAAATAAAAAATAAATAGTATTAAATAATTAAATTGACGGATGTTATGCGACATTGAAATGGCATGGTCAGATTCAGATATCCAACAAGGTTGTCTAATGTGGTCAATGCAATGAGCTAAATATTATCATTATTAAAAATAATAATGGTGATGAGTTAGAAAAAATAAGTTTATGATTTGTTATTATTATTGAAAAACAATAAATAACAATGATAGCGTAAAACTATGTGCGAGAGGTTAATGAAATTAAATGTATTAAAAAGGGGTTGAATATGTAAGTTATATTAATTTTGGTTTTTCATTTAATTATATTAATTTAAATGGTTTTTATTAACATATAATGGATTTAGTTTAATATGAGAATAATTATGGAAATATAATTTAATGGGATTAAATTAGAACAGTAATGATGGGTGTTATTAATATTAATATTATTATTAATAACATTGAAGTGAGAATGGAGAGAGATTAAAAAGTGATTGAATAATAAAGAAAATAATAAAAAAACATAAAGGAATGAAGGATGAGACGTGTTGGGCATGGAATGAGGAAGGTGAGGTGCCACTTTGGTTGGAGAATGAGGGAATTGTGGAAGAGATTGCGGAGAGAATATAAGATATCAAAAGTTGTGAAAAAATAAAATAAATAAAAAAGGAAATCAATCAAGGGGGGTGGGTCGTGGTTGACACAGATTCAAAGGATAGGCTTTTTTTGGTGGTGTGTGGGTTTGGATATAAGGTTTTATGTAAATAAATTAAAATAAAATTAAATATAATATAATAATGCTATTATTATTTTCATTGGGTAAACCATGTTTCGTCTATATCTTCTTCATTCGACCTCGGTTTTACGAACCATCAGTGGTAGTGCGACCCTGACTTCGAGATGGAATTCATGAGTCCAATATTGGATATCGTTTTCAGGTTTCTGGATCGGGTACCCGAAACGCTAGTGAATTAATAGATTTAATATTATTATTAAATCTTCGACCCGCCAAAACTCCCATGTGCGACGTCCGATTGACTTCTCGTCAATGGTGATGTGATCATGTCATTATTACGGTCAATGAAAGTCTAATTTTGGATATTAAAATATGGATTGTGGCTCGGGTCAATGAGACACCCAATAATAACAATATCATTATTATTACGTGATCTTGTATTCAACGTATCTCCCTCATATAGAATCGAATTTATGAACCGTCAGCAACAAAGTAACCCTGAAATTATGACAGTCATTTAAAGACCAATGATGAATACCTTTTTATGAATCGTGTCTCGGGTCAATTAAAAACCTATTATTAATTGATGTTATTATTATCATTAAATTCATGGGAACTGCATGACGTGTCGTGTGTTGACCATTCCAACAACGTAATAGTTGTACGGTCACGTTGTGTATTCATTAATACATGGTGCATACCATTTTAATTTTTTTTGCCTATATAATAGAGGATCATGTGTTATTTACGGACAAATCTTCTTCTCCAAACATAGATGCTCTTGGATGATCTAGAGGCCTTCCTCTTAACTTCTTAATCCGGACTCCAATCATCGATCCGTCAGTGACTGCGAGATCGTGTCAGCAAGGAGAACATCATACACCATGTTCTGTTCCTTCTTCTTCGACATCCCCTCCATAGTTTCCAACCAAGGGGACTACTGATAATTTATGGGAACGACGGTCTTTGATGAACGACTCTAAAAAGGTATGTTAGACATCTTTTCTTGTATTCTCTTTTCGATCCATCTTCTCACATTTTCTTTCCATGATGTGGCATGTGATCTCTATGTTGAGGATGTTTCTTGTGTTTCTAATTTGGTGGTGCTGCGACATCCTTGGTGGCTGCAGTCATTCTGGGAGAAGTCTTGTGATCGTGGAGGTCATGATTGTAGAAGGACATCGGAACCTGTTAAGGTAGGGATCACGCCTTCGTCTCTCTAAAATTTGCATCATGCTGGGAGGGTGTCTAATTGTTTATGTGAAACACATTTGAACCGGTTTAATAAAGATAATAATTGGCTTATATAAGGGGGGTGATATGCTTTTGAATGCAGTTGCATTATTTATATCCCATTATATTATGTTGTGAATTGAATGAGCTTCTGCCTACTGAAAATCATGTTCGTTGGGGTCCTTTTCTTAAGAAATTAAATGTTTCCATCTCATTCTATATTTTCTTAAGGGTGAAAATTTTATTGAATGTGGATATTGGTTAATCACGTAAAGTTGTATGATTAAATACCTATAACCCTTATGTGATCACCCCAATTGAAAAAACTGATATAATAAACATGTTGGTACGAGTTAGGGTTTATTTATGTGAAGGTGGTGTTTTGTGGGTTGTTGGGAATCAGGTGAGCAGTGGGGTTGTAGTTAGATTGGTAGTGGGTTGGTCTGAATGCTGTGTTGGTGATGGGAAGTGGGTTGTGATAAATGATATCAAATGGAAGATGATGTATTGGTTTCAATGTGATTGTCGTTATGGTGGTCGGATGCGTGGCTTCAGGTATGGGTTTGAATGCGAATGAACTATGGGTTGTGAATAATAAATAAATGTGGAAGAGGTAATGAATGGTGGGGCGTGGTAATGGAATGGGAATAATAATAAAGGGTTTTGGTTGTTTATTTAGAAGGGAGTTATTTGTTTTCCATGTGTCTTCCTAACATGAATTTTGGATGGAAGGGATATGTTTTATGAACATTTGAACCCATTTGGTTATTGATAGTTTCCCGGTAGTTATGGAACTGATAGCCAAAGCTGTTGAAACATGAAAACATTAGATGGGGTTTTGGGATTGTTTGTTGTGTGCATACTCTCGATGTTGCAGTGACATGGCACTTGCTCAGATCATTGTGTAAAAGCCTAAGGATGGGATGATTTGTTAATATACTTATATAAATATGTATGTTTTTGTTTCTTTACGCACCCCACCCATGTTGAGCACTTAGTGCCGAACACCCCCATTTCATGGATGGGGGTGTTTTTCCCGACACTTCTATTAGTGGCTGGTTATTATCTCCTTTCTTCTCCCTTTCATGGGTAGCCCAAGTATAATTTGGCAGGCTGTGATGGCCTGAGGTACATTATTAGCCCAAGAATCTTGGGGCAGGGTAGTGTGGTGGTTGGACCATGTGTGTGCAGCCAGGTGGTTTCCCAAGTGTCTTCGGGATAAGGCCCAGGTCTCTTTGGGCATGGCTTTGGATCTTCTAGCCCAGGTGTCTTCGTGCGTGGTGGTGGTTGTTTGGGCATAGGTGTTTCCAGGTATGGTTAAATGATACAGTTGTGGCCCAGGTGTTTGCGGGTGGGGTTTGGTAGTTGGACTGCTTGAGGATGTGGTCTAGGTGTTTGCGGGTGGGATGAGGCAGTGGGACTGCGGTGAGAATGGCGATATTGGTCCGATGCGTAGGATGTCTTCAATAACTAGTGGGAAAGTGGTGTGGGGTACCCATACATTGATAACATTACAACTATACTCAATTGACTTTTGTTACTTGGTGAGAGTGACTCGTGAGGATGGGTGGATAGAATCCTTGCTAGGTTTTGGTTCTTCTGTTTTCTCACAAGGCATTAGGATGTCTCCCCACTTGTTACCGAGAGATTTAGGTTTCCCTAGAAAGTATACTTGTATAATCACCCTATGTTTCCTTTCAGGGTTTCAAGAGGACTACAGGGATTGTGTCGGACCTTACTAGTCAGGCAGGGGGATTTGTTGCTTATTGTTGCATGTTGTTGTTGTTTTTCTTTTCATTCGGTACAGTAGTTGGAGCTTTTCTGTACTTTTAGTTTTCTTTAACTATTGTATAAATCATGCATATGGGATTGGATTTTGGCTATTTATATACTTCTTCCTTTTCTTCTTTCTTGGTGTTTGAATCATCCCATTTCCAAATCATAAATTAATAAAAAGGGTAATGCCTCTAATATTTGTGGAAAACTCAATCCCTTGGTGCTAGTCACCACCCTGGGGCCTACTGGAGGCGGGACTCAGGGGTCATTATCTCCCTTACATCATTGACATCTCAGTAGGGGTATCATTGGTCAGAGGGGGTTGTGAAAATATTTTTCCTCATTCATTATCCATAATATTATACTAACCACTAGTTCAGAATGTCACACAATATTCACTATATATCACTATTCCTAAAATGAGATGAGCATCTCCACAAATACCATAAATCTGTTATAAGTCCCAAGGATATCGAATAAAATATAACATACTCCATCATTATGAATAAACAATATCTAATCACAACATCTAGTGTATATTAAACATAAAGGTCATTAATACCTCCATCATGTATTCTATATTATTTATTCCAAAAAATATATCATTAACATAATATCACATTTCACAATTATTAATAAAATTAAATATATTTTGAAACATTAATAATGTAAAACTACTAATGAGCAGTCAATTTATATTACAAATAATCTTCTCAACATTTAGAAAATTATAGAATATTGTTGATAAATTTTAGTTTCTAATGAAAATGTACGGTTGTTGTAAGATTATTTAAATTTCATCATCTAAGTTAATACTCAAAAAATAACATTTTCAAATGTAATTAATATATAATGAAATTCATAACAATTTTAACAGTATCCCATTTTGGTTATTACATATTGTTGTTTATAGGTGCGCACCATTATCATATTAATTTAATTGAAATTTTTTCATCAAAATACTAAATGAAAAACATGGTTATGATAATATTCAAAATATGAATATTATAAATTAAATATGAATATTAATTCATTTACAGAATTTTTTGTAACATATGACCCATTAAGATCATTCGATTAACATTTTTTCCCTACTGGTTTATCCCAAATCATTTTTCAATTTTTTTCTTTAATATAATTTATTTAAAACATTCATAAATCTTTTATTGCGGTTTATAAAGAGAATGTGAATAACCAAAGTATATCCCTCCAGATTATCCCATTAGGTATTCACCCATTGGTCATCCTATCCAATATAAGTGTAATGAATGAGTCAATGAACCTATAATTTCTTTTGAGGTGATTACCCCTACGTGCATCTACTCCATTTCCACATCCACTGTCTCTTAACAAAATAAGAATTTATTACCATAAAAAAATGATCTCTGTTTTATAAAAAATACTTGATTTTATCAAATAAAAATACTTTTTTCGGTGTTTTTACTATGGTTATCTAAACATTATTTCCCAAATACCATGTCAATTTATAACTTCACAGAAAATTATATACCATTCCATATTCATATTTATAACTTTAATATTCTAACTAAACATATCATATCGACAATTAAATTATCTACATAAAATTTCCAATTCTACAAATTGATTAAATTATTAATTATATATTAAAAGTATACCCTAGAATCATATTCATGAATATGGTAATAATTAATACATAAATTACATTACATACTTGAGATGAAAATTAAAATCCATGATATTACAAACCTCATTTAGAAAATCAAAATTATATTTTCACCTTTTACATCACAAAAAAAATTCAAGTAAAATTGTAAGATTTTAAAATAAAAATACTTTTTCAAAAGTTAATTGTATTCGATCCACTCGTATTATAAGAAACATATTATTAGAGATTATAAAATCATTCTGTTTAAATATATTTAGTAACTTCTAGGGATTTCATATCAGGATACCCCATGTTTAAATAAAACACAATATAATATACCATTATTACCCATCCATTAATTCGGAATGTATGCTTATTAAATACTATGTTTTGAATATTTTGGTAATATTATGACTACTGAAGAAAATAAGAATCTTATAAACGATAAATTGATGTAAAATAACTACATTCTTTTTAATAAATGGTTTCATCATTCTTTGAGATCATTATATAAAATTTCTTAGTACAATTGTTATAAAATATATTCTAACGATGATTTCTTTTCTAAATCATAATATCTAAATAATATTATGATTATTTCTTTGTATTTTGGGGAAAAAAAATATTTTTTTATTAACAGTAGAAGTGAATGATTTTCAGTTGAAAATTTTATTTTAATTTAATATATTTAAATGATAAAAATATCTTAACAATTTATTTTAAGTAAAATTATTAAAAATATATATTTATTATTCATTTTTTTAATTGGAATAGTTTTCATATTGAATTCTAATATTAAATTCATTATAAACATTTGATAATTTCCAATTAAAAACCTGTTTTCTCATCGAGTATGTGGGATTAATTTTCAATTAATATATTCAACATCTATAAAGTGATTTACTATATTTTATATCATTTTTCAGTAAAAATAATATATTTTATATCATTATTTAAAATAAAATTCTATCCAAAACTAATGGTATAAAAAAAATAATTAAGGTTGTTTAGGTGGAAACATATTTACCGGGGGATAAACTAGTCAGATAAGGAATAAATTCATATAATCACTTTTATATAATATATAAAATATATAAATATACCGCCAATAATTCCTAAATATAATTAATAATCTATTTTGTATCCATGTTGAATGTGAAGAATTAGGGTACACATATTTATCTCAATGATTTACAATGGTTCTTCACACATCTCCTATAAAAGGTGACCCTCTCTAATCCAATATTCACACCCTCACAACATTTTGAATAATAACCTAAATACTAAATATACTCCCTAAAACTAGCATGAAATCCTATAAACCATGTTGTTGGCATTAATGAAAACTATGTATTCTTTTAGTGCTTACATAAGTAGGTTACATGAAGAAGATGTAATGTTCTTCAATTATATTTTATTATTCATTACTCCACCAAACACATCTATTTATATTAAAATGTGATGATATAATAATTAATATATCTCACATATACTGATAAGTTGTTATAATATTCTTATAATCTACAATAATCTCTATTTCTGATAATAGGGTTCCAAAATCATCTTTCATTTGTTTGATGTTATACTACCTTGTGAAATGATGTCATTTATTATTTCATTTACTCATTTAATTGTTCATAATTAGGAAGGATATATTATAAAAAAATTATATTTATAAATTAATTATATATATATTTTTTTTATATCAAAGATATATTTTTTACCTTCCATTCGAAGTGGTATGCTATAAAGTTGCTCGTGTGTACGTCATACTATCACCTCGTGAAGCTATGTGACTCATCCTAAAAATGCCTAAAATGGGAGGTATATATGATATAGAAAAAAACCTATATCTGAAAAACATTAAATAATGTTGTTATTTAATAAATATTTACCATTTATAATATATAATATATTTGTAAATTTATTATAGTAAAATATTATTTAATTATTTGTATACGTGTGGACAAAAACTTTCAAGATAGAATGTGGCTCTATTTTCATCACAACATCACTTTTATTATACATATATAAGTATATTTAATAAAATAATATTACATATAAGATATTAGAATAATTTTAAAATTAAAAAATATAGCATACCCCCTTTTAATAATGATCGTTGAAAAATAGAAATGTTACCCAGGTATATAAACGACATGTCATCTACATGATTGTGATGTTATCAATTTTTCCAAATATCCATTAATGATTAGTAATAAAAGTGTAATTTATATATAAATATTTTAATTTTGGGATAATTTTTATTTTAACTTTTAATGAAAAAATATATTATATGAAGCATATGAAATAATTGATCACATGACAAAAATGAGATACAGAAAAATTAATACCTGAATCAACTAAAATAATAAATGATTATTAAAATAATGGTGATAATATGTCATAAAAGTATAATACATGATATCATAAATAGTAATATTTTTATCTTATAAGTTAATAACGTGTATAATTACACTAATATGGGGTTAAATTATAACCAACCAAATTAAAGCATTAGGTTTGTGGCTTATCTCAATTTCCATTCATTGAAGAATATTGACATGTTATAATCATTATTTATTTTTTACGGTGTAAAAAATATAAAGTAGACATTTTATATAATTATTAATTAATAATTCAGGATTTTATGTTTCTATTTTAATAGTTTAATCAAATGTTATTTGAATTGAAAATTACCTTGTTGAGAAATTTTCATGTGCATATTCATTTTCATTTAATTACATTACTCTTTCGTTATAATTGATATTATTTGATTATGAATCTATTTAATTATTATTATCATATGATGTTTTGTAATTTATTATGTTTATTTAATGTTCATACACATAAGTTATTCATTTTGTAATTCTCACTTCAATGTTGTGATAATTATATAATTTTATTTCAGAATTTATAAGTAATAATGAATTTTTATTCATGAAATTTAGTTAATGAAATCTATTGATTGATTTTATAATTAGACTATTCAATTTTCAACTAAATGGTTTTTTTTATTTTTTTATTAATAAAATTTTAACACACTTTGGTATGTGATATTATTGGGAAAATATTTGAATAAAATCATTCTACATTTCTCTCTTCATCCAGATAACAATTTTCTCCCAAAAAAATTGTTTTCTATATTTAAAGAAAAAATTGAACCATTTATTTATGGAATTTCAAAATAATATTTAAACTTTATTTACTTTTTACAAAAAAAATGAAATAAATATTCATTTTATTTTCAAAACAATGGTTTTTAATATTTGACAAATTATGTGATGGGAATCATTCTTATAATGTACTCAAAATGTTATAATATTAATACATTCATGACCACTTAATGTTTTGAAAGAATATTTATATTTTAAAATTATAATATTAATAAAATATAATTTTGAAAATTTCTTATGACAACTTTTAATAAAAAAAAAATTTCCATATCAAAAATTTTACTTTCCAAAAGAATGTATTTTAAATATAATTTATTGTCTTTCTATTTGTATTTAAAAAAATTCATATTACATATAATTAATTGGGGATATATTTTTTTAATAAATATTTTTCTCCCTCTATATGTTTTTAGTTATATTGAACAATTATATTATTGAAAATGACTTCTATGATCCGTTTGTTTTAGGAAATAACATTCTATTTAAATTATCATATTCATAGGATCCGTGGAAATTACTATTCCCCTCAATATTAGTATTATTTATCATGTAATTGTTTTCATAAAAAATATATCATTTAGTTATATTATGTTTTATAATGAATTTTTTTTATCTTGGGAAATATTGATAAATTAGTATTCTTACTATATGTGTATATAATAATAAAGAACATTTTTATTATTAAGGTGATTATTGGAAATGTGAGAAAAAATTTGGTATGCATTACCCTTGTGGGGTATGGTTATATATATCCCAAAATTTAATTAGTAGTGGTATGGAGTGACTTTTTTGGCTAGTATTAGTAAAAATATTTTCTATCCATTAGTTATAATCTATATTGAGGATATATCATATCATTTGAGGAGTCATGTTCTTATAAAACATGACATTAGATAATTATGAATTTCCATCATTAAGAATGTAGTTAATTGTACACATTATTTTCTATATTTTATTTTATATCTAGAATAATTTATTTCATTGTTTATTGATTAAATAGGATGTGTTTTTAGAAAATCACAATTTCATATTAAATATGCCTCATCTTGTTATTGAAGCATAGTTGTTGAGTAGAAGGATTGTGTTATTTGTTGTTTCCATTTTTAATTTACCTTATCAAGTATAATATTCTAATTTATTGATTATTTCTTATATTATATGCAATCCTTACACTTGAATTTAGTACCACTAAAAAATTTGTGATTTTATAATAATCCATTATGTGTAATTAGAATGATATTCAATAATATTATATATTAAAAAAATATTTTAAAAAAACGTGTTATTTTTTTTCAAATGTATTATGAAAATGATGAATATGTCTAGTTTACCAAACCACTAAAATATTTTTCTTCATTAGCATAGGATTCTGTTTATAATTTTTCAATGTATTAATGTTTGTACAAAGTCTATGTTAATGGGGTTGAGGTTACTAATATTTTTATTAGGGAATGTTTAGTATTAAATATTGGATCCTAATTTATAAAACAGAATATATTATTGAACCTTACCCAAGGATGGACATTGACTATAAGATTAGAAGAACATCCTAATGGTTTGGTAAGGTATGAATTATATTGTTTTTCTATGAAATACATCTATTTTTGGATTCTGATAGTGGACATGGTTCTCAAAATATTGTACAATGGAATAATAAGCCATATTAATGTTATAATAGACATGTACTGATTGTCACATTTATTATAAAAAGGATATTATGTGCCCCTAGTTATTAACACCCATGGTATATTATTAGGATATATAATATTTTCATGAAAAATTATATTGAATCATTTTATAAGAAGATAAAAAAATGACGTAGGTTAATTTTATGGTGTATTATATTGAAGAGATGGGTTTTAAATGTAATTGGAATAATTATTTTGTCAAAATTATTTGATTAAATCAATTATTCAATGACGAAAAATGGATTGAAAAATATTAAGAAATATATATCCTCATAGTTTGGCATTTATATTTCATTGTCATAACTCTGGGGTACCTAGGAATTATATGAGTCAATTCTCCTCCCTAATGTTTTTACCAGGATCAAGTAAGGACATATGTTGAAATAAAATGGTCAAATTATTGTTGTATTGGGATTTAAAAAATTATTTGTAATATAATATAACTATTGTATTGATTATAAGAATAATGAAACATCTAAGGATTATGTAAAATTTTCGAATCATATATATCTTAGTTAACATTACATATATAGATTGAATCCTAGATTTACAATATGAAAATCAAATGTATGTTCAAAGTCCGGAAAAAAATAATTATGTGTTATTTGATTGATTTTTATCATAGATTATGGATATATTGGGATAAATTTATTTAAATAAAGCACATTTGTTGAATATATGTTAATGTAAATAAATATTGATGAATAATGAAAATTAATTTTATAGGAATTTTTTTAATGTTATTTATAATCATTAGCGTTGATGTTATCATTAGTGACATCTTAATAATAGTCAAATAGAATTACTATACATTGTGAAGTAAATGTTCCATTGAAAAATATATTAAAAATGCTATTTAATGATTATTTTAATTTAAATAATTCCGACAATACTTTTTGAGGGAACGATACTAATTATGTTAAATTAGTTATAGGAAACACGTCAACGATATTGGGAGTTGACCCAACAAACTAAAAATATTAATGAGGCTAGAACCGATCTCAGAATGATGACAAGGAGTTACCTCATACCACTAGAATATTTCATTATTTTGTTAATATTTCATTATTTTTAGTTAAAAAAATTGGAAAACATTAATGATGATCCAATTGAATTATTTTTGAGGTTCATATAATTAATATTTATATTATACAAACCATATTTGTTTTGGTAATAGTAAGAGATAGATTGAAAGAATTGATCCTCATTAATAGATATTAATACCGATTAAAAGTAAATTTTTGTTCATTAGGAATAATAAATTTAGTTCTTGATATTCATTTCAAACTGTAGGCAGTAGATTATTAAATTGATCAAATCAACACTAATGGAAAAAAATTTATATATTAAATACCATCTTATAAAAAATGAATATTTTATTAATTTTTTTGATAAAAATATAATTACTCAAATTTTAAAAAATAGATCTTAAAATAAAATTTCATCCTATTACCATGATTTATAATATTATAATTGAAATATTACACACCTATATAATTTATTTATTTGGTGTCCTTATCATTCCATTGATCATTCTTTCCTTTTTTAGATCAACTACCACAATCATTCTCTATGATTATTGACGCCTTTTCATGTAAACATCTTCAAATTCTTCCGAGGTTATTAAACATAGAAACCTCGTAATGTGATCTTCCATATGAACTTTTTATGTCATATTCTCTCTTATTACAAGGATATTAATTTAATCCATTAACAATATAGGTATATCAACAATGGAATTTCAAAATGTCAACCCCTTGATTATCAAGATCAAATTTTAAATGTGAGGATGCAATTTTTTATGGTTTGAGAATGTAAAACCCTGACATTTTAAATTAAGAAAATATTTAATAGAGTTTATGAATCAAAATAACATTCATTGGAAAATTTATAACTCACTAGTTATTATGAAATATTTTTTTATAAATAAATTTAATATCTTTGATAGCTAGAATAACATGATACACAAAGTGAAAGTAATCCATAATAAAATATATAATTTTATCCAAGTCAATTAATATGATTATATGAATGTTGTTAACTAACAAATTAATATTATGGTTATCAATTTATTATAAATAAAATAACAATAATTTGAAATAAAACAAAATGTTTTCTAATTAATTGTGTTAATATACATTATTATTCAGTATCACATTATAAAAATAATATTAAATTGATATTTACCACATTTTAAAAATATATGTCACAAAATAAACCTATTTATTGATTTCTTAATAACAGAATTATCTTATGGTGATTCATTTATTTTTCTGAAATGTATAGTATTGTAATAGAGAAAAATATATATATTTAATTTAAAACAGAATTTTAATTTTTATAATTTATGATGTTGAAATATAATTTTAATTTTTTTATGTATAAAATTATAATCTATATTTATATTAATCCAATATAGCATAATATAATAATATTCAAAGTGAATTTTGATAAAAACAATTGTGTAATTTTTGTAAAATTTTTTCTTTAAAACACAACTATCTCGTCATGTTTTTTAGATTAATTTGAAATTAATGTTTTCTATATTTATCAATGGAATATTAAAAAATATATTCCAATTTTTTAATAATAATTTTTAATATTATATAATGTGTTCAACATAAATTTTTTTTTTAATATTAATAAGTAAAATAGAAAAAATTAAATATCACTTTTAAGTTAAAATTGGATTTATTGAGAATTAAATAATAAAGATAAGTGTGAAATTAACAAATTAACGTGTTTAAAATGTATTATCTAGACGTATTTCAACACTCTCATGTTTCAACCTCTTTAATATTCCATTTTTTACTCTTTATGTCATGTGTGAAATGGGGTTACATATTTCTCTTCACAAAATTAAAAACATTTCCACCTAGCACAATGTAAAAGGTCACCCATATTCTCTCTAATTCACATATTCAATCCCCTTTTCAGAAAACACATGAAAATTCAATTAAAAATACCAAACCTCCTCTTATAACAAATTTTATTGTATGAAATCCACCATTTGAATGAGTTTGGTGCTATCCAATGTAAGATGCCTGATGAATAAGTAGTGTTCTTCAACATTGAATTTTTATTTAATTTCTTCCTCAAACTAAAAAATACATATTATGATACTATGATATAATAAAATTAATATCATAAATATTCTGAGAATTTTTATAATAATAGAATTACTGATAAATATGTAAAAAAATATAAAATGGTTTCCAAAATCATTATTCTTGTGTGTGGTGGACTACTGCCTCGTGAATCGATTTCCATCATATTTTCACTACCACCATTCATGATTGCATGTGATGAATGATATAAATTATAAATTTGATATTTTAAACAAAATTATACCTATTTAGATGATAAATTTTATATATTTTATTACTTTTAATTGTGTATGGGATATGATAACATGGATTGGGTGTATAGCTGACCACTCCCTTTTAAAGCAATATGTTCTGTCATTGACATACTAATTTTATGAGATGTAATAAAGAATGAAGTTATAATTAATATTTCATATAAATTAAATATTTATTAAATTATTTTAATATTTATAAAATTTAAAATATAACTTATAATTATCTTTCAATCAATTAACCTTTATAATATTGTAAGTCTACATATGGAGTACCGACTTCACAAAATGACATGGAACTCTTTAGACTAGAACAAAAACCAGATGAAATATTAATTATATGTAACAAAATAATATTATATATGTGTTATTTTTTTCCTTATATATATATAATATATATTACTACTTTTTCATAATAATCATTGAAATATTGAAAAATTACTCTTCGGTGCATATGGATTAACATCTTCATGATCGTGCCATACATTATTTATCATATAATATCCCATGATTGGTAATAGATGATTAATTGATGTTAAATATTATAATAATGTAAAGTATATTACTGTTATTATAATTTTTATACATATATTTTTTTTTGTAAAATAAAAATATTTGATATCAAAAAATTCTCGGGAACAAAAGGTTATTATCATCAAAGCCAATGAAAATAATTAAATATTATAAATAAAAGATTGATAATATTTTATAAAAGATATTGTATGATATTAAAAATTTTTAAATGGATCTAGTATAATTTTATATAAGTTTTAAAAATAACATACATGAATTTATAGGAAATTCAATCAAATGGAATGGTGAGGGAAGGGACATCATATCAATTTATATCATTGAGCCATATTGAAATGTTATGAACCATTTTTTTATATTTTGTATATAATACTCTATTTACATGTTATATCATTATATATTATTAATTAATTTTATTTAATGTTACAATTTTAATTACATCATTTAAGATGATTAGACGTGAAACTAACAAAGTGAAAAATATATTCATAACCAAATTTTCATTTCATTGGGTTATATGACTCCTTTTTTTAAATTTAATATTATAATATTTTGTTATTATAATTACATTGGATTATAGTATTTTTTTAACATAATTTATGTTTATTAAAATTTGATACATATAATCTATTAATTTAATAATTATCACATCAACATTATGATAATTGTATGGGATGATAACAAAATGTCATTTTAATTGATATTGTTTTTGGATAATTTTAGTTAGAAGATATAATATTATGATTATATACAAAATCCATTTATTTTTATTATACTATATTGATTCAATATATTTTCATGTAATAGTAGCATTGTAAAAAAAATTGAATTTAAAATTGTTGATAATGTTTTCGAATAAAATCTAACATCATTTATCCCTCACCAAGAAATAATATTTATAAAATTGAAATGTTTTATAATAAATAATTCAATATTTTTGGATGATTTTAAAAATTAATTACTAAAGAAATATTTTATCATTATTTATTATTACATAAATATTTAAGAAGATTATTCCAGGAATTTTAACAGAAATGCTTATTTGACCTTTAATGAAAATTTGAAAAGAATTTTCTTAATCATACACAGAATGTATGGAAATTACAAAAATCATGAACCCTAAATTTTTTAAATATTAGATTATATGTTTAAAATAGTATATTTAATGAAAAAAACTGATTTGTTTTTGTAAACATTTTTTTATGTAATGATTTTCAAAAAGAATATCATTCATTCATAAATAATTTTTATAATGATCTTTTGTATTGTTATTTTATTTATCAATAAAAAGAACTGTTCATATATTATTTTATAACCGGAGGATATATTTTTATTAAAACCATCATTATTATCATTTTTTTAGTTTATCATAATTTTTACCAGGTATAGAATTGATATTCACTTCTACGATATATGTTTTCAGCAATAACATTAGTAAAAAATGTACACATTTTTGATAACATTAAACATTAGAATTTCCCAAAACATCAATATTATTTTTCATATATTTAAATATATTAATTTCACAAATAATAGTTTTTTATTAAATATGGTTTTATATATTGAAGTTAATTTTTATCTATGTATATATTGATAAATCATTATCATTTAATCAATATTGATATTTGAAGATAAGTAACATTGTCTATGATTTAAATAAATTATTCCTTATATAATGAATTAATTTAGCAATCAAGGCATGGGTGGGCCTTCGATATATATATCCCCTCAATACATCAGAAGACTCATGGGATGAATCGGTTGTCTGGTCTTAGATAAATAGTTTTCTACCTATTGTTTTTAAACTCTCTCAAGGATAGATTATGATGGTAATGGTATCGTGTTCCTTGAAATGATGAAATAAAATAATTAAAATTTTCCATCATTATAAATTATGTTATTACTATACATGATATATTCATTAAGATATTATGTATATATGAATTTCATTTTCATCATATGATTAAATTGAAAGTTTTTTTAATTTAATATATTTCCATACTGACTATTCATAAGTGTGTTATGATAGACAAATTATTGAATAAATATAAAGAGGATTATGTTATTTAACATTTAATATTGATTAATCTTGTCAAATTATTAAAATGGCATGTGTGCTTATTTATTTACATATCTTTGGTGATTATTATCATTGATTCATAACGTATTTTATTATACATAAAAGTTACTGAGCTTTTATTCCCACCATTAATTTGTACCCTATCATAAAAACACATGATGTGTATAAAAAATGATATTAAAGGATATTTAATACTAAATAATGGTATTGTAAAAAATTCTACTGTAATTTTTATATTCAAATGTAATATGTGGATCATGTATATATATTGAATATAAAGACTACTAAACTATTTAGTCTTATAAGATATAATTTCTAATTTCCTATTACAATTTATTATATTTTGCATTGACTTCATGCTTCTAGGTTTGGATATTCTAAATTGAAGGATTATAAAATTAGATTATTAAAAAACTAAACAATCATTTAAATACCATTTTCATTAGAGCCAACAAATAATTTCCCTATTTTATTAAAAACTACCTAAATCATAAATAGTCATTAGTGACTCCCTATAATTGATTTATACATGATATCCTTCAAAACATATCACATGTTATACTTTTATTCATAACATGTGGAAATGGAACACAAATATAAGGTTATCATAAACTCTTTTTAAGGGAAACATATAACAAAAACAATTTCTTCATAAAATTTTTATATTTTATATGGAAAGAATAGGTAAAAACATGAAACCGTAATCAACATGAAAATTTTATTATGTTAAATCCATAAAAATAAATTAAAACATGGATATTAATTATACTAATGTCATATAATATCAATTCAAAATTATAATAATAATAAACTATTTTTTCAATTTCATGTTCCAAACACAATACTTTTCATCAAGATATAATCCATATATCCTATTGTGAACATTTTTTTCCATGAAAATAACATATTATGAGAATATAAATATAGAAAAATACGACATGTTTTTTAGATGGAGTTATAAATTCATTTAGGGATTAGATAATGGTTGGCCCGAAATGTCACATCATTATATCTATTACATTAATAGAAATGAATAATTAATAAAAATAAAAAGTCAATCATTCCAATAATAATCCATTTTTAAATAATAGTGTATCAAATGAAATTAGTTTTCCCCTATTTAATAAAATGTATATCTCGATCATTACCCACATGAATGAAGAATGTGGATGTATAAGAAATACATAGTCAACATACTAATGTTATTCAATAGTAAAATTATAATTCCTTCCCTAATATCAATATAGTATTATTATTTATAGGTTAACATCACCTAATGATTCTTAGGTAAAATGGGATGTTATTATTACAAAGGGAAAATAGTTTTTTGATATGTTATTATTTTGAAAAACAAGATCATAATCCCCATATGAAAATTGATTGATTATTCAAAATGATCATATTCATATGTTAACAACTGAATCACATAATCATGTTTACATTGATGTAAAACCTCTTCTTTAATGATTTCATCAATGTTACCACCCAATACGTGTTCGTCAAATGGATTTTTTGGTACCATGACATAAATTAATCCTAATGATAACATAGATATATATATATGTGTGTGTGAGGATAAATCATGAAAAATAAACCATATTAGGATAAAAATATTTCATAATTGATATGGAATTTTAAGTGAAATGTTGGAATGTATTTTAAAATACTTCATTAACATTGATGTAATATAATATGTTACGAGTTGGTTCCAAAAGTATTTTTCAAAGGTGTAATGTAATATCAATGAGAAAAATTTATTTAAAATATTATTCAAAAAAATCATTGAAAACTAAATGAATATTTATTTTTTAAATGTGTATATAAGAGGATTTGATACTTAAGAAATATTTTTAATATAATTGATATAGATTTTATTAAAAAACCTATTTGAAATAAATTTATTTAAAATTATTTTTTAAAAAAAATTGATTATACAAAATAGAATTTTAATAAATAATAAAATATAATATTTAGTGTGGAGAAACAAAATAATTGATGAATAATTTTTATAATAAAAATTTCTCACTTAATGAAAGATGTGTGAGGTTATAAAAATATTAAAAAGTGGCGAAAAAACTTAATCAATTTCCACTTGGAAAAATTATTTGGATTATAAATTAAATTAAATAAATGTTTTATAATATATTTATATCCATTAGATTTATGTAATAAATAATCTTTTCACTCAATTATATATCTCTAAAATTTCAGATTAAAGAAATACATTAGACCAATCTTTTTAATCCTAATGGGATAAAAGTGGTTTTAGGGTTTTTCAGGGCTTTTTTGTAGCTTGAAACACATATTTTTGGGGCAACTATCTATGTCGCATGGTTGTTTCATTGTTTTCCAAAAAGTATGGGTGGTTTTTTTCTAGATATAACCACCTTGCATTGTTGAAGCCTTATCGTGCAGCCAAATTGTGGAATTTCCCCTTCTTCCCAGGTAAACAGTTTTCATGATATCTTCCAAAATTTGAGAAAAACAATGTACAAGACATTTTTCTATTGTTTTGTAGAAACATTTTCCCATAATGATCAAATTATGACACCTCATACTCTATTATCAAATAACCAATAAGATTAAACCATTTTAGTCTTATTTATAATCTTTTTTAGACCTAAGGTTGGAATCCATATATATCCTTCATTTGAGGTCTGATGGTGCATTCGTTCATTACGTTGGATGTTCAAAGTTAGGTACTTGAGTCTTTTTATTACTTTATTCCACTTTTTTCCCTTGAACTAGATATTGTGGTCATTGTGTTTTTCCCTTTTTCATCGATCTACTTTGATCTAATCAAAATAAAGGGCCAATATTGGAGACATAAAGTCATTCAATTATAGTGTTGGTGGTCCATAACTCATCCCCCATGTTTTTATATTTTTGAATTGAAATGTGGGGCCAAAAAATTTCATCAGGTGTCATTTATAGAATTTCTATTTCAAGTTAATAATAATTAGAACTGTATAGTTTTGCTCTAAAAAAATATGCGATAATTTATTATAGATTACACCTATTACTCAATCATTTCATTATCGAAGGTAATTTCATAATTGTTGTTTTGTGTTTTTAAACATTTATGCCACTATTATACAGTGCCTTGGCTTGATGATTCTATGGGTAATAATTTATATATTAAATGGATTTATTATTGGTATAATATATTGTACCATGTATTCTCACAACATGGCCTTCTTAAGGATAGTTTTCAAATTTTACAACAAAATGTGAAATGTGAAATTGTAGGTATACATTGTATATTAATTATCCATAAATGTAAATTAATTTATGGTTTCATATCTGTGGAACCCCTTAACACATTAATGGAATATAGTGGAATTATCCATTAATATGAAATATTCATAATATAGATTGAATGAATGGTTTCTTGCTGTGTAGCCTTATCACACTAATGAAATTCGGGGAATGAGACAAATGGAATAATTTAATATTTTCATTCTAGATGACCATATCACAATATTAAATGTCAGGGAATAACGAAATGAATTATTAAATGACTTTATTTTATGACCAGATTGATCTGGCTCGTTCTCACCATCCATTCTAATCGTATAATGTCACGAGAACTCAAGAACCCCATTCTTATTTGAGGAAACCTATTTCCTAGGTTGATACCCACTTATATCGTCCACCTTTGTATTCTTTGGGTGCCAAAAATGATGTTGTAGGATCATTTGCATATTATTATAGGATGCATTATATACACTTCATAGATCCATCATTGACATGTAGGTGTCATGGTTATAGCATAGAGGGATCTGTCTATGCATAGCCCCATCTTACCACGGGTGATCACCTTGGATTAGCTAGAAATATCATTGTCGAATTCCGTGGAACATGATCATTGGATTACACTCTTACCCTTATCCAGGCTACATTTATTTTTGATTTATCAACCCATGTGGTCTACATGACCACTGTGATTATGATAGAACATCATTATTAAGTATATTTATATTTTTAATTATTATAACAAGGAACATTCACTATTCATAACATGTGATATGTTATGAATAGATAAGAATCAATTATTTAATTTATTACATGTCTAGAATCTCACCATTGGATAAATCATGTACATTGGTATATAGTTACATTATACTTCCGGGCATTACATATGCATGCTTTCACACTGTTAAATATCAATCAGACAGTCTAAATGATATAAACATTGTTGGTGGTGCCCATTATGATTTATCTCAGACCCTCAATGAGTGGTGTTTGGTACTCAGTGTAGATTATATTTTTGTAGGTGTTGGCAATAGGAATAATGCTACTTCAAAAAATCAAGGTATTTTTGGTTCGTATAGAGCATGATAGAAGATGACCATGCCAGATCATGGGATTCATGGAACATTAAATTATGTAATTTATACTTTTGTGGAACATGTATTCATATGGTATTTTATCCATGTTTTCCTATTTTCATGTGATAATAGAAATCATAATTTTTTGAATGTTATTCTATCTGTTTCAGTTATTGTAACTATTGTCTTGATTTTATGTTGTGAATTTTTTTTTCTTATCTTGAATCCTTTATTTATTTTTGCTTAAATTAATTTATTGTGATAAGTTTCTCTAATGTGTGAAGAGTCTCGCAAATTGACATACCCAAGTCCCTTGCTACTAATCGGTAGCCTCTAGCATTCCCAGATATGTGCTTCAGTCGATGTATCCCACCAAGATCAGGTATCCCAATTAGTGGTATCATGGTCCGAGATGTTATAATGACTTATCATAGGAGCTTATGTTGTTACACTAATTTTTGGATTCAATATATTATAGAATATTAATTCATGGGACTTGGTCATAAGAAAATCTTGGAGTTTGGGAACCCATGTTCAGGGTAAAAACCAAGATTCATAAATTATAATTTGCGTTCTTAATTTTCCTATTATATTTGATATTATTTGACCATTGTGTGATACACATGTTCTGTGGAGCCGATTATTATTACTCTATTTGTGGATTTTCATTCATCATTGGACTGATTATATGATGTCAAGGAGCATTGTTACAAGAATCATTATAGGCACATATAATTTTCAAGGAATTCAAATTGTGATGACACATATGTGCATCTCACTACATTGCATTTCTTGATATGACTGTGATTGTTGAGTGATGTTATGATAGGTATCCTATACTTGAATTATTTATGCTTACGATTGAGTGATTTCTTATCTTAATTCATGAGGTTTATGGTCCCTGATGGGTTGTGATAAAGAATTTACCAAATCAAGCCATTATGTTTGAAATAAATGGGTGTAATTTCTTGTGATTGGTGTATCTTAAGTAACTCACCATAATTAGTGATCCTTTATAATGTGGATCATGACATCTAAAATGAATTGGTTTCACATCCTTAATTCACCTTATAATGGTTATGAAAGTCAATACTATGAACCTAGTAATTAAATTTAAAATAAAATTAATCTTATACTTGAGTACATACTGATACATAGCCATCTATGCATGTAGATGAGGTAGTATTCCTTGGGTAGAAAGTTTCCATGAATTCTGATTCTTCTAGAGATGATATAAATCTACATATTAATGTTTTAAGCAATTTTCAAGGAATTTGTAGTCCATTACTGTAATGATGTCCTCATGTCATTTTCCCAGAGGGTGGCGATGACCATGTTCCAAATAGGGTGGGACATGTGTTTCCTGTCATTCCTCCCGGAGAACATCTTTAATAACTACATAATAAACAATTATTGGAAACTGACATCCATGTTCATCATATATTCAAATATCTAATGTTTTCCATGTATGGTGATCCATGGATTTCACCTACACTGGATACTGTAACTCATGTGTTCCAGCAACAACCTCATCAAAACATGTTAGGAGATAGCCATATATAGGATCCTCAGTATAGGATATAATCCACACACAATATCATTGATCATATAGTGATTCCACCTAGATAGAGGGTCAATCTTTTTACGTACATGCTTTATTATTCAACCAATCAACGAGGGGATGTGACGACCAATGATGGGCTTTTTCAGGGCATATTATTTGTTGATTTACAAAATACCTTATATGATCAATTATTTCCATATACACTGAAATATAATTGATCCACAGATATCATTCATCATGACCAGGGTTCTATGTCAGTTATAAAATAGTCACAGTGTTTCATGGAGTTACAAAGCATGGAACTGCATCAAGTTGATAATGAGAATTCACGTTATAGATGTTTTGGGGATGTAATCATGAATTCCATCCATATATAGATTAATTGATTTTTCTTACATACCATTTTAGAAACAATCATTCATTATCTTATCACTATGTGTAACATGAGTTATGAAAATATTACTTGGAATAGAGGACCAGTGTAGTGATTATCCAGTAGTTCTTTTGTTCCTAGGAAATGCTCTCTCGAGGTTTCTAATCTGGGAAATGAAAAAAAACTAACAATTTTGATGGCTCCTTCGAGTGTCATTTGTGTGGATGAAGAGGGAATAATAATCCTCAATATGAAAAATAATAAATGCAGTGTCCTTCTGGCAGTCTTATTGGAAAACTCTAATGTTTTTGCATTATGTTTCCATCATCTTAACTTTGAAAAGGAAAAACACCATCTCGGCCATCAATAATATGTTATTTTGTGACACATCAGGAAAACAGTTGGAATATCACCAGTTGATCCTGACAAGGATGAGGATATATCATGGTAGATAAAAAAGAAATAACCATCAGTTTCAATAGAGTCGTTATGATCAATGTAGTCCATGTTTTGCATTGGGCTGCGGATCAGGTTAGTTGCATGGACTAAATATCATACCAGTGGATCAGGTTGCATTACCTCCTAAAATATGACATAATATAATTTTGGTATCTACCATTGTATCTTCTTTATTTGGTAAATGTTATTCAATCCCTTTTATCATAGAATCAACCATGGAGAGTCTTTAACTAGAGATACCATATTACTATGGTATAATAAACCAAGATACATCATTTTGGAAATTAATAAATTGTATATGATAATGTAGGTACTATCACATTGAGGTACACTCTTACCCTTTCTTATGTGACCTCTTTGTTCTTCATATGGAATTCTTAGTTGACAGAAAATTAATGGACTAGTTGGTTCACAATAATTTCATGCTATAATTTTATCACTAGACGATTTCCTTTACATCACCAGAGGGAAGCATTTATCTTCTTAAGGATGAGTGGGTTTTCCAGGAATGATGACCTTGACCATAGCATCATTATCTAGGTGGAGTGACATCCATGATTACAAATATCATTCTAGATGATAAGGGTTTATATATGGCTAATTTTCCTCAAGTAGTGGATCATTAAATGCATGTCATGCCTGATAGTTTGTAATTCATACATATTAAAAGATATGTAGAGTTTACTATCATGCTCATTCCATAGGTATCTTTAATGTCTATTCTACTTTATATGTTTTCACCTACAGTGCATCTAGTGATCAAACAAAAGATTGCGGATTTGGATTCCAATATTTTTATATAGACATGTTTGTCCCCATGGGGTTTTCCCATGATTTGTTTTCAAAACGGAGAATGAAACCCAACTTCAATGTCTGGATTATATATGATTGAACCAGCTTATGGTCAAGGACCAATATCCACTTCCACGAATAGATTATCTCTTCAACTAGCTCTAGGGATCCATGGTCTTCTCTAATATTGACGTGAGATTATTTTATAATTAGATTCATGTCAGACCCTCATACATACCTCATAAAACATTCCATAGTATGTATTTTCTAATATATTACCTTTTTATATGGTTTAGTCTTATGAACATTTCCCCCGTTTCATGGATCTGATCAATATGGTGTTCCTAACCTATCTAAATACTTTTTTATGGGCTTTGTGGATGAAATCAAGGTTTTTTCTCTTAATCATTGATACCTTCACAAACATATTCATATTGTTTTGATTACACTGTGATAGAATTAGTTTTATACCATGATTTCTATGTTCCACTTCTGGATTGATAATGTCAACTTTGTAGGTTATATAATCTCATAATTAAGTGTATCAATTGGCCCTAAAAGGGATAATGTTGTAGTTTCCTGGGATATTCAAAAGTAATGATTTATATATAACGTTTTGGAGGCCGGATTTATATTACATGTGTGTTATATAAAACGTTACCCATATTTCTTCACCTCTCAAATTCTGTACAATGATGGGTTTCCAGTTTATATGGTCAAAACAAATGTGAGAAACCCTTTAAGGTGTTAAAAGGGAGGCCTATTTTAGAACATATTATTCATATTCTAGAGAAAGGTATAGGTTACTCTAGATTCGGTGATACATCTGACATGCGATTCAGAGTAGTATTGATGCATGAAGAAAGATTCATTGTGATTGGATCTCAGAATTTGAGTCCAAATGGAAAAAATTACAAGACTCACAACATTGATCTCACAGAATTTGTACATACATTATGATTAGGGTACATTATTTCATGGGTGTTTTCATTGATGAGTACACCGACAACAATATCCTAAAATATATATTATCTAAATGTGACTTAAACCTTAGATAGAAGATATCGTAAAAATATAAAGAATCCAATTTTTTTTAGCATGACTATATGACATGGGAGGGAAATTTAGATTCAGATGCGAAAGGTCAGAAAACCCTAACAAAAATCATACAGGAATACAATGTTGAATGGGAGTTAATGGACCTCTTATTCTAAGATGCATCTAGAGTTTCATGATAATCACTATTACTCTTATCTCTTATATTTGAAACATTCCTCTTCACTCCTTGAAAAGGTGATGTGTATAAAATTCTCAGATCCATGTAGTTTGGTACTCCTTGAGTGTATATAATGAAATTACACACCTCCATATTTGATTAGGGATAAAGATGATTTTATGTTTCTTCGTCATCATATAATAGTTCCTATATATATATATATATATATGATATATTAGTTTATAAAACAATCCCATGCTTCATAGTGGGAATTTAATCAATAAATCATGATGATATATCAAGATATTTGAAGCTAGTATTGGTGGAAAGTGATGAATGGTCATATAGAAAGATTTATCACGGGTTATTTCAACCATCAGTTTGAGATGGTTTAGCAGTAGAAACATAGGATCATTTTATATCCACATAATTTCTATGAATTGAAATTAAAATGCGTTGTTATATATTTCGTATTTCATTTAAATAAGTTCTCTAGTGGGTAGTGCTGTTTTTTTGTAGTCATTGACCATCTAATAAAATCATCCCACTTCATTATTATTCTAGATACTTTTATAGTAGATGAGATGAAAAAACTCTAAGTCTAGGAAATTGTATGACTCCAAGGGGTCCCACATAAAATTGTTTCAGATTGGGATTATAATTTCACATCAATGTTCTAGTAGGGATTTTAGACGGCCATGGGAAAACAGGTTCTTCTATGTACATCATTTCATCCTCATTAATATTGAAAATAAGAAACAAAAAATATAGGTACTAGAAGACAAGATCCAAGCTTCTATCCTATATTTTTATGTTTTATTGGACAACCATATCCCTCTCATCGATAAATCCTATAATAAAGAATTTCAGGTGACAATTGAAATTGTTCCTTTTGAGGCCCGATATGGTAGGTTATGTTGTTTATCCTTGTGCTTGAAAGAGGCAGGTGAGGTAGCTCTACAATGTCAATAACTCATTGAGGAGACATCATATTATGTTCTGACTATAAAATGAGTATGTATATTTCTTAGTCCAAATAGATATCTTATGCCAATTTCCATCTAAGACCTCTAGTGTTTGAGGTCAGATTTTATGTTTCTCCAATGTATCTTACAATATAGGATATAGATGTTTATTTATGTTGTTAATGTTGTCACTTATTTATGTAGTGCCTTTTTAAATTTTAGAGATCGTAAATCCAGTAGCTTATCAGTTGCTATTATCTCGGAGGTAGCATTCAATGAAAAATATCTTCCATGTTCATTACTTCACCAATATAATTATGATCCATCACATACTTTTGAAACATAAAATTATGAGTTATATGTTGATGCTATGTTTAAGAATTATTCAGTACGCATCATTTATTGGAGTATGATGGCTCTCCGAGACCTGTATGTCTATCTAGAATGGGTGATATTGAAGAACAAATGTATGCATGACGAGACTTGGGAACAGGAGGCCAATGTACATCCCCAATGGCTAGGATTTTCCTAGATAGTTTTTCACCACTAATGAATGGTGACCATGTAAATTTTTCCCAGTTACCATTTTTACCAAATAGTATTACACCATATTTGCAGGTTTGTTTAAAATCAATACTATAATGATATATTTAAGCCCCCTCTTCTTATCTGATCTTAGAAACAGCTAGATAAACAAATTTTGCTCTTTGTATTGATCTTCTAAAATACCCATGGTAGGAATGAAGATATATCCTTCAGACAAGGTATGAACGTTTTTTTGTTCGTCATGTTGGATGTAGAATTTTATGTACCTGATTCTGTTTGGGAATTTTTTTTCTTCACGTTTTTTCTCGCCCTAGATATCATTGTCATGACCCGTCCCAGTGGGACCCGTGCCGGAACTCCCCAAGCCTGCCTCTAATAGGCCAGGTGCTATTGACCAGCACCGAGTAGGCATGTCACTAACATGTGAGGCATTGCATATAAATCTCTACACACACACCCCCCATCTCCAAGCCCACAAAGATGAAAAGTAAAAAATACTAAATATTTAAATGCATGCATACACTAAAATACCATCCAACAGAGTACGAAAGGAATGTAAAGTACAGTAATGTAAACCCCTGGGCCAAAAGTACAAGCCCAACAAAATATAGTTTGTATCAATGTTCGACCTATAAATAAAGGTATTGTGACTACAATATAAAGCTGTAGGAACGCACCTCAGTATGCCTAATCTCACTAAGCACCTTCCGGTCCTAGTTCGCTTAGAATCCTATCAAAGGCTCGCTCGTCCGACAAAGATAAAACACGTGTGGGTAAAGCCTATGCAGGGGTGAGTATAACAATACCCAGTAGGACACCCTAAAAACCCCAAGAAATAAAACAATGGAAATACTATAAAGGAATGATATAGTCGGCTCTACACAGTATATGTTTATAGAACGTATAAAAAGAAAATACAGATGTACTCATACATGATCGACTATCACGAAACCACCACTAAGATCCATCTCGAATATTCCACTATGAACATAATAAGGGGAGAATACTACTATGTTTGATGAGAGAGATTCGAATTACTCTTTCCAGAAGAACACACTCCATATGTACTTCTGAAAAAAGATGCTCAAATGAGGATCACAACCAATAGCAATGGGGTGATTCCAATAACTCAGTCTGAACTAATCCGCTAATTAGAGGATCGATGCCCAGGCAATGTAGGTGACATCGATACCAAGAACACTACATAGGGTTCTAGGAATGAATAGAGGATCTGGATCTCAGTCTCATAGAGGGGACTACAACAACTCTATTCATGATGTCATGCTGAAGGGATCATACAGATGTACATAAGGAATGATTCCAGAAACCTTCATGGGAATGACCAAGGGTATGAACCCTAAGAAAGCTAGTCCAAGTCACATATTACAACTTTCTCAATCCATGTAAAACAAGTTACATGGCATATAGTATGGTTACATGTCGTGTTCCTTGACATCGAGTAATGCCCGTGTAAATGAACCGTGTCTCTTGTCCAGGTGTGTAAAACTAGACTACATGGAATATAGAATGATCACACGCCGTGTTCCTTGACACCGGGTACTGCCCGTGTAAATGGCAAGTGTCTGTAGGCTTGTCGTATAAAAAAGTAATACATGGCAGGTAGAAGGATAACACACCATGTAAGAGCAGGTGGGGTTCTCTCCGTTTACGCATTCCATGTTCCCGTACATGGTCTTTATCTGTGTCGCCTGCCCGTGTACCAGTACATGGGGTATCCCATGTATCTGGCCGGGTCTAGATGGTTAAGGGTCTACACGTTGTGTCGTTGGCCATGAACCTAACATGTGTCTGTGTACTCCCGGAGTACACGCCTCGTGTTCTTCTGATGAACACACTCCATGTTGCCCATACTATACTCCATGTGGTTGGGATTTCTCCAGAACCACAGTCTTCCTCCTCACGCCTCATCTGGATCTCTAGATCTTGATCATGTCGGCCATTTTCCGCAAAACTCAATACATGTGTTCATTTAATTGTCCTAAAACTGAATCTGGGAGTTTGGGACCTTCAATCGGCTCAGAAAAAAAGCATTGATTCATCAGAAAGAAAACGCATAAAAACACTATCTCTCGATCTGCTCCTAATTATACATCGCCACCCCAGTCACACCTCTATTGCATCATTCCAGGGATGGATCTACAATCTTGGATCATTGCTCCAAAAAAAATGTTCAATGATTGATTTCCTCCATGAATGTCAAGCACGGGGATGAACAAAGAGTATCCATAAAGAATAGGGAATTTAATCACAAAACAAACAAAAGCGATGAAACTCGATCGTTGTTCGTGAAGATCCCGATTTGTCGCCATTGGTTCGAAACCAAAATAATCAACAGATTAAATCTCAAGGATGAAGATATTCTCCAAAATCCCCTAAAAATCACATCCCGCAAATACCATCGATTTGTGGGCTAATATGTTCATTTATTAGTCCGCATTTGTCGTAGGAATCAAGAATGGGGAATGGAAAATCAAAATCAAACATCCTACCTGAATTCGCGGAATTCATTTGTGAAGACCTGGTCACTGTGTTGTCATCGTTAGCGAAACACATCAAGAACGTCATATACTCATTGGGTTTTCCTCCCGAGCCTCCAATGTTTTTAGTTTTATGAGGTATGTCACCCTGGACCCCTATTCAAATATCCATTTAAAATGATAAATGATAATCATTGTAACAAGATTTAAGAAAATATTTTTATTAAATATTTTATTACAGTTACATCCAAAAACTTGATTTCACCACTGACCTGTGTTGACCGATGTTATGTCTTGACTAAGGTATAATCACTGCTCAAAACACAATAGTTCCCTCAAGTTTCTGGTCCGAGAACCCATTCATGAGTTATTCAACTTTTTCAAGAAAACCACACGCGCAGGTTTTTTCATTGTTTAATTAAATTCAAACATCTATTCCGGGCTCCCCAGGCCTCAGAACTCCATGCCGTCGCAAATCCTTGTCGGAAAATAATTCCCATAAAATATTAAAATAATACATGGAAAATTAGGGACATTACATCCTCCCCACCTTAGAGATTTACCTCCCCTAAATTCCAAAACAAAGGCTACTAAAAAAGTTGTGGGTACTCCTCATGGATCAGAACCTCCCACTCCCACGTGCTCCTATAGAGATTCCCGTGTTACCACCGGACATGCAAAATGGGAATAGCTCACCCACAAATGGAATTCTCCTTTTGATCCTCAATCTCCACTGGGTACTCAGCAACGGTCGCTCCATCATCGATGTCCAGCTCTCCCCAGTCGAAAATGTGCGATGGATCACGCACATAACACCATAGCTGAGACATATGGAAGATGTTGGGTACCCGGTCAATCTGATAAGGTCGAGCCAATATGTATGCCACCTAACCAAATCTACTCAAAATCAGAAAAGGGATGATGAACCTCGATGAAGGCTTTCTGCCTCGAAAAAATCTCCACCATTCCCATCGATGTGAGACCCGACGGAACCCACGGTCTCCGTCCTCGAACTCCAAGGGCCTTTGAATCCTATCGATATAAACATTAGCTGACCTTGTTAAGTATTCATCCATTCCTGGATGACCTGAACCTACTCTATTGTAGTTCGCACCATCTCTGGGCCCATGGGTGCTGACTCTTTTGTGTCAGTCCAACAAAGTGGTGACCTGCAAGGTCAACCGTAGAAAGCCTCAAATCGTGCCATACCCATAGTGGAATGATAACTATTGCTATAAGAAAATTCCACCAGTGGTAGGTGATCCTCCCCACTACGACTGAAGTCAATTATGCAAGCTCTTAGCATATCCTCCAGGACTTGTATGGTCTGCACTTTCTATCCATCAGCCTGAGGATGGAACGCTGTGCAAAAGCGTAACTGAGTCCCAGATGCTTCTTGAAATCCCTTCCTAATACTATATGTGAATTTAGCATCACATCCTGAGATGATCATTGATTTTACACACTGAAGTCAAACTATCTCCTGCACGTAGAGGCATCCCCATCTCTCTACTGAACAATACTCCCTTTTGGATAGGAAGTGGGATGCCATGGTGAGTCGATCAACGATCACCCAGATGGAATTGTTTCCCCTAGACGTACGTGGTAAACCCATCACAATGTCCATGTATATCCCATCCCTCTCCCACTCTGGCACATTATGGGGCTGAGTCATACTTACTGGAACCTGGGGCTCAGCCTTTACTTATTGACAAGTTAGGCACCGAGAAACAAACTCTACCACACTATTCTTCATTCCTGGCCACCAGAACTAACGTCGGAGGTCCTGTTACATCTTTTCCATGCCTGGATGAACAACCAAAAGAAATATATGAAACTCCCTTAGGACCTCCTCCTGTAACGTCACGTGTACTACTGTTTGCACTCTGAAAAGTAAAACATGTTCCCCACCTTTTGAATATCCATCAGTCGCATCACCTGCGGATATTTGAACATATAGTGTATCATACCCAGCATACTCAAGTTGTGCTTCTCTAACTCTATGTATGAGTTCAGGGGTGACAACCATCGAATGATGGTATACTCCCTCATCTATATCCATGTAGGATAACTATAAAGAGTCCAACTGCATTGTTGCCTCATCCAGCAACTACGATCTACATTTTCTGCTGACAGTATCTCCCACAACTTTCCTTTTCCCTGGAGTATAAATGATCTCATAGTCATAATCATGGATGAACTCAACCATCCCCCTCTATATCCATTTCAGATCCTTATGAGAAAAAATATATTTGAGACTCTTTTGATCATAGTAAACGATAAACTGTTCACCCATCAAGTAGTGCCACCACATCTTCAATGCGAAGTCTACCACTACCAACTCAAGATCATGGGTCACGTATTTTCACTTGTGTGGCCTCAACTTACATGTGCCATAGGCAATAACCTATTTCCTCCACATCAAGACAAAACCAAGATCGGTTCCTGATGCGTCACAGAACACAACGTACTCAACACCCTCTTATAGTAGTCTCATGATAGGGGCACTCATCAGAATCTATCTCAACTACTGAAAAGCCGACTGGCATCTCTCAGTCCACACTAAAGGCTGCCCCTTTCTAGTAGAAGATGTAATTGGTTCTAAAATAATTGATAAATAAGTAATAAATCTTTGATAGTAGCCTACCATCCCAAGGAATCTTCGTACCTCTTTCACACTCTGGGGTGGCTCCCATGATAAAACTGACTCTACCTTGGCTGGGTCCACTAAGACACCATCTGCTGAGATAACATATCTCAGAAATTGGACCTCCTGTATCCAGAAATGACATATCGAGAGTTTCCAGTACATCTTCTACTCTCAAAGTGTGTCTGGTACTATTTTTTGGTGCCTCACGTGCTCCTCCAGGGATACAGAGTACACAAGGGTATCATCGATGAAGACCGACATGAACTGATCTAGATAGGGCTGTATGATCCGTTTCATGAGTCCCATAAACCCTACCAGGGTGTTCGGCACGCCGAAGGGAATCACCATGTAATCATAGTGACCATAGAGTTATTTGAATTCCATCTTCAATATATCCTAATTCTATACTCGCTTCGGGTGACAGCCTAATCATAGATCAACCTTTGAGAACCATCATGCCCCTCTTAAATGGTCGAAGAGGTTATCGATCCTCAGTTGTGGATACCGGTTCATCACCGCCACCCGATTCAAGCACCGGAAATCCACAAACAGCCTCAATCATCATCTTCCATCTTGGAATACAACACTGGGGCCTCCCATGGTGAAACACTGGGTCTCACGATGCCCTTCCTCTACAAGTCATCCAACTGCACTGTTAGCTCATGAAGCTCTGGAAGAGACATCTGATATACTGATGCGGATATCAGTGGCATCCCTGGTTGAAACACAATACAGAAATCTATCTTCCGATGGGGAGGTAGTCCAGGGACATCCTCCAGAAAGGCTTCCCTGTACTCAGCTACTACTACTGGAAACTGGAAAATCTTAACATCTGTTGCGCCAAGGGTTAGGGTGGCCAACTGATATAAAATCTATTGTACCATTATACGAACGAGTCCATCCTACACAACCTGGGACTCCATTTCACTGATGAAGAAAATCCTCAATCCACATTGCAGACACACCGTAATCTTTTCCTAAAACAGTCAATCTGGGCATGAACTATGGATATCCATTCCATACCAAGAATTACATAATAAGACATTGACACTAACACCATGAGGTTCCAACCAAAACTCTCGCATCCAAGGGTCAGGTCACACTGTCCACAAAGGTGTGTGAACTCAGAACCTTCTACATTTAGTGTTTCTAAGCGTAAAGGTTGAGTCAACAACTCCACTGGAATCTCAAGGTCTCAAACTAGATAAGAAACCATAAATGAATGAATAGAACCTGTGTCTATTAGTACAAAATCCAAATTAGAAAAGACAATTATTGTACCTTTAATCATTATAGGAGTATGTGTGTCATTTTCCTCTGCTGCCAGCAGCTGCCCCTATCTTTGTCCACCAGCTCCCTGTGCTAGGGGTGGACCTCTTAAGGGTGGTGGTTGTAAAAGGTAAAAATGCCGACCACCTCCAGCTTCTCTCCCAGCTCCAGTAACACATCCTCTTCCCCTAAGATGTGTCTTCCCAAAACGTTTCCACAACCTTGGTGGTTTATCCACTACTCCCATGTCAGTAGCACAGCTGTTCTGACAATCTCAAGCGAGATGTCCTCTACCATCACATGAGTTGCATCGCCTCTCTCGAGGCTTGCTGGATGCGCCCTGCGAACCTTGTATTGCATATCCTCTATCCGGGGATCTCCTATTAAAACATCTTCCATGCCTGGGTCAATGACGTCAGCTCCATGGTGTCGAGGTCTCTACCCCAGATCGCTCAGTACTGGCAACTGATGGCTTTCTCTACTCTTCCAAGAAAATATGGACCACCAAATCCCTCTCAAGCACCACATCATACGTAGAAATGCTCATAGGGATGATTCTATATATGATGTCTGTACGCAAGCCCAACTCAAAAGTCTGAGATCTGAAGTACTAATCCCAGACCATATCCAACGAGTACCGTGAATGGTCGGTAGACCTCGATGAATAGTCATCCACCGTCATGGTCCCCTGCTAAAGCTGAAGAAACTCTTATATATGTATTGCTCTAAGGGTAACTGGTGAAACATCCTCTCTTATGATACACTCAAACTTTGACAACGCAAGAGTCACCACGTCGTGGGTATAGATAACCAAACTCCACCATCATCATACCGAGCATTACAGAAGGCTCGCTACCAGGATCAACATCTAGTCTGCTGGTGTCCTGACCAAACAGAAGACTCTGGGCACTACCTCAAGCTAGTCCTCCACGGCCTGGGGGTCAGGCTCATCTCGAAACCTGATGGGACTCTATATTTGAAACTTGTGGAGTGTGCTCAAACTGTGCTCCTCCTCTACTAATAAAACAGGCACTAAATACTGCTCCACAGGTTGTGGAAGAACTGGCATACCAACCGAATGTAAAACTGGGGGATTTGGACCCGGTATCGAAGCTTCATCACTAACGGGGTCATCCTCATGATCGAGCTGCTGGATCCTAGTAGGTGCGCGTCGGGGAGTCATCCGGTAAGAAAAAAGATATATCACAGTCAGTGAGTATACCTAGAGAGCTGACAGAAGAATGATATGGAAACCACAACCCATTCCTATATGATGCATTTACCATTTTCCCCTGCAACTAGTCTTCTCTTGTTCCGAGTCGAAAAGAAAGTTTTCCGAGTCTTGGTTTATGGATGTGTCAGTCGGACAGACCAACACTGGGGTCAGTGGTCTGAAAGCCAAACTCAAAACATATAACATTGTTTCCCCAAAACAACTCACAGACGCTCGGTCCTATGTAAGAATCGACCACCTTTGATACCACTTTGTCACGACCCGTCCAAGGGGGGCCAGTGCCGCTATTCCCCAATCCCCCCTCCTATAAGCCAGGGGCTGGTGACTAGCACCGAGTAGGCATGTCACTAACATGGGAGGAATTTCCTAAAATCCTTTATACGCACACACACACACACACACACACACACACACATCACCATGCCCAAAATGGTGGAAAGTAAAAAACTAATGAAAAAGGAAATGATGCATACACTAAAATCCCAACCAACAAAGTATGACGATAATGTATAGTACAGTAATGTAAAACTCTTGGCCAAAAGTAAATTCCCGCCAAAATAAAGTCTTCAACAAAGTAAGACCTATAAATAAAGGTACTGGGGCTGCAATATGAAGCAGTAAAAATCACCTCAGCCTGCCTGATCTCACTGAGCACCATCCGGTCTTGGTCTGCCTAGAATCCTGTCAAAGGCTTGCTCGTCTGCACAAGACGCGATACATGCGGGCAAAGCCTGTGCAGGGGATAGTATAACAATACCCAGTAGGACACCCCAAAAACACCAAGGAATACAACAATGGTAATACAACAATGTATTACTACAATCATCTCTACACATTATATGTTTATAGAACATATAACAATAATATCTAGATATACTCATACAATATAAAATATCACAAAACCACCACTAAGCTCCAGCCTGATGATTCCATTAAAGATGTAACAAGGAATCACACTCCTAGGTCTGAAGATAGAGATATGAAGTACTCATTCCGGGAAAACACACTCCACACGTACTTCTGAAAAAAATATGCTCAGATGAGGATCACAACCAATAGCATTAGGGTGATTCCAACAACTTAGTCTGAACAAATCCTCTATGTAGAGGATCGACGCTCGGGTAAAGTAGGTCATGTTGATACCAAGATCTATACAAAGGGTTCTAGGAATGAATAGATTATCCGAATCTATGTCTCACAGAAGGTACTCCAACAACTCTATTCAGGATGTCCTATTGAAGGGACCATACTCTTGTATGTATGTAATAATACCATAAGTCTTCAGGGGAAAGACCATGGGTACAAACCCTAAGAAAGCTTGTCCAAGTCATAGAAGACAACTGTATGAAGCCATATAAAACAATATACACGATGTGTAGTATGGTTAAACACCATGTTTCTTGACTCTAGGTACTGCCCGTTTAAATTGCCTGTGTCTGCAGTCCAGCTGTGTAAAAATAAACTACACGACATGTAGAATAATCACACGCCATGTTCCTTGAATCCGGGTATTTCCCATGTAAACGGCCCATGTCTCTAGGATATTCATTTTAAAAGGAACTAAATGATGTGTAGAAGTTTTAAAAGACGTGTTCGAGCACGTGGGGTTCACTCAGTGTACACTGGCCATGTGCCCGTGCACGGTCTCTGTCCATGACGCATGTCTGTGTTCCTGTACACAGTGTATCGCATGTATCTGGCCGGGTCTGGACGGGTAAGGGTCTACATGCAGTGTCCTTGGCTATATACCCAACTTCTGTCTATGTAATCCCGATGTACATGCCAGGTGGTCCGCTGACGAACAAACCCACAGTGTATCCTATACTACACACCGTTTAGTCTTGAATTCTCTAGAACCTCATTATTCCTACTCACGCATCGGCCGGATCTCCAGATCTCGATTCTGTCATCCTTTTTTTGGGAAACAAAATACGCTGGTTCATATCATCGTCCTAACACCGAATCCTGGTTTTTCAGACCCCCAATCAGCTCGGAAAACAAGTGTTGATTTATCTGAAAGAAAATGACCGGAAACCCATATATCACTATCTTCTTTGAATCGTCCATCGCCACTGCAGTCTAACCTCAGTATCATTGTTCCTGGGTTGGATCGACAATCTCGGACCATTGCGCCAAAAAATGAACGTGCAACGATCGATTTCCTCCATGAACGTCTAGCGCGAGGAAGAACGATGAGTCTCCACTATGAACGGGGAATTTAATAGAAAAACGAACAAGGGGTACGAACCTCAATCGTTGTTTGTGATGATCCATGTTCGTCACCATTAGATCGAAACCAAAATAATCAACATATTAAGTTTCAAGTATGAAGATCTTCCCCAAAATCCTCGAAAAAGACCATCATGCAAATACGATTGATCTATGGGCTAATCAGTATGGGGATTATTCTACATTCACCAAAGTAATCATGAATGGGGAAATGAAAATCAGAATAAAACATCCTACCTGAATTCTCTGCATTCGTTGTCCATGATATGGTTGACATGTCTTCATCGATGAAAAAACCCATCAAGAACACTATCTCCTTTTTGGGGTTTTCTCCAGAGCCTCCAGATCCTCCAAAGGTTTCAAGGTTATGAAGTCTGTCACCCTGGAGCCCTGTGAAAATCACCATTTATAAAGATAAATGATATTAGATGCAATACGATTTAATAAAATATTTTTATTAAATATTTTATTACATTTACATCCCAAAATGATATTTCATCACCAACCAACGCCGAACAATGTTAGGCCTTGCATAAGGTAAAATCAATGCTCTAAACGCAATAGTGCTCTCGTATTTCTAATCCAAGAACACATTCAAGTGTTATTCTACTTTTTCAGGAAAACCACACGCACACGTTATTTAATTGTTTAATTATATTCAAATATTTGTTCTGGCCTCACTAGGCCTTGAAATTTCACGCCGTTACAAAGACCGATCCTGATATAATTCCTATATAATATTAAAGTAATACGTGGAAAAATCCGGGACATTACAATCTTTTTGTGATAAATTTTACCATTTTAATAGATCTAATCATATCTGAGAAGAATAAATTTCCAATACCATAATAGGAGATCCAAAAAAATACTAATTTTGTTGTTCAATAACTCATCCATCGCGTTTTTTCATTTTGGTATTGTTGTATGGGGCCCTACTAATTTCATCGGGTTTTGATTATATACTTTCTATTCCATGATTATAATCATACGAACTTTATAATTATACTCTTTCCCAATATGTGATTAAATTTTAGAGGTTTCACCAATAACTCAATCATTTCCATTTCCAAGGTTATTCTATATTATTTATTTAGTGATTGAAATTGTTTTCCACCATTCAGGTGTTCCATTGATATTCCATTATAAGGTTAATAATTTTTATATTAAATTGCTTATTTTATATTGATATTTTCATAATGGAATGTAACATGTCTGCTCACTATATGACCAACCTTTGGTAAGTGTATAATTTTGACAATAAAATGTGAATTGTGAATTGGTATATAATATGTAAATCACATAGACTTAAATGTAAATGATTGGTTGGTCAAACATCCATAGCACCCATTACCTCATTAATGGTAGGTAGTGTAATGAACCAAGAATATGGAATATTCTTTGAATTGATTAAATGAATGGATTTATGCTACATAGCCTTATCACACTAATAAAAGGCAAGGAACGAACCAAATGACTTAATTTAATGGTTGCACGATACTTTTCCTAATCTCACTAATTAAAGTAATCACAAGAACGAAATGAATTATTACATGACATCATAATTATATGTGAGGATCCTGACTCGATCTCACTTTGGATTCAGATACTAGATTTCCATGAGCACATGGGAACCCCATTTCGAATCATGGAATTTGATATCCAAGGTTGAGACCGACGTAGATCAAAATCCTTGTCTAATATTTTTTTGCACAATATGAAACTGCATGATCAGTCACATACTATTAATAGATTCCATGGATAAACTACATTAATACCACATTGAGAAGTGGGTTCCTTTGTTACATCACATTGGACCCTATACATACTAAGCCTCATTTTACATTGGACGATCTCCTTATATCATGTAATCATATTATTGTCTAATTCCTTGGTACATGGACTTTGGGTTTCCCTCTTACCGTTTTACAAGATACCCTTTTTTCAGAGTTAGTGACCCTTAAGATCTATGTTGCCTTATATATTACCTTGGAACATCAATAGTAAATATTAACATAGGGTTCCTTGTTATAACTAGGAACCTTCACAGTACATAACAAGTGATTTGATATAAACTGGTAATAATAAATTGAAGAATTGGTTAAATGTTCAAATACCAGATGAGAGATGAATCATGTACATTTCTGTTTATTTTTTTGGTATGACATTTCATTACATATTCATTCTTGGGACTATTAAATTTCCATTACATAGGCCAGAAGTTAAATAAATCCTTGTTGGTGGCCCATAGATAATTACCCCCACACCCTCTTCAGGAAATGTTTTGAACCCAAAGTAGATTACTTGGATGAATGTATAGACAAAGGGAAGCATACTGCTTATAAAACATGATTTTGTGATGTTTTGTATAGAGATAAATAGATTATGATCATGTTGGAGCTTGTGATGCTTGGGAAATTATTTTTCGTCCTTTTTTCTAATGTGGAATTTGTAAGAATTCAGTCTTTTATCCATATTTCTTTGTTTTCTAATGACACCACATGTCATTGTTGTTTTATTATATTCTATTTTTTAAAATTATTATCATTGTTGTATCTATTTTCCATTTTTCCTTCTAATTGCTTATATTTTATCACCTATTTACTGATGTTTACTTTCATCTGATGCACTTAGCTTTAGAAATGATGGCATAATCTCCACACATGCACTCCCTGGGTCCTCACTACTAATCATATCCTTTGGTTTTCGGGTATATGATCATTATTCCATGTGTCCTAATAAGACTAAGGAACCCATTAGGTGGAATATGGTTCCAGGACATCACAACGTGACTACATTTTTCAAAAAAACATCGTTCAAATTTGTTTTAAAGTCTCAATGATTTAGATTAGAGAGAAAGAAATCCATTATGACTTGAGTAAAATTTCTATCTCATCACATGTATAGTGTTGAATTGTAATTGAACATAAACAAATTTTGAAAATGAAATTTATGATATTTTTTCTCAATTAGTATTTATTTTCACCTCATAAAAAATTTGGGAATATATAAATACTAATCTAAATAGTAAAATTTCTATTAAACCCCATTCATCATGTTCATAACATCCAACAATGTACATTAAAATCACAAATCATGAAAATAGATATATTAATAAATAAATTCATATCCTTAATCGTATTCATTTTAATTTATAGATTTCATGTTTAGTTATTCTTCATACGAATTATTTCGAATACTCACATCGGGTGTTTATAGTTATGATAATTATTTATAGTTTCTAAAAGGTGGTGTTTATGTTTTTTATTATTTATGATCTAATCCCTACCAAACTATATCCTACAATAAAATATATGTTTTATGATATTTTTTAATGTTATAATTTCAATTCATGTATATTGTTGTAAGGAACCATGATGATGAAATCATCAATTATCATGTTTTGATTATTCACAGTGAAAGAATCTTTTATTCATAATTAATGATTTAAATATATAAATAAAATTAAATATATATATATATATATATATAATTTAATAATGTATGGTAGTAATATATTACTTATGTTCATGTTTATGTGAAATTTAGTGGTTAATCAAACATTATAATGTTCATAATATTATTTATTAAATGATTATGAGATGGTGTAGTTGTAATATCATTGTTCTAGATGAATGATGATTCTATTTATTTTCTATCATTTTGATATAATGTAATTTAAAAAATTATTCTTAGAAAACAATTTATATATTTTTATTACATTGAACAATTGGTCATTTCCTCTAAGATTTCATGTTTTAAATTATTATGATAATGATTATTTTTTGTTTATCATATCATTAATAGTTTCATAACATTTCTATAATAGAACCATAATGATATTAAATAATTTGTATCATTACATTAAAAATAATCTTATATGCAACCATTTAATGTGATTATGGATAATAAAATTCCATTCATCATGGAGGTTGTAGTTTTCAAAATGCATAACCAAATAGTTTTATTTTAATTACTACATAGAGTATATGAATTCAAAAAAATATTTGGTAAAAACTTCTTACAATAAAATATATAAATTATACTAATATAATAATATTAATGTGACTTCAATATATTATATAGATGATAATTAATAAGAGAAAATTATTATTTTCTTATACATACATCATGTATTTTAGCTTTTGATGAAAGTGTATTGAAATTTTAAAGGGTTTGACTAACTATGACTTAACATGGACAAAGTTTACAACAATATGGTTTGGGAGGAGAAAATATAATATTTTTTGGGAGTAATTCTAGTGTAATGTGTGTCATTAACTGGTGATAATGATACATTTTATATGTGAAGGAAGGTGTAGATTTTATTTCTCATTTACATTTTTAATCAATTCCCTGAAACTATTAAATATTAAATGGATCAAAAATGAATAAAATTATATTGTAAAAATATAATAGTTAATACAAAGTTGAAACCAAAATTTACAGCGATATCTAAAAATTGTTATGTTTATTTCAGACTAGTTTTAACTCAATTTACACCATTTACATTTTTATTGAAATTAATTTTTATCATTAGTAATTACTTTTAATAAAAATTTTAAATGTAATAAATCATTTTCATAATTTTTAAAAATTTTATTTGAAATTTGAATATAATTTTTATGAAATATAATTTTTTTGGGAATTTTTTTAATAATAATCAAGCATAATAACGTACACATATTTTTCATATAAACAAATTTTATTAATCATTGAGTTTATATATAAGATAAGATTATAGTTATTATATAGCCGTATTTTTTTAAATAACAAATATTTTAATAATTCAAGTAAAAACACACACTTATTACATTTTAGTATGAAGGACTAAAAAAGTTTTTTCATATATATTTATTTCAAGGTAAATAACTTATAAATTTTTAGTTTTTTATAAGAAAATAATTTATAATGAAAATTAATTTTTTCAAAAATTGAATTTTATAATAGTAGTTGATATTTTTTTTATTTAATATCATTTACAAAATAATATATTGTCAATAAACTATTAATACAAAACATAATTTATTTGTAATCATACGTTTTTTATGATAGAAAACTATATCTAATAAAATTATATTTTTGAAAATATTTTCTAAATATTAAATGAACTAACAGAATATCATTCTTATTAGAAGTAGTCATTAATTTAATAATTCATAGATTTCATAATGTATTTGATCCTATTAATTCATGTTATTTATATTAATTTTTTTAAAAATCACACATAAATGTGGATATTTTACTTAAATAAGGATGTGTGGTATTTGTGTTCTTTGGTTTTGGGAGAGAAAGCTATCTAACACATTTTATTAATTAAAGGTAATCATACTATATAAAATCGAGGTGTTAAAAATATTGCATGGATCAGGTGGATAAGAACATTTCTAGTGATGATAATTTTAATGTAGTAATCATGTAGAAGAATAAGTTAAGTCATATAGTGGGAGATGAACTATTGGATGTTTGAGGGTACATCCCTTATAATCAGTTCAGTTTCAATAGGTTTTAAATAACAAAATTTCAATGTGTTGGGGATAGGTGAAAATAAATGATTCATGATATATATTAGGTATGATCATTTTTACCAAACCCACTCATCATGCTTTTATAAACATGGATCGTGGGTAGTGATGGTAAATAATTCAGCACTAGAAAGTGATTAAAATCTTTATATTATGGTAGGGAGAATGATTCTGGTTATGGGAGATTTGAATAAAATATGGGTTTTATCAGGGTATCATGATTGGATTGTTCATTATAGGATCATGTTGTAATTTCATATGTTATTGATCAATAAGTCTAAATATAATCTGATTACACATATAATTCTAGAGGTGGATAACATCGTGTTATCAAAAGGATTTCAAGAATTGGGTTGGAGAATAATGTAATTTTTGAATATTATAAACAATAATAGATCAGGAATATATCTATTCTCTTATTTGGAGTATGATGGAGAAATTATTGGAGTGAAGATCCACCAATGGTATCACAACATTTGACTATTTTTTACATTTGTGGATATATGTGATTAATAATGTGGTTCCTCTAGGAGTAAAATTCGTTGTAATGTGCAAATAGATGGAATATTTATTGTTGAAGTGGTGAATTTTATGAAAAATAAGCCTAGAGGAGGTTCAACTATGATTTTATTCATGTTTTTTAATTTGATGTGACTGAAACAACATCTGAATAATTTTTTAGACATTACGTGTTGGTTTTAGTAGTTGTAATGGACTTTCATGAAAAATGAGTCATGTTTCTCGTGTGTTTAAATGGTGGAGGTACATCAATATTACAAAGAATTTGGAATGACAGACATTTATTAGTGATTAGATTGTTTTTTCATGTACGTTTTACTATAGTATGATAGGAATCATTATGATTTTGTTGATAAATTGTTGAGATCATGTTTTAATAGAAAATTCTAGCAGGAGGGGGAGAATCAATGGGCATGAATTGGACATTATGAGATAAATCCTATAGTGGTTACCAACATAGGCTAGATCAGGACACCGTAGTAGAATTGATATATAAGATAATTGAAGATTGTTTCTATATGTTTTAGTGTTGACATAGAGTGATTGATAATTTTTTTTGGGATTGGTAGGATTATTCGTAAATTTGTACATAGAAACACAATAAGATTTATTGCATAAAAAAATTTAGTTCTGGAGGGATTTTATTAATATAATAGGTTAGGAAAAATGATATAATTATCAATTGCGATTCTTGGGATGATTAGTTATATATTAGGGATTTTTTAGATCTGCATTGATATAGAATGGTCATAGAATCTAGAGTAATTTAGAATCTTGAATTAGGGGAGGTCTTGACATAGATATGGGGATTTATAGTGACATTTGGGGATTTGGACACGTCAAAAAAGTTATTTTCCATAAAATGTGGCTAAGTGGGTGGAAAAAGGAAATGAAAAACACCAATGAAGAGATATTAGGTTGATGATATAATCTTCATCCCTATACCAATTGTTGGTTGGACACTGACTTGATGGTGGTGTTAAAAGTGTCCTGATAGACCTATTGAGCACCATGGAAAGCCGATGTGATGGAACCATCATGCAAGAAGCAATTATAGTGTGAATTGGATCCCACCATGTGGTATTCAGCCTTATATCAGATCCTATCCATTTTACCCTCAAATTTTATGTGGTTCATTCACTCTTTATTTTCCTCTATCAAACACATTCAAATAGTGTCTTGATTTATATTTTGGTGGCCATTTAAAGAATGTAATATTCACATATATCCTCTCTAAAAATCCTTATCCACTAGATTCGGTTTTAATTTTCTCTATATTGTTATATATACTTAATTACATCAACACATGGTGGAATTGGTCAATTGAGATGGGTCATTAATTCTTCTTATGTAGAGGGAATCCTCAAAATCTGTCAGCATGCGACATCCATTAATTCTAAATACGGGGGGTCATAATGATTATTATTTATAGATTTTCCTTTGAAATATATATTAAATGATCATTTAAGGAGATAAATGTGAACTGTATTCAACTAATAATTTTTTTGAGTGAAATTCAGGCATCCTGATATTTATTAGTTGTTCTCTCATTAGTGGGTTATCTATTGAGTTTCTGGAAAATAATACTTTATTAAATTAAATTTCTTAATTAATTTTAAAGGTTCAGTTTATTTGTCTTGTTTTTTTAATTTTTTAGTGAATAATATGGGTTATGAGTGGATGAATGATCTTTGATGGAATTAAGAGGGTCTCGATGAGCTGAGGCATAACTACAATAAAGATACACTGAAGTATTTTCAGTTTCACCACGAATATGGTTGTCCTAGTAGCATAATAATGTAATTATGTATGATATATATATACATGTTTATGTGAATAATACTTGTAATGTGGTGGAACTATTTTGATAAATTATATAATATAATTTAAATATATTAATTTAAAATAAATTTTCAAACTCGTATGAGAACATGAGAATAGAGAGAAAATGATCTTGAGACACTATGGAACTTGTGCGCTATATTGAGGCCTCAAATTATTATGTTGGAGGCATGGAAATAGATATAAATAATAAATTTGACACATCAAGGAGAGTGTTTCCTATCATTGTGAATGATCTCCCTAGTAGGAATTTAAGAACAATTGTGTTGTGTTTAGTATAGGTATATTAACCGTAGTTATAGTGGGTATTGTTTGAGGGATTTGACTGGTCTATTGTAATATATGATATAGTGATGGTCTTATATCCATATATCATTACTATTAATCCTGTGGTATAAATCTAATTCCTCTGACATCATGAAATGAATTTAGTTGTTATGAGGGAATTGATGTCGTGTAATCATTTGTGATAGTCCTAACACACTGACTATGGTGTTGAATCAGATGTAGGACGCCACATTAGTAGTTAATACCAAAGGAATCTCCATAGGATTCCCTTAATGTGATGAATCTGATTGAGTATATTGGGTAATTGGTAGAGATGGTAATGGGAGTAACATTAAACCCATATTGAATATGTGATCACAGGTGGTATTAAAAGTGTGGTGAGAATGAGAATTTATCGAGCCATAAATATGTTTCATTTTTTTATAATTTTATGGTATGTGATTACTCAGGAAATATATGAATTTAGAAATGGCCATTGAACTAAATTGATATATTATTATTCCAAGAAATCCCCCATTGAAATGCATCAGACCATGGGATACTCAGTATATTTTGAATCAAATCTCATAGTATATTGGGATAAGATTACTAAATAGCCTAGAATATAGGGGTGTGGTTAATTATGGACTGGATTACTATAGTTGGTACTAAGGATCCATCATCATATCATATGTAAAAATGTATATTTTAATTCATTGAATGGTATGTATTACACTAATTTAGTAATTCCATAGTGAATATTCAGTTTTTAGGATATAAATTATTATCCCATTAAACTATTGTAAATAACCATGTATCCATGGATTCAAATGATGTTATGTGGTGTCATCTGGGACAATATCCCTCATATCGGATTTTGGGTATCCTATTGGGTAATTTTTTATCCCCTATATTAATTCTTATGATATTCCTTTTAGATCAGGTGAAAATATTAGAGATGCATTAATTAAAGATACATGATATTAAAGATTCCAATGCCATTTTCATTCAGATCTAAGGACTGTATTCCATTTTATTAAAAAGAATTCCAAGAAGTAAATAACATATACATTTATTGGATTTTCTACGGTTTCATACTCATATGAATCAAATCTAATCCTATGAATTATAATATCTGGGTACTACCAATAAGATAATCATTATTTCTTAAGGATAAAGGATTATCATTGATTCCCTAGGGTCCACAAACAATCATCCTTGATGTGTGTGTGTGGGGTCAAATGTGAGTGGGTAAAGGATCCCATGAGGTGATGATGATGATTAGAGACAATCAAAATATAGTTGAGGAAGATAGCTTACATTAGGTTCGTTGTCCAAATGATCTGCGGTGGACATTAGGCATGGACCAAGTTCTCTTTATACACCATAGGGATGTTTTTGAAACAATTTTTCCCTTGTTAATTTTGATTTCATAAAAAACAATATGACATTAGGATTAAGTGGGTTATAGGGTTTATTTTTTTATTTTCCTCAACAAATAATTTTTCTTCTCACCATTCCATATACACATATTACAACCTCTCTTCTATAGTGTAAGACCTCATTTATAATGACACAAAATTCTATTCCTTTTAAATCTAAATTCATCATTTATTATTAATGTTACACACATTAACCGATGTAAAAAAACCACAAAATCATAAGGAAAATTATTGTGAATTGTGTAACAATAAATAATATGGTCGATTATTTTAATTTATTACCAGTAAAAGATAATTAATTATTATGCGTTAATATTAAATAAAATTATTTTGAAAAATAAAAAATATGTATATTATTTAATTTCATTTGAAATAGTAATTTTATCATTTTATAATTCAAAAAAGTTAAAAAAATTAATTAGCAACATAAAAATATTCTTACTATGATAATTTTATTTATTTAAGGTGGATTAATGTTGAGAAATATATTTTTTTGTGAAAAGTTTAATTATATTAATTTAATATTATATTAAAATTTCATCGTAGATTATAAAACCAATTAAATAATAAAATATTTACACATGGAATAATATTAAGAATTTTAAATAATTTTTTAGACTTATAATTCAAATGTTCATCATTTTTAGAACTACATTAAATTATTAAATTAATAAAAACTATATTATATATTTTATTATTTTTAAGTGTTTTAATGGTGAAATTATTTATTAAAATTAATTAAATTCCACCTAACATGTGTTTATTTTTATATAATAAAGTGATTTATCTATTCAATATTAATACATGTGAATATATTATTCTATACATTAAATCACTATCTTAATCACACACTATTTCTAAAAACATAGTTCCACATATTAGCTTCATTATATTCTATTAACTATTTGAACTGTTTAAAAATTTTATTTGAAAAAATGTCAAACTAATTTTAAATAATATGATATCTAATTGGATTGAATTATCAATTTTTTTCATTAAAATATATTAAAATGTTTAAAAATTATATACAAATGTTAAAATAATAAATGTAAATGTTATAAATTTACCATGAAAAACATAATAACACTCTAGTACTTCTTCCCAATTAATGGTTGATGATAATATTGTCCCAAATAACCCCCAACCCATGATTTTTTTCATTCAATATCCATTTAATATTGAATAATAGTATTATGTTACTGTAAATTTCACGGTTTCTTCCATAAATAACATTCTATTCACCTATAAAATAGTAACACATCAACCACATTAATACTCACCGCTCCATTGAATTTAGTATTTAAAATATTCTATGTCACCCCTCCTTAAATCAATTTTAATATAAATCATACTCTTTTTACTTTAATATTTCATAAGTATACCATTTATATAGATTTTTGGGGAAAAAATTTAAACATCTAATCATGTCAGAGCGTGGTTATGAATGCAAGAATACAATGATAGTTTTATCTCCGAATGATATATTATTATAGACATCTTAGTTTGTAAAATTAATTTCATTTAAATGGTTACAATAATAAAAATTAGATATACAATGTTAAGAATGATCTTTATGAATGGTACATATTCTCTAGCATCAAAATCTCTCATTTTGGATGGTTTTATTTAAATAGTCCTTCATATGTATGGAATTTAAAAAATAAAATCCACATTAGTTGATTTATAATGATCCTTATTAAATACCATTAATATGGTTTGTGTATGTTAATCTATATGATTATTAAATGTTTTATTTTCTCTTGTATTTTTTATGATTTCCATATTTAAAACAGAAACCAATTTTCAAACGTTTCTTGGATCATAAACTATGTTTCCTTTAAGGTAATTCCATAAAAATATATTTAGTCGATTTATATGTTATATTATAAATTTGTACATTAAATATAAATTTAAAAAATTTAATTCCCATTTAATATGATTACCTATTATATATATTTGATTAAAATTTCTCTTTAAATTCATATTTAACATCATGATTGTTCTTCCACCTAAAATTATACTTTTATCAAGAATAAACATAAATTTATTAATTTTTCTTTTGTTTTACCTCTATATTTTCTTTACCACTAGTTTTCTATGATATTTTCGGTAAATTTCATATGTATTGTTTCATATCATTCTCTTAAATATCATCTTCCCTTTTAAAAATTATAGTTTGATAATAATTTCAAAATGTGGAGTTGAAACATTTTTATTTAAAATGTTTAAATAAATTTACAATCCTATCAATAAATTATTTTTAACAATCATCACTAAATTATATTTTTATAAAATAAATTTCATTTCCAAACTCTATAAATAATTTTTATGTTAATTTTTCAGATTATTTTCAGTTTAAATTTTTTATATGACTTTTCAAAGTGACGGTAAATTCTTCTGTTACGTAAAATATAAAATAGTCTCTATGGACTAATTCAAATATTCACCAACACTTTAACATTTATATAAGGGATCTATATTTATTTCAATTATATTTAAATAAATTCAACTAAATTAAATTTCTAAACCATTTTTGAGGTGATTTTGTTTTCTGGATCAATTATTTACACGATGGATCAAAATTTCACTTATACCATTTCAAAATGTTATGGGTATTATATATTATCAATGATAATTAGTGATGTAACAAATTAAACCCATTTAATTAAAAATTATCCTTCATGATATGTTAACTGATTGTTCTCTTATAGAACATATTTATATTTTTGGTCATGAGTGTGGTCCTATATCACTCTCCAATGTGATTGTTAATGTTTTATAACCCATGAGTTAAATATATTTAGCGTGCACATGTTTCATATTAGAAAATTCCTCATTACCGAGCATGAACCCAATGTAGATTTACTAAATTTAAAATATTTTTTGTAAGAATAATGATGATTATCTATGATCAAAAAAATTGGAATGGACTTATTTCTGATTAGTTATAATCACTAGATTGAGGTAGCAAATGATGAATAATAGGTACAATCAGATTATAGAGTGTGAAAAAAATAAATAATATATGAATTAAAATAATTAAGATGGAACACTATATATTATTTTTATTTTCATAAGATATAACATTAAAATTTTGGATGATAGAGGAAGTCTTATGATTGAGTTTGAACATGATGCTTAGTAGCAATGATTTAGTGTATATGTCTGAAAATTATTGGGATTAAATTTTTTCTCAAGAATGATCATGAAAATAGCTTAATTTTGTATATTAGAAATATTATGAATTCCTACTATGATTTATATTCCACAATTATATAGAATGTGAATTTATTATGATCCCTAGTAGATGATTATTATATCATATTTGGACTATTATCCTCTGATATAAGTCTTTATTTTTATATTGTGCTACATCAATCATGTCCTATAGAAAACAACACATTCTGCCATATTATATTTATTAAAATATGTTTGTCATTATTATGTTTTCTCTCAGTCTTATAATCTTATCATTGATGGTATGTCGATGAGTTGTTTCCCTTACAGAGTGTCTAAGAACACCACATTCTTATGTTTTACTTTCCATGTATTTTGAAGATAATTATAACATATGGGAAGTCTTAAAAGGTTTATATTGTAATTAAATTACTGTTAAATATGTACATTTTTTTCTTATGTATATTGTACATAAAGACATTAATCCATTATAGAGTAATGATGTGAACTATTTTGGAGATTTATAATCTAAATTAGTAATTTAATATATTATTTATGTTTTAACCTATGTCTATATAGTTTGTTTTAATGTATCGTTATGTAATTTGTTATTATTTTTGAATCATTTTTTTTTTGATATTGACAATATGCTAGTAGTAAAAAACTTGGGATATGTTTAAGAGATAATTATATGTATAACAGAAAAGTATGTTATTTTAGTAAAGTAAGAAATATATTGTTCTATATGAAATGATATAGTTATATGTACACTAAATGTATATTAAGTAATTATAATCAATGTTACTATGGGAAATAATAATGATAAGATAATGTTGGGAATTAAATAAAAAATAAACATGTGTGCAACAATGAGGTCTAACATCACAACTAGTTTGACATGCATGGGGGAAATTATTTGGTACATAAAAAATAAATGTTAATCAATTATGAAATATTTATTATGAAAAAGAAAATGAATATGATGTATTATATAACCCAACCTAATGAATACTAGATTTAACCATTGGTTCATTAGGGTAAGCTAAATTATAATCTGATGTTTTAAAATAGTAACACATGTTGATGCTGAGTTTTTGATAATACCCTAATGATGTAAATATTGGTTAGTAATTATTAACTATATTAGTTTTAAAATTAATTATTCTATATAGATCCAAGATAATAATGTAAGTGAAATAATGTATAGTATATTTATAATGAAAAGCCAAGTGGGATTTATGTCCAAATTGAAAACATTATGAAAATCTTACTAGAGAAACCATGATTTGTGATTAATAAAATGGGCCTTTATAAGAAACATTACAAGACAATAAAGTAATTGGTGGATTTTAATAAAATATCATGTGTTCAATATGATGAGGGAAATAGGAATCAATATCATAAATATTAATTTTTTGGGAATATTAATTCAAGGTAATGTCTCATAAGAAAAATGGAGTTTCTTAAGTGTAGAATGATTGAAATTAAATAACATGGTTATTTAGATAGAAAAAATATGTGGATTAATGCAATTGAGGATAATAATGAATATTCACATTAAAATTTATATTTTGTTTATTATAGAAGATTATTCCATGTCCTGAAATCTATCATTTATAAAAATCATCAACATCCTTTTGAACTATGAATCAAAGGAAAACAACGTTATCAAAACTAGTTAATATATGTCAGAAAAACATGTAAAAAGCAAACTCACCCGTGACACATGATTTATGGGTATCTAGTTAATATCATGATATATCAACCATAGTTTCCCATGGCTGTTCAATGTGAGTATAAAAGCATTACCCAAATGATATAACATTATAATAAATTAATATTGTATCCAAATTTTTTAATTGATTAATCTTAATAAATTACTAATTTTGCCACCATTGGATGTGTTCAATTTGATTTATGATATTTATTCGTCATCGCCATATATAATCTGTCATTATCCAAAAAATAGGGAAATCCAATTTAATATTTAAAACCATCCATTGATCTTCTGTGAAAACAAGACTTTCTATGATGTATATTGGAAAAGTAATTACATTAAAATTTTATAATTCTAAATCATGAGGTATTTTTAGCATAAATGGTTGTAAAATCCCTCAATATTATTATTGAATTATTCTAAGGGTAAATTATATATTCTCTATTACTCTTGATAAAACTGTATATTTTTTATCATTATTTTAGTATATCTATTTTATAATTGAAACTAGCATTAGTAAAATTTAATAAACAAAATTTAATGGATGAAAATTATTAAAATGGAGAATTTAAAAACATGTAATTATAGAGAAAGTAAAAGAGATGTTATGTTTGGGTTTTTTATAAACATGTATCTAATTTAAATGAACAACTACATATTAAATAAAATTGTTAATAAATATATAATAAACAAATTGATGATAGGTCATTAAATTTTATTACCTTTGGTAATAAATTATTACAATGAATTATTATAGAATGAGGGTTGTTTTCAAAAAAATATATTATCTTCATATAATATATGTTTAAAAAAATTATTTAAAAATTTAATAAACTTATTTTTAAAATATTTTTTTTCTAAATACCTCATATGAAAATTTACATTGAATGATTTTTTAAATTTTTTGAAATGTTATATTATTATCTAAAAAATTGTTTTTTGTGATATTATGAAATTTTTTATTGTAAAAATGTTTAATTTTAACACATTTTATTTAGAACATACAAAATAACCAAATAATTATTCATTTAATGTAATTATGATTTTATAAAATTATATGAACACGTATTTTTAAATTTCTAAATTTTTAGTACTAATATAAATAGATTTTTAGTTATATTCAATAATTAAGTGTTATAATGGATAATGTTTTTTGATTACCATTAAATAACCATAAATTTTAATATAAAAGCCCAAATTATATCTATAATAAAACATTATGTTATTTTCATTTATAGTATATAAAATTAAATGCATTATTACATTTTTTTTGAAAAAGATGATTTTAAATATTATACAAATTTATTTCGAATTTCACATTTCAAAATGATTAGAAATTAATTTCAAAAAATGTTTTACAATTTGAATATAAGAATATTTAATTTTGGTAAAATAATTATCAATAAGTTTTTCATAAATAATAATTATTAATGTTAATAATCTATTACAAACTTAAACATAAATTAAGGTAAAAAGAAAAAAGTAGAAAGAAAAAACATAAAAAAATCATAATAGACATCAAAATTAGTAGATGAAAATAATATTGACCCACAAGAAAATACCCATACTATTTTCCAATTTTTTTCATGTTGTGACCATGGAATAGAGAAATTACACAATTTAAAATGTAATGGTTTCCTTTAAATCTACCATATTTTTACTAATAAAAATGTTAAACTAACACCACATCCAAACTAACTTATCATTCGAATTCATTTCTGAAATTTTTCCACATTTAACTTCCTAGAACACTCTCTATAGAAATTATCTTCGGTTAACCTTTATAGTATATAATATATTCATATAATGGATTTTTCAAAAATAAAACCCATTCTCCAAACCTGGTTATAGAATTATCGTGTTAGTTGTAATACTAGGTAAGGGTTTTCTCACAAAATTTAATTCATTAAAAACATTTTATTTTGTGAATAAGATCTCTTTTAATTGGTCCTTATAACAAAAATTTTATAAAAATTATTATGATTTACCCATATTCATGGTATTTTAACTGTTGCTTCAAACACTGTCTTCAAACATGTTTGTATTTTACTATACCTCAAATTGTATGTGTTATTGTTAACTCAATATTCATTAAAATATTTATAGTAGTTAATCATATATATATATATATTTCATATGGTTTGGGTAAATTATTCCTTATAATTGTATAATGTTGAACATTTACATTAATTTATTGTATATACATTTTTACAATATAATCCCATTTTATATAAATTCATATATCAGGAACAATTTTTTGCATACATGCCATTATTAACTCAAATATATTATATAGATATAAAAAATACATTTTAAATTAGACCCTTTAATATTAACATTTATAATTGATTTCTAATATTATATAACGTTCACTATAATTATTTATGAAAAAATGTCACTTTTTTATTCTATTTAATCTTTTTGATTGTATATCACCGAAAAAAAATATTCATCATGAAATAAGCTACGTAAATGAATTTTATCATTGTTAAAAGTCTATATTATTTATTCCCAATAATATTATTATTTATTTTTTGAATTTCAATACTTATTAAATAATATGCATCCCATAATTATCCTTACACATTTTAAAAAGAAAATATTAATACATTTTTATGATATTGATTTTAAATAAGTCCATTGAAAATTTTCAATAGTATTTTCTATTAATACAAAATCAACTTCTTTTCAATCCTCTAGAAATTTCATTTTGATAACATTTATTTCATTTCGAATATTAGTTATTCATTATATTAAAAAATGTATCAATTTTTTTACTTACCCTTTTATTAAAAAAACGACAATTCAAATCAACCACATATTTTTAATATATTTCAATGATGAATGAATTTTTGAAAAACATTGTTACATTTTAAATAAAAATTCCATATTTATCTTAAAAGGAATTATATATACAAAAATTAATCATGATGAATCACATTATAATTTTTTTTGATATAATTTTTTACATGATTCTGTTTTTGGAATGTACTATTTACATGTTTGAGGTTTTTTTAATGACACAATTTTAATGCATTTTGATAAACATTTTCCTTTTACAAGGGTACATTAGGAGTTGATTAATAAACAAGATTTTATTTCTCATGGGTTACCATTCTATATAGGTTGATCGATGTGTTTTGGAACATGTATGTGTGGATTATAATGTGAGTGGTCATATATCCCCTACAATGAATTGGAAAACATTTTATAACTCAAGAGGAAATTATGTTGAGAATGATCATAATAAATATTAGAAATGTTAATGAGATTGTGTTTTAAGAAAATGAAGATTTGATATTTTTTTGTTATTGAGGATTAATATGGTGTGTATTATCTTTAAATGAAATAATGAACACATACATCATGTGTATTAGCTAAATTTACAAGTCTAAGGATGAAACAAAGATACATTGTCTACATTCCAAATATATATAATGAAAATAATATATTTTTTAATTGTCATGATATTAACCACGAAAATGATTTAGATTAACTATATTCACAATATTGTAAATTAATTGCATGAGGATTTGGTTAGTTTAGAGGATTTATTGTGTATATTATGTCAATTGGCTATATTCACAAGATAGATCATGAACACGATGAAAAATTGTAATGTTTGTAAGAATTATTATTAACTCATTAAAATAATATATATAATTAAAATACTAATAATTCTAATTCATATTGATAGGCCATCATATTATTTTATATTGATTTAATTTGTATTATAGAAGAAGGTTATTTTTTCCATTTTCCACAGTCTTTTTACATGGTATAAGATGTTGTTATAAGATTATATTCCCTTTGAACATGATCTATGAGAAAAACATATTTCCTCATGTTCTATTTAATTTTTTATTTATTATATACATAGTTTTTATCTAATTCATTTAATCTTATGCTCGATGGAATTATAATGATTTTTATTTAAATTGATTATAATTTTAGATAACCTCATTTTTATATTTTCCTTTCCATGGTTATGATGATATGTATATATTTTTTGGAATTCAATAATAGATTCCATTGTTGTTTGAATATATAGAAATATTTACATGGGTTTTTTATATATAGAGTCTTCAAAGACACTAAACCATTCAGTCATTGGGTTGAGAGAAATTTTCTAATTTTTAAACTCTAAATAATTAAATTATAATACCCTATTTGAATGTTTATACAAGGTAACTGTAAAATTATAGGATTCATAGTGATTTTGGTACTCACACCATATATAAACCTCCATTCCACTACTATACCTTAGAAACCATTACATGGTTGTAGATTCTGGTTGGGTTATGTCCATGTATTTCAAGATAATGCACGATGTCTTAAAAGGTAGGGAGGATAGTATATAGTATTCATAGAGCCATAATATAATTACACCTGTTTGACCCATAATATTTGAGTATGTATATATCATTTCAAATTTTTTATTGGATTCACTTATTTTCAGTTGTTCCATTCATAATATTGTATTTAATTATTTCCATTATGATGGAATTCTTTGATATAGGTCATATAATATCTAATATGGTATATAGATAGACTATTGATAATATTCAGAATCCTCTTATGTATACAGAGGGACATTAGAGGTTATGTAGTATTCTAGGACTAACACTATTCATAGAAAACCAGTGTTGGGCATTACATATTTAATGGTTTGAATTGTTGTAATGTGTTTAAAAAATTATTCAATATTAATTTTATTTTCACAATGAAATTTATTATTTTACATTTGTCCTCTAATAAGTTTTTTTTGAAGATGATAAATGAGTGATTAAATGTTCTTGACCACTTAATCATAAAAACTTATTGTTCATGCAGTGATTTTTGTGCGAATTAATTGGATCAAAAAAATTAATCTCTATTTAATAATTAATATTTAGAACTTTTGAGAAAATATAATATATTATTTCTAAAATAGAAATTTTTATATGGTGATTTGGTAGTGGTAATAATCTTGTCAGGGATGCTATTTCTACATTGTTTTTAAAAACCTTTTATTTTTTAAAAAAAACAAAAAAAACTAGATCATTTGAATATAACATTTTAGAAATAACAAATCATAACATTTATCCATTCACACAAACACACTAAACTATAGAAAATTGTTGATCCTTATAAGTTAGACATATTCACACCACTCTTTGAAATTTTATCACGAAATTTGAATTATTTTTTTCACCAACTCAATAATATTGTTTCATGATATTAGAATAATTTATTGAATCATTAGTTTAATGTTATTTTTCCCAATTAAACTATAATTAATTTTGAGTACCACTAGAAATATATTTCATGATGTTATCAATGAAATCCTATAGTGATTAAATTTCCTCATTTTTTTAATTATCTTCCAATTATTTGACCTCCAAAATCATCATGTTTTTTTATTTCACTTTATTTGGATAGTGTAAACATTATATCTTAGTTAAAACTCATAACTGTAAAATAATTTATTATGATTTGATTGTATTTAAAAAAATAACAAATATAATTGATTCTATAAAATGTATCCTAATAAACCCATATTTGAGTCCCAATAAAGAAAACATGTGATGTAATGTTATCATTATACTGACAAAAAATACTTATTTTTGAACACATATAGTATAGATATGGAAAATTACAATGGTAATCTCATATATATCCAGAACTATATATATTATGTTATGAAAAAGGGTTCACTTGGTTAGCACCATAACCATAATATCCCATGAAATCCTACTATCTTTAAACAAAATAATAAATTGATGTATGTAGACACTTAAATAAGTTATTTTATCTATGATGTGATCCTATATTAATCATATAAATATTTTGAAAATGTGGTAGATTGTTAAAATGAAATTGTAAAGAATAAAATATTTTTTTAAAAATAGATGAAAAATTTGAATATTTTGAATGCTTTATATCAGAAATAATTAAAATACGTATTGAAATATCATTATGTAAAATGTTCCCAAGTTATTTACTGTAAAAATTTGTTTAAATCACCACATTAAATTTTTTTGAATCCTCTAATATTGATAATGGTCAGCCATATCACGATAAATATCCCCACTCTAACTGATTTTTTCTTCCAAACATTCTCATCTAAAATACCCATATACACTAAATAAAGACAATCTCTATGATTGAAAACATTGTAAAACATATAGATAAAGGAAAAATGTTATTCTAATTAATTTAGATAGATTAGAAACAGCTATTTCGAACCCCCAAAAACCATACAAAGACTTTCTATCTTGAATCCCAACATAAATATATTAATATATTATTTTTTCAGTTAAATTTTACTACATCAACCCCTTGTTTACCCAAGAAACACATATATCACTATAAACATTGAGATGAAATATTATATGGGATGGAACATATTAAAAAAGAAAAATTTAAAAATACATAAAAAACAATAAATTACCTCTATCCTAGGATGTATATCTCTGTTTATTGTTCCCTGTAATATATTTACATATATATTAATTAATAATTTTGAAAATAGTTTAAATTAGGATATGAATTGATTTACTATGTTATGGATCAGGTCATATCATGTAAAAGGTACTTATATATAGTAGTTACTGTTTTTGATTGAGGGTTCTACTTATCATGTATTAGATATCAACTATTGTGTCCAATGTATCAAGGTGTTTGACTATTTTAGTACATGATTATAAAGTGTCCATGTATCTATGGAGAAATTGAATCATTTATTTCGTTATTCCCATAACCAAATATCATTAACAAAATTCCTTTGAAGAATTTTCTTTATTGGGTTATCAATAAATGTATAAAATCATAACATCTTACTTCTCATAGCGTGTTATGATTCAATAGAATAATTTAATAACCAATACATCAATGGCCATCACCATACCATAGAGATCAAATACACCTAATAAATCCTTTACAAATCCTAAAACTATTCATTTAATGAGAAATGTAGAAGAAAATTGGATGTTTTGAAAAAAATATGAAGATTAAATAAATGTTAAAACACACCATAATAATGAAACCATTAAATTCATCTTGAATTAAAATAGAAACTCCTAAGATATTACATGAGAACAATAAACATACAAATTCATTTATATATAAGGGTGAGTGGTGGGGGAAGCCTCTTCAACTCGAATAACATTCTAATATATATATAAATTTTATAAGATATTTTTTAAAAAAACACTAAAACATTAATACATCTTGATCAATTTAATGATTTTTTGGAAAAGTAATCTAACATTGGTTGTTAAAAAAATATGACCATTACAAACAAGAAATTACTGCATAATTTTAAGACAAAATGAGTCACACCACTATGACACATTTGGTTAGAGGATATAAAATTTTCAAAAAATGAAATATGAACTTTTTTTAATGAAATAAGAACCATTTATATAAATTCACGTCAATATACAATATTTGTTTTTAAGATGTTAAATTACTATGATATTGTTAATTTATGGAGACAATATGAAAATAAAACTGCATTGGTACGGATTTATCAATTGATAAAATATATATAAAAGTGAAATAAATAAAATAACCATTAATCAATAAGAATTAAAGATTGATATTATTTTATTAACCAATTAATTATCATCACCATATTGAACATTTAATATATATTATTTAAAACATGATTACCTTGTAGAAAAATATAATCAAACGTAAACAAATTATAAGGGTATTACGTTCACTAAACATCAACAATCAAAAAAATAAAAACGTGTTTACAAATAATCATGTAAACATTGAGTTCAAATGTGGACTCTTCCAACTCTTACAAATTGTATGTGTTTTATATGTTGAATACCTTAAACAACACTAGAAATAATATAATATATTTTTCAAAAAAATATATCAAATAGGACAATGTAAATATCAATTAAAATGTAAATCCTTCCCATTATCTATCGAAGTTCAAAAATATAGTTATTGTATATCCCAAAATCTGTTTCAGTAATAATATTTGATTGGATTGAGATATGATTACATTAAATTTATTCACTATTATAAGAAAAAATGAAACATTAAAAGAGATATATGCCATATGTATTAATTTAACAAAAACTCCCTATGAATAAGGTGATTAGTTTAGGGATAAATTTCAAGGTTTTCCTTATTAACTTATAATAGAGAATAATTTATTTTATTTTCTAATCCAATTAAACTAAGATAGTAACAGAAACATGTCATGTGATTATTTAAGAGTATCACTGACGGAAAATTCTCAAATAAATACCAATTTTTTTATTTGAATAATATATGGAAACTGACATAAGATTTGAAAAAGGAATTCCACTAAATTTTCTAATCATGAAGTAAAAATTTATAATTCTCAATTTCATGATACTATATTTTATTAATTCACCCATATTGTGAGATAAAAAATGAATAAATAACTAGAAATAATCATTACAAACCAATGGGGTTACAAAATTTTTAATCTCTATATCCCAAATCATTTTTATTTTATTCAGCTGAATAAATTTTGACATGTGGTTTTAGGTTACAAAATGAAAATTTGTCACAAAAAAACAATGAAGAGTTCATGTGATATTATATAATATAGAAAAGTGAAGAAAACTAAATACAATCTTTTAAAATTAAATCGATTCACCAAAATTTTTAGAAACAGATCACATGGCCTATTGTAAAAAAATAATCATTCAAATGGAAAAAATAAAAAAATATCTATATATAAATTACAAAATAAATCTTAAATAAAATTACTAATAAAAATAAACTAAAAAATATATACCCTTATTAATTCAGTATATAAATATTTTGGGTGTATATTTTCTAAATATGACACTATTACTATAAATAATTGAGAAAAAATACAATTAGATATATTCCAAAATGAAAATTAAATTTATCATGAAATTTTATTAGTAGTAGATGTTAAAAATAGAATGACTATGATTATATGAAAATCTCCAATAGAATCAATCGATATGATGGTAACACTTGAATGATGAATATATCTATGAATGGAAAGGCAAAAAATGGATAACTCAATTTACCCATCAAAACTATTACTATCAATAATCATCCAAATAAAAAATATTCTCATTGATTCTTTTAAAAAAGATGTTGTTGAGACATAAAATAATGTGAAAATAAACATTCTATTTTTGGTTTTTATTAGTGAATAAAAACGAATAAAAGGATTAAAAAAATTGATTATATTTAAAAAAGGATACTTGAGAATGATAGGGTATTTTTAAGATAAAATGAAATTCCTTAATCTCTCCACATTTACATATAAAATACTAATACATGGGAATTTTTATCTGCACCTTGATATTCTTCAATGTATATAATAATAAATTTGTTGTGTGTCCTAATGTATTCAATGAATTTCATGTATAACACCATCATCTGTTATTTTAATGTTCAAGATAAAATGGATATATAAGTTGTTATTCAATTAGTTAACTAGGTAACGTCATTACTAGTGTATGTGTTAGTGTATGATGGGGGTTATAGTGATAGAAAGTATTTGTTAAGCTGAATTTTGGGTCCTTCACATAATGTAATTGAAATGTTGTTCACATGTACATAATTTTTTTGTATCGTAATTTATAAAAAAAACTCAATAAATGTGACTAGATGAAACCATCAAATATTATATATTGATTATTTTATTAAAATCCAAATTTAGGTTTCCAGGCTATTTCTGACAGAGGAACACTATATCATGAAAATAATTTTTTTATGCTATTTAATGTATCTAAAATATTTTGCGGAATGATATTTCTAAAATTAGAACCCAAATAATAACTACATTATCTTTATTTAGAAATTTAATTATTATTAAATCCATTAAAAAAATAATATTATATGAAATGAAAATATTGATTATTCAAAGGAATTATTTTGATTTCTAATTAATTTTATAATGATATTGATTCTTGATTAAAGTAACTATAATGCATTAGAATACCCATTTTATACCCTTAGTAATAAAATATGATTTTATAAAAATAAAATGTTTTTTGTAAAATTTAATATGCAAATACATAATAGATGATAATTAGTAACCTTGATTATATTAAAACAATCATTACAAATATTTATTTTTTGATCATAAAAATAGGTTAATAGAAACTAAAATTAATTGGATGGACCCAAATATACATATATGCAATAATTAATGATGTTTATCATGCTCCATATATTATATAAAAATAAATCTAAAAAATGGAGAAAACCCCAAACGATAAATTACACTATAGTAAACTCAATTGTCAAAAAAGAAGTGGAAAATTATTTGTTGATCGAATAATAATACCATTTTCATCAATATAATATATTTTTTCCATAAAAAAATTCAAAATGAAATATATTATCATATTCACTCTTTTCTATAAAAATTGACATTTTCCGTTGTGATTTACTTATAGTCTGCATTTGTCTGATTATTATGGAATATTATACAAATTAAATCAAAATGATCCTTTTTTAATTATATATACCAATAATATTATTTAATTATTTTCTTTTAATATATATAATTATTTCATATATGTGGTTTCTATTTTCTATAATTACCCATTATATTAAAGGATCAAGACAAAATGAATGTCATATTTATATATGCTATGTTATCATCTCAAAGTCAATTATTTAGAATATGATAAGAAAAAGATGAATAAATATAAGGTATAAAATGTATATTATATGACTTTATATGGAACTATTTTTATGTATTTATATATGAATTTATTGTTTTTGGGACTTCATTAGATATTTTTATAAAAATAATAAATATGTTTTGTTTAAAAATTCACTGATATGAAATTTATCATATATTTCAAAAAGCGTGATTAGTTTTTGGGAAAGGAATTTTCATATCAAATTTAAATTCATAAATATTATTTGAAAATTAAAATTTTAAATTATACATAATTACCACATTTCTGAATCATACATTTATACGTCATGTTTGATTTTTGGTTAGTTTAAGTTGTGATCATCTGAATATTCATTCATGCTTTAAAATGATTATATTTCTGAAAATATATTTTTTTAATACAACTAGGTTGTGATTTTTATATGATATGTAATTTTTTATCATATTATAGGAATCGTAAAGCCAATACACAATAAATTATGAAACTTCTAGTTTGGGAATTATTGTTTGATCTTTAGCGTGATGATTTATTTCATGTAATGCATGTGGGTTTGTATAAAATGTTAGCGGAAAGAACATGTTTTATTTATTATCCACCAGTGGAATTGTTTTAATCTTATGTAAACTAATAAATAATTTTGAAGAAGTTCATTTCCAATTTTTATCATGAAATGTTTTTTTATATCATACTAGAAATATTGTGATTGTATATTGAAATCGTGAAATATGGAGATACTTGATGAATAAATAGGAAAAAAATAAAGTTTATTAACATGGATCATTATAATAAGATAATTATTAATGTAAATAAAATAAAATAAATGTTCCATTAACTCTATATTAAATTAAAAGTGTAAAACATTACACATGACAAAAGTAATCATACTAAATAAGTTACCACGACATGATTTTTTTGGGAGATCAACTATACATGGTTTGAGGAATAAATCTTTGGAATGTTCACATAATAAATTTTTCCATCAATTGAATGGTGTTTCACTATATTTATATATGTAATATATCAAATCATAATCCATAATAACAAATATTATCTTGGGAGTATCTATACCTTTGGAAAATTTGTAGTGAACAAGTTGAATGGTGGTCTATTTATGAGGTTCAGAATAATTGTATTATTATATCATATGGTCACAAATGTACATGGATGTTATTTTAGTTATAAAAATATTTCTACAAAAATAATATATTTTATATTTTATTTTCATAACATTTTTTATTTATCAGCATGAAGTTGGAAAAAAGTGCAAAAATGGGAATATTGAAGAGGCATTTTAGAAACACCTGAAAATCATTAAAAATAAAATGATATTTTATAAACATTTTTATTTATTTGAAAGAGATAATTTGGTAAAATTTACTATATCATTTTTGTTTGATTACATTTTTTTAGTGGTTTATTAAATTTTTCTATGGGTTTATGAAAAGTTTACAAGAAAATTTAACTCTCAAATAGATATAGGATGTTTCAATCAAAAAATCATCCACAAGTATGATTTACTTAGAGATATCATGTGTCACTAGGTGAATCATTTAAATAATTAATGTATAGATTACTTGATATAAATGTACAAAATTTGTCAATAATCATTTACAATATATCGTTCATATGAAAATAGTAAATCAAAGGAGAATAACATTGAGGTTAAAATAAATCTTTTGAAATGATTTAAATTGGACCAAAGGAATAGAGAATGCAACTTGATGAGTTTTTTGATATATTTACCTTAATTGAATATTCATGAGATTTTTATATATTAGTGAAAAGTTTAATGGAACCAATTCATAAATAGTATCCTATGTATACATTAGTTCAATCATAGTCTTCTATGTATGAAATAAAAATCGTGAATACATTTCATAAAATAATATGTGTGATTGAGGTCATCATGGACACATCTCCAAAAAATGGTTTCATTGGTTATGAAATAATGTTTTTATTTATTTATGAATTTCAAATTCATATAAATATTTCAATGTATTACCTAATGGGTATAAAATAATTATTATATGACTGATGTTGAAGAGAATTGATCATGGATTATATAAAGGGAATGACTTCACATCATTATGAATAATTGGTTGTGTTTATTCATATTGATGATTTGTTCATTATTGTGCAACCATTATCAAAATACCAAGATGAAATAATATCCCATCATAGTGAATGGGAATCCTTAAGTTATATAATTCTTTCATATAGTCAAAATAATCCCAGTAATGCATGAATCATATTCTTTTTTCTACTATGATCAACATTAATAAAAATCTGAAGATTATTAGGTAGATTAATTCTCAATACATTTATTTTAAATCACATTAAAAACTTATATAATTATTTTAATTAAAATTGATAGAGTATACGTGTATTTTATTTTTTATTAATTTAATTATATTAACACATTAATCCATTTATTGTTAAAAGAGACAAGTTCTTCATCAAAAAATGTGTATATTCTATTTTTTATGATTATTTTTTATAAAAATATATTTGACTATCGAATATGTTATTACGTTAAATAGTAATTTAAATTCATGTTTTATAAAAGAAAATTATATTATGTGTTAATTAAATGACCTGATTTTCTCCAAGGATACATTTATATGAGAAAATATTTCATAATTTTCCTTTGACATTATGTTATTTATGTATTGTAATTTGCAATCAATGTCGATAATATTTTACCTAGTCAATTATTAAAAATCAATTTTATTTTAGTTCACTAGAATCAGTTCATGATGAGATGGATTGTCTATATATATAAATAGTGATTGAATAATAACTCTAAGAAGATGTATATTCATCCTATTTTATCCTCATCCGATGAATAGATTGTTAAGATGTATAATTGGTAGTATACCAAAAATAATTATCTAAGAAGATTACATACAATGTTCATTAAATAATATACACAAATACAAATATGCTAATAATGAACTCCATTGAACTACCAAATAATGTAATCTCCATGAGTGTTGGATGTTGGTTTACATATGAAAAATAAATGAGTATTCCTATAATTGTGGGAATAGACTTCATGAATAATATCAAATGCCTAGTGAATCAATTAAAATAGTGATTTGGAGTTTGTTTATCATCAATGAATTACATAGTGATAATCCTATATTTTTAGTCCTTACAAGAATATTTTTCTACTGATTGTAAAATTATTTTTACTTTTTGTGAACTTATAATAAACATGTATCATTATTATTTAGATTAATTCAGATTTAATCAATATAAACTCTTTATGTACTTCAATTTTTTATTCATTTATTTGTTTTAATTCAATTTATTTGCTTATGTGATTTTGGAAAATGTATTTGAGGATTACATGACATACTGAGTAGTGTGTGATGTCTATATATCTTCATGTATACATATTCCTGGGATGTTTTAGATTTTTTTTTCTTATTTGTTGAGATTCTGAAATGTGGTATTACAGTGGACTGAGATATTTATTTTGTTGGTTTCATCATATTCTAATTTCGAATGAGTAATTATAGGATGATTATTAATCTAAATGTATGAGAGTCTTGTGAAATAGTTCTTAGTCAATACACATAAGGGACGATTATTTTTTTCTCCCTCCTTTTATTATGTTTTTCATTATAAATTGGATGTTAATATTTTTGAAATATATTTTTTATATGATTTAATGGTTGTATTAATATGTTTAATGGAATTATTTTTATCTTATAAATATTTGAAATTGAGTGACATGTGATTCAAAAATGAAATTATACTCCATTAACTTGTCTACACACAGAGGACATAAAAGAACAAAAAATAGAATGTTTGGACATGAAGGTAGTTTGGTTGGTTTGTATTTCATGGCCTCAAAAGGTTTCCTTTAAAATATATGATTTGAATAAAATGTAATTTCTCCCACAATCATTAAATTATTTTTATGATAATGCTATTAAAATTAATGTTTTGTTCAGGGAATAATTTTTATTATATTAAGTGTTATAATAAGGATGTTTAATGGAATATGAAATGAATTTTTTCGATAGGATCCAAGGTAGATTGATTCCATGAATGAAAAAGAAGAGGATGATATTTGAGAACATCACCTATTAATATAATTACATAGAGTTCAGTTATTATTGTGAATACTATTATTATTTCATATTGATTGACGGATATGGTAATTGAGGTTGTGAAAAATTTGATTCACCATGAATAAAATATATGGTGGGAATTTAAAATACCATTAAATATTGAAATTAAGTCTACGCGTTGGTGATGGTAACCATAGAGGAAATATCAAAAGGAAATATTTGATGATAAATATTAATAAAGAATCCATAGCATGTTTGTCAGTACTGGTCCAATATACTAGAGTTTTGAGAGGATGTGGAATACTAAATAGAATATGGAATAATATTATTGATGTTCAAATTCTCATAGATTAAATAAATGGATAATCATATTATTTCATAGAATTATTATTCCATTGGAATTGGTGTATTTAGTTTCTATATGAGAATTTAATTCAATGTAAGTTCATCCATCCAAGGTGGGTTATTTGAAAAATGATTGTGGAAATGATCATCTATTGGAATATTAGACCGTAGATAATATAAAAAATAGTTATGTTAAAGTAATGATGGTGAAAATAATGTTATTGAGACTCTATATAGTTTGTCACATTCTAAGACTATGATTACACCTTATCTTGAAATGTCAACATGAAGAGTAAGGATGTGAAATGAATTTCTAAAAAATAATTTTGATTAATACTTGAGGATATTTAATTGTTCGAAACAGGGTAAAAGATTATAGACTATATTTTGTTGGTTGCATATAATATGATGCATTTTATTTTAAAAAACATTAGAATTTATGAAATATTGTTTTTTAGGCATAGAAATCATATTATAGAAAATATAATTTTTTTAAAAATTACTTGAAATCTAAAATATGATATGATGGGTATTGGATGGATTAAATGCTGTTTGATGGGGAAAAATAAGGGTTTCCTTCATATAATTTGGAATGAAGATTTTAGATTGGATATCACAATTGGTTAACTTTGATTTGTAAAGTCATTCCACTCTATAGTATAATGGTCATTCTATATGATTTTTAAAACTTATTAATAGTTATTGAAGAAAGTAATGACTTTACATTTTCATTCACATGACTGATGATTTTTTTAGTTTTGTTCCCCAAAAATAATTTTTGGAAATGTAATGTTGCTACTGTTGAAATTAAATCAATCTGAAAATTTTGGTTCATAAAATAATCCCAAAATATATATATTTTTTCCAAAATAAATGTATAAGGTAAGGAGATAATGTAACAATAACATTATAGAAAAAATATGTGGCTTAATTTGTGAAATAATCATTATGTTATAAGTCTCACAGCATACTGATACTATAACCTCCCTATACTGGTAATCCCTCATGTGACTCTACAAAGTTGGCTACGTTGATCATGGTATGCCAACCCGTATTCCATGGTCTTCCGACAAGAATAGAGGGTGAAAAGATCTTTTAGGGGATATTATACCCAATCAAATAGAGTTTATGTAGTTATGAAAATCATTTAATTAATAAAACATAAAATCAAATGTAAAAAAAAATAATAAATCAAACACTCAAAAAATAATGAATTCATATAATCTAAAGCAGAATGCACCTTAATTAAACACTTGGATTCATATTTGTAAAGACTAAAATATCTAATAAATTAATAGTAAATCCGTACTCCCTACCCTATCTTATTACCATTTCTAATATCCCAAATGTGTAAAGACCCGTAAAATTCATGGGGAAATTTTTCATAATTTTCTTCAGGATTTTACAAGAACGCGGTTTCTGAAGGCACTTGATTCTGAGGCCCAGTGTGCCCGGAAATTATATCCTAAGATTAGCTCAGGTACATTCAGTGAACGAACAAGCGGGTTTTCCTAACTTTTGAACCGGTGCTCGGAATCGAATTATAAGGGAACCGATGAATTCGCAGTGCCTGTAATTGCTTAGGAAGTCCTTTTCCAGATTTGCGTTTACATGGGAGGAGTTGTTAAAAATTGTGGAAGGTAAAATAAAATTGAGCTTCAATTTTATTTTATTTTCAGTAAGTGGTTATCCATTACGTGGAAGTTGGGAAGTTATCCTAGATAGGTTATGAGGGCAGTGGGGCCCATACGAACCCCACCCCTTCATATTCTCTAACTCCTTCAACTCACCATTTAATTAGATAATTTATGATAATTAAATAAGTGAGTTTAATTTCAATTTTTGAAATTCAAATACTTAAGTCATAGGTAATAAAATAATACAAAACACTTATTTTTTTTTTTGGAGCTTGTTGAGAGTGGATTGGGGGAAGAAACTCTTAAGTTCTTCTTCATCGTCAAAGAACGCGATGAACGCGAGGAACACGCCGATCTCCGATGAAAAACACCGAATACTCAGAGATCGATTACGCGACACTGTATACCGCGACACCAACGGCGTTTCATCCACGATGCCTTCTTCCATGATGATCAATTCTGTGATGTTCCTTTCCGCAACGAATCATCGTTCAACAACGCTCGAGGTAGGGGATTTTATTGTTGTTGTTATTCATGAATTCTTCTGTCGTCGTTACTCATTTCGTTTGGACCGCTTGAAATCAATTAAGAGGAGGGGGATGGACCGCCCAAACACGGAAGACCCTCCTCCCTTGTATGTTGTGTTATTACAGTTCAAAGGAAAACGGCGCGGTGCAACAATACCATGTGGGGTCATGCAGCAAGGAATGCACAACACCGTCGCGCCGCGCCGTTGAATCGAACAAGGTCGTGGCACCATCGCGTCACACTGGAGAACCCTGAAGGTACCGCGGCCGGAGCGGGGTCACAGAGGAGGGGCACGACTCCATCGCACCGTGATGGACGGATCAAAGCCGCGGTTTAGTCCGCGGCGAAGCATGGACCGGCGGCCGGTTCTGGGACGCTGGCGTCGGAGCAGGTGGACAGGCCAGCGCCAGTCCCGTGGCGGCAACAGCTGGTCGGCCGCAGTGGGCCAGCCAGTCAGAGGAGGATCCGGTGTTTACGACCCCCGGCTGGCTAGAAAAGAGCGGCCCCCCACATGTGGGCAGCGGTTACGAAATAGTTGGGCAGCGCCCCCCCCCCCCATCCGCTCGGCCGAAACGGCTGAGCCACCTGGCGACCGGGCCGCGTCCCAGCCGGGTCGGGCCACACCCAGATCGGGACGGGCCGTGCCCAAGCGGGCCGAACCCGGACCTGGGTCGGGTCGACATGGTTTGGGCCGACACAGGGGGTCTCGTGGCGGGTCGGTCCGGGCCCGAAACCTCAAATTCCGTACCCCTTGCGGTCTTTTGCCCATAACACGGGCTACGGACCTCCGATCGATGCACTGTCAGTTGTGATGCGATCTTTGGATTAACACGGTCGTTTTGAAATATCACACTCATGGTTTTGGAGTACTTTTGGGTTCGTCCGGGTTGGTTCGAACATGAAACCAACTGGGGCCTCAGAGCAGAAACCCTTATAACATGAGCTCCGGATGTCCGAATGACGTGCCATCGACTTTGATGGATTCCTTTTAATGAGATGGACCTTTTGGGTTACTCTGCTCAAGGTTTCGATGCAGTTGGAGTACTGATGAGTTTGTTTTGACCAAAAAACCAACCGGGCCCCTGGGATGAAAAGGCCAATAACTCTCAGACCGGAGGTCCGATTGACGCGCCGTCTGCGTCGTTGAGTTCCTGTTGACGATACTGAACATTTGGATACATCATCCCTGGAATATATTTCAATTGATGCATCAGCTCTCGGCTCATGGAGCGGAGCCTCACGAACGAGCATGCTGTGTGCGGGAACCCAAGAGCTGGCTGCGACTACGACAACGATGACGATGGTACAGAAATCCTCTGTGGATTCGACGACGACGACTACAACACTCAGCGATCCTACGTGGATTAGTGCTACTGATCTTGTGTGGGTCAGATCCTGTGTGGGTCTGTGCTCAGTCGTCCTGTGTGGGCCAGCGCCAATAGATCATGTTTGGGTCCGATCCTGTGTGGGTCATTTCAGGGGTTAGTTACATATCGATCCATTGTGGGTCATTGTGGGGGTTAGTACCTATCAATCATGTGTGGTTCTAACAGCTTAGATGATTTAGTGGCTACATATGATCATCTCTATCTTCTAACAAAGAAGTATACCGGTGTGAGGTGAATCACGACATTCAATGCTTATCTTCGATAAGATTGACTTGATATCCTGTGTGGATTACGTTATGCTTTCATGTGTGGATTGCGTTGTGATTTCCTGTATGGACTGGGTTGTACATGAGATCGGATGTTGGAGCCGAATAAGAATTGATGACTTAGGTAAATGTATGGGCATATACCTAAGTAATGTCGGATGTTACTTCGTGATTGTATATTTCCTTAGTTGATTATCCTTTGTGGATTCTAGGAGACCTTCGGGGTTCTCGGGGTCTCTACTGAGTTTCTTATACTCACCCCTGAATAGGCTATGCCCGCACTACGTTTTGTTGGTTGCAGATGACGGATATCGCTGATCGTGGTTGAGGCACGAGGAGCAGGTCGGTACCCGAAGGTGGACCACTGGGCGGGGCATACAGGGAGTTGACAGCTGGACACGAGGAGCTATGGAGACAATATGTACCCACCCTTTTGGTGGGACTTCCAATGGAGGGATCGAGGTTGCGACTTTACTTTTTAGTGGATGTACTCCCTTTTTCAGTTGTACATTACTTTCAGTTTGGGTTTGTATTCTGGCCCACATACTCTATCACACATTCTATTGTACTCAGTTTTTAATTTGTGTTTACTTTTGTTTGCTTGCTCTATGGTGTTTTTTTTACTTTACAAAGGATATTCCTTCACTTTTAATTAGAAATTATTCCTTGGTGCTAGTCACCAGCCCCTGGCCTATAGATGTCGGGCTTGGGGTAGTCACGGTACATGCCCCGAGGACAGGTCGTGAGAAATTTGTATCAGAGGATTTCGGTTCTGTCACAGAACTCAGGACTCTAATCTTTTTCAATGTGAAGCAGTAGTATTAAGAGTATTGAGTGTCATTATTAGTCCAGGGAGTCCAGTGTTGGTGTGGCGGCCGATGTATCCATACACCAGGAAACAGACTTCTGATTTCTGACTTAATGCATGAAAATAATGATTGAATGTGTGTTTCATGTTTTCATTATGATTAATTTATGTCAGCTCACCAGGTGTAATGTTTGACCATGGTGCACCTCTTTATTTTCAGGATTGCCCCACAATGGTAGCCAGCTAGGGTTCCGAGCGTTGTGCGTGACGACAGCCCACCGAGCGATGAAGCCTCGGTACAAGGCCCTTTGACAGGAGAGGCACTGGCGGTACCTCTAGCCACCGAGCCTCCGATGCTACTAGCCCCAATTGCTGACGATGCACGTCGCCTTAGTCCACTGCACGAGTTTCAGCGTCAGCGACTGCCCATGTTCCGCATGGAGACAGACCCTCGGGCAGCCGAGGATTTGCTGGTGGTAGTTGTACGAGTTTTCAGGTTAGTGAGGACACCAGCAGACCTCATGGTGATCCTCTGTGATGGCCCAGACCCCTTTGGTCCCATCCTTTGCCAAAATCCGAATCCTTAAGGTGTACGGATCGGTGCGACCGATCGGTGAGACCGATCGGTGCGACCGATCGGTACGACCGATCGGCGGAACCGGCTGACATCACCCGACCTTGCCAAGTTGTTCCAGTAACGCTCCTTTTTCGCAAATAGGGTTTTAAACCCTATTCTGCATCGTTAAAAATGTCTTGAAAACCTGAAACGCGCACAAAAGTTTTAATTAAATGCTTCATTAATTCATGAGTCGGTTTAAACCACCCAACACCTTTAATGATGAGTCAAGCCGCGTGGTCAACCCACGACTTCCACGTCTTACGAGGTTCAGCGTTTTTATCTCAACCGTCCCCGGCTCTTATATATTAAGGGTTAGGCCGTGGTTTCCCCCTTCTTCGATCGTGGCTCTTCTGGTGCATCGGGACCGCCGCGTCGTTATCCATAAATTTCCGCACCCCCGGCCTAAACATTGATCATCTATCAACAGGTAGGGAATTTCTTTCGCCTCTCACTTATGTGTATCATGCAGGGTGGGCGTTATCTTTTGTTCTCATGAGAAATGGTGGAGCCTTTAAATGAAGATAATAACTGGTTAAAGAAGTGGAAGGGGTTGTGATCGTTGTTTATGCCTTATCTTGTGATCATCCTTTTTAGTTGTGCTGGTTTATGTTTTCTGAAAATCGAGGCCATTGGTGGTCGTTGTATGTGCACTGATAAATCCCCTCATGATGTTTTAAATGGGTTGCTGAATTTGTGAACTCCTGCTGTGAAATTGGTTAATCACATATATCCGGCTAAATAATTGAAAGCACCAGGATCAACCTTTCTGTGATAACTCCCGGTTAGAACACACGGAATTTGAAATCATGGAGTGTGTTAAGTCGTTTAAATCTGAAAATTCCTGACTTGTGTTGGTAGCGGTGGTTGGTTGTTTTCCTTTCGGGCCGATTGCTGGAAATGTGGGAGGGGATGTGATCCCCTGTTCTGTTTATACTCTCGGTGGCTGTGTGAATTTGGGGATGGGATCTCCTGTTGGTATGGATTCGGTGGTTGTGAGTTTTAAATCTGAGTGGTTACTTGAAATATCACAAATTGGGGAGAGATCCTCTGTTGGAAGAACCGGGCGTGAGTGTTTTGGTTGATCTATGCTTTTGACGCTTTCCATGGTTATGCTTATGGTAGTTTCCCAGTAGTGCTTAAAATTTATTGAACATTTTGACTGAACGTGAAACAAGAATGGGACAAATGATTTTGTGGGCAAGGGTCGTGAACTGTGACTTGGGTGCAGTGGTGTTGTGTTCTGTAGGTTGGCTAGGAAAACCTAAGCTTTGGGTGAGTGTTTGTTACCTATATCTATACTGGTAGCTTTGTGTTTCTTATTCGCGCCCCACCCAAGTTGAGTACTCAGTGCCGAACACCCCCATTTATGGGGGAAGGGTGTTTTTCCCAACACTATCCTTAGTGGCTGGTTATTAGCTCCTTTTCTGCTCCCTTTCCCGGATAGCCCAAGTATCTTCGGGTAGGCTGTGATGGCCTGAAGTCCATTATTAGCCCAAGAATCTTCGGGCGGGGTGTTGTGGTGGTTGGCCAGGTGTGTACGGCAGGTGCTTTCCCAAGTGTCTTCGGGATGAGGCCCAGGTGTCTTCGGGCGTGGCGGTGGTTGCTCTGGCCAAGGTGTTTGCAGGCATGGTTACATGTGACAGTTGAGGCCCATGTGTGTGCGGGCGGGATTCGGCAGTGGGACTGCGTGTGGTTGTGGCCCAGGTGTGTGCGGGCGGGATTCGGCAGTGGGACTACGTGTGGTTGTGGCCCAGGTGTGTGCGGGCGGGTGTGGCAGTGGGACTGCAGTGAGAATGGCGGGATTGGTCCGATGCGTAGGATGTCTCAATAACTAGTGGGAAAGTGGCGCGGGGTACCCAAACATCGATGTGCTCTTATATATATATTACTTGACTTGCATTATTTTGGGAGCGAGCCTTGGTGAGGCCTGGGATGGATAGTTTTCCTTGTTAGGTGTTTGGTTTACTCTTTCTCACGGGACTTTAGTACGTTCCCCCACTTGTGCACGAGAGTCTTGGTTTTCCTTACTGAGTGTACTTGTATGCTCACCCTACGTATATAAAACTGCTTTCAGGTTTCCAGGAGGACTTCGGGGATCACGCAGGACCTTACTAGCTCGGACTTTTGGAGCAGTTGCAGTTGTTTCTCTTTTCTTTTGGTACTTACCTCGTAGTCACCTTTTTGCACATTGTGGCTTTCACTTTTGAAACATGCATGTGGGAATGGTTTACTTTTGGCTTTACTTTTCTTTCTACCTTGGTGATGTCGGGTTTTCTCCTCCTTATCTTTAGATCCTATAAAATAAAAAATGTAATGCCTTCCATTTGCGATGATTTCCTATACCCTTGGTGCTAGTCCCCACTACGGGACCTATTGAAGGCGGGTTTCAGGGGTCATTATCTCTCCTTCAACTTAAAGAAGGAAGGGCCTGGAAATATGCTGACCCTTCCCTCCTTTTGGTGAAGGCGGGTCGTGACAGAAAGGTATCAGAGGGGAGGTTGAGAGATAGGACGGAGTCTGGAGTTAGGCACAGTGAGGATTGCATGGGATGGTAAGGCAACGGTGTTGGATGACCTTGGTGCGTGAATTAGGCCAGGGAAGACCGGCTAGGACACTGGATTTTAGGGCCCCCCATGATCCGATGCAAGGACTCTGGGCCTACCGAACGACCAAGTGAGGCCACACTGATTGCAGGGTAGAGACCGTAGGAAAGGTACATGCATCATAAATGACTTGTGTTCTTGTGTTTCTGGGATGTCTTGGGAAACTAAGAATAAATTAAATCTTAATAAGTTTTAAGAACGATTTTCCTTGCACTACTGGGCTTAGGCATTCCTTGTTTACCTTGCAGCTATGGCACCTGGAAGGCGACCACGTGTGGTACAGGCGATCGAGACCCCTGAGACTACTTTGGCCAATCGGCAGAGAGCTTATCGAGAGGAAGAGGACGACCAGTGGCAGAAGACTCTCCGAGCCTTCCAGCGATAGGCCCTCGAGAAGTATGAGGGCAGCACCTCCGATATGAAGACGGAAGGCTGGCTAGAGGAGCTAGTCATAGCCTTCGGCCTGATTCGGGTCCCGACCGAGTACTGGGTTCCTCTGGCTGTTAGCCAGATGCGAGGAGCGGCACGTCAGTGGTGGATGCTTCACCTGGGAAATAGGAAAGAGTCTGAGGTTGTTTGGGCAGATTTCGAGAAGGAGTTCCGGGCGGAGTTTCTCTCCACGACAATGAAGGTAGAGAAGAGGCAGGAGCTACACTCCCTCCAGCAGGGGAGCATGTCCGTGAGGGAACTTGGAATCAAGTTCAAGGACCTCCTGCATTTTGCTCCGGACCTCTTTCCCGATGAGGAGTCTCGGGCAAGACGTTTGGAGGAGGCGCTCCGACCCTCCCTCCAGTATGTTGTTACCCCCTTTACCCTTCTGACATACATAGAGGTTCAGAAGAAGGCCGAAGTGGTGGAATGGATGCATGCTCTGGGAGGAATGTCACGAGAAGGGATCCAGCTGGGACCATCGAAGGGGAAGCCCGTCAGCGCCAGGCCTCCAGCATCGGGACCCTCCAGGTTCTGACCCACAGGGAGCAGGCCGCAGCAGTTTCAGTTTTGATCCCCTGGCCCACGTTCTTTTCCTTCAGGCTCGGGACCACAGTGCTTCACATGCGGGAGCCCTGGACATCTCCGGAGTCAGTGCCCCGATCGGGTGCAGTACAGAAGTGGCAGTCATCCCCAGCATCCGCCGCAGCAGCATTTTCCAGCCAGACCCTTCCGGCAGCAGCAGCAGGGACAGTGAGCTCCCGCTCCTCCGCAGGCAGACATAAGAGGGGGAGGCCGACCTCAGGGCGCTCCCCAGGGACCTCAACCAGGGCGTGGTCGGGGAGGTGGCCGACAGCCGAGGGGTAGGGGAGATGGGTGTGGATAGTTACACGCCGCAGAAGCAACAGTTCCAGCAGGGCCAGAGGTTGTTCGAGGTACGATCAGTGTGTTTAGCACTCTTGCTTATGCTTTGTTCGATACCGGAGCTTCGCACTCCTTTGTGGCACCCAGTCTAGCCCGCGCCTTGGGTCTAGGTGCCGAGAGACTTCCAGTGCCCCTGGTGTTTAGCATAGTAGTTGGAGGTCAGACCGACTTGCGGTTCGTTTGTCGGGGATGTAGACTGATGTTAGGGCCACATCAGTCGGTTAGGGATCTCCTTCTGCTACAGATTCAGCCGTACGATGTCATCCTAGGCATCGACTGGCTATATTCTGTGTGCGCCGTCATCGACTGTTTCCAAAGAAGGGTGGTGTTCTCCGTTTTGGACGGACAGCGTGTTACTTTCACCGGCGAGCGGAGCTGTCCGAAGGGAAACAGGAGGGAGGAACCTCTCCTCTCCTTGTTGACCGAACTGACGATAGAATCAGTAGATGCGGAAATGGTGGAAGTACCAGAGATCGTTCGTGAATTTACGGACATCTTTCCTGAGGAGGTGACGACTCTACCCCCTCAATGAGATATCGAGTTCGGGATAGACCTGCAGCCCGGCTCTCGACCAGTCTCGATGGCTCCTTACCGGATGGCACCTTCGGAGCTACGGGAGTTGCGGATACAGATTGACGATCTGATGAAGAGGGGTTATGTTCGTCCAAGTGCGTCACCGTGGGGTGCTCCAGTCTTGTTCGCAAAGAAGGCAGATGGAGGCCTCAGGTTGTACATCGATTACAGGAGGCTGAATCAGGTAACGATCAAGAATCGCTACCCTCTTCCGAGGATAGATGATCTTTTTGACCAGCTTAAGGGGGAAGGGTGGATCTCAAAGTTCGACCTGCGATCTGGATACCACCAGCTGAGGGTAAAGGATAGCGACGTCCCGAAGACGGCGTTCAGGTGCAGGTATGGGCACTACGAGTTCGTGGTCATGCCCTTTGGTGTTACGAACGCCCCGACCATGTTCATGGGGCTTATGAACTCCATATTTCGGGAGTATCTGGATCGGTTTGTGGTGGTATTCATCGACGATATCCTGATCTATTCAAGGTCAGAAAAGGACCATGCAGAGCACCTGAGGACAGTTTTGGAAGTCCTCCGACAACACCAGCTCTACGGGAAGTTGTCAAAGTGCAAGTTCTGGACACGATAAGTGCACTTCCTCGGGCATGTAGTGTCTGAGCGGGGGGTAGAGGTCGACCCATCAAAGGTTGAGGCAGTTGTTTCTTGGGAAGCACCCAAGAATGTGGCGGAAGTTCGGTGTTTCTTCGGACTGGCAGGCTACTACCGGGGATTCGTACCCAACTTCTCCCGGGTAGCAGCCCCTTTGACGGCTTTGACCAAGAAGGACCAGGTTTTTGTGTGGAGCGAGCAATGTGAGTCGTCCTTCAGCTACCTAAAAGAAAAGCTGGTAAGTGCCCCAGTGTTGAGATTACCAGAAGAAGGGATGACCTATGAGGTATCCTGTGATGCTTCAGGACAGGGCCTGGGGTGCGTATTGATGCAGCAACAAGGGGTGATCTCTTACGGGTCCAGGCATCTACGCCCCCATGAGCGGAACTATGCCACCCATGACATGGAGCTTGCAGCGGTAGTGTTCGCATTGAAGATGTGGCGACATTACCTCTTTGGGGAGCGCTTTGTGGTCTTCACCGATCACAAGAGCTTGCGCTATATCTTCTCCCAGCGTGACTTGAACTTGCGACAGTGGAGGTGGGTCGAGTTTCTCCAGGACTACGACTTTGAGATCTCGTACACTGAAGGTAAGGGAAACGTTGTGGCTCATGCCCTGAGCAGGAAGCCGCATCAGGAAGTGGTTCGGGAATCAGCTGATGCTTGGAAGGCGATGGGGGAGTTGACTGCCTTGCACTTGGATTCAAGGGTGGAAGGTACTAGAGGCTGCTTGTTCCAGATGACGGTATAGTCCTCTTTGTTGTGGCAAGTGGAAGAGTCTCAGTGGGGAGATCCTGAGGTGGAAGTGTTGCGGGATCGTGTCGATCAGGGGAACGCTCCGGAAGGATGGTCGGAGGACAGCCGACATCGGATGCTCTTTCATGGGAGGTTGTTTGTTCCATAGGTGATGCGTGATGAAGTCCTTCGTGAGTTCCATAGCTCAGCCTTGGCAGTGCATCCGGGTGTTTCGAAAATGTACCAAGGCCTGAGGGACAGTTTTGGTGGCCCGGGGTGAAACAGGCAGTGGCAGAGTTTGTGGCTAAATTCCTGGTGTGTCAGCAGGTGAAGGCTGAACACCGTGTTCCTGGTGGTTTGTTGCATCCTTTAGATGTTCCGGAGTGGAAGTGGGACGACGTTTCGATGGACTTCGTCACAGGACTACCCAGAGCTCAGGGCGGGCATGATGTTATCTGGGTAGTGGTGGATCGATTGACAAAATCTGCTCACTTCTTGTCTATCAAGGATTCAGCACCTGTGAGTACCTTAGCACAGAGGTACGTGGATGAGGTGGTGCGTTTGCATGGAGTTCCGAAGACTATCGTCTCAGATCGGGACACTCGGTTCACCTCACGAGTCTGGAAGGGGTTACAACATGCTTTTGGCACCCAGCTACGCCTTAGCACTGCTTTTCACCCTCCGACTGATGGACAGACTAGCGAACAGTCCAGACATTGGAGGACATGCTGCGATCATGTGTTCTGGATTTTGGAGGATCATGGGTATGAAACTTGCCTTTAGTAGAGTTTGCCTACAACAACAGCTTCCACTCCACTATCGGCATGGCTCCTTTTGAGGCTTTGTATGGAAGACCATGTCGTTCACCCTTATGATGGGCAGAGGTTGGTGAGGATGGTACTCTTGGACCAGAAGTAGTGCAGAGTACCACGGAGAGAGTCCAGCTAGTGCGGGATAGGATGAAAGCAGCTCATGATCGGCAGAAATCTTATGCTGATCGTTGGAGGAGGACCTTGGAGTTCGAGGTGGGAGATCATGTGTTCTTGAAGGTTTCCCCTCGACGGGGGCAGCGGAGGTTCGGAAAGGGGAGTAAGCTCTCCCCTAGGTTCATCGGACCTTTCGAGGTGCTGAGGCGAGTTGGCGAGGTGGCATATCAGCTGGCCCTACCACCTCAGTTGGAAAGGGTCCATGACGTCTTCCATGTCTCCCAGCTTCGTCAGTACTTACATGATGGCTCTCATGTCATTAACTGTGGAGAGCTAGATGTGGGAGAAGACGCGACCTTCGAGGAACGGCCAGTCAGGATCGAGGATCGCAAGGAGAAGGTGCTTCGTGGGCGAGCTATTCCCTTGGTTCGTGTGTTGTGGAGACATGGCGGGCTCGAGGAGAGTACGTGGGAAAGGGAAGCACAGATGCGTGCCCAATACCCCTAGCTGTTTTGAGCTTTGTTCCTTTTGTACCTGCTGTGGTAGAACGTTTGACCTTTTTGGCTATGAAATGTACTAGTTCCTTTCCTCTGTTGTGTGTGAAAATCCCCGGCTAAAGGGGATAGGGAACCCGACCCCTAATCAAGACGCATTAAGGTGGATGCGATTGAACCCGTGCGGGCGAGTCAGTGCCACCCAAAGCGGATAATATCTTGACATGGGGGAGGGGAAACTCCCCAAACCCACATGACCAGGAGGTTTGGCGTGGTATGTTGCTTGGTTCTTGACAGGGGAGTGTTTTCAGTTAGCGGGGGTTCACTCCTAAGAGGTATCTTTCGATGATGGTTGTTCGGACCCTCTTCTTCCTTCTGGTTTGTTTTGATTCTCGAGGACGATAATCGTTTAAGAGGTATCTGATGTGATGGCCCGGACCCCCTTGGTCCCTTCCTTTGCCAAAATCCGAATCCTTAAGGTGTACGGATCGGTGCGACCGATCAGTGAGACCGATCGGTGAGACCGATCGGTGCGACCGATCGGTGCGGCCGATCGGTGCGGCCGATCAGTGCGACCGATCGGTGCGACCGATCGGTGCGACCGATCGGTGAGACCGATCAGTGTGACCAATCGGTGGAACCGGCTGACGTCACCCGACCTTGCCAAGTTGTTCCAGTAACGCTCCTTTTTCGCAAATAGGGTTTTAAACCCTATTCTGCCTCGTTAAAAATGTCTTGAAAACCCGAAACGCGCACAAAAGTTTTAATTAAATGCTTCATTAATTCATGAGTCGGTTTAAACCACCCAGCAACTTTAATGATGAGTCAAGCCGTGTGGTCAACCCACGACTTCCGCGTCTTACGCGGTTCAGCGTTTTTATCTCAACCGTCCCCGGCTCTTATAAATTAAGGGTTAGGCCATGGTTTCCCCCTTCTTCGATCGTGGCTCATCTGGTGCATCGGGACTGCCGCGTCGTTATCCGTAAAGTTCAGCGCCCCCGACCTAAACTTCGATCATCTATCAACAGGTAGGGAATTTCTTTCGCCTCTCACTTCTGTGTATCATGCGGGGTGGGCGTTATCTTTTGTTCTCATGAGAAATGGTTGAGCCTTTAAATGAAGATAATAACTGGTTAAAGAAGGGGAAGGGGTTGTGATCGTTGTTTATGCCTTATCTTGTGATCATCCTTTTTAGTTGTGCTGGTTTATGTTTTCTGAAAATCGAGGCCGTTGGTGGTCGTTGTATGTGCACTGATAAATCCCCTCGTGATGTTTTAAATGGGTTGCTGAATTTGTGAACTCCTACTGTGAAATTGGTTAATCACGTATATCCGGCTGCATAATTGAAAGCACCAGGATCAACCTTTCTGTGATAACTCCCGGTTAGAACACACGGAATTTGAAATCATGGAGTGTGTTAAGTCGTTTAAATATGAAAATTCGTGACTTGTGTTGGTAGCGGTGGTTGGTTGTTTTCCTTTCGGGCCGATTGCTGGAAATGTGGGAGGGGATGGGATCCCCTGTTCTATTTATACTCTCGGTGGTTGTGTGAATTTGGGGACGGGATCTCCTGTTGGTATGGATTCGGTGGTTGTGAGTTTTACATCCGAGTGGTTACTTGAAATATCACAAATTGGGGAGAGATCCTCTGTTGGCAGAACCGGGCGTGAGTGTTTTGGTTGATCTATGCTTTTGATGCTTTCCTTGGTTATGCTTATGGTAGTTGCCCAGTAGTGCTTAAAATTTATTGAACATTTTGACTGAACGTGAAACAAGAATGGGACAAATGGTTTTGTGGGAAAGGGTCGTGAACTGTGACTTGGGTGCAGTGGTGTTGTGTTCTGTAGGTTGGCTAGGAAAACCTAAGCTTTGGGTGAGTGTTTGTTACCTATATCTATACTTGTAGCTTTGTGTTTCTTATTCGCGCCCCACCCAAGTTGAGCACTCAGTGACGAACACCCCCATTTATGGGGGAAGGGTGTTTTTCCCAACACTATCCTTAGTGGCTGGTTATTAGCTCCTTTTCTTCTCCCTTTCCCGGATAGGCCAAGTATCTTCGGGTAGGCTGTGATGGCCTGAAGTCCATTATTAGCCCAAGAATCGCCGGGTGGGGTGTTGTGGTGGTTGGCCAGGTGTGTACGGCATGTGGTTTCCCAAGTGTCTTCGGGATGAGGCCCAGGTGTCTTCGAGCGTGGCGATGGTTGCTCTGGCCTAGGTGTTTGCAGGCATGGTTACATGTGACAGTTGAGGCCCAGGTGTGTGCGGGCGGGATTCGGCAGTGGGACTACGTGTGGTTGTGGCCCAGGTGTTTGCGGGCGGGATTCGGCAGTGGGACTGCGTGTGGTTGTGGCCCATGTGTGTGCGGGCGGGTGTGGCAGTGGGACTGCAGTGAGAATGGCGGGATTGGTCCGATGCGTAGGATGTCTCAATAACCAGTGGGAATGTGGCGCGGGGTACCCAAACATCGATGTGCTCTTATATATATATATTACTTGACTTGCGTTATTTGGGGAGAGAGCCTTGGTGAGGCCTGGGATGAATAGTTTTCCTTGTTAGGTGTTTGGTTTAATCTTTCTCACGGGACTTTAGTACGTTCCCCCACTTGTGCACGAGAGTCTTGGTTTTCCTTACTGAGTGTACTTGTATGCTCACCCTACGTATATAAAACTGCTTTCAGGTTTCCAGGAGGACTTCGGGGATCACACATGACCTTACTAGCTTGGACTTTTGGAGCAGTTGCAGTTTTTTCTCTTTTCTTTTGGTACTTACCTTGTATTCACCTTTTTGCACTTTGTGGCTTTCACTTTTGAAACATGCATGTGGGAATGGTTTACTTTTGGCTTTACTTTTCTTTCTACCTTGGTGTTGTCGGGTTTTCTCCTCCTTATCTTTCGATCCTATAAAATAAAAAGGGTAATGCCTTCCATTTGCGTGGATTTCCTATACCCTTGGTGCTAGTCGCCTCTCCGGGACCTATTGAAGGCGGGTTTCGGGGGTCATTATCTCTCCTTCAACTTAAAGAAGGAAGGGCCTGGAAATCTGCTGACCCTTCCCTCCTTTTGGTGAAGGCGGGTCGTGACATCCTCGCAGTGAGCCTCCTACACGCATCAGTAGGAAGATGGTCGAGATTGATGCTCGAGGTGCACGACGAGGCATCTCTCATCTGGATGGGCTTTGAGAGCCTCTTCTTCTCGGTGTTCTTCCCATCCACCCTCCGTGCAGTACTCATCCAGGAGCTTCTACAGCTGCGGTAGGGAAACTTGACGGTCGCCCAATACTTGGCGAGATTTACAGATCTCTCGTGCTCTTTGATGGACATGGTACTAGACCAATTATTTTGGGCCCAGACCTTTGAGCTGGGATTGAGGTAGGATATCAGGGAATCGCTGATCTCCCTCAGCATTCCGACACAGGCAGGGGTACTGGAGCGAGTCCTTCTGATTGAGAGCTTCCTTACTGAGCTTACATCAGCAGCGAGACCTGCCGCAGGGTGGCACGGAGAAGAGGCTTCTATAGAAGGTAGTCATCAGATGACATATGGGTCCAGGTAGACCAGTCTCTTAGGTAGACGACCTCAAGACACTTCCTCAGAGGTGCATGGAACTCAATGTAGAGCCAGTCTTTTGAGAGGCAGACAGTGCTATTCATGCGGCGGGCAGGGCCACATGGCTCATGACTGCCCGATCTGCCGTGCAGAGGAGCAGCAGACGGTTGAATGACCACCCATGCAGAGGCAGAGGGACGACCGTGGTGGTCTGCAGGGAGCAGTTGGACGAGGTAGAGGAGCTGGCTGAGCAGCAGGAGGTGGGAGACGCTTTGAGGCTCTACCACCGCCACCAACAGGAGGTCCACCCCGACCTCAGGGAGCTGGCAGGCAGAGACATGCACAACATCAGGCAGCAGAGGTCTATGTTCATGGTGCTCCTGAGATGATTCGAGGTACTATTTGTGTCTATTACACCCTTTCTATGGTTCTTATTGACATAAGACCAATTCATTCGTTCATAGCCAATGCCCTTGTACGGGGATCAGTGATTTCGACAGAGCTGTTGGCTCGATCCTTACATCAAGAGACTCCTATGGGAGAAGACTCGACAATTACGCACTGGTGAAGGTAGTGTGATCTTACTCTAGGAGGCGAGAGCTTCGGCTGGGATCTTTTTGTAGCGGCGTCGAGGCCTTAAGGAATCATCGTGGGCATGGATTGGTTATCTACAGTCACTGCTCAGATTGACTGTATTTGGGGAAAGGTGCGGTGTGTACACACCTACGGAAGCAGGTTCACCTTTACCGGCAAGAAGAAAAACTTCGCAGCATAGGATGGACTCTCACAGAGGAGAGAACATCACATCACTCATCATTTGGATAGCCTCATCCAAGGAGAAGTTGACCTGCGGAGTCCCGGTTTTCCTGCAGTGGTGGATCAGTGTGAGGACGTTTTCACCGACGACATTCCAGGACTTCCTCCTCACATAGAGGAAGAATTTTTTATTTATCTGTACCCTGGGATAGCCCCGATATCCACCCCAGGATATCGGATTTCACCTGCTGAGCTTCGAGAGCTTTGGATACAGTTGGAGGACTTGCAGGGCAAGGGATTCATCTGACCTAGTGTATCAGCCTGGGCTTCCCCGATATTGTTCACCAAGAAGGCAGACGGGAGCTTGCGACATTGTGTCCACTATCATCGCATGAACTAGGTGATAGTGAGGAACATATATCTGCTAACGAGGATTGATGACCACTTCGATCAGATCATGGGAGGACGGTGGTTCTCGAAGATAAACCTCAGGTCAGGCTATCACCATCTTAGAGTTTCGGATGAGGACGTGCAGAAGACGACCTTCAGGTGTCGGTATGGCCACTATGAGTTATTGGTTATGCCATATGGCATAACCAATTGTCCAGTAGTGTTAATGGCCCTCATGAACATGATCTTTCAGCCAAACCATGATCAATTTTTCATGGTCTTCATCGAAGACATTTTGATTTACTCGACGACTGAGGAGGAGCATGCCAACCACTTGCGGGTTGTACTGGACACACTCTAAGAGCACCGACTTTATGGTAATCTCTCAAACTGTCAGTTCTAGATACACGAGGTCCACTTCTTGTGACACGTCATCTCTGAGGTGGGATTTGTGGTGGATCTGGTGAAGATCGAGGCAGTGCTATCTTGGGAGCCACCAGGAGCATGACAGAGGTGCATAGTTTCTTGGGACTAGATGGGTAATATCAGAGTTTTGTGCCAGACTTCTCCAGAATTGCGAAAACACTCTCATCTTTGACTAATATGGGGAAACCCTTTGTGTGGTTAGACAAATGCCTACAGAGCTTCCTGAAGCTGAGTCAGAGATTGACCAGCACACCTATATTGAGGCTACAAGAGGAGGGAGTTGGGTATGTAGTTTACTGCTATGCATCTAGGACCAGACTCAGATGTGTCCTGATACAGGAGTAGTCCGTGATCGCCTATGGATCATGTTAGTTGAGGCAACATGTGCAGAACTACGCTCCTCATTAACTAGAGTTGGCATTAGTGGTCTTTGCTCTGAATATTTGGCAACACTATCTGATGGGCGAGCACTTTACAGTCTATTCTGACCATCAGAGTCTCAGGTACATATTCTCGCAGAAGGACCTGAACCTGAGACATCGGCGATGGTTTGAGTTCCTCCAGGACAATGACTTTGAGATATTTTGTACTCTTGGAAAGGGTAGTGTAGTAGCGGATGCTCTCAGCAAGATGATGGGAATTCAGCTACTTGGGGAGGCGACAGAGCAGCTAGCCGTTTTTTAGATATCCTTCATGGATAGAGATGGAGAATCCTTTATTCAGTCAGTCACAGTCACTCCTCCATTAATGCAGTGGGTCAAAGAGGCACAGAGTGGGGACGCCGACTATGAGACTCTGAATGCGCAAGTATCCTCAGGACAGGCACCTGATGGTTTCTCTTTAGGAGGATATCACGACGTCCTCCTCAGAGGACGTACCTTGGTACCCATTGCTTTACAAGTGGAGGTGCTGATAGAGATTCACACTTCCCCTTTTGCGGTACATCCTAGAGTGGCGAAGATGTACCAGGACCTCAGACGACAGCACTGGTGGCCGGGTATGAAGAAGGCTGTGGCGGAGTTCATTTTCTCGATGCTCACCAACCAGCAGGTGATGGCAGAGCACTAGGTACCAGCAGGCTTGGTGCATCCCTTGGAGGTCCAAGAGTGGAATTGGGATGAGATATATATGGACTTTGTGACTGGACTTCCACGCAATTCCAGAGGTCACGACTCTATTTGGGTGATTGTCGACCAACTCACCATGTTGGATCACTTCTTACCCATCAGAGAGTAGGGCTCAGTAGAGAGCTTGGGATGCCTCTACGTTCATGAGATTGTATGGATTCACAGTGTGCCATTATCTGTCGTATCCGATCGAGATTCTCTCTTTACTTCCCGGCATTGGAAGGGGTTGAAGGAGGCATTTGGGACACAACAACGTCTTAGCACCACCTTTCACCCTCAGACAGATGGTCAGACGGAGAGGACCATCCAGACTCTCTAGGACATGCTCCGCGCATGTGTCCTCGACTATGGTCGCAGCTGGGAGGACCACCTACCCTTGGTGGAGTTCGTGTACAACAACAACTACCACTCCACCAACCAGATGGCACCATATGAGGAGTTGTACGACCAACCTTGAAGATCTTCTCTGTGCAGGAAAAACCCTGGGAAGTCATCACTTGTGGGACCGGGGATAGTCCAGTCCATGACAGAGAAGGTCCAGGTAATCCAGGAGAGGATGAGGACAACACAGAGCCATCATATGTCTTATGCTGACAGGAGGCGGAGGCCACTGGAGTTTGAGGATGGCGACCACGTCTTCTTGCGGGTATCCCCTCGATGGGGATTATAAAGATTTGGCCAAGGCAACATGTTGTCTCCACGCTTCGTCGGACCATTACAGGTCCTCAACAGGATTGGTGCGGTGGCTTATCGCCTGGCTCTACCACCTCAGTTGCACCGGGTGCATGACGTTTTCCATGTATCTAAATTAAAGAGATACGTGCACGAACTGACACATATCATTGACCATGGAGAGTTGGACATTGATGATGGGTTGACTTTTGCAGAGGTCCCAGTGGAGATTGAGTATCCACTGGAGCAGGACCTACGTGGATGGTCGATTCCTCTAGTGCACATCCGATGGCAGCATTGGAACCTCTAGGAAAGAACATGGGAGCAGGAGGCTCAGATGCGTGCACAGTACCCACATTTGTTTCCCTAGATTATCATGTATCATTACGGGGACGTAAAGCCCTGAGCTGTGAGTAATGTAAAGACCCGTAAAATTAAATGGAAATTTTTACTTAATTTTCTTTGGGATTTTACAAGAATGCGTTTTCTGACGGAACATGATTCCAAGGCCCGGTGTGCCCAGAATTTATATCTGATGTTTAGCTTGGGTATGTTCAGTGAACGAATGAGCTGGTTTTCCTAATTTGTGAACCGGTGCTCGGAATCAAATTCTGAGTGCACCGATGATTTTGCAGCGCTGGTAATTTCTTAGGAACACCATTTCCGGATTTGCGTTTACATGGGAGGAGTTGAAAAAAATTTTGGAAGGTAAAATAAAATTGAGCTTCAATTTTATTTTATTTTCACTATGTGGATATCCTTTATTTCGAAGTGGGGAAACTATCTTAGATAGGTTATGAGTGCGGTAGGGCCCACACGAACCCCACCACTTCATATTCTCTAACTCCTTCAACTCACCATTTAATTAGATAAATTATGTTAATTAAATAAGTGAGTTTAATTTGAATGTTTGAAATTCAAATACCTAAGCCATAGGTAATAATATAAGGGTAAACACTTATTTAATTTTTGTTGGAGCTTTTTGAGAATGGATTGAGAGAAGAAACTTTTATGTTCTTCTTCATCACCGAAGAACGTGAGGAACACACCGATCTCCGATGAAGAACGCCGAATCCACGGAGATCGACTGTGCGATGTCGTATACCGTTACGCCAATGAGGTTCCTTCCGTGACACCTTCTTCCATGATGATCAATTCCACAACGTTCCTTTCTGTGACGAGTCATCATTCAACAATGCTCTAGGTAGGAGATTTTATTGTTGTTTTATTCGTGAATTATTTCATCCTCGTTTCTCATTTAATTTGGACCACTTTCTATCGATTAACGGGAGGGGGCCCGACCACACAAACACGGCCGACCCTTCTCCCTTGTATGTTGTGTTGTTGCGGTTCGAAGGAAAGTGGTGCGGTGAAACGACACCACATGGGGTCATGCGGCAAGTAATGTGCGGCGCTATCATGCGGCGCCGGAGAACCCCGAAGGCACCACATCCAGAGTGGGGACGCGGTGGAGGGGCACGGCGCGATGGCGCCGCGTCGGAAGAATCAAAGTCGCGGCTTATGCCGTGGCAGAGTAGGGACAGGTGGCCAGTTCCGGGACGTCAACGTCAGAGCAGGGGGACCAGCCAGTGCCGGTCCTGTGCTGGCAACAGCTGGCAGGACGGAGCAAGTCGGCCGGTCAAGGGAGGAGTCGGTGGTTACGACCCTCGGCTGGCCGGACAAGAGCGGCCCCCCACAAGGGGGCCGCAGTTATGAAACAGGGGGGCACCCCCCCCCCCCCCCCCACCATCCGCTCAGCCGAAAAGGCCAAGCCACTTGGAGACCGGGCTGCGCCGTGCCCAAGCCGGGTTGGGCCGCACCTAGGTCGGGTTGGTCCGGGCATCACCCAAGCGGGCCGAACCCGGACCGAGGTCGGGTCGACCCGGTTCGGGCCGACCCAGGGGGTCTCAGGGGGGGTTTGTCGGGGCCCGAAACCCCCACTTCCGGACCCCTTTCAGTCTTTTGCCCATAACATAGGCTAAGGACCTCCGCTCGACGCGCCGTCAGTTGAGATGCGATCCTTAGATAGAGACAGTCATTTTAATATAACACAGTCAATGATTCAGAGTAGTTTGGGGTTCAGCGAGGTTGGATCGAACTCGAAACCAACCGGGTCCTCGAAGCGGAAACACTTATAACATCAGCTCTGGACGTCTAAATTACGTGCCGTCGACTTTGATGAATTCCTATTAGTGAGACGGACCATTTGGATTACTCCGCTCGAGGATTGGATGCAATTGGAGTATGGTTGTGTAGTTTTTGACGTAAAAACAAACCGGGCCCCTAGGACGAAAAAACCAATAACTCACAGACTGGTCGTCTGATTGACGTGTCGTCTATGACGTTGAGTTCCTGTTGATGAAACAGAACTTTTGAATACATAAACTCCGAACTGTGTGTCAGTTGATGTATCAGCCCTCGGCTCGGGGATCAGACCCTCTTGAACGAGCTTGCTGTGTGTGGGAACCCTAGAGCTCGCTACGACTGCGACGACGATGACGAATGTACAAAAATCCTCCGTGGATTCGACGGTGACGACTACAACACTCAGCAATCCTACATGGATCCATGCTACCTATCCTGTGTCGGTCAGATCCTGTGTGGGTCAGCGCTAAGCAGTCCTGTGTGGGCCAGCGCCTATAGATCCTATGTGGGTCTGATCATGTGTGGGTCATTGCGGGGGTTAGTGTCCTATTGATCCTTTGTGGGTCATTGTGGTGGTTAGTACCTATCGAATCGTATGTGGTTCTGACGGCTTAGATGATTCAGTGGCTATATCTGATCATCTCTATCATCTTACAAAGAAGTATACCTCTGTGAGCTGAATCTTGACTTTCAATGCTTATCTTCGATAAGATTGACTTGATATCCTGTGTGGATTATGTTATGCTTTCTTCTATGGATTGGGTTGTGATTTCCTGTGTGGACTGGGTTGTACTTGAGCTCGAATGTTTGAGCTGAACGAGAATTGATGACTTTGGTATATGTATGGGCATATACCTAAGTACTGTCAGATGTTACTTCGTGATTTATCTTTCCTTTGTGGATTATCCTTTGTCAATTCTGGGAGACCTTCGGGGGTCTCAGTGTCCCTAATGAGTATATTATACTCACCCCTGCATGGGCTATGCCCGCACTATGTTGTGTTGGTTGCATACGACGGATAGTACTGATCATGGTTGAGGCACGAGGAGCAGGTCGGTACCCGGAGGTGGACCACTGGGCGGGGCGTACTAGGAGGGGACTGCTAGACCCAAGGAGATGTGGAGGATATCTGTACCCACCTATATGGTGGGACTTACAGTGGATGGCTCGAGGCTGCGGCTTTACTTTTCAGTTGTTGTACACCGTTTTTCAGTTGTACTTTACTTTCACTTTGGGTTTGTATTTTGGCCCACATACTCTACTGCAATTTCTATTGTACCCAGTTTTTACTATGTGTTTACTTATGCTTGCTTGGTCTGTGGTGTTTATTTACTTTACAATGGAAATGCCTTCCATTTTTATCGGGAATTACGCCTTGGTGCTAGCCTTCATTCTCTGGCCTACGGAAGGCGGGCTTGGGGTAGTCACGACCCGGGCCCCAAGGACGGGACGTGACAAAATGACCTATAATATATCAATCAATTTGGGTACCCTTTCCTCTATCCCAACCAATGACCATCAAATCATCCAGGTTAGAAACTGTGTTTCATGAATACAATCTTTGGATTCATGCTTTATATATCTATCATATAGTAGATCCCCTAATATTTGGTTAGATAAAAACATATATTATATGAATCTATCATATAGGATGAACCAATAATAACAAGTGTAATATAAGAAATAAAACTATGACCCATGATCATTACAAATATTTTTGTAAAATATGTGTTCCAATAGATCCTTTCAAACCCAAGGGAAAATCAATAAAATCATATTTTTCTCTCATTAAATTTACAATTAAAGAGATTCTTACATGTTATCATGGTTCACTTTTAATCCTTGGAAAAAATATAAAAAATAATATTGTACTCTTTTTATATTCCCCATGCTGGAGACGCATGCATGTATCCATGTACAACATTTAATCCAATTTAAAAATCAATAAAATCATTCCAGTGGATTCTGTTTCCAATGTTAATTTACTGATTTTTCTCATTTGGTACCCATACATAAAAATAAATTGGTATATTATACATCATCAATTTGAATCATTGATGGTTTGAATCAAGTTACTAAACCAACAGCCAGTAATAAAATATCATACCTATAAAAAATATATCATGTAGTACATATGGGAAAATTGTTGTAATTAATACATTCAAAAAATAAACAATCCATTTTTTCTTTATTGTTAGATAATCTATCCAACGGATTATCACTGAAGTCACATAACACAATGGTACCAATCGACACAATTCACACATTATTCATTCTACACAAGGTTAAGCTAATTGTCAATAATTTCATTTAATATAAGTTTCTCAAATATCATCAATATCTGGCCATAAACTAGAATAATGTGTTGAATCACCTCCCATGGGATCTCATCTCTCGACCTCAACATTAATAGACATGATGTGGATAATCTGAGTTATGAAATATGAATTATTAAAAAATATTAGATTAGGAAATTATTTAGGTTATGTGCATGGTATTTTATTTTGATGTCACATATTCAAATTAATAGGTAAAATTAAATCGAAAATATAGATTTTTTAGAATTCCCACCTAAATAATGATATGATTATAATTATTTCACTACATCTATTTTTGAATCTAAATTCACTTTTCATTCCAATCATTAAAAAATGAACTACATCAAATTATATATCATACAGAAATATTAATTTATTTACAAAATAACATTTCAACCAATGGGAAGACTAACATATCAAGATGGAGAAGGAGGACTAAGAGACCCACCTTCAATATCCTATCTGAAAATCACCATGATCAAATATAAGATTCATCATATATGATGATAACACCATGAATCACATAAATGAGTGAATTATGTCAAGGGAAAAGAGAAAATGACCAAACTGTAAAACACTATAATGAGTTCTAAATTAACTATAAGGGCACACCCCATTCACATTGTTATTTTATGATTATGATCATGTCTATAGTTCATTCTATATATAATAAAATTTAAGTCACCTTAGCTTAAAAACATTGAAAATAGATTTCACCTCACGAACCATTCTCCTGAAGTGGAATATTGATATTTTGGTTTTTCCAGAGTCCTTTGAAGAATGGAATTATGTTAATGGGATAATTTAATATCATTCACTTGATTTATAGGTTTATCATGGTATACATAGAAAATTTATGTTTTCAATTGAATATTCACATCATGAATTAATTAAATATCCAGACTCCATCAAAAATTTTAATTTTTTCCATTAAAAAATAATATAGTACAAAGCCTTCATTTATAAGTAATAAAATAAATGATATTGAACATAATAATGTTTTACTAAAATCATAAATATGTACATACCATGATTAGATAATGCTGTTTATCCTATCTACCAAAAAAAATATCCTCTCCAAGGTATTTTTCAATTCTCCCCAATAGGTAGTAGTGGACATGTTTGATGACTATATTATAATGTTAAATTCGCAGTCATTGATATTCGCTTATAGACACTCCTAATACCACTACATTCCCACTAAATGTATGATATCCTATAATATATTCTTCAGTCTAGGGTCCATGATACAGATCAAATTCTAAGCATATGAAACATCATCAACTTTCTCGACATCATCAACATATACCAAAATTGAAGAGTAGATATTATCTATTTATAGTGATTCCTTAGAAAAAATAGTTTTATTTTTACTATAGTGTTGTGGATGTTCTAGATTTTACGTACTAAGAAGCCCCACAAAATTCCTAGGGGTACCTATCCATTGATCCAAGGAAGTATTTTTTGATATTAGGGTGGTGCACTTATAGGCCTCCCCAAATCTATTATAAATTATCTCTAGATGTGAGTATGAGATATATATAGGTTGGAGTTGGTGGATCGCTTTTTTTCAGGCTTTTCATGATACCCTTCCCTATATCATACCATGGGCATTTGATGGTTTTCAGTGACTACAACATTATCCTTTCATCAACCCAATATGAGATTCTAGACAACTATATGTGTTTTTAGTAGTTATTTTTAATAGATATTTTATTTTTCAAGGTCAAGATATCATGACTAGAAACCATCATGGGATTGTAAAACTTATCAGAAGGCTTTCACATGACGTTGTTGATTTTAATTTGATAATTTTTTATAATTATATGGATCTTCATGGGGGGGGTTAAGAGACCAATCGAAAATTTCATGTTTTCTTTTGTGGTCAATGATGATCACTACAGGAATATGACCATGTTCACAAATGTTTGATATATCTTCTCCTCAGAAGAAGTTTTCGACATTTTCTCAAATATTTCATTACTTATTTTAAATGGGGTTGAGGAGATTACTATTTTTTATTAGTATTTTGTATACAATAAAACTCAGTATCATTGACGTTTCACATGACGAAAATAATTATCTATGGGGATGTGTGAAAATTTTCATGTATTATTCAATATGTTTTTCCATGGAGTTTTAGGGGGAGCATGAGACTCTCAAGACTTGTATGATTCCCAGTGTATGATAAGGGTTACATGTCTATGTAATAATGCATGACAAGGATGACATATTGTTAGGGTTATCAATGTGTGTAGAAGATATCATGGGTGTGTCTCAATATATATATGAAAGTGAATTTCTGTAAACTTTTTCATAATTTTCGCTTTATTTTAGGATGATTTATGAACTGATTGTCTAGTGAAACAAAACAAACATGTCACGTGATCTAGAGGATGTAATATGGTAGCCACCTCTATTCTAATAATTGTCTAGGATAGAACCACAAGGGAATTATTTCTTAGGAGAGGTTTTATGGTCGATATTATGTAGGAAATGTGATTCACTTGACTGTCTTCAAGACCATCCAAAAGTAAATAATTAATTTTCCTTTTAGAGGTTCAAGTGATCTATATGATATTGGATAACATAATCTTCCTTTTCATTAACGTTAATTTAATACCCATATTCATTAATTTCATCCCACATCTATTTTATTATGCTAATTTTATGGGAGTAAAATCCCACCCTCCCCCATCGTCATCTTAAGAGAGTTGTCTATAAGGAAAAGGGTTCGTATATGAGAATTTTAAATTCTCACCTCATGAATTATCCCTATATAAAATAGATGTATTCTGTGATGGTTTGTATTAGAGTTGAAATTTGGTATTTCAAAGATGTAACTATAAATATTGTTCTTAAGGGAAGCTCACTCAATGATTACCAAACTCTCATAGATCTTACGATCATCCTTAATCATGTGACTTCTTTACGAGATGTTCCCTAAGAACATCCATTCAGACCATGCTTCAAGATAATTTCTTGAGAACTATTTTGAAATACATTTTTTATGCAACCTAATTTTCAAATATATTGTGAACATATCTTTTATAATTTTTTGAAACATGGAAACAATACCTACATAGTTTTCATTTTATTTTTCAAATGATATATTGGCCAGAATTTATGTCCATAAGACTTATTATTTGAATCATGTGACCATGTTGGTTTCATGTGATCATGAATCTCATGACTATTTTTGTAGTCACAGAATTTCTTTTGTGTATATGTAGTTCATGATATCATTATGATCCGAGAGATATTTTAGTCCCTTATTTGATTGGGAATCCCATATAATTTATTTTATATGCATGAGGATTCTAGAGTTATGCATTTATTCACATAGTCTTTTTCTGGTCGGATATATGCTTATTTTTTTGTCCATACAGATTCCTTCTACTGTCATAAAAATATAGTCGTATCTAAATAAAATACTATGAATTCATGGAATCTTATTTCCCAACATTTGTATCTTGTTTTATCTGACCATGAGGTTTTTAAATGTCTTCTCCCATTTGAAATCCGGAATAAATCTTTTTTTCGCAGCATTCCCTTCTACGGGTTGGTAATGTTGGTTTATGTTTCCATACCTTCTCCAAAAAAACAAACATCCATTTTTCTATGCCTTTATAACCCTTTATTTAATTTATAAAATAGTCTTTGTGGATTACTATCATGATTCATCATGGTGCTAGGGTATTTATGATAGTATACCTTACGTAAATGTTAAAAAATTATATTTGTGTCTTATTTGAACAACACAAGTGTCAAATTGAGTTCAAAGGGATAATGATTCCTTGTTGATAGATTATTAGATTGACAGTGTTTTCCATTAGGTTTCAAGAAAGGAAAATCTGATTTTCCCAACCTTTTTCTCACTATAAATGTTTATAATGTCATATGGGTTTCCAAATTCATCGCTTATTTTCAGAATGATACTATTTGATAAATTGTTGGCTATTGGTTTCCTGGTACAATTATGTTCTATAGGTCAAATAGTGAATTTGGAATCATCATATGGGACATCTATCAATTTAGAGAGACATCTCCACTTGGGAAAATGCCCAATTAATTCCATCATATAAATGACATTTTGGATAACCCCAAAAAAACACTCATATTTTCAAATGATGTGCTCAAAATCAATAAATCGAGATTATTAATGGATCTGAATATGTGTTAAAAAATATCATTTAAAAATTTAATGAATATTATTCATTTTCAAATTTGTGATTGTAAGGATACTATAATCCCTAATTTGTTACCTTCATGGTAGGATTGCTCCATAAACAATTCATAGTAATCTCTTTTGAATTATGGATAACATATTACACTGGGATACATAGTGAGGACAGATATATCATAAAACAATTTTATAGCGGGTTTCATGGACATATTTTAGAGAAACTGGTATTCCTTTCTTGGGACATACTATCATGTGTATGGGTCATCATGCAGGTGATTACATCATGGCTTTGAGAGGGATTACCACCCAACCTAGTGTTACTGCCTCATACATGTCTTTAGAATCACATCATCCACATTTAGTATGTAAAAACATTATATGATAAGTGGCCCTTCTCATTATTTATTTGGATAATTATAATATCATTTCACTTCTATGGATACCAAAATATCACTGGGATTCATGGTACATTATTTCATAAAAGGTTTCATGACATATATGGGGTTGAGACCATTTTGTCAGGCCCTGATGTTCATGGTGGTATGTTGAATAAATCTAATCATTTAAATTTCATTATTTATTTTACCACAACCAAGGTGATTCTTGACAATCGCCATGACACTATTGAAGAAAGGAATTACAATATGACCTAATGGAATCATGTTCTTGAATAAATGATGGATGAGTTTATTGTTTCATAGTCATATATTCCATATCAATTCATTCACTATTTTAGCTACAAAAACAAATTTCTCCCTCCCTTCAGTTCATGTACTAGGAGAGAAACATATCTGGATTCTCTTACAATTTTAAATTATAATGGTGCATGAAAGATAATATTATATAATTATAAATGTTTCCACTAGTATTCCTATTTGCTAACCACAACATTATACCTATACTCGAACTGAGAACAACCCATGAGGAATTCTGAATATATTGATCTATCATGTAGTCATTACATTTAAATTATGAGTCATTATTATATTCAATGATGGATTAGATTCATGTCATGAGAGATTATTCATGGAAGCATCCATATTTTAGTGATGACCATCTCCTCAGTGGGGTAGAATCTATCAATGATGTTATCACATTTCCATATGAAACTAATTATGAACCTACTGAGGGAAGAATATCTTGTTTTTATTATCCTTCTTCCTCATCAGCTGAACTAGTAAATATTTCTTTTGATGTACCCAATCCATCATACATAGACTATCAAAAAAGGTTCTTGATGATCTCATTGAATATTCATATCCTGATTACTATGATTCATGTAGGAACATTTCATGGATAATAGGAATGTCTTTATTGATTATTTAATTATCTCTATGTGGGAATAATTTCCCTCCAATCTTTATATTAAATCAAAAGAAAAAGTAACCAAATATGGAAAAAAAAAATCTACTAGTAAGTCGTGCATAGGAAATCATGATTATGGTGCATCATCATCCAAATTGATGATTGAATATTTGAATTCTTGGGTTTTATCTTCCTCATTAGAATAAACTTATACACCAACTCAAGATATAACAACTCATATTAATTCACTTTTTATTAATGAAGAATTACAATGAATTGGTTGAGTTGTACTCCAGTGTTCAATCAAGACTTCTCACCATACTCTTTCATATTTTTATAGATCAAATGATCAATTTTTTTTTATCTTGGATGTATGTTTTTTTATTAAAATCATTGAGAGACTTAATAATCCTTACATCCCTTATTATATAAGCTTTCAATGAATAGACATATTTAACATTAAATAGTTTTGTCGATTTTTCATTTATTCACGATTTTCCTTCATTTTTAGTTTGTCGATGTCCCATAAATCACCAACAAAACACATTATTTACACAATATATTTTAATCATGAATTTATTAATATTAATATGTAAATATAATTTTTTTGGAAAATTATAATATATTCCCATTGAATCATGATTTCACACTAATATGTGCTATCAATTTATCATGATATTACCAGTTTCGTATGTGGTTTATATTGGATGAATATATGTTTCAAATGTATAGTGATCTATATTTTTATTATTTTTATATACATGGTTAGCATATCTCTATTTATTATAAGGTCATATGGTGGACCTCATATGTTTATTTTCATTCAGGAAGAATAAATTGATGTTGTCTTGTAATTTTTTGGTCTTGTGGCATAGACCTCGTATAGATTTATTATGGGGCCTTTTATCATAGAACTTCTACCATTGCAGTTTAGTGATTTTAGATGATATACTATATCCATTTATATTATGGATATTTAATTAGTAAAATGTAGAGTTTTAGTTTAGGTTCTTCTATATTTGACATTCAATCACTATAGTTTAGGGTCTTTTAGCTCCAAAAATTTAGATTCCATGATTTATTGAATTTATGTTTATAGTACTTGATTGTTTGTTTTTTAATATGGTGAAAAATAATCATGGAATGATCCAATACAACATAGTATAATAATTACCACTGTGGTCATTCTTTGTCTCATGTAGATTAGGATCTAGTTCATAAAAGGTTGACATTCCTTTGGTTTGTAGGTCAAATACCAAATGAATTAGTATAAATTTTAAATATAGGGTTTTCAACCATTTTCCGAGAGTCATGGATGATTTAGGAGTGTGATATTGGTCGGGGGTCAAATAATTGGTATCCTAGGACCAAATATATAGTAATAATTTTGATGACATATGTTATAACCAAAATGACTGAGTCAAGGAATATATCAAGGAAATTAATTTTTATGAATGGCACCTTAAAATCATGAGGTTATTAGTTCTTCCATTGTGATAAAAAGGATGAAAAGTAATAGTTTTTCATTCCTTCAAGGAGGATATTCCTAATATTGTTTGGTAAAATCCCTTATTTTGTCAATATCATGGTCAAATAGAGGCTTTTCCGCCCCTTTCCCAGGCCTTGAATGTTTTGTAATGACTCAAATTTCAAAGAGATAAGGTTTTTTATGAAGGAATAACATTCTAAGATGAATTAGATCCCCTAAGAAAATTTAAATATTTAATTTTGAATCTCTATCCCTTTTCTATGTGGTTTGGAAGCATTAGGTATGGGTGATAAAAAGGTTAATTAATTTTTTATCTCATCTCTAATTTGATAATTGGTTCAACAAATGTTGATGTATGGTAATGGATGTCAAATAATCTTAAATAGTCTTGTTTATGAGATTGTTATCAGAGTCCATAGTTTTTAGTTATAAGGATAGAATTGGATAATCTTTTCCGGGAATGTCCCAGAACACATTGAGTTGATGTGTTCTTCCCTGATGATATCTGGGCTCATGGGGATCCTAATTCCCCACATACAATGTGAAACTATTGGTTAATGGCATAAGAACAATATTATGGGAAACAAACATACATTCAATGTAAAATAATTGGTCCCTTAAAGATTTATATATTTATTCAAGGTCCATGGAAGGTTAATGGTGATATGAGGCTCTAAAATGATGATTTTTTATTCATAGGAATCGTTATATAAATTAAGGGTCCAAATACCTCAAAATATGTTCCAACACCTACCTAACATGGTATCACAATGATGAGATGTGAAAAATTATTACTCCCAATTTGTCATCGACCTTGGGGGTCCTTGTAGCATAGATTGGATGTTACTATCGCTAAACAATGATCGTTATGAGTTGTATAACACATTATTTTTTTTATTATCATTTCCCTAAACTCTATTTATTAACAATATAGTTATCATGTTTATAATTTTACTAAGTCCATCATTTTTGGTTTTCAAATAAATATGTTTTTTGATTCTTTTAGTTATAGTTTAATCTTTTGTAAATTGGAAAATCAAAGGTTATATTTTATGTTCATTCATCATTGATATCAGAACATGAATTTTACTGTCATGATTAATCTATTCCTAATATGGTGGAAATATTACACAAAAAAATAATTATGATTACTAGGTTAATGATTTACAAAACATCTTTGGGGGTGGAAGATAATTTTTTTAAATCGTGTCTTGAGATTCTTAGGAAAAGAGAAATGATATGGCACAATTATGTCAGGAATTTCCTAGAACTCTCTATGGTATTGGGTTCATCCACATTAATTCCACGAATAAATGTATCATAATTGTCATTGTCTATGTACTTGATACCTCATGTTGGATGGTTTCTGAATTTTTGTATCTATAGAATGGTTTAAAAGAGAGATATAATTTTTTCCATGATCCATGGAAGGATTATTCAACCAAATGTTCTCAAGACATGAATGTGATTTTATTGGTTTGGAGATATTAAAGATAACAAAATCACCCTATTCTAAGGTTGAAAGTGTACAATATTTTTTTTTATTTTGATAAGATATTAAAATGGGCGATGATATATAATGTTTAACAAAGTGGAATATGCAGATATTTTTCCCCTTACTGTTTAACATCATTTGTTATTGATGTGGGTATAAACGTGAATAATTTGTGCAATATGTATTATCTAAATAGAAAAGATATATATATATATATATATATATCTCTGACCCATACGTAGGGAAAATGATATTATTATTAACTACCCATTTTGAAAATTCGGGAATTTTTTTATGAATTTTATTATTGTGTGACTAGAAAAAATATAATATCCAATCACAGGTCTAACATATATTCATAGATGGGGGTATAAAATTTTTATCATAGTTAGACTAAAGGATTAGTGATCCATATGGAGATACATATCTTATGATGAAACTAATCAAACCATATGTAGTTTTTGAATTGGATACTCTATGAACAAGTCTGACAAATATGAATATGTGGGAATTTTTCCAATTTATTTTATTCATTCGAACAATAATTGAAGATCTATGCAGCACTCCATGTCATGGGATGGAAAAAATCATTCCACACATAGTTCTTGAGTAACAATCCAGTTAGATGTCATGAGATAAAAACAAATGATATCAAACAAGGAAAAAAGGTGTTATGACTTGGTGTGATAATGTAGGTCATAGTGTTAATACGTATCATGTAATGGTAGGAATCATGTAACACATATTTATTGATGTGGATATCCATGTGGAGGATAACCGATATGTATTTAGTGTTGAATGATTATGTTTATCTTCTGTGAATATACCTGGTGTTATAGAGTCTTGTATAAGTACATTTCCAATGATGACATGGATCAATTCAATGAATTTTTTTAATTGAGGTGTTGTAGGACATACAATACTACAACTGTGGTCTTCTCAGGTAAGGTCTACAGGATTGTGGAGTTTAATGTAATTCAAGCGAAATCAACCTTGTAGTTTAACAACATTTGGTGATTACTCAGGTAGTTCCTTGTATTATCTTAATTTATGGGAAATTAATACCCAGAAAATATATATAATTCATTATTTTCATGGGTAATACCCTAACAATATTTATCATCATATTTGATTTATTCTCAGTATGAGAGAAAATTAATGGTATATGTTCTTCCCATTGCATGAATGCATTTAGAGAATGGAAAAATGTCCTTTTTCATCATGGGGTTATTGGTCCATGATATAGGATCCATGCAACCCTATTTATCTCATTAAAATGAGAATCAATCAATAAATTGTTATGAAAAACCATGTAACTTATTGTTATGCGGTGAGAACATCAACCCTATAGTTTAATGTCATGCAGTATGGATGAAGGAAACTCAACATGAAATAATATGAATGTATGGGATCCATGTATATATACAGCATGCAGTATCGATATATACAATGAAGATTGACATCATGAGGTATGGATAAGGGTCCCATGATATGGATTAAAATGAATATTGTAGTTTGGACCAATAATGGAGGTACGAGATTTACTAAATAACATGGGGAGTTATGAATAAAGAGCCACGTAGTTCTTGGTTGAAAGGATTACATATGTGGGCCTATATATCATAATGAGACATGACCTATTTACCTTTATTTAACACAGTAATATAACATCTGTGGTGTATTATCAATGAGATGATTATTCCCATCAATTTATAGAGTCATGTGTTAAGGAAATCAACCAGTCTATTTTACAACATGTGTTAAGGATATGTTATGTACATTTTCACATCTTGTTTTCATGACACATTCTATATGGTTTATTGTCATGAGTTTGGGAATATATGCATTGTAAAGTTCAATGTCATAAATTTATGATGAATTTGTGCAATATAACATCAAGGTACCTAGAATAATTACAATAGTAGATAGTAATGAATGATATTTCATGAAAAGTATTGCAATGGAGGTAGTGGTGTGAATTTATCCCTGGAAAATGTGATCAGTGAGTTAGATACATTATCAAATAACCTATGTATGATATAGGACTCATTCAATTACGGTTTTTGATTTATAGTCTCCTTGTTTGGTATCATTGTGGTCCGAAGAGCCAACACCAGCTCTCCTATGAGGAATGAACCAAGAGGAACCATTTTCATTGATGTCTCATATAATATGATTATGATAGACATGGAGGTTCTGAAATGTAGTAAAGCTATTCTAATCGATTATATATTGTGGATACATAAATTATTTACATTTCATAGAATAAGATAGTTCTATACAAATATAAATTTCAATGTTAAGGAAGTTGAACATCTATGGGTAACATTTCTTTAAATCCATAAGCCAATTAATATGATGTTACTTTTAAAATATTACACATGGTTGTACGGTAGTCCCATAATACTTAGAGTAGATTATTTTATCTTGGATTTCATTTCCTTATTCACCATATTCTAGAGTATATTTCATAAAGTCTTATTAAAGTCTTCTATATTTTCATTTACTGAAACATTAGAGAAGGATAAATGATGAACACTGTGGAATACTCCAAGTAAAATATCCTCAAATCTATATAAAAAATGTTGGTTTTATTTCCCACCTGTATTTCATGACAGATTCCAATCCTAGTGATGATATGGGACCTCAAAACATTGATGTTGATATTCATATTGAAATCATTGCACCGTACTACATTATCATATTTGAATAAGAATTCAATAACTGTAAGGATTTACATGAACTATATATCCACATCATGGATATATATCCCAATAACATTCTTTCTCATAAAGGAAAATTAATAGGAAAATAGTCATGTCTGTAGAAATTACAATGGTTGATGGATGAATTTTTCATGAATTTGGAATGCATGAAACATCCTGGTGAATTCCCAAATATCTTCTATAATTTTTTTCTAATAATATAAAATCCTCCTCATTTTGTGGGAAAGCATGGTGCCAAACTAATAAGAAATGTAGGAGCCTTCTTGGACATCTTAATTATAGGATGGAATTTCTATATCTTTTATTCATCATAATAATATTATATTGAAGCCTCACTAGTACATGATTTTTTTTCATTTAAAAAACCTCATAGGGTAATATTTGTTGCACAATGCCTAATTTGGTCCCTTCTAGATAATTCTATCGGGATGGTACCATTCTGTAGTTAGTAAATTATGGAAATCCTAGGGTGTATACTGATTTATCAATCCATTGAGTGTTGATAACCTAATTGATTTATTCCATGTCAATAATGGTGATCAATGATAGAATCCTTTAGTTTGTGATGTTGAACATTATATCCCCCTATTAATGTTAAAACTATATAGTGGAAACATTGACCAATAATCCTTGTTGATAATTTTGTTCTTGGGGAACATGATTTATTGTGGGATCAAAATTAAAATATTTTGATAGTCATCTGATATAGCCAATGATAGGTTCAAATTATTCCATTTTGAATGCATGTTCACCATTAGTCTTCATTACAAATAGTTATGAATCCCATTTTATTATCAGCTAAAATGTCTGCATCTATATGGATAATTTCATGATAGAGATGAAGGCTTCATGTTTTGACTCATTATTCATATAACATTTAGATAGTGAGAATGAGGGGGGAATAATTTACTTATCTTGATTGACTAACACAGTCTCTATGACAACTCAATTGATCTTTGTATTTTCCATCATTTTAATAGTATCACACCATGTGGATCCCTCAAAATACATCTCCCATTTTATGTGGGATTCATGGGAGTTGAAAACAACATCATCTATAATCTCTATGTCTTTTGGTGTTATTTTTGATGTGGTATCTTCCCTACTTAAATCAGCAATGGTCTTCTATCACGAACCGAATAGGGTCACCGCCAAAACCGGCACCAAACCCAGCCTGTGACATGACCTGAAGGGCGTTTCCTATCCCCACGGGCTGGCACAAGTGACCAGGTATCTTAAATTTAGGTTTGGGAACGATTTACCCGAGTATGAAAGCATAATACATTAAAAACAATCCATAATATAAGTCTGAAATTTTTGAGATAAACAAGACTTAAGTAAAAACCAGAACTGATTGCATTGGTTTAATGATAATACAATTGGTCCAAATAAAAATAATTATAGCATGAAGATATCCGCAAGGACTCCAAACGACTAGGGGTCATCACCCCCAAGCTATCTCCACAACTCCGCACCAAGGATGGGAACTAACACCATGAACCACCATCACCCTTATCCTTTACTTTACCTGAATCAAACATAACCAAGTCTACTTACACCCAAGTTGTGTAAGTAGGGTGTGAGCCTAATCCTAGTAGGATACCACCCAATGATTCCAAAGAGTAAGAAATACAGTGTGAAAAAGCAAGCAGTTTTCAAACGCACGGAAAAGTAGTGTTAAAATTTCAAGAAATGAAACCTCTAAGTGAAAATAGTTTTCAATCCAAAATTTTCTGAATATTAACACATTAAAATAGAAATGTTATATATTGTAATTTACATCCAAACACACCCTAAGACATGGGTAAATAATAGAAATCCAATTAGCAACAACATTGGGAACACCCCTAGGCACTAGGTTGTCTTGGGCACTATGTACCTCGTACCTCGGTGTAAAGTAACCATAGAAAAATCCTTTCTCGTTCACGAGCCACTAGTAGGGAAAATACCCATAACCTAGTGGTCCCCAATAGTCATCCACATAGTTTAGCTATAGTTGTTGTTGTAACACCCCAAGCTTCCAAGGTACGTTTCCCTTCGAATAATGCGATAGCGTGTGTTGTACGCAACCTCGAGTTCTAACACACACCACAACTAATTAAACTAGCCGTTGTGAATAGTAATACCAACTTTTTGAAATAATATATATTTTATATTTCAAAATGGACTTCATTTTTGGATTCGGAATATTGAAATTATCCTAGGGTTAAATTTTGGTACTTTTCAGATAACTTTTATATTTTGATGAATAGTGAAAATTACTAAATTTTAATTAAAAACAACATTTTTAATCTAAATAATTAATATTGATAAATTATGAATTTGAGTGGTTTTAAAGTATATTTAGAATATATTATTACCATTTAATTTAATGTTTTTCATTGGACATAATTTCACAATTAAACCGGACATAAACAATTGTCAATCTTTTGATAGTTATTATCTCTTAAAAACACGATTTTTTATTTTAACAACGGGAATTAATTTTAAATTAATTTCTGCCACTTCTGTGTTTTGAATTTGGAAAAATGGATTACATATTTGGAATCATGATGTCCAAATTATGTAAATAGGTAACTTTTATTTTTACATATTTTGAATAATTACTGCGGTAAATATTTTATTTACCATGGTTAAAGGGTAAATCCGGTAAATAAGGGTTAAAAAATAATATTATAATAATACACAATTAGCCTAAAACGTGTCCTAACCTTATTCGTGGTCACATACCCGACCATGGGCATCCTTGGGTCGATTTGGGGACCCCTTGGAGCCACATGTATGTGGTAGGGACACATTATATTAATAAAGTTAAAATAAAAATAAAAATGGCATAAGCTTACATCTTTTAGAAGAACAATTTTTACATAGGGTTATACATGTTGGATTTTCGATTACAAATATTCATTAGAAATCTAAAACGATTTCCTACATAATGATATTTTATTTATAATTTTTAGACATCAAATAATTTAAATTATTAATGACACAATAATGATGCAATGTTTACCTCATTAAAAATCATTTAAATAAATAAGATTATAATGATTAAAATATTATCTAAAACCTGTCCAATTATTATTGGTTGATTTTATTTATAATATGATTCATCTTATCTTTGACGTCAATGATTTTTGGACCATTATAAACCGAATATAATTATATTATAAAGTAATACTTTCACTCTTTCCTAAAGAGCCCCTCCTCTCCCTTATAAAAGGAGACCACTTCTACTCATTCCTCACACCTCTCAAGACAGTTGTCTCGACCAAACCCTGCCCAAATAAGCTCCCGACATCCCTCTCCTCCTCCTTGAAGCTTCCCCTTAGGAAGAAAGCATTTCAAGAAGTCCTTTGGTTCTAACCAAAGTGAGTTACCTAATTTAAAGGTAACGATTTCTCTTAAATTATTTTCATTTATTTTGCTTCTCCAACCCCCAAAATATTTTTATTTCCTTTCTTTTGTAACAAAAACAGTATCCACAATATACTAGGATGTTGTTATAAGAAGGATTCAATCTACACATACACACAACTCCATCTAATGGATGATGAACATAATGTTTATGTGGATGGAAAACTAACGCCTCACGAAACGATGATTGTTCAAATACATCTTACCGCCTCTCATGGTGGCCATTATGATGGAACTGTAATTAAATATGATATTAATGATATATATTTTATATATAAGCTTCTGTAATTCCATTTTATTTCATATCATTATTCGTTTCATGTTGTATATACATACGATAATTTCATTTGAGGAAGTGCAGACTACAGCCCCCTTAAAATGATATGACTCATTCATACCACACATGGAACATATAAAGGATGGTGTTAATGAACTTAAGTAACATATATAAAATATTATATTATACTGGAATAGTAATATACCTATGTATCATTTGGATTCAATTCTTTTAAAAATAAAAATTAAATGGAAGTAGTGTTCCTGCGTACGTACGGACTACCGTCTCCACGAACACGATGAGATTCATTCTCCATCGTATCCATTCAAGACTTATTCTCATTTTAGGGTTAAAAATAATGTTAATATCATTCTTATTATGAATAATATATAATATATCCATTAAAAACATGTCTTACGTAACCAAACATTTAAGAGGAACGAATCGATTATCAACCGAAACAACGATAATACTAAGATAATATTAATAAAGCAATGTTAAAAGATCATATATGATATCATATTAATGTATATTATTCTTGTATAATTTAATAACAATTATTTTACCATTATACAGGAGGTTAACCTACCCCAACAAAGGAAAAGTACAAGGTAAGGGGTTTTCATCTCACTCCTTATTCCCGTGAGATTCATGCCATATTGCCACCATTACCTTTTGTGTGGTGTATGTACTTCCCATAATTATATTCTTTGTGTAATACACTCTAATTTATGTGTACTTACATATTTATTGTATGATACCTATTTCATGGGTTGTATGTTTCATATGTTACCAAATTGGTAAGGGTTATTTCACAATCTCTTCATTATCCGAGGTTGTTTATACGTAATAATCTACTGGGATCTCTTTATCATCCACATCCATGTTTCTTAATAATGTATTTCAAAAAAAATTAACTATTTACAAGAATATGGGTTAAAGTCATTTATACCCTTATGTGTTTCGAAAGGAATATTTCCTCGTTTTCCAAACAAGGCACTTTTAACCTTTTCAACAAATTTAAGGTAAGAATGTTTTTTTAACTTATACGGCAGGTGCGGCTATTTACCGCCGTAATAAAATCATCAAAGTTTTCCTTAAAAGCTTATAAGAATATTTTCAAATTGAATGTATTATTTTATAATTATGTTACTTTTAAAATGATTTAAAAAAAGATATATTTCTCTAAAATAGTTTTGATTTCATCTATGTCAACATTATTTGATGGATTTTAAGCTTATTTGAAGTTGATTTATTATGATACAAAACATACCTATTTTATTGAAGGTTTTGTGATATTTTTGACTGTGGGTAAGTTATTGTTATGTCACTCATGGTTTCTGTTTAATGTATTGACACTTTATAAGTTATTTTTAATCCAAATGTTTATGTTATATTTCAACCTTTCATTCAGATGAATGTGTTAGACAAGTATGTTCCGAGTTGGGGACCAGTAAAAGTAAGACCTCCGGTTTGGTCTCCGGTTATTAGAGGAACTCCGGTTTGGTATCCGGTTATTAGAGGCACTCCGGGTTGGTGTCCGGTTATTAGAGGCACTCCGGGTTGGGTTCCGGTTACAGTTAGCCCCAAGGTCTTGGGACGAGGCCTTGACAAAGAAATTAAAGTTCATCATTATGCATTCCAACATTATGAAAGTGGTTATTCATATTGCATGTGATTATTCGATTAGTAGAAAATCCATGTGAACAAGTAAATGGCAGTATTTCATTTTACTTTTGCCATACTATGTTGAAGTTCAAGTTTAAAAGGCTTTTGTTTTAGTAATTCATTACCTTAAATGTTTATGATTATTTTTGAATGTTCCGCTATATTGTTATCCTTACTGGGCATTTGAGCTCACCCCTTTGCTATGTTTTATTTTTCCCAGGATGTGAAGATGTAAGTTATGAATGACCTGCAGGGATATTATGAGGGGATTATAGTGTGGACTGTGGAAACATTATGTTGTTGTAGTAGTTTTCTTTTTATAATGTAATGTAAAACTTATGAATATATCTAGAGTTTCCAAGGCTACTAAACCAATCGGTCTTTCGAGATTTTATCTTTCTTGCGATCATGCCAATGTTATGTAATTAATGCACCGACTCTGGGTAACTGGGGTCGGGGCGTTACAGTTGGTATCAGAGGAAGTTTAGTACAAACCTTGGAAGCTAGATTTAGATAAACTCTGATTAGAGCACGTAAACCTAAGATGAACTTTGAGGATTAGTATAGAAGAACTTCCTAGAATTTTGGTATTGTAGAGATTTTGTGAGTTTTCCGAGCAATACATCCCGGTCTGGATACGAGCAGGTAGAGGTGGCTCTGGCACAGATGTACCTAGGGGTAAAACCCGAAAATACCGCTTTGAGCTAGACTCGAACGGGAACAAGTGCACGACAACGGGCCTTACTGCACTCTTGGTTACGACACTCCCGGGGGTTATGCTTAGGATAACTCTCATTTTATTTACAAATCATTATGAAGGGTTTATGAGTATATACTTCCTCAAAGAAAAAACATTTTTATTATTATGGATTATATCCATAAATAGTTAAATTTATGTTAAGTGTTTTATAAGTATGGGATTATGTATTTTGATTCATAAACTGACCTAGTTTATGCCATTTTTTAGAAATGGCGCCTAGTGGAAGAAATGGAAACCATATCAATGCACGCACTCCATGTAGGGATTCCCTCCTGCTCAAGATAATTATAGTGGGGTTGGTGATGCAACTGGTGCCGATCAGCTAATCACCATACTAGGAAAACTTACTCAGGTTATGAATAATAACCTTACCCGTATGGAGCACCCTGATCCGCAGCGTGGAGGATCAACGTTAGATCGATTAATGAGGCAACAACCACCAACGTTCAATGGGAGTACAAATCCCTTATTAGCTGAGCAATGGATAAATTCTCTAGAGAAAATATTTCAGGCTTTGGGGAGCAGTGAAAGGGAAAAAGTTATCATGGCAGTTTACCGCCTCACTGGAGATGCTGATTAATGGTGGTCATTGATTCAAAACATGAAGGAAGATGATGAATTATCAAATATGGAATGGAGGGAGTTCAAAGATCTGTTTTTAGAAAAATACTTCCCTCGCGACCATCGAGCTGATATGGAAAGGCAATTTCTAAGTCTGAGACAGAAGGAGGATGAGAATGTCGCAAAGTATGAGGCTAACTTTACAAGGTTAGCAAGGTACTCTGGTGATTATATACGTAACCAAATAAGTAAGATTTATTGTTTCATTTATGGGTTAAAACAATTTCTCCGTCGAGCATTAGTCTCACAATCCTTTTCATCGTACGAAGACATTGTCTCATGTGCTATCAAGACCGAAAAGGAATTCTCTAAGTCTTATGACTTTAAAGAAAAGAAAGAGAAGAAGAGGCCTGCTGATCAATCTGGGAATGGAAATAAGGGGAAGAAAGGAAAGGTTGAATATCCATCATTTGGTAAATGTGGGAAGAAACACCCCGGTGCTTGCTTGAAGGGAATGGGAGTCTGTTACAAGTGTGGTGAAAAAGGCCACCAAGCTCGTGATTGCAAAGGGAAGAAGGAAGCCACCAACGTTTAGTGCTACAATTGCAGGGAGATGGGACATTATGCAAATGAATGTCCTAAGCGTCAGGAGAACTTACCTCAGAAAAGCCAAGGGATCAAGGCCAAGATTATGCTATCACTACTGCAGAGGTAGAAGCTCCAAAAGACATGGTGGCAGGTAATTTAATGGTTTCCTCAAGTTTAGAAAATCCATTATTTGACTCTGGATCGTCGCATTGTTTCATATCTTCCCAGTTTGCTAAGAAAATTAGATATTTCCAATTTTATTTAATAATGGAGTTGTCAGTTAAAACTCCTAAGGGAAGTATCATTGCAACAAAGTTTGGTGAATCAGTCCCCATTTGAGAACATCAATTTTCTTTATCTGCTGATCTCATCGTCATACCTATTATTGAGTTTGATATAATCCTCGGTATGGACTGGCTTTCGGACTATGATGTGAAGATTTATTGTAAGAAGAAAGAGGTTACGATTCTTGATGATAATGATAAGGAACACCTTATTTTTAGAGTAGAATCGTCACCACCTAATTCTTATTTAGATCCACCCCCAGTAGCTCAACATAATTCAATTATTGGGGAGGAAAAGAATGAAATAACTATCGGTGAGGAAAGGAATGTTCAAATAGAGGATGTACCTGTTGTGAAAGAATTTGTAGATGTATTTCCGGAAGATTTACCTGGACATCCTCCAGAACGAGAAGTTGAGTTTTCCAATGATTTGATTCCTAGATCAAGGCCTATATCGAAGACCCCTAATAGAATGGCCACTGTATAATTAGTCGAACAAAAGAAACAACTAGAGGAATTGAGTAATAAGGGATTTATTCGCCCTAGTGTTTCTCCATGGAGAGCCCCTGTTCTTTTTGTTAAAAAGAAAGACGGATCTATGAGGTTATGTATCGACTACAGGGAGATCAATGCTATAACGATAAAGAACATGTATCCCCTACCTCGTATTGATGATTTATTTGACCAACTGTATGGAGCTCAATACTTTTCAAAGATTGACCTTCGATCTGGATACCATCAGTTGTGTGTGAAGAAGGAAGAAATTCCAAAGACAGCATTTCGAACTAGGTACGAGCATTACGAGTTTACCGTAATGCCGTTTGGATTGACTAATGCACCCTCTGTATTCATGGATCTGATGAATAGAGTTTTCAAGGAGTATCTCGATGAATTTGTGGTGGTATTTACTGATGATATCTTGGTATACTCCAAAACCTATGAATATCATGAAAATCACTTGCGCATTATCTTGAAGACTCTGAGGAGGCATGAATTATATGGGATGTTTAGCAAGTGTGAATTCTGGCTTCAGGAGATTTCTTTTCTTGGCCATATTGTCTCTAATGATGGAATCTCTGTTGATCCTTTTAAGACCAAGGAAATCCATGAATGTCCAGCACCTACAAGTATAACTGAGGTACGTAGTTTTATTGGTTTGGAAGGTTATTATCGACGTTTCATCCAGAATTTTGCCCGATTGGCTAACCCATTAACGAAGCTCACACGTAAAGGGGTTAAATTTGTTTGGACAAAAGAGTGTGAAGAATGTTTCGAATAACTGAAGAGAAGATTAGTCAATGCTCCTATATTGACTCTACCATTGGGGAATGATGGGTTCGTTATCTATAGTGATGCATCAAAGAAAGGACATGGTTGTGTCCTTATGCAGAATGATAGAGTTATTGCATATGCATCACGACAGTTGAAAATTCATGAACAAAACTATCCTACTCATGATCTTGAGTTAGCAGCTGTGATATTTGCTTTGATGATATGGAGGCACTACCTCTATGGTGAAAAATGTGAGATTTATACTGATCACAAGAGTTTGAAGTATATTTTCTCACAAAAAGGACTCCACATGAGGCAAAGGAGATGGCTTGAATTACTCAAGGATTATGATTGCACGATACACTACCACCCAGGGAAAGCAAAAAAGGTGGCAGATGCTTTGAGCAGAAAAGACCATGGTGTTTTGAACATGATGAGAATTGAAAGGGATCCAATTTTCATGGATCTAGTGAAGATGGACATGGGAATAACCAAGGAAGGTGAAACATCAATGCTTTTTCAAATGGTTGCCAAAACATCATTACTAGAAAGGGTTAATAGTTCCCAGACCGATGATGAAGAATTTCAGAAGAAGATTAAAGCTGTGAATGATGGGAGATTGAGAGACTTTGTGTATGAAGATGGGATTTTGAAATTCGGGAAGAGACTTTGTGTTCCCGATTTACCTGATCTAAAAAGGGAATTGATGGATGATGCTCATAGTTCCAATTTCTCTATACACCCTAGGAGCACCAAAATGTATAGAGATTTGAAGGAACATTTTTGGTGGGACAACATGAAGAGGGAGATTGCTGATTTTGTGTCAAGATGTATGGTTTGTCAACAAGTGAAAGCAGGAAGCCAACAACCTAGAGGAGTCATGCAACCTCTTCCCATACCGGAGCGGAAATGGGACAATATTACGATGGACTTTGTCATGGGGCTACCAAAGACTCCTAGAAGGAACGATGCAATATGGGTTATTGTTGATCGTCTTACCAAGTCAGCACATTTTCTTGCTATAAGAGAAGATCTACCCCTAGAACGTCTAGCAAGACTATACATTAATGAAGTTGTGAGACTTCATGGAGTACCCCTATCGATTGTTTCGGATCGTGATCCCCGTTTTACTTCAAGATTTTGGAAAAGTCTTCAGAAATCCCTGGATACTGAACTTCATTTGAGCACTGCTTACCACCCTCAGACAGATGGACAATCAGAACGGACTATTCAGACCTTAGAAGACATGTTGAGATCTTTCTCACTTGATGTTCAGGGTATGTGGGATCAATATTTACCACTAGTAGAATTTTCCTATAAAAATAGCTTCCATTCGAGTATTCAGATGGCACCATATGTAGCGTTATACGGAAAGAGATGTCATACACCAACCTGTTGGGATGACGTTGGTGAAAGAAAACTTGTAGGCCCAGAACTGGTGGAGGAAACGGTGGAAAATGTGAAAGTAATCCAAAATCACATCAAAGCAGCTCAAAGTAGGCAAAAGAGCTATGCCGATAATCGAAGGAAGGATTTGGAATTTCAAGTCGTTGATCTTGTTTTCCTGAAGGTATCTCCATGGAAGGGAGTCATACGTTTTGGTAAGAAAGGTAAATTGAGTCCCAGGTACATAGGACCTTTCGAAATTCTAGAACGAATTGGGGCTGTAGCTTACCGATTGGCAATGCCGCCAAGTCTCTCCAAAGTTCACGATGTGTTCCACGTATCTCTGTTGAGAAAATACATGCCTAACCCAACGCATGTACTCACCTATGAGGAATTAGAACTGGAACCCGATCTGTCTTATTGTGAAGAGCCTGTCAGGATTCTTGATACAAGAGAACAAGTACTGAGAAACCGGACGACGCGTCTGGTAAAATTTTTGTGGAGAAATCATAAGATGGAAGAGGCAACGTGGGAACCCGAGGAACTTATGATGAAGAACCACCCGAGTCTTTTTATGCAGTAATACCCTAGAAATTGCGAGGATGCAATTATTTGAAGGAGAGGAGAATGTAACACCCCAATCTTCCACGGTACGTTTCCCTTCGAATAATGCGATAGCGTGTGTTGTACGCAACCTCGAGTTCTAACACACACCACATCTAATTAAACTAGCCGTTGTGAATAGTAATACCTACTTTTTGAAATCATATATATTTTATATTTCAAAATGGACTTCATTTTTGGATTCGGAATATTGAAATTATCCTAGGGTGAAATTTTGGTACTTTTCGGATAACTTTTATATTTTGATGAATAGTGAAAATTACCAAATTTTAATTAAAAACAACTTTTTTAATCAAAATAATTAATATTGATATATTATGGATTTGAGTGGTTTTAAAGTATATTTAGAATATATTTTTATCATTTAATTTAATGTTTGTCATTGGACATAATTTCACAATTAAACCAGACATAAACAAGTGTCAATCTTTTGATAGTTATTATCTCTTAAAAACACGCTTTTTTATTTTAACAACTGGAATTAATTTTAAATTAATTTCTGCCAATTATGTGTTTTGAATTTGGAAAAATGTATTACATATTTGGAATCAGGATGTCCAAATTATGTAAATAGATAACTTTTATTTTTACACATTTTGAATAATTACTGCGGTAAATATTTTATTTATCATGGTTAAAGGGTAAATCCGGTAAATAAGGGTTAAAAAATATTATTATAATAATACAAAATTACCCCGAAACGTGTCCTAACCTTATTGGTGGACACATACCCGACCATGGGAATCCTTGGGTCGATTTGGGGACCCCTTGGAGCCACTTGTATGTGGTAGGGACACATTATATTAATAAAGTTAAAATAAAAATAAAAATGGCATAAGCTTACATCTTTTAGAAGAACAATTTTTACATAGGGATATACATGTTGGATTTTCGATTATAAATATTCATTAGAAATCTAAAAGGATTTCCTACATAATGATATTTTATTTATAATTTTTAGACATCAAATAATTTAAATTATTAATGACACAATAATGATGCAATGTTTACCTCATTAATTAATCATTTAAATAAATAAGATTATAATAATTAAACTATGATCTAAAACCTGTCCAATTCTTATTGGTTGATGTTATTTAGAATATGAGTCATCTTATATTCGACCTCAATGATTTTTGGACCATTATAAACCAAATATAATTATATTATAAAGTAATACTTTCACTCTTTCCTAAAGAGCCCCTCCTCTCCCTTATAAAAGGAGACCACTTCTACTCATTCCTCACACCTCTCAAGCCACTTGGCTCGTCCAAACCCTACCCAAATAATCTCCCAACATCCCTCTCCTCCTCCTTGAAGCTTCCCCTTAGGCAGAAATCATTTCAATAAATCCTTTGGTTCCAACCAAAGTGAGTTACCTAAATTAAAGGTAACGATTTCTCTTAAATTATTTTCTTTTATTTTGCTTCTACAACCCCCAAACTCTTTTTATTTCCTTTCTTTTGTAACAACACCAGTATCCAAAATATACTAGGATGTTGTTATAATATGTATTCAAACTACACATACACACAACTCCATCTAATGGATGATGAACATAATGTTTCTGTGGATGGCAAACTAACGCCTCACGAAACGATGATTGTTCAAATACATCTTACCGCCTCTCATGGTGGCCATTATGATGGCACTGTAATTAAATATTATATTAATGATATATATTTTATATATAAGATTCTGTAATTCCATTTTATTTCATACCATTATTCGTTTCATGTTGTATATACATACGATAATTTCATTAGAGGAAGTGCGGACTACCGCCCCCTTAAAATGATATGACTCGTTCATACCACACATGGAACGTATAAAGGATGGTGTTAATGAACATAAGTAACATATATAAAATATTATATTATACTGGAATAGTAATATACCTATGTATCATTTGGATTCGATTCGTTTAAAAATAAAAATTAAATGGAAGTAGCGTTCGTGCGTACGTACGGACTACCGTCTCCACGAACGCGATGAGATTCATTCTCCATCGTATCCATTCAAGTATTATTATCATATTAGGGTTAAAAATAATGTTAATATCATTTTGATTTTGAATAAGATATAATCTATCCATTACAAACATGTCTTACGTACCAAAACATTTAAGAAGAACGAATCGATTATCACCCGAAACGACGATAATACTAAGATATTATTAATAAAGCAATGTTAAAAGATCATATATGATATCATATTAATGTATATGATTCGTGTATAATTTAATAACAATTATTTCACCATTATACAGGAGGTTAACCTACCCCAACAAAGTAAAAGTAGAAGGTAAGGGGTTTTCATCTCACTCCTTATTCCCGTGAGATTCATGCCATATTGCCACCATTACCTTTTGTGTGGTGTATGTACTGCCCATAATTATATTCTTTGTGTAATACACTCTAATTTATGTGTACTTACATATTCATTGTATGATACCTCTTTCATGGGTTGTATGTTTCATAAGTTACCAAATTGGTAAGGGTTATTTCACAATCTCTTCATTATCCGAGGTTGTTTATACGTAATAATCTACTGAGATCTCTTTATCATCCATATCCATGTTTCTTAATAATGTATTTGAAAACATTTTTACTATTTACAAGAATATGGGTTAAATTCATTTATACCCATATGTGTTTCGAAAGGAATCTTTCCTCGTTTTCCAAACAAGGCACTTTTAACCTTTTCGACAAATTTAAGGTAATAATGTTTTTTTAAATTATACGCAGGTGCGGCTATTTACCGCCGTAATAAAATCATCAAAGTTTTCATTAAAATATTATAAGAATATTTTCAAATTGAATGTATTATTTTATAATTATGTTACTTTTAAAATGATTTAAAAAAAAGAGATATTTCTCTAAAATAGTTTTGATTTCATCTATGTCAACATTCTTTGATGGATTTTAAGCTTATTTGAAGTTGATTTATTATGATACAAAACATCCCTATTTTATTGAAGGTTTTGTGATATTTTTGACTGTGGGTAAGTTATTCTTATGTCACTGATGGTTTCTATTTAAAGTGTTGACACTTTATAAGTTATTTTTAATCCAAATGTTTATGTTATATTTCAACCTTTCATTCAGATGAATGTGTTAGACAAGTATGTTCCGGGTTGGGGACCGGTAAAAGTAAGCCCTCCAATATGGTCTCCGGTTATTAGAGGAACTCCGGTTTGGTCTCCGGTTATTAGAGGCACTCCGGGTTGGTGTCCGGTTATTAGAGGCACTCCGGGTTGGGTTCCGGTTATAGTTAGCCCCAAGGTCTTGGGACGAGGCCTTGACAAAAAAATAAAGTTCATCATTATGCATTCCAACATTATGAAAGTGGTTATTGATATTGAATGTGATTATTCGATTAGTAGAATATCCATGTGAACCAGTAAATGGCATTATTTCATTTTACTTTTGCCATACTATGTTGAAGTTCAAGTTTAAAAGGCTTTTGTTTTAGTAATTCATTGCCTTAAATGTTTATGCTTATTTTTGAATGTTCCGCTATATTGTTATCCTTACTGGGCATTTGAGCTCACCCCTTTTCTATGTTTTATTTTTCCCAGGATATGAAGATGTAAGTTATGAATGACCTGCAGGGATATTATGAGGGGATTATAGTGTGGACTGTGGAAACATTATGTTGTTGTAGTAGTTTTTCTCTTTATAATGTAATGTAAAACTTATGAATATATCTGGTGTTTCCAAGGCTACTAAAACAATCGGTCTTTCGAGATTTGATCTTTCTTGCGATCATGCCAATGTTATGTAATTAATGCACCGACTCTGGGTAACTGGGGTCGGGGCGTTACAGTCGTTATCCAAATGCTAAGTGAAACTGGGACAAAACTCATCCGGTCCACTAGCCGTTCTATTACAAATCTGCCCCACCTAGGTACACGGGCTTCCCCTTTTGTGCTCAATCAATTTCAGCATGAAACATAAATAAATTTTCATATAAAACACCATTACTGGTAAAAAACAACCAATACAGTAGCTCGAACATTTTATACCACTTAAAACACGCAAAAAAACACTTATATTTTTCATAAAACAATTACTCAAAATCTCATAGTGTTACAGACACAAATCTTCTTATAAACCTCACATGCATACTATGTGCACATTTTTAAGTTTCCAAAACATAAAGGGAATCCTAGTACATTTCAGTGAAAACAGAAAATCATTTTTAGGGCAGCCCCATATTGTTCAAGAAACGACATCATTGCAATGTCTCCATTTTTACACAACACAACTCTTAGAATTTCATGTGGTTCACAAACACCTTTAAAACCAGATTTTTCAGCAACAAAAAACAAGGTACAATCATTAAAAACAATATTTTTATCCCTATTATAGTTCAATAAAATCAAATAGTTAATTATAGTGTATACCTAATTAAACTTATAAAACTTTTCTATGAAAAACCCCCAATTTCACATTAAATTGGCATTTAGGATTCATTTCAAATAATAACGCCACTAAAACTATATTTTTCAGAAATAATAAAATTTAATAAGCATTAAAATACCATAAAAATAGTAGACAATTCACAAATATTTCATACACAATGTAATCACATACCAAAACCAAGGAAACCCATGAATCCTTTGTGTGAAAACTCAAACACACCACCGCCGCATCTCAAGAATGGTAAACCAGACCTAAAACCAGAATATCAGACCCTGAAACAAAAGATAAAACCTTAATTTTTAAACCATACTTCCTAGAAATTAGTAACCTCAATGATAATGGAAGAAACCCTAAGTAAATTGGATGTAACCCTAAACAAATTGAAAGAAGGAAGGAGGAGAACAACTTACTTAAAATATCTTGTAGAAATCGCCCCCAACAATACATGTATATGATTTTCAAAATACTCAAACCATCAAGGGAGGTTCGAACAAGGATAGGTAAATCATTTAAGAAATTGAATGGTGTAAAAAGAGTAATAATCGAAGGAGTTATGAAGGAAACAAATTACCTTTATAATTCTTCCCGAAATTTGAGTTCTTCATAAGATTAGACCTAAACTGCGATGCAAATGAGTTGAAAAGAGGGTTGGAGGATATTGTACGCGAGGCTGGTTTCAAGGGGCGTTTTTGGGGCTTTGAATCACCGAAACACCGTTAAAAATGAATATGTTATTAATTAATGAAATTTTATTTTTAAAACTAGAATTGGGCTTTCGGGAAGGCCCAATCCCTTAATAAAAAACCCATATAAACCTTGTTTATGGATTTCCAAATGCTCCAAATTTTAATTTTGGTGTTACTATATCATGGGAGGACATTTAAGAGTTGGAATAAGTGAAAAATATTAAAAAACGAAAAAGTAATAAAAGAAACAAAATTTATTTTTAAATCTGGAATTGGGCTCACGGTTTGGCCCAATTCATGAAAACTCACCTATTCTCCATAAAAACATTCGAAACCCCCCAAAACAAAGAATTAATGTAAATTAAAATAAAAATAAATTTAAAAAAATCTATGTATGTGACAATTCTCCCCACCATAAAAACATTCCGCCCCGGATTGTCATAGTAAGGCCAGAGAAACAACCAAACCCAACTGAGAAAACAAGAGGTACTCTCTTGCCAGGTTTCTCCCCCAAAGGCCATTACACCTCCAGTGATCAATGAAGGAAGGAATACTCTTACAAACTTGAATTAAACCACTTTATTGAAAAAATCAAGAAAATTCAATCTTTATCCCAAATGAAACCTCCTCAAACACAATCTAAATGATACTCAATCAATTTACCCAAATAAACAACAACATCGAACAAGGTTACACTTTCCCTATTATAACTAAACCATTGGTCACTCTCCAATATCAATGTTTACCAAAGTAAGATGTAGGTAGTTAGATATCTCCAAATTATAATACCTACTTCCCTTACAAAACCATGGAAAAATTTGAGTTACTCATATGAAGAGACACAAATGGGCTCCCTACCGTAAGAGACAACTTAATTTTTTTTTCCGAGACATAATCAAGACACTAATAGGGGGAGGTCCAAATAGACTCCCTAGTACAAGGGGTATAAATAAATTATATATTTACAAAATAATATACATGATATCCACAGTGGGTCTTCCCACCACATGAACTAACCATCTTAACTGACTAGCATGGGCCGACACAGAAAGATCCAATTTTTTTTACGATTTGTGAAGTGTGTAGGGTCAGTCCGCACGGTTTGGGAAATCGTGCACTAACTATGCTGATCATTCATTCCACGTGGCTTCCTAGCACACTGTCACTACTAATCGTGCACAAAATGTTTGCTCAAAGTTTCTAGTCAAATTTCCAACCATTCTCCAATGACTCAATGAAAACCAACGTGGGAGGGAAAGACATTAGGCGATGACATGGGTACAAGGCCCTCTACCTATTTCCACCGAATGATAACAACATAAGGAAGATGATGAAACCATAGTTTTAAACACTTACTATCTTTCACACTGAGGATATGAAATTGTACAAGGGTTTAAACAACACTAGTGTTTCCCCTAACTACGCGCCAGCTTCTCTCCGGGACCTATGGCTGGAGCTCAAAATATTGAAGAATCTTCAACAACGTAGTAAGACTGTTGAAACCCCTATGTAGAACATCTTCTTTCAGTGCCCCAAACAACTAATCCTCATAACCCGATGGGTTCATCAAGACATAACACACTTCATAACCCACTTTACCAAAAATATACATTTCACTGAAACAAGGGGTTAGAAGATGCACACACATCGCACCTTGTTTCTTTGGGTGAAAAACAACAGAAGGCAAAGACACGTATAAAAAACTTCCTCTAAGATAGAGGATTTGATGTTTTTCCCAAGGGAGACATAATTCCAACATAACATAGAACCTTATAGGATTGTGTGACATTCACCTTTATGGTCAAAAGAGCACACAACATCACAATGCGTCACCAAAAATGACCCTTGCGATTGATAGAAACAATACATGGAATGAGACCATATTCAAAGTCCATAAACAACAGATAAGTTCAAAAAGTGGACACAATATCCTATCATGACCGAAATCTCAAAATTGGTGGTTTAATAATAACTCTTTCTTCAAAGAAACTATAAAGAATCCAGAGGCCCTCTTAGACACCACCAAGACACTCATCCGTACTAACAACAAAAGAACACTCCCAGCTTTGATGAATCTAGAAACTTAAGAAACTAAGGTCTCTTTCAACCTTCCACAAGCACTATCCCAATACAAGAGGATCCACAAATCAGCGAAATGAATGGGCATAGAGTCAATAAAAAAAATTTCGATAAAATATTCTTTATATTGATCAACTGGAGGATTTTCCAATAGCGAAACAAAACGGGTTTCACTTCAGTTGTGCATTAACCCTTAATGGGGGCATAACTTATCCAATGGGAGACCCCAAGGACAAAACCAAGCTGTAAAATTGGTCAAAACATGCCACAAACCAAATCCAAACACATGACGGGAACCACCATAAAGTCATACCAAAAAAAAAAATCAAAAGAGACCACTAACCGTCCCTACAACACAGCTTACGGACCAAACACAAACCCAAAACACAGCTCAAACCGAAGGGGTTCTTGAACACAAAACAACCCAGAACATCAACATTTTCAAAAACCCATAATAAAAAACCATACCAAACTATTAATCAAGACATCATGTTTTTCTCTAAAACCAATTCTTTGAAAACAAACGGTTTAGCATTAAGTGTATCAACCAATGGTACCCCATGGGCCTCACACATGCATGTTTTTGTGCCACACCGGGAACCCTCCTCATATCCATCCCAGCACTAATCCAGTCATGCCATCAACCATCCATCATCCAATATAATCACATGCATGTGGTCGCTCCTGAAAATACCAAGGGCTAAAACAAAGATTTTTTCCAGTTTTCAAAACCGAAACGGCCAACCAAAACATCATTTTTCTCAAAACCACTAACCAGAAGATCAAAATCCTCATTAAAATATTACCAAAAATATCAGAAAGACACAACCATTTAGAAAAGAAGTCACTTTCATGTTATTCAAATCAATTTCATATCATCTTTTCCCATTAAAAACACTTTTATTATTTAGAAAACTCTATTGGAAACACTTTTTCAAAGACAACTTCAGTATATTTTCTACTTTTAAAAAGAGGTGTAAGCACACAATTTTCTATTTGAATATAATTCTAAAAATTCAGTTTCACCATTTCATAAATCAAACCATTCCCTCTTTATTTGAAACTAATTTCATAAAAAATTTACTCTTCTTAATACCAAGTCACCTTAAAACCAAAGTGCTAAGATTTCAAAACTAAAGCAAAAAACAATGTGAGAGGAAACTAGTTTCAGTGGGTTACATGGAAATATGGTTTGTGGACATATTCCAATCACTTCACTATCACAAAGAGTGTTCTAGGGAATATCCTCGGCTTCACATGGCTTGCCTGGCCCTGCGAGCTCACTGAGACCATTAACCCAACTCTCTTTTCATTTCCCCTAATCATCATCAAACTATGAAAACCAAAGAAATCCGAAAGGTCCCAACTTCCCCTAGAGACTTGAATCCTATCATGAGGTGTGGTGATCATCCACACTACTAATAACAAAAATTCCAAGTCCCAAAAATCCTAACTCCAGACTGTCTTGACTGTTCCCAAATAACATGACCCAAAGAGAGCAAACCTGCTCTGATACCATTTTGTCACGAACCGAATCGGGTCACCACCAAAACTGGCACCGAACCCAGCCCGTGACATGACCCGAAGGGCGTTCCCAATACCCACAGGCTGGCACAAGTGCCCGGGTATCATAAATTTATGTTTGGGAATGATTTACCCGAGTATGAATGCGTAAAACATTAAAAAACAATCAATAATATAAATCTGATATTTTTGAGCCAAACAAGACTTAAGTAAAAACCAGAACTGAGTAAATTGGTTTAAAGATAATACAATTGGTCCAAATAAAAATAATTATAGCATCAAGATATCCCCAAGGACTCCAAACGACTAGGGGTCATCACCCCCAAGCTATCTCCACAACTCCGTACCAATGATGGGAACTAACACCATGAACCGCCATCACCCTTAGCCTTTACTTTACCTAAATCAAACATAACCAAGTTTACTTACACCCAAGTGGTGTAAGTAGGGTGTGAGCCTGAGCCCAGTAGGATACCACCCAATGATTCAAACGAGTAAGATATACAGTGTGAAAAAGCAAGCAGTTTTCAAACGCAAGGAAAAGTAGTGTTAAAATTTCAAGAAATGAAACCTCTAAGTGACAATAGTTTTCAATACAAAATTTTCAGACTATTAACACATTAAAATAGATTTTTTATATATTGAAATTTACATCCAAACACACCCTAAGACATGGTTAAATTATACAAATCCAATGAGCAACAACAATGGCAACACCCCTAGGCACTAGGTTGTCTTGGGCCCTATGTACCTCGTACATCGGTGTAAAGTAACCATAGAAAAATCCTTTCTCGTGCACGAGCCACTAGTAGGGAACATACACATAACCTAGTGGTCCCCAATAGTCATCCACATAGTTTAGTTATAGTTGTCGTTATCCAAATTCTAACTGAAACAGGGACAAAACTCACCCGGTCCACTAGTCGTACTAGTACAAATCCGCCACACCTAGGTACCTGGGCTTACCCTTTTGTGCTCAATCAATTTTAGCATGAAACATAAATAAATTTTCATATAAAACACCATTACTGGTCAAAAAAACCAATACAGTATCTCTCACATTTTATACCACTTAAAACATGCAAAAAAAACACTTAAATTTTTCATAAAACAATTCCTCAAAATCTTATAGTGTTTTAGAGACAAAACTACTTATAAACCTCACTTGCATACTATGTGCACATTTTTAAGTTTCCAAAACATAAAGGGAATCCTACTACATTTCAGTGAAAACACAAAATCATTTTTAGGGCGGCCCCATATTGTTCAAGAAACGACATCATTGCAAAGTCTCCATTTTTACACAAAACAACTCTTAGAATTTCATGAGGTTCACAAACACCATTAAAACCAGATTTTTCAGCAACAAAAACAAGGTTCAATCATTAAAAACATTATTTTTATCCTTATTATAGTTCAATAAAATAAAATAGTTACTTATAGGGTATCCCTAATTAAACTAATAAAAATTTTCTATGAAAAATCCCCAATTTCACATGATATTGGCATTTAGGATTCATTTCAAATACAAACACCACTAAAACTATATTTTCCAGAAATAATAAAATTTAATAAGCATTAAAATACCATAAAAATAGTAGCCAACTCACAAATATTTCATACACAATGGAATCACCTACCAAAACCAAGGAAACCCATGAATCCTTTGTGTGAAAACTCAAACGCACCACCGCCGCATCTCAAGAAAGGTAAACCAGACCTAAAACCATTATTTCAGACCATGAAACACAAGATAAAAACTTAATTTTTAAACCATAATTCCTAGAAATTAGCAACCTCAATGATAATGGAAGAAACCCTATGTACATTGGATGTAACCCTAAAAAAATTGAAAGAAGGAAGGAGGAGAACAACTTACTTAAAATATCTTGTAGAAATCGCCCCCAAAAATACCTGTATATGTTTTTCAAAATACTCAAAACTTCAAGGGAGGTTCGAAAAAGGATAGGTAGATAATTTAGGAATTTGAATGGGGTAAAAAGAGTAATAATCGAATGAGTTATGAAGGAAACAAATTACCTTTATAATTCTGCCCAAAATTTGAGTTCTTAATAAGATTCGACCTAAACCGCGATACAAATGATCCGAAAAGAGGGTGGGAGGATATTGGACGTGCGACTGGTTTCAAGGGGCGTGTTTGGGACTTGGAATCACTGAAACACCCTTAAAAATGAATATGATATTAATTAATGAAATATTATTTTTAAAACAGGAATTGGGATTTCGGGCAGGCCCAATCCCTTAAACAAAACCCCATATAAACCTTGTTTATGGATTTCCAAATGCTCCAAATATTAATTGTGGTGTTACTATATCAGGGGAGGACATTTAAGAGTTGGAATGGGTGAATAATATTAAAAAATGAAAATTTCATAAAAGAATCAAAATTTATTTTTAAATCTGGAATTGGGCTCACGGTTTGGCCCAATTCATGAAAACTCACCTATTCTCCATAAAAACATTGGAAACCCCCCAAAACAAAGCATTAATGTAAATTAAAATAAAAATAAATTTAAAATAAGCTATGTATGTGACATCTTCCCTTTCACATATTTTTTTGACACAAATTAAATGTTATATTTTTGAAAAATGACCTCCTAGCAGGCCAAGATCCCATTTAGCATAGGATTCCCAAGTATGTACTTATGAGGATAAGTTCCAATGACCAAGTGTAATTCATGGTGATATATATAATGCATCAGGTAATTCACTATAAATATTTGTGAAAATCAGTTCATCTCGACATTAGATTATTGGGTCTTAGTACATAGTTTCATTTAGATAAGGAATTATTGTTTTTTATATTTTCCCACATAATTCAATTGTATGTGGAGGGAACCCAGTGAGTTCCTCATAGACGTCTCATATAAAATGAGTTTCATTCCATCCACAACAGGCATTATGACCCGTGGGTTAATCTAGTATAGCATGATACTTTTCGAGGAGCATTATAAGTCATCATTTAATCGATTAGAAACATCCTTTTTCATTATCACGGGGAATGGTGGTGCTTTGTCATCCAAGTTGGATGTGAATTTATGAATTTAAGAGAGGTTCCCCTAGAGCCCCTTATGATATTTTTGATTCATGGTGGTGAAATTTTTAGAATAGATATTGTATTTTGTGGGTGAAACTAGATTACATGGTGGAATATATCAAATCATAGGAATTTTACCGATGTTACTGTAAAAACACATTTTAGTTGATCCACCATCAGACTATGATATCATAGAATTTTTATGACTATTTGAAGATTTCTGAAGTCTTCACATCTCATTAATGATGATATAACTAGCTCATTGAAATAAAATTTATTTATTCATCCCTATAATAAAATAAATATTTTATTCATAGAGACTTGATAGATGTGTACAATTTTAATTAATATAAAGGGAATAACCTCATTTCAAAAGACCCCTATGGTACATAGAATGATGTGTATGTCTCATCATTGAGGGACATAATTATCAGATTGTACAATTAATACCCATACATAATGGAAATGGATTTTCAAATTTTAGTTACATTGATATAATGTTTTGTGATCAGAAATGGGAATTCACCCTTCTGTCACTTTAAATTAAGGTATATTTCATTTATGCAGTCCAGAATCATCAAAATATTTTCATTATATTGGAGGTGTCGGAATTAAATATTGGGTATTAATATTTATGGAAAAAAATCATTGAGAATGTTCTCATCTTCATCCTCCGGAATTTAAGCTTCATTGTGGTGCATCCTCTTATTGGCCTTCTTGTGAGCTTAATGGTCATCAGGTAGTTCAAGAAAGTGAATGGACATAACATGATTCAATCATGTCATTTATATAAGATATAATGGAAAAAATATCATTTTTCATTATAAATAAAATGTATATATCTTGTTACATTGTAGTAATGGATAGACTATCAATTTTATGCCTTGATTCTTCTTCTCTTCCTATATTTTCCTACCTGAGCCCATTAGTTATGCTGGAGACATATTAATAGAATGTATAATTGTAATTACTATGTTCATCATGTATGTATTACACATATGAGTCTATGGAGTAATGTTTCGATGAATACATTTATCTATAGTCAAATCATTCACTATCTAGGTGAGTGTGTACATAAGAAAAAACATTACAATTTCCCACCTTTATTGTCATTATTGAAAGAATCCATAGATGTTATTCATTTACATATTCATTATGGATATATGGGTATTATAATTCTCATATCAACAAATATATATTTATAGGGAGCACATGGATGACATCGAGCATACTCTATGTATTCATAGGGTTGATCCCCAATCCCTTGGATGTTGCATCCTATATCTGATACTATTCCATTGTTTTTATTCCATTTTATTGAACTCTATTTTGGAATTTTTTGAATCATTTGACTCAGACAGTGAACACTCACCATGTGGTATGTTGACCGTTTTCATTGGCGGTGTATTTAAATCACTAATGAAATATTGAATGCACTACAACTTATTTGTGGATCTAGGGACATTCCAGATGTACAATATATATTGTGTTTTTCTAGAAATTGATAAACTCAAAATAGGATGTGATAATCCTAAAACAATATTTAATTATTATCATATTGATAATCATTGCACATGATTATCATATCCTCAAATTCTCAGACTTCTATGTGATAGGTCCCCTTCACTATATCAAAATAATGGAACCATTCCGGTAAGGATGTGTCTTTCCGTTAAAACATTTTAAATCGAATCCCATTATCATTATTGATTATTCTGGAAACATTTATAGAACTGATGATTCTCTAGATGACCTCGTCATGGTCATGGCATATAATCTAGATAGATTATTTGAATTTGGATTCCATTGAATCGATCTAACAAACCACGCTTATAGATACTTCTTTCTTAAAAAAAATTATTGGTTCTATAGGTATTCAAAAAGTGAATCCCTGAATTCATTAAAATAATGGAGTTCATCTTGTATTGATAGAATGGATGGGAAAAATTAAAACTGTTTCAAAATGTCATTTTCTTTAAATACAGGTTTTCACTTCCAAATGTGGGGTTTTTCTATATTGCATGGATCACGAGCTATGCTTTATAAGGTTTATAGGATTTGTTCTTGTAAACAGGTAGAGTGAGCATCTACTACTACCAGAATATGTCAGTCAGGACTTTCCCATTTTCTAGCCTGATCAAATAATCAAAACCCTTTTTGGTGGTCATGTAATACAATTGGGAATAGACAACAACCTGAATTTTCAGGATCACCTCCCTATCACATTCATTCATGTTGAATTACTTTTCCATAGTTATGAATCATATATAAGTCCTCTCAGGAGATGTGACTAAAATGGTGGGTCTGACCACGTATGGATTGTACCCTATATCTTTATATCCCATGAATGCGGTCTCCTGTACCTTGGATTGGTATGGGGAACTCGTACACGAAGTAATATTAATCATTATAGAAGTTGTTTACCATATTTACAATATAAGAAAATCTAATGAATAACTCATTTTATTATGATGGATCCTTATGGTGGGTTGGTTCTTATGATTCATTCATTGAAAGATATATATCTATCACATTTATATCTTACATCAAAGAAAAAAAATAACTCTTCATATTATATATCTTCATCTTTCCAATGGTCACATCCCCCATTAGGGGACAATTCACATGTCTCCTCCATAGTTATTGGGAATATTTTGGGATGATGAAGTTGTGTTCTTAGGGGTGCATCAACTCAGTGAAATATAGTTTAAGTCATCCAGTAGTGGAAAATCAGTCCATACCTGATGGGATCATTTTACCAATCACCATATTATTCTAACAAGGTGTTGGTTATGTAGGTCACATTATCATAGGATTCATCCAACAACACTTATCTAGAATCAATTAATCTTTGGAGAACATCTATAAAGAGGAAGGAAACCTAGATTTCATGACCAATCATTCTATAGAATAGGTAGTGGTGGGGATGATCAGGGAGGTTGTCCTCATTTGGATTCCATGGTTGTGGAAGCTTGATATGTTTATTTTCCACAATTGAAAATAAATTATTGGTGAATTTTTCAATTTATAGGGATTATTATTTATTAACCCATTCCACATTATCCATGCAACATTGATCTCTTATATCTTCTGGATGAGGATCATTTGGTAATTTTTACCACTATAAAAGATTTGTAACAAATTTTGGGACCTCACTAGTTTCATGAATGTGAACTATTATTGTATTGAGTTCAATACTATCATTTTCATTCTATCAGGTCAGTTTTATCTATGCTGAAGGAATGTGTCGAGATTTATAATTTCATTATTGAATTTTATGTTCTGAACATTGTGTCAAATTTACAATCTCATTAAACCCATCTGGATAATTCATTAGGGTTAGATGTGTATTCCACACAAGGAATATATTTTTAGATAATATTTACTAAAATTACTCATAAAAGAGAGGGATGATGATTGAATACGTAATATATTTCAATCATTCCATGTAGACAGTCACCCTCTCATTTTATGAATTAATGTTGTTTTCTAGGTTGACAGTTGACATCTTCCACAGAGTGGAGATGAACTATTATGGTAATTACGCAATAATAACTTCCTACCAGGAAATGAACCCTACTAGATGGCCATTATGACAAATTATGTCTTTCCCTACCAATGTATAAAAACAATAGCAATTATTTCAACACATGTTGATGTGTAGGTCCCATCATTAGACCACATTGGGATACGAATTGTCTAAGTTGTTATTTTGTGTACCTAACACCATAAATGTTGGAGAAGGTAGGAATATATAAAAATTAGATTGGATTCAATGTTTTATACAATAATTTGTGTTATGGATTCTTCACCTGATAAATGTATGTGTGTCTCTCTTCAATTGCTTCCATTAGTGTATCTAGGGTCTCAATTGAACTGAGAAATTCTAGTGGTAATGCTGCTTGGTATGTCTCCCCTTTACAAGGATTAGGATAAGAATGGGGAGGTTCCATTTTTATAGAAAGAAATGACCTATGAGAATGTAGGATGATCACCCTAGTAATGGAGTTCCTATCACAGTAATGGAGGAAAGACATAATCACTTTCAACAACCTCGTTAATATAGATTTGCTTTATAAATGCTAATCTGGTTTGATTCTAATATTCCACTCATACACGTGGATTAGAGCATTAAAAAATTATAGGAGGATGAATATCCACCTATTCCTAGAGACGATAACTAGAGGGAATGTTTCCATTGATTTTTAATTGTTTGATTTTTTTGACAGTAAGTATCTCATTGTCATATTATAATATCAATTATTCCATGGATTGATTTTCAGTTATTACTGGAGATGATTGAGATATAGCCACACATTTCCCTTTATCCATATTATTTTTTCATCATTCTGGTGGACCCTCAATATTCAGATGATCTAATTTTTCTATCCTTCTCTAGATTTTTCAAATATGGAATCAATGTGGGATCCATATCATAATATTGGGGCATGATTTCTAAATTATATACAACATCACTTGTTGATTTGATTGATAGTTTTTATCTCATTTACATATTACAACAACTATTTTTTCATGGAATTATTTTCAATTATTATTGGCAATGATTAAGATATAGCTACACATTTCATTTTAACCTTATTATTTTTTCTTCATTGTGGTGGAAACCCAAAATTTATAGGATCTATTTTTTCGAGCATTCTTTGGATCCATGTACATGCAGCCTCAATGGGGGAATCCATAACCTCGTATTGGTGCATGATTTCTATATTATGAACCACATCATCTATGTCTTTATTATCATTATCTATTATTTTGATAGTGAATAAATTCATATATGTATATCACGATGTGGTATTTGTCGCATTACATTCATCGCATCAAATTATTCAAGACATCTGACATTATGGTAGTTACTATAAATAATGTTTGTGAGGGGCCATTTTCAATTGTGACCTAGGAAGGGTTTAATTGCCTTCATCATCAGATCATCATGTCTCTTCCTATTAGTGGTAATGTTGATGTAGTTGTTGGACATGACTTTCGAATAGGCCCACGATATTTTGGTTTTTTTATTTTTGCAATAGGAACAGATGGGATGTTATATGTTGATATTTACCTCCCAACACAGAGAAGATTTATTTTCTCTACTATGATGTTGATGATGAAAATTCACCATATCACATTGGTTGGGGATTATATGGGGACACATTATTCATTGATCGATCATATTTATATTTAATGAATTATTACAATCTAGGATTTGATGATTAATGGGGTAGACCTTTATATATAAATTCCTCGTACCTCTATGAAGGGGTTGATCTGGAACCACCACTGATTTCACTCGGTTCCCCTCTAGAGATGAATAAAATGTTGATTGTGACTGTGATATAAATTCACCTATTTCAATGGAATGCATTTTTTTTATAAGAAATGATAATATTTCCAAAATCCTCCCAGGAATTGATGATCTATGTGGTGAAAGAGGTGGTCAATAATCCCCCATTTGGATAGGATGTGTTTTTTCTTTGATGGCAACAATGTCTTCTATATGTATGATCTAATTAATTTGGTGATGGTATGATCATGTAGGAGTTGGGTGAAATGGAATCCCATAATGATATTTTGTTACTATGTTATCTTTTTTATCTTATTACAACATCGAACACTATTTTTAACAATATGGTTATATTTTTTAGAGAGTCCCAATTCAGTTCTCAATGAGTTACCCTCTCTATTTGTTTGTGATTTCATGTCAATATTAATGATGGGTAATTTTTTTGTAGCAAAAAATTGCCTTTTACGTTACATAGTCCATCGATTTCACGAGAGACTATGGAAGTAAATGACATCATATCTTAGGAATTATACTATTCTATGGGTGTGGAGAAGTGTAATTATTAATACATTACCAGACCACGATTATTTCAACACCACAAGATTTCATAGTATGTAATCTCATCAATGTAATTCAATGAACTTGCTGCATGAAACAACGAGTTCGAGCGAACCAAAACTTACCAAAATAGTTGTTCAAAATGCAGTAATAAATAGTATTAAAAACATTTTTAATAATATTTAGTCTATATAATTTTAACATCCATATTATGTGTTTTTTTACATAATATATTAAAAAAATTATTTTTTAGATAAAAGACGTATTTTTTAAGAAATAAAATTTTACCGCCTTTTAATGAAGAACGCTTTTTTTAGACCAATATTTTACACTTTTATATTTTCAATTTTATGAAATTAAATTCATAATTTGAATATTGACATCAAAATTGAGTTTGGATATATTTTTGGTACTTTTCTGATAACATCCATATTTCTGTGAATAATGAAAAATATTATGTTTTAATTGAAAACAACATTTTTAATCGAAATAATTTATAGTGATAAATTATTTATTTTAATGGATTTGAATTATATATAGATTATATTCTTATCATTTAATACTATTTATGTCCTAATATGTTTTATTACAGCTTAATTTGGCATAAACACATGCATTCCTTTTGATAGTTTTGACATTTTGAAAACCCGCATTTTTGTTTTGATAACATGAGTTAATTTTAAATTAATTAATGAAAATTATATGTTTTGAATTTCGTATAATATAATTCGTTTTTGAATTTATAAGATCAATATTAGCATAGGCTTTATTTTTTGTATCTTTTTAAAACATCCGCTTTTATGATGAATAAAAAAACACAACGTTATTGTTTAACATCGAATTTTTATTTAAATAAATATTCATTTGATTTAAATTTATATAAAGTAAAAATAGATAAATTATACGTATCTTATTTATATTTAATTAATTGGAGTAATATTAAAATAATATTATATTTATAAAATTATATTTAATTTTTTAACATCATTTTCCCACCTTCTTGTAACGTTAGCAAATTTGCATAAAACATAATATTACCACTTCTGTTAGTTCAATTTCAAAAATATAAGAATCATGGTAGACATAAGTGTGTCAAAATCTACTTCAATATCATTAAAATAATTAAAGGTGAATAGTAACATTTGAATTTTATTTACCAAAATTAAAATAAAATAGCATAATTAATGGAGGAAATTATATTATAGTTACAAGAACACATGTTCTAATTGTATTTTATTAGTGTAATTCGGCCCAAAAAACCTTAGTAATAAAATATGATACAATTTGGTCTACTTGTATTTTATTAGGTCCTTTATTATTATTTTTATTTAAATAAGATTTAAAAGATTAAATTTCAAATGTTTAATAACAAATCTATTTTTAATACAGGGTTTCACACAATATAAATTCAACTATAAATATTCATTAGAAAGATAAAAATATTTCAAAAATTATAGTAGTTTATTTATAATTATTAAATATTAAAAAATTTAATTTATATATGATGCAATGATGATGTAGAAATAACCTAATTAATGAAATATTAAAATAATGAATATTATAAATAAACAATTAAATGTAAATTGAGACTTATGATGAATTACAATAATTTTTTAGTTTAATATGACATGTTATTGTTGTTTAGATAATTTTTTGAAGTGATAAGGTTGTTACGATTTTCACAAAAAAATACCAAATAGTGTTAAAATTGACATAAATTAAATTTTATTAAAAATACTATATTATTTGTTGAATTAATATTGATAAAATATATGGTTCATCTAAAGGGATTACATAGTATTATATATATCATTAATGAACCACTTGAGATTCTCTTAGAAGTGTAGAGTGATTTTATTAACCATATAGCATAATAATACAAGAAGGCAAGGTAAAATATAATCTATTTAACTAATAGTTAAATCTAAAAGATAAGGTTAAAATGGTAACATAAAAATGTCTACAACCTATTGGTTGGGAGGATTTCGACCCATAACCACATGAATCTTGACGTGAATTCATTTGGAACCATAATAAACACAATGTGATTGTATAATAAATTAATATTTTAATCATTTCCAAAAGTGACCCTCACCCATCTTATAAAAGGGAACATACCCTTATCTAAAAATCAAACCTAAAATTCCATTTGGCTCATCCAAACCCTACACATATATCCTCCAAACTTCCATCAAGTCAAATTAGAGTCCTTTATTTAATCATAAATCCATAATATAAAGCCCTTTTGATCAACTAAATATAAATCCCTAAAGGTGAGGTAATAATTTCCCCACCCTATTACAAGTTATTTTCTACTTCCACATCATCTTTCTACGTTTCATACATACAAAAAAATAACACCATAAAATAATACATAATTCTTTGTTATTATAAATATGGTACAACCATATTTTTTATTCTATCCATCCTATAAATTTCAAAGTCCACATATGTGTGTACGTACGACTAATCCTTTCCACGTCGTGGTGTTGTTTGTTGTTCAAACACTTCATTATTTGGATGGGTATAATAATGAGTATAACTGATGTAAATAATAAATATAACATGTTAATTATTCTTTATAAATGATATATTATTCAATTATATAGTATTTCACCATCAATATGTTGATATTTTCGCTCGTGCGTACATATAGCTTACCGTCTCCAAGATGCGATGATATGTAATTCCCCATCATAACCATTCAAGACTAATTTTCATTTGATGATACAGAATAATGCATAAATACATGTTAACATTCTCGATAAGAATAAGAGACATCATATCCATTACAAAGGCAACTTTCATAACAAAGAATATAAAATAAAACAAATCAGTTACCACACGAAATGATGATACTACAGAAGTATCATTAAAAAAGAAATATTAAAATATTATATATTTAATAATATTAATTAATATGGTTATTTAATAATATAATAACAATTAATTCACCATTATACATGAGGTTAACCTATCCACTAAAAAGGAAATGTGTAAGGTAGGGGTTAATTTCAGAATCTCATTATTATCCGAGGATGATTTTTTTATAAGTAACTACTCAGTCATATTTATTATACATGTCCATGTTTCATAAAAGTGTATTCAAAGTGAATATTTTTTTATGTTTATTTTAATAAATAATTATTTTAATTGTTTTGAATATTTATTCTTTAAAAACATTCTCATTAATGTCCATGATTTAAAAATTGTTTTAAGGATTTATTTATATGGACATGAATGTTTTAAAATGATAATTCCTTTCAAAAGCATAAAATTGGTATGAATCAATTTGAATAAAACTTATATTTTAAATGACATAATTTATAAATTATGTGACTTTTAAAGGATTTAATGAAAAATGGATATTTCTATCAATGATTATTATTGTTCTTTTTTAACAATGACAACATATTTTATAGGATATTATTATTACTCATTGTAGATTTATTATAAAAATATTTTGTATTGTTTTAAAGGTTTTGTGATATGTTAGTATGTGGATGTGTTATTTTTATACCATTCAAGGCATATGTATATAGTATTGACATTTCATATGCTATTTTTAATATGAATGTTTTTGTTATTTTTATACCTTTTCTTATGAGGAATGCATTGGACTTAGTAAGTAATGGGTTGAGGCCACTATAGCTCCATGAAGAGTCGATTGATCTCATTAGACAAACTAGAGTCTTGGCACAAGGCCTTGACAAAATATTATTGGTAGTCATGTCAGGAGGCCAAGACTATGTTTTTATGATGTCTAGAAATTTATATTCCATCTTTAGAAAAGTGGTTATTGATATTTCATGTGATTATTAGACTAGTAAAATATCTATGTAAATATATTAATTGAATTATTTAATTTTTATTGGCCATATTATGCAAAATTTTATGTTTAATAGTCTTATGTTTCAGTATTATACATTTCCTTAAATGTTTATGTTTACTTATGAAATTTTCTGCTATAATGTTATCCTTACTGATCAAATGAAGTCACCCATTTCCGTGTTTTATATTCCTATAATTACATAAATTTTATTATGATTGATATATAGGTTTAGGCTATGGGATTATTAGATTTCTAAATATATCATTTATGTTGTGTTTTATTTTCCAATGTATAATGTAACGTTCATGTATGTAATCTATTTTCCAAGACTACTAAAATGATCAGACATTTGAGATTGGATTCATTATAATCATGCCAATGTATTATAATAATCCACCAACTCTGGCCTTTAGGGTTCTAGACATTACATTTGGTATCAGTGGAAGTTTAGCAATTTTTTAGGAAACTAGAATTTTTAAAACTCTGATTAGAAAAATTTATACTAATATATACATTGAGGATTAGAATAGAAGAACATACTATTGTTTTGGTAATGTAGGGATTTTATGAATTTTCTAGGAAATATGTCCCTGTCTAGATACGGGTAGGTAGAGGCATCTATAGACCATATGTAACTTGGAGTGAAAACTCTGAATAGTAGTTTTGGGCATTACTCGAGGTATCTGGGTATATGACAATGTTCCTTGCTACACTCTTTGTAACGACACTCGTAGGGTATATTCAGAATATAATTAACATTTTAGTTGAAAGACATTATTAATGACTTAAGAGTAAATAATTACACAAATTAAACATTTTTTAGGATTATAAATTTTATTAATAATCTTTTATATTTACGTTAGGTATTTTACAAGTTCGAAATTATGAATTGTGATTAATAAAACTAATCATGTGTATGCCATTGTTTTAAAATGGTTCCCAATATATGGAATGAGAACTCCCGCAATACTGAATATCCAAAGAGTATGAAGGATCATATCATTCATGGTATTAAGCCCAAATTTAAAAGGGAAATTATATCCCATGTATTCTCATCATATCTATAAATAGTATCATGTGTTAATAGGATAATAATTAATTCTCTGAGTCCTATGTATTTGAAGGGAATCAAGAGAATAAAGGGATAGAAGAGAGAAAGGATGATAAAGGGAGGAGGTGAAAAATGATTATCACATATGTGATAACTGTGTAAATAATCACCATTGTAAATTCTTGAAGGGAATTGGAGTTTGTTATAAGTGTTGGAAAAAAGGATCAGATGTACGTGATTGAAATTTCATGAAAAAAGTTTCAAATGTACAACGCTTCATCTTCAACTAGGTGGGACACTACACGAATCAATGTTCAAGTCATTAATTTATACCCTAAATCCTTATATTTGAAAAATATCAAGTTATCATACTACCGAAGATAATGAGGAATTATTAGACTTCTTATGTTGTTATTATAGTGTTATGTAATTTTATTATTTTCTTAATGATATACATGTTGTAAGAAATATAGTTTATATAAGTATTGTAATACTGTACTATTTCATTAAAGACATGAGATGGTGTGTAACCATGAAATTTGACACGGTAACCAGTTAATATATTTGGAAAATATATGGTTGAGTGAATGATATGACTTAATATGATTTTTAATACTGAGGTGGTGATTTTGGAATAAGAGATGGATGGTTTGGATAAATTATATTTTTATAATCTTGACTACCATGAAACTGATTAATAATTTATATATACCATCATTGTTTGAGTTTGCATCATTTTTGGACATAAGGAGTATATCAAGTCTTCTATAAGGAATAATGAAGCATAAATGTAATAAATAAGGTTTAATGTTAATTCTGGGTGTTACCATGTTTTATGGGAACACATGATAAGGGTATTCACAGATTATTATGTGGAGAAAAGGTTCTTCACTGTGTTTACCATATAACTTTTGGACTGTCTGTTTGGGAAAAAGTATTATGGACAAGTCTAATGGTTGTAATGGATTATGTTAAATATTTGATATTGTTTTTTATGGTTAAAAACATCTTAATATTGTTTTTGGATTGTAATTCAAAGGACAACCTAGAGGTCGTGCAACATCCCATTGCGTCCAGCAACGCCGTGAGACTTGAACCGCCCAACTCAAGGTCGACAAGGGTGAATCACCTAACACTAGCATAAGTCATTTCCTAGATTGTGTAAGGTAGTTTTTTTCCTTAATAATGAATTATATATTTATAATTGTTTAATGTTAAATGTTTAGGATAAATAGAATATTTTTTAGTATTATTATCTTTTGGAGTGAAAGATATGTTTGTGGTAGAAATTAGTTGAAGGATGAAACTCTACTTGTCAATTATTTTTTTCACATATTCTACTAATAAATTATTTCTTAAACATTAAGGAAGGGATATTAAATCCAAAAATGTCTTATCCTAATAACTTATGTTTTTTTGAACTGATGATATGTTAGATCATCATAGATTGATGACTTTGAATCCGTCAAATTTACACATGTTTGTGATTGATTACGACAACCACTACCTATAAAAAATATAATTTTTCCCATAATTATGTGGCTTTAACTTCCACTAATGTTTTTCCAATCGAGATCATAATTTTGTGCTGAATATTTCATTTCCCTTTTCCTCTTATTTTGACTAAAGTTTATTAAACCTATTTCATATGTGGGTTTTCCGGGATGGTTTTTTTTCTATTTTTAACCATTTATTTTCAATGATAAATTTCAAATAACGAGAACGAAACATATTGAAGTAGTGGATAATTTAACACCCAAATAATTCATAGTATATTATCTCATCAGTGTAATTCAATGACTTGTGCTACAATCAACAATGAGTTCAAGAGCATCACAACATAACAATATCGCCGTTCAAAAAGCGATTATGAATAGTATTAACTGCATTATCAATATTATATACTCTATATAATTTCAATATTCATTTAATGAGTTTATTATACATAATATAATAACGAATTAATCATTACAGATAAATGAAGTGTTTTAAAAAAATTCATTTTTACGTCCTTTTAATGGAGAAACCTTTTTTAAAAAAATTCTTTGACCCTTTTATATATTCAATTTAAAGAAATTAAATTCATCATTGTAATTGGGACTTAAAAATTTAGTTTTTATAAATTTTGGGTACAATTATGATAATTTCATATTTTGATGAATAGTGAAAAATACAAAGTATTAATTGAAACCACCTTTTTTAATCGAAATAATTTATAGTATTAAATTTTGTATTTGAATGGTATTTAAGTATAATATGATTATATTTTTATCATTTAATACAATTTAGATCATTATATGTAATTTGAAATTTAAATTTGACATAAACTGATGTTAATAATTTAAATGTTTTTAATTTCTTAAACCATGCTTTTTGTTTTTGACAATAGGAAGTAATGTTAAATTAACTAATTCAACTTATATGTTTTGATTTCGGTAAAATAGAATTAATTTTTTAATTTGGAATATCATAATGAACTTAAGGTGAATTTTATATATTATTCGGAAAAAGTTAATTTTTTTGATAAATAGTGAAAAACACTGTGTTTTTTTTAAAATAGACTTGTATTTTAAATAATTATTTATTTTATTTAAATTTAATTAAATTAAATAAATATAAAAAATAAATATATAATTTTAATGTAATTATTGGAGTAATTTTATAATAAAATTAAATTTATATAATTTTATTTTATTTTTAAACGTCTTTTACCAACATTCTAGGCATGTTACAAAATTTTTATAGAACATAATTTTACTGCTTCTATGACTTTAATTTCAAAAATATGAGAGACACAGTTGACATCAGTAAGTATAATGCTAGTAAATCAGATGAAAATATTTTTTTTATGAATAGTAACATTTGACTTTAATTTACCATTGTAAGAAATTAATATGGTAATTAATTGTATAAATGTTACTATAATTATCCTAACTCATTTTTAAAATATATTACATAATTTCATGTCAAACAAAAACAACATTTGAAATAAAATATGACCCCCTTTAGTTTGCATGCATTAGAATAGTACATTTATTATTATTTTATTTAATGTATTGTTAAATGTGTTAAATTTAAAGTATAATAAATAATACATTTTTAATACTTAGTTACACAAAATATAAATTCTACTATAAATATTAATCAAAAAGATATAAAAATATACTACATAATAGTTTTTTATTTGTAATTATTAGGCATTAAATAGTTAAATTTATTTATAACCCAACGATGATTCAATAATTAACTTATTAATGAAATATTGAAAATATTGATATTTAAAATATCCAAATAAATGAATTATTTAAATGTCTGATGAATTGCATTAATTTTGTTGGTTAACATGACATTTTATGGTAGATTATATAAATATTATTTGAAGTGATAAGGTTGTCAAGAATTTCAGAAAATCCAAATACCAAATATTGTCAAAATTCACATAAATTAATTTTTACAACAAATACTATATTTCAGGTTGATATTGTTTTCTCCACAAGGTTGAATACCCTGAGAGGGGGGGTGAATCAGGGTATGAATAATTTAAAATTAATGCATGTTCGGATCTTGTTTCACTATTACGCAAAACACTCCTCTCTCTCTTTCTCATTGCACAATATAAATAGAAAGTAAAGCATGCACATGACAAAACACTTTTTACTTGGTTCACCCTCACTGGGCTACGTCCAAAGAGCATACATTGGCAGTGTGCCGATTTACCAAATCCACCAAAAGCACACCGCTGTTTACATGGATCGCGATAGATCACTTCTATTCCCAGGCTCGCTGCCTTTACAATGTTTAGGGTCAGCTCACTACTTTCCAATGGGTCACTCCCTATGTCTGTCTCTATGGATCACTGCCGGAGGAGAGGATCACCATCATCCTCTCCATTTTCTCACTGCACTAGAAAGTATCCACTCATAGTTTATAGACCAGTAGGTCTCTTCATTGTCACTATTTAATGCATCATCTGTTGTATGTAGATGCTCTGTTGAAGTCCAACTTTCACCCATAGATGATTCTCTCTTTGCACCGAAGTTATCAAGCAATATTTCAGCTTCCATGTAGCCCTGAATCTCTACCATGAATCAACCTTACTTGGAACCCTTCTCTAAGCCAACCGCAGGTCTCAATGCATAATTCAAAACCGGTGTACAAGAACACCTCATACACTTACGCAACACAAGCTTCTACTACTCCAAACTTGCATGACGCCCAACCTTTTACACCCAATCCAATTTTGGCGTGCAACCAACAATGTTCACACTTCATAAAATTATGGTGCACAAGTTTTACCAAACAACTTGCATGAAACTGCCTTCTTCAACTCAGAAGATGCGTGACTCTCTTCTTTCCTCTCCCAGACCACCTTGGTCATGCAAAAAACAACTATCACGCAACATCTATTTTGGTAACCCACCACCACTAGTACGACCACCACACCTGCATGACAGGATGTTTGATTTTCTCTATGTATTGAAATCATTCCGAATGATGAGGGGTCGACCTATATTTATAGGCATTGTAATATCCTGGGTGACAGCGTGCAAGTCTCCCTTCGGTGCGCAAATCAGTTGCGCGACCAACTACAAAACTTGCACGACCATTATCCACTTTCCATATATTAATGCTTTAACATTGAAAAACATATTTCATGAAAGTTTACTCTCCTTCAAGTACACAGAATGCAAGTCCCTTTTCCAAAAACCACATTTCATTATTTGTCGATTTTCATGCCCAAAAATATGGCAATCACTGATAATCGGCGCAACTTTTATCAACTCTTTTTATACCGCCTCCAGATCATATATTCATTTGTCAAAGTTCATGAAAAAAACATTGATCATTAACCACATCACATGAATTCGAAATGACACCATGAAATCCCCTTTGTCAACGAATTTTTACGTCATGGTTTTCTTTGTCAACAATCACAACGCAGATGTCCACTTTTTCAACAAACACAAACACATCCAAAATGATTCAATGGTACCATGAGGGATTTTTGACCAACAATCTCCCCATTTGAGTTTTTGACAACTCTTCCATAAAAGATACATCGTTAAACCTTCATCCACCATTCAACTATTGCAACTCTGATAGCGATCAAGGATTTACTCAACAAATACTCTAACACCAACTGTTGACACCAAATGGATTACTATTTTTGGAAATATTAGTACCACATTCCAATACCACTCTTCTTCTTTCATCATGATCCTCATCTTTCGTGATATATTTTCTTTGATAGATCACTTCTAACATCATCATATTTTATATGATCGCTCTTTCTGATTGCTCCTCCTATATCGCTGCTCCACCTGTCAGCTTCTCCCCATATCATTCATGATTTATCAAATAGCCACACTAACTCCCACTTGAACAATCACTATTTTCTCCCCATTTTTCAATGAACCCAAAAGACACTCATTTTTAGTCGGGAACAGTGTATAGAACACATATCAGCACATTAGGGAAAATCACATCATACCTTACCGAGAGGGGGAGTTACACATCAACATTATTTGATGTGCGGGGAGTTGACTGAAATCCTAGAGCCATTTGATACCTTTCAAACACTTACTTCAGTAAGGCATTGGTTAGAATATCTACAACATGGATCTCTGTAGGCACATACTCCATATTAATAATCCCTTGCCCCACCTTCTCCTTAATGATATGATATTTGATCTTAATGTGCATTGTCGTTGATTGATGAAGTTGACTTTTTTTAATATTTATGGCACTTGAGTTATCACATTAGATTCCAATTAGAGACATCATTTAAACTCCCATTTAATCATACTACAACTTCATCCTCAATAACTGTGTGCATTCTTGAGTGGCTACAATATACTCAGCTTCTGCAGTGCTTATTGTAATCCAATACTGCTTCTTTCATAAGAATGAAATAAATTGTCCACCAAGATAGAATACACCTATAGATATTGATTTTCGGTCATCCGATGAATCGTCCCAATCTACATCTATGTTACCCAATAACACTGATTAAGATTTTTTATTATACATCAGACCGAAATCCACGGTTCCTTTGATAAACCGAAGTATTATTTTCACTGAGATCATGTGGCTTTCCATAGTATTACTCTGAAATCTCATTTCTTGGCATGTAGAAAAAACAATTTCAGGCCTTTTTGCGGTCAATTGAGACAAAAATCCAATAATTTTCTGGTATTTTTTTATATTAATTGCCTTTCCATCCTCATCTTTATATAATTTCATCCGAGTAGCAACTGGAGTCTTCATCTCCTTGGAATTCTACATTTCAAACCTTCTTAAAACCTCTTTGTAATATTTGTTTTGATAAATGAATGTTCCATTCCTTCCCTGTGTCATTTGTAGACCAATGAAAAACGTTAGCCCTCTGATCATTGACATTTCAAACTAATTTTTCAGGAGTTTGGAAAGCTGTCTACATAGAGCTTCATCTAATCCACCAAATATTATTTCATCGACATAAACCAACACCATCATCATTTCATTACTGGCGTTTCTTTAATAGTGATTGCTATAAACTCCCCCATGCTGAAAACCAAGCTTCCTCATGTACTGATAAAGAATTGAGTACCATGCTCTTGGTGCTTGATTTAGCCCATACAACGCCTTCCTTAGCCTGCAAAATTTTTTCTCATCCTCATGAATTAAAAAACCATATGGCTGCTCAATTTACACCTCTTATTCTAGAAACCCATTTAGAAATGAATATTTGATGTCCATCGGGAATGATTTGAACTTTATTTGCATTGTTATGGATAAAAACATCTTGATTGTCTCCAGCTGTGCTACTGGTACAAAGGCCACATCCACATCAATACCCTCTATTTGTGAGTATCATTTGACACCAGTCATGATTTGTTTAGAATCATTGCTACATCTTCGTTCATCTTGTAGCGAAATACACATATAGCCTCGATGAAGTTCTAATCTGTTGGCCTCGAAACAATCTCCCTTGTGTTGTTCTACTCAATCAGATCAAGCACTTCATTAACAGCAAAAACCCAGTTTTCATCATCAGCTGCATCAACATATCATTTCGGCTCAACCAGAGATAAGAATGATGTATACTGCAATGACTTAATTCTTCTCATCTGAACATGAGCTTCCTAATCACTAATGATATTTTGTCTATCAATTTCATCCTGGCATGGCATACTTGAAGACACAAACATTACACTTTCTGGTTCTTTATAGGTGTCTTCATCTGAATCAGCGACAACCACTTTTTCTCCTCCGGCATTGCTCACCTCCTTGTCACTTTCATCAAGAAATTGTTCGCTGTGTCATTGAGTATTCTGTTCATCTTCAACTATAGTAAACTCATTCCTCTCAAAATAAATTTCCAGCCTTTTGTTGAAGCATTTATATGCTTTGCTTTTACCTGAGTAGCCAAGGAATATCCCTTCATCTCCTCTTGACTCAAACATCATGATATTTTCATTGTTGAGAATGAAAAACATAATTAAAAAAATTCAAAAATATTTAAATGTTCGATTTCTTTACCCACCACATCTCATATGGAGTCTTTCCTTCCTTTGGACACAATAGAGCTCTTTTCTAAATATATACCAATGTCAAAACTGCATCCTTCTAAAAAATTTCTGGTAGGTTATTTTCAATAGAAATTGATTTGTACATGTTGTTGATGATCTGATTTCTCCTTTCAACTACTCTATTCTGTTGGGGAGTTCTTATTGATAAAACTTGATGCCTTATCCCGTGTTTCTCGAGATAGTCTTCCACTTGACTATTTGTGAATTATGTACCCTTATCAGTACGATACATCAGAATATTTTCCCCAAGCATCCTTTCCGGTTCCCTCCTATACTGATTAATACAACTGAACACTTATGTATTATGGGTAATGGAAAATACCCAATCCATTTTTCTATAATCATCAATGAAAAGGACATAATACCATATCCCATTTATGGCTCGGGGTGAGATCAGTCAACAAACATCAGCATGCACCAATTCGAGCACTCTGGATTATTTATGTTCCATTGGTTTGTATGTCATTCTAATGATCATCCCTTGTTGGAAAGCATCGCTCATATGAGTGCGATCATGTGATAATTTTGGAAGGTCTCTTACACCATCACACTTTACAAGATCTTCAATAGATTATTGGCATAGATGACAAAGTCTCTAATGCAAAAACTTGTTTTCTTCCTTTCTTGATAAAAGAAACATATCTTCTTCCCCACATAGAAGGTAAATATTTCCCTTTGTCCTTTTTCCCTGTAGAAAAACTACTCTATATTTCCCATTAACAACACATATCTTCTTGGTAAATCAAATATAGTGCCTAGAGTCACATAAATTACTGACACTAAGCAAGTTATGACAAAGGCCCCCTACTAACAAGATATATACACATCTCATTTTTCCCCCAATCATAGATTTTCCTGAGCCAACAATCTTCAGTCCATCATCGTTTCAAAATTTGACACTACTTATTTGACATATTTTATGTCTATATCAAGATCCTTATTGCTCGTCATATGAGATGTTGAACCACTGTTAAGGATCCACACACCAGATCAATCTAACTAGTTAAGGGAAATTTCTACCACCACATCCTTTTCATTATTTTTCTTCTTGGTCCATATTTTTTCCATCACAGTCATCATGGATTGAGACATCTATTCTTTCTCGGAGTATGATGGAATAGCTTCAACATGAAAAGCCACAAATAAATTCTGCATTTTTAACTCACATGTTGGCTTATTTATCTACTACTTGTGAACGTTTTGATTCTGATTCGGCACATACCTTTGTATGGTCTTACTACAGTACATAGCCATGTTCCCAAATCCTCACCACCAAAAATAGTGTCCTTCAAAATATGTTCTAGAAAACCATTCTCTGTTTGGATTCCACCTCTGTTCTTGTTCCTTTCGATATCTCTTGGATATGGAACACACATACTGTGAATGTCCCATCATTCCACAATAATAACACATGATATAAGGTGCTTTACTTCATGTTATTTCAGCAGTATGAGTTTCCCTTTGGGATCTTTGAATATCCAGATTTTGTTTTCTGCCCAAATAAACATTCAATCTCGGAGTGGATTCTTTTGGTATGACATTAATATTTACAGTGTTTTGTTTTCGATCAGACCCTAATTCAGTATTATCATCTGGGCCCGATTGCTGCTTCTTTCCTACTAAACTACTAGCCTACTCTATCATCGTAGCTGTCCTCTAAAGGACCTGCTTTCCCGACATCATATTGTGAATCAAAAGTTTTTCTTGAACCTTCATTTATTTTCACATACTGACCACTTCTTCTTCAGGCTCTTCAATACAAATGACTTGATATTTCACTTTTCTATTCAAGACATCGATATGTCTTTTCATTTCTTCAATCTTGATTGTATACTCACTAACTGATTCTGAGTTCCCTGATGTTGATAACATGAGTTTCTGAAATTTTTTCTTCAACTCAGACTTCTCTTCTTTCTTCTACTACATTTAGAGTTTGGCATCATGAACAACTTTGTTAGATTTCTATGTTTTTGCTCTCCAAAAATATATCTCTACAAGATCAGCCTCAAGCTCAACTTGAGTAACTATTATTCCATCAACTTAGTCTTCTTTAACCCTTGAATACATCCAAAATTCTATATAAACACTAATATTGTAGGAATTAGTAACGGGGTGTTCCTTAAAATTTTTTAATTATAATTTATTTCATTTATTAGGTGATTATGTTAGTTGATTCATCATTTTTGGGATTTGAAATATTAAAATTTTTAGTGATTTGAATTAAATTATTGATTTAATCATCCACTTATCCAAATAATAAATACGAAAATTTTTATGTAAAATAGAAAAATAAGACAATCACTAAAAAACACAAGAACACACATATAATTAAATGTGTTTATAAATATAATAGATGTAGTGGATATTAAGAAATGAGTTAGATAAAATAATTATTGAGAATTTATTATTCATTTTATATTGAAAAATTAAAACAATCTTCATTTTGAAATATCAATTTTATTCCCTTATTACTCTGCCAAAACTACATAAAACTCCTGAAAAATCTCTCAATGTTTGTTAGATTTTCATTTTCTCTCATTATAGTAAAATAGAATTTTTAAAATAAAATGGTAAGGATTCATTTTTTATATAAGAAAATAACTCCACTATAATAATTTATTGAGATAAGTTTGGATTTAATTTCGAAGTGGCATATATAATGACACGTTTATTGATGTATTTTTTTATCATTTATAAAAATTAAATATTATATAAGAAATCAAATAAATATTTAATATAATAAATAAAAAATAAGTGTCATTTTGTATAATTATTCGATATTATTTTATATTTTACTCATTATATGTATACGATCTTTAATATAGGTTTTTTCATTAGATTCACAATGATAGGTGTCTGTGACTGATTTTGTATCACCACATGGATTTTAAAATAAATTTAAATGTATGAAAAATTGAGTCTCTATGTAATGAGACATTTTTTTAAGGAAATAATTATAACCTTGACAATAAACAAATATTTTCTGCTTGTATGAATTGATTTTCAATTATAAGACATACATAGTTTCAATACATATGATATTTAATGATTGTTAATATAATCATAATTGTTTTATAAATAATTACATACACTTATTAATATTAACGTTACACATCTTAATAGTAATATGGCCCTTATGAATAGTAAGTTGACCGAATTAATGGTAACCTCACACCTGAATGTTTAACTAAAATTTAGTGATCATTGAATGGAAAATATGATCATAGTATAACTGTTGGTATATTTATAAGTCATGAGTATTTAATTATAATTTTATGATCAATTTAATTAATGAAAATATTATTTATTTTCATAAAATGTATTCAGAAATTATAATTATATTTTATTATAATTGTAATTTAATTTTATGAGGAATTGAGTAAATTTCAACGTATTATAAAAACCTGAATAGTTATAAATTTTTAATTTCTAGAATAAAATTTGATTTTATATTAAATATTAAATATATCATTTTATGAAATTTATTTTCATTTTTTAATTGTACTTATCGAAAAATGGTTCATTTGAATTTTTTGGGATTTTTCTGAAAAATTATAATTATTTAATGAATACTCAATCTCATTAATTTAATAAATATATATATATATTATAAAATAAATACAATATTACTGAAATCAATACTGACATAATCACACATAGTTATAACTCACATTCTCTATTTATTATTATTTTTTCACAATAACCATTACTATTTATTTTCATAAGAAATACAATAAAATAATGTTTACAATAATGTAAAACCCCTTCTCTCCTCCATCATATAAACCACCCTCACCCCTCTTACTCTAAAACATTTTTTATTGCCTAAATTCAGACCAAACCTCGTCCGTACGCTCATCCCCGCTTTTAAGACATGATGGACTCACCCAAAGGGAAAACCATTGTCCTTAAAGAAGATCTCAAAAGAGAAGATATCAATAAGTAAAAATACTCTTTCCTTTATTGTCATTTTATTTTCAATAAATTTTTATTTCATATACTCCCTTCACCTATAATTATACATGAAATCCTAAAAGATTAAATAAAATAAAAATAAAATATAATTATGTAATTTGTTTGGATAATTAATCATCATAATTTTTCTCCTCTACCTATCATTCTAAATATAAAAACACCATCCTTGTTGTGTCTATTTATCAACATCATGGATTATGGGTTACCAATTTCCTTCAAATACATGAAAACTAGTTATTAAAACATTTTAATGGTTGAAAAAGTTTTAATTGTGTATTATAAAACATTTATTATGTTATGGATGAAACATATTTTATAATATTAATTTATTTAGTGAATTTAGTTCATTTTTATCTAATAAAAACTGATATGATCTATACAAATATCACTAATGTTTTATGTAATTATTCTTCATAATATAGAACAACTACATGATTTATGGTGTTTTTTAAAATATTGGAATCATATAATAGAATTTCATTCCACTTGTAGATTTATTCTTACATTCAAAAGAAAATCAATTACAAATTAATTGAGGAAACCATCTAAAGAATTCTCCAAAATATATGTAAATAAAAAAAGTATTATTAATAAATGTGGGAAATTATGTTACAAATTCATCATATATAGTTTTATTAACATGAATAAGTTTATATAAAATATTAATAAAACACCTTTAACCATTATATAGGAGTTATAAACACATTTTATGTTATAGGACCCTGATTTAAGGGAATTCATAAACAAATTTCAATTTTTGGGTTATACTTCTTCTTTATTTATTATGCGCAACTATAATTATTTTTGAAATTTAATTTTTATTATATTATATAATATTGTGATTATATATATTGTATACAAATTTTCATTTCATTTTATAATTATAATTTCAAATATATTATATTTTTAATGGAGATTATATTTTAAATTATCTATTTAATTCAATTATTTTATAATGGGAAGGATTTATATGGTCTAATAGTTCTTATATTGTGATTGTGTTACATTTCTTAAGAAGTTTTTATTATTTGGGGTGGGGAATGTATCTCCCTCTAACGCATTAGGTTTGTGTATGTTGGAGGTTGGCCTATTGGTTACTCCAAGAGAAACTATGATGTATATGCCATATTCTATCCAAGAGGGTTACATTATAATGTAGTAATGAGGGTTAAAAATCATAATATATATGTGAATGTTACAATATTAAATATTTAATTCCACAAGATACAATTTTTTTTTATTATTTATGAAATAAAATGTTTCACAAATTATCTATGTTAAACTAGATTGATGTGATATATGTATTTTTGAATTTTTTTATAAGAATCGAGGTACAAACGACTTCTATTTTTATTTTATATGCCTTATTGAGATAATTTTCATCAATAAATTTTTTAAAATGTTATTAAATTAGTTCAATGATTGGTAGTAGAAACAGAGAATCCATGATAATTGTTGTGATAAATTTCCTTGATAAGATTGTATGTTTTTAATAAAAATGTTTACATTATTAAAACTTGGATATTTTTTTAGTTTAAACCGCATTTTATGAATCTTAGTTGATTCATATGAATTATTTATTAAAATTCTTAAACCCTAAATAGAAATGATATTTCAGATTTTTTGGATGTGAAATAGAGTTTAATTAACTAGTTTTTGAGATTTATAAGGATAAATCCTTTTTTTGTATCAGAGAACGAATTAGATAACATTGGAGGCTAAGATGAAAGTAATACAATACGATAAAATATATTTATCCTATATTTATGTTGAAATGATATAGTATTGGATGATTTCAATGTTTCTTCATTTATGATATTTCAATTTAAAATGTTTATCTATTTGAATAGACATGGATGCTAATGTTAGATAGAAACGATAGGCTTGTGTCTTTTTAAATAAACAACCTATAATTGGGGCATAATCCATGTAACATAAAAACGAGGACTACCAAGATAGACAATTATGATTTTAGAAAATTTTATGAGGAAACAACCTCATACATAATGTGGATCTTTTGACCTAGTGGTGCACGAAGGGTTGATTAAATACATTGAAATGACATTATATGTAATGAGATATTTTGGAGTCTTATGTTTAGTCATGGAACTTATCGCTTTGATGGAAAATAAGTAGAGTTTTGGTAAATGGAATATAAAAACAGGGGTAGAAAGGTTATTTATTCTTTGTAATGGGATAGATTTAAAAACATATTCCTTTGGAAGTATTTTATTAAGGTTGTTCGACATAAGAGGGAAAAAAATTTACTTCAATTGATGAAAAAAAGTGACGATTTAGTGGCCATGCATGATGAATATATCACCGAATTCTCAAGGTAAGCCCTAAATCATATTTTGGATCATGTTATTAAAATCAATAGTTTTACACACGATTGAAACAATGATATCAATGGTCATTATATTCCCTTTAAAAAAAGAAATGAGAAAATTTTTGTCGTGATGAGAGGGAAGAAATGCTGTATGTGGATGGTCATGCATACTTGTATAACAAGAAGATGAATAAGATTATATGGAATGTACTTTGTAATAATCAATCAATGATCTCTAATGGTATGAATTTTCAATTTCATGTAAGTGGAAAGTGTGATATAAATCACCCTATGGAATTCCATACCAAAACTGTTATGTATTTTCTATTAAGTATGCTTTGACTTACATAATGATATTTTAATGAAATTTTTCGTAATAGTAATCATTATAGGAATACAATAATGTTTTTTATTGTTTTAAAATTGTTCATTATGAAAATACCTAACACAATAAGGATTTCAATGATGGAAAGAAGTCAAATGATAAGTAGAAAGGTATCATGAGATCATTTTGCAACAGCGTCATCTGATTTCAGGCCATCCAATGAAGTTGTTTCAATTACATTGTTTGTTTAATTAGATTATTATAATGTTTTATTTGATATGTGGTCTACAAATTCCATTTATTATGATAAATTTTCTTATAGATTTCCAATTTCCCATAAATAAATGAGATCCAATCACATTTTCAAGACAAAAGGGTCAATATTAAAACAAAAAAATTATTATAATAATCATTTTATTGTTCTCTTGTGGAAATCTATTTCCTTAAAACATTATTATTTTTCATGTAGTACAATTTGATGTTTTATTTGGTATGGATTGTGTTTTTATTTATAATTCTAATATTTATTGCAGTTATAATGGATATTTATTAATGATAATATTTTAAATATTATACAAGAATTGACCTATACAATTTACAAAATATTATTAATAAGAGGAACTATAAAAAGAAAAAAATGAAGGTTATCATTCTCAACACGTTAAAAAGATAGAAAATATTCATATTTCATAGGAAAATGAATATTTGGATGCTTTTTCTGAAGATTTTCAATGTGTAATACCTCATCAGAAAGTTAAATTTACCATCAAATAATTTCTTGATACTAATCTGACTTCAAAACCCCCTTATCAAATGGATCAAATTGAACTCAGTGAATTAAAAAAATTAGTTTTAGGGGTTACATGATAATGGATTCATTCGTCCAATCACATCACCATGTGGTTCCAATATTTTATTCATTAATAATTATGATGGTTCCTTGATAATTTAGATTGATTTTTGAGAATTAAATAAATTCTCTAATAAGAATATGTTTCCACTGCCTCATAAAGATGACTGGTTTGACTTGCTCGAGGGAGCTAATTATGATTCTAATTTGACAATATATTTAGATAAACTCGTCTAATGCTAAAATAGGATGACATAACTAAGAAAAATATTTATAATCAATATTGGAATCATGTGTTTTTTATTGTTCTCTATAGTTTGAATAATTCCTCTATTATATTCATAGATCTGATGAATAAATTATTCCTTGAATATATAAATAAGTTTTATTTTTATTTTTATTGATGATATTTTGGAAGTTTTAAAAATTAATCAGGATCATGAATAAAATTTTATGAATGTCTTGAAAACTCTCTACAAAAATATGTTATTCAAGAAATTTAAAAAGATGTGATTTTGGGTGGAAAACAAATTTTTTTGGATCATTTTAAATAAGGATGGAATAAAATTTCATCTCTCCATAAAATTGGTTCATTAATGTCAATGTCAATAATATATTACAATGATTATTATTATTCATAGATTAAAAGGTTAATTTTGATGGGCTGTTAACGAAATGGCATGTTTATCTTGCCCGGCAACTAAGATAGCCCAAAAGGGGTAATATTTGATTTGATAAAATAATATATTTTTTGTTATTTGAAACTAAATATGAGATTTTTTAATGCTATAGTTTGGAACATTCCTTCATGAAATGCTGATTTTTTCATTAACATTAATTATTCAATTAATTGACTAGGTTTTGTTTGGATACAGAATGATTAGGCAGTTGCTTATGATTTAATACGACAAAAACCTCATGAGTTTGTTTATCCCACACATGATTTTGTGTTATCAAATAAGTTTTTCAAATTTAATTATTCTATGGAATAATTTATAAGGATTAAAATTGTAAATTTATTATGACCACATAAGTGTGAAGTATATATTACCATAGAATTAATTATGCATGTGAGAAGAAAATCTGTATTGAATAGATAAATGATTATGATATCATGATCAATTACTATCCTAGAAGAAAAAAAATTGTAGATGTTGCAATGAGTCGAAAAGATAATGCATCATTAACCATGTTATGTTTTTAATAAGACCTTTTGATTAATGATTTGATAAATTGTGTTTTGAAAATTTATGGTTTCAAAAATTCCATGATTTTGTTTCGGGTGTTAGTGCAATTGTACCTATTAGACATAATTAAGAATTACTTGAAAGAAGAATGAGATCTATAAAATATTTTAAAACATGATAAAATATGTTTTATTCGATAATTGAATATTGATAAATAATTTTTTATGATATTTTGAAGTGGATTATGTGTTCCTTTTTATTCATAATAGAAGAAATAATTGTTGTGTGAAGATCATAATTCTCCATTTTCGGTTAATCATGGAAGTAAAATGATGCATAGATACCTTTAATATTTTTACTAGTTGGATGTAATGAAAAGAGATATTTCATATTTTAAACATAAATTATTGATATGGCAACATGTTAAATAAAAATGAAAACTAACCAAGGGTATGATTTACCATTTCTAAGTGCCAAACTTGACATGTGAAAATATATCCATAGACATCACGGTGGGACTACCAAATATATATCAGGGTAACAATATAGTTTGGGTTAGAATTGACCAAATGAATAAAAGTATACATTTCAATCCTATTTGAGATAATTGGACTTTATATTTTCTTTCTAAAAATTAACTTAATGTGGATTGTTGTTCAAATGGGTTTCCACATTCCATTATATATAACTGTGATCCCATGTTTTCTTTTGACTTTTGTAAATGCCTTCTGATGTCATTGAGATTGAAATTAAATATTAGTTCTATATTCCCTTCTACAATATAATTGATAGATAGATGGAACAATGTAAAAATTGGTGGATATTCTTCAATACTGGTCATTAAACTAACATGGATGTTTAGATCAATATATTTATTTAATAGAGTTTTCCTATAAAAATAATTTTCATTCTAGAATAAATATTTCACCTTTTGAGGGATCTTATGAGAAGCGGTGACTAACACCAACATTTTGAGATAAATTTAGGTAAAGGAGTTTTATGGGACCATAATTATTAGATGGTGTGGCTGATAAAGTGATGATGATCACAAAACACACTACTATATGTTAGAGTAGGAAGAAGGTTATGTTGATAAAAAGTGGAAAGGATTTTCATTAATGTTTTGTTATCAAGTTTTTATAATAATCCCACCATGGAAAAATAATATGTGTTTTTCTTTGAATGGAATGTTAAGTCCACGTTTCATTGGACCATATGAAATAATTTATTAAATTGGACCATTCTCTTACTAAGGAGATTTTCCCCCATAAATATCATAGATACAGAATGTTTCCTTTGTTTCATTATTGAGAATGTAGGTGCTAAATTCAATTATTTTACTAAACACAAATGTAGTTCATCAATAAGATTACATTTCTTATGACTATAATCCTATTCAGATTCTTTGTCATAGATATAAAGTGTCATAGAATATGGTTATCAAATGGTTTATGGTTTTTTGGAAAAACCATATGGTCGGAGATGCAAATGGGAAATTTAAAATGATATGGGTCAATGGTATTCAAACATGTTCTATAAGTAAATATAATTTGTGAGGATGCAATTTACATAATTTAGGGTGAATGTAAAACAACAAGAATTTATAAAAAAATTTAAATGCATGAAACAATGAGTCTATATATAATGAAACTTGGTTTTAAGAACATAATTATAAACTATATGTAAAACTTAATTTTCCACATCAATAATTTGATTTTAAAAAAAATGGCACACATAGTTTTAATAAGTAATATATTTATATTTTTTAATGATAAACTTGATTTTTTGGTAAATAGTAACATAAACATATTAATAGTAATGTTTACATTATAAATTGTAATATAACCCTTATTAATATTAAATTGTCTTAATGAATAGTATCACCACCAATAAATGTATAAAAAAGTTTACGCATCCCATAACTGATAATATGATCATAGAATAAGTGTTGGTAATTTTTAATGACTTAAATATTTAGTTATAATATTATGATTAATTTAATATTTGAAATGAAAATTTTAATTTTAATAAATATAATCATAAATTAGTATTTTGTTGTCATATGGTTATATGAATTTTTTTTGTGACTTTGATTAATATTTCAAGGTGTTATAAAATATGTTATACTATGAAAATTAATATTTTTCAAATAAATTATTATTTTATTTTTAAAATTAAATGATAATATTTTGAATTTCTTTATGTCTACATGTAGAAAATTATTTTGGTTTATTTTTTTTTTTGTTATTTTAAAGAAATAGTTGATTTTTTTAATTGTGAAATAATGTAATTTACCATATATAGACATTATAAGTTAATTTCAATATTGATAACAAAATGGATGATGTCAGTACCCCTAATTAGAACTCACATTCTATAGTTTTTTTTCTAGTCATAAGAACCATTACAATTTCTTGTCTTGATCATCAGAATAACATAATTGTTATGATAATGGAAAACCTCCTCTTATTCACTATAAAAACCACCCCACCCCCACTTACTCTCATACCTCTAAAGATTTATGCATTGAATAAATTCATACAAATAATCATACAAAGGATATTACCCACGTCCGATACATACTTGTTTCACCAAAATTCCAAAATTAATGTCCTCAATTAGGATATCAATGAGAATAGATCAATAGGTAAAACCCTCTTTCACTTTCTATCATATCCATTTTATTTATTTTATTTTATTAGTCTCTCATATCCTTCCAATATAAAATAATCATTAAATGATTTATTATATTATTTAAACATTCTTTTTACCATGATTATGTAAAATTCAATATCATAATTCTTCTCATCTCCCTCTCATTGTAAAAATTAAAATCATCGTCTTTGATGTGTTGATTCACCTACATCTTGGATAATATATTTTATATTTACATTTATTCCATAAAATTATTATTATAAAACGATTTTAATGGTTGAAAATTTTTTAATAAGTATTTTATAAACCCTTTTATGTTCTAGAATTTACACACACACATATATATATTATATATTTATACGTAAGAAAACTATTTTCTGATTATTGATGAACCACCAAAATGATCTATATGAATACCATTGCTGTTTTTTCTAATGATTCATAATAATATAAGATTAAAATTATTTATGATATCATTTAATAATTTTGAATCATAATAATACAATTTGATTCCACTTCTAGAGATTCACATACATTTGAAATTAAAATTCTTTATGAATCAAGTATGGAAACCATGTAAAGAATGCAACCAAAAAAATTGATTGAACAAAGTTATATTAATAAATTGGTGGTGTGATTTTTAAAATGATCGTATATGGTGTTATAAACATGAATATATTTCATGAAAATATTAATAACTATTTTTTAAACATTTTATAACATGTATAAAAACATTTTATGTAAGATGAATCAGCAGAAAGGGAAATGATATCCCGATTTCCATTCATTGGATTAACCTTCTCATTATCTATTTTCCAGTACTATGATTATTTTTGAAATTTAATTTTTATTAGATTATGTTTTTTATAAGGAATTACAGGTTATACATACATTCCTTTCAATTTTTTAATTATCACATCATATATATTTTATTTCTAAGGGATATTCCATAAAAAATCCTCTTTTAATTTATATTATTGTTGATGATAATGATTTAAATCATGTATGAATTCAGGATTTATGATTATGATTTGTTTATTTGGAATTATTTATGATGAACTGTGGTACCAATATCTCCCTCTAACTGCTTTATTATGTGTATGTTGGAGGTTGGCTGTTGGAATAATTCAACTATATCTGAGATATGTTACATTATAAGGTAGTTGTGAGGGTTACATTATAAGGTATCTGTGAGGGATAAAAATCAATAGGTAGCTATAAGTGTTATAATATTATGTAATTAATTACTGATATATAAATTATGTTTTATTTATGTTTTATGGAAATCTCATGCATTAAAAGTAAGTAAAACATACTTTATGAGTGGGATGTAATCCTTTGTAAAAGGATTTTTAAAACTATTCATATATTTAAAGTTCATATACTTTTTTAATATCTCGTATAGAAGATATTGTGAACATCCAATGTTTTAAAAAAATTACAATTTTCACGGATGGTTAACATAATTGGAGAAGACTAAAAAAAATGGTTCAATGACTATTCATGACAACATTTCATGTATTAAATAAAATAATTTGTATTATGAAAATATGGATATTATTTTTATAATTTACCAGTATTGTATTCATGTGGTTTGATATATATTAATTTTGTCTTAACAATCTAAAACCCTAAAACTATAATATCATTTGAAATTTGATGAAGTGAAATATAGTTAAATTAACTAAATTACATAATAATTAACATTGGGTCCATATAGTTGGTATTATAGATTGGTTTATATTACATTACGGGTTAAAATGTTTTAATATAATAACAAAAAAAGTGTTTTTAACTTTCGTTTTATGATAAAAATACATATAATTATAAGATTACTATATTTTTTAATATAAAATATATCTATTTACAATGGTTTTCGATGATAAAAAAGAAATAGAAAATTAGATGGATCCAAGTGGCTTATATCTTTACGAATCCACAACCTAGAAAGGTAGGGATTTGAACAAAATATTTTATTATAGCAATGATTCAGTTGATGGAGAAAATAAATTTTAAGGGAATCCATTCAAGAGAAAAACTATGACTTCCAAAACAGATCATGATGATACTGGATCATTTTATGAGCAAACACACCGCTAATTTTATTGTTTCTTCTGACCCCATGGTTGATGAAGGATTGATTAAATCTTTAGAAAAGTTATTCAATTTCATGGGTTGTTTGGATAACCAATTTATTAGTCTTACAATTTGTCATTTTTAAGGTGAATCTAACTACTTGTGGTCAATGGTCATGAATAATAGGAATAGTGAGGATATTTATTCCATGGAATGGGTTTAATTTAAAAATATTTTCCTTGAAAATTATTTTCATAAGGTTGTTTGAATTTGGACGGAATATAAATTTCATAAATTGAATTAAATGTAATAGGATTCTGTGGAAATGTTTTAATGATGATTCACCCAATTGGAATGGTATTCTCCAAATTACAGTTGAAATCTTCATAGAAAAATCCATTATTCCCTTGATAGAATCCATGATATCAATGGGAATTAGATTCCCATTAATTCAAAAGTTATGGGAAACATGTATTATTTGATGAGTGGTTAAAAATGGTGTATTTTGATGATCATGGGTCCATTTACATGAATTATAAGTATCAGTGTAGATAAAATACGATGGGTAAGAATACGCCAATAAAATATGAAGGTTATAACGTTTAGTTTGCAGTTTGTGAAAAGTGTGGTAAAAATCACCATGAGTAAGGCCTGACCAAAACTAAGATGTTTTTTTAAATTGGTTAGTTTATAAATATGGACCGATATCGAAATAAAAAATATATTTTTATTAATTGAGATAAGAAGTTTATTAGTAGTTTTAAATTTATTGAGAAGGTTCATTATGAATATACCTTTCTAAAGAAAAATAACAAAGGTGGGAAAAAGACCAACTATAAAAAGAAATGGGTAGTTGGATCCTTTGGGACCACCTCAAAAAATTTCGGTCCCTACAATAAAGTGGTATCTGGTATATTGATTTTTTAACTTGATTTTTCTAATGTATTATTTGATATGAGGTCCAAACATTTATTTGATTGTCAGAAGAATTCTTATAATTTTGAAATTTCACATTATAAAATGAGTCCAGAACATATGGGTGAATCCGCATGGGAAAACATTACAAGAAAAATGCATTATAAGAGTAATTATTTAGATTTAATTGTAAACACATTACTAGAAATACTTTTTTATTTTTCCATAGTAGAGTTTGATATCATACTAGGTATATATTGACATTCTATTTGACATGTTAAGATTTATTATAGTGCTAAAGAAGTTATTTTTCAAAATTAGTTTTAATTTAAATAGAAGAATGAACCTATACAATTTTATCCCTATTTGGATGGTGTTAAACTGTTAAAATATGGAAATGATTTTTATATTTCTCATATAATTAATAAAGGGAACTGTTCAAGTAAATAATGTACTGGTGGTAAATGAATACATGTATGATTTTATTGATGAGTGGCATAGTGTTATACCAGATCAGAAAGTTGAATTTAATATATTATTAATTCCTAATACTAATGAAATTTTAAAACCCCTTATCAAATTGTTAAAATAAAACTTCTAGAATTTAAAAAATAGTAACATGGGTTTCTTGATAATTTATTTATTCATCATTGATCATCACCATAGCTGCTTTTAGTTTGTTCGTTCCAAAGAAGTATGGTTCTAGTGGAATTTTTATTGACTATAATGCTTTCAATGACAATAATATTAATAATTACTATCTATTGCAACAAATTAATTACATGTTTGACCATCTTGAGGGAGCATATCATTTTTCTAAAATTTACTATATTTCCAGATACCATCAACTAATGGTGAATAAATAGGATATCCCGAAAAAAATGTTTGTACTACATTTGAGAAATATGATTTCGTAGTTTTTCCATTTAATTTGAAAATTGCTCTTTAGGTATTCATGGATCATATGAATAGAATATTATTTCAATATCAGGATAAGTTTTTTATTATCTTTTGATAATATATTTTACTAATAAAATGTTACGAGTATCATGAAAACATTTGGAAATGGTATTGAAAACTCATAAATAAAATATGTTATATGTGAAATTTATAAAATGGGTTTTTTCATTGAAAAAAATTTCTTTTAAATGGGAAATTGACAAAGAATGTGGAATAAAAATTTATCCCAATAAAATAATATTGGTTTATGAATGGATAATTACTTAAAATGTTTCATAAATTGATATTTTTAAGTAATAGACAATCATTACTGAGTAATTATTAAAAAAAACTTTCTTGGTTATCTAGCCTACTAAGTTCACACAGAATGTGTTAAATTAGTGTATATTGTAACGCCACGACCCCAGCTACCCAGAGTCGGTGCATTACTTCGTAACATTGGCATGATCACAAAAGATCAAGTCTCGAAAGACCGATTAGTTTAGTAGCCTTGGAAACACTAGATACATTCGTAAACGTTACATTACATCATAAAGTGAAAAAACTACAATAACAAAGTCTCCATAGTCCACACTCATATCCTCTTCTGACAATCCCTGCAGGTCATTCATAATATACTTCTTCACATCCTGGAAAATATTAAAACATTGAAAGGGGTGACCTTAGATGCTCAGTAAGGATAACAATATTGAGGAAGCTTTCATAAATTAACATTAACATTTAAGGCAATGTATAACTAAAACAAAAGCCTTTTTAAACTTGAACTTCAGCATAATATGGAAAAAATAAAATTAAATAATGCCATTTACTTACTCACATGTATATTCTACTAGTCGAATAATCACATGAAATATCAATAACCACTTTCATAATGAGGGAATGTATAATGCTAGATATTCTGAAACATTTGTCAAGCCCTCGGCCAAGACGTCTAAAATGAATAAGGCCTCGGCCAAAACCATAAATCCAATTGGGAAAGGGCCTCGGCCAATTCCACATCTAGTTGTCTCATGAGACCTACCGATGCATCGAGGAGCTATAGCGGGCTCCACCCGTCACTTATTAAGTCCAATACATTCCTCATATGAATAGGTTTAAACATATCATAAACCATAACATAATCGTATCACATAAAACATGGATAAAGGAAACATAACATTTCAATATTTCAATCAGAAGATATCAATACAACACATTGATATAATAAAAATTCTTTCAAAACCATTTTCAATACCAAAATAAAAGAAAAGTATAACATGGTATTTATTTTTCATTAAAAAATGTATGGCTTGAAGAGGAAGCCGAAACTCAAATAGTGGTCACTGCGGTGGAGAATTCGTTGTCACCGCATATGTACGGAAATAAAAACATTCCCTTTTTGTCGTTTAGTAAAATGCTTCGTATAAAAAGAATCCCTTTGAAAGAATGTAAAAGTCAAAGGGGTTTATACACTGTACAAAAGAAATTTGTGTATAAAACAAAATATGCCTCAATGAATAGAGATTGAGACGAAGTCCCTTAAAAAGATCATTTTTAAATAAAATATATCTATCATGTTTATTCACTATATTTACACATAAAGAAAGTATAAATACAATATACGACATAATAATATCATGACATAATTTGAAAGTAGGAGATTAACCCAAAAAATGGAAGTTGGGTTATGAAATTCCCTTACCTCGTGTCCGACTTGACTCAACCGTCCTTTAACCTCCTGAATAATAAACTAGAGTTAATATCTACCTTATTAAGAACCATTTTCAATTTAATTATCCTTTTTATATCACTTATTACAATGTTATGAACATTATTTAATTATTTATGTTAATAACGGTCGTTTTGTCGATCATTGGTACTTGAGTCAATAATAAACTTCTTATAATTACAAGTTGTTCATGTGGTGAAATATCCATTCTATCCCGAATTATATTCCTCATGTAGTTATCATATATATCATATATATCCAGTATATACATTCATTCATAATATTACGTAACATTTAGAGGTAAGAAATGAAATGCACCATTCATGGAGATGGTAAGCCGTACGTACGCATGAACGCTACTTTCATTTCTATTTCGTATTTAATGGAATGAAATCATAATGATATAAAAATATAATATAATTCCAGTATAATATATCATATAATATCATTTACTCCATCCTTTATACATCCCACATATGGCATTAACGATTCACATCACTTTGAGGGGGCGGTAGTCCGCACTTCCTAAAATGAAATTATCGCGTTTACCCATAATGGAAATCATAAAGTATGCCATAAATGAGAAATACAGAAGCATAAGGAAAACATAATCATATTATATATCATATATAAATATTGTGACATCTTAATGGCCACCTTTGAAGGTGTTTTATGAGTGTTGAACAATCATCGTTTCATGAGGCAGAAATTCACCATCCACAGAAACCGTATGTTCTTTAACCATTAGATGTAGGTGTGTGTAAGTGTAGATCTAATCCATCTTATAACAACATCCTAGTATATTGAGGATACTGGTTTTGTTACAATAGAAATGAATAAAAAGAGTTTAGGAGGTTGGATAAGAAAAATAAAACAAAACAACATTAGAGAAGACATTACCTCAAAATCTGGCAATTCTTTTTGATTTGAGCCAAAGGCTTTCTTGGGAAGAGTTCTGCCCAAAGTGAGGCTTCTAGGAGTAAGAGGGGGAAGTTCAGAGAGTATTTGGGAAGAGGTTGGCCGAGCCAAATGGCTTGAAAGTGTGAATGTGGTGGTAGAGGTGGGGGCCTTTTATAAGTGGAGAGGAGGGGAACTCTTGGAAAGTAAAGAAAAGTCACTTTATTATAAAATGAGTTTCGGATTTTAGAAGTCCCACACTTATATAATTCGAGGATAAGGTGATAAGGGTTCGAAATATCCTCATCCAATAGGCTTTGGACAAGTGTATGCCTTAGATTTTGCATTATCTTCTCATTTTATTTAAATCGTTAATTAATGAGGTCATCGCTGCATCATCATGATGTCGTAACTAATTTAATTTATCTAATGTTTAAAAATTATAAAAAAAATACTATAATGTAGGAAATCTTTTTATATTTCTAATGAATATTTTTAGTCAAAATTTGGTCTTGTGTAACCCCACTTAAAAACTGTTTTAGTAAAAAAACTCATGTTTGTATCAATTTAATTTTAACATTAAATAAATCTATATTAATGTCATTTTCCAACCAAAGTGGCTCCATGGGGTCCCCAAGTTGACCCATGGGTTGTCTTGGTCGGCCATGACTCATCCAATAGGATTATGACAAGTGTAAAGCTCATCTCATATTATTAAAACATTATTTTTACCTTAAACTACACTAATTACCTCTAATCGTGATTAAGAACTTAAAAGTTACTATTCACCAAAAAATTATTTTAATCTCATTGAACCACATTTTACATATTAATGAAAACCATGTATGTAGGATTTTAAAAAATCTAATCACAGAAGTGGTAATATTTCATTTTAACAAAAAATCAGTTTTTAACAACCACTTAGTTGTTTCACTATTCATCAAAAATTAAGGTTTTTCAGAATAAGGCCAAAATTTCACCCTAATCTATAATTGATATTATGAATTCAAAAATGATGTCTATTTTACAAAATTACAAACATATAAGTTGCATTAATTAATTTTATAATTAATTCCCGCTGTTACAACAATTAGCGTGTTTTTAAGAAATAATTTATATCAAAAGATTTGCAATTGTTTATGTCCAATTTCAATGTTAAATTAATTCTAATGACCACCATTGGATAAAATGGTAAAAATATATTCTAATTATACTTAAAAACCAATAAATAGTATAATTTATCACTATAAATTATTTTGATTAAAAAAGTGGTTTTTAAGTATTTTTTCACTATTCATAAAAAATTAGAAGTGCTCAGAAAAATACCAAAAATTCAACATAGGCTAATTTTGATATTCCGAATCCAAAAATGAAGTCCATTTTGATAAATAAAATTTATAAAATTTCAAAAAGTAGTTATTACTATTCACAACGGCTAGTTTAATTAGTTTTGGTGTGTGTTAGAGCTCGAGGTTGCGTACAACACACACTATTTCATTATTCGAAGGGAAACGTATCATGGAAGCTTGGGGTGTTACATTCTCCACTCCTTCAATAAATTGCGTCCTCGCAATTTGTAATTTTTCTTTGAAAATAAAAGGTTGAAAATTGAAAATACCTTTGTGGAAAACCCACATCAGAAATAACGTTAATAAATATATAACATTAAAAGAAAGCAAGATAAGTACAAAGGTCACCCGAGATAGCCCATTCTAGGATTCTATGAAAATATGGATATGGAGGAGAAACAAACCATCAAGGTCTGATGGAGAGTTATAGAAAACAGGATTTGGAGAAAGTTTAACTACAAGAAAATCACAAATTGGTGATTGGTTAAACGATCATTGATTCCCCAGTAGGAAAAGTTAACGGACAACATTTTTGTTTTAAGATACCTTTTATAATGTTGAGGAATTTATTTGGGAGATTTACTAAGAACGTAAGGGAATATACATACTTGTCATGTAGACTTTCATTCTTTAATAAATTTTTACCACAAACCCATCTTTCACTCTAAAAGGTAATACAACTCAAAAATATTATACTTATCCTAATTGTATAAGGTTCCAAATGTTAAAACATACAATTTAGATTAGTAAAAATATTTTGTAATAACCAGGGACTTCTTGTAGGCTAGTGGTAGGAAATAAAGGCCTGTCGCACTATGATTGTGGGTTCGATTCCTGCAGCTTTGTCTGACGCGACGGGTTATGCCCCACCCTGCAGGTTATCCTTTTCCTAAAACTATAGTATCATAATTTTTCGAAAAATAATCTTCATAAATTTTTTAACCTTAAACAATACTATCAAAAGATAAACTTAATCCACTCCAACCTTTATAGTTATCCAAAATACTTCTGTCCATCTCACAGTCCAAATTTTATAAGGAAGGTAAACATAATGAAGGTCCTTTTTTCCACGTAACAACATGTGAACACCTTCATCATGTATTCTTTTTAAACATACTGAATTACCATGATCCTTTATTCCTTATTGAATACTAGATATAATCCTTCTATCCAAAAATGTATACAAATCATCAATCAGTTTCAAGGAAGTTAAGAATATCCAATATAATTTATCCAAATGAATCACGTCTTATTCCAAAATCACTATCTCGGTATCAGAACAATATTATGGTTTATCTTTCTCTCAACCATATATATTCCAAAAATTTAACCTACTGTGGAGTCACTTTTCTTGGTTCCACACAATCTCAAGTCCTTGATGAAATAGTACTGCAGTACAATCCTTATATACACCATAATTATTATAACCAGTACATCATTGATACAACAATTAAATTACAAAATTCGTTAATAAAAACATAAGAACTCTAATCATTACTCCTCATCTGTGGTAGTATCATAACTTGATTATTATCCAATAACATCATTTGGGGCATACTATGATGATTTGGACATTGGTTTGCATAGTGTCCCCAATCCTTGCAGAAGAAGCATTGTACATTTGAAACCATTTTCTTACCCTTGCAGTCACGCACTCTGTGTCCTTTTTCTCTACACTTATAACAAACTCCCATTCCCTTTAGGCAAGTTCCATGATGTTTCTTCCCACAATTACCACATATTGGAAAATTCTTCATTCCCCCCATCCCTTTATCCATCATTCTCTCTTCCATCCCATTCATCTCTTGCTTCGCTTCAAAGCCATAGGACTCAGATAATTCTTTACTTATCTTATTAACACATGATACTATTTCTTCATATGTTGATAACACATGGGAGACTATTTCCCTTCGAAATGATGGCTTAATACCGTGAAAGATACGATACTTCTTACTCTATGGATCATACGTATTGCAGGAGTTCAAATTCCTTCTACTGGGCGCCATTTCTATACAATGGCATAAACTATATTAGTTTATGAATCAAAATACATAATTCCATACTTATAAAATACTTAACATAAATTGAACTATTTATGGATATAATCCATAATCATAAAAAGGTTTTCTTTGAGGAAGTATATACTCATAACCGTTCATAGTGGTTTGTAAAGAAAACGAGAATTATCCTAAGAATATCCCCCGGGAGTGTCGTAACCAAGAGTGCAGCAAGGCCCGTTGTCGTGCACCAGTTCCCGTTTGAGTCTAGCTCAAAGCGGTGTTTTCGGGTTTTACACCTAGGTACATCTGTGCCAGAGCCGCCTCTACCTGCTCGTATCCAGACAGGGATGTATTGGTCGGAAAACTCACAACATCTCTACAATACCAAAATTCTAGGAAGTTATTCTATACTAATTCTCAAAGTCTATCTTCGGGCTATGTGCTCTAATCAGAGTTTATCTAAATCTAGCTTCCAAGGCTAGTACTAAACTGCCTCTGATACCAACTGTAACGCCCCGACCCCATCTACCCAGAGTCGGTGCATTACTTCGTAACATTGGCATGATCACAAAAGATCAATTCTCGAAAGACCGATTAGTTTAGTAGCTTTGGAAACACTAGATACATTCGTAAACGTTACATTACATCATAAAGTGAAAAAACTACAATAACAAAGTCTCCATAGTCCACACTCATATCCTCTTCTGACAATCCCTACCGGTCATTCATAAAATACTTCTTCACATCCTGGAAAATATTAAAACATTGAAAGGGGTGAGCTCAGATGCTCAGTAAGGATAACAATATTGAGGACGCTTTCATAAATAAACATTAACATTTAAGGCAATGTATAACTAAAACAAAAGCCTTTTTAAACTTGAACTTCAGCATAATATGGAAAAAATAAAATTAAATAATGCCATTTACTTACTCACATGTATATTCTACTAGTCGAATAATCACATAAAATATCAATAACCACTTTCATAATGAGGGAATGTATAATGCCAGACATTCTGAAACATTTTTTCAAGGCCTCGGCCAAGACGTCTAAAATGATTAAGGCCTCGGCCAAAACCATAAATCAAATTGGGAAAGGGCCTCGGCCAATTCCACGTCTAGTTGTCTCATGAGACCTAACGATGCATCGAGGAGCTATAGCGGGCTTCACCCGTCACTTATTAAGTCCAATACATTCCTCATATGAATAGGTTTAAACATATCATAAACCATAACATAATCGTATCACATAAAACATGTATAAAGGAAACATAACATTTCAATATTTCAATCACAAGATATCAATACAACACATTGATATAATAAAAATTCTTTCAAAACCATTTTCAATACCAAAATAAAAGAAAAGTATAACATGGTATTTATTTTTCATTAAAAAAGGTATGGCTTGAAGAGGAAGCCGAAACTCAAATAGTGGTCACTGCGGCAGAGAAGTCGTTGTCGCCGCATATGTAAGGAAATAAAAACATTCCCTTTTTTCGTTTAGTAAAACGCTTCGTATAAACACATTCCTTTTGAATAAATGTAAAAGTCAAAGGGGTTTATACACTGTACAAAAGAAATTTGTGTATAAAACAAAATATGCCTCAATGAATGGAGATTGAGACGAAGTCCCTCAAAAAGATCATTTTTAAATAAAATATATATATTATGTGTATTAACTATATGTACACATAAAGAAAGTATAAATACAATATACGACATAATAATATCATGACATAATTTGAAAGTAGGAGATTAACCCAAAGAATGGATGTTGGGTTATGAAATTCCCTTACCTCGTGTCCGACTTGACTCAACCATTCTTTAACCTCATGAATAATAAACTAGAGATAATATCTACCTTATTAAGAACCATTTTCAATTTCATTATCCTTTTTATATCACTTATTACAATGTTATGAACATTATGTAATTATTTATGTTAATAACGGTCGTTTTGTCGATCTTTGGTACTTGAGTCAATAATAAACTTCTTATAATTACAAGTTGTTCATGTGGTGAAATATCCATTCTATCCCGTATTATATTCCTGATGTAGTTATCATATATATCATATATATCCAGTATATACATTCATTCATAATATTACGTAACATTTAGAGGTAAGAAATGAAATGCACCGTTCATGGAGACGGTAAGACGTACGTACGCATGAACGCTACTTTCATTTCTATTTCGTATTTAATGGAATGAAATCATAATTATATAAATATATAATATAATTCCAGTATAATATATCATATAATATCATTTAATCCATCCTTTATACATCCCACATATGGCATTAACGATTCACATCACTTTGAGGGGGCGATAGTCCACACTTCCTAAAATGAAATTATCGTGTTTACCCATAATGGAAATCATAAATTATGCCATAAATGAGAAATACAGAAGCATAAGGAAAACATAAACATATTATATATCATATATAAATATTGTGACATCTTAATGGCCACCTTTGAAGGTGATTTATGAGTGTTGAACAATCATCATTTCGTGAGGCAGAAATTCTCCATCCACAGAAACCGTATGTTCTTTAACCATTAGATGTAGGTGTGTGTAAGTGTAGCTTGAATCCTTCTTATAAAAACATCCTAGTATATTGAGGATACTGGTGTTGTTACAAAAGAAATGAATAAAAAGATTTTAGGGGGTTGGAGAAGAAAAATAAAACAAAACAACATTAGAGAAGACATTACCTCAAAATCGGGTAATTCTTTTTGATTTGAGCCAAAGGCTTCCTTGGGAAGAGTTCTGCCCAAAGTGAGGCTTCTAGGAGTAATAGGGGGAAGTTGGGAGAGTATTTGGGTAGAGGTTGGCCGAGCCAAATGGCTTGAAAGTGTGAATGTGGTGGTAGAGGTGGGGGCCTTTTATAAGTGGAGAGGAGGGGCACTCTTTGAAAGTAAAGAAAAGTCACATTATTATAAAATGCGTTTCGGATTTTAGAGGTCCCACACTTATATAATTCTAGGATAAGGTGATAATGGTTCGAAATCTCCTCATCCAATAGGCTTTGGACAAGTGTAAGCCTTAGGGTTTTCATTATCTTCTCATTTTATTTAAATCGTTAATTAATGAGGTCATCGCTGCATCATCATGATGCCGTAACTAATTTAATTTATCTAATGTTTAAAAATTATAAAAAAAATACTATAATGTAGGAAATCTATTTAGATTTCTAATGAATATTTATAGTCAAAATTTGGACTTGTGTAACCCCACTTAAAAACTGTTTTAGTAAACAAAACTCATGTTTGTGTCAATTTAATTTTAACATTAAATAAATCTATATTAATGTCATTTTCCAACCAAAGTGGCACCATGGGGTCCCCAAGTTGACCCATGGGTTTTCTTGGTCGTCCATGACTCATCCAATAGGAGTAGGACAAGTGTAAAGCTCATCTCATATTATTAAAACATTATTTTTACCTTAAACTACACTAATTACCTCTAATCGTGATTAAGATCTTAAAAGTTACTATTCACCAAAAAATTATTTTTGTCTCATTGAACCACATTTTACTTCTTAATGAAAACCATGTTTTTCGGATTTTTGAAAATCAAATCACAGAAGTGGTAATATTTCATTTTAACGAAAAATCAGTTTTTAACCACTTAGTGGTTTCACTATTCATCAAAAATTGAAGTTTTTCAGAATAAGGCCAAAATTTCACCCTAAGATATAATTGATATTCTGAATTCAAAAATGATGTCTATTTTACAAAATTCCAAACATATAAGTTGCATGAATTAATTTTATAATTAGTTCCCGCTGTTACAACAAATAGCGTGTTTTTAAGAAACAATTTATATCAAAAGATTGGCAATTGTTTATGTCCAATTTCAATGTTAAATTAATTCTAATGACCAAAATTGGATAAAATGGTAAAAATATATTCTAATTATACTTTAAAACCACTAAATATTATAATTTATCACTATAAATTATTTTGATTAAAAAATTTGTTTTTAAGTATTTTTTCACTATTCATAAAAAATTAGAAGTTCTTAGAAAAATACCAAAAATTCAACATAGGCTAATTTCGATATTCCAAATCCAAAAATGAAGTCCATTTTGATAAATGAAATTTATAAAATTTCAAAAAGTAGCTATTACTATTCACAACGGCTAGTTTAATTAGTTGTGGTGTGTGTTAGAGCTCGAGGTTGCGTACAACACACACTATTGCATTATTCGAAGGGAAACGTATCGTGGAATCTTGGGGTGTCACATTCTCCCCTCCTTCAATAAATTGCGTCCTCGCAATTTGAAATTTTACTTTGAAAATAAAAGGTTGAAAATTGAAAATACTTTTGTGGAAAACCCGCATCGGAAATAAGGTTAATAAATATATAACATTAAAAGAAAGCAAGATAAGTACAAAGGTCACCCGAGATAGCCAATTCTAGGATTCTATGAAAATATGGATATGGAGGAGAAACAAACCATCAAGGTCTGATGGAGAGTTATAGAAAACAGGATTAGGAGAAAGTTTAACTACAAGAAAATCACAAACTGGTGATTGGTTAAACGATCATTGATTCCACAGTAGGAAAAGTTAACCGACAACATTTTTTTTAAGTTACCTTTTATAATGTTGAGGAATTTATTTAGGAGATTTACTATGAACGTAAGGGAATATACATACTTGTCATGTAGACTTTCATTCTTTAATAAATTTTTACCACAAACCCATATTTCACTCTAAAAGGTAATACAACTCAAAAATATTATACTTATCATAATTGTAAAAGGTTCCAAATGTTAAAACATACCATTTAGATTAGTAAAATTATTTTGTAATAACCAGGGACTTCCTGTAGGCTAGTGGTAGGAAATAAAGGCCTGTCGCACTATGATTGTGGGTTCGATTCCTGCAGCTTTGTCCGACGCGACGGGTTATGCCCCACCCTGTAGGTTATCCTTTTCATAAAACTATAGTATCATAATTTTCCATAAATAATCTTCATAATTTTTTTTAACCTTAAACAATACTATCAAAAGATCAACTTAATCCACTCCAACCTTTATAGTGATCCAAAATACTTCTGTCCAACTCACAGTCCAAATTTTATAAGGAAGGTAAACATAATGAAGATCCTTTTTTTCCACGTAACAACATGTGAACACCTTCATCATGTATTCTTTTTAAACATACTGAATTACCATGATCCTTTATTCCTTATTGAATACTAGATATAATCCTTCTATCCAAAAATGTATACAAATCATCAATCAGTTTCAAGGAAGTTAATAATATCCAATATAATTTATCCAAATCAATCACGTCTTATTCCAAAATCACTATCTCGGTATCAGAACAATATTATGGTTTATCTTTCTCTCAACCATATATCTTCCAAAAATTTAACCTACTGTGGAGTCACTTTTCTTGGTTCCACAAAATCTCAAGTCCTTGATGAAATAGTACTGCAGTACAATCCTTATATACTCCATAATTATTATAACCAATACATCATTGATACAACACTTAAATTACAAAATTATTTAATAAAAACATAAGAACTATAATCATTACTCCTCATATGTGGTAGTATCATAAATTGATTATTATCCAATAACATCATTTGGGGAATACTATGATGATTTGGGCATTGGTTTGCGTTGTGTCCCCAATCCTTGCAGAAGAAGCATTGTACATTTGAAACCATTTTCTTACCCTTGCAGTCACGCACTTTGTGTCCTTTTTCTCTACACTTATAACAAACTCCCATTCCCTTTAGGCAAGTTCCATGATGTTTCTTCCCACAATTACCACATATTGGAAAATTCTTCATTCCCCTCATCCCTTTAGCCATCATTCTCTCTTCCATCCCTTTCATCTCTTGCTTCGCTTCAAAGCCATAGGACTCAGATAATTCTTTACTTATCTTATTAACACATGATACTATTTCTTCATATTTTGATAACACATGGGAGACTATTTCGCTTCGAAATGTTGGCTTAATACCGTGAAAGATACGATACTTCTTACTCTTTGGATCATACGTATTGTTGGAGTTCACATTCCTTCTACTGGGCGCCATTTCTATACAATGGCATAAAGTATATTAGTTTATGAATCAAAATACATAATTCCACACTTATAAAATACTTAACATAAATTGAACTATTTATGGATATAATCCATAATCATAAAAATGTTTTCTTTGTGGAAGTATATACTCATAACCGTTCATAGTGGTTTGTAAAGAAAACGATAATTATCCTAAGCATATCCCCCGGGAGTGTCGTAACCAAGAGTGCAGCAAGGCCCGTTGTCGTGCACCAGTTCCCGTTTGAGTCTAGCTCAAAGCGGTGTTTTCGGGTTTTACACCTAGGTACATCTGTCCCATAGCCGCCTCTACCTGCTCGTATCCAGACAGGGATGTATTGGTCGGAAAACTCACAACATCTCTACAATACCAAAATTCTAGGAAGTTATTCTATATTAATCCTCAAAGTCTATCTTCGGGCTATGTGCTCTAATCAGAGTTTATCTAAATCTAGCTTCCAAGGTTAGTACAAAACTGCCTCTGATACCAACTGTAACGCCCCGACCCTAGCTACCCAGAGTCGGTGCATTACTTCATAACATTGGCATGAGCACAAAAGATCAAGTCTCGAAATTCCGATTAGTTTAGTAGCCTTGGAAACACTAGATACATTCGTAAACGTTACATTACATCATAAAGTGAAAAAACTACAATAACAAAGTCTCCATAGTCCACACTCATATCCTCTTCTGACAATCTCTGCAGGTCATTCATAAAATACTTCTTCACATCCTGGAAAATATTAAAACATTGAATGGGGTGATATCAGATGCTCAGTAAGGATAACAATATTGAGGATTCTTTCATAAATAAACATTAACATTTAAGGCAATTTATAACTAAAACAAAATCCTTTTTAAACTTGAAATTCAGCATAATATGGAAAAAATAAAATTAAATAATGCCATTTACTTACTCACATGTATATTCTACTAGTCGAATAATCACATGAAATATCAATAACCACTTTCATAATGAGGGAATGTATAATGCTAGACATTCTGAAACATTTTGTCAAGGCCTCGGCCAAGACGTCTAAAATGATTAAGCCTCGGCCAAAACCATAAATCAAATTGGGAAAGGGCCTCGGCCAATTCCACGTCTAGTTGCCTCATGAGACCTACCGATGCATCGAGGATCTATAGCGGGCTCCACCTGTCACTTATTAAGTCCAATACATTCCTCATATGAATAGGTTTAAACATATCATAAACCATAACATAATCGTATCACATAAAACATGGATGAAGGAAACATAACATTACCATATTTCAATCACAAGATATCAATACAACACATTGATATAATAAAAATGCTTTCAAAACCATTTTCAATACCAAAATAAAAGAAAAGTATAACATGGTATTTATTTTTCATTAAAAAAGGTATGGCTTGAAGAGGAAGCCGAAACTCAAATAGTGGTCACTGCGGCGGAGAAGTCGTTGTCGCTGCATATGTACGGAAATAAAAACATTCCATTTTTGTCATTTAGTAAAACGCTTCGTATAAAAAGATTCCTTTTGAATAAACGTAAAAGTCAAATGGGTTTATACACTGTACAAAAGAAATTTGTGTATAAAACAAAATATGCCTCAATGAATGGAGATTGAGACGAAGTCCCTTAAAAAGATCATTTTTAAATAAAATATATCTATTATGTGTATTCATTATATGTACACATAAAGAAAGTATAAATACAATATACGACATAATAATATCATGACATAATTTGAAAGTAGGAGATTAACCCAAAGAATGGAAGTTGGGTTATGAAATTCCCTTACCTCGTGTCCGACTTGACTCAACCGTTATTTAACCTCCTGAACAATAAACTAGAGTTAATATCTACCTTATTAAGAACCATTTTCAATTTCATTTTCCTTTTTATATCACTTATTACAATGTTATTAACATTATGTAATTATTTATGTTAATAACGGTCGTTTTGTCGATCTTTGGTACTTGAGTCAATAATAAACTTCTTATAATTTCAAGTTGTTCATGTGGTGAAATATCCATTCTATCCCGAATTATATTGATGATGTAGTTAACATATATATCATATATATCCAGTATATACATTCATTCATAATATTACGTAACATTTAGAGGTAAGAAATGAAATGCACCGTTAATGGAGACAGTAAGCCGTACGTAAGCATGAACGCTAATTTCATTTCTATTTCATATTTAATGGAATTAAATCATAATTATATAAATATATAATATAATTCCAGTATAATATATCATATAATATCATTTACTCCATCCTTTATACATCCCACATATGTCATTAACGATTCACATCACTTTGAGGGGGCGGTAGTCCGCACTTCCTAAAAGGAAATTATCGCGTTTACCCATAATGGAAATCATAAAGTATGCCATAAATGAGAAATATAGAAGCATAAGGAAAACATAAACATATTATATATCATATATAAATATTGTTACATCTTAATGGCCACCTTTGAAGGTGTTTTATGAGTTTTGAACACTCATCGTTTCGTGAGGCAGAAATTCGCCATCCACAGAAACCGTATGTTCTTTAACCATTAGTTGTAGGTGTGTGTAAGTGTAGCTCGAATCCTTCTTATAAAAACATCCTAGTATATTGAGGATACTGGTGTTGTTACAAAAGAAATGAATAAAAAGAGTTTAGGGGGTTGGAGAAGAAAAATAAAACAGAACAACATTAGAGAAGACATTACCTCAAAATCAGGTAATTATTTTTGATTTGAGCCAAAGGCTTCCTTGGGAAGAGTTCTGCCCAATGTGAGGCTTCTAGGAGTAAGAGGGGGAAGTTGGGAGAGTATTTGGGCAGAGGTTGGCCGAGCCAAATGGCTTGAAAGTGTGAATGTGGTGGTAGAGGTGGGGGCCTTTTATAAGTGGAGAGGAGGGGCACTCTTGGAAAGTAAAGAAAAGTCACTTTATTATAAAATGAGTTTCCGATTTTAGAGGTCCCACACTTATATAATTCGAGGATAAGGTGATAAGGGTTCGAAATCTCTTCATCCAATAGGCTTTGGACAAGTGTAAGCCTTAGATTTTTCATTATCTTCTCATTTTATTTAAATCGTTAATTAATATGGTCATCGCTGCATCATCATGATGTCGTAACTAATTTAATTTATCTAATTTTTAAAAATTATAAAAAAAATACTATAATGTATGAAATCTTTTTAGATTTCTAATTAATATTTATAGTCAAAATTTGGACTTGTTTAACCCCACAAAATACTGTTTTAGTAAAACAACTCATGTTTGTGTCAATTTAATTTTAACATTAAATAAATCTATATTAATGTCATTCTCCAACCAAAGTGGCTCCATGGGGTCCCCAAGTTGACCCATGGGTTGTCTTGGTCGGCCATGACTCATCCAATAGGAGTAGGACAAGTGTAATGCTCATATCACATTATTAAAACATTATTTTTACCTTAAACTACACTAATTACCTCTAATCGTGATTCTGAACTTAAAAGTTACTATTCACCAAAACATTATTTTAATCTCATTGAACCACATTTTACTTATTAATGAAAACCATGTATGTCGGATTTTTGAAAATCAAATCACAGAAGTGGTAATATTTCATTTTAACGAAAAATCAGTTTTTAACAACCACTTAGTGGTTTCACTATTCATCAAAAATTGAAGTTTTTCAGAAGAAGGCCAAAATTTCACCCTAAGCTATAATTGATATTCTGAATTCAAAAATGATGTATATTTTACAAAGTTCCAAACATATAAGTTGCATTAATTAATTTTATAATTAATTTTCGCTGTTACAACAAATAGCGTGTTTTTAAGAAACAATTTATATCAAAAGATTGGCAATTGTTTATGTCCAATTTCAATGTTAAATTAATTCTAATGACCACCATTGGATAAAATGGTAAAAATATATTCTAATTATATTTTAAAACCACTATATAATATAATTTATCACTATAAATTATTTTTATTAAAAAAGTTGTTTTTAAGTATTTTTTCACTATTCATAAAAAATTAGAAGTTATCAGAAAAATACCAAAAATTCAACATAGGCTAATTTCGATATTCCGAATCCAAAAATGAAGTCCATTTTGATAAATAAAATTTATAAAATTACAAAAAGTAGCTATTACTATTCACAACGGCTAGTTTAATTAGTTGTGGTGTGTGTTAGAGCTCGAGGTTGCGTACAACACACACTATTGCATTATTCGAAGGGAAACGTATCGTGGAAGATTGGGGTGTTACATATATAGAATCATTTATTGTTTAGTTATGGTACTGAAGAATATATTGGTTAATGCTCTAGTTTTGGACCAACATTCTATGAATAATGACTTTTTTACTTTAAAATTATGATTCATTGAAGGGACTTTGTTGTGTATTGATGCATAATGATCTAGTAATTTATAACATTTCAAGGAATCTAAATCCTTTTGTGTTAAATTATCCAACACAAGATTCAGAATTAAGAGTTGTGGTTTAATATTTAAAAATATAGAGGAATCATTTATAAGGTGCTAAATTTGAAATATATACTATTAAAAATTGTCTGAAGTATATATTTTTACATAGATAGAATTAATAAAGAATAATAGATTATGTATTGAATTGATAATGGATTATGATTTAATGATCAATTACAAGCCATGAAAATAAGAAAATATTTATAATTCCTTTAATAAAAAACATCATGTATCATTAACCATGTTTTGTTTGGAACAATAAAGAATGATTAATTAATTTATGAATTCTGCATTGGAAGTAGTTTGTGATAGAAATTGTACAATATTGTATTTGGTGTTAGGGTAATTGTCTCTATCAAGGGTAATTATGCAAGCATGGAAGGAAGATATTGAGTTATATAAAAAGGAATAATTTGTTAAAATGGGAACATTTCTAGAATTTAACATTTATAATGAATCTTTTCTGTGATTTGGATGAATATTATGTTTCTTATATGATTCCCATCTGAAGAATGAATCATCATTGGAAGCTTATTGATCATCATTTCCAGTTGATACAAATGACCTATGATATACAGAGACCTTTTAGATTGTTAACTGTGGCATGGAATGAGAAGATGTATTTTATATATTACTGTGAAATGTTAAACATGTCATATGATTAAATCAGAGTGAAATATAACAAAGGGGATGATTTATACATTTCAAGTGCCAGAGTACAAATAGGAAAATATATCCATAGTATTTATTGTGGGACAAAAATAGACTTCTCAGTGTCATAATATGATGTTTTTTATTTTTTTATTAGCCTACTAAATCTTCAGATATCGTTCTTATTGTTGATATTATGTCTTGGGATCATCATTCATGGAAATACCACAAAGATATTATCAGATGTCATGGAGTTTCTATTTCCATATAATCTGATCATGATATCAGGTTCACTAATAACTTTTTGAAAGGCCTTCAGATGTGTTGGACACAGAATTTAATTTCATTACTGCATTTCATTTTCAATCTGATTGAAAAAATGATATAATAATTCATGCATTATAGGATATGATTCGAGTGATCTCAGTGGACTAATAGGGATGATGTGACAACAATCATTTATTAGAATACTTTTATTATAATAATATTTTTCTTTCCTATATACATATTGATACTTTTGATTCAATTTATGGGAAGTAGTGAAGAACACCATCATTTTTTAATGTTGTTTGGGAAAGAATGATTATGGGACCAAAAGTTGCTGATTTCATGGATGGGAAAGTGAATATTTTTGAAAAAAACATGAGGATAGCTCAGTGAAATATCAAAATTTATACATATAACAAGTGAAAATAATTTTCTTTTGTGGTTGGTGACCATATTTTTCATATAATTTCAATATGGAAAATTTTTATGTGTTTCTGTAAGAATCGAACATTCAATACATGATATATTATAAATTATTAATTCTTATAGAATGTTGGACCATTCTTATACCAGGTCACATCTCTTCCATGTTTATCTCAGGCACACAATGTGTTTCGAGTTTCAATATTGATAATGAATGTTCCATATTCATCTAATTTTTTGATCCAAAATCTATTACATCATAATGACAATATTATTATGACGACAAAAATGTTCAGATTCTCAATCATAGAATGAAGGTATTGAAATATAACTTAATTAACAATGTGAAGGTTTATATAGAAACCAGATGGCTGAAGAAGGAACATATGAATATGAAAATTCTATGAGGGATACGTAAAATAAGTTGACTATTATGTTAAACAATGTGAGGACATAATTTTAAGAAGGTGGGGAGAATGTATGAAACTAAGAATTTACAAATAAATTAAAATGTACAAAACACTGAGTCTCTACATATTGAGGCATTGTTTTAAGGAGATCGTTATTACCTAGCTGTAAAACTCATCTTTTTCTATTTTATGTTTAGAATTTCCAAAAAAAATCACAAAAAAGCTTCAAAAAAATAATTTATTTAATTTCTGTTTGGACAAAAATAATTTATTTGGTGAATAGTAACTAACCCTTCTAACTAGTAATGTTACCATTATGAATAGTAATATGATTCACATGAATAGTAAATGACCAAATTAAATACTTACATCACCCACAAATGTATAAAATTATTTAGGAATATTATAATTGTAAATATGATCATCGTACAAGTGTTGGTATATTTATACGTAAAAACAATTTATTATAAATTTATAGTTAGTTTAATAATTTAAAAGAAAAGTAATTTTAATAAAATATGATCATTATTGATTATTTTATTAAACTTATTGTAATATGATAACTTTATGAGATTTTGTTTTAAATTTCATGGTGTTATAAAATAACTTATAATTTTTAAATTTATAATTTTTGAATAAATTATGACTTCATTTGGAAAATTAAATGTACCATATTTATGAAATTATTTTCATTTTTTATTTTACGCATTTGAAATTGGATAAGATAATTTTTTAGGTTTTTTTGAAATATTTTAAATATTTATGTATTATAAAATATGAAAATTTATCATATACCTACATTATATGATAAATAAACTATTCCTAACATCATTGTGGAGGTAAAAAAACTAGGTTCAATATCACATATTCTTATTAATGTTCATGTCACAAGAAGCAATAAAAGTACTTTTCATGAGAAAAATAAGAAATAAATGATAAAAATAATGGAATAATCCTCATATATTCCACTATAAACCTCCATATAATCCCTCTTCCTCTCACACATCATACATTTGAAGAATTGTCAAAATTAATCCCAAACCTTATACCATTGCTCTTCTCTACGTCTTGTTCATTTTGATCTCACATGATGTCCAAAATAGAAGGCCTTATGTATCTTAAGGAAAAGATATTAAGAGGTAAAAAACCCATTTCATTTTCTTTCATTTTCTATTCATTAATTTTTATATTCTTAATGTCTTTTCACCCACCCATATCCAAGAACAATGAAAATATCTAGAATATTATATATACTATAATGTTATGATGTTTTCGGAATATTCACCATCTTTCTTCCTCTTCTCTCTCACTTATTCAGAATATATAATCACTATCTGTGGTGTGTCGACTTACCGACATCATAGATGATGTATTTTAAATTTTGATTAATTCCTTCAATTTTGGTTATAAAACCATTTCTATGGTTGATTTTGTTTATATTTATGATATATTCAATTTAATGTTTCATTTTAAACATATGTACATAATATTATGTTATATAACAAAACAAGGTCATGATTATTGAAGAATCGCCAAAATGATCTAAATGGATATCATTAATATTTTATCTATTGATTCAACAAATATATATATATATATATATATAATTTATGGTATCATTTGATATTGTGAAAACATATAAATACCATTTCAATCCACTTAAGGAGTTTCTATTTTATTTAAAAATACCATTACGAACCGATCTAGGATACAATGTAAAGAACGCACCTGAAACAATGGAAACAACATTATATTATTATTAAACGGTTTTAATGATGTAACAAAATGAGAATATAAGGACTTATAATCATAAATATACTTTTTTAAAATAATAATAACACTATTTTAACTAGAATAATAGAGGATTAATCATATTCTACATATGATGAACCTAATGTAATATAATTCTTAATCTAATTTTTATTATTAGGGATAACCATATAATTTATTGATTATGTGGTAATATATTTATTTTTGAATTTTGATTTTCATTATATTATGTAATATTATGTGTATATATAGTGTATACACATATTCCTATTATTTTTTTAATTATCACATCAAAAATATATTATATATTTAAGGGTAATAAATTTTGAAGCCATGTTTTCAGTTTTTTTATTTTTTAAATAAAATTATTTATATTATGAAAGAATTATATATTTATGATTATGTTATGGCTCATGGTAATTATTCATGATGATGGGTGGGACAAATATCACCATAGAATTCATTGGGTATCTATTCTTTAGAGTACGGTCATATAGTTTCTCCAAATGTAACTGTGATGGTTAGTGCATAAATTAGCCACGAGGATTATAATGTAATGTAGCCAAGAGGGTTATAAATAATAATTTAGTAATGAGGGTTACTGTATTAAATAAGTAATTACCATAGATATAATATTTTTATTTCATTTTAATTGAAATATGATTTTACACAATGTATGTATATGAATTATATGGCAAAGAAGTATGTATTTTTGAAAATGATATTTATAAGTGATCATATACTAACAGTTTCTCTATTAGTTTTTATATCCATTCATGTTTTCATACTGTGTCTCGTAAATAGTGTTTCAGGTTAATGTTATTGCCATTTTTGCATATTTAATTATGTAAAATGAATTAAATTATAGATTTGAAAGGATTTATGGATGATTTAATGACCATAAATCTTATAATAGATTCCTATGATTCTGGGGTTTCCACTCTGTCAAAATGCATCATCTTGACCAGATTCCCCTTTAATTGAAAATCAAAAACCTATCTAAACCAGTTATTGGATTTTATTTTTCAATGGAATATATATTATAATTCCCCCTTTTCTACCATCTTGATTGCCCTTTCTGCGAGGAACCTATATGAATTATCTCGGAAGGAGACTTTCGTTGGTGCGACTTATTTCAATTGAAGTCCTTCACTTGTGTTTTTCTTATTGCATGTGTGCCCCAATTTTGGGGAAATCAAGATATGTAGATATCCTCTTCTTCCAAGTAGTTTTTACATCATCTTTGTAAATTTATATTCATGTTGGGTGGGTATGTGATTGTATTTTCCTTGGTAATATGTGATAATACCAATTAGTAAATATATTTTAATCTACATAGGTTTAATATACAATTGGTTGTAGAAAAGTGATGCATGCTAATATTATTCATCATTCGGTTTTTATATATTTATTTGAGTAGGAAAAATACCTGCTAATAATAATGATCTTTGCAGTTATTAGTTTTATCATTTGATTATATTTGAATTTATATTCATTTTAACTCTTGAACAGTATTATATGATAATTTTTTAACCACATATATCCATCTAATAAATGGATGCCACTAGATCGTAGTATTTTTATGACAACCCCTAAATTAATAATTTGAATCAAATTAGGGATGGATTTTTAAATATTAAATTTTTTTACTTAGTCATGTGGTAATGTTTTTGGGGAAATTGATGGGCACATGGGGTAGGATTGTTTATATGGTTGTATGGGTGTGTATTTATTCTGTAGTTGGCTTACAAAACTTTTTGTAGTTAATTCTATTGCAGGGTATGGTTGTGAGTTTCAGTTTATTTGGTTAGTAAAAATGTTTGGGAAGAATGTAAATGAAAAATAATGGTAGTTGTTAGAATATGTTCTTTTCTATTATTAACATCTAGAAGTCTTCACCTCATGTATCGAGATCAGTTTATGATATGTCATAAATAGGTAATAAATGGGGAGGACATGGAACAATGTACATTTACTGTAATGTTACCATTATTTATTAGGATTGTCTACTTTAAGAATGAAATATTTTATATTTCATTATTTCCCATATAGTTATAGAATGGTTAAATGATTTGTATAATAATGAATATAAATGTTTAATTAAATTGGTTTGGAATATGATAAGGGTTATCTGGCGTGATTGGGGTTGTCGTGCTTTTAGATGTAGTAAAATACATTTTAGTGTAGTAAGTCAGTTATTTGAATGAGATCCCATATGATGGCCTTAAGTGTTTATCCTCCAATATATATGTAATTTTATTTTACATTGATTTCTATATGCACCATCCCTAGTTAAGGAATATATCCCAAAGCTCCCTCATCATCTTGGGGGAGGATGTCTTTCCAAAACATCTTTGTGGGATGATGTATATGTGAACACAAGCCCTTCCATGATCCCTCTATTAGGAGGGGTGTGATAGGATTCCTTGATATGGTTTTGTTTTGTGAGGCAAAGTGTGAGTAGGTGAGTTTTGTTTTCCTAGGTTTCTTTAGTTTGAGACGATTATTTCTTTCCGAGGTTTTATAGAGATGATATATGTCATACATTATTAAGATTCAATAGGTTAAGATGTGATGTGTTTGTGGCCCATGTTTCAATGGGTGGTGTGTGATGTGGTATATATCAATAGTTACTGTGTGTAGGGTGTGATGTGGTTGTGGTCTAGGTGTCTACATGTAGGATGTGGTTGTCAGGCATAGGTGTGTGTAGGTAGGTTGTGATGTGGTATGTTTGGAAGATGTTGGAGTGCCATGACATTTTACATTATGGTGCAGGAATTAATAATTAGAATAATGTGGTGTGGGGTACTGTATCATATATGGGAACTATATTACATTAGTTGACTTGATTTATTTAGTCAGTTTTCATTGGTGAGATTTTCTCATTTATTATACCTTCTTATGTGGTGTTCTATCTTACCATTTTAAAAAGGTTGCATTCGTATGCCGCCTTTAATTGTTCATAAGGGAATTTTTTCCCCTATAATGTATAGTTATATGCCTTCCTTATGAATATTAACTATTTCCGTATTTCCAAGAGGATTACACAGACTATTCTGGACCCTACTAGCTCAGATATTTAAAGTTCTTGTGTTAGGTCTTAGCATTAATTTTGGTACGTTACGTTGGATACTTTTTTTTATTTGTATCAATTATATTTTAGACATCAACATGTAATGGTTTTATATTTTGTTTTAAATGTATCATGGAGTTTTTTGTGGATGATCCATTATATATCAAGATAAATCTTTCCTAAAAGGGTAATTACTCCAATATTTTGAAAATTTCACACCCTTGGTGTTGGTTGCAAATGCATTTCCACGTAGAGGTAGGACCCAATGGGCATTATCACACATTATACATTTCAATCCCTTGAGGGGAATCATTGGAGGGAGGGGGTCATGGTATATTGGTATCATATGTATTGGATTAGAGATCAAATTGATGTTGGAGTTATAAATAGATAGGATTTCAGGAGATAGTGTGGATATAGTTCCAGTTGAACTAGGTACGTGACATAGGCTTATGAGACTAATAATGAAATGTGAATTCAGGGCCTCCCGTGATCTAGTGTATGAAAATTGAGGCTATTGAATGGAGATGTGAGATGGATTTTCATATAGATAATATTTCAATGAAAGGATAATTAATCATAATGACTTATGTAGAGTTTGAATTGGATTGTTTTGTGAAATTTAATATTAATGAACAAAATTAAATGTACATAAAATATTGTTGTGAATCAAAAATTATATACCACTTGGTCTTATAAAATCATTCTTTACATATTTAGTTATAGAAACCAGAAATCATACACATGTCATTAAGGCTGTGGTGTTTTAGTAGGCCTTTCTGGTTGATTTCCAAAGGAATGATCTGGTTGATGTGGATGATAAATGTAATAGATTATTGTGTGATTTCTAGAAGAAAGATATCAGAATGTATTATGAATGAATTATAGATGTAGTTGCATATGGGTGTTTAAGGGAGCATGAGATCACATTCATTTTTCTTTAGCCACTGACGAGATACTAGGTACCTTTGGAGGCCAGTCAGATGTGGGGACCAATATGTCAATGGATAATGAAATTTATAGTGGAGAAGAATGAGGATGAGATTTTTTTGGTTGACATCAAAATGTAATTCTAGGAAATATTTATTGTGCCATCCATGATGGCATAGAAGTATAGGAGAAAATCTCCCTTCAGCGGGTGACTATGTCATTCTGTGAACATGAGAAAAAGGTCAAAAATAATTTCATTTTGCCCACACCTCTTTATGGATAAAGAAACTCAGGGGAGATGTCTTTATGAGTCCCTCTATAACATTATATACTAGTTTGTTTCTTCTTTTTTATTTCCAATGTATCTAGAGGTTCAGAATAATGAGTTGTTGATGAAGTAGATGCACAGACTATGAGTTCCACTATGAGAGGGTATGCATAAGTGTTCTTAGATAGGATGGTATGTCACTAAAATATCTCATGTTCTAGGACCTGTGAGGATATAACCAGTAGCGATGTGACCTAATTTTGTTTCTTTTTATCCTCATGGTGTGTATAGTATCCATGTCTATAATGTGTGTATGGGACTGATATGTATCTCTTTTTGGTTTCGTGACCATCATTAGAATTATTCCCCATTGTTTTCATGAGCCTAGTTTAGTAGAGGGGGATAGGATCAACATCAGCCACAGAATGAGTTTCCTATATGAATGTTTTAGTAGTATATAAAAGATGTTTTCTCTCCACCAGGGGATATGGAGAAAGTAGATTTCAACCTCAGAATTCCCTCATGCTTATGGAATGAGACCTGATCAAGTCCTTGTAAGTTATCATCATCTGAGAATGAGAAGAGCTAGGTTTGTTCAGTTACAGAACAGATAGGTAGTAGTTCCACCAAGGCCAAATATCTTTATAGGTACAATCAGTTTTTTTGGTTCTCGTTCTTGTGCATTGTTTGATTCATGAGCTTCACAAACCTTTTTTGACCAACACTATCCCATTATCTAGGAATATATGTATATAACCTTCTCATTCCATTGGTGTTGAGTACACAACTCAGAGGCTAGAACATATTTTTTGATGTGTGGTAGGGATGTAGACTGATGACCAGACCACATCAATCCCATGGGGATCACTTCTTGTTAAAAATAAAATAAAATCATTTCTTTCGTGGAATGTCTTGGTTTTATCTTACACATTCTTGTATCAAATACTTCTATAGAAGAATTTTGTTTTTAGATCTTGATGGCCATCATGTATTCTTCATTGGTGAGCAAGTTTTTCAAGTGATATGTCAGTGTGTGGAGCCTCTAAATTATTTATAATATGATTTGTATATAAAATAATTGGATTTTGATATATTGCATGTTCCCATGCTTATTTGGAAGTTCATAGATTTTTTTAGTTGAGTATGTGATTTTACCCCTTCTACATGATGTTGAGTTCATGATTGGCATGTATCCTGATGCTTCAATGATTTCGATTGACCATTATTGGAGGGATCAAGGGTGCATTCGTATTCCTCCTTTATGTGATCATAAGTGACATTATTTTCACAACAATGTATTGTTATATGCTTTACTTCTGTATATTAATTATTTTTCGAATTCCAAGAGGATTACATAGACTATTCTAGACCATACTAGCTCAGATATTTAAATTTGTTGTGTCAGTTTTTAGCTTTAATTTTGGTACGTTACATTGGATACATTTTGTATTGTATCAGTTATATTTTAAACATCAACATGTAATGATTTAATATTTCATTCTATATGTATCATGTAGTTTTTTCTGGTTGATCAATTATATATCTCTATCATGTTTTCCTAAAAGGGAAATTACTCAAATATTTTTATAATTTTACACCCTTGGTGTTGGTTTAAAACACATTTCCAGGTTGACGTAGTACCCAATGGGTAATTATCACACATTATACATTTTAAGCCCTTGTGGGGTATCATTGGAGGGAGGGTTTCATGGAAGATTGGTATCAAAGGTACTTGATGAGAGATCAAATTGTTGTTGGAGTTATATATAGAGATGATTTCTTGGGATGGTGTGGATATAGTTCCAATTAACCTAGGTGTGTAACATAGGGTTGGGATACTAGTAATGAAATGTGAATTTAGGGCCCCCCATGATCTAGTGTATGAAAATTGAGGCTATAAAATGGAGAAGTGAGATGTATTTTCATATAGGTAAGAATCCAATGAATGGTAAATTAATCATAATGACTAATGTTTATTTTTTTGAATTGGTTTGTTTTCAGAAATTTAATATTAATAAAATCAATTAAATGAACATAAAAAGTTATAGTGAATCATAAATTCTGTAACCCTTGGTCTTATAAAATCATTCTTTACATTTTTAGTGATGGAAACTATACATCATACACATGTCACTATAGAAGTTGTGTTTTAGTAGGCCAATCTGGTTGATTTCCAAAGGGATGATCTGGTTGATGTGGATGATCAATGGAACAGATTATTGTGTGATTTCTAGCAGCATGTTATGGGAATGTATGAGGAAATAATTTCAGATGTGTTGGCATATGGGTGTTTAAGGGAGCATGTGATCACCTTCGTTTTTCTCTGGCCACTGACAAGATACTAGGTCCCTTTGGAGGTCAGTCAGATGTGGGGACCATCATGTCAATGTTGGATGCAATTTCTAGTGGAGCAGAATGAGGATGACATTTTTTTGGTTGACTTCAAAATCTAATTGTAGGAAATTTTTATTGTGTCATCAATGATGGATTAGAATGGTTGGAGAAACTCTCCCTTCAGCGGGTGAGTATGTCATTGTGTGAACATGGAAAAAGGCCATGGATCTTTTTCACTTCACACCACATCTTTTAATGGATAAAGAAACTCATGGGATATGTCTTGATGAGGCCATATACACTATTATATAGTTGTTTTTTACTTCTTTTACATTTTCAATGTATCTGGAGGTTAAAAATAAATAGGCGTTGATCAAGTATATGCACACACTATGAGTTCCACTATGAGAGAGTATGTATAAGTGTTCTTAAAGAGGATGATATGTCACTAAAATATCTCAAGTTCTACGACTTGTTCGGTTTCAACCAATAGCGAGGTGACCTAATCTGTTTCATTTTTATCCTGATGGTGTGTATTGTATCCATGTCATTACTATTTATATGGGACTGATGTGTATCCTTTTTTGGGTTCCTATCTATCATTAGAATTAGTCCCCATTGTTTTCCAGATCCTCGTTGGGTATTGGTGCATAGGGTCAATGTCAGCCTCAGCATGTGTTTCCTGTACGAATCTTTTAGTAGTAGGGAAAACATTCATTTTCACCACTAGGGGATATAGGGAAAGTAGATTCCAACCGTGGGATGCCCTAATGATTATGGAATGATATCCGAGCATGTCCATGGCGGTGATCATCATAAATGAAGTAGAAGAGCAAATTTTGGTCAGTTACGGACCACAAAGGTATTAGTTCCACTTGGGCGAGAAATCTTCATAGGTGCAATCAATTTTTATGGTACCATTTCTTGTTCATTGTTTGATTCGTGATCTTCACACCGCTTTGTGAACCAACTCTCTCCCATTATCTGGGACTATATGTAGACAACCTTCTCATGCCCTAGGTGTTGAGTACACAACTCAGAGTCTAGAATATAATGTTTGATCTGTGCTGGGTACGTTGATAGATGACGAGACCACATCAATCCTAGAGGGATCAATTCTTACTAAAAATTAAATCAATTCATTTCATTCATGGAATGTCTTGGTTTTATTTTATGCATGATTTTATCAACTACTTATATATATGTCTTTTGATTTTAGATGTAGATGGTCTTCATGTGTCCTTTATTGGCTACATGGTTTTAAAGTAATAAGTCAGTGTGTAGAGCCTCTAAATTATTTACTATATGAGTTGCATGTAAAATTACAGGATTTTGATATAGTGAATGTTCCTATGGTTATTGGGGAGTTCATAGATTTAATCATTGAGGATGTGGGTCTACCCTCTTTACATGATGTTGAGTTTAGGATTGGCATGTAACCCGATGCTTCAATTATTTCGATTGACCTTTATTGGAGGTATCATTCTCAGTTTTAATTGTTGATGATTTATATAGATAATCAAGATAATAAGTGTCTAATACATCCCAATGTGTTGTGTGGGGTGCTCCTGTGTTTTTTGGAAAATAAAGAATATAGTGGATTGGGTTTATTCATAGAATTCAGGAGAAAGAATTAGTCAACAATAATGAACTGTAACACTCTTCAATAGATATATTATTTTCTCATTTATATATGAATTGAATGTTATTTTTCTATAACCAATAAATGATCATTATATCAGAAGTTGATTTTGATGTTGGGTGATATATTGAGTTCTAGATTCAGGTTCAAATATGGGAACATTGGGATTGAGGTTATGTCATTCGGTGTTATGAATGCATCAGTCACATTAATGGTTCTTATGAAATATATATTGCATGAATTACCTGACTAGTTTTTCATCATACTCATGGATGATATCCTAGTATATTCGATGTTAGAGTATGCTAATTATTAGAATCTCAAACCTCTTATACGTGTTCTTTGATGCAACAAACTCTATAGAAATTGTTTTATATGATTTTTATGGACATGATAGTTGAAATTTCTTAAGAATGTGGTGTTTTAAAAGGGTGAGGCAATTGACCTCTCAATGGTTGAATCGATTTTTTATTGGGATGTACTAGATAATGTCACTAAAGTTCATAGTTTTCTTATTCTCATGGGAAATTATTATAGGATCACACAAGATTTAACTCAAGTTTTAACTTCAATGATATCCTTTACATTGAAGGATAATGATTTTGTGGATGGTTATAATGTGTCGGGTAGCATTATGTTGTGTAATGGTGATGTTGTATAGTTCCCCATTGATCCAGTTTACTAATGATGTGGTGATGTTTGAGGTGGTTGTTGGAACATACCATCTGCATTTAGGATGCATACTGATCCTTCACTAGAGAGTGATCTCTTATGGTTCTATAATGATACATCCTTGTCTGCATAACTATCCCAAAATAAATATACTGTTGTATGAACATTTGTTCGCACTAATGGTGTGGATGAATTACCTCATTGGGGAACTCTTTATGGTCTTCAAAGAAAATAATTTCTTCTGGTATAGATTCTCCCAGTCAGATCTAATCATGCAATAATAGAGGTTGATGGGGTTTCTTCAGGATTATGATTTATAGATCTCATAACCCTAGGTAATAGAGAATATAATAGGTGATGTATTGTATAGGAATTCACAAAGGGAGGTTGTGAGAGATTATGTTGATTCATGGACAGAAAATGAGAAGTAAGAATCCATTTACTTTGAAGAAAGGGTGGATGGAGTTGTATGTTTTTTGTTTCAAATGAAGGTGTATTATACAAGGATGGAGTAGGTGGAGGAGTCTCACTTTGGGTACTCAATGTTATATGTTATATGTGATCGCTTTTGACACGGTGATGCTCCAGAATGATGGATGAAGGCTAGTTAGAAACCTGTGTTTTTTTTGGGGAAATTTATTATTCTGGTGGTGATGTGTGAGGGAGTCGTTTTAAAGTGGAATATTTCATCCTTGGTGGTAAGTATATGAATTTATATGTTATACCATATCTTGAGGATTCAATTTTGGTTGTCTGGGATGAAACTATATATTGATGAGTTTTTGAATGAGTGGTTTGTTTTCTAGTAGGTAATGGACATGCAATCTGTCCCATGTGGTCTGTTGAATCTTTTTGATATCCCTTAGTAGATGTGGGATAACATATCTAGGTATTTTTCAGGGGATTATCAAAATATCAAGTATTTTGTGATTCTATTTGGGTGATTTTGGATCGATTGAAGAAATCATCCAACTTATTAGCAATCAAGGAATCGAGTTTTGTGGATGCCTTGGAAAAGATGTATGTGGATGATGTTGTTCAATTAAATGAATTTTATAAGACCTATGTCGCATATCAGGACATGTGGTATACCATAATATTTTGGATGAGATTTCAACATTAATTTGAAAACCAATAACACCTCATCAAATCCTTCGATCCTATGACATATGGGAAGATAAATCGTATTATCCTATTGTTTGAGGATATGTTACAGTCAAGCATATTGTACTTTGGTGGATCTAGGTTACCACACCTTCAAATAGAGGAGTTATCATATAATAATATTCATCAGTGACTCATTATAATTTCTCTATTTGAGGTGATTTATGGATTCCAATGGCATTCTTCATTGTGTTGGATGAAGGTTGGGGAGGTAGTTTTTCTTTGTCCTGATGTGGTGCAGAGCATGACTGGGATGGTTTACCTAGATTTTTATTGGAAGAAGGTTTTGTAAGACCTACATAAAACTTATGTTGATCCTATAAAGACGCCATTAGATTCTTAAATGGGATATTACATGTTTCTGAAGGTCTCACCTCAATGTGGGAAGCTGAGGATTGGATGTGATAGTAATCATTCACCTAGTTTCGACAAACACTTTTATGTGTAGATTATTTTTGGTGAGGTGTCATACAAGTGGGCATTACCACCACATATGGATAGAATTCCGGATGTATTCCACATATCTCCAAATTTTCTGTATCTACATGATGACTCCCATGTTCTTTATTTGGGAGAGCTAGATTTTGAGGACGATAGACTGTTCGTGGAGAGTCCAGCATAAATCAAGGATCTTAAAGATAATATGTATTTTCGGAAGACCATTCCTTTAGTAGGGTACTTGGGAGAATGATGTATATATGTTTTCCATGTACATAATGTTTTCCTTTTTTTTTCCTTTTCTTGGTTGTAACATGATTATTGAACCTTACTGATATTGAGATGATTTGTTTGTTTTCTCTTTGTGGTGTGATAAATTCATATCATGTGAAGAGTGGAAGACCATATTATGAATTGAGATTCGTTAATTTCATTATGATTATAGATGTTTGGATGAGTTAGTTCCTCCCATTGAAGATATAATATTGACATAGAGGAAGTAATTTCTTGGTTTGTGTGTTTGGATAGTGTGGTTATTATTCTTGTGTGGTGTGTCAAGTGATTGTTTGGGTTTGAATATGTTGGGGGAGGTGTTATTGAATTTGGAGGATTCCACTTTGTATTTCTGAAAAAATATGGTGCTTTATTTTTTGATGTTGAGGTTTTAAGAAATTTTTGGTGTTTAATATGTAGTGAGATCCTTGATATGTGTCTTTCAGGGTGGATGATCAGACCAATCTTCAAGGATGGATTGATTTTATATATATTCAAATTAATTTTGTTTTAGGTGTGCTGTAAATTAATCAACGTGTAATTCATACGTTCCAATGAATTATAAAATGATATATTCTCTGGGTCTAAGATCCCGAAAGAAATGGTGGAATACTTCTATCGTATTGGATTGTATATGATGTTGTAGGTTTTTAATAAGATATATTTATGTTGTTTTATTAACCAAAATGGATTATTTTTAAACTCAATCCAAATTTAGTGACTATGTATAGTATCCAGAACACATGAGAACTATAATTTTCATATGTTATAAGTTAATATTCAATAGTTAAATGTTCAAAAGGATCATGATTCATATAATACCAAACAAATAATCCAATCATAAAATATGATAATTTTAAGAGACCATTTTCTGTCAATTTTACATCCCCCAAGGGAATTATATAATTAAATATTTTCTTATAATTCATTATTAGAAGAATAAAAGAATCCAAGATCCATATTTCTCATGAAGTAATGAATTATTAATTTGAAATATTTATTAATTTATTAATTTGGATTAACTTGAAATGTAGTATAAAATCATAAATAAATCTTCAATTCTATAGATTAATTTAATTAATATTATAATCAATCAATCATTCTGTAAAAAATATTTTGATCAAATAATTTCTCAAATTTATTATGTTTTAAAGATATTATATTATCGATATGTCTATTAGTAATTTTAATATTATTATGTCCATTTGTTATAATTATATCTGTTAATATATTTTTTGTGATATAAAAGTACCTTCTAAATTTTTTTAAAATATAAATACTTGGAAAATTCTATTTTCACCAATCATGATCCTTTAAATAATATATATTATCTGATCCATAAGGAATAATATTTTAGTTTCTTAGGTGATCCAATTATAACATCATAAACATGAATTTTAACAATGATATTTTATTAAAAAATGTTTTTTACATATATATTTGGATGTCCAACTCCATTATCAAAATTAATTTCGTACAAAAATGTAGTTCATCTCTTATAGTAAGATCTTAAAAAATGTTTTATTTCATAAATATTTAGTATGAATAAACCTATTTATACAAATATTTTACATTAAATACTAGTTTTTCAAAATAAACATTTTTATGATCATATTAATTAAGAATATGACACTTCAAATCCAATTTATAATGGACCTAATTTATGAATCCATTATAGGATAGATGTGTACAAAAGGATTCATGTCATGTTAGTAGGTATAATAACTCATTATAGTCAATAAATTCATGTTTATTATAACCCATTTCAATAATCCCAAATTTATAATTGTTATACCATTTGAATCATGTTTGTTAAAGAAAATATCAATTTTAATGATATTAAATGAAAATAATTAAGGTTTATATCATATTTTCATACATTTTTTTATCTTAGATTCAATCGGATTATATTTTATATCTTTTATAAAATCACCAATACATAAATCCTCATTATGATTTATAGTATTGAAATCAGATAATAATAGAAAACATACTCATTCATTTCTTTATGATCTTTTATTTTAGACTACTTGATCTAAATCAGCAATAATATTATCAGTTGGATTTTTTTTGTATCTTGTTAATGTTCTTAAAATATTTTATTTATCAAATTTTTAATTTATTCTAGATCTATTCAATCAGAAAATTATTCATTAGTTTCCCTATAATATGAAAAATATTACAACATGGGTTGATAAAACTAGTTTTATAATTATCATCTCATGATTTTGTTTCACATTGTTAAAAGACAAAATGGATTGTTTAATCAAAATTAACATGTACTGTATCCTTATCACAACATTTATTTTTATTGAATTATTTATTAGGTTCACTATATTTGTAATATCCATGCAGTATTCCTTCATCATCATTGGGATAAAAATTCAGTAAATTATATCTATTATTCATAATTAATACTTTATATCCAAAATCATTGAACCAATAATTTCTGTGATTTTTTCTAATAAAAAAATCATAATGAATATTTTTAAGTAAAATGTGTAAGTAAAAAAATTTATATTATAATATAATGTACTTATATTTTCATATAAAATATTATTTTTAATTAATTATTCAAACAATAATTCTCTAGTATTAACTTGATGAAAATTATTTTCTTTTATAAAATACTCCATGTTTTTGTGGTGTTCTTGGAGGTGAGATATTATAAATTATATTTTTTTTCTAAAAAAACATTTAAAAATAATAATTTACAAATTATACACCATATACATGATTAATAGTAAATAAATGTATATTTGTCTAATTTATCCCATAGTGTACATAGTAATTTAACAGAAAAACACTTATGACTTTTCCAATGTACGTTACACCCATCTATAGCTAGTGTATTAATAAACATTTACAGATAAATATTAATTTCCCAAATAATTATGGTATATATATGACAATATAAATCCATAATCACTAACTCTAACACATAAGAATTAGAATCCTTATAATAGATTTAAATCATGATATATATTTATTTTCAAATTCGCATGGATCCCAAAAATTATAATAATTGAACATCAACTTTCTTATATCATTATTTATTCAATTAAAATATATTTTAGATTATTTTATATCATTACAGTTTCTAAAAATTCTATTCCATGACAAGAATTGTTATTTTATTATAATATGGAAAGGTAGATCCGAGATTTTATGGTCCAATGTTTCATCTATTTACATTCTCATGAATATTATCATAATGAATAAATTATCCTTTATAACATTGTATAGTACACTTATATTTTGTAATTTTTACAAGATAAGCTTTATTAGTCAATTGACATATTTTAATGAGGATTCATATAAGTCTTATAAAAAAGAAAACATTTGAAATAATTTTTTTTCATGAAAAACAATATAACTTATATAATATATCTATCCTTGAGGATTATATATGAAAGTGTAATTTGTATCATTATTATAATAATTATATGAAATGTTTTATCACGTAAATTCATATTTAGTGACAATAAACCATCCATGTACCACATGTAGTTCTGTTGGTAATCTATTTATTTTTCTAAAATATAAACATTTGAATTTTTTACCCAAACATTATGGTAAACAATATTCATAGAAAATAATTAATTTGGGATCCACATATGTCAAAATTTTATAAGTTTAATGTCTACTAATTCCATAAATATTTAATTTTTATTAACCCCATAATAATAAACCATATATATGTTTTATTTTCCCTCGAGTGTCAATCGCTTTGAAATTTTTTACATACACGATAAATTTTAACAAATAATAGTTATTATGAAAATTTTATCGAGATATTTTAAAACCCAATCCTAAAAAACGCTTATTTGGTATCATATGATTTTAAATTTAATAAAAACCTCACTTTCTAGAATTATGATTTGATTTATATATTTTACTCCAAAAAATTTATAGTTTTGTTTCACAAACAACTATTCATTATCAATAGATAATGTTGGAATAGGTAATTTATCTAGTTCTTCAATGTGTATTGAAATATGTAGTCATGTTAATATAATTTTGGAATATTTTTTTATACATTATACATTACAATTTAAATATTTTTTTGTAAAAGTTAATTTTTATGTAATGTGGCATACATAAAAATATCCTCATAACATGTAATGGAATCATCTTCCTTATAGTATAGAGAAAATTCATATTCCAAATACATAGAAATATTTTCGTCAATCGTATGTAGATAAAAAAATTTAAAGTTAATTTTTATAATGATTCAAATGATTCATGAGACATGAATCATTTATTAGACATTGAAATTCATTGTAGTAATCTCATGATCCTAAAACTATCAATTATTTTATTTGAAGAATTTTCTTTAGAAATATATCCTCAACTTGTACCACTATTATTTCTATATATTTATTACATTTACAACACTTATAATTGTAGATATTATTATAATTCCAATCATTGTTATATTTCATGTACATATAATGATTATATTTTTTCCAACTATATTATTTATACATTATGAATGAATGAAAATATCATATTCCGTTATTTAGGTACATTCTGTATTGAAATTTACATCATTTAAATTTGAATTTTTTGTATCATTTTCAACAAATATAACATTATTAGTTTCTTTAGATATATATAAAAAATTATATTTTTTTATCTTTCTCATCATATCTAATTATGATACACTTATAATGTATGATGGTTACTGTAATATCATTTAAAATCAACATAGTGAGATGTTTAATATCATATAGAGTATTTATTTTAGATTCCCATGTATTTGTCATGATATAAATAATTTTCTCAAAAACATGTTGATTTGTAAAATTATTCTCACTAGGATATTATAGATTATCAAAAATTTCCTTGAATCATTGATTCATTTATTCTAATATTTCTCAAGATATTGAAAAATACCATGTAATCTTCCCTCAACATTAATATTTTACTTTTTTACATCATTAGAAGGCCCAATGTTTTTTACCCCTTGTTTCATATAAATGGTATTTATAGATTCAAAAAAATAAATATTTACATATATATTTATCATCATAGAATATGGTAAAGTGTTTATATGGTCTAATTTATTTTTATACACAACATTAACTTATTTTGTAAGTGTAGTAATTTCTTTTATAAGAATTTCATAATTTCATGTTTTCACTAACCTTTTCTCAAGTTCAGTATTAATGATAAATATTTATCATAGCATTTCCTTAGTTTTAATTACCATCATAATTAAGTAATGGTAGTCTTATCTGATTAATATTATTTAATGTCCCAACTTAAATAAAAAATTACCAAATAACAAGTATAATATTTTCTATATAAACTTGTTACCGTTAGTATTTTTAACAATTTAAACCTTTTATGATATAATATTTAGGATTGAATGTGTATTTCATTACTAAAATAAGGGGATTGGTTATATTTTAATGAATAAAATTTCATATATTCACAATCCTCTTAATGATTGAAATAAATTGAACAATCATACCGGTATTAATTATTATCAAAATTTATAATATTCTATAAAAAATAATCTAAAATTTTAGAAGAACAAGAATTTAGATAATACAAAATTTGTAAAAAAATAGAATAATATAATTTAATATATATGAAAATATAGGTATAAATTTTTAGGACCATTTTCACATTATCACTTAGTATAAATGTGGATAGTAAAACTCAACCAACATATCAATGGTTTTAACTAAACCATAAAGGTAAATGACTATTAACCAAGTAGTTCCCCAATAAAAAAAATTCTACATTATAATCATTCTATTATGCCAAAACACTACAATAAGAAGAACAAAATCCACTATCATCTAATCCATATTATCCCTTGATCACAACAGATCAGATGAAAATAAATAAGAAAGAATTTAAAAATGTATTTGAAATTTACAAAATTTTCCTCACACGTATTTCTTATAAAAAATAAACTATAAATGATATAATATATCACACAAGAGTAACAGTATATGAAAGAATAATCACATCAATGTTCTATTGTTGATAACAAATGAAATATCCTTCCTCTTACAATATAAATTTATTTTTTAGGTATATTCCAAATATTCCTACTTTATATATCTCAGAGTTGGTTGCAAAGACATTATATGACCTCCTTCATTACATGAATGGTTTAGTGCATCTTCGATGTTTGATAGTCATCTTAACATAAAAAAATTAAAATGCATTAATTGTTGTGTTGGATATAATGGTGTTTTTTTATAGTATAGTGTTTCATTTTTTGGTTTAATTTAGACATTTTAATTTATAAATAATTTCATCATACATCTAATAATGATTAAATGTACTAATTTTTTAAAATTATAAATTGTAAGAATTTGATATACTTTTAATTTCGAAATTTATAAATATATTCTTTATGAAAATAGAAATTGACTATAATTTTTCCTTGATATTAAACTACATCTAAGAAGAGTATATTAAATTTATTAATAATGTTTGAAACGGTTTTAAATTATAGTTTAGAAAAAAGAATATTTTAAAAGAAACCCTTAAACAAACACTACCACATGTTCTAATGTTACATATAAAGGATATAACTAATGCATTTGTGATTGTAAAATACAAAAAAGAACACCCTAGTGATTTAAATCTACTGTGGATTCAATAAAAACACTACCATTTTATAGGTAATATCGTGGGTAGTATAGTTTTTTATGTGGTTGTAACTATCATGAAAATATTAGAATCATCTAGAAAATATATGAATGAGGATCCCAACTCCGGATAATTAAAAATAATACCAATAACAGGTTTTTCATTCGATTAATGAAAGGATTCCAAAAACATCACTTCAAAAGTGAGTGATTAGTTTATCTAGTTCATTTTCATCAATATATTCATAAGGGACACAATATTTGATAAATCTGAGACAAACCTATGATAATATTTTAATGGACTATGTAATATTCCATCATATGAAACATTTTTTTATACACCCAATAAACAACCACCATAATCATCAAAGTATTAACTCGATCTCTCAGTTAATAAATGAATTTCCAATGAAAATACACACCACACATCTAATAAACGTTAATAGATTTATATAATAATTATACCTTAAAAAGGACACTATAAAAACTGTTAAATCCTACGAGTAATCCACCACTACCCTATATTACAATAATGTTTAATTGATGATGACTAACAAAATTTGATCATAGAACCAGTGAAACACTATTATCATTAGTACCATTAAAGAATTTGGGGATTCATAGTATTGAAATGTATTACTATGAACTAAACATTTGTGTAAGGTCATTTAATAATTTTCATAAGGATATATTACTCCTCCACCTATATACGATGATATTTATGTTAAAAATAAATCATTATGAAATACTTTCCACCCTCAATCTGATGGGATAAATATTACATCCATTGTAAGGAAATGTTACTTTTCACAATCACATGATTCAATCAATAATATTAAATTAATAACTAAAATCTTCCATCATATTTCTAAGTGAAAAACACTAGATCACACCAAGTGAACACAAAAATCTAGATGGAATCCATCTATAATTCTTCATTGATATGAATATATAGCTTCTAAAAATAAAAATTATTAATCCTTGAAAGAGGGATTTAATTTAGAGGGATACATATGGTTTTATGTTTATCTAATGTTTGATATCACATATAGGATGTAAACTCTCAATCTATTTAGGAAATAAAATTTTAAACTCATCAAAAACCATTATTAAAACTACATACTATAAATAAAAAATATATTATATATAATATGGTAACCGAGAAGAAAGAGTTTATTAACACTTCCAAGAAATTTGGTGCTCCCATGAACCAAATATCACCACATAATTGCATTTGAAATCAAATATAACTATAATTTTTTTTTAAATATTATTTAAATATAATTAAACACAATAAATTCCAATTAAGAAAAAATATATTTTTATCTGTAATAATAATAACTACTAGATTAACTAATTCTACAGTATCATTAGATAAATTCTATTAAAACACCTCAATAATGCTTCAATAACCTCTCACTAGTGTATTTAATACCAAGGGTACTTGAAGTCTATATTTTGACATCCCTAATTATTTAATAATTTCAATCAATATAATGTTTAAAAAATATAATAACTAATATATGGGATATACATGATAATTATAATCATATTTTATCTGGAACTATGACTACATGTTATGGCATTCACAGCTGAAAAGGATTCATCTTATCATGTTGTCGTATTTTTTCGTGCTTCCCTAATGGTAAAAACCATTGTGTCCTCACTCATACCATTTTACATGAGTCCAATGTAAATCATAGTATTTTCCTTTACATTATCCATATACAATATATTTCACATGAATGGATGACCATGTTTTTCTTTCAAGTAAGGCCTAACAACAAACAGCTCTAACAGATGTGCCTGATAAGGGATTATAACACCATTATTATATATAATTTTAGTTGGAAACTAAAATTTCGAATACTAATGATTTATATATGAAAAAAATATAGGTATTCTGTTAGTGGTTTGTGATCTTCTATTTTTGAATAAACAAGAATAATCAGTCTATGACTAAAAATAAATTATATGAAACTTCAGCTAGTTGTAAAACTAGGAACATCTATCCCTATTTCTCCCTTATAAGAAGTTATAATAACTTCCATCTTATGATAAAATATTCCATAAAAACATATGTTATATAATTTTATCCTTCTCTAAGACTAGAAGATACATCCGTTATGTAAATTTGGTGGCTTGACACTATATATTTGGATTAAACTCCTGTAAATGTCATGGTTTTTTCTTATCAACAATATCATGGTTTTATAAATAATGATGAAACTTCTTGAAACAATATTAGACTACATCACACTATATATCAATTATATTTTATAAATAAAATCTTACAATTATTTATGCATTAATTTTAATGAATATAATTTAATCAATAACTGAAAATGAAACATATCCCATGATACCTACGACTCCCAACTAACAAAGGGAAACAATATCCATCTCTTGAAAGAATATCCATATTGTATGATTAAATGAAAAAAATAATAATACTTATTATAAGAATATATAAATGTAAAATATGACATTATATCCTCCCACAACCTCGCAATCTCATGAATGAAAATATATAGTTCATATTTCATAAATATCAAATATTGTAAATCAATTCACATCTTCCACAAGTATCATCCTCATCAATATTAACATTAAAAAAAGATCTACCTGGTGTTTCATCATCTAACAAATTCTTGATATAACACCAACCATAACAAATATCTATAAATGGAGTAGATAATCATAATTAATAAAATATATAATTTACTAATTAAATTTATTTATATTCATTTAAATTTTATAAAGTAATTCAAACATACATTAAACAAACAATAATGCACAAACCAAACATTCAAGTCAATGATTTAGTCAAATCATCTTATTATGTTCTTTAATCTAAAATTTCATCTTTTGGATCATAATGGGGATTAATAAAATATTTATCATAAAGTCTTTCATTACAACAACATAAAATATTTTAAAAAATTTATTTACATACAAATCCAGTAAAATAATGACAATTTCTTAACCCAAAACATCATATTATATTTCAATCAATATTTATGATATAACAATTTCACGACTGTAATGGAAAATTATTTTTACAGGTTATTTGTTTCATATAAAAAAGTTTTCTACATAAAATATTATGAATATAGAAAATAAAGTGAATCCAACGAAATATTATCCAATGACAATGATCATTACATTATTCAGTTATTAAACCAATTAAAATACCATACATTAAAAATAATCCTAAAATATAAAAAATTATATAGAAATAAGGTATGTATGAAACACCTTTATTGAATAAAACCACCTACCCCACAACAAATGATATATAGATGATACAAATTATTAGTAATTAAATCAACAACTTTTGAAATAAAAATTTAAATATATTTTATAAATTGTAGTGATTTTTAATTTTAAGAATGTAGTTGTATTTATAGTGTACTAAGGGAAGTTTGAATATTGTAATTTGACCATTATATGAACATTAATAAAAAATGACCATTTTTAAATATTATTGTTACACAATTTGGTCAATGGAAACTATACTTTTTGTCAAAAATATTCCCAATATAGTTAGTTTTTATAATTATTAAGGAAAAATGATAATGGATAATTAATGAATAAATGGTGGCCTGATCAAGTAGATTCATTTCATTTAATCCCATTTCCCAAAACATGGTAGGGAGGTATCATCACTAGGGTTCACCGATGACCTATCCCATTAACAACATTAGTATGTGAAGCATCAATGAAATCACCAATGGGAGAAGTTAAATTTATTTTATATTCCATCTTGGTTTATGTTAGATGAGCCACTCTAAAAAACTACCACCATCACACACCTTAACCAAAGGGAATTTGTAGGATAAATGAGGGGTTAACCATTCAGACCATAGTTACATAATGTGAAATTTCAAATATATAAAAACATTATTCTGAGACATCCTATAAAGAATTTATTTTTCACATAATTTTTTTTCATATTTGATTTTAATTTGATAATATTTTTTTAGATAAAAATAGGTCATAATTTATTTTTTCTATAAAATGTACACACATAAAATTAACTCGTGAATTGGAATAATATTTTTTTTCTAAATTTGTTTTCAAACTCCATTATCAAAATATAAATAATAAAATAATTTTATAAGGTCCTCTGAAACATTGTATATGTGTAAAAAAAATTAATTTCCCTTAAAAACTAATATATATATATATATATAATATTTTGTATACATAAAAGTCAAAACAATCTTATATAGAGAACATTTCTGAAAGAATAGACCTTCTATTTGAAATCATCATGTCACAATTTGTTTAGGATGAATTTATTATAATTTTTTGAAATATATTATTTTCTTCTGAATTGTAAATAATATAGTTTTAGGATTTCTGGATATTTTATGACCTCAAATTTATTTTATAATGATTTTATAATTATTTTAATAAAATCCATGAAATATTTTTTTTAATGATATTATTTTTTAAATATATATTAAAAAAATTAAACCTTATTTGTCTCCTTCCATATATTTAAATGGAAACATTGAATATTAAAATATTACATTTTTAAAACGCATCCTTTCCAGGAAAAAAAGTAATAAAATTGACAATCGGTTCAGATGGGTTGAAATAACAAAAAATGTAACCCATATTTTTAATACTATGTATAAAAACTGTGGGTAATACAATTTTTTTAATTTCCTAAACATTATTTTCCAAGACCCTTGTTTATAAAATATTAAATTATTCCTCCACTTTTTCGATAAATACCCTACCATTCCACCATTCCCCTCCACTACTAATCCATCATTCATGGTGTTTTGGTGGATTCCAATTGAAAATAGTCCCCTCGTGGTGTCCTCAAGCACGCAAGGTACCATTACTCATGTTATAGGAGTATTTTTTCATAGTAAGGGAATTATACTTCATTTCTATTCAATTCAAGAACATCTTCTTGTATATGTCCTCTAACTATTATAGTAATAATAATTTATTAAAATTTTGATCATACACTTACATCCAAATTGTGTTATATCAAGGGGAGATTGATTCCCATTCTCAACATACACTTTTTCTAAAACCATTATTTATACCATGCTGGCAATTGGGTATAGTTCTAAAAAGTTCCTCAATTAAATGAATGTTTCTCTTTTTTTAATAACCAACAATATTTTAATTGAATAGGGTTTTCTTTTAAATTAAATAATAAAATTATTATATTTATATTTACATATAAAGAGACCACATTTAATTTTTTGGGAAAAAATAATGTAATGATCTTGTCTTTAATATATTTTTATGAAATGATTTCGACAATAAACCCCTTATTTTTTTCCAGAAATTATTAATTTAATGATTTATTGTTATCTTTTTGGATCATTAGAAATTAATATATCTAAATTGTGTTCCATAATATTTCTCCAAATCATTGGTTTAATAATTAAATCTCTATATTTGACATGTTTTCTAATACCTTGGTGAATAACCCTGGTAATTTACAATTATGACATCTTGCTGATAAAACATGGTGACCTTCTTAAAAAAGTCTTTATAAATTTTATAGCTATATTTTCTTATTTAGAATAATTTTAATATTATTATCATATGATTAATTCACATGGATTATAATTATAAATTAGTTCCATATTGATATGTCTCTCGGTAACATGTTAAATGTTTCCCTTTCCTATTACCTTACTAGGCCACGTGCTCACCACGATCTTTTTATGTGTGTCTCCGAGTAAGGAGATGTACTAAATTTAATATACGGTTGACCCATAAAGATGAAATTCAAGAGGATTTAGATAAATATTTATTTTATTAATGTATTATATTCCTTATTCCATTGAATAATCCTTTAAAAGATCCTCTATTTTTACTTGGTAATAAAAATTTATGTAACAAATAGGGGAGGATCCATAGTTGTAATCAATATATAGTTTAGTAATTTTAGGAAATTTAGACATGAAATAATTAGTTAAATCCCTTGGGGAATATCTACATACCGGGAAATATCCTTTATTTTTCTAAGTATTATGTAATTTCAAATGAAATGCATGTCTATGTGGATACTATAACTAGATGTGGATTTGTAACAAATGTTCCTAGAGGTATTACCCAAAAATATCACCTTTATCTAGAATGGATAGGGAACTGATTCATGGAAATGGCCATACTGCACACCGGGTTTGACACTCTGGATGGATATATTGGATTAATCTCAATATTTTTCATACACATTATGAATTATATATATAAATTAATTTCTATTATTGGATATTAATAGAATATTTAATAATGATGTTTTAATATATAAAAACCATTTATAATTATAAGATTCAATAATGTAACATGTTTCTCAAAAAGTTTTCTATCCTTTTGAAAAATTGTTGAAAATTAGAGGAATCACATAAATTATGAGTGCTATAAAAGACGCACTGAAATAATTATGATTGTATATTGAGTTGAAATGTTCATTAATATAGTCAATAAACTAAATCGAGTTATGAAAATTACCTTGAATTATGTCGAGAGTCCATATTATCCGTAAACGTGACAAATTTATGTAAAGACCATCATACATCAATAACCACATTTTCTATGGATGTACTAAAACATTGATATTTATATATTGGATATGCTTCTTATAAAAGATCTTTTATCTATTATGTTGTTTGGAGAATGAGAAATTCCCCATAGAATCACACCTCTTTAAAAGAGGATTTAATCAGTTGGGGACACTGATTATGAACAGGAATCCAAGATGAGAGATCAATACTATAATGTTGGAAGAGTTTATGGTAATCCTTTAAAATAAATATTTACTATATTCTCTACGATCGAAAATGGATATGGAATTATTAGTGTTAATTAACAATGAAAATGAATTTTTGAAAACATATAAGATGATATTTACAAGACATTTTCAATACACATCTAGATTTGTTGTGGATCCTAATGGGAAGATTGAAAGATTCTTCAGTCGACGAATACCACATCTATGGAAGAGTTTATATTATCATGATTATGAATTATATGAATTGATATTTCTGTGATCTATGTAGATTTAATTAGAATTTGGACAGAATTTTTTGTCACAGAGATTGAATGAAAAGAATATATTAATAGATCCAAACACATGGATTTTTATTTCATGGATGAAAATCAATGAAAATATAACCTCTCACACGAAATAAACATTGGAAGAAGATATGGTACTGACTTTTTTGGAAATGTAATGCAGTAAAAGTGCAAGAAAATATGTAGATATATATCGAAAAAATCATTGTAATATCCATCCTCAACTTATTTACAATAATGAATGCCGGAATATGTTAAAGACCAAGATAAAATTTCAATGATTCATGTTTGGTTAGCTTGGTACATTTAAAACATAGTTTATAATCATAATATAATCAATATAAACCACCACTATAATTATATTATGATTAATTATCAAGGTTTATAATATTCTATAATGAAGGATAATGTGGAGGATCAAAATGATGTGTTGAGGGTACACTAGTTGTGCAATCAAATCTAGAAAGTACATTATATGATTATGGTTCAACATGTTTTTTATTAAATCAATATTTTCATGGAATATAGAATGAAAAACAATACTACTAGATGTAATGTTATGATTCATGACTCAAAGGGAAAAATCCTAACAATATCATTGTCTAGAAACTATAGTATTGACATTATCAAGTAGAATATCATCATAAATATTTCTGTCATTCCCATGGAGGAATATAAAAACTATTTCAGGGTTGGCTTGGATATACATTTATATTACTAAAAATAACTACATAAGAAATGAAAATTGTGTTATCCAAAATGGATGGACAACATTCACCTTTATTGGAGAGATATTTCACATGAATGTTTTTCTAGAAGAAAATCATATAGACAACTTATAAATATGATAAGTAAATAATGAGATGGAAATTAATGTATATAGAAAAGAAATGTCCAAATTTTAATAATAAAATTATATATTTCATGAGGATTTACAGAGACCTCCCCAATAACGAGCGATAGAGTTTTCGAGTGAACTCATACCTAGATCGAAAATGATTTTAAATTCACCACATAGAATATGTAATATAGAGTTAGATAAATTAATGAATAAAATTAAAGATATTTTCGATAATTGATATATTGTAATATTTTTGTATCCTTGGGGAGAAGATAACCTCATTATGATGAATAATGATGGACTCATGAGGATATGTGTTGATTATATGGAACTTAATGAGATTATGGGGAAGAAAAAGTACCCACCCACAAGGATTGATTCTCTTTTTGATGACCACCATTGGGATCAATTATTATCCTTGATTAACCTATGATTTGGTTATCATCAATAAAGGGTGAATGAAAATGATATTTTATGGGATACATTACGAAAATGTTACGGGCCTTAAAATATTGTTCTTATTACCGTAAGATTAAAAATTGATCTAGTTGTATTTATGGAATTTATGAATATGTTATTAACAGAATACCATGATAAATTCATGGTGTTTTTATTGATTATATTATTATATATTCAAATATCTCTTGAGACGTTTGGGGATCATCTAAGGGTTATTAAGGGAACTCTTAGGAATGTGAAACAATTTATAAAATTCATCAAATGTGAATTCTTTTTTCATATATATCCTTCTAAGGGATCAATGTTACCAATGAATTAATACAGGTGACACTGTGAAGATATAGGTTGTATGGGTAGAATAATCATATAATAGTAATTGAGATTTATAGTCTTCATGGCATACAATGAAATTATAAGAGGTTTCGAAAAACCATTCCATGAAATTATAATCCAAAAACAATGTGAACTCAAAAATGGGATAGGTTCATATGGATAATGATTTGTGAATTAAATTTACAATAAATCAATATAATAATGGTTACTATGTAAACTATACCCTCTTTTATAAAAGGTTTCATAATTTAGTGTTTAAATCTATAAGGGGGCATGGGTGTGTACTCGTGAAAAAAAATTAGATTCGTTATGTGTCTTAGCCATTAAATCATTGTGAAAAAAACTATCCAATGCATAACATTACTTAGTTGTTGTTATTGTTTCACAAAAAATGTGGAGGAACTCTATATAAGGGGAGAAATGGGACATAAACAAAGACAACTAATGATTGATGTATATTTTTAGACAAAAAATAATTGAGAATGACATATAGGATATGGTTTTAACTTCATAAAGTCATTGAAAATTCATCACATTATTCAATTAGAAAAGGGAAAAAATTTTATTGATTCATTCATAAGGAAAGATACTTTGGTCATGGAAATGATAATAATTCATGGAGATCGTTTGAGCAAGGAATTGGTAAAATATTAAATTAGAAACATTAGGGAAATGACATTTTACACCCTATCCATAATTATTTCTAAAAAATTATTACTATATAAGATATAGAAATATAAAATAGATGATCCCTTATTAAAAAATATGATAGAGGATATGAGGAATTTCATGTTTTCTATGTTAATTATTGATCATTAAAGTGTACTAATATTTTGTACAATGCTATGTGTCCAATATATCATAGAGGTAATGAATGAGCTTATGGATGAAGCCCATAGATATAATGTTTTCTGTAAAACCTTGAATCACATGAATTTTGACGGACCTACGTTATTATTATTGGCGGGATAATTTTAAAATGGAGATTGAAAACCAGTCTTCTAGATACAATGTATGTAAATAAGTGAAGGCAATGTGATTAAATATTAAAGGGTATTGAAACTCATACCAATACCAACATATAAGTGGGAAAACATCACTATGTAAATAATAATTTATATCCCAATAACATCCATTATAAACAATAAAATATGGTTTATAGTAAATCAACACCACAAGTGTAGCCATTTAATTGTTATTCGGTAATATTTCTTTCCTCAACAACATTACCTGATAAACATAAAAGAAGTGGTGAGGTTTCATAGGGTGCCACATTATGTCAATTATGATCATTATACAAGGATCAAATATGATTTCTCGTTAAGTTAAACATCTATACATTATAAAGGAAATAATATGTTTGATATGATACACCACATCAATCTTATAAAAACAACAATATTTTATTATTTATTTTGGTAGTTATTATATATCCATTAGAATTGATAGAATCAATAGGATTGTCCTAAAAATTTTAATATTGTTTGAAAATTATATCTAATTAAATCTGTGGAGATCAATTAATAATATATTAATATAAATAAATTTTTAAAATAAAAGGAAATGTTTTTATCAAGAACAATTTTATGGCACACAAGTGTAATAAATAATTATTATTTTTTGGTTGATATTAATGAAATAAATATGTAATATAATATTTAATGTTGAAAATTTATCTTAATTCTTTTTTGTTTTTGATATAAGAACAAATTGAATTTGATGAAAAAATATGTAATGTTCAAAAAAGTAATATTTAACACTTTTTTATGGAGAATATATTTTAAATATATATTTTTTCACATTATTTCATTATATTTGAAAAAATAATCTTATTATTTCATGTAGGAATAAAAAAATATTATTGTTAAATATTTGATATTTTTGATTAAGATCCTCATTTTGATGAGTAGTGAATAAATACATCATTTCTTATTGAAATTTTAATTTTCATCAAATTAATTTATATTGTCAAATTATATATAATAAAGTTTTTAAGGTATATTTAAATCAGCCTCTCTTATAGTTTTTGTATGATCTATAAACCATTTCTAAAATACCATGTAAATATCCAATCATGTCTTGATTTTCTTGGGAAATTAAAATATGACAATTTATTTCCACATATGTCATATAAATTAATAGGCTTTCACAACATATCATACAATACATCATTAAAAAAAATTATAGGGTGATGGAGGAGATATTTTATAACCCTAATGAGTAACAATGAACAAGTTAAAATATTAATACTCAATATCATTATGATATTAAAACAGTCATTATGAAATGAATTCAGTCAACATGAATAATCATTCTTGTACTAAATAATGATTACTCATGAATTAAAAGGGAAAACCTTTGTTGTAAAATTCACTCAATAATTACCCCTATATTTTATGGGTTAAAGTAATTAATAGTCCAAAATATTCTATTAAATAATTCTAAAAATGTGAAGTAAAACTAAATTGTAGAAATAGAATCTTTTGGATATCACACACCACTATCAGTCGATTAGTAGACTTGAAATGCTTTTATAGATCATTGGTTACCTATTAATTCATTCTGTTCAAACTGAAAAGATCCTTATTAGTTTGTGATATTAATATTTCAATTTATATCAATGAAATAATTATTCTTTGTGGTTTTCAAAACGCCGAAAAGTCTATAGCTTATGATTTTTAATTAATTGATATATTATTCATTTTTATGAACACTAAATTAATTTTATAATCCTTTTTCAATCTATTGTATAGATATGTAAATAATCAATAGATATTAAATTTATACTCTGAATCCAAATCATTAATATAATATCTTCAAAAAATGAGGTTTTGTATGTTGATTTACATCTGTTCGGTAAAACAATATATAAGATAAGAAATTCATTATCTATATACTCATCAATTCATCAAATTATCTATTATTCCAAATATATTTTCAAAAATATTAATCAGGTAGATGAATTAACTTATAAATTTTTTGATTACTTAGCAATTTTCCTATTATTATCCAACAAGATTCATGATTCACCTTAACAAAACATAATTTTCATTTTCAGAAATTGTATAATCTAAATTATTGAGAACATCATTATCAAATTTTCCTGATTTCAGAAATGTGATTCATAAATGTCTTTTAATGATTGACATTATTCATGAAATTGATTCTATGTAATAAAAAACTTATTTGGTCATCCTATAATAACGTTAAATCAGAAAAAATTAAGTGTTGAATTTTTCATATAAATTAATGATATGATGTTATCAATTAAAAATAAAATTTAATTTCATTAATCAAATAATATATTTAATATTTAACAAACTAATAGTTTTAAATATTCAAAATAATTAGTTGTAACAGTGCAATTAGAACCTAGAAGAAAAAAAGAAAACATTCATGAAAACATTTTCTTATCATTCTCAAAATATAAATACAAAATCTAATATTACCAAAATAATATATATAATCAATATTTTTTGAATTTCTAATATTCAAATGTAATTATTCTTTTAGCAATTAATTTTAAAAAAGAACCACAATTTCCAAATATAATTTGTCCATTTTGATGTGTGTCAAATAAATCTACCCATCATATTGATTTTTCATTTATAAACCCAACTTGATATCTCCACCAGTGGATAACTACCATGAATAAAAATTAATTCCTAGTTAAGTATCTCACACATATTATAAAACACTCCCCACTCTCCCAATGCATTACCTAAAAAAGAAATACTGATATAAAAATTCCTCAAGTTAATAACTCAAATATCACAAATGAAAATAAAAAAATTCTAATATACTGATAATATATCTAAAAATCAATATGGTAATCCTCGATATAAAAAACAACCATGGTATACATGTTCAATTCCGACCCCTACATTTACAATTTATCAAATAAATGCTATTATGAAACATATTTGTTTAAAATATAATATAATTATAAAAATTTTAACTAAATTTATTTTCTATAATAATAGATTAATAAATCAACATATTTCACAAATCCCATTAAAGAAAAACAATTAAAAACATAATTTCTTATAATGTAAATATTTTTAAATAATAACCATATTATTTTAAACAAATGGTTTGTTGAAAGTTTATTTTCACATTTAAAAAGGCCAAATAAATTTTTACATCACATCCCTTATATAAAAACACTAATAATATATAATTAATATAATAAAAAAGTATTTATAATTCTTGAGAACTATATTTTTATATTATTCTATGACTAAATCACTACACATAAAATGATTAACCGGCGCATGATTCTAAATTATAAAAAAATATTGTGGTTCATTTCGAAACAAATAATAAATAATAAAACATAACATGACATGTATTTTAGTGATATTAATAAATTAAATTATACCTAAAAGGTATTCAACTATAATTGATTGATTTTCCAGTGTCATTTATAATTATTTAAATATAATTGTATATAAAAAATATATATTATAATAAAATTCACATGTCTTCATGTTAAACTAGAAAAATGATGCATGAGACGATGTTCATTGCAGACCATGGTCAACACATATTCCTCTTTGTAGGTTTCCACAATTCCATATATGGCTGGCTCAAATTATGAAATAACATCTACCTATCCTACCAAGGATATATACATTAACATCTATGGTTTCATAGGATTCAACATTACTTATGTAAACCAAACATACAAATGGTGCACCACATAAGACCCAAGGTCATATATCTTATCAATAATATTTTTATATGAAAACCAAAACACAGTAGTGATACCACTTGTAATAACCCAACCTTGATACATAAATAGTAAATATATTGGACCTCCATTAATCACAAGAATGTTCATTGACCCAGAGGGGGTGGATACCAACATAATGATTCTTCCACTACAAGAAATTGGTCATTTAGTTCCAATTTTATTGTTCATATTTTAAAAAAACTATGAAATGTTTCTTTTTATATTATTTTATATAATTGTTTTATTAAAATATCCCAACCCTTTTAGGAAGAGTAAAATGTCACCAAATATGATTTTTTTATTTTGTAGTTATTTTTTCTCAGTGTTTTTTAAAGCCTTTCAAAATATTAAATAATTATTTTTTCTTTTTTTATTATTTTAGTATACAATAATTTTTAAATATTATATATAATAATTTAGTATACCATCTATAAAATTATAAGTAATTTTATGATGTTAATTATTTCTTATTTATAATTGATATTTAATGTAATATTTAAAACAATAATTACTGTTATTGGTTATATTTTGTTATATTAATTAATTAATTGTTATTAATTATTAAATATTTATTATCTATTTACTAATTATTATTTAACATTTTTTTAATAATTTTTTAATTACAAAATATTAACTTGAAAATAATGTTTAATATTTTTTATTTAGTCATTACAAATTATTATTTATATTTATTTATTATTTTTTAATTATAACTTTAAATTGTAATTAATTATTATTTTTAACCATTATTTATTATTTATTTATATTTATTATTTAGAGATTATGTATAATCTATATTAATTATTAAATATTAATTAATTATTGATTATTAATTATTTACTTATTCTTCATTAATAGTTGTAATTAAAAATTTATTATTTTTAGTTAGCCAGTAATTATAATTATATAAATTTATATATTAACACCAACCCTCCAACACACAAACACCCACATATGTGTATATATAAATTTTGAAATCATTTATTAATCATTATCACTCCATTAATATTTTATGGGATGTTTGGAATATAAATTTAGCTTCAGAAGTACATAAATTCTAATCCATGCTTTTTTTGCCTTGTATCATTTCAAATCACTCAAAATGAATTATAATCATATTGGATAATAATTTGATTATATTTTATAATATTTTTTAAGAAAAAAATTAAATCTATAAGTCAGGATTAAAATAAAATACAATCCTCAAAGTAGTGCAACTTTTGATCTGGGCATCTATTTCCGCTATGAGGACTTTTAAATTTAGGATTATGATCAGATATATAGTATATCTTTGGAATGAACCATGAACCCCTTTTTTCTACATATGTATGTGTTTATATATATGTTTATGTAAATTTATTTATATTTTTTAGTATTTATGTTTGTTTATATATATATATATATATTATGTGGACATATATATGTAGTTGTGTATGTGTGTCTAATTATGTGTATTTATATATATGTGTGTGTGTCGGTGTGTGTGTTTGTGTCTTTAAATATTATTATATATAATAATTTATTTATATGTTTCTATTTGTATAAATTAATGAAAACTTATTTATATTAATTTAAATTTATTGGTATTTATATGGATTTATGTATATATATATATATATTTATATATTTTTATAATAATATAGTTTTATTTATTATATTTAGTTACATTTTAATTTGAATGTGTATATATACATGTGTGTCAGTGCATATTTTTTCATATATTTATATTTATTTATATATTTATAATAATTATATTTTAATTCAATGTAATAGATGATTATCATAATTGAGTGTAAATGTTTTGTGAATATGTGTAATAATCCATGGGTTCAAATATCAACACCCTCTAATGTATAATGGAATTAAGGTGATCATTGATTATGTTAGGCTATTTGGTGTGATTGGGCCCATGATGCCATGGGTAGGGTTGAGGTAAGAAGGTATAATCTAGATGGTCCACCCATTATAAATTTAAAATATTAAAATATTTTTGTTATTGGTTTTAAATTTTTTTTAAAAAATACACCTAAATTGTTTTTATAAAAATCATTAATTTTATATAAGAAAAAATAAATTTGTCGCACATTAAGATATATCGATTTCATAATATCTTTATGAAAAAAATCCCTGACATAAAAATTCATCATGAATGGGGATATGTTCTAGTATGGAATTCATTAAAAATAAAAAATTTTAAATATGATTTATATTTTAAAAAAAATAAATAATTCAGAGAATTATTTTTAAAAAAATTATTCATTCAAAAAATTTAAATATATATCTAAAACTATAAAACCATGGTGAAATGATTAAAAATAGTTTTCTAAAATTATCTTGAAATAATTCACAATAATTACATTAATAATAGCATTAAAAATATGTTTTCTATCATTTCACATGAGTTAAAATCGTTATTAAATGTTGTCTTTGGAATTTATGTTATTGAATTATTGGGGAATGATTTACCGACATTATTTAATTAAATAATTCATTAATGAGTTCTTCACAAAATTATGTGTCTCATTCAGATATCAAATGTTCCCAATAAAGAAATATAGATGTAATAACTCTTATTTTCAATTTATTATTTTTAAATACTATTGGGAATTATTATGAGTCTAGGATTTGTGATGACATACGATTCTAAGGCCCTGTGTTCACAGAATAAATGATTGAAATGAATATTCTTCTTAATAACATGCATTAGCTATCTTACAGTAAAATTGGAAATACATTAAAAATGTTCCCATATTATAAATATGAGTGCATCTTGGGTTTAGATCAATAAAATAACCATAGACGAGTCATAACATTGACTGGCATAGGTGGACAATAGATGCTGGTTTTTGGACATTTTAATGGAAATAAAATAAATTATTATTTTTTAATATAAACGTTTCCATAACTCAATGACATGATAATTGCTTTTAAATTTACTGGAACCCAGGGTTAATCTCATATCCCATGAAACATTCCATGAAATATTATGGAACTTTTGCTATAAGCCACCCTAGAGAATTGCCGACAAAGGACAACGAATGACAATGCTTGGATCATTGCGCAGAAAGAACGAAACTCAATCAGTGACTGCTCAGAGTATTTGATAATGATTGAGGTAGGGGTTATTGTTTTGATTCCACTTTTCCATATTCTAGGATTAAACAATGAATATGGATCAACCAACAAACCGGTTTACCAGTGAATAATTAAGTCTTGAGAGAGTGTCTTTTATCGGGTTCATTATTGGAAATTAAGTTGTGATTTATTTTATTCATCATTTAATTATTCTATATGATCTTTATATTTAGAGTGGATCATTTCCAAGATGAATGGTGGTTGTGGTTCAGTCCTCCAATTTGTACTTTAGATTTATTCCCCCTTTTGACAATGTGTTCATCGCATTCTTCACAGGTTTATGGACAACAAGAATGTATCTCATATATATTTCAATGAAATGAACCCAAGTTTGTGATCTAACAATGTGACGACCTAGAAGAGGTGTGACAACGATGGTGGAAGACAAATCAACCAATATCATAATAAATCGTTTTATCTACCATTCCTTAAACAGGTGATTGAATCATGTTTTTGGAAGAGATCAGGTGCCTAAAACATAACAAATCCGAATTTCCATTGCAGGAAGTCCTCGAAACATGAGTTTCTATGTGAATGAATATGTAGATCAAATATTGGATGAAAATACTAAGTGTTGTAGATGAACCAATGGGTTATAGAATATTTCTATGAAAACTGTATGTAGTTTGTAGTACATGGCATGTGGGTCCCACTGAAAGGCAGTTATGGTATTAGATCATATGAAAAGATTCCTTGGAAAGTTAATATTATAACACTGTGTGAGGGTCTTTACATGGTTCTCGACATGTATCACTGGTGTTACATGAACAAAGGGTGGACTACATGATATGTACTCCCCCCATGGCTAGAGCAGACCAGTTATGCTGTATACCCTGTGTAACGGTACACGAGGATGGAATACACAGGTTGAATCCGTGTATAGGTACATGGCCATTGTACATAGGGTGGGCCCTGCATTGTATGAAATAGTGTGATATAGTATTACATGTTGTTTATATCTATTTCTACAAGACATTCTCTTCTACATGGGTCGTCGTACAAGGGTAGTGCCTAGGGTAATAGGACACAGTGCATGACCTTTCTACCAACAATTTACTTTTCTCTTCATGTCCTGGTCACTTTTTCCACCATTCCTTCGATATGTTTCATTTCAGTTAGTTCCCCATTTATTTTTACACTTATGGTTAAGTATTATTTCCATCCACAAGAGTATGATCCCATTGGCGAGACAATCTCAATAGAGTAATATTCTATTTGAGAGGCTCAGAGATATATCCTCTACCCCTTCATTTAACTATGTAGAGCCATGTTTTGACATGAAAAATCATAAAAGATGATGATAATATACGTAAAAGGTGTATTTTGATGATTAATGGTACATGTTAAGGCCTTGGTATTGATCATCATCAGTTTACCACAATTTTTCCCAATTGAAATTGTGTTCTCCATATATGATGGAATCTATTCTCTCTTTAAATCAATCATTGTATCTATATCTCTCATGAAATATCCCGAATAATCAAGTTCTCTGATGGAATTCACAAGAGCTATTAGACTCAAGGATTGATTTCTCATAGATGAGTGCTTCAGGGAATATTCGAACTAAATACATAGCATGGTTATGAGTTTGTTTTGACTTACCAGAAGACATTAGATCTAGATTATTAGAATATCTTGATTTTTTATCTTCTTAATTTTTTTGAAGGAATATATAGTGTAGAGAAGACGAGTGGCTTTTTAATGGAGTTAATGGAGAACAAGGATTGTGTCTAGATTTGTGATTGAACTAATAGAATGAGGAGTTGCTATAGCCATGGGAAACATGACCATAAACCATTTCATTCTAATAGTTTTTTACTTTTCATTTTGTAGACTATTTCATTAGGTCGGTTTTATTTTGTCCCAGTTTACCTCCATCTCATTACTCTAAATGGTACTCTATTTGTTGGGTTTAGGTGTATGCATCAATTTTAGTACTTAGTGGATATTTTCATTTTATAATTTTGTGGATTAGAGATGTGTGAACGTGTAATGGAACAGTGGAACACCTCCCATGTTTGTGATGTGCCAAGTCTTTGATAGACACCAGCCCCCTGGAATATTGGAGGTGGGATTTGCGAGTCGCCGCATGTGCCCCGCTATGACAGTTCATAATAGAGTGGTATAAGAGGCTGGTGGGTTCTACATTAGGACTAGTAGTTTGTGAGATTGGGATTCAGAAACAATGTTATGTGTTTCGTGATTATCTTTTAGGACAAGGAATTTAGTGGTTGGGTTTATAGCTGGCATATCCATACAACGAAACTCTAATATCCTACTTTTAGACTCGATACGTGATAAAACTATTTGAATGAAAACAAATAAATTATACAAGCATCATATAGTAATGGGTTTTTTCCACATCCATTAGTTTCATTTATAATGACATACTATTTGACAATGGAACAACTGGTTTTGTTACAAAAATCCTTGGTGACACATACCCTCTAGATATAGTGACTCGGTCACCATTATGACCCCCTCAGTGAAGAGGCATCAAATCAGGGACATATTCCCCAGACAATACCTCGAGGTGGTGAACCTGATATAAAATCATCATGGGATAAGAACATGGTAACTGAACTTCCAAATGATGAAGATTGTATACTAAATCCATTATATGAGTGTCAGATATAGGGACCCCTCATGTTATGTGGTGAGCCTGGCCCACTGGAAGCTGAGGACTGGATTGATGTGGTGACCATATTTTTTCCTAGTGAGGACCTCAGGTGGAGAAGTTGGTTATAATTTAATAGAGACTCCATTAGGGTATGACGGTATGATAATGTGTTTTGACCATGTTGATGCAGTAGGAGGAGACTCATTCATGTATAGAGTTTTGGTGTCTCTTTTGAGATGAGGCTTTTCTAGTTACATTGAGAGAAGTTCATATCCAGAAGCTTCTTTAGCTCAAGAAGGGAAGTTTAACAGTGGTTAATATTTAATTGAGTATCACAATCCTCTCCAAGAACTCGATGAATATAGTCATTGATAAGTACATCAGATTTCAAACATTTAGTGATGCCTACAATGGAAAATTCGAGCAGCTATCATGAATCAATTTACAGATACTTGTGCAGGATTTCTTGAGTGATTTTGGGTGGTTGAGATCTTCTTAGATGAGTAGACACAGACAGTGGAAGTCATCATTATCTAGATAAGTAAAAATACTTCAGAAACATGGAGATAACATCATCCATTGGGATCAGGATATGGGATGCATCACATGATGACCCATGACATGGGATTTGTGGTCCCGGTCATTCCAGATGGATCCAGTCATTCAATGGTGAGGAGATGCTAGTCATGTGATGGTAGGGGACATATCTCTAGAGATTTACCAACCTATATAATTGATTATAGGGCTACAGAGGATATACTACTGAGTTATAGGGATAGAGTGGATAAATTAGACCCCCCAAGTTGAAAATGTGGCGTAATAGCAGAGATAGATGCAGGAGGTGGAATACATTTTGACCTAAATCAGCAAAAATCCCTTGACGGCTACACCATGATAAGAGAGCTGGATGGAAATATAGGGAACAACTACACACGGTCTAGGAGTATATCCTAGGGATCCCCTAGATGATTTTATGTATGATCTTTTAATTTTATACCATATCTTTTGTACTTGTAGAACCATGTTACAATCATTCTTTCCAGGCCACATGTTTATTTTGGATCCTTGAGATTCTGGTGGAGCTGTTGACTTGACCCTTATGCTTGGTGACACCTACGGTAATAGGAATGATGATCATGCATCATTTAAAATAGTATGATATTACCCTTGATGGAGAGAGTTTTAGTTAGAACCTCTTGCGGCAGTGTCATGTTCTTAAGATATCAATATCGATATGGATAGTTTATCTTCAGTCCATGACTAGATTGACTTCATTATGTGAGGACTGTTGTGGGCCCATAGTGATACAATAAGGATTTCTTTTGTGGGTGAAAAGGGACCCATGAATCATTATATGGGGTCATGATAAAGAGGTTCATCTGATCACTCATTCATTGTCTCTCCTTACCCATAGAGTAAAAAATGTTCTGATTTTCCAATTCCCAGTAGTAGTGGTGGATTATGATATTGCCTTTCTAAAATATGTTTGAGGACATCCTCACCACTAAGAGATCACCTTATAATTTGACTTTCACCCCAGGGCGGTACTCGTATCCTCATAGGTGTATCTTATGTATCTATTAGAGATTAATATGTTGATGGTGATGTTGGAATATTTTTAGAGGGAGGGATTCATAAGACATAATTTTTCACACTACGTGGAACATGTTTTGCTTGAAAAGAAGGAATATGAGAATGTATGAAGTTTCTTAGGGATTACCAAATTCTGAAAAAAAGTGATGATGAAGATAATGTATCAACTACAAAGAAAGGAAAACATATTAAATTATTTAATATATAATAATTGGATTTAGAAGGATGACCATGGATGGGGTTACCACTATTTTTGAGTATGAGATGAGAATATAGTAAAGATGGCATTTTGATGCCTCTGTAATCACTACATTTTCATGGTTTTTTCTTTCGACGTGAAAAATTCCCACACAGACATCCTGGAACATATGAACTAGATCATCCAGCAATACAAACCATTTCATGGTGGAATTTATAGATTACATCCTTATGTACTCAGTGTGAGAGAAGGATCATGTAAGACCCATAGAGATGGTTCTAGATGTACTCCGAGTGCACCAACATAATGTAATGCTCTTGATGTGTCAGTTCTAGATACAAGAGGTCCATATTCTAGGATTTTTTTTCTTTTAAAATGGAGTATTTTTGGACCAAGCCATGGTTGAGGCAGTGTTTTCATGGGATCCACCTTAGAGTGTGATAGAGATGTGGATCTTTCTTGAAATGGCAGGAAACTACCATAGATTTATCCTTTGTTTAAACTTGATATAAGAAGTGATTAAAGCCTTGAAATAGGAGGGGAAGCCTATGGTATGGATGTAGAAGTTATATCATGATTTCTAGCTATTTCGTTACTGTTGGATAAGTGCACTGATCAAGAGATTTTCGGAAGAGGTTGTTGAGTATGTCGTTTCCTATGTCACATAAATAGTCGGGCGGGGTTGTTTCATTTTATAGAGAAGAGTGGATATTGATAATGGTAATAACCAGTTAGTGAAATTTGAGAAGAAATATTTGACTCATGATCTTCCGTAGGTAGAGGTAGTCTTCCTGTGGAATTTTTAGAGACACTGCCTAATGGGTGAATGATTTATCATCTACATTGACCTCAAAAGCCTCTAGTAAATATTCTCACAAAAATGGTCTGAATTTTAGGAAGTTAAATTGGTAGAGATCCTCTCTGATTATAAATTTGATATATTCTATACTTATGTGATGTGTGACATAGTAGAAAATTCTCTCAGTTAGATATTGAGTTCACAATAGCTTACCGAGGCGTCAGAGTAGTTGGCCTCACTACATTATTCATTCATGGATTGAGATGATGAATCTTACCTCTAGTCGATGGTTGTAACCCTTAGAATATTATATCATGTCATGGAGGAACAACTATAGGATAAAGAATACAAGACATAACATTCACAGTTATCCATATGTAAATCTCATACTAGATGTTCATTTGGTGTGGAGCACATTGTTTTTTATAGGCTGCACAGTTCTGTCTGTGGCATTGCGGGAGGAGGTTATGTAGGAGCTTCACACATACCCCTTTTTGGTATATCCTATATTGTTAAAAATTTCATAGTATATATTATGTTTGTTCTACTAGAGAGTTATGAATAATGTAGTAGTAGAGTTCATTTCTCGATGCCTTACCTGCTAGTATTTGAAGGCTGAGCACTAGGTTTAATCAGAGTTATATCACCCCATTAAACTAACAATGTTAATGTGGTATGAAATATCAATGGACGTCATTATGGGATAACCATGAATGTCTAGGGGACACAATTCCATATGGGTGATCATTTACTAAATTTCCAAGTCGTCTAACTTTCTAGATTTCAAAGAGAAATGTTATATAGAGATCATGGGATGTCTCTACGTAAATGAGATAGTTCGACATCATGGAATCACTTAGATGGTAGTCAAAAACATTTATAATCATTTCACATCTAGGTTTTGGAAGGGATTACAGGAAGAGTATTGAACATTGCTGCAGGGGAAAATAGAGTTCCATTATCAGAATGATGGTCAGACGAAGTGATCCATTCATTTTCTAGAAGATATATTGGGATAGTATATCCTATACATAGGTCGCATTTGTGAATACCCCCTAACACTGGGTGAGATTCCATACAATAAAATATACCACTCCACCATATCTATAGAACCATTTAAGGATTTATATAGGTGGCTCTTCCAGTAACTGCATTGTTAGACTGACCCCATAGAGTCAGCACTAATGGATCTAGAGATGGTGGGAGACACCACCGAAAAGGTACAGATCATCCAGGACTAGTTGAAGACTGCACCTGACCGAAGTCTTATTCTTACAGATGGTAGAGACCATTGGAGTACGAAGATGGAATCCATGTCTTCCTTCAGGTCTCACCTCGAGGAGGGTTACATAGAATTGGTCTAGTTGAATAATTTTCACCGAGGTTCTTTATCCATTTTCTTATATTTCACATAGTTGGAGAGTTGGAATACAACCTAGCTCTATTTCTATAGTAGCACCATGTACAAGAGGACTACAACATCTCACAACTAAGGAGGTATGTGCATGACCCATCACACATCGTCGACTGGGGTGAGTTGGACATTGAGAATGTATAAACCAATGAAGAATACCATGTGGATATATTGGATCAACAAGGGAAAATTATTCATAATTTTTTTTATGTGTTCACGATAACTAATTAAGGGTCACATTGACCTATCCTTCATCTGGAATAAGTGGACCAGCTCCGCTAATTGTAAATGAATTAGGTGTATAAAACCCCTGTATAGAATATCCTATTAAAACATATTTATTTTTTAAAATTCATCACGACTATATTATTCGTATTTTTTTCAATTAGAATAGATGAATGTGTAAATTCAATATAAAAACACAACTAGATGGTCAGATAGTTGACACGATAACTCGTCTAGGAGTACATCATTATATTCCCTCATAATGGGACTATAGTGAAAAATGATTCTCTCCTTTTTCTCAATTATATGAGATTAATATTATTCCTCATAAATAGAAAAATAATAATTCTTTAGAATGAGAATAAAAAATAAATTCATCATCCTCCTTAAACGTTTATATAATAGATGGTTGATACAATATATTGATGGAAATTTCCATCTCTTGGTAGTTAATGAAGTATTTATATATGGATAGTCACTCCAATCGTAGTACAATATAAAATTATAGTATTTAAAAAGTGGAATTTTTATTTAGGAGGTCCAATCTATAGAAAATCACTAGAGATTAGATATATACTTATAATTCAATAATTTTCTCATTTTATTTTACAACGGATTACTCATTCTCTAAATATTGAGTTTATTTTTGAAAATATCTAATAAATATTCAATATTTAAAAGAATGAGTAGAAACAGAAAAAAATAATACATTATACATTAATTCGTTAATAACTATCATGCATGTATCTGGTTCTATATTAGAGTATTCAGTACTTGTAGTGCTATAATATGTAATTACTTTCTTACTTTTCCATAAGAAATACTTCAATTGATTGTCAGTGAATACAACGGGAGTAGTAAATTTAATGTTATAATTTATATGTTCCTTGTAGTTTAAACACTATAACATTGTTTTTGTTTTGATTGAAGCGTTATTTTATACTACCACAATAGTCATATTATTAATCTCTATTAGTGTTGATTTTCCTGACTCTACAATTTTGAAAACATGAGGCATATTCCATTTCACTTTAGATTGTTTCTGGAATGCTACATCACACATTTTATATAGTTGATTAATTGGGTTTTCATTCATCTAAGGGATTTATCTATTGGTCATACAAAAATAGAGTCTACATTTTATTATTCAACTCTATCACCATGAGAAAACTAAAAATTGAAATCACCATCTCAACAACACGGTGACAATAATAATTATTTTAAATGATTTCAATGTCCCCAAAAATAGAAGTCATTTATAAACTTAAAATTAATCCGCAAAATAATAGTTCCACCTAATATGTGATATTTGTGACAGTGTTGAATGTGTACCCAAAAATCCTTATAAAAATTTCATTATCCCCAATAAACCCATATTCCTTATCCTTCAACATAAATAAATTTCATCTATATTTTAATATTATGATTTAAAATAATTGTTTTATTCGTACATGATTTCATGAATCATTCTAATTCAATAGATTTAATTTTCTCTATGGGTTAATTATTCTTAATTTTTTACAACCAGTGATAATATTCTCCCTCTACATGATGGATTTCTAGTGTGAATACCACATTAATGTTATATAAGAAGATAATATATCTTCACAACTGAATTAATCTATTATCTTATATAAATAGGATGATATGGTACCTAAACGTATGATTCTTATATAAAATAAAATACATAATTGGAAAATTATCTATATTAAGATAATTAGTTAATTTAGGGTTATTTAATTAATTATTCATACCATCACACAAATCATCTAGTACAGAAATTAAATTATTATCACTAAATCCCATCATGTTAGGAATATCTTAATGGAAGTCCTTTTAATTCCCAGAACATTGGATGTTTCCGTTATTCTTCTTATTTCTTATGATTATATATATCAAAGTAATATTAGGTATGATAATAATAAAATTAATAATAATATGATAGAGAATTCTTTTCATTAATATTTTATAACATGCAATTGAAGTGAGTATCCTAACATTTCGTTCTCTATATTTAAATATGGAATATACATGGAAATTTTCTATTAGGCTGTCAAGCCCAACAATATTCTAATAATTCATGATTGTAAATAAATTTTCTTAATTTTCCATATCACGTCCCATAGAAATGTAAAAGCTTGTTTGTAGCAAGTCATAATTATCATGAACCTGGTATAAGTCACGTTAACATCCAATGATCCATATTAGTGTTTTTACATGTAAATATAAATATTTCCAATCCGCCTCTAATTTTAGTATAAAAACCATCAATTTATTTAATGTAAACCACTCCCTCGATATTTTAGAACAATTTGAATTTTTTTACAAATTCTTATGCTCCTAGAAATATATATAATGTATAAATTATAATCCAAAAAATAATAATAATTAGATCATTATTATTTTCCCATTATATTGAATCAACCCACTTACACATATTATTATATAATTTTAAACATAAATATCTAATAAATCATGCCCATGTTCTAGAGTGATAATATATTTTAGAGATTAGGCTCATAAAATATCATAATAAATTTATAATATATAAAAAATTTAAGTTATTAATGTTCTCTAAGATTAATTTGAGCCTCTAGAATTTTATAGGTTAACATAGGGAATAGGTAATCAATATCGGCGATTTGAAAATCAAAGTAAGGGAATAAGCATGATAGCAATGTATGGAATGTGAATAAAATGGAATAAAATGTTATCATTAAACAAAAATATCGGGAATACTAATATGGATGCATGATATAATGATAATGGAATATTACGATAATTTTATTGGAAGAATGTAGTAGTAATTTAAAACACGTCAAAAACATAAATTGAGACTAACCACCAAGATAATGGGACATAGTTGGTAATCTATTATACTAGACTAGGAATATTCTATAAAATAATATATATGATATCACAATATATATTATTTTACAATTATTTGGAGATCTATCGGGTAACATAATAAATAAAACGTAGAGGGATATTTTGGTCACATATAAGAATGTTACATAATGCATAAGAATAAGAAATGTACATCTATGTTAATAAGTTATACAGTCATTCCAAAAATCAAAATCGATGGGTATTTAATATTTATTCCAAAGATGAAAAATAATTATATAGTCTAGACTTTAATATATGAATCTATCATAATAGTTCTGTATAAATGGTTTGTATTTAAAATTAATAATAAAGGATATATAAATGGATATAGAAATGAACCATTAATATTTTAAGTATTTGGTCGAATATATTTAAATAAGGAATGAATGTGCATTTATTTTAGAAACCAATGGAAAAATAAAAGAGATAATCTTAAAATAGTTTAAATATTTTAAAATCTGGAATCGATAAAATATATTAAATTACTATTTTGTGAATGAATTATAATAGTGATCGGTTCTTATAAATCATATTACATTTTAGATAATGTATTGAAAAATGAATGAATAAAATTGATAGACCTAGAAAATAAATGGAGTGAAATATCGGTTCATAGTTATGATTAATTTATTCATAATTTATTTAAAATAAATGAAATTATATATTGTTGTAGTGACATAAATAGAAAAAATGATCGGCTTAAAGAAAAGAGGATTGTTTATAGAGTTCTCATACCCCATTTGTAGATTCATTATCTACTATCACATAGCTCCAAATAATAAAAAATTATTTATTTAAAACATTATTGTTGACCTAATTCACATATATATATATATATTGTTAAATTAGGGTCATTTAATTGAGTTACATGTCTATATTTATTATTCTAATCTCATTCGTTTCATGCTACAAAGGTCAGATTAATTTGTAAGTAATTATGAAATTTGTTATGGAATTTTTCCTTAAGTATAGGAGTTAATTTTAGTGGTATTAATGTGTATATATCAGTTAAATGATTCTTAATATCCAATATTATTCTTAAATAATCATAACTAATATTTTAAGGGTCGATTTTAAAAAAATTGTAATTTTAGGTCAGTCTTGTGACCGTGATGATCTTACAAGGTTTTATTTAACATATGAGTAATTATACATTATAAAATAATAAAAAAATATAACATATTATCATTAATCTATAGTTTATAAATAATAATTGATTTTATTCTATCCTTGATGGTGGTTGTTGAAAATGAAATTTTCCTTCTAGGGGGTAGGAAAATGACAGTAATATGAACAACATTCTCATTTAAGATTGATTTATAAGGTGAAAAATGGGATTTTATACCAAAATAATAACCTATTGGATACCCCTTATGGATTTTTTGTCTTCCATTTGGAGTCACCTATTTTATACCCATTAAGGATTGATAGAATAGTATGTGGATAAGAACAAAACATGGGGATCATTGAAGAGTGTGTTTGGAGAGAAATGGTAATATTTTTGGTAATTGTTATGTTGTATATGTTGTGACGACAAACAATGGTGAGAGGTTGTATTTTTTGGGCGAGAAGTTTTTAATATAATATTCATTTGATTATTATTTTTTCTAATGATTATCAATATTGAACGTAATTTTTTCAATAAACTATAAATTTGGTGATGTTAGTTTCTGATAATTGATGATTATATCATTCAAGAGTTTTTTATTAATGTATTTTAGTGATAATTTCAAATATTATATTTTGATTTATTTCACTAGTAAAAATATTCCAACTAGATTATAAAAAATAAAATTAACCCCATGAATAAATTATAAATTTTTAGATTCAAAAAGTGAAATAAATATTATGAAAATAGGTTTTAAAATATAATAAAAATATTTTTTTGAATAAATTACATATTTATTTCAAAAATAGAAATTTCATTACTACGATCAATTTTCATTCCATTTAGAAATAAATTTATAGTCTCTAAAAATTATATAATGAATATAAATTAAAATAAATTTTTAAAATAATTACTGCAATTAAAATAAACGATATTATAATTTTTTTTTATAATGATATAAATAAATGATATGTTTTTGAATAATATATTTTCATTTTTTAAAATATATTGAATCATTTATTTTACAATGATATAATATTTCTAAATTATAATATTAAATGATTAATAATTATTATTTAAAAAATAAATAGGTGAAATCTCAAATATAATGGCTTTACTCTTATTCCTAATTGTAATACTACTATTCGCAATGCTATATAACTTTTTGTATGGCTAAATTGTTAATCGTCATATTGTTTTCTGAAATAAAACAATAATTATTATTTAAATAATTTTCCATTCATTTCGATTTTTATCTGAGTGGTATATAAATTCATTGAAAAAAAGTATGTTTCATTTCTAGTAATTTTCATCATATATATATGGTTCACTTTCATAGTGTGATCCTCTTAGAGGATAAAGCATATCAATATTTTTATATTATAGTTTTATATTTTTTGATTTTGTCCAATTGTATTGTTCTCTATTTTATATAGATTATTTAATCACTAAATTAAATTGTCATCTTAAAATAATAAATATTTTATATATAACATATAAATATTATATTTTTTTACTACTAATGGTAATTAAATGATGTTTAAAATGTGGAAAATAAAATCGCTACCAAACTATTGAAGACTGTATACCGAATGTAATTTAATACTGATCAACAATATAATTAGAGTTAGATAAGGATTATAACATAACATATAATAATTTTATAAATAAATGCATACTGAAATTTGAAGCATAAAATACCAATATAACAAAACATTATAATTTGAGTAAGATAAAAATAAAAACAAATTTATTAGAAATTTTCCACACATTAACCATTATTTTAATGGATGTATTTAACCTGAATCAACTTCTTCATTGTCCATAGAAGCCATTTTTTCCAAAAGAACAGACACAACTATGATTCGTATAACCTTGGGAACCATGGATCAGAATGTATAGAATAAAACTCTATCACTCTACCTCGAGATCCCTTGATCGAATAATATTGGACGTTGTTATTACAATATTAATTATTTTATGGTATTTAGAGAAAAATAAAAAAAAATTACTTAAGATAATTCTCATAAAATACATCAATAAAGAATAGTCTAATAAAAGTAATATATATAATGATTTCAGAAATATTACATAGCCATGGATTAAAAAATATTCATTATATTCAAATGACTCGATCTATATGGGAGAACATAAAACTATAATATTCAATATTTCATGGATGTGGTGGCAATAAAATCATAATGATGTATTATTTTCTTTTAAAGTTCAGTGTATCATCTTTGTTTGATGGTATTTATTATTAGAATAACTACAATTATTTATGTTTTTTCTAATAAATGGAGATATCTTCATCGAGTACATCATTTATAATTATTTTTATGATAGGATTTGTAAATTTTATTCAAGAAAACATGTTTTAAAGCATATAATTATTTCAATATAATATATTTGGTAGAATATCATCTGATGGACTTCTATATAGTATATATTCTAGAATTCAAAATCATACATCAGGGGAACATGGTATCAATTTTTATAATGTACAATGAATATTTCTATTTTTTATTGATAATAATGTTTTTTCCTGTGAAAAAAATATTCATCATTTATTAAAACATATATAATTCCTAAACAAAGAATAAAAAGCATGGGTTGTATAAAAGTTATAAATATAAAAGGTCTTTAGGATGTAGATTTTTACTTTAAAATGTGTGGTTAATATTATTAAATGTATAATTTCGACTAAACACTGCAATGTGGTGCATATTATATATATAAATATATAATAAGAAATATAAAACAAGTGTATATTCAGAAGGGGGAAACTATTGATATAATTTAGGTTAATTTTAACATTAAAAAGACAATAATTAAAAACATTATAAATATTTTTTTTTGGAAAAAAATTCAATTTATTTATTATCGAAAGAAGTTTTCATATATGTAATTTAATATAAATCTCACGATGGATTGATTTAATCAATTTATATTTCATTATAAGCACTCAATATTAGATAACAACAATCTAAAACATTACTTATTTAATTCATGAATGAATTCCCATGACCATTATATATATATATAACATTTTCTAAATAAAATCACAATACATGGCCTAAAAATAAACATATCCTGCTTTCTATTTCTCATTTTATTATCATATATTATTTTTCACTTATTTATAGAAATCAAATAAATAAATTATCATCAGTTACAATAAAAAATTATATTTATTGACCATTAAGGTTAATGAAAATATTATAGATAGTATAATAAAATAAATATCATGATCTTCATAATAAAACAAATTATATCATATACTATGTAAAAACATTAGAAAAAACATAAAGTGTTTTCAAATTTATATATTTTATATGAAAACATGATATTTAATATTCAAAAACCAGTAAAAACAAACCATTAATTTTTATTGACATTTCACATTCAGATTAATCCTTAATATAATTAAGAATAAAATTGAATAAAATAAATTTTATATATGGAATATATTAATACATTTATGAGAATAATGAATTAATATAAATAAATATGAAGTTTCATTTTAATATAATATTAAATATTGAAAAAATATATAAGAAGTTTCTTGAAAATAAACTCATAAATAATAAAAAAATTAGTTATGAAACTTTTTAAATTTATTTTGGGAAATTATTTATTATAAAATCTCATGAATAATTTGATTCCCACATGAATGGTGGAGAATACATATATAGTAAATCCCCATAAAACCTAATTTAATCAAATGAGATTTCTATGACAGCTAATTTTTTTTAATAAATATTCTAACTATAGAATCCTAATTATGAAATATCTATAATTTAGTAGGAACTAATCTCAAATAAAAACAATGTGAAAAACTCTTAAAATATTTCCAAAATTTTATCCATAAAACTTAAATATTTATTTCACCTAATATTTAATAATTTTGTCACATAATCATGAAATACCAAGAATGAAACATCTAAAATCATCTTTGTATCAAAATAATAATAGAAGGAAGAAAGAAACACTAACCCTCTTTCCCAAATAATTAAATAATCCATAATTTGATAGCTGATTTCACTGTGCTATGGGGAAATCAAAATTAAGATCCATAATAGATGTTGTATATTAGTTATTATATTGTTGGGAAACTGAATGTGGAAAGGAAGAGGGGTTTTTACATTTTTTTCATCAATAATAAACTTCATGGAACAAGAATGAATCATGATTCATATATGAAGTGAAGATAATAATGAGAGAGAAATATTTTAGATGTTTTGACCAACCATAATGATTCAATGGTTAAGGGAGTCCCCTTTTGGGGTTAACTGAAATTTTGGAGGAAATTTATGTCATACCCCATTAATAAAAAAGGTAGACCCCACCATATACCTGGTAGAGTACCACCAAATACATGTTGTTAGATCAGTGGGGATAAATCCTCTTGTTTAGCTAATGGGAACACAATTACAAGAGACTGGGTATGTATTGGCCACCAACATCCACCAACATAAATGTTAATCATTATCACTGACTAGACAGATAAATAGGGTATTCCATACATACATCACAATATCATTGTACACACCATATACATTCAAAATATCTAAATCTATAATTCCCATTATTTTATTCAAAAAAACAATCAAGTCAATATTCATATCACTTAATGTTCCAATATTAGACCCAAATATCACATTTAACATATCTACTAAAAAATGATATATTATATACTCTCAAATTATCTGATATTTTCCATGATCTACCTAACATGATATCATCTTAAAAGGATCAAAACCTCTAATAAAAATAAATATAAAATGGTCACTCTCAAATATTTCTATACACCCTCACAATAATATTGATTTACTATTTATATGAATAATACAAATCCTTCTATACCATGATATTCTTACAAAAGTGTACAAATATATATATATATATATAATTCATAAAATATTAACTATTTTTTAAAAATAAAATTCATTGATATCTCGAGCATAAAATTTAATAAAGGGTATCTTATTATTGATCTATAATACAATTTCCCTTTTATTAAATACTATCTCATATCAAATAATTTTTAGAGATTCTTATTAAATTATAAATTTTAAAATTAAATATTTCTATAAAAATGAAAAAAATTATGAAATTTTTTATGACATAGACCATGTTTATAAAAATTATAAATAGATAACTTATAAATAAGACATTTAAAAAAAACCACCACATTTCAATACTCATTTTTTTAAAACCATTACATTAAAAAAACTGTATTTTAATTTTGAAAAATTCCAAAAAGTGTTTTACATTAATTCTCATGTATGATAATATAGATATGATATAAAAATGGAATAGAAATAGTCATTGTCATGATTGAGAACTAGATTTTAAAACAATTCATATAGAAAACATCTAGACTGAGAACAAAAAACATTGTCAGGAATCTATGTAATAATGATATGTAAATATAGAATTAGTAACTAATAAATAAATTAGAAACAGAAAATTAAAAAATTTGAGTATCATCATTTAATTAAATATCATATAATATAGTATATATGAAATTATTATTAATTAATTATTTTATTTTAAATTATTTTAATACATTAATATATAAAAAACTACAAAGATTAAATTTCATATTCCCTTTTATTTTACTAGACAAATGGTACCTAAAAAGTGACGAACAATATCCCTCATTCAATCTATATAAAAATTCAAAACATTTTTCATATCATACTCAGAATATCAAAAAAGATAGGCACTCATAACTGTATTTCCTAAAAAAAACTATTACATCCTTATTAAGAATGATTACACCCTAGACTATTTTACCCTATATACACACTGTGAATATAATGGCACTATCATGTGTTCCTTAAAATGATGTCTTGTTTTTTAGAACACATGTGCTGTAGAGTGGATAATAGTGGTAATTCTCTAAAAACAATTTACATAAAATAAAATAATTTTTTTATTTTGAAAAAAATGAAAATCACTACAATATTTTATGGAGGGATTTTCAATGCTTAATAACACAAGAATATATATATTGGGAAAATGACATAATTTGTTTCTATTAGGTTTGATTTTTTTTTTGATAAAAGATAATGTTAAATTATTTACAAATAATATTTTGAAAGAATAATCAATATAAATACCAAAATACTATTATTTATTAATAATTTTCAATCATATTAACTCCAAATTCTTATAATGTATTGATTGATTATGTCTTGAACCCTATGGGTGTTAACATATCAATAATGATGAAGTTAATTATGTACTACATAATCATTAGAATTAAAAATCATATAAACCAATATTAATTGTTGTTAAATAGATAAAATATTTTTATTAATAAATTTGGTAACACATAAATTATATCATATAAAATAATTGGTCCAACTAAATTAATTTTAATAATATCATTGATTCAAATTATATAAATCAATATGGTTGGTGGGGGATCATTAACGATGAAAAACTACTCTCCCATAAGGGTTGTATTCATTGTAGAATTCATTATCCTTTTCAAAGGTCAAGAAACTGATTAAACCAATTAATTTTATATTAGTTATCTATATAATAAAAAAATATTTATATAATAACAATATTGTGAAACTATATAGAATATATAGATAATTATTTTATATTTTTTAATGGAAACACTTATGTTACAAATAAATGAAATGGAAGAGGTCTTCGATGAATGGAACCTTATTCAGAATCACTCACTCTACAAATTCTTGGATAAATGCAGTGAAAAATATCACCAATGAATTTAATCTCTTAATAAAATTACAACCCCCTCTTTATGATAAAACCAAATACTAATTTTGTGGAGGGGTGGCTATGGATCCTTGTATTTACATGATTGGATAGTAAGTTCAAAAAAGTATATAAATCTAAATTTTAGTGAATTCTTTACCATAAAAACATGAATCATATTTCCTTAAATAAGGACGATTTTTGATTTATTGGATAATCCATCTACTTTAAAATTATGAGTCCACTATAATCCATAACATTAAAGATAATTCCAAAATGGTGATGTGGGGTAAAATTTGATGAATCTAGTCCATAATTTATGTTATAGAATATAAAATATAATAAAATGCATGGTACAGAATATAAGGGACAAATTAATGATTCTTTTTCATTTGGTGATATATTATTTTACAAAATTTTAATTTCAAATATATAACATAAATAAGAACATTACCATAGTAATACAATTCACATTAAAATAAAAAATTAGGAATATTGATCAAATTTTCAAATGATTTATCTAATGTAATGTACTTCCTAAATAAACATACTTAACTCAGTGTAAGGAAATTCATTAATTATTAAAAGTAAAATATAAACTGAATTTTTTAATCATCTACCCACACATACCATTTTAAACACATGATCAAATTCACACATCTTGTATCACATAGAAATATGATAATATATATAGTTTGACATTTCCAAACCAATCATTGAAATATTGTAAATGTATGAATAATATAAAAAATTGGATATTAATAAATAATAAAGTCATTTTATCATTCATTGTTTCAATAAATATCAAGTTATATTAACGAAACTATTTATACCACAAATATGCATTGTAATATTATGCAATTAATTAACCACATAAGTCTGTGAAAACTATTTCAGGATCATAACTCCACCGATTATTTATTTTATATATGTAATGTAAAAATTCTATTTTTTAAAAATTTAATTCCACCAAATTAGAAAACATTTCTTTTTAAACACATTTAAATATTCAGAAATGTAATTATTTTTTAGTATAAAACATTAAGATGTTAGCCTAGATATCCCCATTTTTATACATTTATCACTCCATTATTTATAAATATAAAATAATTAGTTTTTTAATTTTTTTCGAGGATGTTAAACTATCATATATCAAGTACTATTGAATAGTTCAATTCAAAAAAATAATGAAATTGGACAACAGATAAACAAATGTATAGATTAATCATTTATGTGTGATAAAAAAAAATAACTTCACAATCCAATGAATTGAGCATGAAAAAAAATCACAATTAATATTTTCTAGTAATGTTATTTGTATAAATAAGTGAAACAATATTCCATGAATGTATAAGACAATTAATTGTGTTTGAATATAAATGGTATTGTAATGAAATAAAAAATAATATCATCAATGGAATTAATTTCATTAAAAAATTCATGATGAAGAAATCATTGTCATTATTATCATGGTAAATATATATATATATATATTTGAACATAAATTTATCATATGATTCACATGTAAAAGTGAAAGTCACATTTAGTTTGTTTATTATTTCCTTTTTTTAAATAACACAAAACTCATACTAAAAAAATAAATATCCTAAGGAATTAAACCAAAAATTTCTATACCTACTCCTAAATTAAAATATTACAAAGTGATAAATGTGAAACTATGATGTAAAATATACAAAATAAATGTATAATATGAAATCTGAAAAATATTTTTAATGTGAAGTGGTCAGGGAAATTCCAATTTATTCAATTTATTAGTGGATCAAGTAGTGTGATGACTTCTAAATAGTTGTGTGAGATTTTACTCAATGTATTTATTAATTCATTTCTAATTAACTATAACTTTATACCTTGTGGAGTCTTTTGTAATCTTCACTACATCATAAGATAAAACATAAGGGACTAATAATATATAACACAATATATTAAACATCAACATTAATCAAGAAATATAAATTATAACATTGATTATATGATGAAACTCCATCATATTGATCATCATATGATCAATGGGTTTTAGTCACTTTATATAGAGTTGTGATTTCCCAAATGATGATAATCAGATTTCTTCATGATCTTGATGTTGTAGCTTTCGGTTTTTTCATTCATGGGATAAGTCTATCAATGTAACCTTTATAAAAAAATTATTGATGATAAACTTCAATTGGGAGATGAATGGATTTCTGAATAACAATTTAATGTAGGGACAATATGATATGAGACACGTACGCCATCCTAAACCCCCAAATTTCATCATTTATCCACATTCTCAAATCCTTTCTATAATCCTACATGATTTTCCCGATCATATCCTTTAACTTGTGATTTTATTAATTATAATATACATTTTATTGTCAGTTCCATGGAGTAGATGATTTGTGTGATACCATATACTTCTGATGTAGGGAATCTGAAATCAAATACGAAAACTGATACCATAGGTCACAAATGACATATTTCTATTTACAAAAATAAAAAAATATCCCTAATCATAGAACACTAAAATATGGTAATTATAAATCCATGTTGCCTTGGACATCACCAATTTTCTATCATAATAAATTGATAAAAGGATATTTAAGAAATTGAATAAGCTATGAAATGACCCTGTAAAATCAAATCCCCAAACATTAAAAATCACATAGAATAATATGGGTTGTAATTGAATATATTAAAATTAATAAATGTTATTTTTTTAAAACATGGACAAGACATTCTTAAAATCTCAGTATAATTAATAAAACTAGGCTAATATAAACCCATGTCAAATAACTTCATAGTTGTACATTAGGGGAAAATTTTTATAACATATGAAAGGACATGGTATAAATATAAATGAGACTCAAATAGATGCTTAGGGAAACATATCCTAACAAAATGTTAAATAAATATGCACTAAAGGTATGGGTTATCACACAAATTATACCTAGACACAATTTTATGTTTTTGGAATTCATTTGTATATACATACAATAGTATTTCATTGGGGATTATATATATTTTTATAAATTACAAAACCAATTAATTATACATGAGAGTGCATAATTAATATCATTGAGAATTGTTTCTTAAAGTGAACAAGGTCAAAAGTCAGATCATATAGTGTGTGAGTGGTCGTTCTAATGTGTATTACCACCAAATTATTTGATCCTCTATTTTAAAATATATCAATATATAACTCATAAACAATTAAAATGATATAGATATGTTTTTTCTTCTAATATGGCTCTTTATAGAGGTACCTCGAAGTTATATAATCAGAAAAACAACTACTACTTTAGTATCTAAAAAAGTGGAAAAAATTTATATAATAATAATATGACAGGATGATTATAAATTTAAATGATTTTTTAGTAATATAATGTTGATTAAATTTTCATTTCATCATATTTGATCACATGTGAACGACCCTCCACCGTTTATGATAAGAATACTCTAATTGAAATGTTTGAAGCAGCACAGATATGCTCAAAAGGGATCTCCCACCATAGGCAATGAATGATCATTGTTTTGGATAGGCCTTCCATGTTCTCTTCAAAGGAATCACCATAATTTTCTAAAAAACTAAATCAAAATTCTTTTATGAGATCTTAATAATGGAATAAGAATATTAATAATAATATGATAAAGCATTGATATAACCCAACATTTCCTTAGAAATATCATGCATCACTCACACATGTAGGGCATAGAAATGTTGAAATGATGTCATATTTATATTTCTCAACATAAATTGCATGATTTGAAACATAATTCCCTTGGAAAATAAATTTGTTTCCTTATGAAATGAAATTTTTGAATGTTTAATAAACATTTATCACCAAAAAGTGATACATGATTTTTACAAAGGTACGTAGAAACTGATTAAATAAGGATCCAAATACAATGCATTCATCCAGGGACACATATATACATGTTTAAAGAATAAAAAATAGGTATATAACAATTATATATGAAGGGTACCTGATACATTAAAACCTATAAATGCAATCCTTATTTATGTTAATATACTAAAATGGAAACCAAATGTTGATTTTACTGTGTCCTCTAGTGCATTTGGAAATGGGAAATAATCAATGAATATATCCATGGAACAATAGTGTAACATACTATAAAGTCATTAATGTATCTGATCAATGAATGGGTGAGGTTAATGTCCCCATTGTTTTGATTTAATTAGTTTCTTATAATAAGTTCCACACTGCAACTATTTTTTGACATCATTAAAACTACCAATTCCCTATCATATTATGCAATTGTAAACCAAATTTTCTAATGAAAATGAGAAATGGAGATAAAATATTATGAATCTAATGTTGGATTAATGAAACAGTAATCAATATGTTTCTCAACCTATTTCATCAAAACTTTTTATATGGATGGATTATTCCTCCGTTATAAATTTTTAACTAGTTTGTAACCATTCTCTAAATGAATATTATTTTTGAAAATTTAGGTGCAAATACCTAGTGTATAACATCGAACTACCTAATATAGGAAATTTTCTAACTAAAAAAAAATCAAGGAATATTTTTCTTATTTTGAAATTATATTTTTATAATAATAATAATAAAATTATAACCACTCCAAAAATAAGATAATATGATATTTTCAGTTTATGGATTGAGTTAAAATGTGTTAAAATGAGTTATATATGAAATTATTATTATAATATACATATATGAACAATAAAAATCATGATATAAATATATATCATAAATATTATAGAATAATTCCTTAATTTCATCTTAATATATAATAGTCATTTCATAACTAGGATTTGTTTGGATTGAATCACAATAGTAAACCATTCAATATTTGTAACCAAGAGAGGGTCACTCATGAAAAATTGGTGTGTAAATATTTATTAAATTATATCCAAATTAATTATTAAAATATATCTAAGAATTGAGAAATCATAATTATTGGATATTTTAATAGATTTGTTGAATTTATATCCAACTAATAACGAATGATCTTCGGAGGGGTACTTCCTGGAGCCCAAAATGTTAAATCTGAAAAGTTCATCTCCAAAAAAAATTAAAATTGTATCTAGATGTAAATTTATGATTTTCATGCAGTTTTGTGGATCTGTATACCAACAATCAAGTGATCAGGAGAATTTTGTTGATTATTCTCCATGTTAAAAAAGTAGAAATTCACATAAATGATAATGTCATGTTCCTGACAATGTTTATTTTCACGGAATTCATCCAGATATATCGAAACCATATTTTCTAATTAAACCAAAAATCTTGTAAGAATGAACTAACCAATAACTTATGAATAAAAAAAATGATTTTTTCATTAAATTTATTAATGATTCGAAAACAAATAAATGTTAAAAAATTCATAATACACTAAACTGTAGGTTATGGTGAATGTCCAATGATTCTTGAACATTGTTGGAATTGATTGTGTTGTTGTGATGACTACCAATAAGTTCTATCCAATGTTGATTCATTCAATTCCCTTATGACCAATATCGATTGAAAAATTTTCATTAATGAATTTTTATACGTCTGAATATATTATATTTCCTCGATAAGATGGATGTTGAGAGAAAATCTATTGAATTAGTGGAACAGTAGTTCCTTTCATTTCATCCAAATAAATAATTCTTATTGTATAAAATATCATTTAATATATATTCTTTCTATATTGAAAATGATCATTGATTTTTTAATCTATTTATCATTTAGTTTATTATCTACACCTGGAAATTATGGAATCACACATGGTGGGATGAATTCTGGTGTACTTCATGGAACACTTCTCAACAAAATTTCATTCCCAATCCACAATGTGACCACATTGAAATTATCATTGTGATTTTGGAGTGGGTTGGTAATGAATATATATACAGTAAGTTTAAACAAAATCATGTGGGGAATTTTATATTTCTCTAATTTGAATCATCAAATCCCTAAGCATTATACAACGAATATTCAACTCATTATATTAAATAAGAATAATTTTCTTCAAAACATCATGATTATTACTAGATTACATTGGTCGGGATGACTATGGGTATTTTAAAATATTGTATTCAGGGGATTCAAATATCATCTGGTGTTGATTAAAACCTCATTCGTATGGTTGAGGAAAGAAGATGTATTTTGAAATATTGAATTTATTTTTTTCTGAAGCCAAACCATATATCATAGTTATGTTTACTCTATTGGTTATATGTGTATTTTCAATTTTAATACATGTTTTTTGTATGTGTTTTTTTATACTGATATGTTATCCTTGGGAATAAAAATTTGCAACACTCTAATTCTATTAATTATAGGAAATATTCGGCAGGGTGGTCTATTTTAGTGAAAATATTAAAAGCTCTTACAGGAGTTGGTTGGGAATACTCTTTATCAAATAAAATTAATCTCACCATAGTTGTCAAGTAATCTGATTATGTGTCAATTAAATTGTTTTAAAATATGAATTGAATTACATAGTGTACTCCGCTCATGGCTGTTAGACCTTGATCACTATATTTCTTGTATTTTAATATCATCTTACCAGTCACTACACATTTGAATTTTTCTATTTTCTCAACCTATAATCCTTCTTCTATATCAATCAATCATGATCCACTCAATATGTGCTATTCGACTGTATAAATACTACATGAAGAGTTTCTTACTTTTTTTTAAACAAGAATCATGGAAATATAATATTCATCTAATATTAGTACCCATACATTTAATCCCCTTATACATTTAGGATCAATGAGAAATAGTTTTGAAAAATAGTTATCCTGGATTCTAGAAAATGTATTTTTAATAAATTAAATATTTAATCTTTTCTTATTGTTAGCTATTATTTTTAAAAATAATATATCTTATTTTTTTTATTTATATCAAATGATAATTGTAATTTCCATAGTTCAATTTTATTTTCTATGACATTAAATTGTTTTTCTGTTTATAAAACCAATTAACATCCTTCAAAAAGTATATATTGATCCTCACTGGTGGTGCCTTGAATGTTTGTATGAAGTTATATCAATAAAAATTTTACCTTTACAACTAATCCTAGTTTTGGTTATGTAATATATCAATTATAAAGGTGATGTTGTGGGTGATCACAAATGATTTTTGGTTTAATAATATAGATAAATATATTCTTGAATTGTTATATAATGTTAATTATTATTATTTTTTCCCCATTTTTGTGGTTTTAATATCGAATCAGAAGTTCTTCAATTTTGTAAAATCATATAATGGAGGAATTCCACAGTTGTGTAAGTATAAACACTAAATATATATGAAGATCGTATAATTAGATCCATGACGATTCGTCTTATCAACAAATATAGATAAATGATATACTTAATATTGTATTAATTCATAAATAATATAAAATGGAAAACCGAATTAAATTATACCATATTATAATGATAATAATTTTTATTTGATTTCCAAAAATGAAGAAAACATTTGAAATGAAAACTAATAAATAAAAATATGATAATTAGTTAATTAAATAAAAGTATGAAAATAACATTAATTAATTGATGAAAATTTATGCTTCCCCTAAAATGGTTATAATTATAATTTTTTATTCAAGGGATATATAAAAGTATGTGTGGTTTTTTTGAACATAGATTTTGAATACTGGAAAACCAATTGTGTTATCTAATGAAGAAAAATTAACACCAATTATTAATGGTTTTCTAAATAAGTAAATAAATTATAGAAAATAGTGAGGTGTTTTTCTATAAGATTATAAAATTATAATATGGATGTTATATGGAGATATTTTTTTAATTAGACTATGAAAACAAAATGAAAAAAATGTATTTATAAAACAATTTAGAAGGAAAAATAGATAAAAATCCAGCTATTAAAATAATTATTATTCATTTTCATTAATATTAAAAACCAATTAATTATTATCATGAGACATTCTTACATTAAATCATATATAAGTTTACTTTACCAAAAAAGTTTACATAAATTAATCCCTATTCTAGCTTCAGATCGTGAATGTTTACCACTCTACCATGATTATTGTTCTAATGAAATTATATAGACAATATTAAATTATGGAAATATATATTTTATAAATGAGATTTAATTGAGAGTTGGGATTTTATTCAAACTCTCAATATTTTTCCCATTTATTATGCTGAATAAGATACCGCTCTCTTAATAAAAACAGTACTTGAACTCGTATTTGTTCTGTTAATTTTTTAATTTCTTGGGTGAGTGTTTTAAATTAAATGCTCATTTTCATATATCATATTAAATTAATCAATGGTATCTGCATGATTTAATTAAAATAAATTATGTATGTTAGACATAAGTTAATTTATAAGAAAACCAACTCTTTTAATTTATGGTGTTGTAATTATTAAAATGAATAGTATTTTAATTGGTATGTAAAGACAATAAAATAAAAATATTAATTAACAAGATGTAAAATATAATTAAGTGAATTATTTAATAGTAAAATTAATTAATGTTAAATAAATATAAGATAAATTGTTATTATTTAAAAAATAACCATTATAACCAGAATGATAAGTTGATGTTTTCGATGATGGTGACCATTACTAAAGCGATATCCAACTGGAAATTTTAATATATATTGAAGTTCAAATATTACCATATTCCCTAGATATAGTAATACATGGTAAAACATATCAAAATGTGAAACAAAAATAATTATATAGTGGAGTGTGGAAAGGGTTCCAAGACATTACCAATGTAATTGGTAAATTAAAGATAATATTTTAATAAAACATTCATTGAAATGTTGATGTCCAAACCTTGATAACTATAAAAACTATCATATAATTGATATATCTTTAATTGGGTCTTATATATATTATTAAAATCTTAATATAATCCCTAATGAATAAAATATTTCTCTAATCTTGAAGTGGATTTCATTTTCACTGGTCAAATCTGGCATTAAATTCGTTGAACAGTTAATCTAATAAAATGAAATTTCCAGCATGCTTGGCCTAAAAGTTAATTGTATCTCATCCAATTATTAATAGTTTTTACAAAATTCTAATTTGAATTAAGTCATTGTACAAAATTATTATAATAATATTATAGTAAACATTAAAGGGTAAAATCTATAATTTTCCTTAAATTTTCAAATGCTTGATCCAGTCCCAAATATTCCATTGATTAACATAGTTAACAAAAAATTAGGAAAGTAAGTAATTTATTATCAACAATACATTTAATGTTTTTTTCACACTTTAATTAATTTATGATATATTAGATCTTGTCTAAAAAAATTAAATCATATAAAAAGGAAAACAACACTATGATACAACTTATAAGGACCCATCCTTCATACCCTTCAATAAAAATTAATTGAAAATGAACCCAAGATTATTACATAATACCTAGGGTTTGGAGACTATTTTCACATTTAAGTAGGTATCATTTAAAAATTATCTAACGATGATAATTAAAAAATTATTCACTAGGTAATTTTTAAAATTCAAGAGGTCGGTTCATATTTTGATCATTACAAAAACTAATATATACATTATTCAATAAATGGAGTAACTTTAACACTAACTATATGTGATATAATGTAACACCCCGAGCTTCCACGATACGCTTCTCTTTCAGTAATGTGATATCTTGCATTGTACGCAAGTTCGAGTTCTAACACACTGCGACTAATCACAATAGCTGTAATGAATAGTAATAGCCACTTTTTAAAATTATGGAAATCATATATTTCAAAATGGACTTCATTTTTGTATTTTTAATATCGAAATTATCATAAGTTGAATTTTTGGAAATTTTCTGTGAACTTCCATTTTTTTATGAATAGTGAAAAATACTTAAAACAACTTTTTTGATCAAAATAATTTATAGTGATAAATTATACTATTGATTGGTTTTAAATTATAATTAGAATATATTTTTACCATTTTATCCGATGGTGTTCATTAGAATTAATTTCACATTGAAATTGGACATAAACAATAGTCAATCTTTTGATATATATTGTTTCTTAAAACACGCTATTTGTTGTGAAAACGGGAATTAATAATAAAATTAATTAATGCAACTTATATGTTTTAAATTTTTAAAATAGACATCATTTTTGAATTCGTAATATCAATTATAGCTTAGGGTGAAATTTTGGCATTGTTCTGAAAAACTTCAATTTTTGATGAATAGTGAAACCACTAAGTGGTAGTTTAAAAAATGATTTTTCATTTAAATGAAACATTACCACATCAATGATTTGGTTTTCAAAAATCTGACATACATGGTTGTCATTAAGAAGTAAAATGTTGTTCGATGGGATTAAAATAATTTTTGGTGAATAGTAACTTTTGAAGTTTAATTAATCACGATTAAAGGTAATTAGTGAAATTTAAATTAAAAATATTATTATAAAAATATGTAATGACCTTTACACTTGTCCTACCACTATTTTCTGTGTCATGGACGACCAAGACAATCCCTGGGTCAACTTGGGGACCCTTTGGAGCCACTTTGGTGGGAAAAAGACATAAATAACTTTTTATTTAAAGTTAAAACAAAAATGTCACAAACATGAGTTGTTTCACTAAAACAATTTTTAAATGGTGTTATACAAGTCATATGTTTGACTATAAATATTAATTAGAAATATAAAAATATTTCCTACATCATGATATTTTTTTTATAATTTTTAGACATTATATAAGTTAAATTATTTATGACTTCATGATTATGCAGTGATTACCTCATTAATTAACGATTTAAATAAAATGAAAAGATAGTGTAAAATATAAGCCTTACACTTGTCAAAAACCTATTTTATGAGTATATTTCGAACACTTATCACCTTATCCTTGAAATATATAATTGTGGGACCTCTAAAATCTTAAAAATATCTCATAATAATGTAACATTTCCTTACTTTCCAAGAGTGCCCCTCCGCTCCACTTATAAAAGGCCCCCACCTCTACCACCTTATTCACACCATAAAACCATTTGGATCGGCCAACCTCTGCCCAAATACTCTTCCAACTTCCCTCCATTACTCCTAGAAGCCTCACATTGTGAATAATTCTTCCAAAGGAATCCTTTGGCTCAAATCAAAAGAGTTACCCGTTTTAAAGGTAGTGTTCCCTCTTGAGTTATTATGTTTTATTTTGCTTCTCCAACCCCCTAAACTCTTTTTATTCATTTATTTTCTAAAAAACCAGTATAATAAATAAATTAGTATGTTGTTATGTTAAGTATTTGATTTACACTTACACACACCTTCGTCAAATGGTAAAAGGACATACTGTTTCTGTGGTTGGAAAATTTCTGCCTCACGAAACGATGATTGTTCAATCTTCTTTTAACACCTCTCATGGGGGCCATTATGATGACACTATTTTTATATATGATATATATTATGTTTTTGTATTCCTTATTATACTTTATTTTTCATTTATGTCATACCTTTATCGTTTCCATTATGGCTAAACGCGATATTTTCATTTTAGGAAGTGCGGACTACCGCCCCCTCAAAGTGATTTGAATCGTTAATGCCATACGTGGGATCTATAAAGGATGGAGTAAATGATATTATATATGAAATTATACTAGAATTATAATATACCTTTATATCATTATTATTTCATTCCATTAAATATGAACTAGAAATGAATGTAGCCTTCATGCGTAGGTACGGCTTACCGTCTCCATGAACAGTGCATTTCATTTATTACCTCTAAATGTTATGTAATATTATGAATGAATGTATATACGGGATATATATTATATATATAATATCTAAAAAATGAATGTAATTCTGGATATAATGTATATATCACCACATGAACAACTTGTAAATATAAGAAGTTTATTTTTTACTCAAGTACCAAAGATCGACAAAATGACTGTTATTAACATAAATAATTACATAATGTTCATAACATGGTAATAAGTGATATAAAAGGAATAATGAACATGAAAAATGTTCTTAAGCAAATATAAATTAACTCTAGTTTATTATTCAGGAGGTTAAAGAACGGTCGAGTCCTGTCTGACACGAGGTAAGGGAATTTCTTAACCCAGTTTTCATTCTTTGAGTTAATCTCCTACTTTCAAATTATGTCATGATATTTTTATGTCCTATCATGTATTTGTACTTTCTTTATGTGTACTTATAGTGAATATACATAATATATCTATTTTATTTTAAAAATGATCTTTTTAAGGACTTCTTCTCAATCTCCTTTCATTGAGGCATATTTGGTTTTATACACAACATTCATTTATATGGTGTATAAACCACTTTGACTTTTACGTTTATTCAAAAGGAATATTTTTATACGAATTGTTTTACTAAAAAACAAAAATGAATGTTTTTATTGTCATACGTATACAGCGACAATGACATCTTCGCCGCCATGGCCATTATTTGGTGTTCGACTTCCTATACAAGCCATAACTTTTTTTTTAAAAAGAAAAATAAATACCATGTTTTACTTTTCATTTATTTTGGTATTGAAAATGGTTTTTATAATGTTTTTATTATATTAATGTGTTGTATTTATATCATGTGATTGAAGTGTGGAAATCTTATGTTTCCTTTATGAATGTTTTATGTGATACAATTATATTATGGTTTATGATATGTTTAAACCTATTCATATGAGGAATGCATTGGACATAATCTGTGACGGGTGGAGCCGGCTATAGCTCCTCAATGCATCGACAGGTCTCATGAGACAAACATGTGTCTTGGCACGAGGCCTTGACAAAATCTTATTTGTAGTCTTGGAAAGAGGCCTTGGCAACGTGGTTATGATAGTCTGGCATTATGCATTTCATCATTATGAATGTGGTTATTGATATTGCATGTGATTATTCGACCAGTAGAATATCGATGTGAAGAAGTAAATGGAATTATCTCATTTTACTTTTTCCATATTATATTGTAGTTCAAGGTAATAAAGCTTTTGTTTTAGTTATACATTACCTTAAATGTTATGTTTATTTATGAAAGCTTCCATTATATTTTTATCCTTACTCAGCATTTGAGCACACCCCTTTCAATGTTTTAATTTTTCCATGATGTGATGAAGTATATTATTAATGACCTGCAGGGATAGTATGAGGGGATATGAAGACTGGATGTTTTTTTTGTTTTACTTTACGATCTAATGTAAGACTTATGAATGTATCAAGTGTTTCCAAGGCTACTAAACTAATCGGTCTTTCGAGACTTGATCTTTTGTGATCATGCCAATGTTACGAAGTAATGCACCAACTCTAGGTAGCTGGGGTCGGGGTGTTACATATAAAAATAATATATATATGATATTGACATACATACAAATGAAAAAAATATCCTAAATATTACATGATATACTTATTACTTCAAATAGTAATGTTGATAATGTAAAGAATTCAACACTATATATTATATTTATATGATAACTAGACCTCTCACCAAGAATTATCACCAAAACAATGATGCCTCATAGAGTTTGAACCCACTCCTTTGATAGAAACATTGAATGAAACCACGAATATGTTACAAGTACTAGAGTATTGATTTATACCTATAATGATTCAATTGAAATTTTATATCCAACTGACATCACATGATGAGTATGAAGTTAAATAATCAATGGACCAACGATTCTATACATTTTACACACAATATGAACAAGAATGTGTATTCATGAACATATCTACACATTTTTATACATATATAAAAACTAATTTCCTTCATAAAATCATTAATACATTGTATTAATTAGAAAATAACTAATTTACTGTTCAATACTAACCATAATATATAAATTACAATGCAGGGTGGTTCCAAACAAATATATGCATACCTGAAGAATATGTAAGAATCCGAATAAAAGTGATAAAACCTCTTTGAACTACATAACAAACATAAGGGAAATGAAACAATGTATACCAAGTAGGGTAAATGTAATAACCCACATATACTCCTCGGCTTGATAATGAAATGAATAATTACATGTCCTAGTGGGACATCACCTAGACACAAAAGGCTAGAAATTAATTCCTAAGGTCCTCAAATTCATGTGGGGGATGATTTACCCTTATATAATTAAACAATTAACCAAAAAAATAATAACCAAAACAACACAATTTGATTCATGATAAAACTCAACCATCATCATTATATAACAACCACACAAATGTATACTATAGAAAAATCTAAAACAAAAAACTAGATAAATATTGGAAGATGTACGAAATACTCCACGTTAACCAAAAGAATCCATTTTCCACATCTCCAAGAACTAACATCACCATGTAGCCCAAGAATCACTAGGTGGTGATAAATACATGTGATACCTTACCATTGATCATGTATAGGAAGATAAAATCGGAAAAATCATTGTTGTTCCAAGTCAAGTGTGAGTATAAAACATGGTATGTTTCACCATATGACTTACATACTCACAAAACTGTGATATAATGTTTATAAACATATTTTTATATAACAAAATATATAAGAAAATTTCACAACATAGTTTATTACTAAATATAAACATGTTAAAAACCATTAATAATTAATTTTAAACAATTTCTATTTTAACCCATTTTCCTTCAAGAAATATTCCCAAATAAGAAACCAAAAAAGGCTTTAAAAAAAAATTTCCATATCATATGGGCAAACCCATTATATGGTTTACAACACACACACCCAGGGATGCTTCGTTTAAATGTTTCATTCTCGTGAGTGGTCTCTCATCCAATTACCTTGCATCCAAATGACACATGCCCATTATCCAGGGTCACGAACCTTGTAGCACAATTGTACATGTCCCATATTTTGGAGAATTTCAAAAATAAACTCAAACAACCTATATAATCCAAAACCCTTCCAATAACCCTATTAAAATTATTTTAATAATATCTTTATTTTAATGAATACAATTAAAAATTCTATTTTCAATTAACCATTTTATTGTAAAAAACCAATCCAATCATTGATTCCCCTATCATAAAATCTATTTATTAGAATTCAATCAAAATCACATTTTAAAACATCATTTTAAAATAATGAATAAATAAATTTATTATCAAGAACTAATTTTCTATATTTCATCAACCATCACCAAAAGGGGTTTTAGTCAATTCTAAATAAAATATATCCAAATATGTCAACTTGAATCCATGCCATTTAGTTATACTATGATGTCCACCTACCTCAGAGACACATAATATAAACATATTGGGAATCCATAATAATATATATACTAATATTTTCAATAGGTCGCTAAATTTGAGTAGAAAGGAGAATTAGATCTAAGTAGATCTAAGAAAATGTGACATGTATGGTGATAAATGATGGCAGACCTCAAGATTTTTAATTCGATTCTCCAGGGGAAGCATTTACATTGCCTCTAGAACAATTAGAGAACCTAATAAGACTGTAACTAAAGAAACTACCTGATTTAGATCTTTTTTGTGGAAAAATAGTTGATTAAAGGAAAGGATGACAAAGATCCACTATTTAAGTGGGTGGTTTTTATCCCTCATAGGATTTCGTCCCATGGATAGTAAAACCATGTGCTAACTGTCCATTAGAAACTACCCTAAGAAGATCCTCACATGGTCTCATTAACTATATTCCAACTATTCCGATGATACTAACTCAAACCTACTAATACACAAGGTTACTCAATGTATTTCAAAATAGTTTGGAAAATCTATGTTTTTCCGATACAAAATTCCTTTAGCCCTTAAAAACATATAGAATCTTAAAAAAAGTCTCCCAACCTTTACCCATAAACACTATATACTTGAAATATATAATAAATGGGTCATATACCTGGAAACATTGGTATAAAATTCTCCAAACCATTGTTATTTAAGTCTCTAAATAGTAGAAAACCATCCATTCCCTTAAAGAGATCTAACCATTGCTATTTCATTTATATCTCTCATTCCAATGTCTTTTCATGAATCTGACCATGTTTCCTTAAAACATATACTAGACCGATCATTTTTAGTGAAAATTGTTATCTTATGTATCCAATATTCATATCAATATGTGTACCAATGATGTATCCGAGTCTAGGATGATGTGATCATATCTAATCACATGGTCAGGATCACGTTGATACCTTTTCTATTGAACTACATGGAACACATTATGTACTAAATTGATCCATGGTTGCAATTCCAACAGATATGCCACCTCTCATAATAATTATTATAACTCTAAAGTGAATATATGTCTAGTAGATAACTAAACCTTATTACCTAAATTGAAATGACCAATCCAAGGATAAATCCTCAAGAACCCATATTCACTCACTGTGAAAAATAATTGTGTACTACAATGATACCCAAATTATTTATTATAAAACAAATTCATATCCCTCCATTTCATGACCAACTAAAACTTCTCCTTTATTTCATGGGAATGCCTCATCCCAACGAGTGGGGTCAAACCTGTTTCCACCTATCAAATTAATAAAAGACAATGAAACCCATACAACACTCTAAAAAGTGACATGTGTATTGAGACCTGATAGTTTTGTTTATACGAGAACGTAACAATGGGTATATGATCATACCATGAGGCTCTAAAATCCATTACATAAGCCCATTTAATGTCTTTCATTGTCTATATTTTCCTTTCAGATTTCCCATCTATGTAAAGATGATACGCCATACTCATTTTCAATTTAGTCTAATATGTTTTCAAAATGGATTTATAGAAAACGTAATTGAACCACGGATCTCTATCTTAGACTATTAAAATTGGTATTCTATGTATATTTTCCATATCATGGATATATGTTATGGATAGATCCTCCCTTGAAAGTTTTTCTAATAAAAAATATCTTCTATCTTCTCTATTTCAATATAAACACCTTTTTTCAAAATAAATGGCCGATAAAATGTACCCATTGTTTCCAAAAACAAAAACACTAACAATTTGGTATAAAAACAATGTTCTCTCAATATTTCAAATATTTTCATCATGTATTTACCATGATCAGTCCATATACTTTTATACACCAATATGTCATCCAAAAACACTATAGAAAAAAATCCATATTTCTCTAAAATATCTGATTTAGTAATTCCATAATGTTTGTTAATGCATTTGTAAGACAGAAAGGCATGACTACAAATTAATATTTTCCTTATATACTCATGAATGTTATTTTTATAATATAATCCTTGTAATCTCATAATTGGTTATACACTGATCACAATTCAATTTTAATGAACCACTCATCTCCCATAAAGTTGTCAAATAGATCATCAATTCATGAAACTGATACTAGTTCAATATAGACAGTTGTTTAATATTATGATAATCTAGACATTGCCTTACAGTTTCATATTCTTGATTTATGAACAATATTGTTGACTCCCATTGATAACTATTTTGTCTACTTAAGACTTTTTTATCTATAAAATTTATCTGCAAATTTAATTCTCTTAATTCTATTGGGTTCATCATATTGGATGGAATGTAAATTAGAATGTTCCCCAGAAAAAGATCCATAGTAAAATCCACTTCCAATATAGGTGGTAACCCTGAGATGTTATAAGGGAAATATATGATAATTTATTGATGAAAACTATAAAAATATTATCATTGTTCACTTCGATCAATGAAAAATCTAATGCCACCAACTGGTAATAGATTATTCCAACTACTGGTGCAAACAAAACCCATTGATCACATCCTTACTACCCTTTATCCTTTAATGAGATGTTCTACTTCATCCTTTATTGTGAAACTATGTCATCTGATTTAATAGTCAATGTGAACCCTAAAAGATGTCAACCAATCCTTTCCTAGTATTTAATCAGGTAAACCCATCTATATGATTGAGAATCACCACTTCAGTGGAGATCGATCAATGGTTATAGAAAATGCCCTACCCAAAAAGACTGAAATTATCTTTCCCTGAGAAATGATTGATGTTTGAACATGGATTAAATTATTTCAATATTTAAATATATAAAAGAAGTAGAATGAGATGTAATGATGTAATGAGATGCATTATTAACATACATAACATGAATAAGGGTAAAATCAAAAAAAATTGTACATCTTATTGTATATGGTCCAACCAGATCATCAAAAATCCCATGCTTGGTTCCATATAACTCTTTCCGCACTAAACACTTCTCAATGTTGAATTTCTGAGATTTCCCAGGTTGTGGAGTCATGATATTCTTAGAATCACAATGGCTAGTTCAGTTCTACTGACGATTTGAATTCTATCACCCTCATCCTGTCAAATAATATGATGCTTGTGACACCTGAGATGTGTATCAAGCACCTAACCTCAGAGCATACCGACAATTAAACCGATGATTACCCGTTTTCTTGTAGTTATCTCCTGCTATAGGTTGTCTAGAACAATTTTTCTTCATGTGATCAAATGAACCACATTGAATATGGAATTTTTTTATTTTAGGATGTTGTAGAATGTTTACTTATCTAGCTATTCATATTTGATTCCAGCTTCCACCTTGTAAATATGTGTGTCTCTTCTACATTCTCCAAGTGTTAGAGTTCCCAATATATCCCATATGTATCATCATACTTATTCATCCCATATATCCCATGAAATCATGTTCATCCATTAATTTTCTGGTCCCTATCTTCGTATAATACATAATACAAAGTACCACAATATTTGATAGAATCTCATATCTCAGCCCCATTTAGAGGATAAATATCATCATGTATATAGTATTTGAATCTTCTGGTGCAATGAACACTAAATTAATGAATATATATGTATATTCCATGAAGGAGTGATTTTCTGGATCCCGAATGAAAAATTTCATTGTTTAGTAGATCTAAAACATATGATGATATAATTTTTCATTAAACATTTATTAAAAATCATCCCAAAATAGGAATTCATCTAGTTTACCCAGCACCACTAAGTCCCACCACTCTAAAGAATTATCCTCAATAATATATGTTTCTAGAATAAGTTTGACATCTATTAGTTAGTTGAACAAATTGAAGATAAGATTCATCTTGATGAGGCTCACATATGCCTTTTCAGGTTCAGAATCACCATAGATGATTGTTGGATTCTGCTTCATGAACTAGATTAAATGATCCAAAATCCTTGGATCAACCCTAAGTTTTCTTATTTCTATAGATTGAAAATCATGGGAGATACTTTAAACCAACACATAGTTTACCAATGGTTTTATTGGAAGCTCATTCTCTGTAGCTTCTTCTTGTTAGATTCTATAAAGTCTACAAGGTTATATTTTCTAATCCTACAAGAATCTCCATATGTATCACTATCTATAAATTAAAAGCTTATCTTGTAAAATTATAACACATAAACAATCATAATATTTCATTATAAAATCTTGTGTTTCCATGGTCAATAATTTTTAAATAATCCAATCATGATATTAAAAATCAAACCATTTAAAAAATGAATTTACAATTATTTTCCCATTAATTTTATATTAAAACATTTATTGTGTTTTGAAAAAATTGACACCATTGATCAAAACCATAAATCATTACTCTAAATGGAATAGTAAATAATAGTGGGAAGTCATTATTTTATAATCTATTTAAATTTCATCTCATCGGCTAAACCAATGATAATGAGACTTCAAAATCATGTGAGTGTCCTAAAAACACATGTCTTCCCCACTCCCTAGTAACTAAAAGTTTATCATAATAATATTATCTTTGTATTTTTGTGCATTAAATTACACTTTCTATCAATCTGACTAATTTTTATGATTCTAACATAAGAAATAGTTAAGCATGATGTCCACACCATGTTCAAAAATAAACTTATGACCACTCATACCACAAATGATGGAACATGTTGATACCACTTATTTCAAAAAATCATAAGGATAAAACAAACTAACACAATTTTTAATAACCCACTTATTCTCATTATATTGAGAATAAAATGAAGCCTTTCATGGACTTAAGAGACATCCCGAAATCCAGAAATGATGATAATAGTTTAAGAAGGGTTTCAAATTCATGTGAGGGATGAATTACCCTATTAGAAATAAACCACTACTCTAAAACCCATAACCAAAAAACCACTATATAATGAATGATAAAACTCAACCATCATCTTTATAACAATACCACAACAATGTATGCTACAGAAAAATCCAATCCAGAAAACAACATAAATATAAATATAATAATGAAATACTATAAGATGATCACAACACTCTATGATCTTTAGATCTTTGCACTAATATCACCAAACATCTTAATGATCTTGTGGTGTTTATAAATACATGCGATAATTAACTTTTGTCCATGTCACATGAGATAATGTTTTCAAAATAAGCAATGTCAAAAAATTTATGGGAATATAAAACTATATAGGTTTTCCAATATGACTTCCATACTCATGACACTATGATATAAAGGACAGAAAAATTTATATATATTAGTTTATATAAAACAATGTTCCAAAATACATTATAACTAAATATAAACCTTTTCAAAAATCATTTATAACCAAATGATATCAAGTGATATTTTTACCAATTATACATCATGTCAAATTTCCAAAGAAGAATCTGAAAAAATCTTTTAAGAAAAATTATTAATATAATTTTTTCAAACCCATTCCATGGTTCAAAACACACACACACACATGCATGCTTCCTTTGAAAGCTCCATACAAATGAGTGGTCTCTCATTCAATTACATTGTGTCCCAATTATACATGAACCTGATCCTAGGACACACACCTTGTACACCAATGGTACATATCCCTTGTTTAGGGACATGTCTAAAATGAACTCACAAAACCTATATATGCCAAAACCATTCAAATAACCCAATTCGAACCATTTTAATAAATATGATCATTTTTAAACAATAAAATGAACCAATTCCAATAAAAAAAATTAATTTAAATAAATCCATTCACTTAACTGAAAACCATTTCATGAAATAGATTTATCAAAATTATAGGATAACCTATTTTAAATTATCATTTTTTAATATAGTATAATACACTTTATTCACAAGCACCGAATTTCCATCATTCCACAACGATCACAAAAAATGTTTTAATTAATCATATTGAAAATTTTTACAATAATATCCACAAAGATAAAAATTAAAACCATCACATTAAGTTATATTAAGAGATGTCAAGAGTGGAGCCACCTACATCAAATATTTTAGTGACTACTGAAAATAGATAAAGAATGATAACAACACCATGATGATTCTCCAAAAACCCACCATAGATATCTTATATTATTAACAATGAGACCAAATGTCAACATATTTTACATAATAGAATTTAAATCATTCAATAACCATCATATATCTGAGAATCCAAAATTAAAGAAGAAGTATATCAATGTATAATTAAGGAAACATGAAATGAATGGTGAAGAACGATGACATGCCTAATGAATAATGCTTTGAATCACCAAGGGAAGACTTAATATTGCATATAGATCAATGCGAGAACCTCATTTTTCTTTAGTGTAACAAAAATCATAATTTAGATCCCTTTGGGGGGGATATTTGTAGAGTAACGGTTAGGTCATCTTAGATCCACTTTTATAGGAGGTGTTTTTTAACCCACAAATGATTTAGATTAATTTTTAGACAATACTTTCAATAAAAACCTATTATATATTGCCAAAAAAATAGCCTCACATGACCTCCTCCCATTGTCTCATTATTTATGTGCAAACTATGTTGAAGATAATACCCCAAACTTGATACTACCCATGGTTTCTCATTGGATTTAATAGTGGTTCAGACAAACCTTACATAGCCCGTTCACCATACCTTTATCCCCCAATAACGTATTAAATGTTCAACAAAATCTCCCAACCATCACCCATAAACATTATTTACAACAAAATTATAAATAATGGGTTACATACATGAAACAGGTGGTACTCCCTTAAATATACCATTGCATCTTTTTTTAAAGGTAAATGTATAAGAAAAGTTAGTTCGATATTTCAACCCATCAGGTATCTACAACCCATCAAACAATATGTGGAATACCTAATTAATAAACGTAATATAAAAAATATTCCATTTAAATAAATCGTTAACATATAAATTATAGTCCTAATCTCAATGTTACAATATAATACATGGATATCCATTAAAAAAGACTAATAAAGAAATTTTCAATTCAAAAATATATTAAAAAACGTTTTAAATTTTAATATTTTTGGATAACAATTTTTTTTCATAACTAGTATAGAATCAATTTAAATGCGATAAAAAAATTTATTCTAAAATTATATTCTATATTATCACATTATGGTAAGGATCTTGTTATATTGAAGATAAATATATATGGATTTAATCCAACCTAATTCCTCCTCAACATATATGTAACATGATGTTCTCTAAAAAATGTTAGTAATATCATTTTAAATATATATTTTCGGTCTCATATATCTTATTATATTTTTACCCACACATTACATGACTAAATATTTAATCAATGATCCAATTCAATTATTATTTAATTTACTAATGTTCCTGTAACCAGACATCTATTCCTATTCCGTAAAATTCATAACTATCACCCATGATTTGATTGAGAAATGAATAAAGTATAATAATTATTTTCATAAATTAACAAATTTTTTCCCAATTAGATACCAGAATGAATGGATAAAATAATGTGCATGAAAGAATATTTTTTTCGAGACCTAATTATAATATATATAATTATTTAATCTAGTGAGATGAATATACAAAACCAAAAACAATTATACATTCTATATAACTATAAACTTTTAGTCTACATGATAAATATATATATAATCAGAATATTTAATAAATTATCTATAGAATATCCCATAATGTTTTTTATATTAACACCCTTTTATATATATCATTCTTAGACCCTTCCATCATATCCTGGAAAAGGTTAATAAAATAAAGAATTTGATGATATTCTTATTATGTGTAAACATATAATATTTTAATCAATGATCACAAATGAGATTGTTTACATGATAGAAGTATCATAAAATAATAAATGAATACCAAATTAAATTAATATCATTAATCCTCAGTATTTAAATAATTATTCCAAATCGCATTAAAATTGTGCATAAACTTTTGGAATCATTAATAATTAATTTTAAAAAAAGAGATCATAAAATAATAAAATATTGTTGAAAATCCATAATCATATAAAATTTTAACAACTATAAATATAAATAAGTTAACTAATAATGATATGTACATGAAATTAGGATATCACATAATGTTTTTGAATTTTATCCTTGTCTATGTACAAACTTCTGGACATGAAAACATATCCACCCATAAAATTATAGATATGAATCAATGTCTTCAAATAATGTTATGAAATTGAATTTATGATCCCACTTAACGTAATTAATTCTAGTGGTATCCATAATGAGAAAATTATTTTAGGGATATAATGGACTTACCCTTCATATAACATTTAAATATACATGTTATATGAGATTATAAAAATTTAAATCAATTTTTTATTCTCAAAATTATTGAAATAAATTGTTTTTATAAACACAAAATCATCAAAATCATAAAACATCCATTTATATAAATACAATTTTATAATAATATCCCCATTTATATATAATTAAAATCAATGGAGGTTATCCTAAGTGAAAAATTACTTTAAAACATCACAAAGATAATTTTTTTCAGAATAATACCATAATTTATATGAAATCATTTACTTAAAATCCATATATTTTTAGAATATCAATGGAATAAATTTATTTTAAAATAATTATAGGAAAATTTAAACCATGATTATGAGGATTAAATATTTATGAGGGTTCAAAATTGATACTATATCCTAATCATTAAAACAATATTCTGGTCACTGTTTCGGTAATAAGAACCAGGATTATAAATAAAAAAGTAATTTATTTTTATTGTTTTTTTTATAAAAAATAATAATAATAAATTAAAATGTAATCTTATAATAAATAAAATAATGAAAAGAATAGTTAAAATATTTATTAAACATTGATATTAATGAAAAAAGTATTCTAACTGAAAGATGATAAATAAGGTTTACTTTTTAAAAACAAATTTATAATACATTTTCATAAGCAAAGAAAGAAATGATATAATATAACATCTAGTTTATAGAAATAAAAAGAGAATAAGATAAATAAGTGGGTTTTATCAGATATGAATGACCAAATTTTATCCAATCCAATTTATTCATAAAAAATCATGATTGAAATGTGATTGAATCACAAATTCATTACCTTAAGTCTTCTACTACATCATATAAATTGGGACATCAAATATAATAAATATATATTCTTTATAAATGTATTATAGAACAATATTAATAAATTTAATACCATTTATGACTGACTTATAACATATGATCAACCATTTATAAAAAATTGTTTATTAAAATCATAGTTCTAGGTTATAACTATTTCACATATGTCATAGAATTTATCTCGGATGTTTCAATCCATTTACACAAATCATGTTCACATAATATGTATAAATATAACAATATAATAATTTTAATATTTATCAATTATATATATTCTTATAACTGTTCATTTTAATTGGTGATGAATAATGAATTACATCACATCATTGATATGGTAGTTCGTACGTACACAAGAGTGATGATTCTAATTTATTATGGTTTGAATGATTGAATGGGGAATAATAATTCACCATTAAATAATTATTATTATTTCATATATATCAAATATAATCATTTAATATATTCTTATGGAATCAAATTTAAATAAAAAATGATAAACCAAAGGAATATCTTGGGGAATGGGGTAGTCCATACATACAGACAAGTGAAATTGTCATTATTTCAACAGATGGAAAGGTTAGAAGGTAGATAAGATATTATAATTGTAGAAGTATTATTATTAAATAAAGATAACATATAAACATTAAAAAAATTTAAATAACCAATCATGAATGAAGGTAATGGAAACTGAATCACCTCTTAATGTGAAGACAGTATTCTAAACATATCAATAAGTTATAATTTCACTTCCCATTTGATATAAGGGGGTAGATGTGACATCATAACTCCCAAATACCTAGAGCTAGTTCCTTTGAACATGATGTATAAATATTTAACAAAACATTCACTGATATTTTACGCATCGTGTCCCATATAAAGGATCAATTCAGTTAATGTTATGAGAATCTAGCATCTTCTGACATGCTTCTTCAACTTAAAATTGATACCTAAAAATTTTAGTTCAAAAAATGTACGGAGACATTATGAATGCCCAGTAAGGGGTTATAAAATAATAAAATATTCCAATTATAACGTTTTAAAACATTCTTTAAAACATTCCAGAAAATTTTTTCTTAAGGAATTATTTTACACATGTAACATATCATATCAATTGTCTATGAAATAAAAGACCACAATTAAATGAATACTAACAAAATAAAAATGGAACATGATTCAATTATAGGGATTATCATTTAGAGTAAAAGTAAAAAGACATTCTAAATGTGTATGACATATGAAATGTAAGAAAAAATTTAACAACTACGAGTAATACATTATCAGAGTTGCGCATAAATGTAATTACCGCATGATCATCCTTTAATAATGTGGAACATACACAAGAAAATAAATCATTGAGTGAAAATATAGATCATCCCATAAGAATTTACATATTTAGATATTCATATGTACTAGCTATTAACCATGAATATCCAACTAGTCGAATATCCACTTGGTTAATTAATTATAATAATCATAACGGGGGAACGTATAATATAAGACCATGTAATGACCTTCTGTCAAGAACTAAAATATCAATGGCCATGTTCCAAGACCTGATTGTCTCATGAAATCGATTGATTCATTGATGGGATGTCAATAACCATTCCCCAACCCATTATACCAAGTCTATTACATTCCATATATGCCAAAAAGGGTAGTATATTAAAAATTTCTCATACCACATAGAATATTTAATTTTCTCCTTTCTTATTATTCTAGGCATCCCAATAATAATTTAATAATTTAATTCATAATTCCATAAAAGGTCATATGTTTTTTAATAACATTTAATAACATTTAAATCGATACAGTTCGTTAGTCTTTTATGTATTAATTACAAAATGATCAACTACATGGATATATCATTGAATGGTCAGTATGGTAAGAAAATTATGGCATATGTGATGAAAATTAAGGCACTAAAAGAAATAAATGTTTTGTTAAATGAAATGATAAATAGACATTATAAAACCTAATTAATAAAATATATATTATAATTTCATTATGGTCTGGATTCATAATTACTCAAATTATAATCCAAATATTTCATGTGTAGTTAAACTCACAGTTGATGAAACATTTATTACTAATATTCTAATGTATAACCCATCACAATGGTTTACATACTTCTAAAATGGGAAGGAATGGCACCCAACCTTAACTAATACCATTATATAAATATATAAATAAGGGATTCATACATATGAATATAGGAGTTGAAAACCCCATTTATTATACTAATGAATACATCATATATACTAAACACATCAATAGTGTACAATTTAGAGTTTCAAAAACAAGGGAAGTGTGTGGTATAAATCTGAATATGGAGAAGGGAATATATAAAATTTAGTATTTTTAAATAAAGACCTCTATATTTGGAAAAAATGTTTTTTATTCTTTCTTTGCATTCTGTGGAAAATTCTATATAAATTGAGGATCAATGTTTATAGGGATACATATATATTCACAAACCCAAATATATTTTATGTGAATATGGGTATAAACCAGAATTATAATAACACCCATATGACTTAAATTTATTGGTCACATAAATTAACAAGATTCCCTGAATTTTAAATCATAAAGTAAATTTTAAATGGTTTATTTATTGAAAAATATTATGTATATATTTTCTTATGTAACCATGTAAGACACACATGTATAGTCGAGTATACATATGGGTCTTACACCACGGTTAATAGACAATCACTTCTTTAAAAACAAGATAAATAAACAATTGGAGTTCAATGTTAAAAGTGATAAAATCGGGACCAAGAGGTGAGTATTGTGAACTATATAATTATATATGATCTGTGTACAAATATATAAATATATGTTTTGTCCAACATAATATTCCATATGTTTTAACCTTTAATTAACATGAAACACATTGTTTAGAAGTCTTGAAATTATGTATAAATGAGTTTTTTTTGCAAAACCCTATGACCATACATATATATATTTTTAATTTACTACACTAAAAATACAAATAACATTATTTATATAAGGTAGACTAATAATTGTTGTATATATATTGTAATCCCTTAGGTTCATAATACTTCTTGAACTCAAATTTCAGAAGGCTTAAGATTGGTATAAGATGATTTTTCTTAACAAAATGGTAGGGTAATATATATATATATATATTTAGTAGTTTAAATATTTTATATATCCTCAAAACAACAAATAAAAGAATCATAAATCCCCTACCTTGTTTTGGGGAAGAGGAGGGGATCGGGAAATGTTCAGAGGATCTTGAAGAATACACTAGAGGAAAAATAATAGCCTAGGAAATATTGGGGTAAAATGTTTTTTTATAAACTATATTATTCATAAAATATATAGAATAATTTAATGAATATTTAAAATAATTCAAGACCCAATTATTTTAAAATAAGATCAATGTAGCAGTCTAGTGTAAAACACGTGAATGTAGTGGCCTCAAATGGTGATGGAAGGAGTCAATGATGTGAAAAACAAGAGAAATAATATTTAGTGTTTCCTGGTCAGGAGAAGGCGGACATGAAGAGGAAAAAATTGGATAAAATTAGGATAAAGAATGGTAGATATTAAAGATAGAGTATATTGGATGTCCACAGTGATGTAGTGCTTATAAAAAGTACCATACGATCCAAATCAGATAGTGACTTGATCGGAAGACTTCACTACAATGTAGAGTTTTTATAAGAGATTGACTATTGCGATTAGATCCTTGTTGGATCATACGACATAGAAAAAAATCTGGGGGATTCCACAACTGTTGAAGATTGATATCCGAATCGAAACAGATGGCATAGATCGCGTGCGACACAATCCAAAGGCCTAGATTCGATCATGGACAATTTTTCACATCCTAATTCAAAATAGATAGACTCTAACAGCATATTCATAAGCCTGGATCACTTGTCCATATGCTAGATTACTCCTTCCCCACTCATGGTACTACCCCTTATCATTTTATGCAGTCGTTCTTTTGCGCCCACCCACGCCATTGTGCCACCCCGCACGACAGTTCCACTGGTCTTTTTGGGATTGCTTTAAGTGTATATGTGCACTCGCCCAAAAGGGGACCTGTTCTAAGGCTGATGGCTAGGCTCAGCTACATAGCACGTGCAGCCTCCCTTGACCTAGCTAGAGGGCTGGTCCCAGATGGGTATAATTTTTAATAAATATCCAACTCACAATATTATCCATAAAATCCTATAAAAATAAATATATTCATTTTAACTATTAATATAATTTCTTACCATTTATGAAACCTTGTTATAAATGTAAATGTTAAAAGATTATTGTATTCCAAATTAATTATAAATTTCCCTGAATAAGAGTAATACTATATTTATTTATAAACATGCTTCCGAATTGAGAGAAAAAAATCATACAAACCTTGAAATAGAATGTTATAAAAAAAAGTCATAATATTTATATAAAAATAATATTATAGTATTATCATAGACCATGATTAATAATTAAGAATGAAAACATTTACATGATTTTTGAAATATTTTAATAGTGATTAAAATCCTCTCTTCATTTTAAAATCTCACTATGTATAGTTTTAAATAACAGACCATTGTCCTTTTAATGTTCATTATAATAGTTATTAATATAATTTTAATTCCTAACATAAATATTTTGGAAAAATATTTTATACATAGATATTTGTAATTAATCCATTAAATTACCACTTACTATAATTATAGTCGTTAGAAATGAACAGTAACCCATGGAAACAGTTGAGTTGATGCCTTATATAACCATATATTAGGGTGTCCCAAATTCAACACAACATGGTGAAGATGGTACACATTGTTCCATTGATTCTTTGTGCGACTGCAGTGGCTCTATAAATTCTAATTTTCGTTGTGATAGATCTAAAGGACCCATATTATGTTCTTACGGTTTTTGTTGTTTTGTGTGGTCTCCCTATATTTGTATTAGGGAGTTTAATATGTATTTTTTGATAGTATGGTTTTCATTTCATATTGGAGTATTATAAATACATCGATTTTTAATTTATATAAAATTTATGGTATTTAGTTTGCATGTTTGGTTTAGATAACATGCAGATTAAACAAATTAAAATCATAATATAATAATTAAATGGGAAATATGATGTGTGGCATCCGAGTGGAGAATAAAGGTTCAATTTTTATTAAAAAATTAAAAATAACTATGATTATGAGTAATTATATTATTATGAATAACATTTATTTATGCGAGTTATAAGAATAAAAAAATTGAAATATTTCTAGTAAGATATCCTCTTATTATTTTATTATAACACTATAGGTCCCTTATTAATGACCCATGAAATTGTATTTTAATATTACCTGAATAATAATATCAGGGATTGGTATTTATAAAATATATTTTGGAAGGATTTTTCTGATATATTTTCCTCAATGTTGTGTATTTAAAAGAGAATTGGTGTATCCTTTTATATGTGGTGGGTGGGAAACACCTTGAATTTTTTAGTGAATTGTAAATATTATAAAGTTACATTCCAAGAAGTGTTCCCCATAAAAAATTAAAATATAAGGATATGGTTATATGGTTATAGTAAAATTATCCGCAATTTATTTTCTCTTGTTTTTACTTCATTTAAACCCATATCACGTAATTTTTAATCCACAATAAACATGTTTTATACTTAACAACATTATCTATTTATCCAATTTATCCATCTTATTATGAATAAAAATTATATTGAGCATATTAAATAGTATTTATTATGATAATTAAAAATATGAAATATGTTCAATCAAATTAATTTAAAATATATAGAAGAATTTAATTTAATAATAATCCTAAAAAATATGACATAAAGATATTTCATAAAAAAATTATTTCTTTTGTATGAAATGTTTTTATACATAAATCAAGAATAAAATTGATCCAAATGAACATATTTGGATTACTAATAATATAAAATAAATAATTTTACATAGAAACCATTTTAAGAAAGTTTAATTTTTAAATACATGAAATGAAAATATATTTTTTCAATAAATATATGTATTTTTATCTATTCAACCAAAATCATAATTTTCATAAAATTCAAAAAAATACATATATGCTAATTTTTACATTGTTATTTGAAAAAATATTTTAAATTTTTGAATAAAATTAGCAATAATGGATCGAAATAAAAATAATGTCTTCCAAAAAATGAGATCAAAATAATATTTGAAGAAAACTTATTTTTAAAGAATAATAAATCACTACTGAAAATTGAATAATTATTTATGAATATTTATTAATTATATAAAACCATAAAGCCAGTTTTTTTCAAATATGGTTTATTATTATACATAAGAAAAATTTAATGGTTAATCTTTAATAGTATACTATAACACTATTCAGTTAGACTTAGGGATATGTATATTAGATGCTATTGAAAAAATTAAATTAATTTGAAATGAAATTTACCATAAAATATATATGTGATATAATATTCCCATATTATAATAATTTCACTTTATAAATAAATGAATTTAATAAAAACTACTGAGTAAACATTTTCATGATCACATCATCATTTATACATGTATCTTCATCAAATTTATGGTTTTTTTTTCAAAAAAGTATTGATCAGGTGACTGAACATATATGGAATAATTTTTTCTCATTGATTATAAATCTATACTAGATGTTACACATCGTGATATATGATGTTCTGGTGGTATGGCCACTATGTTCAATGAATGTTATGGTTTAAGAGTGCACATCCTCAGTAGAGATAGATGAATCACATCACAAACACATGAGAGATTTAGTTTAAGTGATAAGTTATATAAGATCAATAATTTCAAAGGAATTGATATGTGAATGTATTAAATAAAACATCATTAAAATTTGATAACCATATTCTAAAAATATATTTCAATCTATACCATTTTATGAACTACCAAATCTATATCATTCTGATGATTTTCATTATAACATTTTAGTCAACTCAACACTTCATTGTTATACATCAAGTAACGCTTAAAATTTTATTCCATTTAATTAGCTACCTTAGGTACTAATAACATTATCTCTCTACCTTCAACCCTATATATCATAGTTTTACACTTCCTTCCTCTATGATCTTGATAATAATTCATTTTTATCAATTAGTGAAAGTTATAGTTTTATTAAAATAAATGAATGGAATAATTTTATCCAAACCACATCATAAATCAAAATTAATGATCTAAAAATTATTAATTGAGTTTGAATGTTCCAATCATGATGAATAGATTAAAGATGATATGATGTACTAAAAATAAACTATATATTCAAATCCTACTAAATACTTTTCCCGAATATCAAGTAAAACCATGGATCAATATTATCTATAATAGAACATTGTACATCTTGAATAATTAACATATACATAGTGTAAGAAAATAGATATATTATCATGAGATAAATATTATCTGATCAAATGAATTTCACTAATTTCAAAATCCAATCAAATTGTTACCAAATAATAATGTTTTCATTAAATGTTTTTGGTTGTCTGATAATGAAATACATCGTATTGTTTTCATATTTCTATTCAAATATAGCTAATGATTTTAAAATTCCCTAAAATTTACATTTTTTAATTCTTAAAATGAAAAAATACCAAAAATACATATACATAATATGAAATATACCTTTTCTTATTTTATTACTATATGTAATCTTAAATAACTCTACATATCATCATTCTTTAAGGATTATTTTAGAATAATGAGTTTTGATATTCTTAACTATCTCCTTAGTCATGTATGATATAAAATGGATTAATACTATATAATTTAACCTTATCATGAAACATGACTCATGTTTATCCTTTGGGAAATTTCACAGATTCTTCTACTATTCCATATCCTTCTTCTAACCCTTTTAAATACTCAAAACTATGGATGGTTTAACATTTCTCTATGAAAGATATTTCCTATCCAATTTCCTCATGATTTCAAGATCTATACTCCAAAAATCCATGATTTCTATATCATAATAAATCATCATAATGAACAAACTATCACTGTTATTCCAACTTATATAATTTACCGCATTGATTTACATTATAGGGTGTTATTGTTTTGAGTTTTAATAATCATTTATCAATATGAACCACCTACTTTAGTGAATATTTCACTATTTGTATTTTAATATATTTTTAATGATTTTATGATAATTATATATCTCAAATATTTTACCTTATAGATAATTCATCAATATATTGGATGAAAGTAACTATTACTGCCAATCTAATATAATGGGTCATGATACTTTTCTCTTGAATAATGAATTGTAGTAATAAATAAGCTTTCATATTATCATTATTCTTGATGATTCTACAAAATCTATTTTTCTATACATCAATTAAGTCCACAAACTATTATCCATTATAATTTAGTGTATATACGAATGCACTAAAATAATATAAGATGCTTTAAATTTTCCTCACACTCATCAAAAAAATTTAACATTTCTCCATTATATATCAATTACATGCTTGGATTATATATCCCTTAGAAATAATTAAAAATTAATTTGAAGTATTCTACCATCCCAATAAATATGAGGATCTTAGATAATATTTTTGTATTAGGTCATCTATAAAAAAATTGATTTTTGAAGGATCCTATAATGTACACTCACTGGAGATTATATGATCCTAGAATGTGCCTTTTAAATTCCAAAATATTCAGTTGGTATACTAAGAAAACAATTTGACATCATCCAAATGTTTATAATAATCCTCAAATATAAATTCTACATTTATATTCTCTTATAATATATATGAAAATTATAAATAAATTATTCTTTAGACTGATGAAGGTAATAGATAAAGAAACTATTCATTGAATCCTTGAAAATATCACAAGAATTTGTATGTCCTATTGAAATCACTATAAAGTCAAATTGACCATACCCAATATAAAAGGATGTCTTACTTTGTCGTATTTCTTTACCCTCATTTGATTACATCCATATTGAATATCATTCATGGAGAGAAATAACCTCCATAAAATAAACCAATAAGATCATATGTGACAAGGATAGATTCAATAAAATTACTATTTATTTATGTATTTTATGTGTATATATTTTTTTGGTTATGTTTTGGGATGTTCTAGGGAGTTTTGGAATGTTTTGGAAAATGTTATAGAGGTTTAAGGGTAATGAATGGTTATAAAAAATAATGAATAACCTCATGGAATCCATGAAAGAGAAAATTGTGAGCACTCCGCCAGTGTGTTATTGGAAGATGGACTAGCTAAACCATGAATATATTCAAGATAAACTACATCATTGAGATATTGAGGAGCCACATAGATTGTGATTTTTTTATCTAATTATGTGATCTTACCATGTGAGGAGATACTTGATATATTATCTCATTCATCGATTTTGCTCAATTTGTCAAAACATTCACCCTATCCATTCATTGTGAATTTTAAGATAAAAAAATTGTATATTATTCAATTTACCACCATAATTACTCAATTTCTCCTAATCTATAAATATTACAATTTCTTATTCCTCCAATGTCGTGTGATGTGAGTAACCTTGATTGAGAGTAGGTTTAATGAGATCTAATGTATGTTGGAGGTCCAGTGTCGTTAGTATGTTCTCAATATTCATTATTTCAATTATATTTCATCTCATGTGCTATATAATAAAATTTAATATATTCTATTTCAAATTGATGTAGGTTTATTGTTTTTTTTCAATATACGATATTCTCAAATTGATTGGAGGGAACAGTAAATTAGATATGATCTAGAAAAACTAAGATTGAGTTTTGATGTTGTTGAACCATTCATTCTTTTTCTACAATTATTGATAGGTAGTTGTATTATCTCTCAATTCCATTTGATTATAAATTGAAAGAATGATTTTAAATTAATTTAATAGTTTTCAATTATTTTGAAAGCATTATGGGATTTAATGGTAACCTATCCAGTGGTGATTTCTTGAGAAAATGTGGACATTGGATGGCTGGGTGGACTGTGTTTTTTGTTAAAAAATTTTATATTAATTTCTTTATAATTATGGTTATATATTGATTGATATAAAAAAAATTTGTAATTTTTATTTGAAATTAATGATTAATGTGATGTGGTTTTGGCATGTTTTTTGGGCATACATGGATTTATTTGTTCATTTTTCACCTTATACGGCCTAGTAGAAATATGAGTTGGTTCATAGTACCAAAATTGTAATGGAACATGAGATTGGTTAGATTTCTATGAATAGGTAGATTAATGGAATACCACTCATGAGTATGGATCTATTACTAGTGAATGAATGTGTGGATGTGTGGAATTATGTACTGGGTATGATAAATATGATATGAAATATTTTTAAGGCTTTTTTTATTTCCAAAGATGACTATTTTGATTTTTATATACACAAATTTAAATTTAGTTAATATTATTTCTATTAATATTCTATCATGATTATCCTAGTTTCATGAGTTGGAAATTCATTGGTGGAATCTTCTAATTTTTAGACTCATTCCTTTCTTGGGCACAATTTTGTGTTTGATGATTTCATCTATCGAGGAATATGTAAACGATTGGTATCTGAATTATTTATTGACACATAATGATACCTTTGATAGGGCATGTGTACGTGCAAAAATAAATAGTTTTTCAGTTTCTTTTTTGGTTTCATTGGTTTTTTTCCTCCTTTTGGTTCCATTGCTTGTATAATTTTTTTTCTCGTACAATAATATTTTCCATTGGTTTGGTTTTGTATTGGCTTATATATCGAAAATGATGATTCAAATAATGGTTTTAATATGTTTATTGTCATGGTATGTTGGTATATCCCTAAAAGAAACATCATCCCCCAATTGCATCATGAGTCCAATTACATTTATTATATACAGTTGTGCTCGTTAGGATGTCCCTCAAGGCTATTAACACCCACCTCCCCTTCCCATGTAAATGATTGAGGAGAAGGATGTTACAAATGGATACTATTTGTTTACTCCTTTGGTACTAGTTCTTCAAGACCTAATATATGTTTCTAGTAAAGATTATAATTTTTTGAACATTAAATATTGATAACAAAAATTCATAGCTTACATATTAATGTTGGTCATCATGTTACTAGTTAATGTGGAAACATTAGTGTTTGGATACCCTTAAAATACTTGTCTAATAAACATCAATTTTTTAGATGATGAGAAGAGGATAAAATTTAATGATGGTAATGTATTCACACTACGAGTTAATAATTCAATTTGAGTAATGATATATGATTTAGTGAAAAAAATATAATTTATGAATGTATTTTATAAATTTTTTAGATTCAAAAAGCAGGGTGTAATTTTATAACTTACGTTGAATCTGAAAATTATTAAAATTAAAAATCATTGATTTGATATGTTTTATGTCGTATGTTTTAAATTTATACGACTTCAATTTCATGAGATTGAGACTAAAGGATTTGTTTTTGTTCTACATAATGGAATAAATTTTGTGTCAAAGAAACTAGATAGAAGAGGCTATTAAAAATGTTGTTTTCCCTAAGCCATAGGTGAACCAAAATTTTATAAAGAGTACAATTAGAGAGTTTAATGTCATGGAAGAAGGGAACAAAAATGCTTAACCAATAAATGTGGATGAATTGTTTCAGTTTCCAAAACATAATCCACCTTTCAATAATGGTAATTTAGAATGGGAAAAGGAAGAACATTGCCTAAATAGATTGAATTGGATATTTGATTTTGTTTTCACACATTCTGATGTGATGGTCATGTTGGAAAGAAATTGGGTGTAGAATCATTCACTATTGGGGTTGAATTTATCATTTCATGATAAATTGGAACATAACATGGCATGATATAAATTTGAATAATTAATAAAAAACAATTATATGATAAAAATTTTATAATCTATTGATAATGAACATATCCAGTTTAAAGAATTAAAATCTCTTAGTGATTGAGTATGCATATAATTTATGAAATTTTTCTGATTTAAAAAATAATTTCTTGTAAGTGTGTCCTTGAAAGGAAACAATTTTATGTCATGGATGAAACCAAAAATCTAAAAAAAATAATTTAGATCCTTGAATAATAAAAAATGAAAATCAATACTATAAAATGAATGTCATTTAATAACACAACTCAAGATTGACATTTTGATGAATCATATTTTCCAATTACAAGAAGATGAGAACCTAATTCTTGGGAAAATCACAGATGTTGACCCTATTCTCAAGGTGTGGTGGGGGTGTAACGTTGAAATAGTCTATGGGATCAATAATCATAACTCCTTGACTAAAGAGTATATTTTTTTGAATTTAGTTTTGTTTAATGTATCAAATCATATATTATTTTAAGACACCACCTTGATCACGTAAAAAATAAATCTAGATTGCCATATTTATCACTATTGTAATAGTGCTCCAAGGGTAGGTACTATAGTAACATATCATTATTCACAGTTATTGTATAAATTGACCTGAAGGGGGAAGGATAATAGCTATCATTAGAAAAATAGGCGAAGCTAGGGAGATTCTTGTTATTCCATAACTCATCAACCAATTCAATCTAAAAAGAGTAATAAAGATAAATATTTGTTGAGTACAAAAAAATGTGGAGATATGTTTATAATTGTGTAATGACCAATAAAGACATTATATAGTGATAGTTAAACTTCATTTGAATACAACACATAGGAATTATTTGATTGATATTCTCATGTAGAAATAATTTATTTCTATAAGTGCTACAAATCATGTGGGTTTATATGTTGAGATGATTCATATTGTTTTGAGTCTCCAAACACCTTTGAAATTATAAGAGTGTTGGTTCTTTATATGTGAAAATTTTTATATAAAAATTTATGAGACTATGATAGTATGTGATCTGACTAAAATAGATATAGACTTCTATGACATAATTCTGGTAATGGATTGGCAAACAATTTTTATGAATCATATAATTTGTCCTTCATGAAATCATATATTAAAATATCTTATGGTTTAATACATATATTTTAGTGATATTTGGAAGCGTCTGAAAGAAAACTAAGACCCTTGGTACCAGGGGATAAACATATCTCTTATCATTTCATCGTAATTTCTTTAGAATCAGTAGATTGTATTAGAAATAGACAAATTGAAACCATAGTGGACTAGTTATGTGATGTTTTTTGAAAATATTTATATGGGTTAACAACCAAAAAGAAATAGGTGTTCACGATTGATCACATAATAAGAATCGTCAATATTCCCCTTCCATATTATCATATTTAACCAATAGAATTCAGTGAATTGAAGGATTAATTAGAAGAGGTGGAATATTATGTTTTCGTCAAACTAAGTATGTTTCTTTAGGAAAAAACAGTTATTTTTGTGAATAATAAAGATGAAATTATTATGATAAGTCCATATTATTTTAATCTAATCTAATGTATTAGATATAATTCATATCCTACTCCACATGTGGATGTCCTATTTAATCAAATTATGGGTGACAATTGGTTCTCAAATATTGAAATATGAATGTGACATTCAAAATATTTGTTTAGAAGTATGATGTTTCAATTATATATTTCATAATAATATTTGTGTATGATGTGTTCATTATTATTCTTTTTTATTATGAATTATCTATTTATAATTATGGAATTTAAGAATCAAATATATAAATGGTATCCAAATAACTTTTTTTGCTGTTTGTTGATGATGTACTCATTTATTTTAGGACAAATTCGGATCATCAGAAACATATTCCAATAATGTTTGTTAGTTTTCGAGAAAATCATTTGTTTACTATGTTAACAAAGTGTGATTTCTATATATATGAATTATTTTTCTCGGTCCATGTAATTTTGGAAGAAGTCAATTCTATAGTTATAGAAATGATAGATTCTATTTTACCTTTAAAATGTTGGATGAATTGATTTTATATACGTAGTTTACATCTCTTGGTGTAATTCTATGAATTTTTTTTTTTGAATTTTCATGTTTGGCCACACTTATGAATTAATTTTTGAGAAAATATGATTTTCTCATTGGAATGGGTATTTTCATAAATACATTCATAAGATTATGGTTTGAATAAAATAATAAAATAATCATACATTTCTAAAATCTATATAAGGATATGTAGTCTATTATGATTCATAGGTATATGGTATGGGATGTGTTATCATAATTATGGATCATGTTGTTGGTTATGGATCACAATAGATTTGAATTCATGAGAATAAAAACCCTACAAATTATATTTAAGTAGATATTATAGTCCATTCTATGATGAAATGTCACAATTATCACTTTGGGGTTAATTATATGGTGAATATAGGTCCTAATAGATTGAAACAAATTCTCAAAAATAAATTGTAATCTAACAAATAAAATATGGCTATAACACCTTAAAAGGTTCAACATTAACATTATTTTTGTGTATGGTAATAGAAATTCTTTGGAGAGTGAATTGAACAAGAAATATAATAATTAGTTGTCTAAACAGTCATCAGATTATGAGAATGTATTGTTAGTTATTACAAACATTATCCATGATCATATTGACATGGGTGATGTTTTAGTTTCCATTCTGGTTCCATTTATTCTTAATTTTGTTCAGCATGTGAAGGGGTATAAAATTTATGATTTTTAATTTTATTAGTTGTGGTCTAAAATCAATGGTGGGGATACCATTTAGGGATGTAATTTGGAGAGAATTCAGTTTTTTGGTTTAGAGATGGGATCATGGAACCATTTTTAGGAAAAAAATACAAAGTTAATACAACAATTCACATTGGAATATTCATAGAGGAATAAAAAAATTATAATTCATTAAATTTATTTTTATTGTGGGCTTAATAAAAGGAATCTAGAGAGGTTATTTTGTGAGGTTATATCTGTCAATGGGTCAATGTGGAATACCAATGACAAAAGAGCATGTTGAAATCCTAAATAGTTACTATACTTATACAGGATCCAATATATGTTGTTTTTTTGATAGGTATACCAATTATAGTTTAAAAACATGGTTCCATAAGGTTAATTTTGGACATGGTCACTTTGTCACCTCATCAAATCCCTATTCTTGAATCTCATATAGTGGATGACTAGTACAAAATATATATTTGATAATTTTATCATATGAATAGAATTATAATCCCAATTTTATCTAATATAGACTACCGGTTTATGTATTATTTTTTGAATAACAATTATTAATCCCCCTATACATAGTTGAATATGGGATTTGTGTATTTTCCCCAAAAAGATGGACAATATTTGAGGATGATCTAACCTTTGGAGGATATGAGGAGGGATTATATAATGGATTTTGTGGATCATGGAAGGATAAAATACCATTATTGGAATTTTTATACAAAATTGTTTTTAGGACTCTTTATATATTGATAATATTATTAATGGTATTGGATTCCTTGTAGTTTACACTTTTGGGTTGGAAGATATTATACATTAGAATTTGGTCACAACCTTGTGCAAAAGACAACGAACAATATTCAGTTGATTATAATTATAATGGTTACAACTCAATGTTGTCATAAATTATATATAGATCATCATATATGTCCAATTTTGTTTTAAAAGAGTGATTGGTTCTTATTGAGAATCACTCCAAGGACTATGAATTTTTTTTGGATTTATAGAAGGATATATCTTTGATATATATTCCATTTTGAGATACTTGAACAGGTACGTGATGTGGAATTATTGTTGTATTTTAAACCATTTTTCAATTAAATGCATCATGTTTTTCATGTATCTCAATTTGAGAATTATCAACCTAACCCTAGTGATGTGATTTTATGGGATCATATTAACCTAGAACCAGATGAAACATTGGTTCATGTTTTGGTATAGATTGTGCAGAGTAATGTCAATATATTTCTTTAGAAACGCATCGATCTATTGTGTGTTTTATGGAATCATGATAAATTTTATGATGAATTGTGTGAGAATGAAATAGAAATGATATATAAATGGATTGAAATCTCCTAGAAAAATGATAGTTTTGAACATTTTAAGGATGGGAAGGAGAATGGTGGGAATAATGTGTCACCCCAAGATTCGACTATATAAGTATCAATTTATATATTTTTATGAAATATAAATTTTGGGATACATTTAATTATGTTTCATGGGGATTTTGGAATCATTTTTACGCCTTTCGGTTGTTTAATGGTTTTCACATGGTTAGTAGAAAACCATGATACACCTCCCTGAAATGGAGAAAGGGAAATCAATGAGCACTGTGAAGGCATATAGTCATGCACAATTTTTATAAAAAAATTAATCCATTTGAGAAAACATACACTTTGATATAGTGTAGTAAAAAAATTGTTGGTAAATTTTTTATCTTATTATATAATCCAACCATGAAGTGTTTGGATTTATAAAGAAGATTGTGAATGATATTTCTAAACAGACGCCATAAATGTGGAACATGAAATATCAAATCTAAAACATATGGATCTAATTCATTTTATCACCATAAGAAATCATTTTCCCCATAATATATAAATAAAAACAATTATTCTTTCTCCTATTTCATTATAAGTGATTCCCCATAATCCTAGAGAATGTTTTAGGTGATCTAAAGCCATTTGGAGATCTAGTTTCACAAATAATTATGTGTTAATCATTTTTTTCATTATATTTCTTCTCCTCCACTCTCTCAGACCATTATATAAAATACTATGGGGAAATATGGATGATTATATTGGGTTTTCAAATTGAGATCGTTTTAAATTAATTCTAAGCAATAATATTAAATGTTTGTTTTATAAAATCCAAGATAAGATCTTCAAGAAGTTGGATTGTTTATTATTATAAAAAAATTAGGTAAGAATAATACATATCAATTACACTTGATTATATCATTATGTACTAGTTTTAAATTTATTGAATTTCCAGAAAATATTGTTAAACCCTAGTTTTATATTATATTAAACTTTTTGTGATATTTTGTGGGACAATTGAGGAAAATTGAATTGTTTTATGGAAGGTTTGTTTTAATATGATGCTAAATTAATGATTTTAAAATTTTACTTTGTTTTTTAGGGATGTAAAAGGTTTCTTGACTTTTTTTAAAAGTAAATGTTTATTTGAAATTATTTTGGTAGTGATTCAGGGTATACATGTTTACGTGTGTTCTTGTTTCATTTAATGAGTCATGGTTGAAATATGAAAATTGGATTGGTGTGAAAGGAGTAATAAAAATTGGGATTGGTTAACTTTTTTAGAATTGGTAGATAAAATAGTGGTCAATTGTGATTTTGGATCTGTCACATGGTTAGTCATGTGTGAATGTGTGAATGTGCGGAATTAAAGAATGATTTGTCCAAATAATACGAGAAATGTTATAAAGAATTACATTATAGATTTAAATTGGAAAATATTTTTGTTTCTGTAAAATAAAATTAAATTGTTTTCAACTAATTCATATAAATGTGATAGTATTTTTTTAACATGTGATGTGTATTAGGAAGTCATTTGGAAAATACTTTTCAGTTTTGGATCACCCCTACATGGGCCCCATTGTACATTATAAAATGTCATCTAATGTGAAAAATGTACTATAATGGTGTTGTAATTATTTGGGGATTCATATTGATATAATAATAGGGGAATGTGGTTTTTAATTTTAGATCAGTTTTGGGGTTGTTGTTTGGGGTATTTTTGATCTCCCATCTTTTTGTTCCTTTGGTTATCTCACTTTGGTTTCTCTTACACACTAGTTATTTCATTTGTATTAGTTTTTTATTTCCTAGTATTTCGATACTCATACATCATATAGAGGTTTTTTATTATTTTGGATTGGTTATTTTATATATAATTGAAAAATCATCCCCCATTTGTTTTATGATACCACTATAATTTCATTCGCTTCTTTGGTGGATTAGAGATGTCACCTAAGTTTAATAACACCCACCACCTCTTCCAAATCCAAATGTTAATGTGAATGATTATAAAAATCCATGATTATAAAAAATAGATATTATATCATATATTTTAAATTTTAAATACATTATATATGAAAATTATTGTGGATCATAATATGTTAGTGTCTGCGGAAACAAATAATTTAATCTGATATCTCTGCAAAATATATTCAACATTTTCTTGAATGATATCCCCATTTTTCACACCATCCAAAAACCATTCTTCATATCCTATGTAATACAAACATATAAAAGGGTGATCTCAGATTCACTATAATGGTAAATATGGGATATACATAATCAAAACATAAACATACATGTATTAGAAAAAGAACATAGAATTTAAATATCATACACTTCATATAAATGATCATAATCATGATTCCTGTAATAAATAATGGATTTTCATAACACAATAATCATACAGAAAAAAATGAACATTAGTAGTGAGAGATTAAAATTTTAATATGTCATACATTTGGGGAATACACTTGTGAAAATAAAATCTTATGTTAAGGGTTGCCACAATGATATTCATAAAGTGTTTGGATTGGGATATACCACCATATACCTACTTCGAGATTGGGATAATGACATATTTACACTATTATTTTCATTATTGGCATAAAAAAACATGTACCCTATTAATTTTATCCTTGGTATTACAACCTTCATATCCTCTTTTTTTTGGTCTTGGGAAAACAAACCATGAACCATAATTTTTTCAGGCATGTGATAACAACCTATGCACCCTCTTATTTCCAGGCATGGGAAAAAAACCATGTACCCAATGCACATATATAAGATTTATCATTTACCAATGTCATGGAGAGGGATATATAACCCATCCATCACATAATTTTATCATACATAGTTGTTAAACAATATCATAAAATATAATGATATGTGTTTTTAACAGAATGGAATTCTTGTGGACTTTATCTTTTTTCATTTACTAGGCCATCAAAATTTAAATTTGGGAGTCAAAATAAAATTCATATAGTTTAAAACTATTAGAACAATGAATTTGTACATGGGTAAACTATTGATAAGATTCTCATGTGTCTTTGGGAGTTTTGAGACCACAGGACCAAAACAACTCGTTTTAATGTTGATGTAGAGGATGTACAGTTTTCCTGAAACCGTGCTCCCCAAGTATGAAAATGTTCATCCCTTTCCAGGAGAAAAGTTTTAACCACTCAAGATGTAAATTATTTTCAAGAACTATGAACCAATTCTATATAGTTATTGTGGTGGGTATTCGATAATCATTATCTAATGCACTATTGGTTAACAATTTCAAAAATGTGTGGGCAGCCTGTGCGCGGTTCCCCAGGTTCCTCGTAAATGTGCTTAGAGTTTTCTAAATTGGGTGACCAAATAGTGTTTGTGGGCCTCTTTAATGATTTATTTTAAATAAAATCTAAATAAAATAAAAAATTTTACCTCAGCTATATCCCCACTTTTCTGTGTGACAATGAAACTCCTCACTTATCATGTGGCTCGTGCATGACCCTCTCTATAAATATCCTTGGTTATTAATTTTTTTGTAGTATTTATATTTAATTTCCACCTTAATCATTGAGGTATTGTCTATAACCCCACTACCTTCCCTTGTATAGATGTTTTTTGATCTGTCTATCATTTTTTGAGGTGAGGCCTTACATAGGGATTGAAGCTACACTGAATTTTTGTTAATTTTTCATCTATTTGTGCCTTTCTATGGTCCCCTTCATGTGGGTTTCGAGGATATCCATTGAAGGAGATGTGTTTTTTATTTTATTTTCCTTCTCTATATAATGTATGGTTTTTTTCTTTTATCTTGTGTTTTCTCATTTTATTTAGATCTTTTACGTGATTTTGAGTCTCTTGTATAATTGGAATAGTGTTTGGTAGCACCATGATGTTTTTCCCACACATACAAAAGTATATATATATATATATATATATCTATGTGTGTGTGTATCCTTTTAAATTTTCACCCATTGGGAGGGAAATGTTTAAATGGGTAAAAAATATATTTATTAAATTATGTGTGTGAAAGGGTGTAACATTCGTAGTTTTCGTCAAATTCATCTACATTTGAGTTCTCAAATAGGTGTACTCTCTATGGTTACATTTATTTCCTGGACATTTAACAATATTATCATACACATTAATTAATAATTGAAATCGTATTAGATTTTTATTCACGTAGTATGGTCTAAATAAAATTCATTCATCAATAATGATATTGAAATGATAAAAGGTAATTAATGAAATTTTGATAAGAAAATTCATGGTTTTATAGTAGATCCCTTCCAACAAAGGTGCATTGTCTTGAATCCAAAAAATATTGATTTAAATTTTATTCCTTTCAAGATTATCTCCACGGATCATCTATTATTTCTTGTATATGAATTATCAATGCTTTGGAAAATTGTATTATTTGACATATTAAAGGATGGATCACACATGATAGATATCCTTTCCTTGAAATGGATTAAATGATCTGACATATATATGATTCCTTTAACCATGCCATTAACTTATGATTGATTAAATTTCTTATATAAAATATAATGTTTACGTGGAATTGAATAAGGTGAATTTACAATGGAATGTCTGAAAGGTTCTTTCCTGATGTATTGAATTATTATTAAAACGTGCATATGTTTATGCATAACAAATTATTTATTATATAGTAATGTCTAAAATGGATGGTTTTGGAAAAAATTGTTACATGATAGGCAATGCCTCTTATATTAAATTTATAAACGTGATTATGACACTTATATATATTTGGGACTATAAAAATTAGCATGGATGCAATGTAATTCCCTAAGCGGGTTATACTTATGTTATGATTTTATGGAGGTATGATGAGTTTGGAGACATAATTATCTATTATACATGAACTATAAATTTATGGATGATTAATGAGAATGGCCACTCAAAGATCCTTTTAAATGGTACTATGTATTCATTGAGTTTAAAATTAAATGATTTCATATAACAATAATATTAATTTATAGATGTGTGATGAGAATGGTGACTCAACACTCCTTTATACTGATACTATGCTTTGATAGTTGTCTGATGAGAATGTAGACTCAATTATACTTTATATTATTATTATGTTTTTATGGAGGAATGATGATAATGCAGAATTAACACTCCATTACACATAAACAATGATTTGATGGAGTTATAATGAGAATGGAGACTCAACACTCTTTGACAACATTGTTGACCATAATGGTAAGGAACTTAAGATGATCATGGCGACTCAACACATCATACATCAAGGCTGTGATCAATTTTATGGGAGTTACAATTAAAATAGTGAATCGTTGTTCATTTCAATTGATATTGAAATGATTTGAATAAAGGAATTATGATCATGGGTACTCAACACTCCCTTACATCATTGTCAGTATTACTATAGCGTGATTGTAGATTGATAGATCAAAGATTGGTGGATGGGTGCCTTTGAGTAATTTAATATTATACTATAATATATATATAAATATACTTGTGTGTTTGTGTTGTACATATATATAATGATGACAAGTTCAGAAACATATTCCAGGAATGAGCCTAAGAACGAAAAGCCATAAAGTGTCCATTAAGACCATAGAAAGCATTTCTTTATTTATACAATTCTCTTTATTAAATATTATCTAGACCCTCACACTATTATGATTATATTTGGCTCTATGGATTGGGATAGAATATGTGGGATTCTTCCTAATATGATAAATATCTCATACCCATCTCTGGTTTTCATTACATCATGTTACTAGGAAACCCCTTTTTGTTCACAGGAATGTGGACCTTGGTTGATTGCTTCATTGTTTTATACTCATACATGGGAGTTAGGAAAAAAGGGATAATATGGGGCTCATGATGCTAATGGATATCACCCTTGGAAATTTTATGATTTTTTAAATTTTATTATTGTTTTTATCATGTTGTTTGTTTACTCATCATAATTATCGATCATCCATCATCCATACATTTTATAATCTGGCATTGATAACTTTTTTCAAATTGTTATTATTAATCTACCACTGCTATATTTCATTTAATTAATGCTTCCCCATCTGTCTATTTTTTTATCTAATAATATTGATTTTCTACTCCAATCAAGATGATATAATATCTACACTCTCACCTTATTACATGGTTGCTTCTATTCAGAAGCCTCTATCTTATGGGAGGAGTGTAGAAGGACATTTGACGCACCAGTTCAACTACTATATTTGTGTTTATTTTGGATGGAACATGTCAAAGTGGTATCAAAGGGTTAATGGATTCTTCCATATTACAACATCTTTAATTTGTAGAGAAATTATTAGGAATGTGTGGGATCATGGTAAATAGTTGTGTCTAGGACTAATCACCCCACCACAGGGAAAAGCCCAAGGGGCCTGGGATTATAATATTTTATCAGCTGTTTGTTATTACAATTGATTTATATTTCAGCCTGAGCGAATGGTGTAATTTCTTTAACTTATTGATTTCTGTAATTTATTTTTTTATCCATTCTATAGTATGGAAAGTATAATGTGTTATATACATAATTTTAGGTTCCTAGAAAATTATATGTCATGAATATGTCATTCCATGTAGATGCATATATTTTTTTTTCTAATTTGGATTGTCTATCTTGATTGGCATTCCATGTTTTCTTACATAATTACTTTAAAATAGGATTTTGGGATGATATTCTGTGATGTTAGCTAATTAACAATGTATTTTCTTTTGTTTTTATTATATTCTAATCAACAATATTTTTTGTGTTTACTACATATGATTGCTTTATTTTCATTGATTATATATGTGTTGTTCATGTGGCTAATAAATAGCGGTTGCAAATGAATGGGAACAAATTTTTGATTATAAGGGGAATATGTATCATAAAATGGGGATATTATAACCAATATATTCAATGCATCTTAGGTATAATATAAATACCTTTTTAGGAAGTGAATAAAATGTGATGGTTACCAAATAATGTTTTTAAAGTTATTTGGTTTTGAAAAAAGGGATAAAAATTATAAACTATATAGTATGTAGTCTCTTTATCGACCAGTAGATGTCCACCCATATAATTGGACCATTTAATAAGGTCATCTTAAAATATTTAATGTTGTTTCTTATTAATTAATTTGAGCCAATTTTTAATCTATGATGTGTGTGTATGATTCATGAATGGGGAAAATATGTCCATATTAAATATAATGGCACAATTCATTATGAGATACTTATAAATTTAAAATCAATTTCATTTTGAATTGAAGTGAATTCGATATATTTGAACATCATAGGTAACCATATTGGTAAAAAAAGGAATATATAAATACATATTCTCTTTAAGAGGGGATGTTAATAATGTGTTAATTTTTTAAAGCATGTAAGGTGAGACTTCCCCTATTTTTCACATGGGGTGTTAAATAAATCATGTTCCTCGTTTTTTTGTTTTAAAATAGTATAAGATATTTTTTATTATATTCTATATAATTATAATGATTAATTGCGAATAAATGTAATTTTCTATGATATGATACATGTAATGTCGTCCAAGGTTGAGAACCTCATTAAGAGGCATCTCCTTTATCGCTTTTGGGAATTTCTTATACCATAACCATTCTGTCATTTGCATTAGTTTTGGTATCGTTGACCATTTTTTGGACTCCAAACTTCTAAATCGAACCATTTTTTGGAAAGGTGGTCATGGTATCTATAACTTCATTCCAGAGATTTAGAATTTGTAAAATCTAAGTTTCTATATTTGAGACATGGATCATGAGTGGTCAGACATGTCATTGGTCTTTTGACCTTTTATATTATCCTTATTAGTGGATGAAATGGCATTTTATATTCCATAAGATTGGTTATATAAGGAAATATGACATTGTGCTAAATATCGAATGCTATTTGGGATGGCCTTGATTTATCAAAATATGGGAGTGACCTATGTGTTAATGAATAATGATAATCTCAATGATTACTAGGTACTTATAGGGACTAATGTGTTTTGAAATTATGATAATTTAGGTTTTGGTTTCAGATGTGTTTTGGACATTTTTGATGGATTTGATGTTGTGATCATGGCTTGATGGCATGTCACACATTTGTTTATGGTGTTTTATAACCACGTTTTCTTATGGGAGACCGGTTGGTTTCTTTATTCGAATACTAGGACCCTTATATCATGTGAATAAATTCATTTATTTTGATAAACAATCACTTACTAGTGGAAGTAACATAATCCAATAGGAAAATTTAATAACTGTTGTATATTGATTGAATTCTGTTGGAGTTTATGAGTTTTAAATCATGTTGGTGCATTCATTGTTGAATGACACTATTTTAGTTAGATATTTCTGCAACCCCGAAGAATGTGATATTGGTCTACGACGTACATGGATTTTGAAATCGTGAATGACCATGTGATTCCTCATGTGTAAAATATGTCATTCATAGTTAATTATTGTGTGTTAGCAGGTGAAATGAGCTTATTCCTATAATTTGACCAGTTGTGGTTAACATCTTCTTATTTCAACTAATTGGTTGTAACATTCTACACAATACTTCATTCATATTAATATATTTATTTAATGATGAGAACGCCCCATATATTGATGTAGTCCAAGATGCACTATGTCTTTAATGGTCTTACATCGCACTAATGATTAATAATCTGTTGAGCTTTTTTGTTGGTTCACAATTGGTGTTGCATGTTGTATGTGTGGGTTCCTTCATGGTTTGATCTCAAATGTCCTAGAAGATAGATTGATACTTCAGTGGATGTGTATATTGTTAATGTGAATGCCATGGCAGGAGGAATCATAGTTATCCCAATAAAAAATTGTCTATATAAGTTGAGCATCTTCTAGAATGGTTTCTCTTAGTGTCTCAACATGTATCATTCTTGTTCAATGTTTATGGTCTGTGAATTACAATCTTTAGGTAAAGTGAATTTTTTCAGTGAAAACCCTAAAACGTTATGTTTTAAAGGTTCTATAAAGTACTCATGGTTTGTTTGAAACCTTTCACCCCTTCGCAACATACAGTGTGGCCTGTTTCAAGAGGAAATTATGATGTTCATGATATTAACACAAATAATATCATGGGATTTATATAATAACTATTCATCACTTGTCTAGAAGATCATTCCAAGCCTATGAAGCCAGCCTGTTATTGATGCCCTAGGTTCCCAAAAGCGGGGTTCATAGTTTGAACTCACTTTTCTAGCCTATGCGACCTCCACCATGAATGAGGTCCTATTTATAAATTGAATTTTAATTAATTAAAAATACCTTAAAAACCAAAAATCATATCTCTACACTCCTATTTGAATGATTCATTACTCCTATTTTCCCTGTTGGCTAGAGGAAGATCCCCCTCTCTAACATTCATTGGGTCATCATTGTTTGACCAAATTTCCAGGAGATTTCCATCTAAATCATCAAACTATGGTCACCATCCCCCCTTCATTCCATTATAATGTCCTTTTTTGGACACCCTATAAACTGTTGTGGTGTCTCCGAACCTACAGTTTTTGGATAACCTAGATTTTTGTTGTCTCTTAAAGTGTAAAAGTGTGATATGCATCTTATTGTACCCATTTTAATTGGTTTCAATGTTCGCCTTTGAAGGTGATGTGTTTTCAGTAGATTTTGTTCATCACCACCATTGGAGGTAAGGATTTCATTCTACTTCATTGATTTTCCCATTTTAATTTGTTCATTTACATGATTTTGAGTATCAGTTATAAATTTCATTTGTTTGTTTGATCCAATAATTATTTCTCACATATAAACAGGTTCATGTGTGTATTAATATATGTACGCCCCTTATACATTCTCCCTCATCATGATGGGAATGTGTAAATGGGATTAAATGGAATATATATATATATATATATACATATGTGTGTGTGTGAATGTATGTGTGTGCACAGATGACTCTTTTGATGTTGTAATTAAATTCTTTAGGCGCCGAGTGTTCGAATGCATCTAATTTCTAAAGTAGGATCCTTTTATATTCCCTTTTATTTTATTAAGGCATTAATAAAATAACTATAAAACTATTCTCAAATTCTTATAATTTTAGAATTGTATTGATTAATTGATTCCATTGATAATATTTATGAAATTTGTAAATGTGATGAAATGTGGTTTGATATGATATTTGATGATTTTATAATAAAACCACTCTAATTGAGTGGGGTTTTCATCAAGATATAAATTAATGATTATAATTTTATTCCTTCCTACCGTATTTCTTGTGTTCTTATTTTATTCCTATTATATTAATTTTTAGTGTTTATAATGATTGAATGAGTTGGATTATTTTAGGATGGATCACACATGATGGATATATTATCAATGAAATGAAATAATTGATATGAAACATATATGTTGGTTTCAAAAATGACTTTTTTATTTATTGCTCGAATTTATTATTTAAAATATAATTTTAAAATGGAATTGACCATGTGTGATGAATAATGGAAGGCATGAGTGGTTCTTTCGTAATGTATTGAATTATTATAAAAACATCCCTCTATTTATTCCTTTCAAATAATATAATAAATTTAATGTATCAAATGGATGGTTCTAACCACAACGTAATATAAGAGGTAATGCCTCATATTTTGAATTGGAAAAAGTTATTATGCCTCGTATATAGATGAGGTATATATAAATGAGTATAGATGTGATGAAGTTCTCCATTCCAGTTATACATGTGCTTTTTTTAGGCTTTAAAAGGAGTGGGACTAAATGGTCTTTTTTACAAGTAATATTATCTTATGGTGGTCTGTTGAGCATGGAAACTAAATGATCCTTTATAAAATTACTATTAATTCTTTGATGATTGATGAGAATGGTGAATCCCTGATCCTTTATATGGTTACTATGATTTTATGAAGGTGTGGTTAGCATTGGAACTCAACGCCCATTTATACTAGTATTAGGCATTTATAGTGTTATGATGATCATGAAGGCTCAATGGTCATTTATACTGAAAAAACATATTTATGGAGGTCAGAAGAGCATAGTGACACAACACATCTTTACACCAGAGTTATGAATTTATATAGTTTTGATTAACATGGAGTGTCAATGCTCCATTCCAACGATGTTAATCACTATATTAAGGTAATTTTTATGAGCAAAGAGACTAAACACTACTTATATCAATGCTGATAATGATCATAATGGAAGATTGATCATTATAGATACTCTATAATACATTAGATATATATTGAAATTTTTGAATGGGAGGTCAGTTGGGAATGGAAACACAAAGGTAAATTACATCAGTGTCAGGCTTAGTAACCCATTGGTAGATCATATTAGCACATTGATTGGTTGATGATGCCATCCAGTTATGTCCCGGTCCACTCCATCCAATATATAAATATATATGAATTTATTCTATATATAGTGATGAAATGTTCGGAATACTATTCCGGAAATTCCCCAATGATGGAATACCCATCATATGTCCCTTATGAATTGGTATGATTGGTAATTTATTTATATTGTACTATTTATTATATATTTTATATAACTTCACTCTAGTGTTTCAAACTCAACTGTGTGGATTTGGATAGACATCATTGGTGTTAGACTACTGAGATTTATATATCAAAACATGATTGGGAAACCATTTGACTAGGGTAACCAAGCATACAATCATATATTCATGTTTTTGGACCTTGATGGATTGCTTTATTGTTTTATACTGATACTTGGGAGTTAGGAGAAAAGAACCAAGTTCTCTCATGGGATGGTCGTTCAGATCACCATTGGATATTTTTTGTCTTTACATTATTTTGTACTATATTTTAATGATTGTTGATTTTTTCCTATATATACTTCTGAATCATTCTTTATCAACACAATTTATAAAATGTTTTGTGTTATATATATAAAATATTTCTAATTCGACTAGGAATGTTGTCAATCATTTAAGAACTTCTTCTGATACTATATAATGTTTATTATCTGATAATACAATTGTGTGAATAAAATCAAGAGTGTATAGAATATCTAATATCACCTTTTCACACCATACCTTCATGTTGGAAGCCTCTACTTTACGGGGAGGCGCTCCTAAGGCCATGTGACCCACAATTTCAACGATTGTATTAGTGGTCTGTCAGCATGAGAAGTAACATATTAAAGGAAATTAAATGGGTTTCATAAAAATTTTATCATATCATAAAAATTTGAGTATAAAAATTATCATAATAATTTAATCAAAAAATATCCAATGAAAATAAATGGGGTTCATAATATATTTATCATGTTATAAATTGTGGAAGGGAAACTTGTTTCATAAACAACATTACATCATGAACACAAACCATTTAATGAAATAAAAATAATCATAACCATGGATAAAATAATCCGGGCATAATAGATTATATAAAAATATGTTATTTTATATAGATAAAGATATTTAATGACCACTCATATCATTGATTTGGGAAAATAACCATTCATTGAAAATCACTTTTTAAATTATTAATGATTTCAAAATCCATTTTATTTATAAACTACTCTGAAAACATAAAAAGTAAAACATTACAAAATACATAAACACGTTTTAAAAAATACTAAATTTTAAAAACCCTATTTATTTCAAAATTATCTAAACATATCATTTCAAACATTAATAATTTATTTATGATTTTTTTTGAAAGAATGTGGATTTCGGGATTATGAGATTAATAAATACAGGTTTTCATGAATTTTTTTTATTAATTGTATTATCTAAAAAAGAGTGGATAAATGTTATAACTACCTGAATATGTAAATTATAAATATATGATAATATCATTAAAAATAATTTATTAGATATGGATAATTATTTTTAGACATTAGTGACTCTATAAAAAACAATCTCAATAAACGATGAGATTTTAAAAAAAATATTCCACTTTGGTAACATTGATCCATAAACTCGATTAAGGAATAAAAAAATAAAACATAAAATACCATGATTATTAATAAATTTATTATTTTTAATGACAAATGGTTTTATATAAATCTTGTGTTATAATATTAGTGCATAACAAAATGACTATCTCGATGAAATGATATTGACATAAAAAAATACATTACTATATTTGTCACTAATGAAAAGTAAACACCATTATTGAGAGATCATAAAATTGTTATGTAAATACCAATAATTATTTCTATAATTATAAAAAATACATTCTCGTAAATTATATGCACCACATTCAAGAAAGAGGTTATTAACATAGCATTTGACTCAAAAAAATAAAAAGTGATACATAAATACATTACTATGTCAGTATATTTTGAGTCGTAATACCTATAAAATAATTACATCAATAGAAATATTAATTATCATGAAATATTTTATATTTATTATACATAATTTCATATTTATGTCAAGAATCCACACAAAATATATGTTGGGTGAATTTGGCATAAGACTCACAGAAATAAATAAGAGACTAGAAAACCCCTTACCTTATGTCTTGAATCTCATCGTACTCATTGAAAACACCTATATAATAAATTATCTTTTCTTATGTCTATTAAATAACAATAAATCCTATATAAAATACCATATATTATCACCTGATGGAATTTTATTATGAATATATTAATAATTTAATTTTTAAGATATGTTTCGGGATAAACCCACCTTGTTTTTTATAATTGGATTGACTTTTTATTCTTTGATATATTACATATTAAATTATTTAATCATCATTAAAAAAATAAATATGATAATATATCATATAAACTCATTATCTATGAACACAATTTAATTTGTATAATATAATGATATGAAATGAAATACATCATTCGTGGAGATGGTATGTTGTACATACACATTGACATTGTTTCCATTTTTTTCATCTTTTAAAAATTTAAATTAATTATAATTTAATATTATAATTCAATATTATTTATTATGAAATATATATATCATATTTATATTAAACCCATACATTATAAAATACATGTTATGAATTAGAAAATCACAGCACATTGAGAGGAGGTAGTCTGTTGTACACAGAATCAATATTAATATATTCTCAAAAAATGGATTTTATGAAGTTATGTATTATAAAAATTTATTATTAATAAATATATTATTAAAATTATATATTTGTTTATGTAAAATTAACTATAATTTCTATCATTATTCTTATACATAATATGTGGAAATGGAAGAATTAAAGACATCGGTTTGTGAGGAGGTAGTCCTTCCTACAAATGAATAATGATTGTGTATCCCATTTGATGAATTGGTGAATTTTTATGTCATAAAGGTTACATAAATAATATAATTATATTTGAGATACATTTTTTATGATATAATGAAGATAATAAATGAATTTAAGTTGTTTAAAGAACATATAAAATAAAAATGTTCATTGGTGAACGTTACCTCTTTTTCTAGGGTCTCCTTTGGTTTTGAAGTAATAGACTTCCTTATTTGGATTTGGGCACAAATTAAGAATTATATGATTAGGATATAGAATTTTATGAGTTATATTTTCAGGTTCTGTTTGATAAATATGGTTTGATAGGTGTGAATATTTTGGGAGATTGAATGACATATTATAATGGAGAAGGAGTGACATTCTTGTAAATACCAAAATATAAACAGTATTGGGATGTATACCTTACCTAATGATCCTAAAAACACTATCCATTTCAGATAATAGATCTGATATGGTCTAAATATTTTCATACATTGGGTTTGGTGTATGTGCAAATTTTTTTTACCCCTAATATTTAATGATTAGTCCCGTAGTAAACATGATTTTTTCTTAATTGTAATGATTCATTATAAAGTTTTTCACTGATAAATAATATAAAAATGTAATTTGAAATTATTAAAAATTAAAAATTATTATTATTACCAATATATAATCCATTTTTTAAAATTCAATTCACAGAATTTTTAGAAATTAATTTAACATTCACCGTGTAGAACAGTCATGGATGCAGTCTTGAAGGTGAAAAGGGTCAATTGTTTAGGATGTTTTTATAATACGTATTAGAATGAAATTTTTTAAAATGTCCTAAATTGGATTAATATATTTATAATACCAATATATATATTTATATATATTAAAAATAAATAAAAATATTTTTAATAAAATAAATAAAATAACCAAAAAGTTGTATTAAATTAAAATCATGTATTTTTTATTATTCAGTACAATATGAAACTACATTGAAAATAACAAAAATTAATACTATAAAAATTTGTAAATAAAAATTTCCAAATTTAAATTTTTATTCTTATAAAAAATTATAAATGATCCTAATTTTATATTTCCATCATGTACATCATTAAATGGTGGGGAACCGACCTTCAGAAAAACACAGCATTTGATGAAAAAATTTGATTGTTCATATCCTATTCCTACAAAATCTATTAGATAAATGTAAAAACATTTGATGGAATACATAATACATAATATTCATTAATTTAATTTATTAATATTAAATAAATTATTTTATTATTATAAATACAATTTGGTGCATAAAAATAATTTTTTATTAAAACATAACCTTTACATTCAGTTTGTTATTATTTTTATTTCTAATAAATTGGAAACTATTAAATTAATTAATTTATATTTTCTGTTTGTTTATATTATTAATAAAACAACATTTAATAGATTATTGATAATATTCATTTTAAAAAATAATAATAAAAATTTCAAGTATTATTCGGTCTTGCGTGTACGAAATCTATCAGAGAATGTAAATATTGAATGCAATATAAAATAATAAAATTATTATTTTTATGTAACCGTAGATTATATTTTTAATAACATAATATAAAAATGGTTCTTCACATAAAATATTATTAACTTTGAGTAATATTAAATTTAATCTATTAAATAAATTTATTTTATTCAATAATATTATTTAGAAAAACTAATGGTGTTATAGGGATGTTACATTATTAATACAATGTATTGGATAATTTTTATTAATTTCTATCTTATTATGTTATAGTTAATTAACGAAAATACTAATTCAACCATCATCATTCTTAACAAAACTAATATGTACACCCCACATCAAATCAGTTTGGGATATTTGTCCTTTTTCAATATTCACATAGAGTTAGATCATCTATTCATGAAACTCAATTGGGGATTTTCAATATATTGTATATTGAAATAAGTATAGAACTACATATGAGTTCTATTGAATATTCAAACTCCTTATTCATGGGATGAATACAACAAAAAATAATAAATATGTCATTTTTTTCTACCGAATGTAATTTATTATTACTCAAACTAGTACAAGTATTATCCTCCTAGAGGGTATAGCCTCCCCAATATACTTGTTACACCCACACTGCTAGTCGAATGTATTAAAACCCGACTTGTTTAGCAGTGTTTGGGTGAATTTTTCATTCCATGAAGTTACAAACTACTGTCATAGGAGTGCTTGGGAGGGATTTAGTATCCGTGTTTTGATGGATACTAGTGAGACATATTCTTCCCGATTTTTGTAGCTGGTTCACAATTTAGGGGTATGGTAGACTAGATATAGTTTTTATTTGGAGCTGGTTTTATTTCTTGTGCATGGGTACCCACTGAACAAGGTATGTGGGCGGGACTAATTATCCTTGTGTGAGAATTTATATTTTACTTTTTCATAGTTTATAGTTTATATGGTTTCCACCTCGGTGGCTCACGTGGTGTGTGAGGTTATAGATTTTGATATAGGCCACTAGTTCTAGTGTGTAAAGTCCCAGAAATTCTATGTAATGTTTTTTCTTAAATACATGGGAATTTTACGAGTTCACAATTTCTGACGGCGCATGATTCTGAGGAACGGAGTGCTAGGAATCAATTTCTAAAGATTTTTTAGTGTAAGTTCAGTAAACATATGAGTGAGATTTTATATCTTTTGAACTGGTGCTCGAAATTGAAATCTGAGGGCACTGTTGAACTCGCAGCGCCGGTATTCCCTAAAGGATACCTTCAACACAGTTGTGTTCTAATGAAAATGAAAGTTACTTTTTGGGGTTTTTAAACAATATTATATAAAAATAAGTGTAACTTATATTTATTTTTTGGCTTGTAAAAACCATAAAGTGGAGGTAAGAAGTGGGCGGGGCCCACCCACACATAACCTCCCTTGGGATGATTTTAATTTAGTGGGACCCACCTGATGTTTAACACATCTTTCAATCAATGTGGTTGGGCCCACATAGTCATAAAACACATGACCTCCCCATAAATGGGGGAAACTCTTGAAATTCTCCATAATGGTGCCAATTCCCCCAAAAAATTAACTAATGGATCCAATTATATAATATTTGAAATCTTTTGAATGCATTTAAATTTGTGTTAGCAATAAAATAATAGACAAAGTTATTATTTTATTTTTGGGATTGGAAACTCTATCTCTTTTGGTGGAGCATTTGAGAAACATGGGAGAACTTCATTTTCCCCACATAGAACATGAATAACGTCCCTTCCGCCCCTGATGAACGACAAACACCATCTTATTCCTTATTCAACTGGGGCAATAAAGAGAAGCGTTGTCTTAGAAGAAAAATGCTGATGACGTCATTTTGAATCGTCTTCTCTAAGCCCTTCCTCCTCTGACATTGACGGAATGATGCTCGCCTTCTCGTGACTCCATCAACGATCACCGAAATCATGGTAGGAGTTTGAGTTGAAATTATTTCCGTTCTTCGTTGTTCAAATTTTGGTAAGATAATGGTCGATTGATATCACAATAATGAGGAGGGATCTTAACCCACAAAAATGTCCTGTCCATCCCCATTTGTTTGATCACGATAGTTGGAGACAGCGGTGTCACAACGACGCCTCCAGAAGGAAGAACCATGGATGATTCCGAAATCACAAGGGATGTCATGCCGCTGGAGAAGCGCGACGCCATCAAGCCACATAGGAAACTTAGCCAAGTCCCGGTGGGCTATGGCAATGCTGGAGGGGTGCGGTTCCATCGCACCATGCGGAGGAGCTGGAGGAAATGACTATGAAGGGCTGTGGGGGAGGTTGCATGGTGCCATCGCACTACGTGGTGGCCAATAGAATCGCGGTGCTGTCACGCTGTGGTGGAGGAACCAGAGAGGCCTACTGAGCCGGCCACCGGTGCGCGCTACAGGCGCGACCACTCGGGTCTCATGGTTCACCGAACTGGCTCTTACCGGAGGATCCATCAGAAGCCTGGGGGGTGTGGCACCCCCCCCCCCCCCCACGGTGTGGCTTTCTTGGCCACACAGCCCGATCATCTAGCTAGGAAGACATCGGTCGGGCTGCCCTCGGCCCAGCAGCCCATAGAAGGCCCTCCCTCGACCGATCCACCAACGGTCGGGCTGCCGTAAGGCCGTTCTCCTTCGGTCGGGCCGCCTCAGGCTGATCCACCCTCAGGTCGGTCTGCCTGTTGAGCCAGGTCGTCCCCTCGGCTTAGGCCGCTTTCTCTGACTGGGTCGGATGTGTAGACAGATATAGACCCTGGTACAGAACGGGTCGAGGTGACTCAGTACGACTAGGTCGGACTGGACCAGGATCTTTTTGGCTAGTTTACACCTTTTCAAACCTATCTTGGGATACTAGTGTCCGTTTGACAAACTGCCTATGATGATGGATGTCTTGGAGCGAGATTTTTATTTTGTTATATCGTACAAAATGTTTGGATATAATTGTTATATGTTCAGGTTGGTTTGAACCTAAAAACCAATCGGGCCCCTGGAACGGAAATTCCAATAATTCACAGACTGGGCGTCTGATTGACCCGTCATCTGTCGCATTGAGTTACTTATTTTGAGACGGAACTACGGGATACATCACCTTAAGACATCGTGGTATTTGATGTATCAATACATGTCCTCAAGATAGGATCCTCCCGGAATATAGCGTGATGTGTGCGGAAACCATATGGTTGGCTTTGACTAAGATGACAGGATCCTACATTGACATACTACTATACTAGGATCTTCTGTGGGTTTGACAACGATGATACTATACAAGGATCCTCCATGGGTTCGACAGTGACTGTACTGGACTAGGATTCTTTGTGGGATAGACAGTGATGACTTTTGTATCAGGATCCTCCGTGGGTTCAACAACGTTGATATAGTTCTAGGATCCTACGTGGGTTGGATAGAGGAGATGATTCAGTGGATACATCTAATAATCTCTACTCCTCTCACGAGTTGTATACCTAGGTGAGACGAGTCTTGATTTTTAGTTGTTATCATTGAGATTATTGACTTTCTTTAGTGGAATGGGTTGTGCTTGGGCTCGAGAGTAGGAACCAGAGTGTGATTGGTAACTTAGTTATATATAGGACATATACCTAAGTAGGGATGATATACACTGCATGATTGTATATTACTTATGTGGTTTATACTTAGTGGATTCTAGGAGACCATCAAGGGTCTAGGGGTCCCCTACTGAGTATTTTTTATTCACCCCTACACGGGATGGCCCGCACCTTGTTGTGTTCTGTGCAGATGAAGAACATGAGTGATCAAGGATAAGGGTGACAGACAGGAGGTTGCTCGGAGGTGGAATTGATGGGGGCGTACCTCATAGATGATTTGTTCGAGATATGTACCTACACTTTAGGTAAGATTCAATTGTGGAAAATCTAGGAGATTCTCTTTACCTATGAGTTTTTTGTCCCTTATTCAGTTGTAGTTGATTTCCGTTTTACCTTTATTTAACAGTTGGGCTTGTATTTCTAGTCTTTTTACTTGTCAACACTTCTTTTTGTATACATTTATAATTAGTGTCTTGATTCCTTCTTTTACTCTGATTGTTATTGTTTATAGTTTATAATAGTAATGCCTTTCTAGTTTAGGGATTTATGCCTTTGGTTCTAGTCTCCAGCCCCTGGCCATTGGAAGACGGGCTTGGGTTAGTCACCATACAGGCCCCGAGGAAGGGTCGTAACAATTTGGTATCCGAGGATTCGGTTCTACGGTAGAACTTGGACTTTGATTCTTTTAACAACAATAGTGTTATGTTTTTTGCCTGTCGTTATCAGTTTAGGGAAACCGGTGTTGGTGTGGTGGTCGACTTATCCATACATTAGGACTTTGAATTATGACTTCTGATGCAGTTCACGAAAACACTAATTTTGTGCGTGTTTCCTTTGAAAAGTTTTATTCATGAACAGATTTTGTCGGCTCACCAGGTATATTTATTTGACCGTGTCACACCTATTTATTTTCAAAATGGCCTCGCATAGGCAGCATCCAGTGTTTGACGTTTGGTTTGAGATTGTAGCCCATTGAGCGACGACGCCTCAGTGAAGGCCCCATCACAGTGAAGGTACTAGTAGTACCCCTACCCACTGGGCAACCGATAGCAGTAGCTCCAGCAGCAGAGAATGGAAGCTGTCTAAGTGCGTTGGATGAGTTCCAGCGCCATAAGTTGCCTAGGTTCAGGGGAGAGACGGACCCACATGCATCTGAGGATTGGATGGAGGCTGTTGCGAGAATTTTTAGATTGGTAGGGACATAAGATGACCTCATGATGATCCATTTCACGATACTCCTACATGCAGTATCAGGAAGATGGTGGATCCTGATGCTCCAACTACATGACGGGGCATCACTACTCTGGGAAGATTTCGATTGCATATTCCGGTCAGAGTTTGTTCCAGCCACCCTTCATTCATTGAAGATTCAGGAGTTACTATATATACAAAAGGGTATCATGATGGTAGATTAGTACTCAGTGAGGTTCACTGACCTCTTATGCTACACTACAGATATGGTATGCGACACAGTCTTCAGGGACTGCACCTTCGAGCAGGGACTCAGGTATTGGATACAGTCTTCAATGATCTCCCTCAGCATTATGACGCAGGTGGGGGTGCTGGAGCAAGACCTTCTTGTAGCGAGTCTTCATGCTGAGAAGACACCAGCATAGAGACCCACCACATCGCAACACATAGAAGATTCTTATACAGCAAGCAGTAGACATATGTCACAGAGGTCCAAGCATACCAGGCCATCAGGTGGGAAAACCCAGGATACTTGTTTTGTTGTGTGGGGAAAACGAGATAGAGCAACCCATATGAGTAGTAGGTAGTGCTATGAATGCATCGGGCTAGGTTACATGGCTCATGATTTCCCGAACCACTTATGAAGATGAGTAATAGATAGTATAGGGACCTCCTAGGAAGAGGTAGAGGTTCGACTATGGTGGTTCTCCAGGAGCAGGTGGACGTGGAAGAGGAGCTGGTCGAGTAGCAAGTAGTTGATGATGTTTTGAGGTCCTACAACCACCACCAGTAGGACATCCACCCCCGACTATAGGGAGATGGTGGAGAGAGGCGAGATCAGCTCCAGGCAGTCGAGGCCTATGACCATGGTGCATCTGAGATGATTCAAGGTATTATCTATTTCTACTCCACCCTTGATGTAGTACTTATTGACACAGGTACGAGTCATTCTTTTATTGCCACTGTCCTCTTTCAGAGCTTGGATATTCTGATGGAGCCGTTGGCTCGATCCTTATGGATACAGACTCCTATAAGAGAAGAATCCATGATTACTCACTGGTGCTGGTAGTGTGAGCTTACACTTGGAGGAGAGAGCTTTGATTGTGATATCATCGTAGTGGTGTCGAGGCCTTACGACGTCATCTTGGGCATGGATTGGTTATCTTCAGTAGATACTCAGATTGACTGTATTGGAAGCAATGTACAGTGTGTCTGCGAAGAAGGGATGATTTTTGCCTTCACCGGTGAGAAGGGAACCTTTGGAGCACAAGATGGACTTACCCAGAGGAGGGCGATTCCGATCACACATTAGTTGGCTAGCCTCATTTTCAGAGTTGTTGATGCATGTAGTCTGATTCTTTTTTTTTTGTTGGATCAGTATATAGATATCTTCCCTGATGATATTCTAGGACTACCACATCACAGAGAGGTAGACTTTTACACTTACTTGTACCTCGGGATGACACCATTATACACTCCAGCATATCGGATGGCTCCCGTGGATCTTTGTGAGCTATGGGTACAACTGGAGGACTTGTAGGGGAATGAATTTATCCGACCAAGTGTTTCACCATGGGCATCCTCGATTATGTTCTCTAAGAAGACAGATGGGGTCTTGAGTCTATTTGTTGATTATCAGCGCCTGAACCAGGTGAATGTGAAGAACAAGTACCCACTCTCAAGGATATATGACCAATTTGATCATGTAAAGGGAGGGCGTTGTTTATCAAATATAGATCATCAGTTGGGTTATCACCATCTCAGACTATGGGATGAGGATGGGTCGAAGATGGACTTCATATGCCAGTATATCCACTACGAGTTATCTGTTATGCCATTTAGCATAAATAACTCACCCACAGTGTTCATGGGACTCATGAATATGCTATTTCATCCATCCCATGATATCTTTGTTGTAGTATTCATTAAAGACATTCTGATCTACTCGACTACTTAGGAAGTGCATGCCTACCATTTTCAGGTAGTACTAGAGACACTCCGATAGAACCAGCTTTATGGTATGCTTTTGATGTTCTAGTTCTGGTTCCGAGAGGTACAATTTCTAGGACATGTCATCTCAGAGGCTACAGTTGCAGTAGATCTAGTGAATATAGAGGATGTACTTTCCTGGGGGTCACCTAGGACTATGACAAAGGTATGATGTTTTCTAGGACTGCCTTGGTACTACTAGAGATTTTTTCCAGACTTATCCAGAGTTGAAGCACCACTTTCAGCATTGACGAAGAAGGGGAAACCCTTTGTTTGGTTGGAGAGATGCCAGTAGAGATTTCAGGAACATAGGTAGAGTTTGACTAGTGCACCCATCATGAGGCTACCAGAGGAGGTCGTTGGGTACGTTGTTTACTGCGACACATCTTGGACCAAACTCTGTAGTTTCATGATGTCGGAGAGAGCAGTGATCGCATATGGTTCTCAACAGTTGACACATCATGAGTAGAACTACTCAACACATGGCTTGGAGTAAGCAGTAGTGTTCTTCACCTTGAAGATGTGGTGTCACTGTCTTATGGTAGGAATTTTTACAGTCTACTATTACTACCAGAGTCTCAGGTTTATCTTCTCCTAGAAAAACCTGAACCTGAGGCATCGGTGTTGGCCTGAGTTCCTACAAGACTATGACATCATGATTTTCTATACTCATGGGATGTGAAACATTGTAACAGATTCTCTCAGCAAGAGATCATGAATTCAGATGCTTGGAAAGGTGAAAAAGAAGTTGGTCACGTTGCATTTATTCTTTGTGGATCGGGATGGAGAAGTGTTTCTACAGTCCCTTACAGTCACACCTCCACTATTTCAGAGAGTGAGGGAGGTGTAGCATGGGGATGTTGACAATGAGACTTGATGTGCACATATATCCAAAGGGAAGGAACCTGGTGGATTTTCTTTAGGTGGGGAGTATGTAATTATCTTCAAAGGATACACTATGGTACTAGTAGCAATTTATGAGGAAGTGTTTAGGGAGTTCTACACATCTTCTATAGCGCTACATCTAGGGGTGGAGAAGATGTATTCGAACCTCTGACGATAGCACTAGTGGCCATGTATGAAGAAGGATGTAGCAAACTTTGTCTCTCAATGCCACACTAGTCAGCAAGTGATGTCGAGGCACCAGGTTCCAGCAAGCTTGGTTTAGCCATTAGAGGTCCTGGAGTGGAAGTGGGATGAGATATCCATGGATTTCGTGTAGGGACTCCAATGTACATCTAGAGGGAACGACTCTATTGGGGTGATTGTAGACCTACTCACCAAGTCGGTCCACTTCTAACCAAATTGAGAGTAGGGTTCATTAGAGATACATAGACGCCATTACATATAGGATATTATATGGATTATTGGTGTTCCATTGATGATTGTTAATCATATAGATGCTTACTTCACTTCCCAACTATGCAAGGTGTTATAGGAGGATTTCAGATGTATCTTCGCTTGAGCACCACCTTCCATCCTTATATGGATGGTTAGACTGAGAGGAAAATTCAGACTCTCGAGGACATGCTACGTTCATTAATCCTCAAATTCAATTGCAGCTAGGTGGGTAACTTACCCTTGGCAGAGTTTTTTATTAACAACAGATACCACTCCACCATAGAGATGACACCTTCTGAGGAAATATATGTTGACCTTGATGATCGCCTTTGTGCTGGACTGACATAGGGGAGTCGACACTTATGGGACTAGAGATGGTGCAGGCTACGACAGAGAAGGAGCAGATCATCTAGGATCGGATGAAGACTATACAGAGCATGCAAAAATCTTATGCTGATAAGAGACATAGACCACTGTAGTTCGAGGATGGTGACCGTGTATTTATATGGGTCTAACCTCAATGAGGTATACAGAGATTTGGACGAGGTGGCCAGTATCTCTGAGATTCATCTGACATTTACAAGTCCTTGACATAGTAGGTGAGATGGATTACAACTTAGCTATTCCACCTCAGTTGCACCGGGTGCAGGACATCTTCCATGTATCTTAGTTGAGGAGATACGTGAACAAAATTTCCCACATCTTAGAACATGGAGAGCCAAAAATCGATGATGGCGAGACTTTCATGGAGGTAGTAGTGGAGATTTTGGATCGAAAAGAATGGGTCCTTCATGGATGGTCAATACCTCGGGGGCGTGTTTCCTAGCAGCAAGTGAACCACTAAGAGGGAAAATGGGAGTGGGAGGCTCAGATGAGTGCTCAGTACCCCCATTTGTTCCTTTAGTGTGATTTGTAGCTTAAGGGGTGTAAATCCCAAAGGTGGGGTGAATTTATAGACCTAGAAATTCTGTTTAATTATTTTTAATAAATAAATGTGAATTTTACGCGTCCATGGTTTTTACAGTGCTTGATTCCGAGTCCCGGTTTTCCCAGAAAAAATTTCTAAAGTTCTGTTCAGGTTTGTTTAGTAAATATACTAGCGGGATTTTATATCATTTAATTTAGAGCTTGGAATTGAAATCTAACGGCACCATTGAACTCACAACACTAGTATTCACTTAAGGATACATTCAACACAGTTGTGTTCTAATGAGAATGTATGTAATTTTTTTGGGTTTTTAAATAAAATTAAATAAAAATGCGGTTATCATATTTTTATTTGTTGGGTGGTTAATTCCTACACATGGAGGTTAGAGGTTGGCGGGGCCCACCTCCAAATAACCTCCCTTGAGTGGAATTTATTTTAGTGGGACCCTCTTGAGTTTTAAAAACTCTTGCAATCAATGAGGTGGGGCCGACATGGTCAAATACCCCTAGAAATCCCCATAAATGGGGGAAACTCATTAATTTCCCCATCATGGGAACAATTCACCCAAAAAATTAAATAATGGACCCAATTAAATAATTTTATAAATCTTTTGAATTCTTTTGAATTGATTTCAACAATAAAATAATAGAAAAAACTATTTTTATTTTTTTGGGTTTGGCAACTCTTTCTCTCTTTTGGTGGAGCGTTGGAGAAACATTGGAGAACATAATTCTCCCCATGAATAACACAAATAATGTCCCTTCCACCACCGAAGAATGACGAAAACCATATTTTTCTTTATTAATTCATGGAATGAAAGGGAATCATTGTTGCCCACAAAGAATACTAACGATGTAATCTCAACTCATATTTTCCGAGATCTTCCTCCTATGACATTGACAGAACAAATGTTCGCCTTCCCGCGACTCTATCAACAATCACCGAACTCGGGGTAGGGGTTTGAGATGAAATTATTTCCATTTTTCGTCATTCAAATTATGGTATGAGAATTGCTGATTGATATCACAATAACGATGACGGATCAATCCACATGAACACGGCCCGACCCTCCCCCTTTATGTGATCAAATTAGTTGGTGGCTACGAAGACACAACAATGCCATCCGAAGGATGAAATGCAGAAGAAGCTGGTTGTTCTAGGGCCGCTGGGCCTCCGAATAAGCGCGACGCCGTTGCGCCATGCATGAAACCATGCTGCGGTCTGGGGGGTCGTGGCGGAGCTGGAGGGTCGCAGTGCTATCACACCAAGCAGAGGAGATGGAGGGCGCGGCAAGGATGTGCCATGGAATAGGTGGAACGGTGTCGTCACGCTGCGTGGAGGCTAGCAGAACCATGGAATCATCGTGTCATGGTGGAATGAACCAGGGCGGTTGACTAAGCCGGCCGCTGGTGCGCAATACAGATGGGACCCCTCAGGTCCTGCAGTTCATCGAAACGGTGTTTAGAGCCGGTTCCTTCAGAAGCTGGGGGGCGTGACACCCCCCCCCCCCCAAGGCCTGGCTAGCCTAGCCACACGGGCTGGCCAGCCTGGCCACGCTGGCTAGCCAGCCGGCCGGGCCGCCCACGATCGGGCCGCCCTTAGCCGGGACGCCCTCAGGCTGGGCCGCTGTCGGACGGGCCACCTTGTGTCTGGCCTCCCTCGTGCTGGGCCACGCCTTTTGGTTGGGCCATCCCCTTGGCTAAAGCTGATTCCTTATACTGTGTCAGATCCGCAGACTGGTTCAGTCCAACTGGGTCGGACCGGACCCGGACCCGCTTCGCCAGTTTACACCATCTCGCCTCTATCATGGCCTATGGGTGTCTGATTTACTAACCTCTTATGGAAATGGATGGCCTAGAGCGATACAGTTCTTTTAGAATATCCTACTTATGGTTTGGACATATTTTTGGTATGGTTAGGATGGTCTGAACCTAGAAACCAACCGGGCCCCTGGAACCGAAATGCCAACAACTCCCAGACTAGGATGTCGATTGACAAGCCATCTATTTCATTAGGTTCTTTATGTTGAGACAAAACTACGGGTTACATAGATTCGAGATTAAATGGTTGTTTAAGTATCGACACTAGGCTTGAAGAGAGGACCCTCCTAAAATCGAGCGTGTTGTGTGCAAGAACCCTATGGATGGCTGCGATTATGATGATAGAATCCTACGAGGACCTATAACTATACCAAGATTATCTGTGCGTTTGATAGTGATGATAATATACTGGGATCCTCCATAGATTTGTCAGCGACGATACATGACCAGGATCCTACGTGGGTTCGACAGTGATGACTTCTGTACCGAGATACTACATGTGTTCGACAACACTGATTCTGTTCCAGGATCCTACAAGGGTTCGACAGAGGAAATGATTCAGTGGATACTTCTAGTCATTTCTACCCCTATAATGAGTTGTATACCTGTGTGAGATTAGTCTTGATTTTTAGTTGTTATCATCAAATTTATTGACTTTAATTCATTTGTGGAATGGGTTGTTCTTTGGCTTGAGAGTTGGAGTCGGACTATGATTGGTAATTTATGTATATGTATGGGCATATACCTAAGTAGGTATGGTTAATACTTATTGATTTTATGTTACTAATATGGTTTATCTTTAGTGTATTCTGGGAGACCCTCAGGGATATTGGGGTCCCCTACTGAGTATTGTTATACTCACCCTGGCACGGGCTCACCCGCACCTTGTTGTGTTCTGTGCAGACGACATACATTAGTGATCGAGGGTGGGGGTGTTAGAGGGGAGGCTGCTTGGAGATTTACTAGACGAGATGTACCTCAGGGATGAGTTGTTCAAGAATTGTACCTACCCTTCACATTGGATTTCCCAGTAGACGATCCAGAATGTTATCTTTACCATTCAGTTGTTTTCCCCCTTTTCAGTTGTAATTGCTTTCCGTTGTACCTGTATTTTACCGTTGGGCTTGTATTTCTGGCCCTTTTACTTTTCAGCACTTCTTTTTGTATACAATTATACCTAGTGTCTTTCTTCCAGCATATACTCTTATTGTGTGTGTTTATTGTTTATAAAGGCAATGCCTTCCATGTTTATGAATTTACGTCTTTGGTGGTAGTCGCCAGCCCCTGGCCTATGGAAGGCGAGTTTGGGGTAGTCACAACACGGGCCCCAAGGATGGGTCGTTACATGGCGAGGTAAGGGGGACATGGACTTTAGACTAGTATAGAATATCATTGTTACATGGTTTTTGATGGGTAATTTTTCATGTATTTCAATTTCATAAATGCATGTATGATATGTGATTTGATAATATCATGTGAATAATATCAAATTCCATGATTTTAATTCTTGTGAAATTTGATAGATTCAATTAATGATTTAATTGATAATTTATTACAATGTACTATATAATGATTTATATATTATAAATTTTATGTGGCATGAGATTTGTTCATGGCTCTTGCATGACCTGGATGGTACTATGACTGAGGTAATGATTGATCACCCAGATTTGGCATCCTGGATGATGGTTTGAGGCATCTTGAATATTAGTACTATAACTTCCCGACCCTAGTTACATAGGGTCGGGGAATTATTGTGTAACATTGGCATGATCACAAAAGATCACGTCTCGAAATACCAATTAGTTTAGTTGTCTTGGAAAAACTAGATACATTCATAAGTCTTACATTACATCATAAAGTAACAATAACTAAAAAAAATCATGTATTCATATCCCCTCATACAATCCCTGTAGGTCATTCATAATATACATCAGCACATCCTAGAAAAATAAAAACATTGAAAGGGGTGAGCTCAGATGCACAGTAAGGTTAACAATACCTCTGAAACTTTCATAAACATAAAAATTTCTGGAAATGTATAACTACAATAAATCCTTTTAAACTTGAACTTCAACATAATATGGAGAAAATAAAATGAAATAATGCCATTTACATATTAACATGGATATTCTACTAGTCGAATAATCACATGCAATATCAATAACCACTTTTATTATGATGGAATGCATAATGCCATACTATCATAAGCACATAGCCAATGCCTCTTGCCAAGACTACAAATAATATTTTGTCAAGGTCTCAGGCCAAGACATTAGTTTGTCTCATGGGACCTACCGATGCATCAAGGAGCTATAGCGGTCGCCACCCGTCACTTATTAAGTCCAATGCATTCCTCATATGAACAGGTTTAAACATGTCATAAACCATAACATAATCGTATCACATAAAACATGCATCATGGAAACATAAAATCTCCACATTTAAATCACAAGATATCAATACAACATATTTATAAAATAAAAACACTTTCAAAACCATTTTCAATACCAAAATAAATGAAAATTAAATCTTGGTATTTATTTTTCATTTAAAAAATGTTATGGCTTGTCGAGGAAGCCAAAACTCAAATAATGGTCACAGCGGCGGATAAGTCTTTGTCGCCACATACGTATGCCAAAAAAACATTCCTTTTTGTCGTTTAGTAAAACGCTTTGTATAAAAAAGACTCCTTTTGAATAAACATAAAAGTCAAAGGGGTTTTTACACCTTATAAATTAATGTTGTGTATAAAACAAAATATGCCTCAATGAAAAGAGATTGAGACGAAGTCCCTTACAAAGAAAATTTTTTAAATAAAATAGACCTATTATGTGTATTCACTATATGTACACAAATATTAAGTACAAATACATGATAGAACATAATAATAACATTACATAATTTAGAAGTTGGAGATTAACCCAAGGAACGGAAAATTGGGATATGAAACTCCCTTACCTCATGTCCGACTTGACTCGATTGTTCTTTAACCACCTAAATAACAATCTAGAGTTAATTTATAATTGCTTAAGAACCTTTTTAAAGTTTATTCTTACTTTTATATCACTTATTTCCATGTTATGAACATTATGTAATTATTTATGTAAATAACGGACTTTTTGTCGATCTTTGGTACTTGAGTCAAAAATAAACTTCTTATAATTACAAGTTGTTCCTGTGGTAAAATATCCATTATATAAAGAATTATATTCATGATTTAGATATCATATATATCATATATATCCAGTATATACATTCATTCATAATATTACATAACATTTAGAGGTAAGAAATGAAATGCACCGTTCATAGAGATGGTAAGACATACATACGCATGAACACTACTTTCATTTCTATTAAATATTTAATGGAATTAAACCATAATGATATAAAGGTGTATTATAATTCCAGTATAATGTCAAATATAATATCATTTATTCCATCCTTTATACTTCCCACATATGGCATTAACGATTCAAATCACTTTGAGGGGGCGGTAGTCCGCACTTCATAAAATGAAATTATCACGTTTACCCATAATGGAAATCATAAACGTTTGCAATAAATGATAAATTAAGAATCATAAGGAAAACATTAAAATAATATATATATCATATATTAAAATAGTTTCATCATAATGGCCACCATGAGAGGTGTTACAAGAATATTGAACGATCATCATTTCAGGAGGCAGTAATTCGCCACTTACATAAACAGTATGTTCTTTAACCATTAGATGAAGGTATATGTAAGTGTAAATAAAAAAATTCTCATGAAAACAACATTTTATATTTTATATACTGTTTTTGTTACAATATAATGGAAAAAAAATATTTTAGTGGGATGGATAAGCAAAATAAAACAAAACAACATAAGAGAAGACATTACCTTTAAAATCGGGTAACTCTTTTGATTTAAGCCAAAGGCTTTCGTGGGAAGACTTCCGCCCAATGTGATGCTTCTAAGAGTAATAGAGGGAAGTTTATAGAGTATTTGGGCAGAGTTTGGCCGATCCAAATTGCTTGGAAGGTGTGAATAAGGTGGTAGTGGTGGGGGCCTTTTATAAGAGGAGAAGAGGGGCACACTTGGAATGTCATGAAATGTTGCATTATTATGAAATGATTTTCCGCTTTTAAAGATACCTAATTGATATATTTCAAGGAAAAGTTGATAAGGGTTCGATGTAGACCCATCCAATTGGTTTTTGACAATTTTATGTCTTAGATTTTACATTAACTTTTCATTTTATTTAAATCGTTAATTAAGGAGGTAATCATTGCATCATCATGGTGTCATAAAAAATTAAATTTATATAATGTCTAAAAATTATAAAAAAATATCATGATGTAGAAATATTTTCATATTTGTAATTAATATTAATAGTCAAAACATTGAATTATATATCCCCATGTAATAATTGTTTTAGTAAAACAACACATGTTTGTGACAATTTTATTATTATTTTAAATAAAAAGTTATTAATGTCATTTCCTTACCGATGTGATTCCATGGAGTCCCAAATTATACCCATGGATTTTCTTGGTCGGTAATTACTCATAAAATAAGTGTAAGGAAAGATTAAAGTTTATTTCATATTATTATAATATCATTTTTACCTTAAATTTCACTAATTACATTTAATCGCGATTAATAGAACTTAAAAGATACAATTCACCAAAAAATATTTTAATCCCATTGGAAAACATTTTACTTGCTAATGGAAATGATTTATGTCATATTTTTTAAATTCAAATTACAGAGGTGGTAAATTTTCATTTAAATGGAAAATCAGTTTTTTAACTACCACTTAGTGGTTTCACTATTCATCCAAAATCGATTTTTTTCAGAACAACACCAAAAATTAACCCTACGAAGTATTTGACATCCTAAATCAAAAATGATTTCTATTTTACAAAATTCAAAACATATTATTTGAATTAATTAATTTAATAATTAATTCCCGATGTCACAACAAATAGCATCCTTTTAAGTGAGAATATCAATCAAAAGATTGACAATTGTTTATGCCCAATTTCAATGTGAAATTAATTCTAATGACCAACATTGGATAAAATTGTAATAATATATTCTAATTACACTTTATAACCACTCAATTGTATAATTTTTCACTATAAATTATTTGATTAAAAAAGGTGTTTTTATGTATTTTTCAATATTCATAAAAAATTGGATGATCTCAGAAAAATACAAAAAATTCAACCGAGTTTAATATCGATATTCTGAATCCATAAATGAAGTCCATTTTGAAATATAAAATTTACATAATTTCAAAAAGTTGGTATTACTATTCATAAATGCTACTTGTATTGGTCACGGTGTGTTAGAACTCGAGGTTGCATACAACTCACAGTCTTCTATTATTCAAAGAGAAGCGTACCATGGAAGCTTGGGGTGTTACATTCTCCCCTACTTAAATAAACTGCATCCTCACAATTTAAAATTTTTCATTGAAAATAAAAGATTGAAAATAGAAAATACCTTTGTGGAAAACCCACATCAGAAATAAGGTTAATAAAAATATAACATTAGAAGAAAGAAAGAGAAGTACAAAGGTCACCCAAGATAGCCCATCATAGGATTCTATGAAAATATGCATATGGAGGAAAAAATAACCATCAAGGTCTGATGGAGAGTTGTATAAATAAGTATTAGGGGAAAGTTAACTACAAGAAAATCACAAACTTGTGATTGGTTAAACTATTATTAATTCCCCAATTGGAAAAGTAAACCAAAAACATTTTTTTTAAGTTACCTTTCATAAAGTTGACGAATTTATTTAGGAGATCTACTAATAACGTAAGGAAATATACTTACTTGTCATGTAGAATTTCATTCTTTAATAAATGCTTACCACAAACCCATCATTCACTCCCAAAGGAAATAAAACTAAAAAATACTCTATTAATCATAATTGAATAAGGTTTCAAATATTAACACATAACATTTGGATTAGCAAAACTATTTTTTAATGACCAGGGACTTCCTGTAGGCTAGTGGTAGGTAATAAAGGCATATCACACTATGGTTGTGTGTTAGATTCCTGCATCTTTTTCTGACCCGATGGTTTATCCCCCATCCTGTAGATTGTCCTTTTCCTAAAACTATAGTTTTATAATATTTCAAAAACAATCTTCATAAATATTTTATCCATAAAAAATACTATCCAATGTTAAACATAATCCATTCCAACCTTTATAGTTATCAAAAATACCTCCGTCCAGACATTCTCTAAAAAGTATCTAAATTCTAAAATAAATCGGATTCCTCAAACAATGTAAAGTTTCTCTTATTTTCACATACAAAAAAATGATTACCTTCATCATATTAACCCTTAAAAAACAAGTACTACCGCAGAATTTTTATATATATCACATTATTCTTATAACAAGAATATAATCCTTGAGTCCAAAAGCACCAATACATTAATTATTTCACTTCAACTATAGTAACAACATTAGAATCTCCTTGATCCCTTGGCATTTTCTGATGTATGTTTCCCTGACGCTTAGGACATTCATTTGCATAATTCCCCATTTCCCTACAATTGTAGCATTCAACAGTGATAGCCTATTTCTTTCCCTTGCAATCACGAGCTTGGTGACCTTTTTCTCCACATTTATAACAAACTCTCATTCCATTTAGGCAAGTACCAGGGTGATTCTTCCCACAATTATCGCATAATGGAAAATCCATCTTTCCATTTTTCCCTTTATCTGTCTCTTGTTCCACCGTTCTCTTCTTCTCTTGATTTACTTTATTTTCATATGATTTAGAGAATTCCGTTTATGTCTTTATAACACCCGATAAAATATCATCATACGATTAGAAGTATTGTGAGACTAATTCACGACGGATAAATGGTTTTAACCCATCAAATAAAAAATTAATCTTACTCCTTGGGTTACGTATATAATCTACAACATGTCTTGGTAACCTTGTAAAGTTGTCCTTATACTTTGCGAAATTATAATCCTCTTTTTGTCTCAGACTCAGAAATTGCCTTTCCATATCTGCTCGATGGTCAAGAGGGAAGTATTTTTCTACGAAAAGCACTTTGAACTCCCTGCAATCCATATTTGAAAGTTTATCATCTTCCTGAATGTTTTGAATCAGCAACCACCATTGATCGGCATCTCCAGTGAGGTGGTAAACTGTCATGACAACCTTCTCCATTTCGCTACTCCCTAAGGCATGGAATATTTTCCCTATGGTGTTTACCCATTGCTCAAATACAAATTCATTTTTACCGAAATTAAATGTTGGTGGTTTTTTCGTGATGAAGCGATCTAACATTGATCCTCCACGTTGCGGATCAGGGTGCCCTATACGAGTAAGGTTGTTATTCATAACCTGTGTGAGTTGTACCAGTATGGTGATAAGCTGATCATTAGTAGTTGTATCACCAGCTCCATTATAATTATCTTGAACATGAGGTAAATCCCTACATGGAGTGTGTGCATTGATACAGTTTCCATTCCTTCCACTAGGCTCCATTTCTAAACAATGTCATAAACGTGATTATTTTATTAATCGAAATACATAATAACAAACTTGAAAAACACATAACAAAAATTGAACTATTTATGGATATAATCCATAATCAGAAAAAAAAAATTTGCGTAAGTATATATTTTTAAAACCTCCATAATGATCTTTAAATAAAATGAGAATTATCCTAAGAATGTCCCCCAGGAGTGTCGTATCCAAGAGTGCAACAAGGCCTATTGTCGTGCACCAGTTCCCATTTGAGTCTAGCTCAATGTGGTGTTTTCAGGTTTTACTCCTTGCTACATCTGTGCCAGAGCCGCCCCTACCTGCTCGTATCCAGACATGGATGTATTGCATGGATGCTCACAAAATATCTATAATAACAAAATTCTAGGAAGATCTCCTATACTAATCCTCAAATTCTTTCTTATGGTTATATGATCTAATCCGTGTTTATCTAAATCTAGCTTCAACGGTTAGTACAAAAATGCCTCTGATACCAACTATAATTCCCTGACCCCAGTTACCCAGAGTCGATGCATTATTGCATAACATTGGCATGATCACAAAAGATCATTTCTCGAATGACCGATTATTTTAGTATTCTTGGAAACACTACATACATTCATAAGTATACCATTAAATCATAAAGAAATCAAAACTAAAAAAAACATCATCTCTTCATATCCCCTCATATTATCCATGTAAGTCATTCATAATATATTTCATCACATTCTGGAAAAAATAAAACATTGAAAGGGGTGAGCTCAGATGCTCAGTAAGGATAACAATACAGTGGAAACATTCATTAACATAAACATTTATGGAAATGTATAACTAAAAAAGACTTTTAAACTTGAAATTCAACATAATATGGAAAAAATAAAATGAAATAATGTCGTTTACTTATTTACATGGATATTCTACTAGTCTAATAATCACTTGCAATATCAATATCCACTTTCATAATGATGGAATGTATAATACCTGAATATCATAACCATGTAGCAAAGGACTCATTCCAAGAATATAAATAATATTTTTTCAAGGCCCTGTGCCAAGACACTAGTTTGTCTAATGAGACCCACCGATGAATCGAGAAGATATAGTGGGCTCCACCTGTCACTTATTACGTCCAATGCATTCCACATATGAACTGGTTTAAACATATCATAAACCATAACATAATCGTAACACATAAAACATGCATCATGGAAACATATCATTTCCACATTTAAATCACAAGATATCAATAAGACATATTTATATAATAAAAACACATTCAAAACAATTTTCAACACCAAAATAAAAGAAAATTTCATCATGGTATTTATTTTTCATTTTAAAAAATATATGGCTTGTAGAGGAAGCTGAAACACAAATAATGGTCACAGCGGCAGAGAAGTCATTATGGCCACATACGTACGAGAAAAAAACATTACCTTTTGTCGTTTGGTAAAATTCTTCATATAAAAATGTTTCCTTTTGAATAAATGTAAAAGTCAATGGGGTTTGTACACCGTATAAAAGAATGTTGTGTATAAAACAAAATATGCCTCAATGAAAGGAGATTGAGACAAATTCACTTACAAAGATTATTTTTTAAATAAAATAGACCTATTATGTTTATTAACTATAAGTAAACAAATATGTAGTTCAAATACAAGATAGAAAAAAATAATATCATGACATAATTTGAAAGTATGATATTAACCCAATGAACGAAAATTTGGTTTGGATGTTCCCTTACCTCGTGTCCGACTTGACTCGATCATTCTTTAACCTCCTAAATAATAAACTAGAGTTCATTTATAATTTATTAATATCATTTTTAAATTATATTATTCCTTTTATATCATTTATTACCATGTTATAAACATTATGTAATTATTTATGTAAATAACAGTCGTTTTTTCGATCTTTGGTACTTGAGTAAAAAATAAACATCTTATAATTACTAGTTTTCCATGTGGTAAAATATCCATTATATCTAGAATTATATTCATGTTGAATATATCATATATATCATATATATTAATTATATACCTTCATTCATAATATTACGTAACATTTAGAGGTAAGAAATGAAATGCACCGTTCATGGAGACGGTAAGTCGTACGTACGCATGAACACTACTTTCATTTCTATTTCATATTTATGGAATGAAATCATAATGATATAAAGAGGTATTATAATTCCAGTATAATATCATATATAATATCATTTACACCATCCTTTATATGTCCCACATATGGAATTAATGATTCAAATCACATTGAGGGGGCGGTAGTCTGCACTTCCTAAAATGAAATTATCGCGTTTAACCATAATGGAAATCATAATGGTATTCCATAAATGAGAAATAAAGAAGCATAAAGAAAACTTAAACATAATAAATATATCATATATGAAAATATTGTCATCATAATGGCCACCATTAGAGGTATTACAGGAAGATTGAACAATCATCATTTCGTGAGGCAGTAATTCACCACCCACAGAAACAATATGTTCTTTAACCATTAGAAGAAGGTATGTGTAAGTGTAAATAAAATAAATCTCATTAAAACATCCTAGTATATTGTAGATACTGGTTTTGTTACAAAATTATGTAATAAAAAGAGTTTAGGGGTTTGGAGAATCAAAATAAAACAAAACAACATAAGAGAAGAAATTAACTTTATAATCGGGTAACTCTTTTTGCTTTGAGCCAAAGGATTACTTGTAAGACTTATGCCCAATGTGAGGCTTCTAGGAGTAAGAGAGTTAAGTTGAGAGAGTATTTTGGCAGATTTGTGCCGATCCAAATGTCTTGGAAGGTGGGAATAAGGTTGTAGTGGTGGGGGCCTTTTATAAGAGGAGAGGAGGGGCACTATTGGAAAGTCATGAAATTTTACATTATTATGAAATGAATTTCATATTTTAAAGGTACCACAATGAAATATTTCTAGGATATGGTGATAAGAGTTCTAAATATACCGATCAAATAGGTTTTTTACAAATTTAAGTCTTATATTTTACATTATTGTTTCATTTTATTTAAATCGTTAATTAATGAGGAAATCGCTGCATCATCCAGGTGTCATAAAAAAAATTAATTTATATAATGTCTAAAAATTATAATAAAAATATCATGATGTAGGAAAATATTTTATCTTTCCAATGAATATTTATATTCAAAGAATTACCTTATATAACTCTATGTAATAATTGGTTTAGTAAAACAACACATGTTTGTGGCAATTTTATTTTTATTTCAAATAAAAAGTTATTAATGACATTTACTTACCCAAGACCCTCCATGGGGTCCCAAAGTTGACCCAAGGATTTTCTTGGTAAGCCATGACTCATAAAATAAGTGTATGAAAAGTGTAAAAGAAATTTCATATTATTATAATATCATTTGTATCTTAAATTTCACTCATTACCTTTAATCGTGATTAATAGAACATAAAAGTTACTGTTCACCAAAAATTATTTTAATCCCATTGAATAAAATTTTACTTAATAATGAAAATTATGTATGTTGGATTTTTGAAATTCAAATCACAGAGGTGGTAAAATTTCATTTAAACGAAAAATCAGTTTTTTAACTACCACTTAGTGGTTTCATTGTTCATCAAAAATCGAAGTTTTTCAGAACAACACCAAAAATTAACTCTAAGATATATTTGATATTCCTAATTAAAAAATTATATCTATTTTAAAAAATTAAAAACATATAATTTGAATTAATCAATTTAATAATTAATTCCTGATGTCACAACAAATAGCGTGTTTTTAAGAAAGAATAACAATGAAAAGATTGACAATTGTTTATGTCCAATTTCTAAGTGAAATTAATTCTAATGAAGAACATTGGATAAAATTGAAAAAATATATTATAATTACACTTTAGAACCACTCAATTGTATAATTTATCAATATAAATTTTTTTGATTAAAAAATTGGTTTTTAATTATTTTTCACTATTCATCAAAAAATGGAAGTTCTCAGAGAAATACCAAAAATTCAACATAGGCTAATTTCAATATTCCGAATCCAAAAATGAAGTCCATTTTGAAATATAAAATTTATATAATTTCAAAAAGTTGGTATTACTATTCATAAATGCTACTTTTATTGTCCGCGGAGTGTTAGAACTAGAGGTTGCGTAAAACACATGTTGCTCTATTATTCAAAGAGGAGCGTACCATGGAATCTTGGGGTGTAACAAGTATTAGGAGGCTTGGTCATTTTATTGAGGCAACGATGGTTGTCAGGATGGGAATGGAATGAGGTAAATTGTATAATGGGAACTATTGAGGTTGGGTAAGAAGTCTATGAAGATGGGACGTCATGGAAATTGTTGCGGTAGGTGAGAAGAAGGGTATATGTTATGAACTATATTTTACTGCTTTCCATATCTATGTTATTTATATTATTATATGTGTGGGATGTCTTAAAATTTATGATATTTAGCTGGTTCCTAATGGATGAATCAGATGGTGCATCAAGTGGAATATGGTATAGTTCCATAGGAACATGATCTATTTCCAGATCTTTGCTAGAAAAAAAAATAGCCACAAGTACAAGCATAGTGACGACGAGTATCTCTGAACTAGCATTGTAAATGACATTCATGGGAACGAAATAGGTGAATAGTTTACAGATCCATCTATGGAATATCTGATGTAGGAGTTCCAGTCGCAACACCCACCAATTTTTCAGGGCTAGGGTTGCCCACAGGCTCCATAATACTTGACATGAAGCCTGCATATGATCTTCAAGTAGCTCGAGACACCTACGGGGAGGAGGGTCAAGCTAGTGACTTACATGTTAAGAGTTACAGTGAATCATTGGTGGTTTTATCAAATTAATTCTCATATATGTGAGGAACAAGATTTTGAAGACTTAGAGGATAGTTTATTTGAGCAATTTTTCCCCGAGGAACTGAGAGAAGAAAGAGATCAGGAGTTCTTGATCCTTCATTAGGGAAATATATATGGCATGGACTATAAAAAAACATTAACTGAGCTATATCTCTTTGCAACTGGTATGGTAGGAGTTGACTCAGCAAGGGTTATAGAATTCATGGATGTATTAATTGACGCCCATCAGAAGTAGGTAAATATCTTTAGCCTATGTTTGTTCTCATAGGTAGTGAATCAAGCACTCATAGAGGTTAAAAAAAGAAAACAATTACTCACTAAGGCATGATGATGGATTCATGTGACAGTTCAGATAGAAATAATAGAGAAATGGAAGGGTTCTAGTGGGAATTTTAGGCCATGGAATCAATTACACCACCCTTTAGTATTTATTAAGTGGTTCTTATTCCATGTGGGAAGTAAAGGCATATTATGACTCAGTGTGATAGGAATTTGATGTAGTGTTGGGTGTGTGAAAAGGTTCGTAATCACAAGATGTTTGTGCATAAAACCTTCATTGATGGCTGGTAATCAGGTACAAGGACATACAATGGCATCTGGAGTTGGTTTAGGTTTTATAACAGGAAGGGGTAGCTGAGTTTAAACTGTACGGGGAGGACACAGTAGAGACCATGGAACCCATCTTATGGGTCAGTGGATGACGAATAGGGCGATATCATAGGGGGGGACATACTTTAGGATGTTGTGTGATAGTTCAGTTTCTTTTCGTGGTGATTCTTAGGGCTGAGGAGGCTGCTGATCCGATGATAGTTAGAGGTACACTTCTAGTATGGTCGTGACTTCGTGGTTTTCCTTTTTGGAATCACTAGTTGAGGCATTTTAGTTTTAATTGCATGAGATGCACAATTATATGAGGACTAGCTAGATGGTGGTTGGTGGGATTGAAACCATTTCAGGTATGAGATATGGTTTTATATATATGTGTGTGAGAATTATAGCAGTAGGAGAATCGAGGATGCATGTTACTAGAGGTGTCTTTGTAATAAGGGATTCAAGGATGTGTGTTACTTGCGATATATGGCACATGGTTTTGTTTTGAACATCCAAGGGATGTACAAAATTATGGAGAGGGACACCGATGTGGTGTGGGTTACGTTTTGGTGTTAGAAATGACACATGACACCCGACGAGGTACAAGGGGGATGATACATCACGTGATGACATTGGGTTCAGAAAATAGGTCGTTGGAAATTCGATTGGTTTGATTTTGCCAGGATGAGACTGAGTTAAGAAATTTTTAAGGTGAGAATCACAATGATGAATTTAGCCATATATTTTGAGACTAGTATTTTCTAGGATACCTTGGCTATAATGGGTATATTTAAATCCATAATTTGGTTTCTTTTGATAACTCTAGGGTTAGAAATGTTAAGGTGGGAGATTTTAAGAACTCGGGTTTTTTGGAACTAGTCCAAATCCCAACTCTCCTTGAATGATTGAATTTTCTTCTGAGAAAACTAGGAAAATCTGGGATTTTTATGTAAATTTCTTGATTTCACATCGCATACATTCCATAAACATAGTGTACCATGATGGTGTGTGCAGGCCATATAAGGCGTTCTATCAAGTTGGTCGGCTGGAGATAAATAACCAAGTACAAACCATGCAAAAATATTACACATCATGTAGTATGAACCGTTTTTGTGGCATGTACATGGTGTGTGGGGAGATTGGCGATGAATAATAAAATACAAAGGAAATGGCGTGTATGACCACATACATGTCGTGTAGTCATGAAATGGTAGGCTACAGAAGTTGGAGTACATATAATCAACTACATGACATGTAATCTATAATTCACATGGTGAAATATTTTATTTACATATATAAAAGAGTGTTGCATCGTGTTTCTAAAAATTCTTTATTCTTCTCCGGTATCAAACTATGACACCTAGGGACGACTAGAACATTTCACCTCCCATATTATTCCTTCTACATCAATTTTTTAATATATTATATGATGTGGGATCTCATCAGGATGGATAAAACGATTCACCATCTTTCATTCTAGTTTCAATGCCTCACACATTGTAGTTTCCATCCAATTAGAATTTCTAGGATTTGATGGAAACATAGATCTATAAAGTAAATTTTCAAATTAGAGATTTATATTGGATGTTACTAATTATATGAGTGTCATGATGGTAGTTAATACCTGGTTTTTTTCGTAGATATTTGTGGGCTGAGTCTTATTAGTGCAATTTTGGGTATTGATCGAGACCAATATTTCATTATATTATATTGAATGCATGAATTATGGGATGCTGATGAGAATCCCCTTCAATTATTATGTCTGATTTAGGCTAGGTTGGAGGTGGTTGCTCATTTGTGTAATTTTGGACAGTGGTTCAAAAATTATTATAATTAACCAGTTTTGATTTAACTGGTAAGTATAAACATTCAAATCATAATTAAAGGAGATCAAGGCTAACGAAATGAAAATTTTTAGTTTTAATTTATTTAAATGTATTTATTTTCAATATATATATATATATTTGATGTTTGATATTTCATATGCTGGATCATTTGTGTAGTATTTCGCATGGATTGGGTATTGTTTAATGATGATGATAATAGGTTGGGAAAGGACCAGATTACATTGGGTGGTACTGACCATGGAATTGGGTGTCATGAATGTAACGCCCCGACCCCAACTACCCAGAGCCGGTGCGTTACTTCGTAACATTGGCATGATCACAAAAGATCAAGTCTTGAAAGACCGATTAGTTTAGTAGCCTTGGAAACACTAGATACATTTGTAAACGTTACATTACATCATAAAGTGAAAAACTACAATAACAAAGTCTCCATAGTCCACAATCATATCCTCTTCTGACTATCCCTGTAGGTCATTCATAAAATACTTCTTCACATCCTAGAAAATATTAAAACATTGAAAGGGGTGAGCTCAGATGCTCAGTAAGGATAACAATATTGTGGGAGCTTTCATAAATAAAAATTAACATTTAAGGCAATTTATAACTAAAACAAAAGCCTTTTAAACATGAACTTCAACATAATATGGCAAAAGTAAAATGAAATAATGCCATTTACTTACTCACATGTATATTCTACTAGTATAATACTCGAATGAAATATCATTAACCACTTTCATAATGATGGAATGCATAATGCCAGACATTCTGAAACATTTTGTCAAGGCCACAGCCAAGACGTCTAAAATGATTAAGGCCTCAGCCAAAACGATATATCAAATTGGGAAAGGGCCTCAGCCAATTCCTCGTCTAGTTGTCTCATGATACCTACTGATACATCGAGGAGATATAGAGGGCTCCACCTGTCACTTATTATGTCCAATGCATTCCTTATATGAATAGGTTTAAACATATCATAAACCATAACATAATCGTATCACATAAAACATGGATAAAGGAAACATAACATTTACATATTTCAATCACAAGATATCAATACAACACATTTATATAATAAAAATGCTTTCAAAACCATTTTCAATACTAGAATAAAAGAAAGTTAAAACATTGTATTTATTTTTCATTAAAAAATGTGATGGCTTGTAGAGGAAGCCAAAACTCAAATAATGGTCACAGCGGTGGAGAAGTCATTGTCGCCGCATATGTACAGAAATAAAAACATTCCCTTTTTGTTGTTTAGTAAAAAACGTCGTATAAAAAAGATTCCTTTTGAATAACGTAAAATTCAATGGGGTTTATACACCGTATAAAAGAATGTTGTGTATAAAACCAAATATGCCTCAATGAATGGGGATTGAGACGAAGTCCTTAAAAAGATCATTTTTAATATAAAATATTTATATTATGTATATTCTCTATAGGTACACATTAAGAAATTAAAAATACAAAATAGGACATAATAATATCATGACATAATTTGAAAGTAGGAGATTAACCCATAGAATGGAAGTTGGGTTAAGAAATTCCCTTACCTTGTGTCCGACTTGATTTGACTATTCTTTAACCTCATGAATAATAAACTAGATTTTATATCTACCATTTTTAATTTCATTATCCATTTTATATCACTTATTACAATGTTATGGACATTATGTAATTATTTAAGTTAATAACGGTCGTTTTGTTGATTTTTGGTACTTGAGTCAACAAAAAACTTCTTATAATTACAAGTTGTTCATGTGGTGAAATATACATTATATCCAGAATTATATTCATGATTTAGATATCATATATATCATATATATCCAGTATATACATTCATTAATAATATTACGTACCATTTAGAGGTAAGAAATGAAATGCACCGTTCATGGAGACGGTAAGCCGTACGTACGCATGAACGCTACATTCATTTCTATTTAGTATTTAATGGAATGAAATCATAATTATATAAAGGTATAATATATTTCCAGTATAATATCATATATAATACCATTTACTACATCCTTTATACATCCCACATATGGTATTAACGATTCAAATCACTTTGAGGGGGCAGTAGTCTGCACTTCCTAAAATGAAAATATCGCATTTTCCCATAATGGAAATCATAAAGGTATGACATAAATGAAAAATAAATAATATTAAGTAAAACATAAAGATATTATATATCATATATAAATATAGTGACATCTTAATGGCCACCATTGAAGGTGTTATATGAGTTTTGAACAATCATCGTTTCGTGAAGCAGAAATTCGCCATCCACAGAAACTGTATGTTCTTTAACCATTAGATGTAGGAGTGTGTATGTGTAGATTGAATACTTCTTATAACAACATCCTAGTATATTGAGGATACTGGTGTTGTTACAAAAGAAATGAATAAAAATATTTTAGGGGGTTGGAGAAGCAAAATAAAACAAAACAACAATAGAGAAGACATTACCTCAAAATCGGGTAACTCTTTTTGATTTGAGCCAAGGGCTTCTTTGTGAAGAGTTTTTCCCAAAGTGAGGCTTCTAGGAGTAATAGGGTGAAGTTGGGAGAGTATTTGGGAAGAGGTTGGACGTTCCAAATGGCTTGAACGTGTAAATGAGGTGGTAGAGGTGGGGGCCTTTTATAAGAGGATAGTAGGGACTCTTTTGGAAAGATTGAAATGTTACATTATTTTGAATTGCTTTTCGGATTCCAAAGGTCCCACACATCTATAATTCATGTCCAATGTGATAAGGGTTCGAAATATGCTCATACAATAGGTTTTTGACAAGTTTAAGCCTTATATATTACAATATCTTTTCATTTTATTTAAATCGTTAATTAATGATGTAAACGCTGCATCATCGTGATGTCATAAATAATTTAATTAATTTAATGTCTAAAAATTATAAAAAAAATACTATGATGTAGTAAATATTTTTAGCTTTCCAATGACAATTTATAGTCAAAAATATGACTTGTATAAACCCATGTAAAATTTTTTTTAGTAAGACATTTCATGTTTGAGTCATTTTTTACTTTAACATTAAATAAAAGATATTTATGTCATTTTCCAACTAAAGTGGCTCCATGGGGTCCCCATGTTGACCCATTTATTTTCTCGGTCGGCAATGGAACATCCAATGAGGGTGGGATATGTGTCAAGCTCATCTAATATTATTAAAACATTATTTTTATCTTAAACTACACTAATTACCTCTAATCGTGATTAAGAACATAAAAGTTACTATTCAACAAAAAATTATTTTAATATCATTGAACCACATTTTACATATTAATTACAAACATGTATGTTGGATTTTTGAAAATCAAATCACAGAAGTGGTAATATTTCATTTAAACGAAAAATTAGTTATTTAACTACCACTTAGTGGTTTCACTATTCATCAAAAATTGAAGTTTTTCAGAACAATGCCAAAATATCACCCTAAGCTATAATTGATATTCTGAATTCAAAAATGATTTCTATTTTACAAAATTCTAAACATATAAGTTTCATTAATTAATTTTATAATTAATTCCCGCTGTCACAACAAATAGCGTGTTTTTAAGAAACAATTTATATCAAAATATTGACAATTGTTTATGTCCAATATCAATGTTAAATTAATTCTAATGACCACCATTGGATAAAATGGTAAAAATATATTATAATTATACTTTAAAACCACTAAATAGTATAATTTATCACTATAAATTATTTTGATATAAAAAGTTGTTTTTAAGTATTTTTCACTATTCATAAAAAATTAGAAGTTCTCAAAAAAATACCAAAAATTCAACATAGGCTAATTTAGATATTAGAAATACAAAAATGAATTCCATTTTGAAATATAAAATTTATATAATTTTAAAAAGTGGGTATTACTATTCATAATGGCTACTTTGATTTGTCGCGGTGTGTTAAAACTCGAAGTTGCGTACAATGCAAGCTATTGCATTATTAAAAGAGAGGTGTATCATGAAATCTCGGGGTGTTACATTCTCCCCTCCTTCAATAAATTGTGTCCTAGAAATTTGAAATTTTTCATTGAAAATAAAAGGTTAAAAATATAAAATACCTTTGTGGAAAACCCACATCGGAAATAATATTAATAAAAATATAACATTAAAAGAAAGAAAGAGAAGTACAAAGGTCATCCGATATAGCCCATACTAGGATTCTATGAAAACATGGATATGGAGGAGAAACAAACTAGCATGGTCTGATGGAGAGTTCTAGAATAAAGGATTTGGAGAAAGTTAACAATAAGAAAATCACAAACTTGTGATTGGTTAAACGATCATTGAATCCCCAGTTGGAAAAGTTAATCGACAAAATTTTTGTTTTAAGTAACCTTTCATAGAGGCAAGGAAATTATTAAAGTGATTTACTAAGAATGTGAGGAAATATACTTACTTATCATGTAGGCTTTCAATATTTAATAATTTTTTACCACGAACCCATCTTTCACTCCAAATGGTAACAGAACTCAAAAATATTCTATTTATCCTAATTGTATAAGGTTCCAAATATTACCACATACCATTTAGATTAGAAAAACTTTTTTGTAATAATCAGGGACTTCCTGTAGGCTAGTGGTAGGTAATAAAGGCATGTCGCACTATGAATGTGGGTTCATTTCCTACAGCTTTTTCCGACGCAACGGGTTATGCCCCACCATGCAGGTTGTCCTTTTCCTAAAACTATAGTATTATAATATTCCAAAAATAATCTTTATAAATTTTTTAACTTTAAACAATACTATCCAAAGATCAACTTAATCCACTCCAACCTTTATAGTTATCCAAAATACCTCTGTCCAGACTTTCTCTAAAAGGTCTCTTAATTCCAAAATCAATTTATCAGATTCCCCAAACAAAGTAAAGTATCTCTTAATGTCACATACTAAAAATATAATTACCTTAATCATATTAAAACCTTACTGAAATCAACATTTACTGCAGTACAATCCTTATATATATATCACATTATTCTAATAACCAGAATATAATCCATGAGTCCAAAACCACCAATAAATTAATTATTCCGCTTCAACTGTAGTCACAACATATGATTGGCCTTGATCCCTTGGCCTTTTTTGAGGTAAGTTTCCCTGACGCTTAGGACATTCATTTGCATAATGACCCATTTCCCTACAATTGTAGCATTCATCATTGATATCCTCTTTCATTCCCTTACAATCACGAGCCTAGTGACCTTTTTCTCCACATTTGTAAAAAACTCCCATTCCTTTTAGGCAAGTACCAGGGTGATTCTTCCCACAATTATCACATAATGGAAAATCCTTCTTTCCCTTTTTCAATTTATCTGTCTCTTGTTCCACCGTTCTCTTCTTCTCTTGCTTTACTTTTTTGTCATAAGACTTAGAGAATTCATTTTCTCTCTTGATAGAACACGAGACAATATCTTCGTATGACGAGAAGGTTTGTGAGACTAATGCGCGTCGGAGAAATGGTTTTAACCAATCAAAGAAACGATCAATCTTACTTCTTGGGTTATGTATATAATCTGCAGCATGCCTCGCTAACCTTGTAATGTTGGCCTCATACTTTGTGACATTCTCATCCTCCTTTTGTCTCAGACTCAAAAATTGTCTTTCCATATCTGCTCGATGGTCACGATGATAGTATTTTTCTAGGAAAATCTCTTTGAACTCCCTCCATTCCATATTCGATACGTCATCATCTTCCTTTGTGTTTTGAATCAGTGACCACCACTGATCAGCATCTCCAGTGAGGCGGTAAACTGCCATGACAACCTTCCCCCTTTCGCTACTCCCCAAGGCATGGGATATTTTCTCTAAGGAGTTTATCCATTGCTCAGCTACTAATGGATTTGTACCCCCATTAAATGTTGGCGGTTGTTGCATCATGAAGCGGTCTAACATTGATCCTCCACGTTCTGGATCAGGGTGATCCATACAAGTAAGGTTATTATTCATAACTTGAGTGAGTTGTACCAGTATGGTAATAAGTTGATCAGCACCAGTTGTGTCTCTAGATCCATAATAATTATCTTGAGTAGGAGGGCAATCCCTACATGGAGTGCGTGCATTGATACAGTTTCCATTCCTTCCACTAGGTGCCATTTCTATACAATGGCATAAACTAGATTAGTTTATGAATCAAAATACATAATTCCATGCTTATAAAATACTTAACATAAATTGAACTATTTATGGATATAATCCATAATCATAAAAAGGTTATCTTTGAGGAAGTATATACTCATAACAGTTCATAGTGGTTTTTAAAGAAAACGAGAATTATCCTAAGCATATCCCCCGGGAGTGTCGTAACCAAGAGTGCAGCAAGGCCCGTTGTCGTGCACCAGTTCCCATTCGAGTCTAGCTCAAAGAGGTGTTTTCGGGTTTTACCCCTAGGTACATCTGTGCCAGAGCCGCCTCTACCTGCTCGTATCCAGACCGGGATGTATTGCTCAGAAAACTCACAAAATCTCTACAATACCAAAATTTTAGGAAGTTCTTCTATACTAATCCTCAAATTTCATCTTAGGTCTACGTGCTCTAATCAGAGTTTGTCTAAATATAGTTTCAAAGTTTTGTACAAAACTTCCTTTGATACCAACTGTAACGCCCCGACCCCAACTACCCAGAGCCGGTGCGTTACTTCGTAACATTGGCATGATCACAAAAGATCAAGTCTCGAAAGACCGATTAGTTTAGTAGCCTTGGAAACACTAGATACATTTGTAAACGTTACATTACAACATAAAGTGAAAAAATACAATAAGAAAGTCTCCATAGTCCACAATCATATCCTCTTCTCACTATCCCTATAGGTCATTCATAAAATACTTCTTCAAATCCTGGAAAATATTAAAACATTGAAAGGGGTGAGCTCAGATGCTCAGTAAGGATAACAATATTGTGGGAGCTTTCATAAATAAACATTAACATTTAAGGAAACTTATAACTAAAACAAAAGCCTTTTCAACATGAACTTCAACATAATATGGAAAAAGTAAAATGAAATAATGCCATTTACTTACTCACATGGATATTCTACTAGTCGAATAATCACATGGAATATCATTAACCACTTTCATAATGATTGAATGCATAATGCCAGACATTCTGAAACATTTTGTCAAGGCCTCAGCCAAGACGTCTAAAATGATGAAGGCCTCGGCCAAAACCATAAATCAAATTGGGAAAGGGCATCGGCCAATTCCACGTCTAGTTGTCTCATGAGTCCTTCTGATGCATCGAGGAGCTATAGCGGTCTCCACCCTCACCTATTAAGTCCAATGCATTCCTCATATGAATAGGTTTAAACATATCATAAACCATAACATAATCGTATCACATAAAACATGGATAAATGAAACATAACATTTTCATATTTCAATCACAAGATATCAATACAACACATTGATATAATAAAAATGCTTTCAAAACCATTATCAATACCAGAATAAAAGAAAGTTAAAACATTGTATTTATTTTTCATTAAGAAAAATTTGATGGCTTATAGAGGAAGCCAAAACTCAAATAATGGCCACGGCAGCGGAGAAGTCGTTGTCGCCGCATATGTACAAAATGAAAAACATTACCTTTTTGACGTTTAGTAAAACACTTCATATAAAAAATATTCCTTTTGAATAACGTAAAAGTCAAAGGGGTTTATACACCGTATAAAAGAAAGTTGTGTATAAAACCAAATATGCCTCAATGAAAGGGGATTGAGACGAAGTCCTTAAAAAGATCATTTCTAAAATAAAATAGATCTATTATGTGTATTCTCTATAAGTACACATAAAGAAAGTAAAAATAAAAAATAGGACATAATAATATCATAACATAATTTGAAAGTAGGAGATTAACCCAAAGAATGGAAGTTGGGTTAAGAAATTCCCTTACCTTGTGTCTGAATTGATTTGACCATTCTTTAACCTCCTGAATAATAAACTAGAGTTAATATCTACCATTTTTAATTTATTTATCCTTTCTATATCACTTATTACAATGTTATGGAATTATGTAATTATTTACGTTAATAACGGTCGTTTTGTTGATTTTTGGTACTTGAGTCAACAATTAACTTCTTATAATTACAAGTTTTTATGTGGTAAAATATCCATTATATCCAGAATTATATTCATGATTTAGATATCATATATATCATATATATCCAGTATATACATTCATTCATAATATTACGTAACATTTAGAGGTAAGAAATGAAATGCACCGTTCATGGAAACGGTAAGCCGTACGTACGCATGAACGCTACATTCATTTCTATTTAGTATATAATGGAATGAAATCATAATGATATAAAGGTATAATATAGTTCCAGTATAATATCATATATAATACAATTTACTACATCCTTTATACATCCCACATATGGTATTAACGATTCAAATCACTTTGAGGGGGCGGTAGTCCGCACTTCCTAAAATGAAAATATCGTGTTTACCCATAATGGAAATCATAAAGGTATGACATAAATGAAAAATACAGAATCTTAAGTAAAACATAAACATATTATATATCATATATAAATATAGTGACATCTTAATGGCCTTCTTTGAAGGTGTTATATGAGTGTTGAACAATCATCGTTTCGTGTGGCAGAAATTCTCCATCCACAGACACCGTATGTTCTTTAACCATTAGATGTAGGTGTGTGTAAGTGTAGCTCGAATACTTCTTATAAAAACATCCTAGTATATTGAGGATACTTGTGTTGTTACAAAAGAAAAGAATAAAAAGAGTTTAGGGGGTTGGAGAATCAAAATAAAACAAAACAACAATAGAGAAGACATTACCTCAAAATCGGGTAACTCTTTTTGATTTGAGCCTAGGGCTTCCTTGGGAAGAGTTATGCCCAAAGTGAGGCTTCTAGGAGTATGAGGGTGAAGTTCAGAGAGTATTTGGGCTGAGGTTGGACGAGCCAAATGGCTTGATAGTGTTAATGAGGTGGTAGAGGTGGGGGCCTTTTATAAGTGGAGAGGAGGGGCTCTTTTGGAAAGATTGAAATGTTACATTATTTTGAAATTTATTTCGGATTCCAAAGGTCCCAAACTTCTAAAATTCGTGTCCAAGGTGATAAGGGTTATAAATATGCTCATCCAATAGGTATTTGACAAGTGTAAGCCTTAGATATTAAATTATCTTTTCATTTTATTTAAATCGTTAATTAATGAGGTAAACACTGCATCATCATGATGTCATAAATAATTTAATTTATGTAATGTCTAAAATTTATAAAACAAATACAATGATGTATTAAATCTTTTTATCTTTCCAATGACTATTTATAGTCAAAAATATGACTTGTATAACCCCATGTAAAAATTGTTTTAGTAAGACATTTCATGTTTGTGTCATTTTTTACTTTAACATCAAATAAAAGGTATTTATGTCATTTTCCAACTAAAGTGGATCCATGGGGTCCCCAAGTTGACCCATGGATTGTCTTGGTCGGCCATGGAACATAAAATGAGGGTAGGACATGTGTCAAGATCATATCATATTATTAAAACATTATTTTTACCTTAAACTACACTAATTACCTCTAATCGTGATTAAGAACTTAAAAGTTACTATTCACCAACAAATTATTTTAATCTCATTGAACCACATTTAACTTTTTAATTACAACCATGTATGTCGGATTTTTGAAAATAAAATCACAGAAGTGGTAATATTTCATTTAAACGAAAAATCAGTTATTTAACTACCACTTAGTGGTTTCACTATTCATCAAAAATTGAAGTTTTTCAGAACAATGCCAAAATTTCACCCTAAGCTATAATTGATATTCCGAATTAAAAAATGATGTCTATTTTACAAAATTATAAACATATAAGTTGCATTAATTAATTTTTAATTAATTCCCGTTGTCACAACAAATAGCGTGTTTTTAAGAAACAATTTATATCAAATGATTGGCAATTGTTTATGTCCAATTTCAATGTTAAATAAATTATAATGACCACCATTGGAAAAAATGGTAAAAATATATTCTAATTATACTTTAAAACCACTAAATAGTATAATTTATCTCTATAAATTATTTTGATAAAAAAAGTTGTTTTTAAGTATTTTTCACAATTCATAAAAAATTAGAAGTTCTCAGAAAAATACCAAAAATTCAACATAGGATAATTTCGATATTATAAATACAAAAATAATTTCCATTTTGAAATATAAAATATCTATAATTTTAAAAAGTGGGTATTACTATTCATAACGGCTACTTTAATTTGTCGTGGTGTGTTAGAACTCGAAGTTGCGTAAAATGCAAGCTATTGCATTATTAAAAGAGAGGGGTATCGTGAAAGCTCGGGGTGTTACAATGGATGTCAGCATGATGCAGTGTATCCATTTGGTTAGGAATGGACTAGGTTACATGGATTGTGAGGCCATGAGACTTGAGAGACATGGTTGCTAGGACATTTGGTGTAAGAGATGTTGTGGATTGGGGACTTATTTTGGTTATTACCTCTCAACCAGAACATCGAGTAGTGTGCACATAGGTAGAATCCATGATAAGTTTGTTTAGAACACTAATTGAGTAGAGGCCACAAATATGTGCGGTTAGGTACAATTAGTTTGTGGGTGATTTCAAAAGGAATCCACATGGATGCCGAGGAGCCTTCATGGGATATAATTGAGGATATTGGGTTGGGGGCAGAGACTCGAATTAATTTGAAGGAAGAAATTGTTGTTTATCCATTTACTAATTTTATATAATATATTTATTTCCCTATGGTTACTAATTTACGAGCATACATCATTGTACCTATGGTCCTATTTGGGGATAGGCATCGCTACTCCTTCAGTTGTTGTGTCATGGGTAGTCCTGGTCTTTCGAGCAGGGTTACTATTGATTGGGCATACCATCAGGATGATACTACATGAGACACAAGGTGTCATGGGGAACATGGTGCCGAATTACATTACACAGATTCTCGTAGTGGCTAAAGCAAGTTACACTCCATGGTTGCAACTGAGCACAATTGGAGTTTTTGATTATTTTTCCATTACAGTTTTTACTGCTTTCCATATAAATTCATCAATATATAAACAAATATACTAGGTATGCCTCATTGGGAGGTATTATATTAAGATCTGTCTCACACCCATCATGGGTCCTTCAAGATGCATGTAGAAATTATAGATTTACTTTTGTGAAAGAGGCTAACCTCGAAAGATTCATTTTATTAGTTGTTGCATGGAGATGCAATAGACCTTGATGTCATTCAAAACTAGAGGTTACTTGTTTAGTTTATATTTTTCTATATTATCATGATTACATAATTATGTAGCAACTTTTGGATATCCATTGGTGTCATTTATATATATATTGACATGTATGAACTGTTATGGATGCATGCTCTTTTTTTTGTATTTTCAATAGATTACATGCAAATTGTCTGTTTATATTCCACTATGGTTGTTTATATTTTGTTGTAGTTGTATATCTGATATGGATTGTGCTTCCCCTATGCACGTCTGGATCAACTCAGAGTGAGTCATTTATTTCTAATTTATTTTATATATTATTACATGTAGTGGTACCATTATTATTTTCTGAGAGTGTATAGCCTTCCAACTACAGTTGTAACACCCTCACTACCAGTCAACAACCATTAACATTCGAGGAGGTGCGCCTAAGGTAGTAAAACTGTACCGTATTAGAACATTCCATGTGGCTATTCAAGTATGAGATGTTACATTGTTAATGATAATGATGGATGATATATAGTTGAAAAAAATTGGTTTATATTAACCATATATTCATATTTACCAATATAATGTTAACTTGTAGTATCCAGGCAGGGATGAATTTTTAGTAATACCAAATATTTGTTACCATATGAAATCATTGGATTGATATCCTATATATTGTATTATAAATATTGATTTAATTAAATTTCAATAATAATTATCTTCGTAATTTAAGTAATCCTATCAATAAAAAAAAATAATCGTAACCATGAATAATAAACTTAGACATTGTATATCATGAGATTAATTTACAAAACCTTACATAATTATAAACACCAAAGTACCAAAAAAAATTATGTTCATTATAGATTAGATACGTGAGCATATTATTTCCAAAAAGATCTCTAATATTTCTCACAATTTTCTCTATAATAATACACTTCTTGATGTACCATATGAAGAACCGTCAATAAAATCACACCAAAGGAAAACATAAAAAGGGTTATATTAGATGTATAGTAAGGGTAAACACATGTGATGTAAATCAATGAGCATTCATTGGAATATGGTTATGAAAACATAATCTCATCATGAGAATTAAATTCCCAATCAATTAAATATATTTAGTTATGAGTCGTTGCATAGTTCTTTGTCATAACAAAATACAATATTCACATGAGTGTGAAATATACATTAATTAATCATGAGATGTGAGATAATATCATAAAACTAGTAATATAGAGATTTTATGATATTATAACATTATTAATTTTATTAAAAATAAATAGGTTATACCATTCAAATACATATATTAAATTATATCATTATAGAAATATTTGGACATGAAAATAGATTAAAATATAAACATATAGACTTGAATACAAGTCCCAATATCATTCCATGAACATTATAACTTGTTTATGTGATGAATAATTAGCTCATTAGATACAAATATTTTATCAAATAATTGGAGAGAAATAATAAATCCACTAATAAAATAACATTAATGAATAAATACGACACAATATTAAAAAAATATTCATTATTTTATTTTCATGCAACCCCTAGAAAAGAAATAATTTCCATAAACCATTAATAATAATTATGATTAACCATCCATATATAGAATAAGTGTGGTCTCATAAAATCATATCTCCATTGAATCAGATAAAATATAAAAGGATTTCATTTTATGTATAAATTTCTATTAAAATATCACATGATGAATATTTTGAGGAAAATACAATTTTATTTTTAAATAACATATTGAGTATAAAAATATTTAATCAAATATTAAAAAAAAATTTATTTCAAAATAACTATATTAAATTGAAATCATAGAAATATCATGATGGTGGGAAATTCAGTCCATTCAGAATTTTGAAAATTAATGTTATGTTCACTCCTTCGAAAAAATGTACCTTGTTTTGAAAATAATAAGATTATTTTTATCATATTTAAAAATAAGTCAAAACATTCGTAAATATAATATTAATTTAAAACTGTTTAATAGTAAAATAAATTCTTCAAAAAATTTCAGATAACAATTATATGGGTGAAAATGTTTTTCCAACTTAATGAGGAGAAAGAAGGTTATCTTTTCACAAAATACATTTTGGAACTATTATTAGTAACAAAGAAATAAAAATGGTATTGCGACATAATAATTTAAAAAATATCCATAACATATATATCATTACATTGGATTATTATAGAAGAATGATATAATTTATTTTATAGAAACACAGGGATAATAATATTGATTAAAATGGGTTTGATCCATAACTCCCTATCATTATGTATTTTCCAACATCATTTGCATTTAAAAAACATGTTTAATAAAAATATATTGTTTATAACTGTATTATATAACCATAATCATATATATATATATGAGTATATGATTTAATTATAATTTATTGTCACCATTTATTAGGAATCATAATTAAAATTGTTTGTTCGGGTGATTATTTTTTCATTTTAGACATAGGATTCGACAAGGTAGTGTCGGTTCACAAACAATGATCATGGTTACATTATCTATAGAATTTTAATATTTTCATTCATATCATATCTAATCAATATATACTAAATCATAATTTTAATATAAATTTCTGATGAAGAATCGTTGACATCACTTCATAGTGATGTATTTTTGTACATTCACACAAGTGATGTTTCCACATTTCCATGGTTGGTAAATAATAATTACCATTCCAAAAATCATTATTATATCATAGTTATAAAAATTATTCATTAAATATAACTTTATTTTCATCTATTTGAAGTGAAAATAAAAAAGGAATCACACCCCTTTGTGAATGTGGTATTCATCATGTATACATGTGGGACATTATCGCCTTTCAAAGGATTAATTGATAATAAGGTTGATAATTATTTATAATTAAATAATTATAATTATTTATTAATTATTATATATATAAATTAAGTCTATTATAATAACTAATAATTAATTACTGTGTTGGAAAATGAATCATATCGGTACATTGGTGTGGCAGTCCACACACACAAATATCTTATTATATAATTTCCCATTTTTTTGAATGGTGGGTGGATAATGGTATTTCAATGTTAATAATTAAATTATAATATATTTATTATTATTATGTTGTTATTTTAATATTAATAACTTATATATAATGGTGTTAGATGTTTTTTTGAATGTGGATGGTTGAGATGATTACATCTTCTTCGGTAGGATTAATTTACAATTATACTTGTCAACACTTTTTATGGAATATTAAGAATAAATTAACCACTAATTCATGTATAGGTTATTGAAGGAGATATTTAGTATACTCATTATCATTATTTTTTGTTTAATATTTTGTAATAAAAATAGAGGAGGATTGTCCTTTTATCAGTGAGGGGGGGGGGGTGCACCCCTTGATTTTTTAATTGATTAAAATATTATTATGTCCCATTCATTTAAATGTATCACATAAGAAATTAAATTATAATTTTGAAGTTATGAGGTACAAAGTAACAATATTTGATTTTATTTTGATGAATAATTTGGCCATCTTTACACTTATCAGTTATGTTTAACCCCTATTAAACCTATTCTTACATTAACCATGGTATACTGTTATTATTTATTTTAATAATAAATATGAAAAAATAGAATATATTAAAAATTTCTTTTTAGATACACTTTAATTAAAGACTGAATTTTATCATAAAAAAATTTCATAAGTGGTAGATTTTTATTTAAAAATAATCTCTCAATACATGATGAAAAATGGTTTACATAAATAAATTCATTCTTATGTATAAAAAGAATTTTTTCACAAATTAAGAACAAAATTGATTTGAATGAAATAAATTAGATTATTCAAAATATAAAAACAAAAATTTTACATTTAATAAATTTTAATCCAAAATGGGATTTATGGATTCTTGAAAGTAAATCAATGTTTTCAATTAAAATCAGCATTTTTCATTAATCATAAAAAATTATATTTTATAAAATATTCACCAAAATAAACTCTAATTCAATTTTAAATGTTGATTTGTAAAATTATGTTCATTTTTTCAACTAAAATTTATAAAATATGCAGACATTGACTATTATATCCAAAAATAAAAATTAAATTGAAACCATTTTTTACAGAGTCATGACTTAGAATTGATTACTTATTTATGAATATATTTTAATTATATAATTCCTTTATAGATATAGTATTTCGAATGTGGTTATTAATATTCACAGTTCTTATTTAATGGATAGGATATAATATTATTCCATGTTACAATTTATTTATACTCATAGTATTGTGTTTCAAAATATATTGATTCAAAAAAATTAATTAATAAAATATCATAAAATCTCACGATGATGGAATATTTTAATTAAAATACATCAAAAAATAAATCCTCAATCATTATGAGAAACATATTAATAAAAAAACATTCATCATCATGTTAATGAATGTAAAAAATAAGTTACCAAAACACTCAAAATTATTAATCCTCTTATAATAACTTCATTTTTTTGTAATGAAATACCATTAATGTATAAATATATTTTAATCTGAAAAAAATAATCAACAATTTTTATATGTCCACTAATGCTCACATATAGGTTATTTGTGTAAGATTTGTAATATTACATATAATAACAAAAATATAATCCATTTGTTAATATATTAAATGGAAATGAAACATATATTAAAAATATAAATACAGTTAATAACTGATAATATATTAACAAAAATTTATTTATTAATTTAAAAAATAATGTAAAATCTATTTTTAGTAAGATAATAAATAACTTCATTTATTTTATAATTAAAATTGAGTTTATAAACATTATATTTTAATATATTTTCTTCAGATTAAAATTATGAAATTAAATTTATTATAATCCTTAATAAAAAATGTAATTTCTATTATTATATACATATAGTGTTATGGAAAATGATACTCATAATGAGACATATGTAATTTTGTTATTTGATATGATAATTTTATATAGATAAACTATCTTTATAAAATATGATTTTATACCTGTCTTGACTATAATTCACAATGAATAATAACATTAAAAAACAAATTTAATGGCATATGATATTTTATCTATAATTATAAATTGAATCACAATAAAATAATTAGATGGGAAAATTATCATATACCTGGGTGATGCTCTGACATTGAGAAGCATAATTATTTTTCAGTAAAGAGTTAGATATTGAATGAATTATATTTTTTATACTGTAAAACTCCAAACCCCAGATGCCCAAATCATGTTCCTAACATTATTACATTGTCATAGATAAATTTTTCCAATTATGACTTTTAAAAAAAATTGTTTTTTTGTGTAATAAATATATATTTTATACCAATTTCATATTAATGATAAAAAATAATAAATAATACATAGTAAATGAAAGTGAACATCAACCATAAAACATATTCCCTGATCCATTCTTCATAACTAGGGGAACAAAAAAATATATGACATCAAATCAATAATATGTGTTAAGTAGATCTAAAGATATCATGTATAAATAAAGTTAATAATCATGTAATGATAAATATATTATAGCACATGAAATTTAAATAAAATGACATTCGTGATAATATAATAAAGAAATAATACATGAGGGTAAATAAATAAAAACAGATTTAATTTAATAAAAAATATGAGAATAAAATGAATCCACAAATATCTTTGAGAAGAAATAATGGATAATAATAAATAAATAATGAATTATGATAATGATTAATTATCAGATTACTTGTTTCTTAGTCACATGATAAGTTTACAATCAAGATAAATCCTCAATACAGTTTATAATATACTTTTTAAAAACCAATTATATTTTGACAACAATTTCATTAAATGATACTACCAACCCATTGAGTGGTTTTCATTAACCAGTCATGAAATCAAGAATTACTGTCCAATTTATTCCTCGTATATTGAATAATCTATTTTATTCATAAACAATGTACATCATAAAATATCCATATTGAGTGAAGGATATTTATTTATAAATATTTCAGTAGTTTATCTATTAACATTCAAATTGGAGACTATCTGTATAATTGGTATTAAATTTCAAATTTAATTAAATCCAAAACCATGATTTTTTATATATAAAATAAATTTAGTTTCCAATTTAAAGATATTATAATAATGTTATTATTTGAAGAGAATGTTAATATTCACAAAAGAAAGTGGGTTTACATAATAACATTTACCATTTATTAATTTTCATGTTTAATACCATTGGATGATATAATTAAATTTTAAACATAAAATTACATTAATAACTAATTTTTCGTTATATTAAAAGTCAATTATTATTTATATAAAAAACATAAAATTAAATTGGATTACAATAACAAATAAGACACAATGGATTGAAAATTGAGTTGAAAACCTGTACCTTAAAATTATTATTTATTTTATGTTATTTAAACTCATTTATATTGGCTTTAAACATGTAATTAATCTATTAATTAAACATATTATCATTTATAACAATATATATAATCTTTCTATATCATATTTGAACTTGTTTTTAGTAATATTTTAATATTTTCAGTGTTGTGGTTGTTAATTGCCATGATTTCTCATTCATTTTTTTCATGAAATATCTAGTTCATACCAATGTTATATAGTTTCATCATATTAATAAAAATAATCATGAAATGATTATTATATTTATACATTGATTATAATTATAAAACCTAATGTCAAATATATTATTACAAATGATGTATGTTACAATCAGCGAGATGGTAGTCAGTGTGTACACATGAGTAACATTTCCATTTTCCAATGATTGTTTTAGAAATAATGTATGTAATATATAGTAACTAAATAATTATGATAATATCATATCAAAATTAATATACACTTATATATATCATCCATTTGGAATGATAAGTGAATGATACTCACATCGTATCATGTATTTTTTATTTCAAAAGTATAGGAATTATGTCATCATCATTATGTGAGAGATTAATAATAAAATAAAACAATTTTTAATATCATTAAAAAATGACAAAGTTTTCTATTTTTTAGAGTTTTATCATTTAAATGGCATATATTCATTATCCATATCATTTTTACCTTCAACATGAAGTGTTTGGGAAATATAAATCACGCCTCTTCGTGAGCCGGTAGTCCACCGTACATATGAGCGACATTATTATTCCGTCATTAAAATTGATGCTAAATATATATATATATATAATTTACTGACTTAAAAGTTATTAATAAATAATAAATATCTTATAAATAATTTATATTTATCATCATACAAATCCTTGGGAGGTGGAAATGAAAAAATTAATGACATATGTTCATGAGACGGTGGACCTCCAAACACACAAACATTGTGTTTTTAACCAATTTGATGTATTTGGAGTTTTTATATGGTAATTACTTATTATAAATATATCATAGTATATTCATGTTACTACTTTGATGATTTAATTATGATTTCATAATAATTTATGGAGGTGGCTAATGAAATAAAATAAAGATGCTTGTAGATGAAATTTGCCTCTACATTAGGTATCCTATATGGGGAATCACTAATTTAGCATAGGATTGATCAGTGACTAAAATATGTATTCTTTTATGAGAGTATGGATGTTGAGAAGTGATTTGGGTGGCTTTTTTCTAGAAAAAATATCATGAGACGCATGGAGAAGTGATGAGAGTGAGTAACCTTGTATAATGGAGGAGGAGGGAAACTATTATAAATAAAAAAAATTATTAATTATTGGGATGAGAAAATTACCGAAATTGGATCCAAGAGTGATAATTAGCGGGTTTTAAGGATCATATAGTCAAGAGATACATCCATCACACAATAAATCATATTTTTTTAAAATAATTGTTTCCTTTAATTCAATGTTTTTTAATTTTGACCATTTTAGTTTCTCACTATGAAAATATGTTTTATAAACATGTATATTATTATGTTAAGACTAAATTAATAAAAACCAAAATATATAATTTGGATCCAATTATTAAAATAAATAAATCAGATTTATCAATTAAATTAAAATTTTCGTTGAATAGTTATTTTCACACAAGTGCATATACGAGAAGAAGAATTGTTTTATCATTAAATGAAGTGAAAATTGGTTTTTAGTATTTTGGTGAATATATAGTAATAAAAAGATGAATATTAGACCATAAAAATAATATAATTGATATTTATTATCATATAAAAATAACATAGTCAAATATCAAATTTTTACTAATTTAAAATCATCATATAAAATATCATTTATTATTAAAAAACATTAATGTGATTTTTTACATTATTAATTTAATTTGAATTAAAAAATATCCATAAGATGATGAAATTGAATAAATTATTATCACATCTTTGAAATATGATATATACATCTCATTAAATTTACAACACATTTAAAATTTTATTACCATTTAATTTATTATTATATTAAATAAATAATTATTATATTGGAATTTAGTTTGTATTGAGATAAATTATTTCATCACTAAAAATTAATGCTAAATTATTATGATGAAAATATCATATTTTAATTTGAAAATAACATCATTAAATAACTTTTGTCTATTTTACCTAGCCCAATGATGTATATATTTTAAAGTTAAGTAAGGTTCCTTTTTTATCTTTTTCTTTATTTAAATTATTATTGGGGTCATATTGAAGTAGAAATGGAAATTAATTATAATTTTTACTAAAATTTGATATAAAAGTTATAAATAAACTCATTCAAATAAAATTAAAATAATATTTTAAGTCATTTAAATTTTTATCATTCTAGTTTAACCCCTTGGTAAACCTACTTTTTCTTTGACAATAGTAATTAATATTTACTGCAATCAATATTATATGTGGTTAAAAAATTATGTTCTTGTTATTCCATATTAAAAATTAATCAGATTAAAAATATGGAATCAATTTTGTTTAATTCATTTCAAACAATTTGATAAATCTAATTTACAATCAATCCCACTAATGTGATAAGAATGCAGGGTTTTAAAGTGAAAATGTTCAATCGTTTCAATGTTTAAATATATATATATTCAAAAGGAAAATGATTATAATGGCCTAAATTAGATTAATATATTAATACATTATTTATTTTGACATTAAAAATAGTTCGAATATATTTTTTCAATATTAATATTTTATACTAAATGGTAGTATTCAATTAAAATTCTATATTTCGATCTATTCATCAAAAAATGAAATATCTCCCAGAAATCACATAAATTCACATTAATATAATTTTGTTATTATTATTTAAAAAATGAATTTATGTTTTAAAATAAAATTTCTCAAAGTGTTAAAATTCTAATTTTAAATGAAACGTATAAAGCATGACACAATAAAGTTTTGGTTAAACCCGATGTTTGCGTACATTGCATGAAATTGACGAAATTTAGTTAATTAATATATTAATATATTGGAATTCATCTGGTGTTACATTCTCCATGAAATAAATAAATTTTTTCCTATTAATTAACCCTTAATCATTGTAATAAATGGTTTTCTATTTATAAATACAGTTGTTGAAAAAAATAGACATCATCGAAATGGTTTATAATATATCATCATAGAAATATATAAAGGGTATTTTAAAATTCATATGAATCAGTCACATGACTATGTTTCCATAGAGGCGAACATATGTGATAAGTGAAATAATGGACATGAATTATTATACCAACACCCAAATAAAAACGGAGAGTGATAGAGAACATTTGCTTAAAATAAATTGAGTGATCCAAATAAGTATGATGACAACTAAACCATAAACCGAATAGGTGTAAAACATACATATATATCAATAATAAATGATGATATTATGATAGTTTTTATTTCAATATAAATTTTAATAATGTTGATTAAATAATTATATTATTATAATATAAGAAAATATACTTACATTATATATATATTCCATAATTGTTATTTCGTCATTTGGATTTTCATTGACCAATTTAAAATATAACCCTTAATATATAAAATTAATATCAAAAAATGAATCTTTATACTCAAATTACTAAAATTCACATTTAACTAATTTTAATAACTATAAATGAGTTACATTTTTTTCCTCCTTTATCAATATAATTTTTTTAAAAAAATATGGTTAAAACAGGTTCTCCAATATTAATAAATATTCATATGGTTATGTAATACATTATACTCTAAAACACATTTCAATGATAAATTGATACCATTTCATTAATTTTTTACCTCATAAATCTTTCTGAAAGATCATGTCCCAAAAATTTAGATAGAAGGAAATTTTTAATTTAAAACGGACTTATCATTTATCCCAACAACATGACCATTCTCTTAATCTCCATATAGAAAACATGTAAATACATTCATCATGTATTCTATTCAAACAAGTTAACAACATTAATTAATATAAATCTGTTTGAGTATATTATTTATTCCATATTATTTAAGTAAGTCCCAAATAATATGTATTTTTACATAACTCCAAAAACCCGATTAATGATAACAAAATAATCTTTGACAAAAAAATATTAATTTGATAAAAATAATTTAGTAAAATACTATATAAATTATCAAAATAAAAAATATAAATCAGAACATAATTAACTTAGTATCATAAATATACTAGTGTCCTCAATAATGTTCTTTCCAATAAGTTCAAATTTCTATTGAATCATTTTCCTGGTCATCTGTACTACTCAACATAAACATTAAAATTAAAAATTTATAGGTATTGTAACCCAATCCTTATATATATAATTATTATAATATCTATGATATAATTAACATAATACTTAAATGTTTTAATTCTTGAATCCAAACATAAGAATATTAATCATTCCTCATTTTATATGGTAATAGTATGAGCCTGACTTTGATCTATTATCCTTTCATGATGTATATTCCTTTGACTCGTGAGAAATTGATTTTAATAGTGTCACGTATCATTATATTTGAAGCATTGTATATTGGAAACAATTTCCCTCTCCTTCCAATTAAAACAATGAAGGAAAATATCTATAAACATGTATAAATGTATCATTTTTACAAGAAAGTCCCGTAATGTTTTTTCCATTATTTTCACATTTAATAAAACCCTTATTTCTCTTATCATGATTTTTCTATTGCATCATCTTCTTCTCTTTCTATCATTAGATTCTATAATAACTATGTTTTTAATTTATTTTCTTTTTATTATATGATACTATATAATAATATGATGGCAATGTTTTGGATATGATATCCCATTAACTGATAGTCTTAATCCCATAAAAATATGATCATTAATTATCTTTTGAACTTATGCATTAGTGTGGTTTTCATTCAATCTACATAAGTCATTTTATAAATTATGAAATACAATATATTATATCATATAATTATATAAAATATTTTATTATCATTTAATTTGAAAAATAAAAAACCAAAATTGAAAAATATATGCATAACTAATCTCATAATATTAATCATGTTTTCTCTAGGGATATCATTACATTAAAATCCATCATAATGAATTTTAATGGAAATACAAATAATCATAATTATGTCATATGGGAGTGTTAAATGAGGTTAATTGTAAGGTCCAAACATAATTACATGGTAATTCACAATTGATGCTTGGTGTGACTTTTTTAAGTTTTAACAAATAGGAAACATTCAGCCATATCCACAGCCTCTTGTAGTATCGACAAGGGCATTGTTGTTATTATGGATCACATAAAATTTACCTATACATAGCATTAATATTTTATTCTATAACCATTCTCAAATTATTTCTATTATTTTTGTTCACTAATAAATGTTTTCTAAATATTAGTTCCCATGTTTTCTTCTAAACTATTACTCATATGAACAACAACGACCTTGACCACAGTATATTTGATCCAGTGAAATAACATATTAGATTATCATAGATACAATGGGTATAATTTAAATGTATTGTTCAATTTATTAGTTTTTCTGTACTAGTTACACAAATGATACCAATTTTAAATTTGTAAATGATAATAAAATAAAATAAATTAAAAATAAAATAAACTTCTAGTTATTGAAAAACATATTTTTCATTACATGGCTAAAGAGAAACAAAAATAATTATGTGGTAAAATTATGAGTAATAGTTTAATATTATGGATGCTATCACGATTCAATAATAATAATCAACATGAAATTTCAATCAACTATAACAATTATATATAATAAATAAGATTAGGAATAAATTTCATCCATTATAAATAACATAATGAGAATATCGTAGATAATTAAAAATAAAATTCTCAACAAATGAAATTCCTAATTATCAGACATCACGTTTCATATTTATATGATAATATTACTATAATGATCTATCCATTAGAATATTTAAAATATATTAGGAAAAACCCAACTAATTTGGAAAACTATTTCTTCCAATGAGATGGTTGATGCATCAAGGGGATTACATTAACCTGCAAATAAACTATTTATTACGTTTACAAATAATTCCTCATATATTAAAAATTTTATTTATTTTATAATCAATGTTTCTTATCAAATTCCAATACAAATTATAGGAATACATTTATCAATATTTTTTATTTTAAACATATAACTTCAAAAGTAAACATCGTATGTTAAAATGGGTTTGTGTTAGGTAATATTAATATCCATCATACAAGAGTATGGATATATAATATAAATTTAATTTCTAATTAAATATGATTACATGAATGTGATTTCTTCAAGATAGTGTTAATAGTGACAAAATCATATGAGATTAAATAATAACTTTTACAATTTGTATTTTTCAAGACAAATCCCCATGGATGAATTAGATCTGATTGAATCATAAAATAAAAAAAAAATTTATTATATTTAACTTCATATTAGTAGTATAATAGACACATAAATATGAATTTTCTCATAATAGAAAATAATTCTCAATTAAATTAAAATTGAGATGAAATACATTACCCCATTCTTCCTTTTGATGGTAAATTATTTATACACATTTATATTAGTTTCAGACATGACTTAAATTTATTCCATGACTATATTTACATTTATAATATCATATATTATCCTTTTGTTACATCTTATTACACATCTATTAATAATCATTATTATTTTCATGGGGGCAGGTATCAATTCCTTTGTTTTCACAATCGTTTTTATTAAGAAAGATCCACATATTTTACCTTTTATATAGTTTAATCACCATTATAATAACAATCATGAAATTATTATCATATTTATACTACTTATAAATTTTTAAAACTAATAATTAATTATGTTTATAAAAAATAAAATACAATATTATTATGGAGAAAGTAGTTCATACATAAAATTGTGTAATTTTTTCATTTTCCAATGATTAATATTTAAATAAGGTAAATATTATATAATTTTTTAAGAATAAAAATATTATCATATATAAAATATTATATACATATGTATTTGATATATTTAATTTGGTAATGTAAATATAGTCACATCACATCATGAAGAAGATTTCCCACACATACATGAATGACATCATCATCATTACATGAGAGAAAATGAAAAAAATGAAAATGATATATATTATTATTATAAAATTATAAATATTTCATGAGTAAAAACATTTTGTGTTTTATATCACATTTATTTGTCAAATATAATATTATCCCCTTCATAGTGATAAGTTAGTGATAGATGAATGGCATCTCTCTATGGTTTTTTATTTCTCCTTACACACGAGGGTTGTAATCAAGTCTCTTGAAAAATTGAAAAAAATATATATTTTATATTTTAAATAAAAAGTTATAAATATTATATAAATATTATATATTTTATATACATTTTATCCATAATAATAACCATCATTGAGTGGTGTAAATGAAAAAACAATCAACATCAGTTCAGAAGGAGATAGTCTGTCATATACACAGACGATGATATTGAAACCCATTTCATATAAGTGTATATCTTATTTGGTTATGGGATTTTTGTAAAAAAATTCCATTATTTTGAATATTTTAGGGTTATTATGTCATCATGTTTTATTAAAAATTGATGGTGGTGGAGAAAGAAATAAAATAATGAGGCTTGTTGAAGAACATTACATCTACTTATGGTGTACTCATTGAGATTTGACTAAAGCCTCATTAAGATGTAATTTTTACCACTTTTGTTTTCTGAAATTATGTTAGGGTTGTTGAGAAGTGATTTCATTAGGTTTTGGATAATAAAAATTTAATTAATGGTTTGGATTACTGGGGAGATTTAGTGGCCCATTATAGTTGAGTAGAAGTGGAACATTTATAAATACTAAAAAGTATTCAATATTGGGTGTTCAATATTTCCTAAAATGGTTGGAATATTTATAATTAAATGATTTTATGGATTATATTGTTAATAAAAACATCCATAAAATAATAAATCACTTGTTTTTAACATTTCATTCCAAAACATCTAAATTTACTTATTTATACCATTTGGGTTATCATCATGGTAACTAATTTTTAAAAATTGGTAATTTATCCATTAAGAGTAAAATATATCCGAATCAATTAGATAATTTTGACTCCCTATTCAAATATATTAACAAATTCATCTATTAAAATAATTTGTGTGATTAATATTTATATTTATAAATTCACATGTATATGAAAAACATTGTTTTATCCTCTACTACACTAACATGGTTTCTTTAATAGAAAGGGCTTAATATAGTCATCATAATAGAAAATTTTTTGATTTAATGAAACATTTTTCGAATTTTATAATATTTAATAAAATATTATTTATTATAAATTTACATTTATGTATAATATCGTGATAGTCATTTTGTTTGAATTTAAAAATATGTAAAAAAATCATGGAATTTCAAATATATTTTTCTTAAATAAATGATATATGATATATTATTCGAAAATATAAATTTAAGAACGTAAATAAATCAATTTACTTTACTTCTAATATTTTCAATATCATTTGTTTAATTATTATATTGACTATATAAATACTACATTGAAATTTATAAATTATTAAATTTATTTATTTAATCAACAAAAGTAATAGATAAATTAACATGATGAAAAAAATAATTTTTATTAAAAAATAATATCGATAAATGAACATAATTTATTTCATCTAAATATAAAAGATGTATAGATATTAAAATCATGGAAGGTTTATTTACTGTATTTATATACTTAACTTATTATATGGATCATATTCTTACGAAATTGGGGTGTAAATTACATATTTTATATAATATTATTGAAATAATAGATATTAAAATACAATATAAAATTTATATAATTTTTTTCCTTTTAACTAGTATCATTATAGTTTAACCCATGGTAAACCCATTTTTACATTATTGATGGTAATTAATTTTACTTTCATTCACTATTAATTTTCTTCAAAAATTATGTTGAAATTATATATAATATAAATTTTGATGATTCAAAATATATAATCCATTTTCTCAAGTTAGTTTCACAATATGTTGAAATTATATTCATTTAAATCACTTAGATGTGACAAAAAATAGAGTTTTAGATTAAAAATGTTCAAAAATTTACAATGTATTTATATTTACATTCAATACAATTATGATTCAAAAAACGTAAATAAAATTAATACATATATAAGTGAAATATTTTTAATACAAAAACAAATGAAAATATAATTTTACATTATTAAATTTTAAGATATAAAGTTATATTTCAATTAAAATTTAGTATTTATCATTGTTAAAAAAACAAAACTTCAAACAAAATTCTCAAAAATTCTCAAAAAATATATTGGTATTATAATTTTAAAAAATATGATTATATTTTCAAATAATATTTTGTAAATGTTTTCTATTTTCTATAGAGACCTTGAATTTTCCTTGGATGACTTTTTAAAATACTCAATATAAATTTTCAGAATAACGAACTATGATGATGTGTGATTATATATCATACTGTGCGTGGAATAAATTTTATAATATATAAAATATATTTTATATTAGAATGAAATTTTTTCATATATTAAATGGAATAACTCTGAATAATAATATAGAATCATAAATCTGTGACCACTATTGAGTTTGGAATGTGTTGTTTACACTATGTGTGACCCCTTATTGTTCAGTGTGCAACGTATTGAGATACAACCATTTGTAGGTGAATTTTTTTTAATTAAATAATATAATATATTTATTTTAATTTGTTAATATAATTATATTTCAACTATATAACCTATATTATTTAAAATCTTCTAGGTTTACCAACATAAACACTAGGGAGACTGGGAGGATTACTTCCACCTATCATTGATGAGTCAATATATGATGTTAGTGGAACATCAGATAGAAAAAAATAAAGTCACATAGAATGATAATTTCCCTCTCAATTTTTATAAGAAACATTAGTCTAGAGAGATAATTTATTATCTATGTTGGATTCATCAATTTTGGATTCTGCCTTATTTGATTAAATTAATCATGATGATCATATTGCTTCTAGATATAAGTTTTTTATGGGAAATTGCATTCACTTGGGGAATAAAATTAAATTGTTTATTTATTTCTGAAACACTAAATATCACCATACCTATTATTTGGAAAATAAAACATGGATAATGATTATTTTACCTATGTTTGGGTTTATTCATGCAACAAATTCATCCTGTTCTTTACCACTGGGCTTTAATGCCATGGCTCGACATCTTTGGGTGCTACCATGCCTGATCAAACCCCCATCTTCAGGGTGAATCCATGTGAAATGATAAAATCGGTGAATTAAGGGTGATAATGAATGAATTTTGATGTTTTTATGGATTTTTAAAGGATACATGATCAGAAATGTACCATGGTCTGACATGGGAAGTGTGGCAGACACATTGCGCATACATCAAACCCCTAAGATGTGTCAAAATTAAATATTCATAAATTAGAGGGTTAGAATCATCTTGTAAAGAAATATCCACTGATTTAGAAGTTTTAAGGGTTATCATAAACAGAAAAAACTACAAATCTGTGATCAATGGAACAAGTTTGAGATTCATTGATAAAACTAGACACACAATGCGTATTCCGATGAACACATGACAAGTATGCCCAATAGATTTGGCCCTATGGTATTAAAGAAATTATAATAATAAAATATTGTGTGGTATCCTAAACACCATGTGACCCTATGCTAGATACTCCCCATGTACTCTTTTAAGACATGTTCCCAAAAATGATAAGGCACACACAAATGTAGAAATATACACAAACACAGGAAGATCAACACAGGCTAGACGAGGAGGCATTTGTAGATCCCTGTTGTCTTGGACCCACTGTATAGACCTCTACATTTCATGATACCTAACATGGTTAGTGATATGTGTACCAAATGTTACATAAACAATTCGGGGAGTGGTATGACACAACATGTGTGTCTTCAAACACATCATAAACCCCTTTTTTCCTTTTTTGAAAACATTTACATCTCATATCTTCGCTGTTTAGACTCTGATTTTGGCCAGCAAGTAAGCTAGACTCGTCTTTTCCACCTAAATCATAATAGTGGCCTCCATAATAGATTTAGATAAATGATGACAATTTTTCCTGGCATGATTCAAATTTAGGCGGAGATATATTACTTTACTGATCTAGCAAGATCATTAGAGTGGTACTACCTGAAGGTTAGCAATCCTGGCCCATATCTTCTTCCAGTTTATTACCCTTGTCATTTAGGGTTATGACCGTCCTTACATTGAGTAGTACCCCGGATAATTCACATGTTCATGGTTACCCTATACAGACACCTAGTGGTACCGCCTATGGATATAGGGTGTAGGCACGTTGTCTACTAAGTGGTACGCCTATTGAATTTCGGAACATTCCCTCTATATATTATGTTGCACCCCCTATCATAGAGGGTGAATTCCCTCCAAACATTGAGTGGTTCTCCATATATATTTAGTGTGTTATTCCCTTATCCATTTGGTGAAACCTCCTCTATTGTATTTTAGTTACCGTCCTCTATACTTTTTGGAATAGTATTGAGGCATGATCCATCCACACTGTTGATTATTATGATATAAATATACAATTTCTGGCGTCAATGATAGACTTATAGAACTATTGGCACTCTTATTTGAGCATTACAATGAGATGCATATTCCCTTATCTCCCATATAGGATTATTATTTATGAATATATAAATACATCTACACCATCATTTTTTGATTCTGTTTAATCCCATTCTTGGGATGATTATTCTACAATCTATCAAATCATATCATGTCACTTATTATTACCTCTTTTGTTTTTTTCGAGTCCTTCTAGGTATATATATACTCACCCCTACATAGGATATTCCTAGACATGTCAAGTCGTATGTATATAACAACAATGTTTGTGGTGACTATAAATAATCTTAGGTATTATTGGTGAGTGTGACCATGTATGGTGGTTAGAGCATTCATATTAGTTGTTGTGGTCTATCATTATTCATTTTAATTGTAGTTTATTTCGGTTGGTACGTATTTCTTATTCGGAATGTATTTTTTGCATTTACATTCTGTAGTCATTGGCTCACTCTAATACGCCTAAGTGGTTTTTCATATGGTGGATATATTCTAAAAACATCATATTTATGTTATTACTCTTATGAAATTATTCATTAAGATGATCAGGTCTTTTCATACATGTAGATTAGGAAATGTACTACCTTGTTAAAAACCCCTTTCAATGATTCTGACCACCCCATAGACTATGGATACAAGCATGGGGTACTCGCCCCTCGATCCTCGTTGGGTCAGGTCATGAAAAAATTGGTTCAAGTGTAGTTTATTCATAGAGAATATGTTTAGTGAAGTCCACTTCTAGTGATTTTGTTTGGATTTAGAGAAATAGTGTCAAGCTGTTTAAAGTATATATTTCAGGCTATGTAATCTAGTTTTGGTTTGGGGTCTAACATTTCCATTCAATATGACCTTTTATACATACTTTTTTATTCGATATACCAAGACATTGGTTGTAGGTGTCAATGGTATATGAATTATATAAAAATGAGTATATTACTATCCTTCTTGATTCAGTTAAAAATATTTTAAAAATAAAATATCATCTTACTGTGGTATATCATGATTTAATTATAGTGATTTATTCTTGATGAAACCCAACCAGGATTCCATTTTTAGATTCCAATTACATTCTGTTGAGTGATTAGTCCGGAGTTTAGGGTATATAATGTGAGATCATTCTTTATGGAGGACATGCAGAATAACCACCACCAATCAAAAAACAGAGTATACTTGTTGGGAAGGATAAGGATGTGTAGAATCATAGCGCACTATGTGAGTTGTAATATTAGATTCCAATGTGGTTCTGTAGTGAGCTATTTACCCAGGTATTGGAGGATTTTTTAGATTTGGTTGTCCATGTTTTCATGATTATCTTGACACTAATTTATCAAGTGTGTGTGTCTGATTATAATCATTTCCACACGGTATATTGGCGCTAGTTGAGTATTGTTTCTCTGAAGCACGATGTGTAAAAAATCATCTGGATTGACATCCAATAGCTTATACATGATGAATATGAACCTCGACCACGAAACTATTTCAGATTAGAGATATTATAGTGCATAATATATTCGATATGATAGAGTTAGATTATGTTGTGCGGTTCACAAAACATACAACATACTCTCTTGACATGATCTGGGATGGGTACTTTTGAGAATAGTAGTTTGAAGAGTGAATCCATAGTTATTTCTATTCACGTTTGGTAACATTGTGAATTCCAACATATACGGGGGTGGTGGAGTGGGAATTGGTGACAAAGACCCTCCTGTCATTGGGATGCTAGGTAGATGGAGCTGGTTTGGGGTGTTATATATTTAACTTGTCTGTAACTGGTAGTAGATGCCATTCTACCAGATCTCAGCATAGGAGACCTCTCCATGATTACAAGCAGGCATGGTGTCATGTGGTATATAGATATCATAAAGGAACATGGTATCCCAATGAGGGGTTACCTTGATAATCATATCTTATGGTAATGTATGCTTCAAATCATGTATTTGTAGAGGCCTGCAGGAGGAATTCAGGACCATGATGAGGATAAGTACATACTTCAACCGCAGACATATGGAATTACTAGTTCCATTATCCAAGTGTTGGAGGATATGTTGGTGGATTTCATTTTAGACATTTCAATATGTTGAGAGTATCCATTTACCTTTTTATTGATTATATAATACCAAATTTATGACACTACTATCATCATGGAAAATTTGGAGACCATACATGGGAAATCAGGAAGGTCACCCTCGTTCAATACAGTTATCGGTGAGGCCACTCTTGGGGGTCCATAGATGGTGACGTCAATGATAGGGATGAACCAAGTTGTCTTTAACTAGTTAAGGATAATCAAATTAATGAAAAAATCATAAAATGTGGATGTTATAGTCCCTTGGAGATTCAATAGGGAGATAATGATTTATTTAGTGTATCCCCATGATAATGATTTTAGAGAATAGGAGTAAAAGGATATATATCCATAGGTATCATTGTGCCATTCCATAACATGAATAGTATTGAATATCTTTCAAACCACCTCAAAGTACCCACACAATTGGATCTGGTGCATGCTGTATTCTACATGTTGCAACAAAAGAGATACAAACATAACCCTACGCACATTTATGATAGCAAAAATATAAATATCGAGGATATAATAAATTTTACATAGCACTTGGTGGATATTAAAGATCATTATGAGATGATGCTTCATTGATGATCCACCCCTTGGTTAGTGTGTTGTGCTAGCACAGGAACATGCAAGATAAATGCCAAGAGCAGGAGAGAAAGTTGCCTACTCAGTATCCTGAGGTTATTGTTTAGTTTTTATTATTTATGGAATAAATATTGATAAAGGGAATGATGTAGAGATACTATTTTTTATTTTATAACATTTTAATACATATATATATATATTGATAGATTGGTGTTGAGATTAAATGTGATTTTGGGCCTGATGTTCCAAAATTTAATTTTACAAAATAATTAATAAATATTATTTTATGATGAAAATATATTTTAATGAAAATATGATAAATCCTAAAAATAATATCATATAATCAATTTAAAGACTATGGTTGTCTCTAGATGTTGATTTTTACCCTAGGAAAGAGTTAAAGATTATTTGAATGGGGTGATTTGGATATCCTGAACATTGCATGTGTGTTTAGTTAAAATATATAAATAATTTATTTATTTTAGTTAATCATCATAATTAGGTTTCATATCTAAATAAAAAATTATAGAAAATCCTATGGGATTATTCTCATATACACTTGGAGGATTGAGAATATTTTTTCTAACTATCATGGATGAATTATGATCTTAAAATGGTGAACTTATATATCGAGGATGATCAAGATGTACCAAACACAATGCTCCCTCTAAATCCTTAGAAATCATGTTCTTCAATGATGAATGATCCAATATCCATGTTGGCCTATTAATTTTTTGATTATTTCAAATTTTAATAAATTTATTGAGTGATACCATATTGATATCTAATCTATATTAATGGATGACAATTTCGTGCTCCCTCATACATACATTAAAGTTATTTTTCATTATTCTCACCCAGGATATCTCTATTTTTGGTCTCAATGGGTTTTTGGATAATTATTTTTGAATTTTGAATAATTTCGTTTACCCACATGTTTATCATGATATTCATCATTGGACTATGTACCAATGGATCAATGATTTTGGGTGGTTACAAGCCCGAACGGACCCCACTGATTTGTGGTGAAACCATGTGCAACTATTAACATACAATATCAAAAGTGCTAATTGAATAATGCCTTGGTGTGGATGTATTTTTCATTAATCCAATATTTGAAATGGATAAGATCATAGATCATCAATCATAGGCGGAACTCGATGTGTATAATGAACCATTGGGAGGAGTCTTATTGTGATTTCCCCCCTAGAGGTCCAGAATAACTACTCGATGAATGTTGTGAAATATTAAATGTTCTCTAATTCAGGATGAAATAGGTCATTTTAAAATATGGGATCATTTAATGAATATAATATTCTTGGAAAAATATGAATACATATTATGAAATCTGATGAAGGAATAATGTGTAACCTATAAGGATATGACACTGAGGCTTCCATGGATGTATAAGTATCACAAACGATGTGGGACACCCACATGACACGTGAGCCTATGAATAAATCTCAGCATGTACGAAAAGAGTATATCGGCATAGAAATGTTCAATCTCATGAGATGTACCATATACACATTCATTTTTATATTTACATGGACATGGCTAGAGAGCATGAGAATACCACGAGTGGATCATTCACACTGTTTATTCCCATCACATGACTTGTTACCTTACATGTGTAGTGATCCATGTTCCAATAGGGACATGAATTGGTGGTAGAGTGGTACACTATTTTGTGGATCCCCTCAAACTTCATGTTCCCCTTATTTTCATTTTATCAAACTTTAACCTTCGGTACATCCTCTGTTAGGAATCTGATTTTGGCTATCGTGCAACCTTTCATAATTGTTTTCCTATTTTGAACATGGCGGTGGACTCTCTAGCGAACTTTTAGATAACATGTGATATTTTAGGGATGTGATTCTTATTTTAGCAAATATCGATCAATATGTCGATTAGGTAGGACTAGTAGAGTGTTACCCCAAATAAGACTGTGGTGCATGTCCTCTATCTGCTTCCAGAGTATTAACTCCTATTATGTAGTGTCATAACCCATTCCCCATGGCCCATGCCGTGACTACCCCAAGACCGCCTTCCATTGTCTGGGTGCTAGCGACTAGCACTAGAAAGTAATATTCCTAATAATGGGAAGGAAATGCTTTTATAACCTATAAAATCACACAACAAAGAATACAAAAATTTAAATGCACAATGTCAAATTCATTAGTAAAAATTGTGTGTATAGTAAGGAAAGGGGCTAGAATACAAGCCCAACATGAGTGACCAATAAAAACTGAAAACATCTCTAGTGAAAGCGTTCCATGGATTCTACCTGAAGGGTAGGTACATATCTCTAATAGTATTATTTGTTGATTGTATTGTCTAATGCTAACCTAGGAGCAGCATCCATTCCTGGTACCCTTGACGTCGATCAATGTTCTCTGTCATCTGCACAAGACACAGTAAGGTGCGAGCATAGCCTGTACAAGGTTGAGTATAACAATACTCAGTAGTGACACAGAGACCAACTAAGATCTTTCATAATCCACAAAGGATAATCCATAAATCAAGAAAACAATTATAAACCCTACATAGTTATATTCCCTTATATATTCATAAGATTTCAGGTATACCAATCACGTTCATGAAAAAACAAGTCCCAACTCTTTAACTAAAAGAACATCTGTTCCATGATGGAAAGGTTACAATGAAGGTAAAACCACAAAGGTATGTACCACAAAGGTAATTCCGCAAAACAAATACCACACATGTATCACCACAGAGGTAAGAAACCCAATGGTAGGACCGCACAAAATATTTCAACAAAGGTATCACCACACCAAAGTGTACCACGAGGTTAAAGATGCATCATACACTAGGTATAACTTATGTACAATAGTATAGATTATTAGGTGTATTTATTTATCAAATTAATTCATTGGGAAGCTCTATTTTTTAACATCACATGATCTAATATGACCCATACAGGGTCTAAATATGACCCTCACATGATCATGAAATGACCCACATAAGATCTAAAGATAAACCACATAGAATCGGCAGATTCTGACCCACCTAGGATCTGAAGATGACCCAACATGATCTGAAGTCTCCTCAAGACTAGAGGTCAATACAAAAATTACCATTAAGTCCCATGAATACGTATCAGGATGGTTTTTCATGTCATAAGAAACCCAACGCGATAGACGCGCGTCAGTCGGACGAGCGATCTCTATGTTATTAGTGTTTCCATTCTGAGGGCTCGGTTGGATTCAGTTTTGATCCATCCCTGCCATACCCCAAAAATATTCAAAACTAATGTGGAGTATACTCAATGTACTATAATTATCCAAGGATTCTAGAACTGCAGATGGTTCGTCAGACGGATGCATGGTTCTCATGATATGGCCAAAAAGGGAAATCTGGGTCCAGATGGTCCCGGGTTCGGTTAGACCCGGTCAGACCGACTTTGACCAAACCTGCATATGGAAACCGGATTAGTTTTTGGTCACCCCAAATAATTCCAGGTCCATCCTAATTGGCATGCGCCATGGTGGGCCTGGCCCGCTGAGAAACGGTTTGGCCCGACCCGCAAAGGGGGCGGCCCTGCCCATCCTGTGGGGCGCAGCCTGCGGCCGAGGTGGCCCCTTGTGGTGGGTCCCCCCTATCCCCCACGTAGGAGGGGAGGAACTACCCCTAGAACACCCAAAATTCTGATTGGCCATTTGGTTATTCCCAAACCGGCGGCGCCAGGGGCACCGCTGACTACCACGTGGGACCCACTGGAGGGTTCCTGCTCGACATGATGTGGCTTGACAAAACATCAAGCCCTGATTTCAGCAGTTTAGACATGTGACGCCGATCTACCACACGTGGGTGGATTCCAGCCACCCGTTGACTTCTACGGTGACCAAGCGGCTACGATCTCTAGCTCCAGCAGCGTAGACATCTGCCACCGCTACTCCACGCGGCCGGTTGGCCTGCCGCCCACCAACATGCGACACTGTGGGTAATGTGTCGTGACATCCTACTCAATAGATTTCATGGATGCGCACCACCCTACCTCCATTCGGCCGACCAGTGTGCCAGCTACTAACCTTCCACCACTACGGAAGATAGGCCATGACCTACTTCTCTACCAGCAGCACGGACGAGCTGCTCCAGTTCCACGCAGTTGGCCAGGTGCGGTAACCACCATTCTCTACTGTGGCAGGCGGTCTGCAGTCTCCCTCAGTGGGACTGTTTTCCTGCCACATCCATTGCGGTCCACGAAGAAGACATCATCATTAATGTTTCAGAGGGATCGATCCATATTTTTTTGGTCCGCACCCTCAGAATTTGACCGATTGCATAAGGATTTGAGGAGAAATATTCAACATAATACAATAAAAAAACAACATAAACACACCCCTACAACAATTTTCAATTGGAGGATTCATGAGGAGGAAGATAATGACTGTGACATTAGTGTTTTCGTTGAATGTTGGTTCGTTCCCTATTGGAGATGTTCTTCGTTGTAGGAGGTTCACACACTATGTTCTCCTCTCCACCAAAAGTTATCCAATGCCAATGTATAACCCAACAACAAAAAAGGATAGGAGAAAACTTATATAATTAATAGATCAAATAAATGTTTGATCATTAATTCAGATAATTCTAATGGTTTCCTCATATTATTTAGGAGTTTGGGTGGTCCCCACCACCGAATATTCAAATAAGAAGTTGGAGGTTATATGTAAAAAATAAAGTATATTTATTTTATTTAATTCTCTAGGAAAAATACTATAACCAACATCCACCCTTGACCTATAGCGGTCATGGGGAATGTCTCTGTAAGTTAATATCAGTATTTCGAGTTCAATGGTGTTCTCATATTTCAATTTCGAGTACCAGTTCCGAAGATACAAAACACCACTCATGCGTTCACTGAAAGTACTCGAAAAAAGTTTGCATATTCATTATGGGAACACCGGGCCTCAGAATCACATGTCGTCAATTTCAACAGTCTTGTAATATTTATATATAATTAAAAAAATTACATGAAAAATTACATGTCATAAAATTCTGCTCACCTCAAGGATTTGTGTCCCTGAAATCCCCAAAAAAACTAGAAAAATATGTGGGGGTACTGAGCACAAATACGAGCCTCCCGATCCAATGTTATTCTTTGGAGTTTCCCATGCTTCCATCGTACGTAAACCATAGGTATCAATTACCCACGAATTAATCTCTCCTTTAGATTATTAATCTCTTCTGGAACTTCCTAAAATGTCGCCCCATCGTCGATGACCAGCTCTCCCCTATCAATGATGTGTGAAGGATAATGTACGTATCTCCTCAATTGGGATACACAAAAAATGTCGTGCACCCGGTGCAACTGAGGGGGATGAGATAGTTCATATGCCACCTCTCCAACTCTGTTGAGCACCAGGAAGGGTTCAATGAATCTTGGAGAAAACATGTCGCCTGTCATGACCCGACCCTACCCGGGCTCGAGCCGCAACTCCCATAATCCCGCCTCCATAGGCCAGGGGCTGGCGACTAGTGTCGAAGGCACAAAAACTCAGGGAGGCCTTTGCCTAAGAACTTGTACACACACACAGCACACTCAATGCAATAGTGCAGAGTAAAAGAAACGACAAGTAATGAAAAGGGCAACTGCTATATAAATACCACAAATGTGCATCGACTTCTAAACATTACAAGTAAAGTGCTGAAAAGGAAAAATGGGAAAAACACGTGCCCAACCATAAAAGGTGCCACTACCAGAAGACATGAAAACAAAAAGATACCAGATGACGGGTCTCTTATCTAGAACCTGACCATGACCACCGCACGTGGTCCAAGCTCCCGAACTCTTATGCTCCACTGAAGTCACGACCAACATGTCTGTCGACTGCTAGGGCACACCAAGTTCGGGCAAAGCCAAAGCAGGGGTGAGTATAAAAAATACTCAGTAGGATACCCTGAAAGCTCAAGAGAGCACAAAAGGAGGTACCGAAGGGTGAGCAGTAGAGCGAACATGAAAACTAAAGGGGTACAACAGAGAGTACAGTAGAATACCAGTAGAGTCCAGCTCAACCCCAAAAAAAGAAAGGAAGTAGACTCATCCAGACACAAGGAGATGGAAACGATGAGAAGATGAAATTCCTGTCGAGTCTTCGCTACCTATAGTCAGAGAGTCGACTCGTCCAACCACGAGAATGTTGACACAGAAAGCATGTGGCATACCCCGCGCATCTTCGCCTCTCCTGGAAGGAGAGTAGCAAAGACCCAAGGAGTGGGTACTAGAACAAGGTACTCACATATACATATGCTCAAAAAGAAGCCCGAACAAGCTCATAAGGGGATCTTCGTCCCATTGCTCAGCCTAAGGAAATGTGTTACCAACTGTCCCAGGAGTAACACCATCATTGATGCCCAGCATCCTGCACGTATACCCTAAACCGCAAGCCAAGGGGCTCAATCACCACACCTCAACACTATCCGCTTTGGGCGGAACTGACTCGCCCGCACGGTTTTAGATCACATCACAAGAACGCGTCTCGATGGGTAAAGTTCCCCTCGTACTTGAGAGTTCTAGGGAAAGTCAAACCACACCTCGTCACTGCCCTACAGTCGAGAGGTCTCCTCAAAGTCAAGGTCATCACAACACTGACGTGTAACTAGGGGTCCTGCTCCGACAAGCACGGAGGAAAGCCACAGGCATGTCTAGTAGAAAAGACTGAGCATGTAATGCAATCAAGTGTCCCACTGCCCAGCCCTGCTGGAGGGTAATTCATAACCGGATATCGGGTGACCCACTGCCCAGCCCCGCTGGAGGGTAAACCCTAATACGTCATCAGGCGACCCACTTCCCAGCCCCGATGGGGGGTAAACCATAATACATCATCATGAAACCCAATGCCCAGCCCCGCTTGAAGGTAAACCATAATAAATCTTCAGGCGACCCACTACCCATCCTCGCTGGAGGGTAAACCATAATACATCATCACGCGACCCACTGCCCAACCCCGATGGAGGGTAAACCTTAATACATCATTAGGCGACCCACTACCCAGCACCGCTGGAGGGTAAACCATAATACATCATCAGGCGACCCACTGCCCAGCCCCGCCGGAGGGTAGAACTGGAATAAGTCGACAGACAACCCACTGCCCAACCGTGCAGGAGGGTAGACCTGTAACTAGACGATAGAAGACCCACTTCCCAGCCCTGCTAGAGGGTAAATCTTAAGAGGTCGTCGGGTGACCCACTGCCCAGTCTCTTCTAGAGGGTAGACCCTGATAGCGTCGGGCGACCCCCTAACTAGTCTATACTGGATTGTAGACCGTAAGTGCGTCGGGTGACACACAACCAAGTCTCTACAGGAGGGTAAACCCAAGAAGTTGATGAGTAACCCACATCCCAGCCCCACTGGATGGTAAAACTCAGGACTTCATTGGCCATCTCTACATGAGGGTACAACACTTGCCAACAAAACATGGAGTTGGTATCGTGCAACCACCCAACTCCAGCCCAACTCTACCAAAAGTGTTTCAGCGCCTGTACCATTACGGGGTTCCACTAGCACTGCTACTGGCCGATACATCGAGAACAAAACTAGGGGGAGACCACTCAACCCTGCTGGTCAACAAATTAGCACAGAGCCAGGGGAAAAACTCCACCCTGATGGTCAAACAAACGAGCACAGAGGGACCCTCTACGCCGCGAGAGGTCCAAGTACGCGAAGCATAACACGACACGCACATGGGGCCCACAGAACATGTGGCCCCATGTCAACCCCAACAATGCATACAAACATATCAGGCACAAACCACACATACCTCCATGTGCTCCCGTATACTCCTAGAGTATACCACGTTTCCAAACCAAGGGCTATCGTGCACATGGCACCCAACTTCAATGTGAAGGAGTGACATAACATTTCCAACTTGCCACCTCATTGGATGAGGCACATCCAACCACATCCAATCAATCATTACTTCAATCACACGGGAGTGCACGTGATCACACACCAATGGTCCGCTACAACCACGGTAGAAGAACCCTCCCTGGGCACCTTCATGATTCCACATTTCATAAGATCTCGTATAAGGCTCCACACAAGCAAACGGATCACACCGTTGTAATCCTCGTGAAAAAACACATGATATCGACTACTTACTCACCTCCAACGGATATCCGAAGAAAATGTCAACAACACCACCTCACGCCCGAATGGCGTCCTCTGATCCCGAGCCTCGACCCCAAAAATAGCAGGGCACTTCATACCATTGCGATTCCCTCGAGAAAACACATCAAAAGCACGACTCACATTAGTGCAATAGATATCCGGAGAAAAAGGTGCATTCCGGCACACCACACACGAGCAGTGCTTCGTGGGACCCGCAACCTGGTCCCGAAACACAATGAACTGATCGCACCACTGCGATCCTCTCGAAAAAGCACACAAGAGGGACAATTCATTTGTCCAAAATGGTCGCTCAGTGATAAAGATGGAAAATCACCATGGACGCCCAAAAGACCCTCGTGGGCCCCGCACCATGGTGCCGAATTTGAGCGGGTGAATTGCACCATTGCAATCCCCTCGGAAAACCATCCAAAATCGACTGCCCGCACACCCCGAACGGATGCCCGGTGAGAAAGTCGCTAAAAGCTGCACGCCACTCAAAAGACGGGTCGTGGGTCCCACACCTCAAATATATTCTCAACACCCCAAACCGCCATGGAAACCTCTTCCTCAGTGCCCGGATCCCAAAGTCACTGACGGCGCTCAAAACGGACATCGGACGCGTCCGCACAGTCCAAAACAAAAAACTCTGGGAAAACACTCATCCACATAAAGACACGTCGCGCCTCCGCGGCCCCCTGTTTCGGGAATTAAAACTTCCTGAAACCATCTCAAACAGTTTGTCTCAAATTAAGGTTCGCGTCGCCACAGACGACATGAAATTTCAACCCACGGTTTGAATGTTACAGTATTTTAATTCCGTCGGACGCAGGTGGTGGTGGACTGGACCGGTCCGGCCGGTCCACACCCCCTGGACCCCCTCAAGCTGACTGGTCCGTGGCTCTGTCGGCCGAATCGTCGCGGCCGCGGTTCACCCGCACGGACCACGGGCCTCCAAGCTGACCATCCATGAGGTCGGTCGCTTCTCCACGTGGAGACCTGCGTTCAGTGGGTCTCTGCCTCCCGAGCGGGGTCGCACACCACGACCCTGGACACCGCATCACCGGCCGACTGCATTGGTCGGTGCTTCTGCTCCGCCGCGGAGCGCCTCCGCCTAGCACCATCGCCGGATGCCGATTGCCCTCCATGAGACCGTCTATCACCGAGGAACCCGCCGCCTGTCGAGGAGAAGCCGCCACCACCCCTCATCCTCATACTGCCACCCCCTGCAGGTGTCGCGCCAGCACCTAAGACCGCCGGAACCCGCCGGGAAACACCGAGAAATCCCGAATTTTATTCAACTTTCGGCGAACATTTGTGATCGACTCCAAACTCGGAATTTAAATCCGGAAGATTCGATAGAAATCACATGACTTATACTACATGATTATGGGCTTTGATTGCAAAATCGACAGCAATCCGACGTTCTAAATGAAGCAAAAGGAAGGGTTTGGGAATTAAAATGCAACCAAAATCCTCCTACATCTTGGGCAATGCCTGAAGCTTCACGGGGAGTCCACCGCCGCGACTAGTCTTGCTGGAGCTACTTCGACGGAGCTGGAGGGGGAGAGGGAGGAGTTCCTCCTTGATGCTTTCCAGGTGAGGACAAGGAAGAGGGAGGGGGTGACTTAAGGGTTTAAATAGAAACGCTTAACCTCCCGCCCATCGGTCCGAACCCGAACCCTCAGCAGGGTCGGGGTGAAGCCTCCCCTAGGGTAATAACTATGATTTGAGTGCAACGGAGGTCTCAGAATTTAATTTTTGAGACCCCGATCAAAGGTTACTAAACTTAGCGCGGGAGGCCTCCAAATTACGAAAACGCCCCTAGAGCCATTTTTCACAAACGACCCGTGCCCATGAAACTTATACCCCCCCTAGGGTAAACTGCATGCTGCAAACTCAGCGATGCCCTAATATTTCAAATCTGAGCCACCGTTTAAGAGATACCTGTGTTTCAACATTAAACGAACAAATTAATTAATTAATTAATCCGTTTAACGTTCTAGAAGCGGGCGAGGGGTCCAAACGTCCCGTTCCGACAAGTTTTATGTCGTTCCTAGGGTAAAAACCCCATTCCGGACCCATCCATACACTAGGATCTCTGATCTGGATCCCTATTATGGAGTTATCCCATTTATTTTGCGTTTCCAGTGTGAACGCACTGAAAATTTAATTCCGGCCACACCGGGGCTCGAAATCGCACGCCGTCTGAAGGCGCTGCTCTGAAATATCATCAAGAATATTACAAAGTCTTTTGCGGCAAAAAACTGGGTTCTTACATCGCCTCATCGAAATATCCCCAAATATCATCGAGGTGATACCTGTAGAATGACATGGTCACCATCTTCGAACTCAAGAGGACTCTATCTCCTACTAGAATTTGATTTCATCCAAATTTGTGTAGACATCATCTGCTCCAGGATGATCTTCACCTTCTCCGGGGTAGCCCGTATCTTCTCTGGTACCATGAGTGAAAACTCCCCTGGGTCAGTCCAGCACATAGGAGATCTGCATGTTCGATCTTACAACACCTCGAATGGAGCCATACCGATAGTGGAGTGAAATCTGTTGTTGTACACGAACTCCACCAACGTCATTTTATCCTCCCTAGTGCAACAGAAATATTCAATGAAAGTATGAAACATTCCCTTATGGGTTTGAATGGTCCGCTCTGTCTGACCATCCATCTTAGGATGGAAGGTGGTGTTCAACCGAAGATGTGTCCCAAACGCCTCCTACAACCCCTTCCATAGCTGGGAAGTAAAAATTGCATCCTGGTCGGAGACAATGTAGATTGCACCCCATGAATATAGAGAATATCCTATACATTGAGTTGTCCCAATCCCTCTACTGGTCCATTCTCTCTGATAGGTATTATTTGATCCAAAATGGTTATTCGTTCAACAATAACCATGACAGAATCATGATTCCTATACCTGCGAGGATGTCAATTCACGATGTCCATGGAAATTCCACCCAACATCCCATCAAGAACCTCTAGTGTCTAAACTAATCTTGTTGGAAGCTGATGCTCTGCCTTCAATTGCATACAAGTGAGGAACTGTGAGACCAACTCTTCCACTACATTCTTCATTCCATGCCAGCAGTGCTGAAACCGGAGGTCCCGGTATATCTTCCCCACTCCAGGATGTACCTCTAGTGGGGATGTATGGAACTCCCTCAACACTTCCACCTATAGTGCCACTCCTACCATTGTATATCCTCTGATGAGGGTAACATGCTCCCCACCATCCAAAAATCTATAATATTCCTATCCTATGGATATTTGATCACATCAAGCCTTGTTGTCAGTGACCCCATGATGCTAGTCCCTAACTCACAAAATGTTTGGGGGAATTACTATCATAGACTGTAGATAAGTTGTTCCATCTTGATCCACGAAGGATATTCGCAATGTGGCTAGCTGCTTCATTGCCTCACTCTGCAAATGTATACCAGGTCTCCATCTAATAACATCAACTATTATTTTTCCCTTCCCATTAGTATAGACTATCTTGATGTGATAGTTATGGAGGAACTCAATCCAACGTTGTTGTCTCATGTTCAGGCCCTTCGGAGAGAAGATATACCTGAGACTCTTGTTATCATAGTAGGATGTAAAATGATTTACCATCGAGTAATGTCTCTATAACATCATGGTGAATACATCTTCTACAAAATCTTGGTCAGGGCTATCATAGTTAATTTTGTGTTTTATCAGTGGTTGAGAACCATACGTGATCACTGCTCTCTCCTACATCAGGACATGTCCAAGATCTGTCCCTGATGTGTCGTTGTAGATTACATATTCAAAATTCTCCTCTGGTATCCACAAGATGGAGGAACTTGTCAGTTTCTTCCATAGATCTTGGAAACATTGTTGGATTCTCTCTGACCACACGAAGGTTTTCCCCTTCTTTGTCAATGTTGATAATTTTTCCACAACTCTGCTAAAGATAGGCAAGAAACCTCCGGTACTAACTGACCAGACCCAGAAAAAATTGTTCCTTTGTCACATGCTTTGGTGGCTCCCTAAAAGTCATAACCATAATCTTCTGTAGATCCACCACAACTATAGATTTTCGAGATGATGTGTCCCAAAATGTGGACCTCTCAGATCTAGAACTGACACTTTGAGAGCTTACCATAAATCCAGTGATATCGAACTGTGTCTTGAACTATGTGTAGATGTTAGGAATTATACATATCTATAAATAATTATATCAGAATGTCATCGATTAAGGATACCATAAAGTGATCAAGGTATGGCCTGAAGATACTATTCATCAGTCCCATGAACACAGCTGGGGCATTGGTCACACTGAATGGCATAACAATGAATTCATAATGGCCATACCTACATGTGAAGGACATAATTTTCACATAATTATCTCGTACCCTAAGATAGTTATTTCCTGATCTGAGGTCTTTATTCTAAAACTATCGTAATCCCTTTAGATGATCAAATAAATCATCAATCCTAGGGTGGGGGTACTTGTTTTTCACGGTCAGCTGGTTTAGGTTCCGATAGACCACACATATTCTCAAACTCTTGTCCTCCTTCTTGGTGAACAAAATCAAGGCAGTTGAAGGAGAAACACATAGCCTAATGATCTCCATTCTCTGTAACTCCTCCAGTAGTATTCACAGCTCTCAAAGGTCCACGAGACCCATCCAATAAGCTAGTGTAGATATTGTTTCCATACTGGGGAACAAGTCGATATAAAATTCAACCTCTCTCTGAAGAGGTAGACCTAGAACGTCATCAGGGAAAAGATCAATGTACTGGTTCACTAATACATGATAGATCTGTCTCACAACATCAACTGCTCTAAGGGTAAGGCTAGCCAACTGATGTGTGATTTGTTTCACCCTTCTTCGGGTAAGTATATCATGTGTAGTAGAGGTTCCCTCCTTACTGGTGAAGGGATACCTTTTCCCATCCATGCAGACACATCGCACTTTGTGCCTAATATAGTTGATATATCCACGAACTATAGGCAACTAGTCCATACCTTATATGACGTCTTAAGGACTCGACAACACCACTAGAAGATCACATTCGAATCTATCACCTATTAGAGAAATATCACACTATCGGAACCAGTGTGTTATAGTAGAATCCACTCTCGTATGTGTCTATAAAAATAAGAATCAAGTCAATGGCTCCACTGGAATCTCTGAGCATTGAATGAGGGTTATGGCAATGAAATATTGAATGGAGCCTGTGTCTATAAGTACTGCAGGTAAGGTGTACTAGATATAGATTATTCCTTTTATAATCTCGAGAGAGCTCTGGTTGTATGCCACAACTACCTGAATATGACCTTTCCCCTGCCCACCTACTCCCTATGTTCGAGGGTGGACCACCTAGAGGTGCTGGTTGTAAAACCTCAAATCCCCACTCGCCGCCTACTGCTTGAAATGATCCCATTCCACGTTGTCCTACAACCAATGGACCTCTTCGATCATATCATCACATCTACATAGGTAGTCCTTTAACCATATTCGGTTCATCTGTATGTCAGTTCGGGAAGTCGTGAGCCATGTGACCTAGCCCATCACATGAGAAACATTTTCTACTCCCCACATGTCCAACTATGTCTCGAGAGCCTCACACAACAGACCAAATTTATTGTGGTCGTCCACCTGTAAGTCTATCCCTCTTGGACCTATGTTTCATCTATCTACTGCTAGCTGTAGATGCATATACAACATAATGTCTGGTGGTGGGACTTTCTGCCGGTGACTGCCCTCCATGGAAGCTCTCCACCAATAGTTATCACTTTAACACCCCTACCAGTGTCGGGATGCTGAGAAAATCATTGAGGATATAATATCTCGTCTAAGCCCCTACTCGATGTCCCATGCCCTAAAGAAATGGTCATGCACCATGTTAGTTGATTATCATTTGCGTTTGGGGAACCTCGATGAATACTGAGCTACGGTCATTCTACCCAGCTACAAGTGGGGATGATCCTGTATACGAACTGATACTAAGGTCACTAGGATGACCTCTGCTCTGAAAAGGTTCTCCAATTACACCCATATGAGAGTGAACTCGTCATGGAATTGGAGTGTCAAGCTCCACCATCTGCTCACTACTACCTAAAGAAGAAATGAAGAAAGTATAACCATGAGATCAGCCAGTGTCCCTACCAGTAGAAATTCTCTATCCATAGCCGCCAACCAGTCCTTAGCCGCCTGCAGATTAGTCTGACCCTGGAACATCAGGGGCCTCTCGCACTGAAACTCAAGCAATGCGCTCAAGCGGTGTGCACCCTATACTATGGGGGCAGATGGAATCAGATGCCCCATGGGTAGTGGTACTGATGGTAAACCACCTGATGGATAAACTAATGTAAGGGGGCCTTGCACCAATGCCCCGTATCTGTGTGTGAAATCATTTCGTACTCTATAGGGAACCTCGGATGGATATCTTCATGGTGGAATCCTGGAATAAAACGGATGCACCATGGTCAATAAGTTGTACCATGTGAGATGACTCAAAGTGATCACAAAGAAAAATTTTCAACAACCCACATGCAATATTTGTTTTCATGCACTGATTCTGAATCAGAAGTCAATGACCTAGTCTATGGATACATCAGCCACCACACCAATACTGGATTCCCCAAACTGATAACTAAACTCATAACACATTACGCTAGCATCGATTTAATTATTACAGTCCATTTTATTCGCTAGAACAGACTCTTCTGATACCAATTTGTCAAAACCCATCCCATGGGGCCCATGTCGCGACTACACCAAGCTCGCCTTCTGTATGCCAGTGGCTGGAGACTAGCACTGGAAAGGCATATCTCTATAACCGAGAAGGAATTACCTCCATATCTTGTAAATTCAAATAGCCAATCACACAAAAAGATACAAGAATAAGGTGACATGTATAGTTAAATGAGTGTGTATAATAAGTAAATGGGACAAGATAAAGGCCCTACTGGAGAACACAAGTATAACTGGAAACGGCTAATAAGAACACCTGTCAAGGATCCTGTATGAATTGTAGGTACAACACTCGAACGGTCGTATCAGTGGATCATCTCGTCAAATGCCCACCTTGGAGCCACCTCCAGTCCTTGTACCCTCAACGTCGATCAATGTTCTCTATCATATGCACAAGACTGAGCAATGTGCGAGCATAGGCCATGAAGGGTTGAGTATAACGTTACTCAATAGTGACCCCAAGACACAATAAGGTCTCTTAGAATCAATAAATAATAAACCATAATGCACGAAAACAAAATTCAACCCTACATAGGTATATACCCATACATGTACATATGTTTTCATGTATACCCATCACGTTCATGAGGAAAACATGGCGCAGATCATTAGCCAAAAGAACAATTGTTCCATGATGGAATGGATACCATGATGGTAACACCACAATGGTAAGTACCGCAAATGTAACACCATGTAGAAGAATGCCACATATGTATCACCACGAAGGTAAGTACCATAAAGGTAATTCCACAGAGACGATTACCAAAAAGATATCACTACACAGAAGTGTACCATGAGGGTAATGACTACGTTGACACACAATATAACTTAATTATGGGATTATAGATTGTTAAATGTATTTATATATCATCAAAATTCAATGCGAAGATATGATATTGACCCACACAAGATATAAGATGACCCACACAAGATATCAAAACAAGAAAATAATGATATAGATATGACCCACACAGGATCTAAAGTTGCTGACCCACACAAGATCCGAAGATGTCCCACACATTATCTGAAGTAACATCAAGTCTAGCTAGCCACTGGGTTTCTACATTAAGTGTGCTAGTTTCAGGGAGGTTCTGATCCTGAAGCCCTCATTTGATACATCAAATGCTATGAATACCCATGAATAAGTATCACGAAAGTCTGTCACGTCATATAGAACCCAATGTGACTGATGGCGTGTCAATCGAACACACGATATGTTAGTTATTAGCATTACTGTTCCGAGGGCCCAGTTGGATTCTGTTTCAAACCAATGCAGCTATACTCCAAAATTATCAAAAACTGATGTAGAGTATTCCAATAGTAATATCACCATCAAAGGATGACGGAACCACACACGGTTCATCCAACAGATGCTCATGTCTCAAGATATAAGCAAAATGGCATATCTAGGTCTAAAAGGGTATGGGTCCTATCTGACCCTATTGGACTGACCCATCCCGATGGGCCATGGTTTGACCCAACCCATGAATGTGGAGGCCCGACCCATCCCAACGGGCGTGGTCCGCGGTGCATCCCACGGCCGGGTTGGACCCTTGTAGTGGGGTCTACACTAGATGCCACCTAGGAGGGGAGGCTCTCCCCCAGTTCATCCAAAGGGCCTATTGGCTATTCGGTTTTGGAAAACAAGGCAACACCACATGGAACCACCGACTAAAATATAGGACCTGCCAGAGGGGTCCCTCTCAGTGTGAAGGGGTCGGCCTAGATGACTGGTTGTCCTTCGAGTGGCATAGATGTGCGCCTCCACTTCGACATGGCGGGACAGATGTCATAGGACCTTCGACCATCATCGTGGCCAAGAATCTGTGGTCCCCACCTCCAATGGTAGGGACTCGTTCTGCCTCTCTGAAAAGTGGTCATTCAACATACATGCACCCCTTCTCTACCACGACTGATAGTTTGCGGCCTCCTTCTCAAAAGATGGCGTGGATGCATGCCACCTTCCCTACACGCCACCAATCGGAATGTAGACATCTGACCTTCTGCTGCCTTTACCGATGGGTCGCGGCCTCCTTCGCTACCGGCGGGGCAAACGAGCCACCCAAGTTCATTATAGCTGGTCGGGTGTCGGACACCACCTTTCTTCACCGTGGCTGATGGGATACAATCTCCCTCAGTGGCACGGTTGTGTCTCTGCCATCATCGCGGGCCGCAAAGAACAAGTCTTCGTTAAAGATGTAGAGGGTACATTCCAAGATTGTTTGATCCACATCCTCTCTATTAGACCGATATCAAGTGGCTTTGTAGAAAATGATTCAACATAATACCACGAAGAACAACATAAACACACACCTTCCTCGATCGTCCATTGGATATGTCGTGAGGAGGAAGATAATTATGGTGACGTCATTGTTTTCCTAAAACATAATATAATTTGTAGCTGGAGATTTTCTTTAGTGGAAGATGATCTACCACCATTTTCTCCTCTCACCTAAAAGTTCACCATTTCCAATGTTTCCCCCCAGCCTCTAGAAAGGTGAGTTGACAACTTATATAATTACTAGATCATCTAATTTTTGGATCATTTATTGGGAGAATCTGAAGGGATTCCTCACATTAAACGGGAGTTCGAGTTTCCCCCCACAAAATATTCAAATGAGTGGTGGGAGGATATGTGTTTTTAATATATTATATTAATTTCATTTACTCATGTACGAAAAATGAACAAACCAACTTCCACCATCAATATAATGGGATTGAGATGAATTACTCCTTAAGAAAATATCGATGTAGAGAGCACAACGTTGTCCTTAGATTTCAATTATTAGCACTAGTTAAATGGTTACAATACGATACTCAAACGTTCACTGAATGTAGCCTAAAACATGTTCAGAAATTCATTCCTGGCACACCGGGCCCCGAAATCATGCGTCATCAATTTTCGCGGTCTCGTAGAATTTATATATAAAAAAATTACATGAAAAACTTCATGTCCTTTCAGGTAGGGGGTTGGTTATACTAACATTGATTATTACCCGTTTGGATCTATAGAGTGTTAACTCCATCAATACATTGAGGGGTAACCACTATGGATTTAGTCTATGGGTCCTATATCTACTATGTTGTACCACTATGGAATTTGGGAACAATTATCATACCTACGATGTAGAACCCCCTATCAAATATGATGAGGGTCCTCCTTAAATTATGTTGTACCCCCCCCCCCCACTCCCCATGTAAAATAGTGTGTGGGTCCACTATCTACTAACAGAAACACCCTATGGGATTTGTGCATGCGTCCTCGACCTACCGAGTCGTACAATTATGAGAAAGGGATCATATCCTCATTACATTTTGTGTTACCCCACTGAAGGATAAGTGTGTAGATACTATACATAGATATTTGACCCCTTGACTATGATGAATAGTATTGATGAACGATCCCTCGATACAGTTACATATTGGGATAGAAACTGGAGATTTTGTAAATTAATGATGGAATTCTGGAAGTGTGGAAACTCCTTTCTTGGGATGGGTTAGGAGATGGAGATCCCATTATATTTCACAAGGGATCCATTGTTTGAGAATAAAGACACACACACACACACACATATATATATGGGAATCCATGTTTGTTGATTTTTTACACTAATTATTGGATTGATATTTATACTATCAATATATTCATATAATGTCTATTACTACACCCCCTTCAACTTTTGGGGCATCCTACTAGGTATTTTTATTCTCACCCTGAATAGGATTTTCCATCACATGTTGTGCCAAATAAATATGACAAACATGTCAATGATGATTACATAGGATCATAGGGATACCTGGGGAATTCGACTGCTTATGGTGATTGGGGCTTTGAGATAAAGAGATATTATCTCTCAATATTTCTTAATTTATTGTTTTGTTAGGTTTTGAAATCATTCAATCCAGGAATATATTTTTTTACATTACATTTATTTTTCTCTGTCGTACTTTTGTTCCCCTATTGATTTTCTCATATACATGGTCACATTCTAAATATTTCAATTTTTATAATAATTCGTCTACACAACATTATTTAGAATGGAATTTGAGTTTTTAAAAATACATTTTGTTATGTTATCTAAAGATAGATATGTTTTTCACTTATTATCTCCACCCATGGACAATAAGGGTGGGATTGGGGTAATTATTGGTCAGGACATAGTTATTCAGTTTGTTGCAATTTAAATTTTAAATTATATTCATAAATAATCAATAATTTATTTTTCATTAAACGAGGTGTTTCATACAAAGAATTCTATTGAAAAAATATAATTTATTTTAGGATAAATATATTGTAAATTATTTGGGTTTTATATCTATAGTGTATTTTTTGATGCCTACATTCATTTTAAGAATTGAATAAGAAGGATAATGAATATTCACCATAATATGTGGAAAAATTTAAAAATATTTTTTCAATTACGGATATACCATTCAATGTTTACTTGGTCTTAATGAATTTCAAATCAAATTATTAAATGTCTTGGATGATAGATGAATTTTTTTTGATAAATGATCGATTTAGGATGGTAATAAATGGGTTTTAAAAACTCAATTTTTAATAAAATTTATGCAATGAGGAATTTTTAATAAAATAGAAATTATATTCAATTATATTCATTATTCATAAATATTATTTAATTTCATTTTATAAAATTTGAGAAAATTTATTAAATTGAATACAATGTAATGTTATATCATTTGTAGAAGAACTTTTTTAGAAAAGATTTAGGCAAGGTCTGAATAAGTATTTATATTGTGAAAAATAAGAATCCATTAATCACAAAATATTTAGATTGTACAATCAGATTATGGATACTCTATCTCTAATGTTTGAAAAGGTTACAATATTAGGGAAGGACATATATTGATCCCAATAGGATCTAAATTCACTTTACTATTGTATGAACATTCTATTACTAATAACTATTGTACACAGTATTATGATTTACTATAAATGAATTTCATCATTCTATTTATGACATTTTAGATTACTATAGTTCTATGATGGCATTTTTATGTATTATATTGATGAAACACACCTGACTCTGAGATTTATTATAATATAAAACAATCAATTATTAATAAATAATGATATATTCTAAACTCATGCTAGAAATTTTTATACATAAAATATCTTATGGTGTTTTATATTTGGATGCAAATTTATTATATAATAGCACGTCAGATATCATATATTGAAAAAAACATACTATCCAGAATGATTAATATTATGAATATAATTTAAATAAAAAATATAATGTTCTATGTGTAACTCCTTGATAGATTATGAAATATTTTTTTAAAATAAATTGAATTTATTTGAAAGAATGTGTTACATAGAACTATATGTATTGATGAACACCCATATACTATTGAAATATTAATATTATTATGAATTTTATATCCTAGATGTTAAATTGATGGATACGAATCAGAAGATCTAAATTCTGAAAATTATATGTTTTGTATATGAATAAAATAAATTCATTGGTCATCAATTCATTTGAACAGAAAATAAAAATAATCTGTAATAATATTATAAGTTATATTTGATAACATTTTTTCTACAAATAATTTCTTTTTATATTAATAAATTTAATTGAATAATATAGGTGAATTATTTTAATGATTTTTATATATAATATATTAAATCAAATGGTATATCATTCATCCTATATTTCTTTAGTCATTGGATAATAATAAGTCATGTTTTATTTTAAAAAAATGTATTTTTCTTATAAAAAGAAAAATCATTGAGTTTTAGAGAATTATTATTAAATTTATTATTTCTCATTTTGGTGAATAAAATTTAAAAAATAATTCATTTTTTTAATAAATTTTTTTAGATTTTCTTTTTTCATTGTTTTCATAATTTTCTTATAAGATAATTTTTTTTGATAAATATTAATAAAATATCAATTTATATTAAAATTAAAATTTTCATTTATAGAATATACAATGCCTTATTTTTTTCTAATATTTTCCAAACTAAAAATAGTTAAACTATATTATTAGAACTTAAATTATGGTCATTATAATCAATTCTATGTTGAAATTTGATCTAAAAATTTTTATACATTAGAAAATATTTTTGTATGGAAAAGCCTTTTTTAATCGCACATTCAAATTTATTTTTCATTTAAAAATTAAATCTTATTTGAAATTAATATTGAAAAATGAAGTAAATATAATGAATAATTATGATTAATATAAGATAATTTGTGAAAATTAATTTTTGGTCATAATGTATATTAATTACTATTACAATTAATTAGAGTTATTAAGGTTAAAATGTGATTTTCTATGTTACATGTGGTTATGCTTCAATTAGTTTTCCACATTCATAGTAATTTTATTTCATAAATTTTATTTTATATGTGAAATTATTGGTTACAATTATCTAGTAATGGTAATATTTTAGGCATAAATTATATATTACATTTTAAAAAATTTCTATTTAGTATAGTGAAAACAAATTTCTATATGATATAAAGAAGAGAGGTCAAGTGAATAATATAATTAGGAAATGGTTTGATTTTATGAATATGAGTGGTTATAACTTATCTCCCCTCGAAAACATTATTAATCAATTTTATGTTATTTTTGTTAAAGAGTGAAGTCTAATAATTTAATAGTGGTTTTTATTTTAAAAATTACTACTCCCCTTTAATTATAAATAAGGAATATACTCTCTTCACTTCCCGATGTGTCACACTCCATTTGACCGGAAAAAACACAACAAATAATATCTCCCAAAAAATATTATTTTCTTTCAATATCATTTCCAAAAAATATCATCCCTTGAGTGCTTAGTAAGATAAATGATGTACATTTTTCTAAGGGAAGTTAATTCTGTACACTAATATCATTCTTACTCATTATCTTATCCCCTAATTTCAAGTATAAATGATTAAAATAAAATAAAAATATTTATATAACATATAATTATATTTTCATGTGTTTTTTTAATAACGTTTATCCATTCTCTCTTCAATCAAATTGGAAACAAAATTGCCACTCTTATGCACGGTGAACTACTGCCACACGAACTCATGTGATTCGTTTTCCATCACGACATACCATGGATGTATATAATGATTTATTGAATTTTTTAAAATATTATAATTAATAAATAATTATACATCAATAAATATATTATTACATATATGCTCTTAACTTATAGACAGTTTTAAAATGATAATGTCGCTCATGCGTACATATGGACTACTGCCACCATGAAGTGATGTGAATTGTTATTAAATTTCAATTTAATATAGTTGATAATAATATTTTATTTAATGTATATATATAAGTACTAAAAATTTATAAATTTATTCCTAGAAATATTATTTTTTATTTTACTTTCATTTTTCTACATTGAAAAAAACAGAAACAATATTCATGAAAATATATTACCTTTGTTTTTAATAACCATTGTATATCATTTTTCTATCATTGGATTATATATAATATTTTAAATACATATATAATTAATATATACAGTATTTATATAATTATTAATCTTCTATAGATAATTTTACAATGATAAAATTGATATCACCAAAACTACCAAATAAAAACAAACAAGATAAATGATGTTGTTATCATATTGAAGAATGACTAAAAAATGAATATTTAATAAATGTTTAATATAAGGTTATTGGGATGTGATATATGGTATTAAATATATTAATATGTTTTTATATAATATTTATAAAAAATATAATTACAATAATATATATATATATATATATTGTATTTAAGGTTTGAAAAAGTATGAAGGGAGTCAGATCTAAGGTAAATGTTTTTCATCTCAATTTCATTTCAAAATGAAACATATCCTATAAATGACTAGTTTATTTTATATGGTAATTATAAATAAAAATATGGTACATTATAAATATTATATATAAAATTATGGGATATAAATATCCAAATGAGCTTCTTCCTTTCAAGGGTATTATGATTCAAAATTTAACAAATTGGTATGGGTTTTAAGATACAATCTCATTATTTATTTGGATTGTTTATGATTATGCTTCCATTGATTAAATATTTTCATATATGTATAATTAATGTCTTTAAATTTTAATTAAACTTGTTATTTTATTATAATTCATGTTTTTTATTTCAAATTCACCTCTTTTGGTACACAATTAACTAGAATAATTTATTAAAAATCCACTTTATTTATCTCTTCAAATTAAATTACCTTTTCTTACATGTACATATTTTATAAAAATGTGTTAAAGAATTATTATATTACTATAATGTTATTTTTTTTAAAAATATTCCCTTATTGAGTTTTTAAAAATGTATTAATATTAATCTTCTTTTTTATTACCAAAATTACCCACATTTGACTTTTTATCAAAATTGTTAATGGGGTCATTGTATTATATTTAAGGTATGGAATGATATTTTTTACCATATTGAGGACTAGAATATTTCAATATTCATTTACATGTTTTTATTTATATTTTCAAATTATTTTTCAATAAATATTTGTGTATTATTTTATATTTTAAATAAGTTATTTCGAAAAGAAAAGGGTTTTCCACATGAAATAAATGAAGTGGTATTTAAAATCATTTTCCATCTATGATGGAGTCATTTTATGTTTCTTAAAATATACTCCTGAAATTATCCAATAATACCATAATTATTTCCTTTCTATGTATGGTTTATGCTTATGATAAAATATATTTTTGAAACTCTATCATTTTCCACAAGTTATAGCAACTGATGAAATGTTTATGAAACTACTTTCTTTTCCACAAGATATACATTGATGAATTATATAGGATACCCATTTAATATCTCATTAGTCATGATATGTTATATTATTATGATCTTTTAGATCACATACGTATTATTACAATTACTTGATATGTGGGCCTAAAATAATATAACCCATTAATGCATTAATAGAGATGAGTAACTCATAAGTAAATTTTAAATGGGGGAACCTCATATCATATTCAATATTTTTTGTGTGGTAATTTTTTTTTCATGTACAAAAGATTAATAATGATACTAATTTTCATGTTTGTATGTTTATTGATGGACCAAGATTTGATTCCATTTAGATAATGTTGGCACATTATTTTCCAGTCCATGCATTTATGTGAGCTCCTGAATATTTTATCTTGTCATTATGAGAGAACATTTTTCTGTTTATACATTTTCAAAATGTTATAATCTTATTTTTATCAAAATTCATATGTATATACCATGATCATGTTTCATATTTTAGATTATTCTTTTATTATTTATGTCATGTGAGATTCCTAGAATAATTGCATGAATCTGTATTATGATATTTTCTTTGTAGTGAATTGTTTTCAAATATTATGATAATGTTATAATAACATTAATCTCATGTTATAATTATGTGATCATTGAAATCTACCATGTGTACGGTTACTAATAATTTGATATCACAATTTCTTATTTTTCAATTATCTATTTTATAAAGAATTTTTTTATGTTGAGGTTGTATAATAAGAAACAATGTGGAAAAATATTTAAGAGAGAATATTAAGGTGTTTCATGATTTTATAATTTTACGTATATAGTCTCTGAATAAACTAAATCTATATGATACATAATAATGTAATGCTGACTTATGTTGATTATTTATTTAAAATGATTTAATATCTACTTATGAAATAATTGAGTCCCCATAATAACTATCAGAGGAATGGTTTAGAAAAACATTTCAGATTACAGTTAGAAAACTATGATGAAAACCATCAGTTACTTTTTTAATGGAAAATCAAACATTTCTGCTAAAGAAGTGATCATATAATACTCCTAGAAAAACATCCTTATTAGGACACTACATGTGGATTTTGAATATACATATATTAACATAGGGATTGTGACTCTAAAAAGGGAAGAATAGACGTTGAATAGATCATTATATAGTGTATGAAAATAATTACTTTTTTAATCCAATTTTGACAGTCCATGGAGATATTATTTGGTTAATTCATATTTTATTTACAAACCATCTTGTATTATCTAAATAGATATCCAAAATAAATGACATTTGTAATGATAAGGGTGTTATTGATTCCAAAAACATGTCTTATTTTAGACATCTTATATACAAATTTTCATAGTTTTGATTATCGGTGCTCACAATATGATTTACTAGTTCTAGTAAATGGTAGTAACATGTAGGAATTGTGTGAAAAATAATGTGATATCAAAAGAAATATCTATTCTCATGTGAGTCAAAAATCATAAGAATATGGGATAAAATATTTTATCACTAAACTCAATCAACTATCTTATGCATTAAATATAATGGTGATGCATTTTGAACATAAAAATTCATTAAATATAGAGAAACATGATACTAAATTATTTTATTTACAACATCTACATTCCTTTTTTGGGACTTTTTTCCACTAGTTGATGTGATTTGTATTAATGTGATAGAAAATATATTTTCAATTATTTAGTGCTTGAAGAATTAAAAATATTTTATATTGGTATATCATTTGGAATCTAAATCATATAAAAGGTAAAATATTATTAAGAATAGATGTCAAGAGGATGAAATTTATACAATGTAATGGGATGCTTTTATGAATAAATTTTTTTTCTAATAAATTCCCTTATATATTACATTCAAAAATACATATGTAATTACTTGATCTTTTATACAAGGACTATGAATACATTAGTACCTCTATTGTATATTTTACAAGAGTTGAATAGTTTCATTCATGTTTAATAATCATCAAGGATTGAAAAAATGATCAATTATTTAGTGGTTTGAATCCAATTCATAAAAACACATTAACAATAAAAAAACTGATTAATATATAATGTAATGGTTTTTTGTACACTCAAAGTTGAAATTGTATCTGGTAATCTTCATGGTTTTGGTTCCATAAAATTGAATATGAAGTCTCATATAAGATAAAGTGGAATGTCATGTGGAGAAATAATTAAATTAAAACTCATAATTTCCAAATAAATATGAAAGATTACTCTGGTGAATGTCATGAATTAAAAATAATATGATTAAATTATGGGAAAAATACCTTTTATTAAAAGAATATATTAATAATTTTGATAATCTAGTCCCTGAATAGAATAAAGAGAGTGTTTAAAATAATATACCACCCAAACATTATAGTTATATATTAAATGTGTTTTGTGATTATGGAAATTGATTCCCTTAACCTAAGAGATAGTTTAGATAATAATCCACAATATCCTATGAAGACAATGAATAATAAGAATGCTTATACAATCATAATAACAGCTGTGAATAATGATAATTAGTTCACACATATCCTCTTCACTAGTTATATGAATTACAAGATATATTTTGTTTGAAGGATCCATATATAAATTATATTTTTCATAATTTAATGGAATTTGACATGATTCTTAGAATTGATTATCTCTCTCTACATAGATTCAAGAATAATTAAATAAAATTTAATATTTTTATTCAACCTAAATATTTTATCGATACTAGGATGAACCAGATCATCATATGGATGTTTTTTTGTCGATTATCTGAAACTATTTTATGTATAAATTAATAATTATATTTTTTGCTCATATTTCATTATATTTTTATAAATTATTAGGATATATACATTTTTTCATAAGTTATAATGGTAGATTAAATCCAAAGTAAGATAATTTTCATATTATTTATATAGGGATACGTTATTAAAACCTTTTAGTTTTCTGTAAAAAATTTAGGACAAACATTTATTTGAGAATCATTATTTATAACTATTTTTTGAATTATTAATGTTAAACTCTGACTGTGATTGTTGATTCCTTAGAAATTAATGTATAGTATATATCTATATTAGATATAATTTGAGAATCATTTTTGGTCGTATATTTTTAGAGAGATATAGTATGAATTTTTACTCTATTATGTATATTATGATATGTTGAGAGTTAATTAAAGATCATGAGGACTATAAAATTAAGAGTAGAAATTCATTTCAAGGAGAAATAAATTATTTTTAAATTGATCAAAGAACAAAAAGGGTTATATTTTAATTATTAAATAAATAGACAATAAGTATATATATTTTAAGGTGATATATATATTTATTGTAAAATAATACCTCTATATTATAAAATTGATAGTTAAATAAACCTTTTGTATATTTACATTTATTTCTAATGAATAAATGTTATTTTCAAACATTAAATATTTATGGATTTTTGGTGGTTACCTTTTCATGTCTACGTTCTCTGTGGTACTCTATTTAGTTCTAGGGTGTTAGTTTTCTAATCCATTCCCATATTTTTGATTTACATTCATGTTTAATTATTTGGAAAAATAATTTTTTTTGTTCTATATAACCTAAAAATAAATCATTTACCACTTTTTGGTGGATGTTTTATTTACCCTTTTACAATGTGGTGTTTTTATAAAAGATTTTTGAAAAGAAAAAAATGATTACAATGAAAAAGATAAAAAATTGAAGATGAAATATATTAAATGGGATAGAATATAACACCATAATATTTTATGAACTATTTTTTTATATAAATTTAATTTCCTCTATATCATGAATTATTGAATACACCGAGTTTTAACATAATTTTACATAATTTTAAATCATTACAATTTAATATGACAGTTATTGCCTTCCTGTTAAATTATCCTTTATGAATAATATTAAATAAATTATAAAAATAATATGGTTCAAACATTTATAAAATAAATTCAATGGTTACATATTTATTAGATATATAAATAAAAATATATTCAATGTAAATAGAATTTTATAAAAAACATTTTTTCTCTATGGATTATATATATATATATATATTTCTTCATCAATTATCAAATTTTTAGTACACATATTCAATTTGTTTGTTCGTGTTTGAAAAAAAATTTCCATATGTTGTGTCGTTCGACAGCCGGGTTCCCCCTGCCATCCCGTCGGGATTGAGAAGACCCGTTGAGTATGTAATAGAATGATTATGTGTTGGTTTTGAGGGAAACCTGTGTCAATTTATTACAATTTGGTATCTTAGGGAGAATGACAATATGATTCCATGTCTTGGGACATATTTTTTAACTAGATTTTGTACTATCATGACTAGATTGGTATGTTTTGATATGTTTCTATCTCACTCTTATTGTAACAAGACTCATGTTTCCAGGGGATGTTGGGAAGTGAGTCACATGTATTGAATTTTTATTCAAAAAATATTAGTATTTTTGGGATTTCAAGTGCAATACGAGATTTATTATGTACTCTGATCGTTATTTTATCTTGGTGTGTAATTGTATGCCTCTAATACATATTTTATGAGATCCTTAGTATAGTTAATATGATTCTTCTCAAGGGAACCCACCTACCGATCCAAATAAAATTGATATTCTTATATAGGAATATTGTGTTATAGATATGGATGTGGAACATGTTTATAGTTATTTTATTGAGGTATATCCAATAGCTGGATGAGAAAATTATCTATCCTGAGAGTTCTTACATGGTAAAGCACAACCATGTAAAGGAATGAATGACCCACAAGTGGAACATGACTGGTTCTATATGATTGATCAAATCATCAATAGTATAAAAATACCTTGTAAAATTAGGGTAAATCACTCTACATTTAGACTCAAGGGCATTAAAATGTGATGGTGGGATTCTATACTCCAGATAAGAAAACAGGTTGATTTGGATTGTATGTTTTTAAAAAACATGTTCTTTCATTATTTCTATCATGAGTTGTTGTTGCTGATGTTTTATGAGATCATGTCATTTCAAAATGGAAAACATTCGGTGTTGGAATACTCCAATTGTATTGATCATAATTTTTGTTTTTTTAGGATGATGTGAAGAATGAATAGTTGGAGGCTCAGAAATACCTGCAGGGTTTTTGATCAAATATCATTTCGCAAGTTCTTATGCTGATTCTTTTTACATAGGAAGAGATGGTAGACATAGCTATGATGGAATAAATGAATATAATAGATAATGTTGGATCCCCCCTCTTATCATTCATTTTGATGTATCTTTAGTGACACCCATGGGTAGATGTGGAAGTGGAAAGGTCATCACATGAGTTTTGGAGGTGGGTTAGGGTAGAGAGCCTCTTATGTTCCATCTATTATAATGGGTATTCTACCTCTGAAAAAATATAATTGTGGAAAGGGAAGAAACAAGAGTCATTCATGTCCTCATCCCAAGAATTCATTAAACAAATGTGGTCATGTTGGTCGCATAAAATTATTAGTTTGGGCAATTACTATGATGCTTTATATTTAGGGATTCTAAGTTAGAAAGGAGGCTCTAGTGTTTTCAGAAGCTTAAATGACTATAGGGACCCATCCACACACCTCATGAGGGATGTATTTTTTGTAGTATATGAGTTTCCAATGTAATTTGAAATAGGATTGTAATTTTTAGACGTACTATCCTTATTGAATCTTAAATAACAATTTCTTTATTAATACTAGATCCACACACTCATATATATGTTCCCATTTTATTAATTTTCTTAAAAATTAGATAACTAATTTCCATTAAAATGTATTTAGAAACACCTCTTTGTATTAGAAAAGAAAAGTGGTTCATTGTCCATCTTTTTTATTAATAATTTATGATATAATTTTTGTCTTGGATTTTACTATATTTGATTTTGATTTGTTTGGCATGATAATCTGTATTGATTGACTTCACTATCGTCTAGATGAGGTTAAATGTAATCATCATCATGTTTCATTTCATGTCAATGATAAGAATTTTCATGTCTTTTAAGGGGAGTTGAACCTGAGTTTATGTTGTGAAGAACCTTCCTGTCTAAATATCGGGAGTTTTTCGATGTTCTTTCAATTTTTCCTAATGATGTTTCTTTTATTGAGTATCTTCTTGTTGTTGTTCAATTATTTAATAAATTATTACAATAATATTTATCTTGTCATCCTATAAATAGATAGTTATAGTTTATTATTTATATTTTTCTAGCTATGAAGCTGATATCGATACATTCTTATCGAATGACACAAATAGAGATGAAATAGATCAATATTCAGTTGGATAATATATTGGAAAATTGTTTTGTTTGTGCTATTATTGTCAATGGTAATTACATGTGCTCTTTCAAAATAATGAATATGGATTTCATAGGTTATGTGTTGGATATTATAATTTTTACAAGGAAAAAGTTAAACAATCATTTTCCTAGTGTGGATAATCTATTTGATCAGTTAATGAGGTAAACTGGTTTTTGAATATCGATCTCATGTCATTATATCATCATATATATGTTCAAGAGTCTGACATACCAAAAACAATATTTATGAGAAGGTATGGAAATTATGAATCTATTATGATACGTTTTGGTCTAATGAATGATCTTATAGTTTTTATGGAATTGAGGAATCAAATATTGGATCAATATATTAACACTTATTTTTTAGTGTTCATCAAATATATTTTTTTAAATTTGAAATATAAGAATAAACACGATCACCATCCGAGTTTGTTTCTAGAAATTTTTCGAAGCCACCATTTTAATGGAATGTTGTTCAAATAAAGTTCTACGATTCAATATATGATTTTTTGGGGAACATAAATTCTACGCTTGGATTATTAGTTTATCCATCGATGGTAAAAGATATTTTGACATGGAAATAACTAAAAAATGTCTTATATATACAAAGCATACATGGTTTTGTTAGATAATATTGATGGGTTGTCAATGAAATATCTATGTTGGATTAAACATTTAATTCCCTTACTAGGAATGGGATGAAAATCAGCGTACATTCGATGATTCAATCCACTTTCGATGAACTAAAAGTCTTCTTACATCATCTCTATTTTTAATATTTGCTGATCCCTGTAAGAGATATGTGGTGTTTTGGGATGATCCTTGGTCTATTTAGGACTTCCTGCTTATATAAGATGACCATGTGATTTCTTATGGATATATTCATCATCTTCCTCATGAAATGAATTACCCCACAAAAGTTTTAGAGCATTCTACATTCATTCATGTGATTAAATGCTGGTATCACTATCTCTTCGGAGATAAGTTCACTGTCAACTCTGATGATATGAGTCAGAGTTATATCTTTTCTCAAAAGGGCATGAATCTCAGAGAGATAAGATGTGTAGAGTATTTGTATACATTTTAATTTTTCATCATCTACACCACAGGGAAGGAAAATATTTTTGTATAATTTCTTAATAGGAATGTAGCATCATAAACAGGTTTTTAATTGATGAAATAGCGGAACCATATTGGGTTTTTACTCAATCTCACACAAGTGCTTAAGAGGATGTTTCATGTATGGTTTTGACCAGTGTTTAATTATCACCATCTATATTTTAGTCTATTTTATAGGGTCATCAGCATGATGATGAGTTTTATAAGGCTTGAGAATGCATTTATATTGGGGAGACCATTTCGGGTTAGACTTTATCTTCATTTGATATTTTTCAATTTAGTAAAATGACTAATTAATAACATATATATAGATTTTTGTCTTGTTGGATTGTCACATATCGTCATGGCGAATTCACCCATGAACTATGAAAATGTATTATGAATATAGGAGGTGATTCTAGTTGTCTTGTATGATGTGGGTAATCATTTTTATTTGTGTCTTGTTGTTATGCCTACAAATTGATAATGCAATAGAAATTGAAACCTTCTGCTTTACTTTATCCTATATAGGTGAGGATATAGAAATGGGATCAGATATCTATGGATTTTTGTGTTTGATTACCCTGGAATACCTAAGTGAACAATTCTATTTGGGTGGTTGTTGACTGGTTTATGAATCTATATCATTCCATTCTGATCAATGACACCACTATAGTTAAAGATTCGATTATGTTTTTTTCCTGATATGTTATGGTTACCTGTGATTCTATCTTTATTTTTTTAGATAGGGATCCTAGGCATAACTCAAGGTTCTATAGGAGTCACCATTAGGTGATTGGAAATCATGTCATATTGAGAACAACATATCATCCATAGATATATGTTCAAATGGAGAGAGTACTTTAGATTCTATATGATATTATCCGGACATGTGTCTTGGTTTTTGGAGGATCATGAGATTGCCATCTAGGACTATTTGGGTTGGATTACAATAATAGTTATCAGTCATAAGTAAATATAGTTAACTTAGAGGCATTGTATGGCCACCCATTTTGGTCACATCATTGTTGCGATGAGGTTTGAAAAGTATCTTAAGTTAGACCATGGTTTATTCAGGAAATAACAATGAATATTTAGAAATCACATCACCATATTGTTAGAAAAGATAGTCCACAGAAATAATATATGGATCAATGGTGTCGACACTTGTAGTTTTTCATAGGGGACTGCATTTGCTTGAATGTTAGTCTCTTATTATGTCACTATCAACTTGGATGTCTAGTAAAGTTGGATCCATCATATGCTGGACTGTTTGAGGTTACTGAGCATCTCAAACATGTTACTTATCTTCTAGAAGTACCAGTTCATTTCATAATTATTGATGATGTTTCCTATATATCCCATCTCAAGAAATATCACACATATCCAGGTCATTTTCATGAGTTGCGATGTAATTGAGTTACATATATATGATTTTAGTCCAGTGAATCTGGTTGAGATGATTGAAAATTATGTGAAATTATTACATGGGAATTCAATTTAATTCGTCAATGATATATGGAAATAAATATCAACTTCTCATGACACTTGGGAACCTGAATAGTTGTTTAGGGAGTAGTTGGCTCATATTTTTGGAGATTGCATCTTGCACATGGTTTCTCAAGGACAATTTTTTTTGGGGACATTGTAACATACCATTACCATTTTATCAGGTACTCCCTAACCATCATCATGTTTTTACAAAAATTTATATTATAGAGGATATATATAATTCTAATGACAGATATGTTTTGTACTTTTATAATTAATCATCCTTTTTGTTGGATTCATACATATTTCATTCAATGTAACTAGGTTACACAATGTGTATTTTTTATTGTGAATTATCCCTAAAAGGGGATTCACAATACGAAATATGAAATGTAATGAATTTTGGTTTTGTATAATAAATGATTTAAATGAGATACTTTTTATTTAAGGAGATGTATTTTTCATCGTATTTGTACACAATGGATTTCAGGGTGTGTAAGTATATTACAGGTCATAAAATGGTTAGCACCAAAATTTTATAGGGGTAGAATATATTATGTCATGGATATTTATCTAGACCTTATGGATCTCAACCTAAGGTAGTACCATATAATTTTTAAAGGACTCAACCCCTCCAAGCTTGAACTGTTCAACATTGGATCCCTATTCTGTCTATGATGCATCACTCCAAATCCATTGTTTGATCTTATTCCAGAGCCCATTTTCATCTTCGGTTGTGGTGTTGCATGATTTCTTCTTAGAGAATGTAGTTTTAATCACTTCCAATAAACCATTTTATTATCAATTGAATCATTAATTATTTGTTTTTTATTCTAGGGACTTCATTGACGTCGTTTGGTTTATTTGATTTTTCAATCCACTTTGGGCATCTTTGACAGATGTTTTGATGTAGGTAGATCAGTATATGACAATGATAATGGATACTATTATTTTTCATTAATAAATTATACATATTTAAATTATAATACTTATTTTGTGTATGTTGAAATTTTTTTTAAAGAAAAACATGGTTTCCCTGGTTATTTGTAAATGAATTGAAAATGTTTTTTTTCAAAAAATTGAAATGGTATTAGTGAAATTGTTAAAAAATGATTTCAATCCATTGAAATGAATTTTGAAAAAGATAACATGTGTTACCTTAGTTTCATCGGTGGATGGATTAACTTGGGGCCACAACATTTGTTTTTTGATTATCAAGGACGATTATCTTGGGGATGATTTCTTATTCCAAGGCCTATTTTTTATGGGATAGATATTAACATTGATGGGGATTTACTCAGAGGGTATGCCACTCCTTCCTAGGCCATTTGTTCTACGAAATATTTTTTTCTGCGCTTAATTATATGGAAAATGATCATTTAAATTTGAAAACATTATCTTAGTTAAAACTAGTTAGAAGGGAAGTATTTTTCATGATTTATAAAAAATATATAAACATCGTATCATTTCCAAATTATACATAAAATTATCATGCCTGAGTTGTTATACCAAGGTTTTTTATGGGACACCTTGGTGTGATCATACTGATCCTCTTAGATCACACCCTTTTCACCTATTCAGTGGTGTATAGACAATTTTTTGTCTACCTGCGCATGGAAATGCAAGATGACACAATGAGGTGGTGAGTTTCGTTTCTGCCAGTTAGGTAGCTAGTGGTGATTTGGTGGGAGCTCTCGCATTCCACAATTTGGAGTATCTATATAGATTGGGTCATTTATATTTGGAATTTTACTTTAGACAGTTCAGCTACTTTAATTGTTGTTTTTTTCTATTTTTTTATAGTTATAGAATATATATATATATATATATATATATATGTTGTTGATATTTTTCATTCCACTTATGTTATGTTCATATATTCCATATGGTTTATTATGTTGACATAAATTTTCACTATGTTGTGTCATTCGATGCCTTGTGCATGTCGTTAGCCCATGGGGATTAGGAAATCCCTTAGGTAAATAACAATATGTATCTAGAGCCGAGATTGACTGTATACTCGGCAGTTTTGTTACATAATTTCCTACTATTATGAACACTTCTTGAATTTATGATTAAAAACAAAAAAATAATTTTAATTTTCAAAGAAATTGTTTTTATTAATATTCGGATATTGTTTAGATATTAAATATGGGTTTTAAAAGGGAAAATTTTATTTTCATTAGAAAATTATTCAAGTAATATTTTAATATCATTTTCCATATATGTTGTAATTGTTTAATGTCTTTTAATATTTAATGGTGTCATGATCCAATGATATAATATTTCAACATTTATATGGATGATAAACGATTTTGGTAATAATATTTTAAAATAACTTGTTCCTCTCTCATGGGGTTTCTTACTTGATGAAATGTTTATGGAAACCATTAATTTTCCTTAAGTTATTTTATATTGAAATGTTTATGATAATAATTTCCTTTTCATGGGATAATATAAAAAATTAATAATAAATTATCAAACATTTATTCATTATTCTAATAATGTAAGGGGTTGTCCTAGAATTATATTTCCCACAAATAATTCATTAGAGATAGATAACTAATTAAAAATATGTTATGCATAAACGTGATTTCATGTTCACAATTTCATGAATAGAAATGGCTTTCATATCCATAATAGTCTGTAAGGGCCTAGTTTTCTTGTCCATATGTTTATGAACATACTATGATTTTATATTTATAATATTATGCATGGTCCTAGTTTTCATAACCATCTGTATATGCGATGGCTAAATTTCATTTCCTCTTCTTAATGAGTAAAAATGTTTCTATTTATACATGTTAAAATAGTTTTAAGGTTTTGTTTAGACACACTCCTATATCTATGTCTTTCTCACATGGATTATTTTCACTGATTCATTCTTGATTCATGTCTTATTATTTTCAAAAAGATATTCCATCACTCAATATTTTGATCTCTACTATGAATGGTTTGATTTTCAAATGATATGATAATATTCGCATACCCTTATGCCCATGCCTCTTCCATGTGATCATTTATATATCCATTGTTTAAAAATACTATGAAATTTATTTAACACTTTCTTATGTCATCATTCCTCGTGTTATAATGATATATTTTAACTAGGGTATGTATATGAATACTGCTATGTTGGAATATATTAAGGAGTTATGTTGAATATATATCAAGAAAGATATAGATTTTGTATCTATTGTCCAAAAATACTAATCCTATATGGTCCTCAAGAATATATTTGTGAATTATATTTACTATTAATATAATCAATATGTGTATATAAAAATCATAGTACACTATACCATGTGATTACATTCATGGATTAAATAATACGTTGAGATTAAAAATATCCAGTATTCTAGATATGTTCTTTAATAAATCCTTATGTATATTCATGTATTAGAGTTCCACATCAAAATATTTAGTAAATATACATGAAAAAACAATATGATATGAAATATTATACCATAATAAAATTCTTGTTGAAATTGATATGATGATCAGAGTTATACAAATGATGTTTTAGTGGGTATTATTTTCATAGAGTGGAACTACCAAAAAGGGTAACATCATAATTTTTTGTTAGAATGAGGATTATGAATATGAGGTCTTTATGATTAAACATTGTATGTACATTCTGCATACACATAAATAAATGTTACAAAATTTTAGGGATGTCATCACAATATCTTAAATGAGATTGGAGGATATATATGAAAATGAAAAGTGTCATAATTAGGATTACTCTTGTTGAAAATTTGAAGAAACCATCAATGTATGATGTATACATAAGAATGACATGATGAACACCACACAATGGTATATGTCATGTTATTGAATGTTTCGTGAACATGGGAAATTAATTTAATATAATTACATAATTATTATAAGAATCCATTAGTGAATCTTTAATTACCCAATATTATAATGTTATACATTTTATCCAAAATATCCACTCTTGTATTTCTAACTATATATTAGTTATTAACATATGAATATCTATACTAATACAATATTAATTTCATTATGCAACTAAAAATATTTTATAATCAATCCTCAATAGAGATATATGTATCGGTTTAATCGATCTCATCCTAGTTGACGAGATCAGGGAGGTTTACAGAAATATAATAGAACATGAGTTAGGAAACCATGTGAATGCTCCAAAGAATAAATGATTTCTAGGAATGATTTCATGAATATTTTACAAGAATAATTAGAACATTATCATTCTAGAGAGAATTACAACAAAAATAAAAATGCACATAATTTTCATTGCAATTAAAGGAACTACAATTTAATGATATATTTTCCATGAATATTAATCTTTTTAAAAAATAAGAATTATTGTATTAATAAATGTAGTTACATTAAAACATATTCCAATCCTATTATTTTATCTTAGGATTAATTGTGGAAAAATAATAAACATAAATTAATAGAATTTTTTTAAATGATCAATACCATTATTGAAATGTAGTTTTTTTATTTTCTATATGTATAGGATATGAATACCATTCATCACATTTTATCTCATTAGTTAAAAACTAAATGGAATACTATCATAATGTGTTCTCTATACATTATTTTTTATAGAAGAGTAGTCTATTAGTTTAAATCAATACCTAGTCTATACTTATTCAATTATGAAATAGACAAAAGATCACTTTATTTTTATTTATATATTAAATTTGGCTTCCCATTTTAAATTGAACGTGTTTACTAAAATATTGGTAACTTTATGTGACTGTAGATTATGTGAAATTTGTTAATGTTTTCTATCATGTAGTATTATAATAGCAATGATGTAAAGGATGTGTTTTAATTCCTTGGGGTGGGAGTTATATATTTTTCCAACACATTCTAGTTCATATAAATATATAATTTTTGTTACGTAATTTTATATATAGGATAGAAAGATTAATTATTCACTTCCGTGGTCGTGAAATTAAATGTGTATTTGTTGGGGGTTATCAAACCTAATGATTAGGTTTCAAAATAATATTCTACACTAATTCTAGAATTGTGAAAACATATATTTGATGACATAGTGGTACTCGAATCACAGTTCCACAATGAATGTTTCATAAATAACTATAGGGATAAAATGTGGATTGTTGGTTTATATGATTGGTAAAATAAAAGGGGTTAAATAATCTTTCACACAATTGTTTCTGAAACATTTTTGAATTTGAGTATAAGATTTTAAATTCTCAAAAATAGGATACACTTACCACAGAATGATGTGTTGGTAATACTATCATATATTTAAATTTTATGTCTTTAACTGTTGTCTTAGTGAAATTATTTAATAATACATAGTGTTTTCCCAGAAATATATAGTCTGGATTAACGAATAGATATTTTCCATGGGGAGTGTTACTCTATCCATCTTCAACAACATAATTTAGAAGAAAATCATATATAAATATGGAGATTATAATTTAGGATAAACCACTTTTTTGCATTATCGTTTTCATAATAAGGGGGAAAATATACCTTGGACCTTTGATAAGAAATAATAAAAATAGGGTATTCACAAAAACTACAATGGGAGATACTTATCTGCCAATATAGATATGTTTTATTTATTGGAAATTTTTATGATTATTATAACAATATAGTTACTGTTAAATAACGGTTTCATTTTTTCATGTTGAAATGGAATATGATGGATTATAAGTTGCTTCCATCATATATGTAAAAAGGTAAAAAAGTTGGATGCACTTTTGGGGAAAGCATAAAAGGTTTAATGGGTAGGAATTCTAATTAAATTAATGGGTAATTATTCATTGATGAAGGATGTAGTAACCTGTATTAGAAACTAAAATTAAAAATGATATAAATGTTCATTTTACAGAAAATGTTAAGTACATTATATGTTTCAAATACTTGTTTATTAAAAATATTTCCATGGAAATATTTTGTAAACAAAAAGAGATTATTTGTTTTAACAATTAAAAATTGGGATGTTTTAATTATGATAATATAGTTAAATGTGTTGTTATTAATGAATCAAATATTATAAAAAAATTTATAATACGGTTTGGAGAAAAGTAATCAACAAATTATATCCATCACCTAATAATTTACTTATGTTTTATAACATCATAGATTGATCTAAGAGGTTTGGATTTAAATATAGTGATTCATTGATATACAATGAATATTATGTAGTTCTTATGAATCCGGGCGTTTCTATGTATGATGTTCATCATGATACATTAGAAATTTATGTTATCCATAATTATGTTAAAAAATTAATTGTATTTTATTAATGTGTTGGATATGAATTTTCTAGTTAACAGATTTTATGATATAATATAACATATAAAAAATATTTTTTATTATATTTAAGTGAGAAAATTACCTAATAACTTTATTATTAAATGGTGTATTATATTTAAGGGATCATGTAAGATGTAACAACATATAAGAAATCGTTAATTGATAAAATAGAGAATATGGATTATGAAATTCAAAGATAAATATATTATTAAATTTGATTTTTATCCATTTTCTGATCTTCCTAGGTTCATCTTGAAAATTAGATTGAAATTCTTTTTGATTCTTGAGGGTAAATGAATCGCGTAAAAATTTGATTGGAATAAAATTTGTCTACATCGTAACATTTGGAGTTACTATAGATACTGAAATATGAATGTTTAGGATGGCCATACATAATTGAATGTCATAATTTAAGTGAATGTGAGATGATACCATAACAAGTTTTGTTTTTATTATGATAATAGATCTATGTGGATAATAAAAAAAATAATCATTTAGATAATACTATTGATTCATGCATACAATGTTGAAAATTATATTTTGTGGTTTCTTTGAGGTGTAAATTCAATATATGAGATGTTGTGAGTTAAGAAAAATAATTGAGGTGATCATGATGTCTCACATGTGAGTTTATGGTTGGAGATTTAAATAGTTAAATAATAATGAGTTACATGGTTGATGACTATTTTGAGTAGACTACGTATTTGGATGTATTAAAGGGTCTATCATTGTGATCTACTTGTTTAAATATATCTCATGTTGCTGAATCATTCAATAATATTTGTAATTATGTAAATACTAATATATTATTTATAAATATGTTGATTTTTATATTAAAATATCCAATGAAATAGGAATGAATGTGTCGAAATAATATTTAAATGGAAATCCCAGAGATTATTTGATAGATTTTATGAATAGATTAAATTTGTGTTTATATCACTACATATAATTAAATGAAATGTCATAATTTATTATTGTGATAATATTCACAATATATGTGAATAATTAACATTTAAGAAAAGCAGATATAAAAATGAATCACTTGTGTTATGTGAATTGATTATATATAATCTATTGTGGTGAAAACTGTATTTTTTCTATTGAATATCATTTATATATTGAATATGAATACCCCCCAGTGCCTCCCATGTCACGACCTACCATCACCAAAATGAGGGAAAGGTCAGCAGAATTCCAAGACTATCCTTCATTATGTTGAAGGAGAGATAATGACCCCCTAAACCCGCCTTCTATAGGTCCTGGAGTGGTGACTAGCACCAAGGGTATGGAAATTACACACAAATGGAAGGCATTACCCATTGTTGTTTTATAAGATCAGGAGATAAGATGATGAAACCCAACAACACAAAAACTAAAAGAAAAGTAAAGCAAAAAAAAACCATTCACACATTCTTGTTCCAAAAGTAAAAGCCACAAAGTACAAAACTGACTACAAGGTTAGGTACCAAAGAATGAAAAACAGCAACTGCAACAGCCCCAAAGGTCCTATCTAGTATGGTCCTATGCGATACACGGTGTCCTCCTGGAATCTTGAAAGAAGTTTTATATACATAGGGTGACCATACATGTACACTTAGTAGGGAAAACCAAATACTCTCATGCACGAGTGGGGAAATGAACTAAAGACTCGTGAAAAAATAAGTAAATCAAACATCTTTCAAGGTAAACTATCCACCCAAGCCTCATCAAGGCACACTCCCCAAATAACTCAAGTCATGTAATATATATATAATAAGATAACATCGATGATTGGGTTCCCCGCGCCACTTTCCCACTAGTTATTGAGACATCATACGCATCGAACCAATCCCGCCATTTTCACCCCAGTCCCACTTCCACACCTGCCCGCACACACCTGTGCCACAACCACAGGCAGTCCCTCTGCCAAATCCCACTCGTACACACCTGAGCCACAACTGTCACACGTAGCCACACCTGCAAACAACTAGGCCAGAACAACCACCACCACGCCCGAAGAAACCTGGGCTATAAGATCCACTACCATGCCCAAAAACACCTAGGCCTCATCCCGGAGATACTTGGGAAACTACCTTCCTGCAAACACCTAGGCCATAACAACTACACTACCCCACCTGAAGGTTCATGGGTGAATAATGTATGTCAATCCATCACAACATGCCCGAAGATGCTTGGGCTATCTGGGAAAGGGAGAAGAAAAAGAGCTAACAACCTACCACTAATAATAGTGTTGGGAAAAACACCCTCCCCCATAAAATGGAGTTTTCGGATCTAAGAACTCAACTTGGATGGGGCACGAATAAGAAACACAAAACTACAAGTATAAATATAGGTAACAAGAACTCACCCAAGTTTAGGATTATCATCATCCAGCCTAATGAACAAAGGCATCACTCAAGTCCCAGCCACAACTCTTGCCAACAAAACCCATTTGTCCCATTCATTTTCATGTTAGGTAATGATGTTTAATTAATTTCTACACCTACTTGGGAAACTAACACCATAATCACAATCTAAGTAAAATAATCCTGCCACACATCAATTTAAACATTCCCACCTGGTTCTCTTATAATGTCACAACAACAAGGGGATAAGTGAGACCCCTCAATGTATTGGAACCTAAGTAACCCCCGAGACACTAGCATGTGTCCCCCAATATGGTTTCTCATCAACAGAGGATCCCACCGCAATTTGTGATATAAACAAGGTAACCACCCAGTGTTAAAACTCAGAACCACCAAATTCATAACAACAGGGGATCCCATCCCCAATTTCATAACCACCAATAGTATAAAAACAGTTTATCTCATCCTCTCCCACATCTCTAGCAACCGGCCTAAAAAATAAAACAAACAAACCACTACCACCAACACAAAGCAGGGCTATGCTGGTATTTTCAAATTCATAACATTTAACACACTCCATGATTTAAATTTCTATGTGCATTAACTGGGGGTTACCACGGAAGGATTGATCCTGGTGCATTCAATTTATTTAGCCTGGTGTACGTGATTAACCAATTTCCTTTTTACATCATGTGTTCACAAACACAAACGATCCATTTAAAACATCACAAGGGGTTCATTTGTGCAGAGAGAAAGACCACCAACGACCATGATTTTCAGCAGGCGTTAGCCCACACAATTCAGAAAGATGATCATAACATAAAAAAACATCAATGATCATAGTCCCCCCTTCTTTCTTTATAGAATAAGTTCATTATATTTATTTAGGTCTGGTTTATCCAATTCTATAGAATCAAAAGAATTCCCACCCCTCATTATACACAAAAAGGGAGAGACGAAGGAGAAATTCCATACATGTTGATCAACGATCGATGCTAACACCGGGCGTGGAACTTCACAGATACTGATGCGGATCACCTGAATGAAATTTTCCTCGTCTGAACGAAGGGTACTCCTTGTAGAGGGTGATCGAGAAAAATAGCAACCCACGGTGAACCCCTATGATATAAGGGCCACAGACGGTAGAGATAAGAATGAGAAACTGTGTATGGAGCGGGGGTAGTGGGTTGACCACGCGACCTCACATGTTATTAAAGGGGTCAGGTGGTTTAAACAGACACACACACCAGGTTAATTCATTAAATATTTAATTATAACAATTAGGGGTGTTATCGGGCTTTTAAAATGAGTTAAATATGGTCAAAATAGTGTTTTTAAACCCTAATTTGCACAAAGAGAGCGATAATGGGAAAACCCCATGAGGGTAGGCGAGAGCCAACGGTAGTTGAGAGCTACTGGTAGGCTGTAGCCATTGGTAGACCGAGCTATTGGTAAGCTGTAGCTACCGGTAAACCGACCTACCTGTAGACAGAGAAACCAGTAGTTGTAGCTACCGGTAGACCAAGCTACCAGTAGATAGAGCTATAGATAGGTTGCGGCTACCTGTAGACCGAGATACTGGTAGGCCTGCTACCGGTAGGCTAAGGATACCGGTGGGCCGACCGTTAGGCCAAACTTCACCGATATTCACAGTCTAGAAAACCCAACACGAGATTTTCACATCCTAATAGACACCAAACCCTCGGGCCATTACATCAGATACCTCTTAAATGATTCTCGTCCTCGAGAATCAAATCAACCAAGAAAGAAATAGAGGGTCTGAACAACCACCTCGAAAGATACCGCTTAGAAGTGAACCTCATTGTTAACTAAGAACACTTTCCTGTCAAGAACCAAGTGACATAACATGTCAAACTGCCCAACCATGTGGGTTGGGGAGTCTCCTTCCCCATGTCATGATCATATCCGCTATGGGAGGCACTTACTCACCCGCATGGGTTCAATCGCATCCACCATAATGCGTCTTGATTATGGGTCGGGTCCTCCCCTCCCCATAGTGAGGGATTTTCACACATTCAGAGGAAAGAAAACCAGTGTCTCACAGACAACAAGGTAAACCGTTCTACCCCAACAAGTTTAACAAACTGAACATCACAAACTCACAACAACTCTGGGTACTGGGCACACACCTGTGCTTCCCTCTCCCATGTACTCTCGCACCAAAGCATCCCCTTCACTCAAATCCCTGATCGCTAGAAAGTGATCTGATTTCTTCAACCAGTCCACTACCACCAAGATGGCATCATATCCCCCTTGGACCTTAGGTAGTCCAATGATAAAATCCATCACCATTCCATCCTACTACCACTCGGGGACATCTAGAGACTGCAGTAGGCTCTCTGGAACTCGGTGTTCAGCCTTCACTTGCTGACACACTAATCACTTGGCCACAAACTCTGCAACTGCCCGCTTAACTCTGGGCCACCAAAGATATTTCTTCAGTACCTATTACTTCTTGGAAACTCATGTGTGTACTGCAAGGGGTGAGTTGTGGAACTCACTGAGAACCTTGACGCGAATTACTTCTAGAACAAACATCCTTCCCTAGAAAGGCATCTGGTTCTTTCCATCCTCTGTCCACCCTTATGAAGCATTTCTCTGGTCAAATCGGACACACATCACTTCACACTATGGGTCTCCCCACTAAGACTTCTCCAGTTGTTGCAATAGAGATGAATGTACTGTCATCTGATATATGAAACCTCTACCGCTATCCATCCTCGCATCCAAATTTAAGGCATCCAACTCCTCCATCGCCTTCCAAGCCTTTTCCAACTCTCGGACCACATCCTTTTGCATCCTTCTGCTCAAGGAATCGGCCACCACATTCCCCTTCCCTTAAGTGTAGGATATCTCGAAGTCATAATACTGGAGGAACTTCATCCACCTTCGATGCTGCAAGTTTAGGTTCCGCTGGGAGAAGATATACCTAATGCTTTTTGTGATCTGTGAAGACCAAAAAGCATTCACTGATGAGGTAGTTCTGCAATAACATCAGTGCAAAAATGACCGCTGCAAGCTCCAGGTCGTGGGTGTCAAAATTACTCTCATGAGGGCGTTGCTGCCTAGACCAATAAGAGATCACCCCTTGTCGCTGCATCAACAAAAATCCTAGGACTTGTCCTAAAACATCACAGAACACCTCATTCAATGCCCCTTCATCTGGTAATCTAAGCACTGGGGCACTAACCAACTTCTCCTTCAGATAGCTGAAGGCTTCCTCGCACTGCTCACTCTACATGAAAACCTGATCCTTCTTTTTCAGGGTCGTCAAAGGGGCTGCAACTCAGGAGAAGTTGAGTACGAACCCCCGATAGTAACCTGCCAGCTCGAGGAAACTAAGGACCTCGACAACATTCTTGGGTGCTTCCAAAGAAACAACAGCCTCCAGCTTTGATGGGTCCACTGCTACCCACTGCTCAGACACCACGTGCCCAAGGAAATGCACTTCCCGTGTCCCGAATTTTCATTTATACAACTTCCCATAGAGATGGTGCTGTCGGAGGACCTCCAAAAACTTCCCTAGGTGCTCTTCATGGTTCTCATCAAATCTCGAATAGATCATGATGTCGATGATGAACACAACTATGAACCGATCCAGGTAATCCCTGGAGATGGAGTTCATCAGCCCCATGAACACAGCTGGGGCGTTCGTAACACCGAAGGGCAAGACCATGAACTCGAAGTTTCTATATCAGTACCTAAATGCCGTCCTCAAGATGTCACTTTCATTCACTATTAACTGGTGATACCCAGAACAGAGGTCATTCTTCGATAACCATCCTTCCCCTTTCAGCTGGTCGAAAAGATCGTCTATCCTCAAAAGAGGGTTGCGATTCTTGAGCATCACCCGATTCAGCCTCCTGTAGTCTATGAACAACTTGAGACCACCATATGCCTTATTTGTGAATAAGACTGGAGAACCCCACGGTGACGCACTTGGTCGAACATAACTCCTCTTCATCAGATCGTCTATCTGAATCTGTAACACCGGTAGCTCTAAAGGTGTCATCCGGTAAGGAGCCATCGAGATCGGATGAGCACCAGGCTGCAAGTCTATCCCAAACTCGATATCTCGTCGAGGGGGTAGATTCGTTACCTCCTCAGGAAAGACATCCATAAACTCATAGAAAATCTCTAGCACCTACACCATCTCAGCATCTAATGACTCCACTGACAGCTCAGCTAACAAAGAGAGGAGGGGTTCCTCTCACCCGCTGCCCTTCTGACTACTCCGATCACCAGTGAAGGTAACACGCCGGCCGCACAAGTCTGAGAACACAACCCTTACTCGAAATCAGTCGATGACCGCACACAAAAAGAATAGCTAGTCGATGCCTAGGATGACATCATATGGTTGTATGTATAGCAGAAGAAGATACCTAACGGACTAATGTGGCCCTATCATCAGTCAGCAATCTCGATAAACAAATAACAAGTCGGTCTGACCTCCGACTGGTGTGCTTAGAACCAGGGGCACTGGAAGTATCACAGCATCTAGACCCAAGGACCAAGCTAGACTGGGTGCAAAAAGTAGTGCAAATCTCTGGTATCGATCATGGCAAAACAATGTGTACTGAACAAAATGATCGTACCTCAAAAAACCTCCAGCCTTGCTGGAACTACCACCTCCACGACGTGTAGCTGTCCATGGCCAGTTCCTCTTCCCCTCATCTATCGGCCACCTCCAAGACCATGCCTTGGTCGAGGTCCCTAAGGATCTCTCTAAGGTTGGCCTCCTCCTCCTACGTCTCCCCTCGGAGGAGCGGGAACTCGCTATCCCTGCTGCTGCTGCTGGAAAGGCCTCGTTGGAAGCTGCTACTTAGGTGGGTGTTGGGGATTTTGGCCAACGTCGTACTATACCCAGTCTGGTCACTTACTCCAGAGGTGTCCATGGCTCCGGCAGATGAATCACCGCGGTCCCAGGCTCAAAGGAAAAGGGCGAGGACCAGGGGACCGGAACTGAAACTGTTGCGACCTGCTCCATACTGGTCGGAACCTAGAGAGTTCTGACGCTTGAGGCCTGGTGCTGATGGCCTTCCCCTTCGATGGTCCTAGATAGATCCCCTCTCGTGACACACATCCTTGAGCGTGCATCCTCTCCACCACTTCGGCCTTCTTCTAGACGTCCATGTACATCGGCAGGGTGTAGGGGGTAACAACATACTTGAGGGACGGTCAGAGTGCCTCCTCCAAACATCATCCCTGAGACTCCTTGTCGAGAAAGAGGTCCGGAGAAAAATGTAATAGGTCATTGAACTTGATTCCAAGCTCCCTCACTAACATACTCCAATGCTGGAGGGAGAGTAGCTCCTGTCTCTTTTCTGCCTTCATCGTCGAGGAGAGGAATTCCCCTCGGAACTCCCTCTCGAAATCATCCCAAGCTACCTCAACCTCTCTCCTCTCCCCCAGGTAAAGCATCCCCCACTAACGAGCCGTTCCCCGCATCTGGATGATGGCTAGAGGAACCCATTACTCGGTCAGAGCCTGTATCAAGCCGAAGGCTATCACTAACTCCTCTAGCTAGCCCTACATCTTCATATCAAAGGTGTTGCCCTCATACTTCTCGAGGGTCTGTCGTTGGAAGCCCCAATCTGTCTTCTGCCACTGGTCATCCTCCTCCTCTTGATCAGCTATCTGATGAATGACCAAGGTAGTCCGTGGGGCATCGATCGCCCGCACCAAACGTGGTCGCCTTCCAGGTTTCAAAGCTGCAATATAAACAAGGAATGACTAAGCCCAAGTAGTGTAGAATATTGTTCTTAAAACGACTTAAACTTTTTATTTACTCTTAATTCCAATGACACCCCATAAACATGAGAAAAAAAGTCTTTATGATGCATGTAACTTTCTAGGGTCTCTACCACGCAATTAGTGTGGCCTCACTTGGTCGTTCGGTAGGTCCAGTGTCCTTGAATAAGATCATGGGGGACCTAAAATCTCGTCTCCTAGCTAGGTTTCCCTTGCCTAATTCACTCACCAAGGTCACCCAACACGGTTTCCCTACTATCCCATGAAATCTTCATTATGCCTAACTCCAGACTCTATCCTATCTCTTAACCGCCACCTCTGATACCATTCTGTCATCACCCGATTTCAACAAAAGCATGGAATGGTCAGCAGATTTCCATTCCCTTCCTTCTTTAAGTTGATGGAGAGATAATGACCCCCGAAACCTACCTTCTATAGGTCACAGAGTGGCAACTAGAACCAAGGGTATGTAAATTACACCCAAATGGAAGGCATTACCCCTTTTTGTTTTATAGGATCAGTAGATAAGATGATAAAACCCAACAACACCAAAACTAAAATAAAAGAAAAGCCAAAAGTAAATCATTCCCAGATGCATGTTCCAAAAGTAAATGTCGCATAGTAGAAAAGTGACTACAAGGGTAAGTACCAAAGAAAGTAAGACTACAACTGAAAATGCACAAAGGTCTGAGCTAGTATGGTCCTAAGCGATCCCCAATGTCTTCCTGTAATCCTGAAACCAGTTTTATATACCTAGGATGAGTTTACAAGTACACTCAGTAGTGAAAACCAAAGACTCTCATGCACAAGTGGGGGAACGTAGGGTGAGCATACAAGTACCACGCGAACTGACACATTATTAAAGGGGTCGGGTGGTTTAAACCGACACACACACCAGGTTAATTCATTACATATTTAATTAGAACATTTAAGGGCATTAGCGGGCTTTTAAAACGAGTTAAATGGGGTCAAAATAGGGTTTTTAAATCCTAATTCGCCCAAAGAGAGCGATACTAGGAAAACCCCGTAGGGGTAGGCGAGTGCCACCGGTAGCTGAGAGCTACTGGTGGCTGACAGCCACCGGTAGACCGAGCTACCAGTAGGCTACAGCCACAGGTAGACTGCAGCTAAAGGTAGACTGAGCTACCGATAGGCGGAAGCCACCGGTAGAGTAAGCTACGACTAAGCTGCAGCTATGGGTAGACCGAGTGACCAGTAGATAGAGCTACTGGTAGCTGCAGCTACCGGTAGACCGAGCTTTCGGTAGATAGAGCTACCGTTAGGTTGCGGCTACCGGTAGACCGAGCTACCGGTAGGTCTGCTACGGGTAGGATAAGTATACCGATAGGCCTACCGTTAGGCCAAACATCACCATGATTCCTAGACCAGAAAACCCATCACGAGATTTTCACAAAGTAATAGACCCCAAAAACCCGGTCCATTACATCCCATGTATTATTTATCGAGGAATGGAGAGAAGCGTATTCTTTTAATTCTTCTTATACATGGTATCGATACTCATAATTATTTTAAATCATAGGTTACCCTAAATCATTATTTGAATGAGATGATGATAAAAGAGAATGAGTAAATAAATTTTTCATACATCATGATATTTCAGTATTTCCTCATTAGATTAAAGGATAACCCTTGAATAACTAGTTCTACCAATATAAACAATTCCACCATATAATAAGATAGAATTATTTTTACATGACATCATATGGATTTGTATAATAGCAACCCAAAAGAGAAATTCTATAATACCATCTTGAATCTTTTGTGAAAATTTAGTGGGATCTAAACTATGATACAATTTAAAGATGTTTTCCTATATCATATCCAATCACATATTATTTTAAAAAAATACTTCAAAAAATTAATGGAATTGTAATTCATTTTAATGTTAAAAATATTAAAAAAATATTAAACATGGAGAATTTAAAATTATATCATAATATTTTTTCATAAAATGTCAATTTTGTTATAAAATAAATATTTTTATGAGAAAAAATTAAAATAAAAAAATTATTATATTTAGGAAAGTAAAATTTTGAATTCCACGTATTATGGTTTATATATGTAATTCATTTATTATTATAATTAAAATTAAATATGCAATCTTTTCATTACTTAAATATTATTAAATAATTTCATTAATCTACTTATATATGTTTTTTATAGATTCCATATTATCCATATCTATTGATCACAAAAAATAAATATATGAAACATATTAGAGAGATTAATTAATAACTCAAAATTCATGAATTTCAACATGATATCAAATTTAAATAATAATTTTTCACAGAAAATCAAATTATGAATAAAATTAATGTGGAATTTAAATAGACACTAAAAATTAGTAACAATCCATACTAGTTTTAAATGAGCCAAATCTTATTAATTTTGTTATAGTAATTAACCAATACTATGTTCTACAATCCCCATGTAATCATATATAGACTTATTTTTATTCATTATTTTTAGATATATAATAATATTGATCACTAATTGATTATTTGATTATGTGGAATTTCCTGAATTAAATTTTTCATGGATCATGGGAAAAAATTAATAAACCTTATATTACAACCTATAATGTAAGTACATTATACAAAAGGGTTTCATGACACCATTGTACTAGAAACAAAATTGAATAATTCATATAAAATTTTTTATAAATTCACATATCATGTCCTTATATTAATGATTGATTCTATAATAAATAATCATAATTCATTCATATTTAAAAAACAATTTAAGGGATACATTTCGTTAAATAAAAGGAAACAATTGTCGTTTTCAAAATAAATTGCATCATGTTATTTTATAATTAATGTAATATAAAATTTATTAATATAAAATACGATGTTCTTCAGAGAATAATCAATAGTTTATCATCCATAATAATTCCTTCCACAAATGATTCCATATAACATATTATTTTGTATGTTTAAAAATTGAATGGTAGACGATCATAACAATCGTGGTAAAATATATATTCATATTACTTATATACATATTTCCTATAATGATAACACATGTAATACCTTTTCATCACTCTTAATCCTCAAAAAAAGTTCATTAATAAATTTAGGAAATAATGAACATAAAATTACAATACAATAAATTTCATTAAAATTGTTATAAAAAATTTAATACTAAATTTAAATTTTCAAATTGATCTCTTCAATTAATATAATAACAAAATTCAATTTTATTTTTTTAAAATAAAAAAATTAAGGATTACATAATTATATTTAAATAATTGAACAAATTCCATATAAATGATAAAATATTTCCCAAAATAGATCTGTTATTTATTGAAACATGTGAGATTTCAATGTACATATTACTTCTTGGATATTATTTTCATCAGAAAAAAGAATATCTTGTGGAACAAATATTATGACATTTTTTACATCAACCAAATTTTTTTTAAAGCATTTTAATGAATGATATAACATATTCTATGTAATCAAATTTACAAACATATTCATAATATGGATGTTATAAATATCACATTAATTGGGAAATAGTAAATGTATTATAAACCCAATCATACTTTTGAAATGTTTAAAACCCCTTTTACATATCACAAACCTATTCCACAATCTGAAATTGACATAACCACCTTGGTACTAACAATAAATATCTTATATGTTTCTTCTATCCTAACTGGGTAAAATCTAAAAAAAAGTAAAATTATCAAACATTGTTCATTTTGGGATGTCTCCATCATTAATAATTTCTCTTATATCAACATAATTTTGTCTCTAATCATATTAAATTACATTAATTTTCTCTATTATCATATATAAATAGATAAATATATCCTGTAACAATTAATCAATACCGAAAAACATTATATTTTTTACAGCACAATAAATATATTGTGTTAATTGGTATCATTTAGAAATTAAACTGAACACTATTATTATATGAATATATTAATATTGATATATGATCATCATAATATTTTTTAAAATATTTTAAAAGAGCCAATTGGATATCTTTTAGAGTTAATAATGTAATGATAGAGACATTTAGTATAAATTTATTCTAGAAATGAATATTCATGTCCCAATAAAAGAAATATCGAACAATGTGGCTATATATCCCTTAACTGAATTATAACAAAATAAATAAAAATATATAATTTTATAAAATGATGATTTAGTTTCATATTAGACATTATATTTTTATTTTAACATTAATTTCCTTATTGACACTTACTATAGTGATAATTATTTACTATGGTTAATATTCAAAATGATATAAAAATTAGGAAACTATTTTAAAATTTTAAAATGATTTACTATAAATGTGGAATAAATTTATCAAGATTAAATTACTGTAAGGGATATAAATTAATTTAATATTAAAATAATAAATATAAAGACAAATTTTTTTGAAATATGTATATTTATTTATAATATTTTTTTTATAAATTGACCAAAAAAATGTTTTTCCAACAAACATAATTGGTATAGTAATAATATATAAAAATTATTTCTACATTTACGCTATTTTGAATTAAAATTTTATTTTTTATGTTCTGACATGAAAATATGGTTTTTTGATGAAAATCATTATTTTTAATAATTAATTAGAAAATAAATATTTTTAGAAATATATCAATATTTCACCCTTTTTTAATTTTTATATTTTCTTTTCCAAATATATTTTAATATTATAAAATAAAAATTCAAATATTATTATAAATTAATTATTTTTTCAATTCAAAAAATATAAAAAAAATCCATTTTTGAATAAAATGTTATTTCATGAATAAAATTATTTTAATTTAAATTGATTACTTATTTATTGGTAATAAGTAAATTATATTAAAAAACTATATATATTATGATAATTTATTTTCCAGATTAATAACCTCTTGTTCAATGGCTAGGTTATAATTGTGATATATAAATAATATTATTTTATAGTTTTCTTGGGCTCTATGTTTTCTGTTGTATATGCTTTCAATACTTTTTGTTATTTTAAAATCTTATGCAGTTACATTCTTCCATATTAAAAGAATTAGATTCATTAAATTTTATTTTTTTCCTTAAAATCCATTGTTTGATGTTTGAAAATATCTTCTTCTAAATACCACTTCATAAAAATGGATGAAAAAATATCATTTTAAATTTACAGTAATGGAAATAAAAAGTCATTTATAATAAAAAAATAAATTTCTTTTCTAATTTGGATATTATAATGGAAAATAAAAATATGTACACAGTTTTGAACCGTAATTCCCTATGGAATAATAGATATTGATAGAGATCATTGTATGGATATTGGTAACAACTACAAAACCATAAATCTGTGACTGGTGAAAAGAGCCTAAATTCATCAGAATGAATCAAAATATGATAACATTTTATTAAGATCATTTTAATTAAGGTGATGAATTAATTTAGCTTATACACATATAAAATAAATAATTATACATATTGAACAAGAATTATTCCATCCATTAATAAATTTCCAACAAAATCTAATCTATTTTATAAACAATTAGTATTGAGGTTGAAATATTAATTCATGTAGCATTAAATTTATTTTAAGAATTCACACATTCCACAAAATAAAAACAAGATATTCCTTCTAGTTTAAATAATATTCAAATGTAAAATATTTACCGAACATTAAGATTATATCCAAAATTTGTAATCCATTAGATAATGAAATAATTAAAATTATTTAAACATTTCTATCATAACACAAAATGATCAACTTAGATTTTTCAACAATTAAATAACCCTATAACCCAATTAACTTAAATGAACTCAACCTTAAATATTATTTGTAAACCAAATTGTATTTTCCTTAATTTAAATTTAAATTCCAAAAAATAAATTTTATTCTTCATTAATCATCATTCATATTAAACTACAGGTTAATCATACATGATACATATACCTTATGCCAAATAAATATCACCCATGATAAATCACTAATTAATCATGTAATATTTTAAAATTTGACACAATATAATGACTAATATCTAGAGAATAAATTGGAAGGTAAACCTTATCTTAAACATAAGTATCTATAAAAATATTTCCATTTTAATGAATCCATTTTCAACCAACAATATTATATATATCCCGGAAACCAATATACAACTTTTAACATAAAATAATATAATACAATTACCTAAATAGTTTATTAAAAACTAATAGATTATTATTATTAAAACACACTATAAATTTCATATCAAATAAAAATCCAATAACTTAAAACCTAATAAGGGGTATTTGTTCCTTTTAACAGATAACAAATGACAGTATATATTACACTTATGTTAGTCACCTTTTAAATCATATATTATACTATAAATAATAACAACCCTTAATTCTCAATATAAATCATAGAATATTGAATACAATCCATAAATCCCAAAGAGTAATAAATTTAATACAATATAATGTGAAAAATATTGTATTAAAATAAATAAAAATTTTAAAGTCACTATTACTATCTCATTTTCATTGTCCGCATAAATTTTAAAATTACTAATAAAAATATTTATCGTCTATCGATACCTTTAAAAAAACTATTTCAAATCCATAAATATAATTATCTTTCTAATAATCCATAGATGTATCATGATTATTATATTTTAAATATTGTTGATATATCAATTCTACAACAGAATTATAAAATCCCAATAGATAAACAATTAAATACATACACATCAATTACTACCACAAAATATATACTTCTTGGACTAGGAGTTAACCATTGGATTAATTAATTGGGTTGGATAATACCCATATTACCTTTATATAATATGTTGAAAACGTCGTCAATTCAATGTTATATATACAATATTTCCATCATTAAAACGTCATATATTTCATTGAAGCCATTCCCTGAGGTTTATCTTTCTTCGTTTATTACATGACGAAAATTGACAATTTAATTATTCCACGGTCACCATCACCAAAACTCAATGAAAATTTTATAATTAAAATATTTTCTGAGTACAAGAGATTGTTAAAGGTGATATATAGTAATTATACATTTTGAAAACTAATTTCTCGTACACACTATATGATTCACTACAATCACTGTTCCATATGATTTAACATTATCACAATATTTTTGAAAACATGTTGTTTAAAAATGATCCTTATTTTTTCAATCTATATTAAAAAACAACATATAATACTATTATACACTATTATAATTGTGAAGAAGTCATGTATTATCAATCATATGATTATGAAATCATGGAAACATTGGATTAACCAATGAAATCCATGGTAATCATGTAACTCCCCATGCTTTCACGATATGCTTCTCTTTCAATAATGCAATAGCTTGCATTGTACGCAAGTTCGAGATTCTAACACACCGTGACCAGTCAAAGTAGTAGTTATGAATAGTAATATCCAATTTTTGAAATTATATAAATTTTATATTTCAAAATGGACTTCATTTTTGTATTCAGAATATAAAAATTATCCTAAGTTGAATTTTTTGTAATTTTCTGAGAACTTCCAATTTTCAATGAATAGTGAAAATTACTTAAAAACAACTTTTTTAATAAAAATAATTTATAGTGATAAATTATACTATAGAGTGGTTTAAAAGTATAATTAGAATATATTTTTACCATTTTAACCAATGGTGTTTATTATAATTAATTTCACTTTGAAATTGGACATGAACAATTGTCAATCTTTTGATATATATTGTTTCTTAAAAACACTTTATTTGTTGTGACAGCGGGAATTAATTATAAAATTAATTAATTCAACTTATATTTTTCTAATTTTATAAAATATAAATTATTTCTGAATTCGGAATATCAATTATATCTTCGGATGAAATTTTGGCATTGTTCTGAAAAACTTCAATTTTTGATGAATAGTGAAACCACTAAGTGGTAATTAAAATACTGATTTTTCATTTAAATGATATATTAACACTTCTGTGATTTTATTTTCAAAAATCCGACATACATGGTTTTCATTAAGAAGTAAAATTTAGTTCAATGTGATTAAAATATTTTTTTGGTGAATAGTAACTTTTATGTTAATTAATCAGGATTAAAGGTAATTAGTGAAATTTAAGTTAAAAATGATATTATAAAAATATGAAAATACCATTAAACTTGTCCTATCCCTATTTTATGATTCATGGCTGACCAATACGATCCATGGGTCAACTTGTGGACCCCATGGAGCCACATTTGTTGGAAAATGACATTTAAAACTTTTTATTTAATGTTAAAATAAAAATGTCACAAACATGAGTTCTTTTACTAAAAAATATTTTAAATGGGGTTATACAAGTCATATTTTTTACTATAAATATTCATCAGAAAGATAAAAGGATTTCCTACATCATGATACTTTTTTTTATAATTTTCAGACGTTAAATAAATTTAAATTGATATGACACAATGATGATGCAGCGATTACCTCATTAATTAATGATTTGAATAAAATGAAAAGATAATGTAACGTATAGGGCCTAAACTTGTCAAAAACCTATTGGATGAGTATATTTCGAACCCTTATCACCTTATCCTAGAAATTTATCATTTTGGGACCTTTATAATCTAAAAATAATTTCATAATAATGTAACATTTCAATCTTTCCAAGAGTGCCCCTTCTCTCCTCTTATAAAAGGCCCCCACCTCTTCCACCTTATTCACACCTTCAAGCCATTTGTCTCGGCCAAACTCTGCCCAAATACTCTCTCAACATCCCTCTCTTACTCCTAGAAGCCACACATTGGGCAGAATACTTCCCAAGGAATCCTTTGGCTCAAATCAAAAAGAGTTACCCATTTTAAAGGTAGTGTTTCTTTTATATTATTTTGTTTTATTTTGCTTCTCCAACCCCCTAAACTAATGTAATTCATTTCTTTCGTAACAAAACCAGTATCCTAAATATACTGTGATGTCGTTATAATAATTATTCGAGCTGTACTTTCTCACACGTACATCTAATGGTTAATGAACATACTATTTCTGTGGATGGCCAATTTCTACCTCACGAGACGATGATTGTTCAACACTCGAATAACATCATCAATGGTGGACATTATGATGTCACTATATTTATATATGATATATAATATGTTTATTTTTTTAATTAATCTTCTTTATTTTTCATTTATGGAATACCCTTATGGTTTCCATTATGGGTAAACGCGATATCTTCATTTTAGGAAGTGCGGACTACCGCCCCCTCAAAGTGTTTTATTCATTAATTCCATATGTGGGATCTATAGAGGATGGAGTAAATGGTATTATACATTATATTATACTGGAATTATGTTATACCATTATATAATGATAACTTCATTCCATTAAATACGAAATATAAATGAATGTATCATTCATGCGTATGTACGGCTTACCGTCTCCATGAACGGTGCATTTCATTTCTTACCTCTAAATGTTATGTAATATTATAAATAAATGTATATACTGAATATATATGATGTATAAGATATCTGCATCATGAATATAATTATGGATATAATGGATATTTTACCACATGAATAAAGTGTAATTATAAGAAGTTTATTTTTGACTTATGTACCAAAGATCGACAAAACAACCGGTATAAACATAAATGACTACCAAATTTTCGCAACATTGTAAAAAGTTATATAAAAGGGATAATTAATGTGAAAAGGTTCTTATGAAATTAGAGATTAACTCTAGTTTATTATTCAGGAGGTTAAAGAGAAGTCGAGTCAAGTCGGACATGACGTAAGGGAACTTCTTAACACAATTTCCATTCTTTGGGTTAATCACCTACTTTCAAATTATGTCTTGTTATTATTAGGTCATATCTTGTATTTATACTTTATTTATATATACATATATTGAATACACATAATAGATATATTTTATTTAAAAATTATCTTTTTAAGGGACTTCGTCTCAATCTCCATTCATTGAGGCATAATTTGTTTTATACACAACTTGCTTTTATACAGTGTATAAACCCCTTTGAAATTATGTTTTTTTCAAAAGGAATCTTTTCATACAAAGAATTTTACTAAATGAAATAGTGGATTTTTTTTTTCTTACGTATGCGGCGACAACGATTTCTCCACTGCCATGACTATTATTTGAGTTTCGGCTTCCTCTACAAGCCATAATTTTTTTAAAATGAAAAATAAATACCAAGTTATAAACATGTTCATATGAGGAATACATTGGACTTAATATGAGGAATAAATTTGAGTTTCGGCCTCATATGGGGAAGAATTATTCCCAAGAAATATTTTATGCATGTTTTATGTGGTATGATTATGTTATGGTTTATGATATGTTTAAACCTGTTCATATAAGGAATACATTGGACTTAATAAGTGACGGGTGGAGCCCGCTATTGCTCCTCGATGCATCGGCAGGTCTCATGAGACAAACTAGTGTCTTGGCATGAGGCCTTGACAAAATATTATTTGTTGTCTTAGCACAAGGCCTTGGCTACGTGGTTATGATAGTCTGGCATTATGCATTCCATCATTATGAAAGTGGTTATTGATATTTCATGTGATTATTCGACTAGTAGAATATCAATGTGAATAAGTAAATTGCATTATCTCATTTTAATTTTTCAATATTATGCTGAAGTTCAAGTTTAAATGTCTTTTATTTTAGTTATGCATTGCCTTAAATGTTTATATTTATTTACGAAAGCTTCTCATATATTTTAATCCTTACTGACCATCTGAGATCACCCCTTTCAGTGTTTTATTTTTTCCAGGATGTGAAGAAATATTTTATGACTGACCTACAGGGATAGTTTGAAGGGGATATAAGTGTTGATTATGGAGACTATGTTATTGTGATTTTTCACTTTATGATGTAATGTAACATTTATGAATGTATCTAGTGTTTCCAAGGCTACTAAAATAATAGGTCTATCGAGACATGATCTTTTGTGATCATGCCAATATTATGAGGTAATGCACCGACTCTGAGTTACTGGGGTCGGGGCATTATAGTTGGTATCATAGGCAATTTAGTACTAACCATGGAAGCTATATTTAGATAAAATATGATTAGATCACATAACCTTAATATAGACTTTGAGGATTAGTATAGAAGAACATCCTATAATTTTGGTATTATAGATATTGTATGTGTTTTCAGAGCAATACATCCCTGTCTGGATACAAGCAGGTAGAGGCAGCTCTGGCACACATATACCTAGGTGTAAAACCCGAAAACACCGCTTTGATCAAGACTCGAACGAGAACTGGTGCATGGAAACATGCCTTGCTGCACTCTTGGTTACGACACACCAGGGGGGATATGATTAGGATAATTCTCATTTTCATTACAAACTGTTATGAAGGGTTTATGAGTATATACTTCCTCAAAGAAAACATTTATTTTTATGATTATGGATTATATACATAAATAGTTCAATTTTTGTTAGGTGCTTTACAAGTATGGAATTATGTATTTTGATTCATAAACTAATCTAGTGTATGCCATTGTATAAAAATGGTGCCTAGTGAGAGGAATGGAAATCGTATAAATGCACACTCTCCATGTAGGGATTTCCCTCCTGCTTAAGATAATTATTGTGGAGCTGGAGATACAACTGGTGCTGATCAAATTATCACCATATTGAGAAAACTCACATAGGTTGGGAATAATAACCTTACTCGTATAGAGCACCCTGATCCGCAACGTGGAGGATCAATGTTAGACCGCTTCATGAGGCAACAACCACCAACATTTAATGGGGGTAAAAATCTATTAGTAGATGAGAAATGGTTAAACTCCTTAGAGAAAATATTTCATGCCTTGGGGAGTAGTGAAAGGGAGAAGGTTATCATGGAATTTTATTGCCTCACTGGAGATGTTGATCACTGGTGGTCCCTGATTAAAAACAAAATGAAAGATGAAGAAGTATCAAGTGTGGAACGGAGGGAATTTAAGGAAATTTTCTTAGAAAAATACTTTCCACATGACCATGGAGCAGATATGGAAAGGCAGTTTCGGAGTCTGAGGCATAAGGAGGATTAGAATGTTGCAAAATATGAGGCTAACTTTACAAGGTTAGCGAGGCATGCTGCAGATTATATACGTAACCCAAGAAGTAAGATCAATCCTTTCTTTGTTGGGTTAAAATCATTTATCCGTTAAGCATTAGTCTCACAAACCTTCTCGTCATACGAAGATATTGTCTCATGTGCTATCAAGACTGAAATGTAATTCTCTAAATCTTATGACAGTAAAGTAAAGCAAGAGAAGAAGAAAATAGTGGAGCAAGATACATATTAAGGGAAAAAGGGAAATAATTATTTTCCATAATGTGATAATTGTGGGACGAATCACCCCGGTACTTGCCTAAAAGGAATGGGAGTTTGTTATAAATGTGGAGAAAAAGGTTACCAGACTCGTGATTGAAAGGGAAAGAAAGAGGCTATCAATGTTGAATGCTACAATTGTAGGGAAATGGGGCATTATGCAAATGAATGTTCTAAGCGTCAGAGAAACATACCTCAGAAAAGGCCAAGGGATCAAGGACAATCTTATGTTGTTACTACAGTCGAAGTAGAATAATTAATGTATTGGTGCTTTTGGATTCAAGGATTATATAATGGTTATTAAGATAATGTGATATATATATAAATATTGTACTGAAGTACTTGTTTTTTTCATTACGGATTTAATATGATGACGGTAATCATATTTTTAGTATGTGACAATAAGAGAAACTTTACTTTGTTTGGGGAATCTGATGTTACAATTGATTTTGGAATTTAGAGACCTTTTAGAGAAAGTCTGGATAGAGGTATTTTGGATAACTATAATGGTTGTACTGAATTAAGTTGAACTTTGGATAGTATTGATCAAGGATAAAACAATTTTGAAGATTATTTTTGGAATATTATCATACTATACTTTTAGGAAAAGGAAAACCTGCACGTTGGGGGATAACCCATCACGTCGGACAATGCTGCCGGAATCGAACCCAAAACCATAGTGCGACATGCCTTTATTACCTACCACTATCCTACAAGAATTCCATGGTTATTAAAGAATAGTTTTCCTAATCTAAATGGTATGTGGTAATATTTGGAACCTTATACAATTAGGATAAAAAAATATTTTTGAGTTCTGTTACAATTTGGAGTGAAAGATGGTTTTTTGGTAAAAAATAATTAATGAATGAAATTGTACATGACAAGTAATTATATTTAGTTACATTATTAGTAAATATCTTAAATAAATTCCTCAACTTTATGAAAGGTATCTTAAAACAAAAATGTTGTCGGTTAACTTTTACAACATGGGGTTTAATGACCGTTTAACCAATCACAAGTTTGTGATTTTCTTATGGTTAACTTTCTCCTAATCCTATTTTCTACAACTCTACAATAGACCTTGATGGATTGTTTTTCCTCCATATCCTTATTTTTATATAATCCTAGTATGGGCTATCGGGGGAGACCATTGTACTTCTCTTTATTTCTTTTAATGTTATATTCCTATTACCCCTAATTCTGATGTGGGTTTTCCACAAAGGTGTTTTATATTTTCAACCTTTTATTTTCGAAGAGCATTTTCAAATTGCGAGGATTCAATTTATTGAAGGAGGGGAGAATGTAACACCACAATCTTTCATGATACAGTTCTCATTCAATAATGCAATTGCTTGCATTGTATGCAAGTTCGAGATTCTAACACACAAAGACCAATCAAAGTAGTAGTTATGTAGAGTAATACACACTTTTTGAATTTATATAAATATTATATTTCAAAAAGGACTTCATTTTTGTATTCAGAATATCGAAATTATCCTAAGTTGAATTTTTTGTAACTTTATGAGAACTTCCAATTTTCTATGAATAGTGAAAAATAACTTTTTTAATCATAATAATTTATAGTGATAAATTATACAATTGAGTGGTTTTAAATTATAAATAGAATATATTTTTACCATTTTATCCATTGGTGTTCATTAAAATTAATTTTACTTTGAAATTGGACATAAACAATTGTCAACCTTTTGATATATATTGTTTCTTAAAAACATGCTATTTGTTGTGACAACGGAAATTAATTATAAAATTAATTAATGAAACTTATATGTTATGAATTTAATTAAAGAGACATAATTTTTTAATTCAGAATATCAAATATAGCTTAGTTTGAAATTTTGGCATTGTTCTGAAAAACTTCAATTTTTGATGAATAGTGAAAGTACTAAGTTGTAGTTAAAAAACTGATTTTTCATTTAAATGAAACATAACCACATCTATGATTTGATTTTAAAAAAATATGACATTAATGGTTTTCATTAGGAAGTAAAATTTTGTTCAATGGGATTAAAATAGTTTTTTGATGAATAGTAACTTTTAAGTTTAATTAATCGCGATTAAAGGTAATTAGTGAAATTTAAGGTAAAAATGATATTATAAAAATATGAAAATACATTTACACTTGTCCTACCCCTATTAGATGAGTCATGGACTACCAGGAAAATCCATGGGTCAACTTGGGGACCCCATGGAGCCACTTTGGTAGGAAAATGAAATTAATAACGATTTACTTAATGTTAAAATAAAAATGTCACAATCAGGAGTTCTTTTAGTAAAAAAATTTTTAAATGGGGATATAGAAGTCATAGTTTTGACTATAAATATTAATTAGAAATATAAAAAGATTTCTTATATCATGATACTTTTTTTAATAATTTTTAGAAATTAAATAAATTAAAATTCTTATGACACAATAATGATGCAGTGATTACCTCACTAATTAACGATTTAAATAAAATGATAAGATAATGTAAACTATAAAGATTACACTTTTCAAAAACCTATTGGATGAGTAGATTTAGATCACTTATCACCTTATACTAGAAATATATCATTGTGGGACCTTTATAATATGAAAAGAATTTCATAATAAAGTAACATTTCAATCTTTTAAAGAATGCCCCTTCTCTCCTCTTATAAAAGGCCCCCACCTCTACCACCTTATTCACACATTCAAGCCTTTTGTCTCGTCCATCCTCTACCTAAATACTCTCTCAACTTATCTCTCTTACTCCTATAAGCCTCAGTTTGTGCTGAATTCTTCTCAAGGAAGCCTTTGGCTCAAATCAAATAGAGTTACCCGTTTTAAAGGTACTGTTCTCTCTTGTGTTATTTTGTTTTATTTTTCTTCTCCAACCCCCCTAAAATCTTGTTATTACGTTCTTTTGTAACATCAACAGTACCTGAAATTTACTAGGATGTATTTAAAAGAATTATTCATGCTACACATACACACACATACATCTAATGGTTAAAGAACATATTGTTTCTGTGGATAGCGAATTTCTGCCTCACGAAATAATGACTGTTCAACACTCGTATAACATCTTCAAAGGTGGCCATTAAGATTTCAATATATTTATATGCGATATATAATATTTTTATGTTTTACTTGAGATTCTTTATTTTTCAATTTTGTCATACCTTTATGGTTTCCATTATGGGAAAATGCGATATCTTTATTTTAGGAAGTGCGGACTACTGCCCCCTAAAAGTGATTTGAATCGTTAATGCCATATGTGGGATGTATAGAGGATGGAGTAAATTGTATCATACATTATATTATATTGGAAATATATTATACTTTTATATAATTATAACATCATTCCATTGAATAAGAAATAGAAAAGAAAGTAGCGTTCATGCATACGTAGGGATTACCATCTCCATGAATGATGCATTTCATTTTTTACCTCTAAATGTTATGTAATATTATAATTGAATATATATACTGGATATATACGATATATATGATATGTACATCATGAATATAATAATGGATAAAATGGATATTTTACAACATGAACAATGTTTAATTATAAGAAGTTTATTTTTGACTCATGTATCAAAGATCGACAAAACGACCGTTATTAACTTAAATTACTACGTAATTTTCGTGACACTGTAATAAGTGACATAAAAGGGATAATGAACTTGAAAAAGGTTCTTATGAAAGTATAGATTAACTCTAGTTTAGTATTCCGGAGGTTAAAGTGCGGTTAAGTCAAGTCAGACACGAGGTAAGGAAACATCTTAACCCAATTTCTATTCTTTTGGTTAATCTCCTACTTTCAAATTATTTCATGATATTATTAGGTCCTATATTGTATTTATACTTTTTTTATGTGTACATTTAGTGAATAAACATAATCTATATATTTAATTTAAAAATTATCTTTTTATGTGACTTCGTCTCAATCTACATTCATTGAGGCATATTATGATTTATACACAACATTCTTCTATACGGTGTATAAACCCCTTTGACTTTATATTATTTTTCAAAAGGAATCTTTTTATACGAACCGTTTTACTAAATGACATAGTGGAATGTTTTTTTTCTTATGTATGCGGAAACAACGACTTCTCCTCTACCATGACTATTATTTGAGTTTTGGCTTCCTCTACAAGCCATAATTGTTTTTAAATGAAAAATAAATACCATGTTTTAATTTTCTTTTATTTTGGTATTGAAAATGTTTTTGATAATGTTTTTATTATATCTATGTGTTGTATTGATATATTGTGATTCAAATGTGGAAATGTTATGCTTATTTTATGCAAGTTTTATGTGATATGATTATGTTATGGTTTATGATATGTTTAAACCTGTTCATATGAGGAATGCATTATACATAATAAGTGACGGGTGGAGCCCGCTATAGCTTCTCGATGCATCGGCAGGTCTCATGAGAAAAACTAGTGTCATGGCACGAGACCTTGACAAAATCTTATTTTTGGTCTTGGAACAAGGCATTGGATACATGGTTATGATAGTCTGGCATTATGAATTCCATCATTATGAAAGTTGTTATTGATATTGCATGTTATTATTCGACCAGTAGAATATCTATGTAAATAAGTAAATGGAATTATCTCAATTTTATTTTTCCACATTATGTTGATGTTCAAGATTAAAAGTCTTTTGTTTTAGTTATACATTACCTTAAATTTTTATTTTATTTATGAATGCTTCCACTATATTGTAATCCTTACTGAGCATCTGAGCTCACCCCTTTCAGTGTTTTATTTTTCCGAGGATGTGAAGAAATATTTAATGACTGACCTACAGGGATAGTCTGGAGGGGATAGAAGTGTGGATTATGGAGACTATGTTATTTTGATTTTTCCCTTTATGATTTAATGTAACATTTATGAATGTATCTAGTGTTTTCGAGGCTACTAAAATAATCGGTCTTTCGAGACTTGATCTTTTGTGATGATGCCAATGTTACGATGTAATGCACCGACTCTGGGTAACTGGTGTTGGGGCATTACAAATCAACAATTCAAATCCTTCATAATAGTTAAAGAAAATATAAACTAAGTAGGTAATTTTTATTGGGAGTGTAAAAAAATGTGATTTTTTTGTGGGACACTAACCATGCATCAGAATGATGACCATGATATACTCTAACAATTCCTTTTAGGGTCATTACCACTGCATGCTTCTATTACAATACCATATCTACATGTTGTAACAAGGCATGAAACTATATCTAAGAAAACAAATTAATATCGACATTTAATTAAACAATAGAGTGTTTTCATATAAATAGGTATATCCTCAATGTTAGTTATAATGTTATGCTATAAAATTTATTTTTACTTAAATATTATTCCTATGATTTATGCTGACCTTCTTTCGATACCAATTGAAAATAACATAACACCAATATACCATGGATGGTGGATAATATTAAATTGGTGAAATATATAATTGATCAAATAAAAATAGAATTAGTAGTTTATAGTCTTTTTTTAGATAAAAACATGTATCTAACATTACATAGGAAATCATGACATAAAAAATATAGTATTCTACATCATCGAACTCAATCAAGCATTCATTCTTCATATCATTGGGATGGTTGTAAAATAAGGGTGATCTAATATTACCACTAATGATTATATATAATGGATTAAATCATCAATAATAATTCGTAGTCAATATGTCAAAGACAATAGCTAAAAAACATGACATTTAATCGATCACATGAGCATGAATAATAATAAGTTTATAAAAATGAAGAAAAAAATTCTATATAAATAATCACATGATCCTTAAACATATAATAGGATATTATTCAAAATAATTTAGTGGACATTAATAACCAATTTCATAATGATGGAATGAATAAAAAAACATCTAAATCTTACTGTTGATGCAATATTCCAATAGTGTTTAAACTATTATTATGTATACTCCAAAATCATATTTAATAATGCTATCAAAATGGTTGGAATAATAAGAACTACAAATTTATTATGGGGATATATAATTTTAGGCTTCATATGTTATATAAAATGTATTCAATTGATATATTAAAGGAATAATTAAAACAACGTAATCAACACACATTATTCCAAATTTTTTTTATAAGAAAAAATATCATAAGAACTAATATTATGATCCCTAGGTAAACTGTTCAGAAAAAATATATATAATGATTATGTGTGGATACATTATAAAATATCAAAAATATATAATAATATTATTGTTTTTGATCATGAAGAAAAACACCAATTAATGGGTTTTAAAACATTTGTGATCTAAATACAATTTTTATTTTGAAATATATTATAAATAATTGTAAATAACATTATATTAGTGATTTCTTTTTCGAATATAATCATAGAAAATTGAAATTTATTCTTATAGATATTTAATTTCTATGATGGAGGAAAAATTTTCTCAGGTTTTACTCATTAAAAAAGAGTGCTTTTATATTTTAGGTCAATTATCAAATGTACATATTTCATAAAAAGAAAATAGGAATCATTTTAATTTTGTTTTAATATTCAACCATTATTGAAAGTTATTTCTAAAAATAATATGATGATATTAAAAAATATAATTTTTTATAATTCATAATAATGGTAGAGGATATTTTTTATCTAGAGATAGTAATAATTTCATCATTTCTTGGATAATATTTTATCAATAATTTGAACATCCAATTTAAGAAAAATAAAAATATTATATTTTAAAATTATGTATAATTTGAGGGCACGAAACATAAATTTATTTATTATAAAATGAGTAAATAATACAATTTATTGAAAATTCATGCATTAAAATACCGATTAAAATGAGATTATGAAAATAACCATTTCAACTATGGTAACATTTCAATAAAAATCCACATTAAATAAATAACATTAAATTAAATATTAAATATTCTAAATATATATATATATATATCCTTATAATATATCAAATGAGATGTAGACACACCTAATTAAATAACAAATCTTTATAACGTAACACATATCCCAATGAATTTTTTTTATGTAGGTCCCTACCTATGGTCAAACATACTTCTTATTTGATCAAACCATCTGTCTAATAAATACAGGATTGTGATTCATCTAATAAAAAACCACACCAATATTAATAATTCTATATATGATTATCATATAATATTTTAACTCTTATATACTAAAACTTGTTATTAAAAAACTATTCTAATTGATAATTAATTCATATTTAATTTATGATTTTTTAGGTAGTTTTGAGCCATGTACATTGATCAAGATTAAATCATATAAAAATGTTTTTAAAGATATAAATATATAATATAATCCTTAAATATATTTATATTACTATCCATGAAAATAATAATTGAAAATTGTATTATATCTCTTCCCGGAGGTGGTATACACACATTTGAACCAGTGACATAATCATATTTAAATGGATTGAAAGGTAAATATATATATATATATGATATTAAAATTATATATTATTATTTATTTATTAAATATAATATTAATTAATGAGTTCCATTTTATTACTCATCAATGCAAATAGGTTAAAAAATGATATACACTGATATGTTCAGATGGTAGGTCATATAAACATAGAACATTTATTTATTATCTATATAAAAATATTTTTTTACCATAATCCTAAAAAAATTTAGTATGATAATGAAGATTAATGTATTATTTTAATATTTTTACAATACATTTATAAGAATTTTGTAATGTCATGACACGAGTACCACATTCTGGTGCCCTAACATGGTCGGTCGCATGAATGCAGGTGGCCTTCCCCTTTTTCCAGAGGTTTCTAACTAGTAGTGAGGGTTTAATATCAATCACATGGATACTATGAAATCACTAATAAAGAATAAAAATAGAGAAAATAATTATAATATCTAATTGATATCACAAAAAACTATACCAAACGTTTGTCATATAATATTGAAGACAAAGAATTATTTATCCAAAACTAACTGATAGATATGTCATGAAAAATGCATGTCATGTGTCAACAAGAAAAACAAAAAAATTAATAAAGACACTGACAGCTCCCTTGTGGGTCCCAAATCACGTTAGGTTCCCTTATCCTTGAGACATCCAAATTCATCCATGTATCAATGGGATCATACCCATTTGAAATCATAAAAACATGAAGCCAATTCGGGAACGGATCAGGTAGCACGATTAGGGTGTGAGATCAAATTACAAGGCCTATACGAAGACATTATAAATAACCATACAATTAATGAATGGTTATATAGTTTTATAAAGAATTAAATAGAAGGAATATGTAAAAAAGTTTTCATATATTCACTTATTATTTATTTAACAACATAAACACAGGAGTTCTTGAGGACACACAAACCTTCAATACTTGCATTATCCCATATTAAAGTACGAATCACAACACATGTTCAATTAAAATACTCATTCTCAGACATTTGACTTCACTATCCATTATAATTTAATTCATATCATCCACACATGGAACCATTTTAAAATAGTATAATTTTGGCCTAGAACTCCATGGTTAGGACCCCATGTATTTTTGAAGCATCATTCCTTATCCAGAAAAGGATTAATAAAAAATCACATAGGTGAGGTTTTAAATCATTATTCCATGTCCCACACACATTACATGATGAAATCAATTGATTCTAAAATTTAATGTTTATCACATCATGTGTATTTGAAGAATCAATCATGCCCCACAACCCATTTATTAACCAATTCTCATGGATAGTCCTAATTAAACTCTTTTTTATCACCATTTAACACCATGGAATACCATTACAATTTATGAAAATAGATAGGGTTCTTCAATTTAATCACATGGAATGATACGAACATCTCACTATCAAATGAGTTTTAATTTTGAATCAATACAACCCATTAACGCATTAAGGTTATGCCACCCATAATGAAATCCACATTGTATATTATTTCACGGTTAAAATAATTGAACAAATAAAACACCCAATATCCCATCATTTTTACAATCACAATATTATATTAATTTAAGAAGACCATAACCTCTATAATTATGTTAATGATTTTTAAAATTGAATACTGTATGGGTTTTTTAATCATGGATTCGCAAAATGGTGTATGTAAAAAAGAAAATGGGTTACCTTTTATAAGTGAGTGTATGGTAATTTGTGTAATTTTATCTTATGTTGTATTATTAAAAATTATTTTATTTTTCCAAACAGATCTAAATTTATATACTGTTAGATATTATGGGTATTATTATAAAAACTACCTTCTTATAAAACATAGAAAAGTGATTATAATTGAAACAAAGATGGATGATGATAATAACCATATATGATATAAATATAAACACCCTAAGGTGACAACCTCAGTGGAACGTAACAACACTAAAAATAATCATAGATCTATAAATTTGGCTCTCCCAACTTATAATTTTTAATCTTATATAGATACATCTGGAATATAGAATCTGTTAGTTGTAGGAAAATCACAAATTTTTCTCCCACTGAGGATGTAACTATATAAACTCTATATGAAACACATCAAGTTACTGTTCTCAACCATTGGAAACATCATATTTTAAATGAACGATTAACTCAAAATCATCTTAATCATTATTAAATATAACGAGGAAACATGATTATAAGAGATATGAGGATATATATCTATGATGAACACCATAGTATATCCATAAACATCATAGAACACCAAATGTGTTTTGATGAAATTCACAACAGAATATACTAAATATAGATTGTCTATGAAGATAATGATTTCATATGGTTGAATCTATAAAAATATGAAGTATCACCAATAGTGGTGCTACCATAGTACTATATCAAGGTATCTACATAATTCATACAAGTAATGTAAAACTATAACTACCTTTTTCAAATATATCAAAATTAAAAATATACTCAAATTATGTACCAAATACTATAATAGGTAATGCCACATGATGGACTTTATAGCTCCCTATAAAATATATCACCCATGTAGAAAATATGAAAAGTTCAACTTGAACACATTTTGGATCACCTGGTTCAAGAATCTCCTAATCATGTCGCTGACCAGAACCCACTCCAAAAACACTCTTCCCATTACTGTTTTATGTAGATAATTTCTGTGTAAATATTTTTATTTCCATATTTTGAAAAAATGATATTTAAAAATAATTTGTAAGATACTTTTATGTAAGAAAAAAAATGAGAAAAGGAGATAAAATGATAATAAAATAATTGGAAATATAATTCAATCATTAGAAAAATAGCCATTGAAGATGTTAAAAAGAAGTAAATTATGGGATCCTTCCCACATATAAGAGAAGATAGAAAAATTAAATTGAAGATTGTAAAACTAAATATGATGAATGTTTTAAATATATAAAATATAGGAGATAGTATTTCTGTTGACAAATATATACACATGATAAATAAATTGAGTCTAATATTGTATTAATGTTTTATAACCAAGAGCTTATACATAGTGATGTAATGATCCAACCATGAGCTAAACTGTTGTAATATCTGAGAGGTGTTTTCGATTCAACAGGGCTGGTGACATGCACCGTGGTAATCATAAGATATGATGTGAATAGTTTCTTCCAATAAAAAGAATAAACGTGGAAAAACAATTAAACTACAAATCCAAACTAAAATTGGTTTCCAAAACATTAAATCAATCACAATAAAACTAAAATAAGAAAATATATTTATGAAAAACAAAACTAGGCCTGGTACCCAAGATGTCTCTATGTGACCCCTAGGGTTACTCTACCATCCATACCAAACATAACCCAATGTCATAGAACCCATGATGGATCCTAAAACAGAAACTAAAAATTAGACAAAACAAAAGGTGTGAAAATTTAAAACAAAATTGGTATTCCATCATAAATATATTCCCACATCAAATACACTAAATAAATAAACTATTATTTTTTGATTTGAAAAAATTTACAATTATATATTTCCACTATTTTTATATTAATGTAAACAAATCACATCAAAAAACATGATCCTAAGGTTTTAAAATAAATCTCATTGTAATTAGGGGAAGATGGAAAAATTATGAAATGATAATTTTATCCATAACATTGAATAATGGTAAATACAAGAACATTCAAAGCTCATATATTGAAAACATTTTAACAGAACATATATACACCTTTTTTCAAAAAATACAACAAAATCATGTACATGAACTAAAATTGTACACACCGATTACAATGGAACTAACAATATTAAAATCTAAGAAACGTGATAATACAAATTCACATAGAGTAGAACCAAAACATACTATACATGTGACTCATCATAAAGTAATTACCTACTTGATGACATCATAATTCCCAACCACCCAATCATATACCAATCTGGCCTGACCATGGGGTCCAATCCCATAACTACAACATCAAAAATTCCCTCTGATATGGGCCAAGTCACATTACATAATCTAAATAAATTCAACAATCTTTTTTATCTATCCTCAAAAAATGATAGGTTCCCATTATCTGTTCAACAATGGGTGTTCTACTCCTTTGAACCCAAAAGACATATACATACGCCATCATACACATCACAAAAATCAAGACCACCCCGACCACCTCATGGGTTGTCTCTAATCATACAATATTTATTACACGATAACGGTCACATACCGATGGCTATCCAATATCATCATCAAACAAAAATATATTTTACCAAACATAATAGGGGTATTACAAATAAAAATTGGAAAATTCCAAATTTTCTTCACTACATTTCCACATAATAATCATTTCCATAATGTAACCATAACAATCCATTTTCAAAACCAAACACACCCTTATAATCCCATTAAAATATACAACCATCCATTTATGTCTAAAACTTATTCTAAATATATAAATTAGAATTTGGAGAGTATTATTACACATTGAAAACCAAAACATGCTTTGATAGATCACAACCCACTTCAAAAAGCCATCCAAGAAATTACTCATACACTAGGCATGCAATATTTTAAAAATTGGTTTGTATTTAACACCAAATGAAGAAAAAAAACCAATTATCATGCCATTAATTTATTAATGTGTCTAAAACAAGTTATAAACATTATAAACCTTGCGTGAAATCTAATAAATAATTTTTTAAAACATGCTACATGCACATTTGTAACAAAATAACACTACAAATTTAAAAAATGTTGACAAATGAATTTTATTTCACATAACAATTTATTATAAAACATATAGATCCCTATTTTACTATCAAAGATTGAGTTCCCACCATGTAATCAATTATATCATAAATTTCAAATTAATTTGAAATGTGATCCTAACTCAAATGATGAAAAATATAAGGAAGCCAGTGTGAAACAACAGTCGCACCTCAACTGCACCCATGGGAAGCTAAATCATACCTAAAATATGATGATTGAATCCAAAATTTCATGATTATACCATAAAAATGTATCCCTTTAATATAGGTTTGGTAAAAACAAAAAACCCCATAAATGGAGAAACCCATTTTTAGAGGATAAGGGGGAGAAACTCATCAGAGGAGGGATGGCGCTAGAGGAGGATGGTTTCCGCGAGGTTGGATGCTAGGGAGGGGGGGAGACAGTGGAAAAGAGGGTGGTGCTAGTTGGGTCATGAAGAAGAGAGGAGGCCAACACATGCATGATGGTGCATGATGGGGAAGCATCTATGTGATGGGTGATTCATGTCGAATAACAGGATGTGAGGCCGCGATAAGGGATCCAAACAGCAGGGGGTCACACACACCAAATAGGGAGGAGAGGAAGGAGGGGGAGCGTGTGATGATGGGGGTATAGTCTCAAGGGAGGGTTGGAGGAAAATGTTGGAAGACCTTTAGGGTTCTAAATAAACATTTAATTATAATAATAATAATAATAATTACATAACAACAATTATTATAATAGTTTTAATAAACATACTAATAATAATTATAATAATAACATATTCGTAATAATAATAATAATTTTAATAATAATATTATTATTATTATTTATAATAATCAACATTTAATTTTTAATAATAATATTATTTTCACTATTACTATTACTATTATCAAAACACTCATTTAACATTATTCCACATTTACTATTTTTATCTTATTATATTTTAGTTTTTATTTTAATTTCATCTAATTTATTTATTTTAAATAAGAGGAAATTGGATGTTCACCCCAAATGGATAAATCGATTATGAATGCACTATGTTGTAGAGTTTGTCTATTCAAGATGTAGTCCCATGTGTACCTGGGCTGACCACATGGTTTTTTCTAATCCTGTGGTGGTCGCCCAACAAACTATACCCCACCAATAATCCCAAACAAGAAAAATTTAAACATGGAATCAAACCTAAACCTCGACCAAAAGAACCAAAACCCAGAATGGAATTAAAATAATATAGGATGTAATGTTGGGGTGCAAAAATTCTCCATGTCATAAGCATTTCTTCCCCTGTATGGCCACAAAAAGGATTAACCCATTAACTATCACTGATATTCCATCATTGTTTAAGGATATCCCCAACGAATGGGAAATAGGATGGGGGGATATCACTATCAATAAATAATGATACACACAAAATATAATAAAGAGACCTAGAATAAAATGCTTTCTATGTTTCACCTTCCAACATTTGTTTGGACACCATTAGTTTATCGATCATATGAATGAAAATATCACACTAAAATCCAACCAATTAAACCGAAACACCTCAAAAAATACCAAATGAAACCCATACCAGTTGACTAAATTTGGAAATCAAAATCATGCCATATCTTGAGTATAAAAAATATGTCATGTAAACTTTTAAAATCTTACGTTAATGAAATATTTGGGCTTTCTCCGTGGAAAATATAAACTCAAAAGAGGATATTGAGGTTAGATAGCCAAAAAAATAGACTATCTACCACTCATATGACTCCCAAAATGAAGTCAATGTATTGGTAGTGGAAAGATTAAATGCAATCCCCTATATTATTAACAACATCTACTTGAGATGTATCATAAATCCCAATAGGGGGTGAGGCCTAAACAAACTCCACACCATCATAATTAGGCCAACATAAAATCACTTCTATGGTAACTATGTTAGACCCACTATGGGCCTCCACAAAATATGAAATGTCTTGCTTAAATGATTAAAAAATAATGACATGGAGATCCTAATGTAGTATACATTAGTGCATCCCATAAAACAAATATCCCATTTTAAGGGAACATTTTAATTTAACCCCAAACCAAAGAGAAGAAAATATGTGGCTGACCACTCCCATGAGAATTTTCAGCCTCATATGATCCTAACCAAAACAAAAATCGAGACTGATATATAATGTAGTTCATACATGGATAGACAACACAAAGATTAGCATCCATAGGAGTACATACACAAAGTATCAGGAAAACAATATATCCACACATCTGTATAACTATGGTGGAACTCTTTCACCCACATGACATGTAATAGATATATTGGGCCCCCATGTTCCATTCCACCAAGTGGGACCATTTTGTATGATGCATCTATGTAGATAGATTAAACTAATTAATCCTCCCACATAGAATACACACACTATAAAAGGATAATTTTCACCCATGGGTGTTCTTGAATACATTCCAAATTCAATATGGGACCTATGTTTAGTACTATAATTTTTGATGCATCTCCAGCCTCACATTCAGGCATTAGAAGCCCCAGATCACAACATTGGAATCATAATTTTAGAATCACACATCCATTAAAATGTACATTTATAAATTTTTGAAACATATATTCTTATAATCAAAATAGAAATATAATCCCTAAATTTCACTAGATACATATATTTTATTCAAGTAACATTATAGTGGGAAAAATCAAAATGTGTCCAAAACAACAACCTACTCTAGTGAATGGGATGGGTTGACCATTGAACAATTGTCCTTGTCTACTAGACATATCTTGGATATTACCCAACAGAATCACTACAAGTGACCCAAGCATCTGATGGTGTGGAATCATCTTGGAGCACTCAAGAATAATGTTCTTTTACTACCATGATTTGCACAATAATTACAAATCACCTTAATGTGACCTTAAAAAATTCAAGATAGGAATGGAGGCCTATTAATTACCCTATTATCACCACCAACATGGGGTATCTTATCATTATTCTGACCAAAATCCTCTTAACCACTACCCAAAATTTGAGAACGATTTTCTATCAAAATCCCTCATACCAACTGTTATTCAGAATGAATAGATTGGCTCACCACATCATAGAAAGTGGTTATGTTGAGCTCTTATACATTCGAATGTTCTTTAGGACAAGTCCCAAATCCCAAAGGTTGATCCATCCGAAGATCTTTTTCAACATACCATTGTTCATAAAAAATTAGTTCCATGATGCGATAATAGAATTCTAACGTTGATCCAACAACCCGATTATGAATTGAAATTCCACCCTCTTTCTCGCCATTTTATTCTTAGAAATGTATTATTAGATGAATGAAGACATGAAGAACTCAGAGGTATGATCTTTCACAAGCATGATTCAATAAAATTACTTCCATAATTTTAATGTTACACCTTATAACCTATATCAACCAAAATTTATACATTAATTTCTCATAAAATACAATGAAACTGATGTCTTTCACGATATTCTACATCAACCCCTCCAATTCGAGAGGATAAACATGACCATAAAAGATGGTATGATTAAATTTCGAAAATTCATGAATTAATTCTATGAATTGATCAATTTGAGTGTTTTCTAAATTTTTACATATTGAAGATGCAAGATGATAATCCATCAGATCATTATAGGGGAATACACAAACCACACATCTATATGATAATATAATTTTATAATTTCCATTAAAAGAACATTAAAAAAATAAAAAATCGTAATGGATTTAGTACCCATTAGTGGTATTCAAACGATCCTCACACCTGCACATCAATATTCCATTCATAGAACCCATCCACATTGTGCATTCTTCCATGAATTTGGTCACTCATGGAAATAGAAATGGATAGTAAAAACATTTATACCTTCTAGAAAAAAACATTCAAAAAATTTCATTACAATTCTTATTACTCAAAAGCCTTTATTTCATCAACACCTATTTGAGTAAAATTAATTTTTTTCATTTAAAACATGTTTCCAAAAAAAAATTCAAACATTTATTTTCTATTTCTCAATAAACTAACTATTGATTAATAACATTTTTTTTATAATTAAATCAATTCTTATTAAATCATTCCTATCTAACAACAAAACCATTTCATGAGAATCTTCCATTCAAAATCCTCATTCAAAATCATTTAAAAAACTCTATTTTTCACCCTCTAAACAAATTCACTATAATTTTAAATTTATATTTTTACAATTCCAATGAAAGACTTTTGAAAACAGTTTTATTATCAAAAACAAAAACTAACCACAAAAAAAAACTAATATATGTGGGGTTTTTGAAATATAGTTTGAAATCCTAAAATAGACACAACACTATCATTGAGAGAATTATTGGGTAATTCCCCAACCTCTTCATATATTGATTGGACTTGAGAACTCAAGGATTCCACATTCCCAACCCCATTTTATTTTCCAACTAGAAAAAATTTCACAATAATCAATTGACACCATCAAACTCGAATATCCAATGGTATCTGGAGGCTCTAAATGAGAAAGGGTGGATTATGCCCTTTCTATTCCCACACCTTGAGCCTTTAAATCCTACTACTTCTACCATGAACCCCCCAAGTAGCAATGTGAGATCTAAAAAGAATGTTCCACTTATTAGATGACTTGAACCGATTCTATGTTTTCACAAACCATCTCAGGTCATCACTAAATTGGCCACTGAAGACGATTTGTGGCAATGCATAAGAGGTATTCCTGATCCTCCCGGTCTAGCGATAATTTCCATGGTTATCAGAATAGTAAATAGTAATGGATTTTCCTAATGAAATGAACAACAAAATCAAAAATATTAAACTGAAAAACCAAACTAAAATTGTATTCCCAATCTTTACATCACCCACATTACAACTCTGAGTAAAAAAAACTATACGAGAAATACCATACCGAACCTGACAACCAGGGCATCTCGATGTGACAATGAGTGACACTCATCTATCCATACCAATCATAATTCAAGGAAATAAAACACATGATGAAACCTAATGAAAAAACTATATACAAAAGAAAACTATATGACTGTTTATTTAGAACTCACAAGGTAGGACTAAATAATTATATTCCATACCCAAGTGAATTAAATAATGGAAAATTGATATTTAGTTTATAAATATGATATAAAAATATAGTTTTTATAGTATATATTTTAATTACGATATAAAAATTTATTTTTATCTAAAATTTATATAGGTGAGTATTACATGTATAAGAGGTTGGATTAAACAAAATATGTATCATATAAATGTCAATAGACCATACCAATTCATCAATTAAAAAATAACTGAACCAACCAGCACCTACTAGGTTAACTAACAAATTGCCTCTCCATAACACAATCATGGCATATCAAATAAAATATAAAAATTTCATTTAAAACTATAATAAAAGGATCAATTCAAAAATTTAATCATTGATTTTATTCACCAATTTCCACCAATCAGATGTATTGAGATCAGTACCCTATATAAAAAATATATGACATGAATCATCTCATAAATCATCATTCCCTAATATAGAAAAGGGAAAAAATCTGATTCTATAATTAGTAAATAGTTACAGGTACACATCTATATATATCAAGGTATGTTGACATGAATATGAATGAAATAATCCTCATTCTTATTCCTCACATATATTACCTAATCATTTTACAAATATCACAATACCACCATTAATTGTGAGATATCATTAACATGTAGAATAATAATCGCATATCATTCACCTAGAATGAATCATACACTTTATGTACCAACTCTATCAAGTTACAATCATTATGGTATAAAAGTAAATAGGTTATAATTACCCATTAACCCTCATATATGTCGATATATGATTAAATTCTAGGATACATGGGAATTTAGGGACAATTAATGTTATCCGACTTGGGTGGCATTTATATGAAATCAGAATAAAATAAATTAGATATTTATATATATATTGTAACACCAAAATATTTTACTATATATCTCTCATTGATATAAATATAATGTGTTCGATATATTTTTTAACAGCAAACAACTAACTGAAACAATTAGTAAAATTTGAGTTTAATATTAATATTAAAATAATAAGAATAGTAAAAAATCAAAAAATTAAAAATATATCATTAAAAAATATTTATATTTTTAGTACATATTATAAATAAGATTAATATGGAAAAAGATTTATCTTTAACAAATTACTGTTGTATATGTGTTGTATATTTTGGTCTAATAATTTTTTTTTTTGAAAAAATAAATTTACATAAAATAATATATTATCATTATAAAAATTATATATTTATTATAAATAATATTTGTATTTCTTAACTACCTTAATTTTTAAACAAATAGTTTTCCTTATATTTTACAGTTACAATTATATTACGTCCAAAATTATTTACAAATCAATATTCTTTTGGATTTTATGAAATAAATAATTTTTCCTAAATAATGAAAATATTAATTTTTGTGAATGTAATTGTATTTATGTATTAAATAATAATTATTTTGAACATAAATACCTAAAAATTATTATTCATAATAATATATTTATTTATGGAGAGATATGATTCAGTATAATTTACTAGGTTTAATTTATAAAGGTAAGTGGAACATTTTAAAATGAATGTAACATGTTTTAGAAGAAAACTATATTTAGCATTTGAATAATAAGTATATATTTGAAATTTGAAATTATATTTTTAATATCTTTTAAAGTAACATCATTGAATTTTATTAATAATAATACAATTAGTTTCATTATGGTGATCATAGTTAATAAATTTTTCATAAAAATTTCATTAATGGTAAAAATAACTTTATAAAAAATATTTTTCATATTGCATGAGCTACTATTTAAATTATTTCAAATAGATTTTAATATTATACTTGATACATGGATTAAATAGGGTCAATATGTATGCCCAAATTATTTAATAAGGCCTCATTTATGTTTTGGAATTAAATTTATATTATGTAGAAAAATTTTAATTTCCACAATAAAAAAGGGTAAAAATTAATGATCTAATAGTAAAATATATGAAAAACTGTTTAAAATGTAATTGAAAATGAATGTTTTAGAGATATTGTATCCTAAGTCATCCCCAAAACCATTTTTCCATTTCGGTGTCACATCCCACGTGAATAATGTGGTTTATTTAATTATAAATTAATATAATTAAAAATATAATTGTCTCTTATTGAAAAAGAATCTATGAACCACCATTATTATAAAACCATTATAAAATCAATATTTGTAAAAAATAATTTAATACATTCCAATAAAATATTATATCATGTAACATTTTTTGAGGTTCAAACCTTTTGAAAGGACATATTTCTGGGATTTCAGAAGAGAAGGCGTTTATTGAATTATTAGGTTCTATAGTGAAGAACAGGTTAATAAAACTATTTCAATAGGTAGTCTAAGGAGGAGATAGCTATTGAGACATAACAGAATCTAGAACTATGTTATGTTGGGTTCCACATAAGATATTTTTTTCTCTATCCATGTAGGAGATGTATAATGCATAATGGCCCATTGGAGGAGTTTGCTGTTACTGTAATTTTGGTGTGTGGAAACAACATTGGGATGGAGGCTATGATGTGAAGTCTCATTGAGATTTTTTGTGATATTACTGATTTCATCATGACATTGGCTTATAGATCCTGTTATATTGGGGATTCATATGTGTAATTTTTTCTATTGTTATTTCATTTTGGGGGTAGTTATACCATGGGTATGGGCACTGTTATAGATCCATCAATGGGTTTTGGGTCCTATGGTATAATGGGTTTGGCTATGTCTTAACCCAATTGTTGTTATTAGAGGTCTATGATGTAGTTTCCAAGGATAAATCCTTATTTTCACATAATATTATCTAATTTTATTCGAGGAAACATTTTCAGTTCATAGAAAAATTACATGAATACTTCTAATGTGGTGTCTTCCCTTACATTGTTCCTTTGTCCTCTTTATTTTTGTAGTCAATTATTATGGTGAAGAGGTCTTCACAGAAGTTTGGTGTTTTTTACACTTGGTATAAATTCTAAATTACCCTCAAACACTATCATTTTCCCATATTATTATTTCATTTATTATGTGAGACATGTGTGTCCAAAATAGGTCTTTTATCCCCCCATTAGTGGATTTCAACCCCATCCTTGGAGATCAATCTAGTATTTCTTCAGTAAATATCTATTTTCTTTCTCTTATTTTCAATATATTCTGAACCTATTAATGGATTTATTAAGGGGAAATCATTTTTTGTGAAATTTTTATAATATAGTTTAGTGTTTTCTATGTTCCAGACTATTAGGGACATTCTCATCAATTATGGTCATCTGTGGGGGACATCTTCTTATTTCAATCTTCTATACTGTTGCATGAATTACCAGTTGAAGTCGGTGATAATTATTTTTATCGTTAATTTTATCATAAGGGATATGTTATGATATTATTATCTTATGGAATGATATTATGAAATAGTATAATAAATTTAAAAAATTTGATTAATTTAAATTTAATGTTAAGGGGTTGACTCACCTAGCATTACCTGTTTAAAAATTTTAGATATTGATTTTATAAGTGCATAATTCCATCCTAAAAATCATATTTAATGAATGGGTTTTTTGTTCTAGGATTGATATGTTTTAGAACCCTATTTTGTGTGATTATTGGATATCACATTACATGGAAATTTATAAAATTTGTACTCAACTAATTAATTGGTCTCAGATGGGTTATATTTATATTGTGATAATTCCACATAAATTAATTGTTAAAGTGATGAAAATACCCTAACTAATTATGACATTGTGATGAATTAATGATATAAAATGTGTTTTGATGTGTGGATGTGTTACGGAGTTGGATGAAATAATATGAGATGGTGATGTATTGGTGTTATGTAATGTGGTTATGGATGTGAATTTTAGGTGATGTAGGTTTATTGAATGAGGTAGATATTTTTGTGTTGGTTATTTTGTTTTAACATCAAATTTATTATTGCAATAAGTTAAATTTTATTTTCAAAATTTCTAATTCATAGGTTGAAATAGATAATTAATATTGAATTAAATTGGGAAGTGTGGATTAGATGTCTGTTCATTAAAATGATTTAAAATAAATAAAATAACGGAATTAATGGGATGGATAATGAATGATGTTAATGAATAAAAATGGTTATTAAATTGAAATAAATAAACTGAATGGACTTGTTATTAAATTTTAAGAGTGGCTTGTTACTTGGGGGTTTCTTATGCGTTGTTGTTTATTTATAGATGTTAATGTTAGTGGTAGATGTAAATAGATTTTTTGGTTATGTGGTGAATTGGGATAGTAATTTTTTAACCCCTAGGATCGGATTATTTTGGGATTATTATATATACACAATATATTTTGGTGTTATTTCTATATGTACCCCACCCATGTCATGAAAAATGTGTCAACAAACTAAATTTTTTGGGGGGTCTTTTCCAACAACCTGAATGTACGGATGTATGGATTATTTTCCTCTCTTTCCTATATCATTCTAAATAGTTGATTATGTTCTTTGTTTATGAAGGTCAGAAGTCATAATTTCAGTGGTCATGGTTGTTTGGTGAAATGGTTATGTCACTATAGTGTGGTTCGTGCATAGTGGGAGGAGGGAATGATGTTGATGTCCATCAAGTTCATGATTCCCCACAACTCTGGTTATAGATGTGGATGTGATTTGATTTACATGGTGGATTGAGATTGATGTGAGGTGTGGACCAGTTTCACATGGGTTCCATAGAATTATATTATTTCTCAAATGTCTCCAAGAGAGATTTAATGTGATGGGATGTGATATACACAAAAATGGAGTCCATAGACATACAACGATGAGTAATGAGAGTGTAAAACCACCGGGAAAGTGGTGTATATTACACTTTTAAAAATATTCCCTTTATTATTTTATTATACAAGGATTAATTATTTTTTGACTATGCCTTTGTGTGAATGGGATTTTCTAGTTAATAAGTATAGGTGTTTCCGGTTCCACACTTTCCTCACAGTAGCATTAATATGCTCTTTCTCACTTTTAGAGATGATAATTTGGGCATTATCCTACTGGATATACAATTATCATAATTATACTTATATGAAAACTATTACATTGTTTCATGTCGGATATAAAAGACTATGTTGGACATCTATTTCTTGAGCATTGGATATGATTATATGTCACTCCCTTTACTGTTCTTATTGGTACTTTATTAATATTTTATCTTTATATGAATAATTTTAAATGAATTTTGGGATAGATTTAGTTTAATTTATAATTTTTATATCATGGATTTGATTTATTAATGATACCAATCTCCCAATAATATTTTTATAGGTGGCAGTGCAACCTATTTTTATAATTTTATACCTTCAGTGATAGTGGCTAAGTCAGGTCCCAATGGTGGTGGTACTCAGGGGGGTCATGATCACATTTTGTTCAGTACTGACCCAGGTGGGTCATCACCGAAGAGGGGTACGCTATAGGGTGGTATGAGAACTATGGTTGGTGTATGAGATATTGTTCAGAGTTATGTACAATGAGGTTTCCATGGTTTTTAGTGGAAACAATGTTATTGAATCTCGGTGAATTATTTAGAATCATATTTTCCACTAAAAAACATGGTGTTATGGACCTCATGTCTCAATTGATGGACTCATGGAAAACAAATGACTAACTGAAGTTTCCCAACGTGCTCGTAAGTGATCTAGGAGAGGCACATACATCTTTATTGACCTATTATATTGTCTAAATTCGGTGGTTTGTGTAAGTTACAAATAAATTAAATTAATATCAATGTAATTTTATACTACTAGTATTATAATCTATGGGATTCCCATTTTTTACAGGTCATTTTCATCATATGTTTGTGGTTTATAGAGTGTAGGTTTAGTCAGATGATAAATTTGATTATTGGTGGATTGACCTGGTACTTGATGACAAGGCATATAAGAGATAATTTAATTTCTTGTAGTGGTATAGTTTTGGGATGTATAAGGGTGGTATTTTCGATCATGATATAGAGAGATGGTAGTAGGATAATGATATCACCTTCAGTTATTTTTAGTCCTGGGTTGAGTGTTGGCTATAACGAGAAATCATTCAATAGAGAGTAATTGAAAATTATGGTTTGTCGTTGTATCATAGAGAGTGAAAGGAGGAATATGTTTTTGTTTTGAATACATTTTTTATGGATTTAAAATTTTAGTTACTTTAATCCACCATGATGGTAGTTATGATTTTGGATATTCTATCTCTTAAATAGGAGAGTATATCTTGATTCCATATTGTGATATTGTTTATAGACCTTCTGGGAATCACCAGAAATATTTTTCATAATGTGGAGTCCTGTTATAGGTTTCATTGTAAGAAATGTCATCCTTTAATCCTATTTTTAGTATCTCATTTAATTATTCCAACATTGTAGGGTGTTTAGAATATATAATAGGTGATGGAGTGGATGCAATACCATGGATGATTATTGTGAGAGATAAACAATTAGAGTTACCTGAGTATGAGTGTTTTCATTAACAAGTTTCAAGAATTGGGTCCATCGATGTTACAACATTTTGGGATCCGATCAGAGAAAAGTAATTTATAAATATGTTGGGATATTAATTTTAATACCATTATTAGGGGAATTGGTCTTGTGCAATTATATTATGGTGTCCATGACCATTTTTATTATCAATTATCCTTGATTCTATTAACTCATTATGGTGGTGGTGGCCAGCTTTCACATCATCCCCTATAGCATCCACCAATGAGGTTGTTTCAGTTGTTTGGATGTAGGATAATGATCCCATGGGAACTATTTTGGTGGGTAAAGGAAAATATTATAATGTTCCTCATCTTTGAGTCCACATCCAAAGAATGGTTTTATAGGTTCCTTGTCCATAGTTTGGGAGTTACAGAGGCACACCGTCCTATAGGAAAAAACCTAGGAGTATGATATGCATTTTAATTCCCAATAACCAATCTTATTTAGAATTTTTATTTATCTATTTTTTATTCATGAGGTGGTGGTTGTATGATAGTGTTTTATGAGATATGATTTTTTCATAATGATGTGTTTTGTGATTAAACATCACCAATATAAAGAGGGGAAAACCTAAATTATAATCATGAATATTTTTTATTTTAAATGATTAAAACAATGTTAAGAGTCAGGGATACACAAATATGATAATATATTATCTTGGGATATATAATTCCATGATATTCATGCTTCGTTCACTATTGTGTAGTGTTTATAAGGATAATTGGCTTTAAATTTTTGGTTTATGAGATAGTAGTGCAAGTGGTTAATTGTATGGGAGTACATTTTTGGATTGTATGACATGGTGTGATATAATTACTGGATGAGGAGGATGGAAAAATCAGGTGATTGTGTGGATTTTTGAAATTTTTGGACAATGTTATTAGTTGTTCTTCATGTGTATTGTTGGTTTTAATGTTTAGTTTCTTCATGATTTGTGAGGGGTTTTTTTGGGATGAATGTTTGGGTCTTATCTCTTATTCCTTTCTAGGATGGTTTCAATTCATGAAGATGTGAATAATTTGAGAGGAATTGGATTTAATCGTCAAGACCATTGATCCCACAACATTGTTAGAATGATGGTGTATGTGGAGTCGGGTGGAACATCGGTGGATCCAAAAGGAAAATTGGTGGAGATCGATATATTAAATCAGCAAATAAGGCTTCTTTAACACGGAGGATACTGGTTCACCATAATGATGGATACAACATTGATAGGAATACATTTTCACATTCTATTATGTTATAAATCCATATAAGTGATGGATATGACATACTATCTCAAAGGATATGATTGTTCATACTTCTGTTTTAGGGGGTAGTTGTAGGGTATTGATAGTGGATTCACCATAGATTCTCAAGTTGGGTTTTTAGTTCTTCTAATAATTTCATCATAGATATCAAATGTAGTCCTAACTATAGGATAAATAAGTAAATATCACAGTTTGTTAGTCATTTCATTTTGGTGGTCAGTAAGACATGAGGGATGGGCTATGAAAAATCCACGATCATGAATATCTTGTTCTATATCATTAAAATTTTCACTATTATTTAGTTGCATTCATGTTTTCGGTGGTATTTAGTGTAGTTTCATTTGATGTAATGTTGTCTAATCCCCATTAATTAGATATAAATTTTTTATATAACACCATTTATTAGAGTTTCCATTGAAAATCACACAGATAATTTACTCTCTTACAATGAACTATAGTCATCCCAATTTTTTGTAGTCGAGAAGCATTGTGAAGAGGGTTGTTCCATGATATGACATTTTCCAAATTCATTATAAATTAAAAAATTCCTCAAACCCTGTTATTATCCAAAAAATTATATCATTTCATAGGAAACCCAATTTCTTCCAAAGGAGGTCTCTCAGTGAACTTTTTTCAACATTCAATGATAACTATAGAGGATCAATCCATAGTTCTTGTTGGTATGTCTCACATTTTTACACATAGTTTATTCCTATTAATAGCACGACGAAGGTTGTTCTGAGGATAAATCAATGTTTTATGGTTTTTTAACAACAGAGTGATGTGGTTGTTGTGTTCTATTACTGTATAGATTATCTTATTTAATTTTTTAATTCGTGGTGGTCTTACTCTTGTTTCAACATTGTGTAGCAGTTTTGGAATCTCTATTTATGGTATGTGATCATTAGTTTATAATTTTTTTATATCAAGATAGATGGTTTATTATCTTGTTATCCGTTTGTAATACGGTATGAATCAGAAAAATAAATATAAAAAATATTAAAAATTTAAATTTAAGTGTAATGATATTAATATCATTGTATTACATCTTTTATATTATTTGATATTGATTTTTATCAGCTTTAAGCGTTATTGAAATTCATGGATAATGGGGGAATTTTATGTGTTTTAGTTGATTTATTATGAAACCCTTGTTTGTGTGATTTTATGATTTAATCATAGATGAGAATTAAAAAACACTAACATTTGGAGAAGGAATTTGTTGCATACAGAAAATATTTTTTTTGAGAATTCCCAAGAAATAAGAAGTAAAAGTGATGAAAAACACCTTATTAAATAGGATATGGTCATGTGTGAATGATATAAATAGTTTTTTGATGTGTAGTTGGTTTTTTTGGATAATTTTTAATGATGTGCGATGGTGATGTTTGGTTTTACCATATAGAAATGATGTTTTTTATGGAATGGGGTAGTGATATGATAAATTGTTGTTGCAGTACATGGATATTATGATATTGAAAGAAGTATTTGATTTGAAAGGGTTTTGTTGTGGTATATTTGTAATAATGAATATGGTAGTTTATGTATATTATGACTGATTCACAAGTAATAATGAAATAACTTAAATTTTATTGATGAAAATGTGAGGTAATGTGATGAAATTGATAAAGAATATTGAATTAATTTCATGTGTGTCATAGATTGCAGATGATTAAGGTGAATAAAAAGGTTTAAAATAATAAAATATATATGTTGTAAAATTAATAGTGTTGATAAATAAGATGGGATAATATTTGGATATCAACAAATTTATATGAATTTACAAAAAATGTGGAATTTTTTTAGTGGATTTTTTTTTCTAGTGTGGTGTTGTGCATTTATTAGTGTAGAAATAATAGTTGACCATCTGAGGTTTCATGGTGATGTTGATTATTATAGTAGTTCTTTTTTATGAACTCATTTTTTGTTTTTCTGTGGATTTTTATATAATAATTCATTTTATTTTGATTTATATAATAACCCCACTAATATTCAGAATCATGTATTGACTACGAAATGTTTTTGGGTGTTCCTTCTAACATCCCAATGGTTAGGAAGGATTGTTTGCTACCAACATTTCCTGGTTCTGTATTCTAAAAAAAATTGATTTTCCTGAGCTACGAAGGACATATGTAAGAAGTGAATCAGTGGTGGTAGTTTGATTAGACGATTATGTAGTTATTGTTGGTGTCGTGTATGGTGCAATGATGGAACGAGGTCAATTTCCTTCATATTAATAGTACCCAAATAATATTGTTTTTATAGTAGATTTTATTTAGTGTACTAGGTTCATTTGAGAGATATGTGATATGATTTCTAGTTGCACACAAGGTTGTTATAATGATTAGATGGACCAGATGTCATCAGATGAGATATCATGTGATTGGATGTGTTATATAGAAGATATGAGAGCACTGGTTCATACGTCTTTGGGGTGGGAAAGCCTAAAACATGTAAGAAAGCAATAAAATTTACCCTTTTATCAATTTTATTATTATTATTTTATTATACACGGATGAATTATATTGTTATCATGCCTTGGTGGGGTTATGACTGGAATGTTGACCTTTTTAGGTTTGTAACATCCATGATTTTTATGGGAAATGTTTTGTTGTTATATACATCATCAAAGGAAACTTTCACTACACAAAACACTAGATTGGATTTCTTTACATGCAATTGTGACCTTCCTCGATAGCTTGCGTCGTACGCGATACCGAGTTTCACTTAACAACGATATACTGTTAAAATATTATTAAAACTAGCCGTTATGAATAGTAATATCCACTTTTTGAAATTTTATAAATTTTACCTTTCAAAATGGACTTCATTTTTTGATTCGGAATATCTAAATTATCCTAGGGTGAAATTTTGGAATTTGTCTAAAAACATTCAATTTTTGATAAATTGTAAAAACACTGGGTTACTATTTAAAAACCGACTTTTTATTTAAATAATTATTTATTTTATTTAAATTTATTTTAGGTAAAAATTGATACATAATACCTATATACGTTCAAAGTAATTCATTTGAGTCATTTTATAATAATTCTAGATATATAAAATTTTTATTGAACTTTTCACCTTCTTTTACCCACCTCCTAGGAGAAGTTGCAAATTTACATAAAACATAATTTTACCGCATCTGTGAGTGGAATTTATAAATTCATTGAGACACAGTTAATATCAAGGACTAAAATGTGGTTCAATGAGATGAAAATAATTTTTGGTGACTAGTAACTTTTTTACTTCTTTTTACCACGGTTTAAAGTAAATACAGTAATTAAGGGTAAAAATGATATTATTTATACCCTAACACATGTAAAAATTATATAGTAAAAGTTTAATTCGACCAAAACAACCTTAGTTATAAAATATAACCATTTAGGACCACATGGATTAGATTAGGACATTTCTTATTAAATAATTTAAAGAAGGGTTAAAATAGTTAAAATCAACGTTTAATAAATAAATCATTTTTAATATAGGATTATACATAAGATAAATTCGACTATAAATTGTCATTAGAAATATTAAAAGATTACCTACATAATTATATTTTATTTATAATTTTTATAGATTAAATCATTTAATTTATTTATGACATAATGATGATGCAGTAATTATCTTATTAATGAAATATTGACACAATTGATGTTATAAATACCCAAATAAATGGAATTTGAGACTATTTATGAATTAAAATAATTTTATGTGTTAATATAACATTTTAGTAGTGATTTAATTAACTGTTTTCTAACTAATCATTCTGTTATGATTTTAAAAAAAATACAAGATAGTGTCAAAATTGACATAAAATAGTTTTTAAAATAAATATTATATTATTAATTGTTATATTATTCCTAAAATTATAAGGCTCGACCAAATGACTTATATATGGTTATATATATTAATAATAAACAACTTCAGGTTCTTTTTGCTTGTTATCGTAATTTTATTAACCTTATATTGTAAGAAAACAAGAAGACACGGTAAAAGTAAAATTATTTATCTTATTGTTAAATCTAAATGATAAGGTAAAATAAAAACATAAACTTGTCTAAATTATATTGGTTGATAGTATTTCGACCCATCCCACCTTATATTCAAAATAAATAAATTTTGAGCTATTAAAAACTGAGTATGACTTTATAATATAATAATATTTTTAGTTTTTCCAAAGGTGCCCCTCTCGTCCCTTTTTTAAAGGGAACATCATCCCTCTCCTACTAACATCACATTGACCCTTAATGATCTTCCAACCCCTTCCAATTTAACTTCTCCACTTCCCTAGAAACAACTTAGAGGTCCTGGTCTTCTTCAAAGACCATATTTAGTGCCCTAAGAGGAGGTCAAGAAGGGGCTCTTCAAATAAGAGGTAATGTCCGTTACTGATTCTTTCAACTTTTTTTTTTCTTTAATTCCTCTTCTTTAGTTGTTTCACTATTAAGTAATAACATAGGTATCACTCATATACATATATGTTATTATAATTATGAAACAACCATATTTCATCATCTATCCATCCTACGGAAAACGAAATCATCGTGCGTGCATACGTACGAAATAGTGTCTCCACGCCGCGGTGTAATCTATTTCCCCCCACCACCTTAGTTGGATGGGTATAATGGTGCAAATAATAACTATATATGATTATTGTAAATTTATATTGATTCATAAATAGTATACTTACACTCGAATATAATTTCACAATCATGGTAATGATATCATCGATCGTGCGTACGTATGGCCTACCATCTCCACGATGTGATGCGACTCGTTCTACATGATCTCCATTAATTAATGATTATATAAATTAATTTAATGAATAAATATGATATATATTAGACTAACACAATTATGGAAATTAGGTATCTATAACCTAAAGAGAACAATAAGACTTTATTCGACAAAACACGCATAAGAAAAAAAAAGTAATAAACACCCGAATAACTAGTAGCAATGAAATATTACTAATAAAAAGCTAAGAATATGACCATATATGATATAATAACAATGAGTATGATTCTGGAATAAGTCAAGGATATTATTTAAATCATTATATATGAGGTTCAGACAATTACAAAGCAAATCGGACCTAAGGTAATGGAAAATCACACAATATAATATTTATCTGAGATTGTTTATATTCAGAATTTACTGGGGAATATTTATAATCCACATCCATGTTTCCTCAATACATAATATTATTTATCCTTATAAAATTGATTAAAACCAATTTTATCCTTTGGTGAGTTTTTAGTAAATGATATTAAAGGAACCTTTTTTCATTTTTCATATAAGGTACTTTTTGACTTTTCCGGCCAATGTACGAGAAGAATGCTTTTTTATCTTATATGACATGAATTGATTTTTAGAACATTATTTCCATGATGCATACATTACATGTATTCAAGGATATTTTTAATCAACTTCTTTTATATTGAAATAATATGACATGTTAAGAAAGGAAAATAGTTTTGATGTAGAAAGGATATTTTCGTCCAGAATGGAGTTCAAGCGTTTTATCAAAATTATTTTCCATCTAAGATAATATAGGGTTATATTTCTTTTCCCTATTTTTACATTGATTTGATTATTTTATGATGGAATTATTTTTATGAAGTCCTTTTATCTTATATAGATTATGTTATGATGGAACGATGTTGAAGAATCCTATTTTTATTACATGGGTTATTCTATGATTTATGATTTATGATCTTGTGGCACACATATAATGGTATCATTATGAGATGGATGTGACCTATATCTCCAATCCAATGCATTGGTTAAAGATTTATATCTAATGAGATAGATAGGGCTGGAAAGGAAGGTTAATCTGGTTTAGTGAAATAAGACTGAAACGAGGAGTGAACTCGGTTCAGAAATAGACTTTGTCCACTAAGATAGTCTTGGAAATGAGTCTTTACTAATAAGAAATGATTATATATGATTACGTATCTATATCAAAATGTTTCATGTTTTATGTTATGATTATTGGGATTACATTTCACTACAGTGATTTATCCCATGTTATTAAATTATGTTCTATTTTGCAGGTTATGATTAACAAAATGTAATGTTATTATGAATATGATGTGATTGATATTTCTTTTTTTTACCCTTACTGAGCATTTGAGATCACCCTTTTGTATGTTCTAATTCCCCAGGTCAGGAAGAAGTTTATTAAGTAGGATATGTCAAAAGGGACTCTAGATGTGAGGAAATAAATGGGAGAAAGTGTAGATTCTTTATGAACCAGTAGTTTATGTTTCCTAGTTTCTAAAGACACTATACCTATACGGTCCTGTCATGGTTTTGTTATATGTTGTAATAAGTGCACTTCAATTTTGATGTATTAACAATGTATGTAAAGTATAGGTCATTATATTGTTGGTCCTGATATTTTCTCACAATAGAATTAGAATTATCATTTCCACATGAGCATGGGGTAATTTGGGAGTAATCCTAATGAGTAAAATTTCATTCTTATCATATACATAAAAAATATATTCAGGTTTTCATGAAGGATATATTGAAAAGGGTGGAAATCTGTATTTGGGGATTTAGAGTAGTTCATGTTTCGCTACATTATAATTTGTTTTCTATATATATATGGATACATTAATCCATATATGTGTACTTATACATCCACTGTGGGATGGTTGTTTTTATTTTCTTATTTATGTTGTGGAGTTCATTGATTGATTATATCATATTTCTTGATCCAATTATTGTAGAGGGTGATGCCTATTATTTCGTATATTTATATACCATTGATGTTATTATCCAACTCTAGGGTAACTAATGGTGGGATTTAAGGTTTATTAACACTATTCCTTCAATTATCATAAAATTAGGTTGCCTTTGGTGGTAGGTGTCATTAATATATAATAATTTTCTATTCCAAAATACAATGAAAATGATCCTTATGTTGTTACCAAGAATGGAACATCCAAGCGGGGGTATTGAAATTGACGACACTCTCCCCATTATTCAGTTATTTTACCCCATCAAGCAAATTATAGAAATAAAATTTTGCTAAAATTTGTTTTTAGTAATATTCATAAATTTCATTAAACTAATCTATTTACCATTTAAACATGATCTATAACAATTTTAGAAATGAATATGTCATCATGCATACATGAAGCCAAATAAATCGAGGAATGAAATGATTTAATTGTCATTAATGCAATACATATATAGATTTAAAATTATATAAAAATTAATGAAATCATATTTATAACATCTTTATTATTTTTAATTTATAAGACATTCTTTATCTTCCACCTTATTTGTGGAAGATGAATGTGTCACCCGTTCAGATTTGTGTAATGATTCCATAACAAAATTAACGTATTATATTTTCCATATTAACATTTCGTATTTTTCTAACTATCTTATAAACATGATATATAATTTAATAAAATGTAAATAATAACATTATGATTCATTAATGATTATATTACACAGAAATAATAACTTTTTTCCATTGTTATCTATAAATAATAACATGTTTCAATAAGGGAATATTTGACCACTAAAGTGGTAAATGATTTAAATATATCAAATATGTAACTATGGAAAATTAATTTTAGTTATCTTTTTAAATTTTAGTTAAATTTTATTGATTTTTTGGTTCATGAATGGTAATTTTAATATCTAACATGTTTTTAAAATACCACAACTCATTCATGAAAATTGCCATAAAAATTATATCACTAACCGAATCATTGAATATCAAAACTAAAATACTCATGATGTGAAATTAAATTATTGTAAATAAATATAAAAATATATTATTTTACTTATAGTGAACTGTTGATGATGAATATTAAATTAATAATAATTATTCATCACCACAATTATGATTCTACTACAAAATAATCAAATCTATATATAAATATAATCATAAACTCTTACACAAGTTTGGCACAACCCACACATTCCATGTTGTTGTGTTTCGAGGACCATCCAACTAGAAATAATCAAAAATAATTAATTTAACTTATTTATTTTTATATATAACTATATAACTTAAAATTAATATTGGATAATTATTTTAATATATGGGATATAAATTAATCTAATTTTTTAGTGCAATTACATTAAATAATTATTGAAATTTTGGCATAAAAAATTTAATTAATGTATTTTATAATTAATTCAAATATTTTAGTTATGTAATTCAAGTAATTTAATAATATAACCCTCGTACTTATTTAATGAATATTTATTTTATCACGCATTGGTTTTACTTATCCACTAGTCTTGAGCACCGACCCAAATATTCTTCATATATTTAAGTATTTTTTTAACTACATGGGATAATTGTAATTAATTAAATTGATGTTCCTCACAATATCATTTTTTTAGTTAACATGTATAATTGGCATGTGCAACCAATTTACCAAAGTTACATTTATAACCCTAGTCATCCTCACCTATGCACGAGTATCATTGTACATTAGATTAAGACAATGAACAAGGTGGGAATTACCAACATTATGTATTGTGTTTTGATCAAGATGGTGTAAGATGACACATGGATCCCACCAAGATGAGGCAGTAATCCATTACTTCACGTGGACCATGCCAACAAGAGGCAATACATCAGATGATAAGAAAATATACATGATGGGGGAAAGCTGTATTATGAGTCAAGCTTTGACTTAGTTGTGATTCCCCTATGTCTTTTATATTATCAAGACCAGTCTGGTAGCATTCAAACTTTATTCATTTTTTAATTTTTTATTAATTTTTGAAAAGTTGGAAGATACATAAAATAATAGATAATAAAATGCATAATGAAGTAGATTATTTTTTTAATTAATGTATAGTTGTTAGTTCCACACCATAGATGGACATGATTAATAGAAATAGATCACTATCAATGAGGGAAAAAACACAGAAAATTAATATTATTCCTTATGGCCTTCAATCATTCTAGTTTGCACAAATATAGGTGTTTGGGGTGCTAGTCATGCCTTAAATGATGGTTTTTCTTACTACCCGGTATTTCTAATTAAGGTGGTGGATTTACATAACTAAAATTTCACGAACTAAATAACCATATCTAGCTTGTTATATTATTAGAGGCAAGAGTTGTGATAATCATGTTATGTTTTTTTGAGTTGGGAATTCACTCAACATATGAAGGAACCACATGTTAAAGTATCTGGCCAGCCAAAAGCCTACCTTAGAACCTCCATGTAGTGTCATATCCATATCTTGTAGACTATAAGGGATGGTCATGGATCCTTTCAATCTAGAATACCCAAACTATAGATTATTTTGATTCTAGTACAAAGGGTTACTATAATTCAAAAAATTATTGGGAGACATTTAATGATTAAATTAATCTGTAATGTCAAATTCTATAATCAAAATAGAAGTAATAATATGATAATGTATGTTTTTAGAGAATGTAAAGTAATACCACTACTGAAAACTACAATAGATATTGGACAATGTTAATGTCCAAACTAGCATAAAATTCCAGGTGTAGTATAGGTGCACACATACATTACTACAATAATAGAAATTCAATGTGTTAGTGTGCTAACTTATTATGAAAACTTAGAAAGCGATGGTGTGAAACTACTTATAAGAGACTCATGAATCAAGAATTGGATAGTTCGGTCATAATTATATTATCATATTCTGGTGTTAGTTGGGGTCTCTATATCACGACATAGATGATGTTACGTGTAGTTTGATCTCCCGGATGTTTTATAAGGAAAATTATAAGTATGATATGAATTCGATATTTTTACACAGTTTGTGTAATGTGATAGATAGTTCACAATCATTCATGACATAAAATTCTTATACGTTTACACACAAATAAAATAGTTTTGTTTATGGATACAAATGAATGGTATATAATAAGTGATTTATTACATTTAAGGTTACATTCACCATATAATAAGATTAATAATGATTCCACCATCTTTTGTTATTATGGATATTATATAAAAAGACAAGGAGAGAAGACCTATTTAAAGATACACCAAATGAACCTTCATAATGTCCATCACTGAATAATAGTTGATTATTTAATATGGTGTTATTTTCATTGCATATAATGATATAATTTTAATGATGTATAAAACAAAATTAACTGAAATACAATAAGCAAGTACATGCTTCTCGTTCATGAACATTCAAAAATAAAGATTAATGTTTCTAATACACTTCATTATTATTTGATTCAATATTCCAATAAAATGTCTGTGTTTAAATATAGTAACTGTGTATTTGTAGAAACATAATAATAAGTAAATTGTCTACTCCAGGCAGGTGAGAAATGGTTATTTCTATGTAAGTGGATATAAACAATTAACTTATAATATCCATGTGATTGATTCAAATTGATAAATTTGCTGAGTATAACCATAAAAAATTTCTCATATGCCATTTTTTCATAATGTGAAGTTAAATTATGTTTTGGAATGAATGTTATTAATGGTGTCACATACTCAAAATATAGTTCATAAGTACTTCAGTCATTGCAAAGAGTGGTGAATATAAAATATAAGACATATCCAGGTGTGGATAGTTGATACATTGTCAATTAAAAATAAAATTGAACACCAATGATATACGCAGTTTTTTATTTTGGATCTGAATAAGTAAACACCTTTAGTATTATAGACATAATTAGTTTTGACATTAAATCATTTTGATATAATGTTATGACACAAAGCATTAAGGGTTAGTTCAACAAGATATTGTCATCTATTCAAAATGGAAGGTTATATCAAAATATACTTTATAATATTCCGATATGGAAATTAATACTGAAGTACATGCATGGTAAGAATATATGAGTTTATTTGGATCTACATGCCAAAGAATATCATGAATATGAATTCACCGATCATGATAATTTATCATGTAGAAATTCCTAAATGTGTGTTACCTTATCTTCAAAATGATATATATGTTCATATGGAGGGTCAATAATGAGTATTAAATGTTAACATTGATAAAAAAAATAGAGCGTGGTGCAATTCATAAACAAACTTGTCTACATAAATGTTATGATGTAAGTAGTATCAATGTTACAACCTATAATATCATCCATTGTATTTCAAGATATGCTTTGATAATAATGGTGTAAACCCATAACCAATATGAAAACTAAAATGAACAATGTATTTCATACATGTAATAGTATGATGAAAATCCATTAGGTCTATGGACATTTGTTAATGATTCAATGAGTTTGTTAATATTTCAATAAACATGCATCATTCAAAATACATTGTGAATCTATGAAAATATCCTTAAATATTCATAGCATATTACATAAATCCCAAATAAAAAAAATGGTAGTCAAGTCATATACTAAATTCCTACATAAGGGTGCACATCTCTAATTGAGATTGATGGAGCATGATTGACTTGGATTTAGTCAATGATTTAGATTCCCAAATGGTTGTCATAAGAACATTTTCCACAAGTACAAGTGGAATATTCTTGTTCCAACGAAACATACTACCTATAATGGATGAATCTAGAGTGCTGATTTTATATTCACCATAGCTGGTGGAAAGTTATTCATTAATAATAATAAATCCTACAAGTATAAAACATGTTGATATTAGCTATGATTTAAGAGAACAATTAAAAATACATAAGGGATTCCATGTATCAAATTGAATAGGGGATTATAAATTTAATATTTTGGTTGGTATTCAAATGAGATAATGCATGGATGGAACATGCTTGTTACCAATTATGCATGATTGGTTTTATTACTTCAAAATGCCAAAATCAATTAAAATTTTAATTGTCATAGATATCCGCTAAGATCATTCAATTGTTCATTTAATGTCAAGATCATATTTTATGTGTGGTGTATATATGACACAACCAGAAACAGATGATGACAAAATCTAATTCCAATAATGGTTTCAAGTTAATGAAATCTAGTTCTGGAATAATGTAAACAAATAGATCAGAGAGAATTTATTTCTAATGAACCATTTAGTTGTTCAAGCCAATGCTTAGTGGTAGCTGTAACGTTTTCCATATAAAAAATGATCGAAAATATATTGAAAACAATCATTCTCTGACAGTTAGATAAGACGAAGTTAAATGTAACTCTACAGTGATTGACACAAAGTAGCAATGTACGTTAAAGGGAACTGGATCTATCGAAGTAGATCTAATGGTTTCTTGGACCTAATTAAGCATACATTATATGAATTTGTGTTGTAAAATTTAAATTTGATCAATTCTAGTTTATAAATGTTTTTAATATCATATCTCTTAATCCCTTTAGGTTGAAATATTCGGAATATGGGAAGATATTAATGTTTTGATTTGATTTTCATATAAATCAGCAATGGATCAATCGTATAGGACATAATATTTACAAAAAATGATATTTTCATAATAAACATTATATTAGGTTGATATAAATTTTATCTAGGAGCACATAAAATGATGTAGTCAAAACTATAATTTTGTTCTTCGGAAAGTACAAATTGATATGTACCTGGTATATGGAGAAGATGGTATACATGTTTAGTTGGAAACAAACTAGTAATTATTATATTAATGTGATCTAGTATTGTAGTAAGTCTAAGGTGATAAGTGAATAAATCTCCTAAAATATTGTGGTAGCCATACCTATAAATACTAATAATGTTTCATCTTCTGAGGAAGCAAGGAAGTTGTTAAATGTAATCATTGGTTCCAGTTCATAGAATCACACTTATTGAGAAAAAAATCCATAATGTAAATTATGATATTCATAAAATCCAAGTTGTCATGTTATGACAGTGGACCAAATTAATACACTTAGGGATACATTATCTTGAGAAGTTATGATCAAGGAGATGATATCAATAAAACAGATATTCCACGTTGTGAATATATGGTAGGACCAGTAATTAAATCCATTTCTCACCAAACAATTATATTTATAATGTGAGTGGATGACATGTTCAGTTAGAAAGTTGTCACTAGTTCTTGTGGGAGAGCTGATATAGTCAGTTCCTTATACCAAGGTATGTTGTACTTTTGATTACCATAACAAGTAAACAGTTAGTTATACATGATGTCATCTTACCATTAAAGTGTATATTTTTCTATATCCATCATTGAAATGGTAATGTATAATGATTAATTGTCCTATAAAGAGGAAATAGAAGATCACATGCTATAATGGGATCCTCAATATACTATGACATTAATTGTAAAAATATGTTCTATGGTCAATATACATCTTATATAATGGATATAATATTTTTTTTAATAATGAAGAGCTGGGGGATCATAAACATAGAGAATGTTTCTCATTAAGTTTGACCTTGGTGATCACTAGTAAGGAGATCATGAAGACATACACACCAATAGGAAAAATAAATCTTTTTGGTTTCATCAGTCATTCGAATCTACAAATATGTGTATTAGTCTCCAAACATTATAAAATTTCAAATGTGTATTATTTTATTGAGTACTACGATGATAGGAAAAAATCATGGTATTTAAATCGTGGTGAGGTAGCATGGGTGGGGTTCGTAGTTTGGGGTGTAAAATTGGTTGAATGGCCAGGAAATGATTTTTTGCTTCCTGGGGTAGGAAGTAATATATCTCAGGCAATGATGAACATGATCATTCTTCAATCATAAGTATTTGTCCAAGGAAGATGAATAAAAAATAAATTTAGATTGATCATTATATAACTATGCATGAAATGGATGATGACACAAGTGTGTGTCCAGCATTATGTGTTATTGATTACAAATAGATTATAGTACAAAGTCAGTGTTTTTATGTTGGATTCAATTATTATGATTATCATTATCTCTTTAAAGGTCATGATTTGATGTTCTACTCTATACATGGTCTTTGGATTTTATTCACGACTATAGAGATAACGGTCTACAGGGTCACACACAACTCTGTTTTCATTAATCATCTGTATTCTGCAAAACAGGTATATGGACCTAGTGGGACCCACCATGGGGAATGAGTGTTATCCAGTGTATCAATCACTGATAATTAAATAAATTAATTATTATTGATGTTATTATAATTGGGATTGAATTAATTTATGGTATTTACATATTTAGTGAATACGAGAATATATTAATCGAAGAAATATTTTTCTAATATTCATGGATTGATAATTATTAAGCGGGATAATGAGTAATGTTAAATGGCTTGGGTCTTATAATGTAATATATTTTATATCTAATAAACATATTTGATAAAATAATAAATAATATTGACATTGATTAGTTTGTCAAAATTATTTATTTAGAAGACCTTGGAATAAAAGGGGGTTGAGGAACCCTATCAAGTATTTACAAAATATACTATAAATATAAGAGGGGTCTCTATGACTTGGGTGGATTTTATCACTATTAATTCATTTACATAGAATGAATTTTGTAAAATCACACTACTCCCTACGATCTAAGAAACTCAGATAATAAAACCTCACAAGAATCAAAGGAATCTCGATACATGGATCATTTGAATGCCGAATGTGTCACCAGATCAACGTGCTGGAACCCATAATTTGTCGATCGACACTCCCATGGGGTTTTAAATCACATTTTGTTGATCTAGATTGTTCATTATATGGATCGTTTGAGCAATGATAGCTATCGATGAGATGAATTCAATCAAGAATTCCGATTTAAAACATGTTTGTTTCAAAATTAATTTCATTATCATTACAATTTACAAGAGATTATTAGAACATACAGGGGCTTAGTCATTGGTTTCAAAATCATTTGTCAACTCATAGATGAAAAAATTTAAAACCACAGTCTAACTAGCTTCCATTGCGATCACATATTACCATTCAGTAATTTATAATTTGATGAGAATTTTTTTATTATAAGTATCAACAGATTATTATTTTGGATGAATATTGTTAATAGACTTGAATATTTTTTACTATATATATCAAATAGTTCGTTTGAATTAGAATAATAATTTCTTACATCATCAATGAAACAAAAATTTATTTATTTCCATTATAATGTTAAATCTTGAAAATTATGATAGTTCACTATTCATAAAAAATTGAAATATTTCATAAAAATAAAAAAACACCATTATAATTATTCAATGTGTAGATTTCAAAAACTGAATAAAATTTAGGAAAACATTTTTCAATTTATGAGAATTGTAATTCTTTAGTAAATTCATAATTTTTTTTTGAGAAATACCTATACGAATATAATAGTTGATTTTTTGGCCAATTGAATAGTTATTTATGGAATCATAAAATTTTGTTTCATTAAAATAAAACATAATTTAAATTTATAAATCAATTGTTTGAAAATAAATTTATTTTATAAATAAATATAGTTATTATTAAACATTGATTAAAAAATTTATGCTTTCTTCAAATACAAATAATTAATATATATTTATGTTAAAATTTATTTAATTGTACATTTATATGAGTATTGAATATTTTTTTCAAAAAAAATGTAATTTTACATTTACATGGGTAATTGTACTATTCTAATGATTAGATTTTAGTTCTTAATGATCATATTACTCTTCTAATAGTTAGGTTACTATTCCAACAGTCAACATACTATTCCAACAATTTAATTTTTAACATTCATTCAAAATTCCTACTATAAGAACCTAGTTCATTTTTGAGGTAAGGAATATTTTTTGAGTTTTTAGTTTAACTATCCTAAAGTCGCCTAATGATAATGCATGATGAGTTCATAAATGTATAATGGGTGACCTTAACCATTTGGTGCCCAGAACCCAATTTTTTGAAATAAAAATTTATACAATTTAGTTAGTATATATTGTGATTTATATGCCACATGGTTAATTATAAATGTGTATGGATGGTAATTGGTGTCTTATAGGCTTCACAGTTATAAACACTTTGAAATTTGAGGAACACAACAATGTGGTAATGTCTGCCTTTTTTGATTGTGGTATGTGACATGGTTTTCTCAAGGATAGTAAATTCATTTGATAAAAACATGCATGTTTCCTATACAAAAAATTATGGTTTAACTAAAATTTTAGGGTTTTTCCAACCGAGCAACTAAAATATGCCACCTAGATATTTTATTGATTTTAAAAATTTCCATCATTTAATATTTTATTTCATCCCTAATTTCTTTTTCTTCATCTGTTGGAAACTGATAATCTAGAGAGCTTCTATAAAGGTGGAACTAGAGATTTTCATTCATATAGTTTGTCTAATATCTAATTTGAGAATCATTAGCATTTTTTATCCACATTGGTATTATCATAATACATTTTGTGTTGTTCTTCAATCTTTAAGGTATTTGCCGCACTATTTAGGTGAAATATAATATTCCATGATTTTGTGTTCTTCATCCATTGTTCTATTTTCTCCAAATCGGAGTCTAATCATAAGATTATAGTCAATGATATTTATAACATGGACCTACAGTAGGTCAAATAATATTTTCCTTTAATTTCTTTTAGTTTATATATATGTCATTGTAACACAAAATGAAATTTCAGGGATACACCATTGAAAAATATTTTTACCCTGATGTTAAATTGATAGATATGGTCTATGATATAAATGTAACCCTTGATAAATGAATTGATGATAAGAAAAATGATATTGAAGCACCATTCAGGTGTTTTTTATAATTAAATGGACCCATAGTTTTATTTTTATGATAATTTTTTTAGGTCGGTCAATTCCCCTTTCCCTAGGATTTTCAAAATAGAATTGTAAATTTTAATTGAATTAATTGTTATAATTTGAAATGTAAAAATGTTATAATAATATTATTAGAATGTAATACATGCCCCTATACACTTTCCATGTATTGGGTTAATTTAACATTATATTCCATTACAATTAAATTCTAATTAATTTTAATTAATATTCATGGACTTATAATCATCTTCCATTATAGATCACCCATTTTATTTGAGGTTGAAATGAGATATACTACTTCTTGACTGTGATATAGAGATATTATATTTATTGAATTAATGTTTATTATATGACCTGGGAGTATCATGGGTTTATATATGAACTCCATGGACAAACACTTTTGTATATTGATTTATTTTGACCAAGTGACTTTTGGACTCCGTAGATGACTGCCATGGTAGGAATCAATGTATTTAATGTTATGAACCAATGTGATACTTTGAGATCTGATATGGAATCCAATGAATGAATCAATGGAAAAATTTATCATTTGTGACATGGGTGATACATGGTCTTTATTTGTGTACCACTATGTAAGAATCTATTTGAGGTGATTTTGTACTACATTTATAGTGGTACCTGGGTTCCGATGAGGATCCCAATAGATTGGCTTGTATGGTTATGATATGCCTAAAGAGATACCTATATTTAAAATAATACATTCTATGTATATTATCAGGTTCGAAATTGTATATTAAATGGAATGACTTACATGATGTGTCTTTCTATCCAAAGAACAATCTTGGATATTATATTTGACATAAAACTTATAGATGGCTTTATTAGGCATGTCCATATCATATATTCTCATTGGGAACACTGAGATATGTTCTATGTCTCATGAATTTATTATTACGTTATATAAATAATTAATTAAACATGAATGTATATTCATACATGAATGAATGTTAATTCTGAGACATTACAACAAGTCAAAAGTAGGTAAAATTGGATGAGTGTTCATGGAGTCCTAAAAATTTAAGGATTGTTTCCATTTTGTTATTACATTATATGTTCAATTATTGTATACAAATTTTTTTCATTATATATTAATAGACTGGATAGAACTTCACCTTTTTTTAGGTTCTGATTTGGATTGAATCTAACACCCAGTTTGAGCTGCTGATGGTACCCAAAAAAATATTTGGATGTAGGTATAGTTAATAGAAATGTTCTTGATACAAGTTTATGATTACTATTGGGGTTCATGTGTGACCTTATAAATGAGTTGTGGCTCATGATGCTAGCTGGAATTTTTTATTTGATTTTGTTTCATTTGTTGCAGAGTTTTTATGTTTATCTGTTTTGTCATCATTGTGGACACATGTATCATCATCATTATATATGAGAATACTGTTTTGTAATTTTTCATATTCATGATTTTTATTTATTTTTTGAATATTATACTACAGATTCATTTTATCAGTTATTATTAGTTCTACAATGTTACCCTATGGTGAATTGGAATAATCTACCCACAATCAAAACCAATTCCCTCACAACTAGTATGCAGCCTCTGGCATTTGGGGAGATGTGCTTTGGACATATGAATATATGGGCTCTGAGAACCGTTCAGCAGAATCCAGGTCTGAGAAGTTACAATGTGGTATCATGAAATCTCTTATATTTTACTTTACTATTTTGATACAATAAATAGGTATATGAAAGAATAAGAATTTTTGTAATGAGTTATTCCTAGGTGTAGATAACACACATACCAGATAAATAAAAATTGCCTCTAATAGTAATGTTTTTTCTAGATTTTGACAATTAATGTTGTTTTTATTCCACTATTGGGGATGAACCTGAATTTTTATATTAATATTTTTTATTGTGGGTTCTATTTTGTTACAACCTATAGATATAATGATATTCCATATCATGCTTAATTTTATGCACATTTGCGGAATCATATTCAATGCCTTATCACTTTTCATATTGGAATCATTATGTGATTTAATTTTTTTGTGATATGTTCCATGGTATATATACATGTTTCATGATAGTTAATCATAGTACTGGTATGATAAACATAGTTGTACATATAGTTCTTATCATAAACTAATATGTTTTTTCCGGATTATGGTACAATATACACCCTATGAATATTATTGTGTCATGTCGAGTAACAAAACATGATTCACATGTACTGGAAAATGTAACATTTTGGATTAGGTGGCTGCCATATTTTGGATCAGGAGGTGTATGAGCCCTTATGGATCAGAATTTGGTGATCCATTTTTTCAACCATTTCTAATGAATAGAGGTATAATAAAAATTTATATATGAACAAAAATGAAAAATAAAATTTCGTATATAGGATAAATTTACCCATAAATTAACTTACTTGTATGATTTATGCATTATTAAATATATATATATATATATTATATATAAATCACCAAAAATTAAATCATGGACTAGGAAGATGGATTTGTTCTTGTATATGAAGGCTTGTACAAATCCAATTTTAATATATATGCTTTGAGTTGTGAGCATTGATATTTTTATTTTCTAGAGAATGTGTTTGATATTCTAGAGACATGCCACCAAAATGAAATCCATTTATTTGACATGAGGGTTGTAATGATCAAACATATGATCTAGTGTGCGATGGGATACTAGTTCATCCTTCAGTAGTTCCATATGAGGTACCCATGATTTTATATGACATGGGTAGTATGGAACAGTTCCATGAAGACTTTATATGATTCATAATGTCAATTCAGATATCACTATGACCTATACCTACAATTGTATAGTTGATGCATGAGTTCTAGCAGTATAATCAAACCTTGTTTTCTTGTGAAAGAGGACCACATGTTTTTGAGTCATGGATAGAGGACATTAAATCAATATAACGACATCTAGATACTCATTAAGATATTTTGGTAAATAACACTAATTAAAAGTTGTGTGATTCCCCATTGTGAAATAGGGATGTCATTAAAAAGATGGATCTTTATTAAGATATATCTCAAAGGAATTTTCATATATTCAATGACGACTAATTCCATGTCAATATGTTGAGGGATAATAGTTCATGAGAGATTATTCACATGTAGCAGGGCATGCTATTAGTCATTGATTATTCGGCCTGTGTTACTAATATCCAAGAACATAAACCTGTTATAATTATTTATGAGTAAAATAATGCATATATATTTATGGAAGATATAAGGCTTGAAATATGGTTAAAATTTAATTTATTTAAGTTGACATCCATTTATGGAATATTAAATCATGAACTGATTATTGAATGTATCCGGAGTGAAACTAGAGCTTCAATGTAGGGTATTTTGGCATATAAATATTTTTCAAAATTGTCAAGTATTAGGAATCATAATCTTGAGATATGACACGATGAAATTAGTAGTTTGATCAAATAATCAGGTTGTGAGGTGAGGTACCACCATTGCAGTAGAACATAAAATACGAGGCCTTAGTGCTTGTGAGACCCAATCAAGAGCTGATCTTGTAGAATAATGGTTCATCTATAAGGCTTTTGCATAAATTTTCCTCTATAAGAAAGTGAGAGGGGATCTTCACAGACTCCATGTGAAAAATCAAGGTCATCTGCTTCTCATCACACATAGAGATGGTGTATTGTATTTCAATATGGCCGAAGTGGTGTTCATGGACATGGTAGTTAGAACCCATAATCTCAGCGAAAAAAGAGTTGATCTTGTTAGGGTTTCTAAGTTGTATTATAGGGTTACAGATTAGTCCATTTATACAAAGTACATCTGAAACATGAGGTGAATAATTAAGGACCTCATACTTTCTGAGTTATAGTAATAGTATCCCCTAATTTATTATCTTCACTAATTTGATATATTTTATTATCGCCTAATTATATATGTGATAATTGTGGTGATCCTTGGGCTATGTGACTAATATTTGGATAACATATTTATGCTTGATACTCTGCTAGGGATTATAATGCTTGATGTACATCTTTCTGGGGAGTTCCCCCCCCCTTATATTTTTGTGTTTCACTTCATATGGGACCTCTTTTTCCTAAAGAATAATGGATTGGAAATCATTATATTGAATGATTGTTGGTTGAAATTCATGATTTCCCTGATTTTTGTCACAAACGGGAAACCATCGTTACACCATTTGGAAAATATTTTGTTCATAAGGGTGAATGGTATGTCCATGGGAGATAAGTTGGACCTGAGAATCATGGCTTGGGTTGGACGACAGTCATAATTATGAGTTCATATCTGTGTGATTAGGTATCAATATAGGCATCCCCCCAATTGTTAGTTATTTTAGGGATGTTTTCCTAGATAACATCAAACAATAACATCTATAGATAAAGAGGTAGTGTTATATATCATGGTATTTCCCATATCTTCACCAGTATACATTCCTCATAATAGGATGGATAATACTCTTCAGTAGGAGCATAAAATAATGCAAGAATAATTTAATGAAAAATGCTTTTTGGACCATGTAATTTTCTATGGTGTCATCCTTTCGTTTTTGAAAAAATGGATATTACCCTTATTAAATTCCTAGATTACCATAAATTTAAATGGATAATGGTAAATAATAGTTATTGAATACTAATTATAGGAGATCCCTTCAACTAGCGCAGAGCATCTCGAGTTTTCTCAAGGATTGATCTACAATCTAGTTATCATCAATTGTATGCTTGGATATCAATCACACCCCACACAATCATTCATATTTGGAATGTTATTTATGATTATTTGGTTATGACATTAGGTCTTATGAATACAATACATGGAATCATGGTATTGATGAACTGGGTTTTCTATTCTTATCGAGATGATTTTTGTGGTGGTATTCATGGATGATATATTTGTGTAACCACACACTTGACGTGAAAATTCCAATCGTTTGAGATCATTTTGAATACTCTGAGAGAGCTTCGATAATATGATAATATTACAAAGTGAAAAAAAATTTCTGGATTAAATTCAATTCATGGGTCACATTACCTTAGAGAAAAGAGTTTCAATTTACCTAGAGAACCTGTGAGTGATAGTTTCATAAGAGTTTCCCAAGAAATTCATTGAGGTATAATGTTTGTTATGGATTTCTTATTATTATATGGACATTATACATGACTTCTCTAACATAAGAGAACCACTTTTTTTCCTGACTAATAATGGTTTTATGCTTATGTGGTATGATTCTTATGATTCAACCATTTAGAATATTAAATAGTGATAGAATTCATAACCGATTTTTTTTCAAAGCTACGATGGAGATGATTTTTTTCTTTGATGCTTATAGTATTGGGATTGGATAAGTAATTTTGTTGTGGTATAGAGTTGGGGTGTATATGTCATGTAATTTTAATCCACTTGAGTGGAATTACATGACCCATGATACTATGACGGTTGTTGGTTTTCTGACATTATTTAGTTCATAAAATTACTTAGATATCATTTTATTATGTATAAGGACCAAAAAGGGACAATTTTTTTTTACATAGAGTTATCAGATTCCATGGAAGAAATTTTGTGTTGAATTCCTACATAATTTCTACATTGTTCAGACCAAAATGGGTTATAATTTAAATTATGTGGCCAGTGCACTGAGTCGGAGGGCTCAGATACTTATAGTTCAGTAGGAGACTTGTGAGTGGAAACTTATTACTTTGTTATCTAAGACACACATGGATGTTTAAGGAATTTATTTAAATATTTATTCTAACATAAATAGATGTTACCTATACAATTTTTATTGAGTTATTATGGATTTGAAATATGATTTTGGGGACCTTGTCTAGTAAGAGAGTATCTAATGTGATTAATATCATCATGGTTGGACCATATGCTAGCATGAAATTATACATTTACGTGGTGGGATATTTTTCTTAATGGACAAGAATGAGGATCTTAAGTGAGATTTATATGCATCATCTTTAGTGGTTCAACCAAGTGTCGTAGAAATGTATCAGTACATACCTCGCCAATACTGGTCGCCGGAAATAAAAAGTCTTCTATCAAGTTTTTTAATGAGATGTTCCACCAAACAGTAGGTGATTGGGGAACAATAGAGACCAACTAAACCATTACAGAAACTCTTTGTTCGAGAGTGTATATGGGATGAAAGTAGGATGGATTTCGAGATTATTTTACCAAGGCCATCTTGGAGTAATTATTCCATTGGGGTTTTTATTGATATTCTGCTAAAGGATTCTCATTTCCATCCAAATACAGATGCCCTATTATTAAATGACATTGGGGGGTTGTATAACCCTGAGACATTATGGCTTCACATGGCCCCATATTATCATTTCAAGTTAGGATTACAAGCTTACATATTGTTTTATGAGTAATTTTCATTGTGAATATGGTACATATTTAATTATAATCATATCATACCACCATCAGATTGATGGTCAGTTAGAGAACACAATATAAGAGATTGAGGACATGTTGTAAGAATGAATCCTGGGATTAGATTTCTCTTATGAGAAGAATATATATCCCATTTTGAATTGTTATACAAAAATTTACTACAATATATTATTCATATTTATCCCCATGACAATTTATATAGTATGAAATGTTTATCATCCAAGAAGTAGTTAGAGGTAGTAGTGATACCTATTATTGGACCTTGTCTTTTTCTAGAGGGTACAGAGGAGGATTGGATGATACCGGAATGGATGAATGATTTCATGTCTCGAACAAAATCAAAGGTCAGTCACTAATAATGAAATCCAGAGTTCTAGGTCGAGGATTTGGTATCTTTGGATATCGCACTAGTGATAAGACAAAATAGGATTGACATATAGGGTAATTATTATGCATGATATGTCATCCCATTAATGATTCTGGAGTTATTAAATTATGTAGAATATTATTTATAGTTACCTCAAAGGTACAAGGTCATGCATGACATCTTCTATATTTTTCATTTAAACCATTATAATTCAGACCCAACTCAGTATTGTCTACCTGATGAGGTTGAGTTACATGTAGATGCATCCTTTAAGAGGAATAATATTAATATTGTATATCATATAACTATAGTTGGACAACGATGTTCAATTAATATAGTATGTGGGATATATAATCATAACCATATATTGAACAAGATCCGGGTGAAGGAGGCCGATGTATGAGAAATGTGTCTAGTGTTGTTCACATATTTTTCATTACCAACATTGAAAATGAAATTTGGGGAAACATTTTTTTTAAGGGGATAAGATTGTATAAACATGGTTATTTCATGAGATAATGAATTTTTTTTCATAAATATTTAAATTCATATGTATAATGGTGTTATAATGTTACTGTTTTTGAGGTAATGTTTGTATCTACTATGTATAGTGCTACTCAGATCCTATAACCCAGCTTTTGAGAATAAATAAGCCTTCTAGATGATTATAAGAATCCATAAGTGGAGTGCCACATGATTAAATCATAATGGGAAATGCTAGAAAATAGATTCCTGAAAGAAGGATGGTTAGAAAACTCATGAAATTTTCAGTTCAAGATTGTGTAGGGTTCTCTACAGTTTTTGATAGTGGTATTAGACACGTTTTGTGCATGGTTAGTCAAACCATGCAAGAAAACCATGCATGTTTCATATTCTTATTGCAGTGGTAGAACAAATGGTTCTTTATTTATTTGTTCAGGGTTCCGATCTATGAGACCTTGATATTTTTAAGAATTTCCCATTTTAACTAATTTATTATTTTATTTTGACCCTAATTAATTTTCATTCATCCATTGTTACCCTACATTCATGTCATCTTCATTAAAGGTATAATTGGAGGTTTGGATCCAGTTTCTTCGATTGATCTCAGATTTGAACATCGATAGTCTCATTGGATCGACATTAGAGAGATATTAATTAATTTCCTTTTCTTCTAGTTCTTCTTTGTATCAAATATTATATTTAGGTTTATGGTAGTATTATCTAACTTTAGGTTCATCATTTTTTCATTTATTTTCAACTGATCTATGAAAAATATATAGCTCATACTATATGAGAAATCATCTTTAGAAATGTGGATGTTTTCATCATTGTTTTAGTCAAATTTTGAAGTGTTTATATATATGAAGTTGTACAAAAAACCAAACGTTTGAACTAACTCAATTGAAAAAAAAATTATCCCATGAGATAAATTGATTGATATGGACAATGTAATTAATATAACCCATTGATAGCTGAATAGTTGTTTTGAACCAGGAGTTGGAACTTCTCCTTGGGTATGTTTTATAATAAAATAAACTCATGGATGTACATTTATATTGAATTAACATTATTGTAGAGGAATTAAACTTTTCCACCAAATGTATAATAATGAATTTATTATTATAATTTAATTCAAAGACTTAATTTTAAATATCAATTCAATTGATAATGTAAGTAGAATGGAATCCATGCCCCTAGAGAATTTCTGTGTTTTTTGTTGATTATGTATAAGATTCACTTAAAATGAAATAAAATTGTATGCTAATTAAGAAACTAATCCTTATACACCAGTTAAATGATTGAGTTTCCATTTGTGTTGAGATTGAAATTATATGATCCTGGTTACAACATAGAATAAGTTCTATGAGATTGATATAATGCTTGTTTGTTATATGAATTGGTTAACATAGTGGTTCATATAAAAACTCCATGTACATAAAAATATGAATATTTGATTTCGTATTACCAAGTTACTCTTAGACACCCTAGAGGAATATGAAAAATATACTCATGAAATTTACTATTATATACTAAAATGATATGTTGAATAATCATATCAACTTACAAGGATGGAATCATATTGGTAGTTGATCATATACACCTTGGTGACACTTTGGCTCCCTTAGTGGATCACCAAGGATAGAATAGTTAGGAATCTCATGATTAAATATTATCAAGGGGAACTCCGAGCTACATTCCATGTCATGAGAAATATGTATTAAATGAGATTAAATAATTAAATGAACATTTATATAAATGGTTAAATGAATGTCTATTTAGTCAATGAAATTCCAGATAGTATATATCTAGTTGAAGAGGATAGGGGCCCTTGTAAATCACACCCTTATGGATTGTTTATGTTTAGTAATCCCTAAAATATTCTATTATTTCCTACACACTCATTTCATTGTATATTAACTAAATGGATGAAACATGACCTTTTTGTTTATTCCTATTAGAATTGTATCTCATGGTCTATTTTGACTAACAATGATACCTAAACCGACTATTATGATATAGGTATGCATAACGATACATATCTTGTTATTGGTTTCTGATTATTTTCATTGGAGTATGGAAGAAATTTTAATGGAGCTCACAATCATGATGAAATTTAGATTTTTTTTAGTTATTTTTAGACATTGTGGCATGTATTGCACACATACTATGTATACATATTTTAGATACATTATAGATACATGTATCATAATCATTATATTTGAGAATCCTTTTTGACATTGTTATCTATTACTGCATTTTAACTTTTATATTAATTTCATATATATTCCTCTATTTTAGTTGTTACTGTTTATTCTATTGTATTACAATTTAGTTAGAGGGAGTAGTCTTCCTATAGACACACCCACGAACCACAAAGCTAGTCTACAACATTTTAATTTTATGGATATTTGATTGAGGATATGCGGCTAAGAATACATAGATAAAATTTGTTTGGAATCAAGATATGAGATTATAAATTGAATTTTATAATAAATTATAATTCCATTAATTATTATTTCACATATATTTTATATCATGATTATATATACATTATTATTCACAATTAATATTGTATTATAAAAAATATGACTTCTCCCTATAGCATTGTTCAAGAGTGTGGTCATTCTGGTGGAATGATTAGAACAAAATTATCTTATTTTATTACATTTATTTTAATTTTATTGGCTGCCTATAATATTTTGAATTAATATGGTATTATTTTTTGAATTATTTATCATTATTCGTTTTTAATTATAACAATTTTTCATTTTATCTATGTGATGTATGTGTTTTATACTACATGACATAATTAATATAAGTGTTATTGAATTAATAAAAATATAGGTCGCCATGACATATTCTACGGTTTAAATCATCTACATAGTCTGACAAACAAGTTTAAATGAATTTTTTTTCTAAAATTGAATTCATTGTCTAATAGTTTTGGAATTGTATTCCAAAATTAGATATGATCATGGGAACTTGGAATGATTCAATGGAGAGAGAATGTCTAGGAGACTCTATTGACATCATTAGATACATTCAAGAAAGGTGATTTAAAATAATAACATCTCTAATGGGAAGTAAATACTTGTATTTTTTTAATCGATAAAAAATAATCCAATTTACATTGTTACATTGGGATGTCTTTGGATATCCCACCAGGAAATATAGGGTTGTATTCTCCCATTACTACCCGAGCACTAGAAAAAATGTAGAAAAATTCCCTTCAAGAATTTTTCTAATTCATTGAACTACAATTATTTAAAAATTTCTTTATAGAATAAAATATGCCTATTTCAATTCCATACCACCTGCAATACTGTAGATGGCCTTTGTAAATCATTGTACTAACAGAATTAATGGAAAATAGAGATCAAAATGGTTTAGTCCAAAAAAATTTCATCAATTTGGAATCATAAGTGACATATAATATTTGTCCATGTTATAAAACTTCTTTTTCATTAATTATAATATCAGGATACATAACCTTATTTATAGACTTTTCCATTTCCATCAATTCATGACCCCCTCTTAATAATGGATATTTTTTTCGATGATATTAATTTCTTTAAAAACTAAAAAAACAAAGTATATACCCCCATCTAAAATTTATTAGGTAATATTAACAAATTTATTAACCAAAGGGTCATGTTCAAAATGTAACATGGTTAATGTAGAATTATTTTATTTTCTCAAAGCATCATCCACATTGGTTTATTGTACATGATATTAATGACTTTCAAAATCAAAATCAGTGATCACTTACTATAATCATCACATTATCTTAATAAATTAATATTTATTGAATATATACATCACGGGTTTATTATTTGAATATATTTAATCATTTACTCAATAAAAATGATCCCTCGACATTTTTAAATCCAAAATCATAGTAACTAGTTTTGTATCTGGTGTGTAGTAATTTAACTCATGAGGTTTCCACTATCATGATGTATAAGAAATTAACTAATCACTCTATATTCAGGGATAACCAAATACAATTAATAAATCATCACTATAGAAGAAAAAGTGACAATAATTGGATGATGGGAAAAATGGAGCTTAATCCAATCATCTTTTTAGTTATAAAAATTTATCTTCACATTACATTGTCAATGTTAATTAACCTTTTATCAATTTATCTTATTTATTAGTATAGAATTATGTGAAAAGTTTTCAAATCAACACTTTTAATAACCTTTTAAAAGTAAAATTCACAAAATTATTATGATATTTTTTCTATTTTCCATCCTTTAATAAAATCATTCTATAGCGTAAATGGTCATTCCATCATTAGAAACAATATCCACATGGAATTATATGTTCTATAAAAGGTCACACATAAAATATTTTCCATAATAGTTATTTTCATTTAATGTTTTCCAAATGAAATCATTAGAATTATTTTCATGTTTCTATTGAATTTTATAATATAGAAAAAAATTAATCAATTAAAATAACCCCATATTTATCCATAAACTAACAGAATCCTCTATTCATAAGGCTTAAAAACACATGTCTTGTATTAGAAAACACAAATGTCATAATAAACAAATTATTATTCTTAATCTATTCAAAAAATTTATCGTCAAAATATATAATTCTTTGAAATTCAACTAATGGTACCACAACCTGAGGCCAACCAATAAAAAATAATTTTTACCTTGGAGATAATAACAATCAATAATATATATGATGAAAAGGATAAATGTTATTACAAATGATATAACATAAAATAACTAAAGTAAAAAAATTCATTAAAAAATATCAATATTTATCAATAAATGGAGACCCCCTTGATTATTTTCAAGGTCTAATGATTCTTTTATCTAAAAACTCATTCTATTTCGTTTTTAATTATAACGGTTCTACTTTATCTATTTGATAATGAGATATTGATATGGGTTTTCCATCAGACACTATGTTAATATTAAACTCAGCCCCGATCACAAATAAAACTTGGACAATCATCAAAAAAATCATCCTTATATCCATTCACTACTAAGGAATCTCTATTTTGAACAGTTTCATTATTTTAAACCATATAGGTTTTCTATCATTCCCTTCCATCTATAATCAATATCTTATATTATTGGTAACATATCAAATTCCTGAAACCATTGAACAATAAATTAATAAACATACAATCTTTCTTATCATGATAAATCAAAATACAATACATAATTAGAATAATACCAAACTCTCCAATGTCATACATGATGTGATTTTTAGAAAAACCATTCAACTAATAATTAGTGTATGATTTTTATAAATAATGGTTTATTTAATTATTCCAACTAGATTTCTTACAAACATTTCTATCATATTTTCATGTGTTAATATTTCAATTTTAGATGATAATTTATCTTAAAGGAAGGAATTTAAATAAATGGAGTCCAATAGGGCATTGACATAATTTGAAAAAATACGTAAAAAACATGTCACCACATCAATTGGTAGGCAAATATCAAATGATGTATGACTAAATTATTTTAACGCACTATTGTTATTTCCCATTTTATTATTTATCTACTGAGTTACTAACTTTGGACACACATTAGTATTATATAACAACTCATTTCCAAAGAAATCGTCTTATTATCATATTTTCATCATATTTTTCTTATATTCATTATAAAAATGATATATATTGGAAAAATTATGCAATCACAATAATATAAAAAACATTGTAATTCATTTTATGGGATCTTATTTACTACCCTTCTCATAACGTGGGAACAATTTTTTACATCCATATTTATCCGAGGGATGCTTCCCCACTACCTTTTATCTGAACCTATACTTAATTTTATCATATTGATGAACATAAGTGTTGGTAAAAACCATCACTAATTTCGTATAACCATTAAAAACATTCTATAAAATTATATAATTTTGTTGGACAAAATATCATCAAAAACCTGGTATCAACCCTAAGTAATTTTTTTGAATTTTTCAATCAATGTCTTAAATAATATTAATAACATACAAGGATTATCCTTTGATGTTTCCTTCATATGAGGGCATAAAATCATCATTTTTCCCCCAATTATAGGAATTTCTTTTCTATAAATTCTAAAATTACCATAGGTACATACTTATTAAAAAAATGTCTTTAATTGCTTCATATTCAATGGAATCGTGATCGTATTTCTATATGGTATTAATTAAAAAATACTAAAATTGATAATCTTCATATTCAAAATAATAAATGGAAAATGTCACAATTTGATTTCCAGAATATCCCATGAATCTAAAAATGTTCTTAGAGGAATTAATCCATCCATTGGAAACCAATGTGTAAGATGATCCACCGAATTCTGTGGGATATTGTCTCATGAACTTCCACACTAATTAAATAGTCCTTTTTGGATGATCTGGATGTTTTACTGTATGGATTCCACGACCATTTGTGGCCAACATCATCTGATCCATCACAATTATAAACTATGAATCTTTAATTCCACCTTTTTTGGATTCGTGTTGAGAATTATATTTTCAACATCATGCAGTCCCACTCTATATTCTATATTTCTTTTGTGAAAACAAATTATGAAAAGACCTACTTGTTATTAAAAAACAAGTAAATATTAAAATTATCTATCATTCCCAATTAACCCCAGAGTAAATTAAATTATTTTCATGATATTAAAATTACAATGAACTATATATTGATCTAAAAAATATATCAATAAATATTAGAACTATCCTTAAACATTATATATTTCACTATTTAAAAAAAAGGAATCAATTTATATCATTCCAAATGATATTTAAGGTTTTTATTATATAAATAAGTCATTTATAAAATTTAGAAAACAAACACACAAACATACAATGAATAAAATTGTAATCAGTATCCAATTTTTCCAAAATATAAAACTTTTAAAATATAACATGATTTCAATTCATTGGATATCTTCACAAAATTCATCATAACTTCTTCATTTCCCTTAATCATCCTTATAGAGTATTTATACCATTTTAAAATGTATGGTGACAATAAAATTAGCTAGCATGGGTTCAAAAAAACCAATAGTATTTTGAAAAACATTAAAAATGTTGAAGGTTTTACCTTTATCTCAATTTTCATATAGATGATTTTTTAAATCATTTTTCAAATGGAACAACACACAATTATTTTTATGAAGTGATAGTTAAAAACCCATAGAAATAAATCATGTTTTTAACTTGGGACCTCATTATATATACCACTCTTATAAATGGAATAACTCATATAGCCATCTTCCATCACCATATCACTTACTGAATTAACTCTATTACATTGACCCACTCATCCCTATATTATCATAGAACCCCCCATGCGTATTTTAAAAACAAACATCCTATCCAATATTAACAACCAAACACTATGTAATTGTTCTATAAAGGAAACAAATATCATTATAACTAATGTTCAGGAACCATAACTTAATAAAAATTCATTACATCATATGATTTAATTATATGTCCCAATAAAAACACTTAATCCTAAATGAAAAAAATTGATATCAAAGTAACCATATATTTTAAAAAACATACAATACAAAATAAATTATTTTCCTTTGATAACACACATACAATACAAATATACTAATAAATTTGAATGAAATATTTTCTTTGAAGAAAACATGAAATCTTTCAACAGAATCCAAAAATTAAATAATGGTTTCTGGGGTGAGAAACATCATTTTTGTTTTATATTATAAAATAGAACATTAATTTTATCAATTGTAAAAAAGTCAAATGTCCCAATACAAAATTCAGTTTTTTTAAAAAATTGGAATAATACAAAAACTAACACTATAAGATAAAATTTTTATATAATTACATTCATAATATAATTTTATAAATATGGACATTTATAAGAAATAATGATTGAAGGGAAACCATAAAATATGGATTTTTTATAAGAAAAGTTACATTATAATTAAGAATCATTTTAATCAAAATAACCATGAACTAATTACTTAAAAGAAACATTAAATTAATTATTATTGATAAATTCATTATATAGCATTTCAATGTCATTTTATATAAACCTCATTATTGAATATTATTGCATAAAATAAAATTCTTACTCAATAAAATAAAATTGAGATGATGCCCTTTGCCTAATGTCAATCATGCCACACACATTAATTATCTACATGAATAATAATCTTATATTTTTAATTTATAATTTTAATATCGTTTTCATGTTTATAATTCCTTTTTAATAATTAATTACATTATTATATATATTTACTACATTATTTTTGTTCACATACGATGTTTTGATGGTATTCGACTTATATATTAAAAATGAATATGGTGAATGATATTATTAATTTAAAATATACAGAATAAAATTAATTATATAATTTTCATATTTATAAATCAATTATACTTTTAAATACCAATCATTAAATACATTTATGAAAAATGAACTATGATATGATCATGGAGACAATATGTCATATGTATGCATGATTAATTTTTCTAATTGTCATTCATCCAAATGAAAAGAACGTATGTGTCATTTTACTATTAGATAATTACAATTATATAATAAAAACAAGATTAATTCTTCAAATATACGTATATACAATATTCATGTGATTTTAAATGAAAATGGTGTCACATTTCTGTTTGGGTTGTGGTAGTCAATGCATACACATGAAAAACATTATCAATTTTCAGTGGGATATATAAAATTTTATTTTATCATTTGAGAATTATAAATGTGATAATAATATCATAATTATTCAATTTATATCACATGTATTCAATAAATTTATCCTTATTACCTTATATATAAAAGGTTTTTAAAAAACTAATCACATTCATTCGTTAGTTTGTAGTGCACCATACACATGGGTGATGTTATCAAATCCCCCATGAAATAGAATGTTAGAAGAAACATTTGATATAATAAGTCCATCGTTAAAAATATTTTACCAATAAATATATATATAATTAAAATATATCATTATTACAATCTATAGTAGGATATTATGGAAAAAGAATTACATCGGTTCATGGGGTGGAAGTCCTCCATACACATGAATAATGATTTCATATCCAATTTTATTTAAGGTAATATATATTTAGGTTATTAAACTAACATAATAATGAATTTATTATACGTTATATAATTATTTATATTACTATAATATCTTATTATTATTTCAAAGGGTTAGAATAACAAATAAAATAAAATAAGTTTGGTCTGGTGTGATAGTTCTTCTGTCGACTTCCCCCTTAAGTAATCACGAAAATACATATTAGGATAAATTTATGATCAACCAATGGTATCTAGGTTATAGGTATGGAATTATAAAAGACATTTGGGTACTTAAGTTTTGATCCAAATGGATTTATAGGTGTTGATAATAGTATATTGGGTTTGTTTTTTATATGTGTGGTGAGTGTCACACTTATAACCTTTGAAGAAAAAGGTGCACCACTATTTTTCATGTGCCAAAATTATTAATTGTGAACCATTATAGATATTTCTACATTATAAGTCCAAATATTTATGTTGAACATTTTTTAGAATACTTTTTAGGTCAGTTTTACCCTTATCATTTTTGTTTATCCCATATTAAAAGGTTATTTCCTTATTTCTCATAACTAAAATTATTTGTTTTAATTATTAGTTATGTTCAATAAATAATTCGAACAAATTAAATGATATTAATCTTTATTATTTCAATCAAGGAATCTATTTTATAAAAATATTTTCAAATATAGTTCAGTATTTAAAATCAATATATTTTCTATATGTGTGATGAAAGTGACTGTTTTCAAAAAGTGTATGTTTCATGAAAAAGAATATTTATTATTTTACCAATAAATATTAATTATAATTTGATGAATTTAAATTATAAAATCTATATAGATAATATATACATTTCTCTTAAATTATTCTGCACATAGGATGTTTTAATTAATTAATATGGACAGACATAATATATTTTAAAATGGATTTTCAAAAATATTCAATTTATAAACCCAGAAGAGGTATACTAAAATCCAATATGATGTTGATAAAAAAGTAATAATGAGTTATAAATATAAATTAAAAATAATAATTTTACATTAAATAATGATCACAAAAATAATGAACATCCATATTACTTAGTTTATTAAAAAGAAGAAGACAATTTATAAAAAAATGTGTATTTCTCACAGTTCACTGAAAATTCAGTATTTTTCTAAAAATCCTAATCTTTAATATAATTTATTTTTCATATTATAAATTCAAATAAGATATTTATTTTTTTAATTAATTTTAAAAAAATAATTAATTAATCAATTAAATTTAACTTGATACTAAAAAGTTTTTAATTAAAACTAATTACTTTTTATTTAAAAATTTATATAATATTTTTATAATAGAAATAACTACATAATTCATATTACTAAAAATGAAAATAATTCATTCCATTATTAACAATATATTTTAAACATTATCCATCTTTATTCATATATCAGATAATATCTTTATATTATATTTCCAATCGAGCATTAGCTTCATCCATGAATATTATCATATATGAGAATACTATGAAAAGATCACTATAAAATTTCATTTGAAAATAAACATTTCATTTTAAAATATATTATTGAATATTTAATAATTACCCAATCAATAAAAAATCTTTTTAATTTAAATAAACCATAGAATATTTTAAAGTATTATATAGAAAAATGGCATCCTGATGTTGGGAAAGTAAATTCATAAAATCTATGTTAAAATAAATATTTTTCACACATTTATTAAGAATTACTTTATTCGGTAATGAAACCAATATTCTGTTTAAAACATTTTATTGATATTAAAATGTGGTTATGAATGATATTATTCAATAATTTTAGAATATATGAAAACTCATTAAATCCTATTGAAAAAAAAAATGTTCCTGGACGAATTATATTCCTAACAAAATTGGAAAATATTATATTTCTTTCAAACCATTCATTCAGACATTCGATAACATAGAAAGAGTATAATTTAATAAAATTATTACATTTATAGATGCCACTAGTGGATAATAATAAATGTATGGTTTACTACATGTATATCCTATAAACTCATGATTATAATAATAATATTCAACAATCCCAAATAAGGATGAGTCGATGAAATAACCCCAAACACCATGTATCTAATTATTTTAAGTGAACTTAACATTATTTATAGTACAATAAAATTCGTTATATTTATATAATAACATCGTATTATTACATATAATATGTTAGATGATTTACTTAATGCATCTTATCACTTGTTCAGTATAAATCATTTATTATCATCGCCATTTCGAGTCTTAGCTACATCATTTTTCATGTTTGATTCGATTTTAAAGATATAATTCATGGAAAATGATATTGGATCATCATATAAAAAATTATAAAAATTATATAAATTTATCATGTATTTACTATATATATAATGAATTATCAATGAATGTAATACTTCAACAATGAACCGCATCGCTTTGTAGAGGTTGTAGTGCACATGAACACACGAGTGACGTAATAATTGAATAATGGATAGAAGGGATAGAAGTTAGATTATATATTGTATTTATGAAATCATATTTATATTATAAATATCATATAATTTATTTATTTTGTTATCATAACCATACATGTAATATTGTGATGAAAAATGAAATACATTGCTTCCTGCAGAGGGTAGGAGATATATACACACAAATGATGTTTACATTTTCAATAGGATATGAATGATATAGAAATGGTTTTACCATAATAAAAATAAAATATAAATATATTTATGATTATGTAGTTATTATTATTTTGTGCGTTAATCATATTTAGAGTATATAGAAGAAGAAAATAGAATTGAAATGGTCGGTAATGAATATTACCTCTTCCTTAAGAGATCTCATTTTGATTACATCTTATGTATTATTAAGATCTACATTCAAGAATAATTAATTCTGATGAATAATGGGAAGGAATATATGGAGGGTTTTAGGTCTAGGATTATATATAGTGTTATATTTTTGTGAATTAGGATGAATTTTGTTGCACATTTATATGCTATGGGATATGCCCATGATAAATTATTTAAAATAAAAAAATAAAAAATTGAATTTTTTATGAAATTTTATCAAAATTGAAATTAATTAAATTATAAGATATGTTATTGTCTTAATATTTTAACTAATAATATTTATAATAGATAATGAGGTAATGCATACCTAAATCACCTAGTTTAACCCTAAGTAGACTCGTTTAAACCAAAAAAAATGGTAAATTTTTTTTATAATAATTATACTTTTAATTAGGATAAGTATCTAAGTAGGACATATAAAATAATATTAACTAATTTTATATATTATTTTTAATTCATTTTAAATGATTAAATATTAATTATTTATAGTGAAAACAGTTAATATATGTGTGTAAAAATATATGAAATCTTTGTTAAGAAACATTTTCTTAATAGTAAAATAGATATTACAAAATAATAATGAATAATGTTATTTTAAAAATATTAATTAAAATTATGTTAAAATGAATGTGTCATAGTTGGATTTTAAAATAAAAAAATAGGATATAAACATGTAAATAATTAGTTCAAAGGGAAGAAATGAAACCATTTTTATTTCATCAAATACATTTCTTTGATTTAAAAAATGTTTATCATATATTTTTATAATGATCATTATATTTTTATATCTATTATAATATATATAAAATGTATATTTTATTAACAAAAAATATTATAGAATCTTTCAAGATATTCTAATATAACATTAATTTTATACTAATGAAAATTAGAATTTTTCAATATTTACTCAATATTAATTTTTTTAAAAAATATCAGAAAATTTAATCTAAGATACTTTTTAAATGATGAATTAAAAAATAAAATTGTTGTAATATAATTATTTTTATAAATATTTTCACTTAATTTTTTACAAATTATTTAAATAATCCATTAACATTTTTTATAGTTTCATTATAAATAAAACATTATATTCTATTATTGAGGAACAAGTGGTATATTATACCCTCTATAAACAATTTCAACATTAAAATTTACATAATGGTACCTCATGAACATATCTGGGTAGTTCTTCTTCATAAAATATTCTGGATGCCACAACACTTCTATTGAATTATAATTTCCCTAAAGAACGTTTACTAGATTAGTTGTCTAATATCTCAACTCTAGTAATATACTGTTAATAATCAATATAGAATTTTCATAATAATATAAACTAGGGTCAATTTCTGTTTCCCCAAAGAGGAAAATATTCTTTGGGCTTATCGTTTACTTTATCATTAATAAGAAATATAACATGTCATTTACTATTGATGGTCCAAGAATAATTTTAAAATGGTAATCCACATGAACTATTAATTAAAATAATTTAAAAGGCATGGTGAACCTTGAACATAGTTTACCTTTAATTAAAAATCTTATAACACTATTCCACTGACAAAACTTCATGAAAACGTGTTATCTTAATGGAAATTATAAATCGTTCAATCATTTATAAGTATACCATTGTGATCTATATTTAGTTTCCGTAATATGATTTAGAATAGTCATCACTCTCACTATTTCATCAATATTATATAGGCTTACATGATTTTCTTAAATAAAATAATCCCAACATGTTGGAGCATGACACCACTTTCTATAAATTTATAATATGGCTCTATTTGAATGCATGAATAAAAGCTAGTATTATATTCATATTACAGAAAAAGTAAATGATGATCTCCTATAAAATAAAATTTAACTGATCAGGACCTCATAAATATTTTTCATTTCCAAATATACCATTTATACTTCCCATTAGTTCTATGGTCATATGAAATTAAAAAAATGACTTCTTTCAAAAACATTCTAAATCCTTTTAGAAAATTTTTATGTTAACATCATATCACGATCAAATTAATCCTAATGGATATACCATGAATATAACGAATGATACATTACATACATTGTTATTACTTCAAAATTGAAGCATACTTATTACAACATATAACAAAACCATGAAAGGACCGTATAGGTATAATTTCTTTAGAAACTGGGAAACATAAACAACTGGTTCATAAAGCATCTATACCGTCTCCCATTTATTTCATCATATCTATAGTCCCTTTTGGCATATCTTACTTAATAACCTTCTTCCTGTTCTAGGGAAAGAAAACATACAAAAGGGTGTGATCAAATCCTCAGTAAGGGTAAACAAAATAAATATCCCTCACATTATATTCATAAGAACATAACATTTTGGAAATCTTAACCTGCAAAAAAGAGCATAATTTCATAACATGGGATAAATCATAGTAGTGAAATGAAATCACAATAATCATAACATAAAACATGAAACTTTGTGGCATCCAAATATTATCATATATAATCTTTTCATATTTTTCAAGACTCATTTCCAAGACTATCTTAGTGGACCAAGTCCATTTCTGAACCGAGTTAACTCCTCCTTTCAGTCCTGTTTCACTGAACCGGTTTAACATGCCGTTCCAGCCATGTCTATCTCAAGAGATATAAAATCTTTTCCCAATGCATTTGAGGGAGATATAGGTCCCACCCATCTCCTAATTATACCATTCATAAGTGTGCCACATAATCCTAAATCATAAATCATTACATTACCCATGTAATAAAAATGGGATTCCTAAACAACATGACATCATAAAACAATTCATATAAGTTAAAGTAATTCATAAAAATAATTCCATCACAACCTAATAAAATCAATGTAATAATAGGGATATAAACAGAACCCTATATTATCTTAGATGGAAAATAATTTTGATAAAAAACTTGATATCCTTTCTACTTCAAATACATTTTCCTTTCTTATCATGTCATACAATTTCAAACTAAAAGAAGTTAATTAAAAATAAACATGAAAACATGTAATGTAACCTTCTTGGGAAAAATGTTTTAAAAATAGATTCATGTCGTATAAGTTAAAAAAACATTCTTCCCGTACTTTTTCCAGAAAAGTCAAAAAGTACGTCGTACAAAAAACGACAAAAGATTCCTTTTATATCTTTTACTAAAAACTCACCAAAGTGTAAAATTGGATTTAAACAACTGTAGGTGTATGGAAACAATATTACATATTGAAAAAACATGGATGTGGATGATAAGTACACCCCAGTAAATACCAAAGTATAAACAATCTCGAATAAAATGAGTTTGTGATATTTTCCCTTACCTTAAGTCCGATTTGTTTCGTAAGTGTCTGAACCTCCTGTATAATGATTTAAATAATGTTATTGAATTATTATAAAATCATACATATTTTTATTATATCATATATGGTCATATTCATAGCTTATTATTAGTAATATTTCATTACTACTTGTTATTAGGGTGTTTATTACTTTTTGTTCTTATGCGCATTTTGTCGAATAAATTCTTATTTTTCTTTTTATGTTATAGATACCTCATTTCCATAATGGTATTAGTGTAATATATATCATATTCATTCACTCAATTCATTTATATAATCATTATTCAATGAATATCACGTAGATTGAGACGCATCACATCGCGGAGACAGTATTCCGTACTTACGCACGAGCGACGATATCGTTCCCATGATCGTGAAATTGTAATGGAGTGTATGTATACTATTTCAGAATCAATATCAATTTAAAATAATCATATATAGTTATTATTTAAACAATTATTCCCATCCAAGTATGGTGGTGGTGGAAAATAGATTACACCACGGCGTGGAGACGATATTCCATATGTACACACGCGCGGTGATTTCATTTTCTGTAGGATGGATAGATGGTGAAATAGGGTTGTTTCATACTTATAATAACATATCAGTATATGAGTGATTCTGAAGTAATTACTTCATAATGAAACAACTAAATAAGAATAAGTAGAAGAAGAAATAGTGTTCAAAGTATTGGTAACATACATTACCTCTTCTTTGAAGCACCTCTTAGAGACCTCCATTTAGGGAACTAAAATTGGTCTTTGAAGAAAACCAGGACCTCTAAGATGTTTCTAGGGAAGTGGGGATGTGAAATGGGTAGGGTTTGGATGAGCTTGAAGGCTCAAATTTCTGTGAGGAGGAGAGGTAACATGTGCCCTTTTATAAGGGAGCAGAGGGGCACCTTCGGAATAACTAAAAATATTATTTTATTATAAAGTAAAATTCGGTTATTAATAACTCCAAATTGATATATTTCGAAGTTAAGGTGGGGATGGGTCGAAATAATCTCATACAATATAATTTAGACAAGTTTAGGTTATAATATTAACCATATCTTTTAGTTTTAACTCTTAGTTAATTAGATTGACATTTACCATGTCACTTTGTATTTTTATATTATATAGTTAATAATCTTACCATATACATCCAAGCGACCCCCAAGTGGTCCATTAATGATACAAATATCATGATATAAGTGTCTTGGACGAAACTTCTTTTTTTAGGAATATAATAACAGTTCATAATATAATATTTGTATTAAAAACTATTTTATGTCAATTTTGACACTATTTGGTAATTGATTTCTGTAAAAATCATAATAGAATTATTAGTTCGAAAAAAATTAATTAAATCAATTTTAACATGTCATATTAACATATAAAAATATTGGAATTCATTAAAAGTCTAAAATTACATTTATTTGGGAATTTATAACATCAATTATGTCAATATTTCATTAATAAGATAATTACTGCAGCATCATTGTATCATAAATAAATTAAATTATATTATGTCTAAAAATTACAAATAAAATAAAATTATGTTGGAAGACATTTTATCTTTCTAATGAATATTTATAGTCGAATTTATCTTATGTATAACCCTATATTAAAAATGATTTAGTTATTAAACTTTTATTTTAACTATTTTAACCCTTCTTTAAGTAAATTGATAATAAATGTCCTAATCTAATCCATGTGGGCCTAAATTGTCATATTTTATTCATAAGGTTGTTTTTGGTAGAATTAAACTTATCCAATATAATTAGGACATCTGTTAGGGTAATAATAATAACACTTTTACCCTTAATTACCCTATTTTCTCTTAACCATGGTAAAAAAAGTAAAAAGTTATTATTCACCAAAAATTATTTTCACCACATTGAACCACATTTTAGTTTTTGATATTAACCGTGTGTCTTGGATTTTCAAAATTCCACTCACAGAAGTGGTAAAATTAAGTTTTAGGAAAAAATTCATTTTTTAACTACCACTTAGTGGTTTCACTATTCATAAAAAAATAAAAGTTTCCAGTAAAATACCAAAAATTAGGCCTAATATATATTTGATATTATGAATTCAAAAATGATGTTTATTTTACCAAATTCAATAAATATCAGTTAAATTAACTAATTTAAAAATTAATTATCGTTGTCAAGACAAATAGCTTGTTTTTATGAGATAATAACTATCAAAAGATTGACACTTGTTTATGTCTGATTTAAATGTAAAATTACGTCCAATGAACAACATTTTATTAAATTGTAAAAATAGATTCTAAATTTGATTTAAAACCACTCAAATTTATAATTTATCACCATTAATTATTTTGATTAAAAAAGTTTTTTTTAATTAAAATTTAATAATTTTCACTATTAATCAGAATATGAAAGTTATCTGAAAAGTACCAAAATTTCACCCTACGCTAATTTTGATATTCTGAATCCAAAAATGAAGTCCATTTTGAAAATAAAATTTTCAAAATTTCAAAAAGTGGTTATTACTATTCATAACAGCTAGTTTTAATAATATTTTAATAGCATATCATTGTTTAGTGAAACTCGGTATTGCGTATGAAGCAAGCTATCGAGGAACGCCACAGTTGCGTGTAAAGAAAGCCAAGCTAGTGTTCTGTGTAGTGAAATATTCCTTTGATGATTTACATAACATAAAAACAAAATAATTCTTAAAAACGTCTTGGGTGTTACATTCTTCCACCCTTAAAATGAATTTCTCCCTCAAAATTTGTCACTTTGTAACAAAAAGAGGAGGATACCTCTCCATCATCATATCCACAAGCTCCCATGTAGATTCTTATAATTGGTGGTTCCTCCAAAAAACTTTCACTAATCGAGTGGTCTTATTTAGTAGGACTTTTTTGCTACGATCAAGAATCTCTATTGGCTGTTCTTCATAAGAAAGATCATGCTCCAACAGTACAACTTCTGAGCTGAGTACATGTGAAGGATCAGGTATGTACTTTCTCAGGAGAGATAAATGGAACACATCGTGAACTTGAGAGAGATTCGGTGGAAGCGCCAATTGGTATGCTACCTTTACAACACGATCCTGTATTTCGAAAGGACAGATATATCTAGGGCTCAACATCCCCTTCTTTCCAAATCTCATGACCCTCTTCCAGGTAGATATTCGTAAGAACACTTTTCACCCACTTCAAACACTAGGTATTTTCTTCGGTTGATAGCATAACTTTTTTTTCGACTCTGAGCTGATCTTATGTGTTGTTGAATAGATCTAACATTTTCTACCATCTCATCAACATGATCAGGTCCTAATAGCTTTTTTTCCCCAACTTCATCCCAGCAAGTTGAAGTCCTACATTTCATTCAATAGAGAGCTTCATAAGGAGTCATCTGAATACTGGAGTGAAAGTTATTATTATAAGAAAATTCCACCAAAGGTAGTTGTTGATCCCAACCACCTTTGAAATCCATAGAGCAAGCTCTCAACATATCTTCTAGAGTTTGAATTGTTCTCTCAGACTGACCGTCTGTCTGAGGATGATAATAAGTGATGAAACTCAACACTGTATCTAGAGTATGCTAAAGAATTCACCACAACTTCGAGGTAAATCTTGGATCCCGATCAGATATAACAGAAAGTGGTACTCCATTCAATCATACCACTTCCATTACATATATCTTGGCACGCCGATCTAGAGAGAAATCCTCTCTAATAGCAATGAAGTGTGAAGACTTTTTATGATGATCAACTATGACCCAGATAGCATTATTGCCTTTGGATGTTTTAGGAAGTCCTATGACAAAGTCCATAGTGATGTTTTCCCATTTCCATTCGGGTATGTGTAATGGTTGTAACATCCCCTTAGACATCTGTCTATCAGCTTTAACTTACTGACCAAAAAAGCATCGAGAGACATATTCAGCAACATCTCTTTTCATGCCATCCCACCATAAGTACTCTTTCTAGTCCCTATACATCTTCGTGCTTCCAGGATGAATAAATAATAAAGAACTATGAGCCTCATCCAGAAGCTCCTTCATTAATTCGAGGATGGAAGGAACACAAACCTGATTCCTGAACATTATTATCCCATCACAATCAACATTGAATTCTGGAATATTTCTCAGCTTCTTTTGTAACTCTACATCTTCTTTCTGTGCCTATTTAATCTTCACATATATAGATGGTTGAAAATTCATTTGAGAAAGATACGATTTTCCCCCTTACATTAAAATTCAATGATCCATCCTTTATAAATCCATAAATATTGGATCTTTTGTGATCCTCATCATGGATAATCTAGAATGGTCTTGTCGACATAATACATCTGCCACCTTGTTTTCTTTCCTAGAGTGGTAATGAATTGAGCAGTCATAATCCTTATTCACATCCAACCATCTTCTTTGGAGTATATTCAGCTCCTTTTGTGTGAAAATATACATTAAACTTTTATTATCAGTATAAATGTTACACCTTCATCCATAAATATAATTCCTCCAAATCTTTAATGCAATGATTACCACAGCTAACTCCAAATCATGTGTTGGGTAATTTTGCTCATTAATTTTTAACTGTCATGAGGTATAAGCTATCACCATATCATTTTGTATAAGAACACACCCACGCCCCTTCTTGGATGCATCACTGTAGATCACAAACCTTTCTCCAATATAAGGTAGTGTGAGAACTAGTGCACTGGATAACCTTGTTCTGAAATCCGTGAAATTCTCTTCCCATTCCTTCGTCCAAACAAACATAACTCCATTCTGAGTCAACCTGTTGAGTGTATTAGATAATCATGAAAAATCTTTCAAAAAACGTCGATAATATCCAGCCAAACCAAGAAAACTTCGGATCCCAGTTACTATTGTTGGTCTCAACCATCTTTCAATAACCTCTGTTTTTTCTAGATCCACAGATATCCCCTCTTTCGAGATTATGTGACCCAAAAATGCAACTTTTGGAAGCCAAAATTCACACTTGGTAAATTTGGCATAAAGCTTCTCATTTCTTAGGGTCTTTAATATAATTATTAAGTGATCTTCATGTTCTTCCCTGATCTTTGAATAGATAAGAATATCGTCTATAAATACTACCACAAATTGATCAAGATAGTCTCTAAAGACTCTATTCATCAGATCCACGAAGATAGCAGGGGAATTAGTAAGACCAAATGGCATCACTATAAATTCATAGTGTCCATACCTTGTACGGAAATCCGTCATTGTTATATCCTCCCTTTTTACCCCTAATTGATGATAACCAGAATGAAGATCAATCTTGGAAAAGTATTGAGCTCCGCGTAGTTGGTAAAATAAGTCATCAATGCGTGGGAGAGGATATTTGTCCTTGATAGTGATCTTGTTAAGTTCTTGATAATCAATGAAGAGTCACATTGATCCATCTTTCTTCTTAACAAATAGAATATGTTCTACCCAAGGTGACGCACTAGGGCATATCAATCCCTTATCAATATTCTCTTGGAGTTGCTACTTCAATTCATGCAACTCAATTGGGGCCATTATATAAGGTGTATTTGAAATAGGCAAAGCACCTGGTATGAGTACTATTGAAAACTCAACATCACGATTTGGTGGAAGACCCGGCAATTCCTCCGGAAAGAAATCATCAAACTCCCGTACAATGGGTATATTCTTAATCATGAGTTTCTCACCAACCATTTGAGATAAATAACCTTAATTCAGTGGAATCAAGTCCCATAAGATAGAAGAAATTTCCACTGGAAGGTTATGTTCATCCTTGCATCGATAGACGATCATTGATTGATCTGGAATATGAAATGTGACTTCCCTTATTTGGTAATTCATATGAGATGAATATAATTAAAGCAAATCCATGCCAATAATCACTTCAAATTCCACTATAGGAAGGATCAAAAGATTTGCCGGAAGCACATTCCCATAAACTTCAATCAGGGAAGAATTATAAACATTTGATGTGACTGTTGTGCCATTAGGTGTTGTCACAGATAACTCAACATCTAATTGTTGAGTTAATACGGTGATACCCTTAGAAAAATATTCAGAAATAAAAGAGTGGTGGATCTAGAAACAAATAAATCATTTTCTACTTTAGAGTGGATCGTTAGTGTACCATTCACCACATCGTTATCGTACTCCACATCGCTGATAGAAATTACATGTGACTTTCCTTTTTCTTTAGCCTTAAGATTTTTTTTGTGTCGATCATCATCAACAACCCTTGGATTAGGGCATTTATTGGCATAATGCCCCATCTCCTTGCACTTGAAGCAATGAAGTGTAGTAGGTTCATTCTGTGTTTCCCTTCCTTTGTTTACATCATTAGACATCTTCTTCCCATCATTGCAGCATTCAAATGCCCGATGTCTTTCCTTTCCACATTTTAAACATTTACGTTTCCGTTTAAGGCAACTCCCTCCATGTTTCTTTCCACAATTTGAGCATAAGGGACAGTTCATCTTCTTTTCAGTGTGCTCTTTAGATTTTCCTTTGAATTCCATTTTCCTCTTTTTATCAAACCCATATGACTGATGGGTTACTCCAATCTCCATATCAACATTGAGAGCACATCGAACGATTTCTTCGTAGATATTGAAGTCCCTTATGGCCAAGGCCCTTCGAAGACATGGTTTTAAGCCACTAAAGAATCGATCGATCTTACTCTCAGGTTGGATAATAATACCATAAGCATACCTTGCATGTCCTGTAAAATTTTCTTCATAGGTACAAACTGATTCATCATCTTTTTTGCTTCAATTCAAGAAAGTTTTTCTCCATCTTTTTTTGGGGCATACGAGGGAAGTACTTACTGAAAAATAAGTTCTTGAACTCGTCCCATTTCATGGACTCAATTTCATCCCTTTGCCTCATATTCTAAATAAGATTCCACCATTGATCAGCATCACCTTCCAAACGATACACTGCTAAGATGACTTTATCATGTTCAGAACATTGAAAAACTGAAAATATCTTTTCTGTAGTATTAATCCATTGTTCAGAAACTAATGGATCAATAGACCCGCTGAAAGAAGGTGGACGCTGCCTCACGAAGGATTCAAAAGAATGTTTCTACTTTTTTTCTCATTTGCAACTCATGCATGATTCATAGCTTGGGAAAGTTGTGTGAGCATGGCTACTACATTTTTCATTCCTGCTCCCATAATGGTAGGTTGCTCAGGGGGACAATCATTGCATTTCCCGTCGAATTCCGCATTAACACGGTTTCTTCGGGTTCTAGCCATTGACTCAAACCAAGAAAAATAGTGTGAGAAACATTAATTATAATAGGAAAACCACATAATCAATAACAAAATTTCACACTTAAGGTCTTATCCTAGGTTATTCATGGCCATCTCTAAAACACTAAGATTGTGTTCTATTCGTAGACTTATCCTCAGGGTTCTTACTAAGGCTTTCACATCCTAGTTTCCAAAGGATGACTATACCTTTCCTCTGATACCAACTATAACGACCCATACTTTACATACATTGTTATTACATAAAAATTGAATAATACTTATTAAAACATATAACAAAACCATGAAAGTACTGTATAGGTATAGTGTCTTTAGAAACTGGGAATCATAATCAACTGGTTTATAAAGCGTCTACAATGTCTCCCATTTATTTCATCATATCAATAGTCCCTTTTGACATATATTACTTAATAACCTTCATCCTGACCTGGGGAATGAAAACATACAAAAGGGTGTTCTCAAATGCTCAGTAAGGCAAAAAAAAGAAATATCAATCACATCATATTCATGAGAACATAACATTCTGGAAATCTTAACCTGCAAAAGAGAGAATAATTTCATAACATGAGATAAATCATAGTAGTGAAATGAAATCCCAATAATCGTAACATAAAACATGAAACTTTTCCTCATCCACACATAATCATAGAGAATCATTTCTTATTAGTCAAAACTCATTTTCAAGACTCTCTTAGTGGACAAAGTCCATTTCTGAACCGAGTTCACTCATCGTTTCCGTCTTGTTTCTCTAAATCGGTTTAACCTTCCGTTCTAGCCATGTCTATCTCATTAGATATAAAATCATTACCCAGTTCATTGGATGGAGATATAGGTCCCACCCATATTATAATGATACCATTCATATGTGTTCCACAAAATCATAAATAATACATCATTGCATAACCCATGTAATAAAAATGGGATTTTTAAACAACATGACATCATAAAAAAATTTATATAAGATAAAGGAATTCATAAAAATAATTCCATCACAAAAAAATCACATCAATGTAATAATAGGGATAGAAACAGAACCCTATATTATCATAGATGGAAAATAATTTTGATAAAACAATTCATATCCTTTCTACTTCAAATACATTTTCCATTCTTAACATGTCATACAATTTTAAACTAAAAGAAGTTGATTAAAAATAAACATGAAAACAAATAAATTAAGCTTCTTGGGAATAATGTTTTAAAAATCCATTCATGCTGTATAAGTTAAAAAAAAATTCTTCCCGTACTTTTGTCAGAAAAGTCAAAAAGTACGTCGTACGAAAAACGAAAAAAGATTACTTTTATATCTTTTACTAAAAAATCGACGAAGGGTAAAATTGGATTTAAAAAATTCCAGGTGTATGGAATCAATATTAAATATTGAATAAACATTGATGTGGATGATAAAATACACCCCAGTAAATACCAAAGTATAAAAAATCTTGGATAAAATGAGATTGTGATATTTTCCCTTACCTTAGGTCTGATTTGCTTCGTAAGTGTCTGAACCTCCTGTATAATGATATAAATAACATTATTGACTTATTCTAGAATCATTAATATTTTTATGATATCATATATGGTCATATTCATATCTTCTTATTAGTAATATTTCATTACTACTTGTTATTCGGGTGTTTATTACTTTTTGTTCTTATGAGCGTTTTGTCGAATAAATTCTTATTTTTATTTTTAGGTTATAGATATCACATTTCCAGAATGGATTGAGTGTAATATATATCATATTACTTCACTCAATTCATTTATATAATCATTATTAAATAAAGATCATGTAGAACGAGTCACATCACATCATAGAGATGGTATTCCGTACGTACACACGAGCGATGATATCGTTCCCGTGATAGTGAAATTGTAATGGAGTGTATGTATAATATTTCAGAATCAATATAAAATTACAATAATTATATATAGTTATTATTTAAACCATTATACCCATCCATGTATGGTGGTGGTGGAAAATAGATTACACTATGGCGTGGAGACGGTATTCCGTACGTACGCACGCGCGGTGATTTAGTTTTCCGTAGGATGGATAGACGGTGAAATAGGTTTGTTTTATACATATAATAACATATAATTATATGAGTGATACTGATGTTATTACTTCATAATGAAACAACTAAATAAGAAGAAGTAAAAGAATAAATAGAGTTGAAAGAATTGGTACGGAAATTACCCCTTTTTGAAGCGTCTCTTAGAGATCTCCTTTCAAGGAACTAAAATTGGTCATTGAAGAAACACAAGACCTCTAGGCTGTTTCTAGGGAAGTGGGGAAGTGAAATGGTAAGGGTTTGGCCGATCGTGAAGGCTCAAATTGGTGCAATGAAGAGAGGGAGGAGGTGCCCTTTGATAAGGGATGAGAGGGGTACCTTTGGAATAACTAAAAATATTATTTTATTATAAAGTCAAATTCAATTTTTAATAGCTCCAAATTGATATATTTAGAAGATAAGGTGGGGATGGGTCTAAATCCTCTAATCCAATATAATTTAGGCAAGTTTAGGTCATTTTATTAACCTTATCTTTTAGTTTTAACTCTTAGTTAATTAGACTGACATTTACCATGTCACTTTATATTTTTATATTATATAATTAATAAACACACCATATACATCCAAGAGACCCCCAAGTGGTCCATTAATGATACACCTATCATGATATAAGTATCTTGGAAGAACCTTAGATTTTTAGGAATATAATAATAGTTAATAATATAATATTTTAAAAAAAAACTATTTTATGTCAATTTTGACACTATTTGGTAATTGATTTTTGTGAAAATTATAACAGAAATATTAGTTCGAAAAAAATAATTAAATCAATATTAAAATGTCATATTAACATAGAAAATTATTGGAATCCATAAAAAGTCACAAATTACATTTATTTGGGTATTTATAACAACAATTATGTCAATATTTCATTAATAAGATAATTACTGCATCATCATTGTATCATAAATAAATTAAATTATTTTAAATCTAAAATTTACAAATAAAATAGCATTATATTGTAACTCTTTTTATATTTCTAATGAATATTTATAGTCGAATTTATCTTATGTATAACCCTATATTTAAAATTATTTAGTTATGAAACTTTGATTTTACCTATTTTAACCCTTCTTTATGTAAATTGATAATAAATGTCCTAATCTAATCCCAGTGGACCTAAATGGTCATATCATATTCCTAAGGTTGTTATTGGTCGAATTAAAATTATCCATTAGAATTAGGACATGTGTTAGGGTAATAACAATAACACTTTTACCATTAATTACCATAATTACTTTTAACAGTGGTAAAAAAAGTAAAATGTTACTATTCAGCAAAAATTATTTTCATCTCATTGAACCGAATTTTAGTCCTTGATATTAACTGTGTCTCTCGGATTTTCGAAATTCCACTCACAGAAGTGGTAAAATTATCTTTTATGAAAAACATCAGTTTTTTATCTACCACTTAGTGGTTTCACTATTCATCAAAAAATGAATGTTTCCAGAAAAATACCAAAAATTAGGCCTAAGCTATATTTGTTATTATTAATTAAAAAATGATGTTTATTTTACCAAATTAAAAACATATCAGTGACATTAACTAATTTAAAAATTAATTTCCGTCGTCAAGACAAATAGCATGTTTTTAAGAGATAATAACAATCAAAATATTGACAATTGTTTATGTCTGGTTTAAATGTGAAATTACATCAAATGAACAACATTGTATTAAATTGTAAAAATATATTCTAAATATACTATAAAACCACTCAAATTAATAATTTATCACTATTAATTATTTCAATTAAAAAATTTGTTTTCATTTAAAATTTAATAAATTTCACTATTCATCAGAATATGAAAGTTATCCGAAAAGCACAAAAATTTCACCCTAAGCTAATTTCGATATTCCGAATCCAAAAATGAAGTCCATTTTGAAAAATAAAATTTACAAAATTTCAAGGAGTGGTTATTACTATTCCTAACAACTAGTTTTAGTAATATTTCCATAGCATATCGTTGTTTAGTGAAACTCGGTATTGCGTACGACGCAAGCTATCGAGGATGGTTGTTGCTTCGTGTAAGGAAAGAAAAGCTGGTGTTGTGTGTTGTGAAAGTTTCCATTGATGATTTATATGACATAAAAACAAAATATTTCTCACAAAACTCACGGGAGTTACAATTAATCCTTATAAAATCATTAATATAATGATATATAAATAACCAAAAAAGTTAGATCATCAGGTATCGTGATGGAATGAGGGAAAATGGTATGAAAACCAATATTAACATAGATGGAATAATATAATATTGTAGTTTTTGAAATCCAATGATAATGTACGTTGTAATATTATCACATTTAAGAATAGTAATAAGAATTGGTTGACTGAATTCATTAGGATAATGTCTCTCAACTGTAATCTTTTGAATGAAGATATTGATAATTTGTGGTTTCTAATTTCATGTTTCATATTATCCCACCACAAAAATTCATTGAAATACTGATATATTTGGGATCTACTTGGGTTTTTAAATAAATTAGAATTTTTATATTCATGTAATAATTGTATTTTAATATATTGCATATGTGGGACACATAAAATAATTCCATGATTCAAAATACTGACTTCATATATTACGTATTGAAATATCCAATCATCCATGGGTTTTTTTTTAATATTCTAATCATCATGATGGTGAAATTGCACTTTCTCTTGTAATGATGGCATATTAATCATTTCGAATATATATGATTTTTACCCTTGTTTAGGGATCCTATATCTAACATTACCAAATAAAAAAATACAGGGTCTTCGAAAATCAACATTTAAGAAAAAAACCCTATGATTGTTTTTATACTACAAATCAAAAAACATTTTTTTCTTCACAGTGTGGATGTTTATTGAGAAATCATAATCATTTATTAGTTATCACTATCATAGTTTCCTCATATCGAGATTTTTTTTTCGAAAAGATGTATTTCATAATTTTTTGATCCATATTATATTTAGATTATAACAGTAATGTTAATAACTACATATCATTAATGAAAAGAATATATAATCCATATTAAGACAATGGGTAATTTTTTTTCTAGAATTAGTAAACTCCATATTATATGTGAAACAAATATATCCTTATAAATAATTAATCATATGATCTATTTCAATTATTCTTAACTATATTGTAGAAATACATCAATTAGTAATGATAAAGTCAAATATATGTATTGATCAATTCCCATTAAAATTATATAAGTATTTATTGTAATTATTTTGACCATATTAACATAATCTAAAACATTTAAACATTATTATATGGTTGGATTATCATTAAAATTGACTAATATATCATCCATATTAACCTAAAAATCCAATGAAGCTACATATCTGTGATTTTTTTATTGTAATTGATCATTCTGTAGCAACTGTTATCAATAAAGTATCAAATAATATTCAATGATTATGGAAATTATAGCCCTGAATCAAGTAATTCTAAATCCAGAATTGAAATTTGATAAATTTTCCATAGAAAACTATTTATCTATAATTCATTGAGTGATTATAAAAAAGAAATTTCTCTCATAATATCATATATTGTATATCAATATATTATTCTTCAATACCAAAATTAAATTATTTATATATTTTTATAAAAATATGTTCATAAGATCAATCAAAAAAGATGGATCCATGGTCTATCTAAAATAAAATAAGCTAAATTTACAATGACCATACCCCCAATAAATTTTATATTTTTAATATAGTGCTTATTTTATTATAGTTAATGATACCGAAATAAAAACCAATCATTAAAAAATATCATGCCCCTTTATGTATATAACAAATTCATCAATAAGGAATGATGATACTTTTTATTTATATTAATGATTTTTATTTCCACATAATATGTAATGACCCTCCAATCTTCATTGGGTTGAGAGTACATCGAGTCATTACTAGTTCTTAAGAGACATCCACATGACGCCAATGGCTGACAATACATGCCGAAGGGTATCAAATATAAGTTAGGGGATGATTTAACCATTATGAAATAAACCCATAAACCAACAATTACCAAATATTCACTACATTATACATGAAAAATTGAAAGACCAATAAAAATTTCATTTATAACCAACTGCATCAATGTGCACAATAGAAGAAGACGAAACTAAGCATCAAAGTACAAAGCTGATGAAAAACACTAGACTCTCAAAAGACACTACAACTCCATGATCCACTAGTTCCACGCTCCACATCATCTCCCATGAATCACCACGAGCCACTGGAAATAAGATGTTATAGCTTTTCATGTCTCTCAGAATACGACATATGTAAAAGCACCAATGTGGCAATGTTGGGGTGAGTATAACACTCTGTAGGTTTTCCCCAATGACTTCCCTACTCACGCTATTAGGATAGATGAGTTATCCATATTTATAAAAAAAAGTTATATAATTTTATTTCTCAAATGCAGTTTATAACTAAATATAAAGAAGTTTCCAAAACCATTCATAACAAAAGGCATTCCAAGTGCAATAGAAGCCAGTTTTCTAGAAAATTATTTTTCCAAAAAAAATTTAACTACACTAGCTTAAGAACCATATCACAAACATTCTTTTTTGGCACATCCAACCATTTCCAAAAACCCATGAAACCATCTATGCATGCTACCTGGAAGAGGGGAGAATCCCTAACCCTTATCCATCCCAACCATGATGGGGAAGACTTCTTACCCTTATCCAACCCAAATGCACATGAAATCATTATGGGGGAGAGCCCTAACCATTATACATCACAACACTAATGGATGAGACTCCTAGCCCTTATCCGTAATGAATGCAATATGAATGGTTGACATGGGAGATCCCCAACACTTATCCATCCCAGCACTGATGGGGAGGAATAATAACCCTAATCTGTCCCACATGCTCGTGAACACACACAACCATCATGTCAAAAACAAATTGTGATCAACCAATTCAAACCCATTCGATGCATAACCATTTCAATTCCAAATAATTTCAACAGAACTCCCTTTTTATTGAAAACTAATTCCATCCAAATCATTTAAATCTCTTACCATTTCAATAAAACACCCTTTTTATTTAAAATCCATTTTCCATCAAACTATATACAATTTCATAAATTCTATAATTTAAAATAAACATTTTAAATTCAGTAAGCCAAATCACTTTGCAGAACAATTCACCAAGATTTCAAAATCACATAAAAACCATAAATCATCACTGAAAGAGATTTATTTTATACCTTTCACAATAAAATCCATTCAAATAAACCAATTTGAATCTAAGACAATCAATTCTAGAAAGAGGAGTAATGAATGAAGCCACCTACCTCAAAGGTTATGATGAAAACCACAACAGTCGATGAACGCTCAAGAAACCCTAGTTGATTCTCCAAAAACCTTCCTTAGATCTCATCCCCTAGAAAGATAAAGACCAAACATCGCCATATATGTCATACACACACTTAGATCTACCCATAATGGGAATAGATCTACGTAACCAATATAATAGGAGAAGTAGATCTATGTTGATATATGAAACAGATCAAGAATGATGAATAACAGTCGCATACCTCAAGAATTCGGCTTTGATTATCTAAGAGAAGCCTTCGTATCAACTCTGAAACAAAAGTAGAACCTTCGTTTACCATAGGAGATGAAAAAACCCAAGTTAGGGCCACTTAGGATCTTAAATGTGTAATTTAGAGGAAATAACGAGTGAGATCCACTTTTATAGGATCTTATTTAAGTGGATGCATGGTTAGTTCCCATGGTCTGACAAACCTTGCGATAACCTTGTGTAAGCTACTACCATGGACACCCTTCATGAATGGTTTGGACACAAGGTAGACAATCTGTGCACTTCTCATACAGAAGCTATGGCCTCCAAGACCAACTATACACTATTTGACCGCATGGTTTAGGCAAACCATGCGCCGCCCGTGCGACCTCCCCTTTTACCACAAAACATCATTCCAAGTTCTCCCGACTCTCCCATTCATCACCCATAACCTTAAAACCACAAAAATCATCAATAATGGGTAACATACCAGAAAAGGTGGGTATTATATAATTGATTAACCACCTCAGAGACTCATATTCATTCTTAACAAAAATAATAGGTCCTCCATATGGTAAAATACTAGGGCGTATAAATCTAATATCCCGGAAATTTGATAATTTTTTCATAACATTAACTAATTATATAGTGTCTATCCTGAATAGAGTCATTTATATAAGTTTTTCATCAAGGATTAAATCAATATAGAAGTATGTATCACTATCCTCTTGGTGTCTATGTAGTTAGTCAAGATACACATTTTTGAATTCCTGTATAATAAGTGTATACACTATTATACGGATTCCATTAACATTCAATTTTTTGTTTATTCTCATATTAACAAAAACTATATTAAGGATATATAAAATAGGTGGACCTATAAATTATTAGCATCATTTACAATCCCTTATGATGATAAGCGATTATATATCTCTATGAAAAAATGAACACTACTTCAATTAGTAAAAAATAAATTATTTATAATTTGAAATAAAATCCCTAAAAATGATTATATAAAATTTAAATTTTAGTATAATAATTATATATTAAAATAGAATACTTCAATGTTACATAATTGGAACTGACTGATATATTCATACTATACTATGATATCCACCCCTAGTCTTGATTGAAAATTACCTTTATAAGATTATTGGGAAATACCAATTTTTTGTGGTATACAATGAATTTATAAAGGAGTGAAGGGATAAAAAAACAATATAAAACATTTGGAAATTTTGAGGAAATTATCGACAAAACTGCCACTACATCATTAGGATCCTCAACATTAGTTATATTGATCACATATGAATGTTCATCCTAATTGTTCATTTAATGATAAAATTCACTTAACAAATTTGGTATTCATTCAAATAGTGACAAAACTAAATGTTCTTGAATCATTTAACATTAAAAATATATTTAATTCCCTTATAATAAAAAAGATGATTTTATAAATCACATCCCAATGGATGAAAACCTTAATTCTCATCAATCATGTTCTATGGTAATTTGGTTTAACTTTTACTGCAACCTAGAAGTTCCACCATATCTTTATTCATATTTTTTTTCATTTTTCAATGTACTCATCCATGGAATTCATTTATTTTTATTCAAGGAAAAATTATCGTTTATAATAGAACATGATATACTATAATCATATACTAATGAATTTTATGTCAATACATTATTTTGAAATCATTGACTTATCTCATAAAACAAGTGTTCAATATTACTACATGGAATATTTATATTATCTGAAATATGAGTTACTAACCTTAAATATTAAATTCAAATTTACTTTTAATTTAATTATTTTCTCCTTAGATTGATTATCTAAATCCAATATTGGATTCCTTTTAACTCGACACCACACATGGTCTAAGAGAAAGCCCAAAGTGTGTTCACAATACCCACTGGCTGGAAAATGGTTGTGGGAATCAATCTAATGACAACATGAACATCATTTTCCCAAAAAAATAGGACTGATAACCAAATTAATCACATATTAAAATAATAAATAACCAAAAATAAATATGGATACAATGAAATCCTGATAAAAAATCTAATTAAAAATTAGAAACTATATAAAATATAAAAACTAAACCATGAAACATGATATCCATGTGACCTTCATATCACCACCATCCACAAGACAACCCTGAGCCAAAGGAAAACTGAACTAGAAAGAAGAACATAAAATGTATATCGGGACTACAGATGCTGAGTGGGAATGGTTTTGTGTGAGCACTGATAAACATAGTATGTTATCACCATAAATTCCATGAATTCCTTTTCCTTAAATGTTCTACAGGTAGATGATTAAAATTCATAAATAAAATATGCTTTCAGTCATTTTATGGAACCAAAAAAATATTTCTAAAAGATCCTCTTCGATCAAAACACACAGAGTAGTCCCTTATTAAAATTGATTCATTTTACAAAATCCCAAAAAAAACAAAGTTAAATGCATGAATGATCACCCAATGTATAATCTTTTTATAATAAATGGAAAAATAGAGTAAACAAGAAATGCTAAAAACCAAAAAGAAATATAACATGATAAATAAAATAGATATATATTAATGGTATTTTACTGGAAATATAAATAGGAAATATCTAGACATATTAGTCCAGACTCACCTTCCAGTATATAGTTTAACATCATAGTTAATAACAAACTACATACTCTAAACTATCCAAACTAGTTGCATGTCCCAAATATCCTCTCAACCAATCCATGGGTAAAATCCGTCTCATTGAGATCGATAAGAAAAAATCACTCAATCCTCTATATAAATCTTCATAATCCAACGATAATATTACACAGTGAGTGGGATGTTCGTCACATATATAGATCAAAGAAACCCACTACCACAATGAATTGTTTTCTCAGACACAGACACCACCTATGGACTGCTCATCTACAAGGTTAATCCTAAATAGAGGTGTTTTTCTTACAAAATTTCATTAAAAAGTCTTTACCAGGCCTTCACATAGCCTATGATTTCAGATCCACAATCAAAAACATTAAAATATTCTTATTTTGACTTGACACAATATAATCATAAAACCATTTTCCCAAACCATGATAAGATACCAATAATACGTTAAGAAAACATAACATAAAAAATGAATTTTCCAATGAAAACATCACCACCCATGAATTTATTGTTTCCAATAAAAACAAATTTTACAAATCCCTTCCCATCACATTTGTAAAATAACCAAAAACAACCTAATTAAAATGAAAAATTCATAACAAGACATTTTATTTCAAATCCATAACCAATTAACAAACCATGTACAAATTATTACACAAAAAAAGGTAAATCACACCATAACCTCGAAAAATAGAAAATAAGACATTATCCCCATGTAGTTTACATGTATGTCTCAAAATTCCAATGTAGACATTATGCCAACAATCCCTCAAAGCATATCTTAAAATTCCAAATTCTCAATGTTTTTGAGAAAAAAATTAATGTGACATTTAAATTCACATAAATAATCAAATTATCCATTTTGATATTAAGGAACTAATTTTGGAAAAGTAAAGAGGGAAGGAAGATGAATGAATCTCTAAAACCATGGTTCAAAGAAACATTGATTCCAAGGGCCATTATAGACTGTTTTCCCATCAATATGTGCACCCCATTCACATAGGAATTTGAAAATATCTAATGAAACTTTTGAAGTATCCATGAAATATACCAAATAATCATTTATATTGAAAGATATCTATGTTTATAATCTAATATAAAAATACACACATAAGAATTGTACCCTAAAATTAACCAATCAAAACATACAACACCACACTCAAAACAAAACTACAATTCTGAAAACATAACCATTAGGAAAAACTATGTAATAAGCCCATTTAATATTAAATGATAAATTTACCTTTTATCAAACACCTGATGTGTATTTAAATATAGTCAGCATTAATGAATCCACTTAGAAAGCATTTCGCAGCCATTTGACTTCTTGGAAAAACTGAATAGTTTATATTAACACATATAAAGAAATATTGTAACATGTTTAATAAATTAATGCAATGATCAAGCTTCAAAATAATGTTCTGGAAGGAAAAAATATAGAAACACCTACCCAAATGATGTTTGAATGCAAAGAAACATCGAGTGATGTAAGAATAAACCCAAGGGACAATAAAAACCCATACCATAAAAGAAATATAACCACTTATTATAACCTTAAAACTGTCTACATAAGTTGTGACCAGAATAAAAACTAACACAGAACATAAAAAATTCACACATTTGAACAAGAAACTAAACCGGATCATTATGACCAATAATAAGATCCTTAAAATGTAAAAAATAATAGAAAATTCGCGGTTAGGGTGTGAAAATTATAACAACCAAAACAATTACTCCCCTAGAATGTCACCCTTACAAAGGATGGGAATAATAATAGTTAAAATGATAAATAATGAAATGAAACAATGGTCTATAGAGTTACCTTTCACTCCAAAAGTCACACCTTCCGATTTCTAGAGGAATGGGAAACATGAAAGAACTAAAGGAGAACATGATAGGGTTCTCTCAAAAAGTATAATTCAATGAGGATGGCCAATACTGATACTCCAAAAAATGTAACTAATACAGGAATCCAAAAATTAAATATCGCAAAATTCTTCTCCCAGGATAATGAAAAATACCACCAAAACTAAGAACCCAATATGAAACCACCCATAACTTCTCTATAGAAGATAATAAAGTAAATCCTTACAAATCGAGAACTAAAATACCAATACAAAAAATCCCAATCTATGTGTAGACTACATTGGGGAAATGCCAAACAAATAGTAAAAAACCAGAGTTCATCATCTACTCAACACTCAAAAATATCCAAAGGAAATATAACTAAAAACTGGGAACAATTGAAAAATGTCCAATCACACATATGAATTAACTATTAATTAAATTATATATTTTAAAAAATTAACCTCCACTATAATTAAAAATGATAAAACCAACATTCTTCATACAACATTGTGTAAATCATAAAATAATAAAAAATTACATTAAAGAAACATTTACAATCTCCACTTCAATACTAGAGGAAAAAACAGGGTCATGGCTTCCAACTCTCCCAGAAATTATTGACTATGTGAAATCCTTCACCCTAGGCAGTATATATTTCTACACAATGTCTTAATGTATCTTCTAATCTAAATCCAAGAGCTCAGAACCACTAATTGAGACTTCCTATTTGGACCATGATTCTAATATAATCTATGTAGTTGAATCCAACAACCACATTGAATACATGTCATTGGAGGATTCAGACAAGAAAACATCAAAGGACAACATCAACAACACTAAAAAAATAACTAATGATTCATAGAGTGAGAATCCAGAGATGATGAAGGGGACTATTTAGGAATATGAGCCTTTATAAAACACCTATCAATAGTTGGGGATCCTTCATTTGTAGAAAGAGGTACTAGATTACCAACTTCATGCTCTCTTCAAACAAAGATAACTAATAATTAATTGTCTACTATTTTCTCCAAAAAAACATCTATATATGACAAGAATCTTCCATGATCTAAGGAAAAGGACCCCAAATTAATAGGGGAGAATTCAACAGATCTCGTGACACTACCTCAAGAGAAAATCAAAATGACCCCATGAAGTGTTAAATATAAGCATTCCCAATCCTACCATTACAAAACATTCATGATCACTTCTACCTTTATCATCTTCAACTCCTTTGATAAATACCAATGGAGGAAATTAGCGTTAAACACTTCCTTATACATAGAATCGTGAAATAATGTTAAGTTGATAACATTCCACATTTCCAAATATGGCCCTTCATATTGAACAAATAAAACTAAAACCCTCACCACCTCAGGAGTCCAAACAATCGAAATACAACTGAAACATTATAAAGAAACTCCTAAGACTCTAACATACCTTAGACATCCTTAATAATTGTGAAAGAATAAAAAATACGACTCTTATACCCCACTCAGAGCCTATCCATTATCCACAAATTATTGTGATTCACTAGAAACTTCTAGGACCTTTCTGGGTGGCATAATATGAACATAAGATAAAAACATTACAAAAATTAACATCACCATAAACTCATCCAAATAAAAAATCAACAAAAAACAACATTCTATAAATCCATTCATTATAAAAACATCATATATATTGTTTTGAAAAATCACTATTTTATTTCGAATTTGAACTACATCAATTCCGAAGAATAATTCCACAGAAACATATCTAACATTCTAATCTAGTTCAAACACTATAGACCACATAATCACACCATGAAACAATATTTCAACTAAATTTTTTAGTTTTAAATCCAAAATACTATTGGAAAACCTATTTATTAATAGCCATTTACAGTTTAGAATCCACTATTTCCATCCAAAGCTAATCCAAGACATTGCCCTCATCAATAACCATAGTATAATAATAAGTGGAAATTAATACCCAACAAAATTACATAATATATCATTCAATTATGTATAATAAATCACAATATATAAGATTAAAGATGTACCCTAGCTACACATGGGTCATTACTCCATGAATCCTCATCATGTCACCCATGGTCAAATCCATTTTCATCAAATATCCACACTAAATAAATATAAAAAAACTCAAATTCCAATCAAGCCATGTAAACTTGAGGATTGGGATACGAAAGGGATTATTATTTCTATCTCTCAGATATAAATTGAGTCCCATTGGTCATAATCACCATGATACCTGACACCCCAAAATAAAAGGGTTGATTCTGATACAAATATTTCCTGAAACAATCGATGTTGTCATTTATCCTGAAAATGAGCCCAACTAGAGAGAATTCATGGTGTGCATTCCCTATCTCCATGGGTTTCCAAATATTGTCTGTAATCAACACAATCCCAATGGGAATGAGTTTTCCAAATTATTATTGGATCAATAACTAAACTGAACATGTATAAAAACCAATAATTACTAAACATCAATAAATATACAAACTAATATAGATACACTATTTAATGAACAAATTTAAACATAATATAAAACTAAAAATTAACCACAAAAAATCATGAACATGTAAAACTGATCGAGTCTACTGATACCGTGTAGCACATGAACCATGTGAGGATACAAACACTAAGTAAGTATTTACCATAATGTCCTTGAATTTCCATTCCTGAGACAGGTTGGAAACAATAGATTAAAATATAGAAATAATATCGGAATTGAATTATTTTAATAAATAATGCATAGATTTCTTTATGGTCTATATTCCTACCCACACAAAAAACATTCCCTTTTAAAAATGGTTTCACATAAAAAGAACATAGTTGGAAAAGAAAATAAAAAATCAAACTAGAACACAAAAGGGAAACTATACTAATAAAAAATTAAACAATATAAACATATCTAAACTAGAAAGTATAATAACTATAAAAAACCTAAGGAAAAATGACATATATATTGATAATCATTGGTTTTTTTCTAAATGTCACTAGAAGAAATTCGTTGATATACTCAATTAAGAAGCACCTACAAATTCATACTAATGCTTGAATGTCAATAACCAACTGGTTTATCTAAGATTTCTAATCCAGTGTCACATCCCATCTAGACTCATAGTAAATATAGGGGCTTAACCACATTTAATAACTGTTGAAAAAAAATTTCACTCAACCCTCTAGATGACACACAAAAATTCCATGATAATAGTACATAGTGAGTGGGATTCCCCTAATATATTTGTCCCAATTAAACCCAATACCATTGTTCTTTCCTTGACCAAACACTGAAACAACCTATGCTTTGACCCTCTCATTGAGGAACCCTCTATAGTGGTTCTCATTTCAGAAAATGTCTTATACATGTTAAAATTGTCCATTACATCAGAAACTCAATTAAATAAACTTCCCATATTATTATATAATACAAATCATTCCATTATACCATATATGCATTCAACCATTTACCCAAACCATGCTATGATCCCCTCCAAGAATTCACATCACATCAAATCATAAATGTATTTCCTAATGATATAAATATAACTAGTTGGGCCTTTAAATTTCAAATCAATATACCTTTACAAATCCATTTTCAAAAAATTTCTAAATCAACATGAAACACCACTTTCACGTGAACAATTCCACATGAACCTATAAATTTCAAATAGATATCCAATAAAAAATATATCTAAACCAATACCCAAAACTATTGTAAATCTTACTATAAATATAGATAATTTCAAATTATCATTTTCACCACATAGTTACTACATATGTCTGAATATTCCAAAATATATTTTTTCTAATTATCCTTCAAAACATTTCACAAAATTATAAATGAGTCATGTTTTATAGAACACATTTGATGTCACATTTAAAGAAAAATTATGCACCAAATTATCCTTTTATAAATCATTGAATTATTTTTTGGAAAAATATATATGGAAGAGAGGAGGATCTTTTGAAAACCCATGGTTCTTGAAAACTTTATTCCCAAGGTCCATTATCGTCATTATTCCAATATTGTGCACCCACACACATATGGATGATCTAACATCAATAAAAGTTTTCATGTATCTATGAAATCACACAGAAACATCTCTTATTGAAACATTAATTTCTTTTTTACCCAACACAACAAAGAACACATATGATATACACAAAAAAGTCAACTATTTCAACAGAAAACACTCAAGTCACAACCCAAATACAATTCCAAAAATAAACCCCAAAAAACACCACACAAATCCCTCAATTTGAAGTTATTTTTTCAATTTAATTTTAATTAAATGAAAATTTAAAAATTATAAAAATTAATCAAAACCCTTTTGAAACCATTTCAAACCCATTTTTTAGCCATGAATAAATGAAAATAATTTATACTATCACACCATAGAATTATTGAAACATGTTTTAAAATTTTTAAGAAACATAAAGAATCAAGGAAACATGTATGAAAGGAAATAGTTGAATACACCTAATTCAATGACAAGATAGTGGAAAGAAAATTTGGAGAAAATATTACCCCGATGGAAAAATATTCACACCCCAGTCACAAATAAATATAACAACATAAGCTATCCCTCAACGTAGTTTTCAGAAACTGAGAACCCAACATGAATACACTAAAATATCAACTATTAATGAATAATAGAAGAGTAAAAAAATTGAAATATCTATGAAATTTATATATGATTATTCATATATAATTAATAGTTGAATGGGTGAAAGTAATGAATGTATAATTTTGCCCATTACGAACCTAGGTCAAACAAGGTAAGAAAAACATGGAATATGGTTAAACGAATAGAGGGAAGAGATGGAATTTCACACTTTTAATGATCTGGGAAGCACTGATGTTATGTCAACATTTTTTGACATACCATGTGCCAACTATGTGAACCCTACTCAAGGAGATGAAACCATATATGGTTTGGACACATGATTAAAAAACCATGCAACAACCATGAAAAAATCAATCACCAAAACTGTAGATCCCAACATATGGTTGTCACACAGTTTCCTCTAACTCTTCCCAATCTGTGTTCTATGCCCCAAACATGAAAAAAAATCCACACAGTTTTCCCCTAACCCCACATGATTTAGAACATAAGTTGATAACATTCATCAATTAAAAACATGTAAGAAACATATTAGGTGAAACCATCCTGTTCATCAGCAAAACACATAATTAACCACCAACCAATACTCACAAACCATGTAAATTCAAAAAAATTGAAATTGAATATAAATACATTACAAATTTTAATTGAAAAATCAATATGATCTTTATCCAATGTATAAGGATAAATGAAATGAATAAATTAAATTAATACACAAGTTTAGGGTTTGTCATTGATTATTTTAAACTCTATATGAGTTTGTTCCTCATGAAGAATTTTTTTTATTTTATATCTCCTTAAAATATTATCACTCAATAATATTTGTTTAATCTTAATTATTAGTGTTTTGTATCAATAAAAAAATTGATCAAAATATCCATTATGATAATAAACTATCATAACAACATTATCTCATTCACTACTTCTCATAGTGAGAAATATATTACTTAGGTACTTGTTCTATTTCTCTAAAACTAATGTTTTATTTTCCTCATTGAATGACTGATTTTTTTATTTCAATAAATACACTGACAATGATGCCCCTTGATAGGGATTAGGATGATTATATATATGAGTAATGATATTTGTCATTACATGAGTCACCTTCCCTCATAAAAATATAAATTATTTAACAGTAGCTATATTTTATTTCCCAGGAGGTCAATCCCTATGATGAATACATGTACTGATATGGTTTCCATTCCTCCCACTTGAAACCATTTCTTAAAAAATTAATATGTAGATTTTATTAAAACATGGGGCCAAATACTTATTTATTATTTAATGAAATGACCCCTTTCAATCTAGGTAGAGGGAGAACAGTTATATATACCGAAGGCCTAAGACCATGTGGTATAATTACTAAGGATGAAGGCCTATTTTTTTGGCCTAAATGAACGTCTCGTGAATAGTATAGCTATAGTAACTAGGAAGCTATAGTACCGCCTCCACTATAGTCCTTGTTTCAGTGCCTCCACCGCTACAGTGCTACTGCAAAAATAATTTCTTACAAAACCAAATTTTTTTTCCCAGTACTGATTTGATCAACAGTCTTTTAAATTCCTAAAAGGATCCTTTAACACTTAACTATAGCCTCGATAAATAAAATTATAAATTTAAATTCATGAAATATAATTCTAACTATTTATATCTTTTATCCAAAATGTAAAATTTTTTATTACTGAATCTATGAATTATTATCTTGGAATATTTATAAATATAATAAAATAATAATATTTGTTTCAATTCATTAACAATGATTCATTAAAATAAATCCAATAATCAAAAAATAAAACCTAGAGTATTTGTTTTGGTTATCAATCTTTGGATGAATCAGCATGCACCTGAGATGATTAGATTAATATCCAGTCCACACATTTTATAGTTGTTACCCCTTGGTACATCTTTCATATAGGCTTATACTCTTGATAGTTTCTAGAAAAATATATACACTATTAGAAAACCGCACAATCTAGAAATTAAAAAACAATATTATATAATCCTATAAATTTTGCTTATCGTGAGAGTAATTTATATTTTTATGTTCTCTAATCTATGTTTTCTGTAAATCCAGTTTATGTTGATTATACTATATCTCTATTGATTCCACTTGTTACACCAAGACTTTGGTAACCAAGAGCTGGTTGATATTTTAATACATTGGTACATGATTCTAGTGAAAACAAACTAAAGGATTAAATATTTTAGTAATATTAGGAAACATAATGCATACATATATCTAACATTGTATTTGAATCCATGAAAAAAATATTATTAATCTATTTAAAAAATAGTAACATCATCTTGTATGTTCCTTATATCATATACTTATTACATCATGGTATCATAGGGAAAGGTGAAAACAGTAATGTATGGTATTATATTATTAGTAAAAGAATTTTTAAAATTAAAGAAATTGTTGGATAAATAAATAGGTAATAGTTTAACTCTGGTAAAACATAATATAATATTCCCTATAACTAATATCATAAAATTGTTACGAAATCGATATGTTATATAACAAAATAATAAATTTAATGGACAACAACAACTATTTTTTTAATTAAATAATTGATAATATATAACATCATAATAATATTATCATGACCATGTGCTATAAAATAATACATAATTAGACAAGGAATATACAAAATACTCAAATAGTTTTTATCATGATACCTATTAATGATTATAAGGGAAATATAAGGAATCTTTAATCACATACTAAGTCCAATTAATTTATAAAAGGACATTAATCAAGAAATAATTTTTCTCTGGAATTATTTTTTATCATATGATACAATGTAATTTTCATATTATCATATTTTATGAATATTTTATGGAGTTATACTAATAAATAAAACAATTAAAAAAGGTTAATAATTTTGCATCTTATTTGGTAAACCACTTTATGTTTATAAATTCATCCTTAATTTATTGGATTTATGATGTTACTAATGACGGTAGGATGTGGGATGGGATGTAAGTAACAAATTTTGATATGTTTTTTTATGATAAAATGGGATTGGAATTTGTGAAGAGTAGATGCTAAGTTGTGTCTTTTTATATGTGGGGGAGAGGACACACAATAAATTTTTGAAAATAATATTCTGTACCCACTTCTTTAACATTAAAAAACACTAAAAATGTGTAATTAGTTATAATTATCGGTTATATGGTCATCACATATCCATAAAATTATTGGTATAGAATTATAAATATGGAATATATTTTTTTAAGATTTTATTTATAATGTATGAAAAGTGTAATTTAACATTATACCCATAATTGCAATGAAAACGCTATTTTCCAAGGAGAAAATCATAAAATGTATTGAACATTTTTATATAACTATACAATATGAAATTGATTCAAATATAAAAATTCATATTAATAAATATAAAATTAAGCTATAGATAATTTAGAATGATGTTAAATTTTAATGTTACATGTAATCTTATTAAACAAAAATTAACTTTATTAATAAAAATCATTATTATTTTCTATTCATTAAGAAATTTATATTTACGAAAAATTATCAGATCAAAACTTATAGATAATATTTTGTATATATATATATTAAAAATTAATTTTAATTTCTCTAATAAATATTATAATAGTGTCAAAAAAATTTAATAATTTTTCATTAAAAAATATAATGCATTTTTCAAAATATATTATTTTTTAATCATATATTTAATTTACTGAAAATTAAGTAATTTTATATAGATTTTTTTTATTTATATAAAACTATTATACATAATAATTTAAATATTATTATTCATATTGATATCCTAGTGTTTAATTATGATACTACAAAGAGTATTGTTTGAATAAAAAAATTAATAATATTATGTAGTTCATTTGATGTCATTGTTGTATGTAACACAAGAAATCTAAAAAATTATTTTTTCTAGAAATCATAAAATAAAGGTGTGTTACATTCTACCACCCATTATAAAAATTTATCCTTTGAATTTATAACCCCCTATTAAAAATAACTACGGAAAATTATATCTCTTTACTTCCTCAACATTACTCTTACATTCTTTAAACTAGTGGTTTCACTACAAAACATTAACAAGGACAATAGTCTTATTTTGTTTAACATACAATGTATGATCTTAAATCTCCACCAGTTTCTACTGATTAAATATCAAACTCTTGTGGGATATCCTGTAAGTTTATTAAATGGAATAAATAATATATATACTTTCTGATGAGTGATACATTGAACAAATGGTGAAATTACGAGTGGTTTATTGGTCGTATCCACATATATATTATGGTTATGATGGAGTCATGAATTTAAAATTTACTGATATAACCAGTGATTAGTTTTCTTCTATTTATTGAGTCACATGACATTATATTGATTCTAAAGACTATATTCCTAATTCTCAATTATTTATTATTTTAAATTCACAATCACTTTATTAATATTTATTTACAACCCTTGTATTTCCCAATAGTTTTAGTTTTTTTTTTGAAAATATTATTTTATATTGAATATTGAAATAAATATTATTTAATATGATTATAAAATTATATATCTCAATCTGATCCAATTGTCCGAGGTTTTTCCTTGTACACATGACCATTGTAAGTTACGATATGGGTTATACTTATGTCATGTCTAATAAAAAAAAAGTCATTACCATTAAACTGGAATTAGTACTAATTAATTGAAATTACCATTATTTAGTTTATCATATTGAAAATCAATAATGAATTCAACCGGACAATCCAATAATTATAATTATATTTTATTGAAATGTTTTATTATTATGAAATTCCTATTAGTATTATAATGGTGAAAAAATGATATTGGACATTTATTTACATTAGAACATTCTGATATGTCAAGTGAATGGTCCCTGAGGCCATTGTAACTAACTATGAACCATAAAAATTGGAGTTTCAGACACACACACACACACACACACACATTTATATAAATTCATTTGAATAATTGGAATGTATTACAGTGCACATCTCAATTTTTCTAAATATTTACCTATTTTAACATCTCATTCATAGTCAATGTACTTATTTTTACAGATTAATTTAAAATTAATCTGACTGAGGATTTTAAATTACATTTAAAAATATTCTACCATTTTTTTGTCTGATATTGGTAATGATCAAGGGATTCTGGGCGTATGAAGATGGGAAATCAGATCAATCAGAAGCAAGTCATTCAGGGCTTGGAAGATAGAGTCAGATCTTTGTACAGAGGGAATTCATGGATAAGAACTCATACCCATACCATTCATGGTATCAAGGAATATATATTAAACAATAAAATACCATACAATCTGTATAAAAATGTACATACATATGGTAATGTTTTCTAGATACCTAATATCTCATTGTTAATGATTTAATTATTTTATTGATCATTCAAGTCATTCTTATTTGTATATTAATTGTATTTTCATTATTGTTACATGTAAATATTTATGATGTACATATTTTATTAATATATATTTTTATACATAACCTTATAAACAAACAATTTTGTTGTTTTGAATGTAATATTGATAAATTTTAATTTATATAGTATGATAGTTTGATAATATAATTTCAATCAATTGATCATCAGTCAATATTTGTGTCTGATTATTTTATCATAAATGATTATTACATTTTTGAATATACAAGTTTTTTGAATTAAAATTCACCCATACCCTGGTATCTAGAGTAAAACATTTGATTCAATAATTTACATTAATTCAAGATCTACTGCTAATTAGTTGATGAGTTATTACAGTTTTTATCGACAATAATTTTGAGAAATAATATAAAAACAATTTCACTATAATTTTTTTAACGATACTTTTTTTCTAGAAAATATTTTCACTTTTTTTATGATTATAGGTCTTCATATTCGAACATTATAAAATATAAATCCAAGAATAATTCCTTTTATTGATGTAAATGATAATGAGTTATTGAGTGGTTGAATGAGAATATTTATTATCAATAATATAGTTAATAACTTCATCATCATTACTGTTGATTACAATATACATGAGATGAAATTTATCGACATTATTCATCAAGAAAAGAAATAATGTCAAATAAATTAAAATGTATCGAATACGATTTTTTTTTCTAGAAAACGAATATTTAAAATAATATTGATTCATGATATGATACTAATAGAATGTGGAAAAATCTAGAAATCACACAATTTGGTACTACTAAATTTGATGTAAATATATGAGATAAGATGAGAGAAGATTGTTAATCCATTGATGTATTTCCCATTTAATCTCTCTCAATAATAGAAAAAATATGTATGAATATTTTCAATAGTTTACATTGTCTTAAATAGAATGGTATTATTAATTGAATTCTAGTTGGGTATATTTTTAAAATCATTCCCAATTCATGGGATTCCAAAATGGAATATTGGGATGTCAGAGTAATGATTATAAATTTTACACTTGATGGCCTCATTAAACATCACATTTAATAGAAAGGACGATTCAAAAGTAATGATGAGAAAATTGAAAGGAAAAATGGTGTTGTAGGTTTTGCAACCAAATCTATTATTCAGGTCAAAGGTTACATTGGTATGAATGTAGTAATTTATTAAAAGGAAATGTATGTGATAATTAATTATGATTATACTTCAACATAAGATTCAATATATTAGTTATAAAATCATGCTGCAATAATATACATTATCACTGGAATACATGATCTCCAATATATATATATATAAATTCATAAGGAGAAAAATAATAAAAATGAATCTAATGAGGTTTCTTGTTATTAATGAATGAATAAAAAATAATGATCATATTTATTATGTTCATGATAAAATAATAAATGAATGAAATTTGGAGAGATATTAAATGAATTATTATAAAAATTATTGTAAGAAATGATTGAAATCTTCTAACACTTAGAGTGGAATGAATTAGATAGTTATTCAGAAAATTACAATTCTAGATAGTGGAGTAATAGAACTAATTATATAATACACATTTCTCAAAAATTCATTATTTTTATGGTACACAATGATAAATAAATTATTAATATTTCATATAAAAAAATTCATCATGAAATGGATATTGAATAAAATTCAGAATCATTTTTAGATAGTCTTAGTCAACATAAGATGATACTATAATACCTAATTATGAGGATATATTTGTGTTTTCAAAATATTTAGTAAACGAAAAATTTAATGTTTGAAAAAAAATATTATTATTCCCATCCTAAACATGAGAATGATAATTCATGATTATTTATTTTAGATACTAAAATATAATATCTTTCTTAAGATTATGAAAATTCGAATTATGAAAAGTAAAAAAATTTATAACATTTTGAAAGTTTACATTCCATGAAAAATATTTACAACTAATAAATATATGAAATACAATTTCTAATGATTATAAAAAATAATTTGTCATTATAAATTATGAAATATCCAGTTTGAAGTAGCATTTTTCGATTTTTAACATTGGTAATGAAATCATTGAAAATTGTATAAACAAATTTTTCCTCATTGTGAAAAAAATTCATTGTGTTTTACTGATATAGAACTTATTAAATCAAATAATTATTACATTATAAAATGTTATCCATTTTGAATAATGTTTCAATGTTTTATAAATCAGATAAAAACATATCTTAAAAAATAGACCACTCTCTTCATTTTTTGGAATCATATTTTTTATGGAAATGATATTTTATCAATGAATTAATTTTTGACATCTGATTACATAAAATTATTATTTCTTTTAGAAATAGAAGAAATATTCCATTTTTATGAAAAAAATTATATAATTTTATGAAAATAGAGATATTACCAACAGTAAAATCAACTGAATCATGGATAGTGGATTCCCCTAACATATGAATGGAATGAAATAATTTTTTATTATTATTTTCAAGAAGAAAATATGAAATGTAACATTGACAAATAATTTTCAAGAAAAAATCATTTGTATAAACCTTATTATACGTATCAGAAAACAATAGGTTTTAAATGATAAATTCTTATAGGACATCTATTTAGTGTAAGAAAATTATGACATAACAGTAATCATGTGAAATATAAAAAATAATAATTGTACTATACATAATTCAAAATAGTGGATTTTTTTTTTCAAATCAGAATATAATTTTTTAAAAACTAAAAATATAACACCTTAGAAGATAAGACTAGGATTCTTATTGTGTAATGAAAGATCACTCATGCATAATGAATATATAGTTTGGACACTATAGCCATAGATCATTAAATAAGTTGACTATAAATTTATTAATAAATGATTTACCATAACATAGTGTCGATACTATAAACTATTTTTTTCGACTTTAAATAATAGTACTCTTAATGAGTTATGGAATTTTTCAAAACTACAATATTATTTCATCATTGTTTCTAGTTGTATATTATTCACACTTAATACCAATGATTTTATATATTAACATTCCCTATAATACATTGATGGAATATTTTTATGTTATTCCAAAACAATTATAAATTTTAGAGTCTATAACATTACAATAAAAGAATTTATAAATAACAGATACTATTTTAAATAAAATCATCCATAATCTTTTTTAAACAACCCCAAAAAATATCATTATAATATAGTTTTAAAAATTATTCCAAACCTATCTTATAAAGTTATTATAATAATGATACAATTGATTTATTTATTTATTATTTCTTTTATAAATAATATTTTCAACCAATTTATGATGGAGGAATTTTAAAATCCTACAAAATAATTATATTCCTAGTAATAATTGAAGCGATAATATTATTTGTGACGTGGAATAACTAGTTTTGAAAAAAAGATCCTTTTGAAATAAAACTGAAACCCTATATATTTTATCTAAATATTATAATAAAAAGCTCTATGAAGATTTAGGTGATGGGGAGTGGATAAAATGTATAAAATATGAAATATATTGGTTTGAAAGGAATGAATATTAAACTATTGTTGAATTAACTAATGATACTTTTGTAATTAGGGTAAAATGTATCTTTCCAAAAAAATTCTACAAAAATGGAATAATAGTTATAAATAATGATATAAATTTTTATATGGGTCAAAAAAATATTTTATATACAATGAAAAAAACAAGCATCGATTATTACTACATTTGGAAATTCACATGATTCTAGATTAAGTCGTATTCTTAAATTTTAATCATTTCCAAAATGATGTAAATAGTTATTTCCATAATGGTCATTTTATGGTTGAATTTTATAAAAATCCACCACTTTATATTTAAAATAAAAATCATCACTAACATTTTTATAAATAAACAAATCCAATTTATAATCATCAACAAGCCCATAGATATTGGTTCGATATGTTAAATAGATTTTTCTTACGATGTTATTTTTATTTGGGAGATGTTGAACCAAAATATTTTATAAAAAATTTAATAAAAAAATTATGATTTTATAAATATATTTTTATGTCATTATATTTTGTTAAAATAAAAAAATATAACAGATATCATTATGGATCATATGATGTCTGAGTTTGAAATAGGTGTGATGGGTGAGTTAACAAAAAAAATATGTTTTAAAATTCCATAAAAATAAGAAGTGAATTTTATATGAAACTATATGTATATGAAATTTTTACATAATAAATTAAGATATTAATTAACTGAATGTACTAGTACTCTCGTTGGTACGTCTAATAAATTATAACTTTATGAGGCTGACCAACTAATTGATTAGAATAATGTTTAAGGTATAATTAGAAGTCTACATAACATAAAAAAGTAATATATAAATAATGTTTTGAGAATTATTATGTTCTATATAAAATTATAATACAAATGAATCCTATCATAAATATTAAAAATGAATCTTTAATTATCTATATGAAACTATAGATTTATTCTTATTCCTTTATTCTAGAAATTATTTAGTACTAAAAAAGTGTTTTGTATGCTGATTTTGGTTTATGTAAAATTTCTTGAAAAAGAAAATTTGTAAATATTATTTCATAAGATAAAATTTAGATTCATGGTATTTTAAGAAGAAGCACTTATAATAACAGTCCCCTAATAATGCCAAATTTGTGGGATATTGATGTTTTTGTACTCTACTGTTGTGGTTGCAAAACAAACTCACTAAATGAGGAATGGATTTTGATAAAACTAAAATACTTTGTGACACAACTACTGTTATTAACCTTTTGTAGAAACCCCATACACCAGTAATGTTTTATAATCAATGATAAAAAACTATTTCCTTCAATATCACAAACATCAAGGATATAAAATTTTAAAAATCATCAAAATATAAAAACAACATGATAGTATTTTAAAAAAACCTCATTGATTTGATATATTTGAATACATTAAACAACATTTAGGACTGATAAATATCAATTGATCAGTCATATTTTATTCATATTTACTAATATTTATATATAAATTAACTCCTTCTCAAGGGGGGATACATATGATTCATGTTTCCAGAAAAACAGTTTTGTTTTATAAAAAAATTGAGTTCTATAAATGTTTTCTAGTATCTTAGAAACACAAAATAAAAATATTTTTACCTAATTCGGTACTCTATAAAAATATTATTGTGTTCATTTTTTTAAATATCATTCTTAAAAATCATTATAAATGTTTACAAACACATTTTTATTTTAAAAAATCATAATCAGTATTAAATATAAAACAATCAGAATAAATATTTATTACGAAGTTTCATAATTTGTTTCTTTTACATAATAAAAGAATAAAATGATACTCATATTGATGAAAATTATCTTATCTATAATTAAATATTCTATTATATTTGTTTTGGAACATAACCATTATTTTTAAAATTTTGTTGAATACTTATTATTTTTTTAATACATGTTTTTTTCAAACATAATATTTTTTTAATCGGATTCATTATCACACTGATGAATTATTTTCATAAAACATTTAATGATAAAAATTATTAATAATAATAAATTAATTAAATCCTGAAAAATGGATTAAAAAATGACTCATACTCTGATACATTTTTATTCATGGAATTCAAAATATTATCTCACATTACAATATAAATTTTTTTCACTTTCATTTCTCACATTGGTTCTCTACATATTTACTCTCATTATCTCACACCTATTTAAGAGCAATGTCTCATGTTTTTTTCATTCATTTGAACATTTGAATCGATTTGAATATTATGTAATATAATATATATATCACTCAATGAGATTTCCTCAGAAAAAGGCTCATAATTAGAAAATTGTTTAATAATTCGGATAATAATCATAGAAGAATAATTTATTTTTTTGTTATTGGAAAATGTGTGCATTAAAAAACTATAAAGGTATTTTATTTTCATTATGAAAATTTTTTATATAATATTTTGACTCTATAATATTTTTTTCAAAATCTGGAATGATTAAGTTACCTTTTTTCTATTTTATAGTAATCATGTGACTTAATAAAAATTAGTAGTAGAATTTTTATATATTTTTATAATAGTTGAATCTTATCTACCATAAGAAATGATACAAAATAAACATGGTTGTTTTGAAAAATTAAGAGACTATGTGTCTCAATTCCCGTCAGATGAGATTTTGAAGAATGATTCTCATTTGTCACCAAATGCTAAAGTAGTCACATTATGGAATAATTGGGAACCTCATTCCATTAAAGTTTCATAGATACACTATAAAAGATTCTAATATATTTGTTTTTCATTATTAAATAAAAAATGAGAAAGTAAAAAATAGTTTAGTTTTTCTTCATTTTTGGGGGATGAAATCCAAAATTATTACATAAAGTCAAATGTAGTAAAGTTTCATCCTATATAAATAATATTCTTCAAAAGTGTTTGAAATTATTCAATATTGATAAGAAATATTATCAGATTGTGGAAAATATTTAATATATTATTGAAGATAAGAATATTTTAATGAAAAGGTTTCTAATTTAATGATTATATTGATTGTGTCGAATGTTAAGAGACTCTCATGCTCAACATTCTAAGAGGGAATATGTTTTTAAGTAAAAATAATAATGTTTTATTCATCCCCTCTAAATAGGTATGAGAAAAAAAGGAAAATTTTAGTTGATTAACTCAAAATGATAATAGAACAGAAATAATAGTTGAAACATAAGGATCCTAAATTTGGAATTAAAGTTGTTGAATCAAAAGCCTAGAAAATATAGACATAAAAATAGTTTGAGGATGATGTGAATAGGAAAACAATGAAGAGAATTTGTAATGCAAAAATAGTCCTATGATTAATGAACGCTGTAAAAAAGTCATCATAAAATAAAATTCTTTCAGTATTTCATTTTTTAGTATCCAGGAAATCTCATAAAGATTTAATCGTTCCTAATGTTGGACATGAATTTTTTGGAATTTCAGTTGTAACCAAAATTTTTCATTTAGTTATTGATTATTTTATTAGAAAAAATGATGATGGATAAGTCATGAAATATGTTAAATATGTGGTTCAGTGGGATGACGAGATTCATAAAAATAAATATCTATGATTATTTGTAAAGGACTTCTCAGATCATATTGTATGATACAAAAAGGACTCTATTGATATGAAAGTCATAATGAAGATGAATAAAAAAATAAGATGTATAAAAAGAAGAGGAGTAGGGGTATTATGAGATAGAAAAATATGATGAATAAACAAAGAAGAAAATAAAGTAAAAAATTGGACTCATCTTCATCTTAAACCCCATTACCTTTATTGTTAGATATTGATTTTTTTTCCTTATAAGGTTCATAAGAATAATAATATTAACAAAAAAATTAAAATCCTCATCCAAATAGAAGGAAAAGTAATCATATTAGGTGGAAGAATTAAACAATCAATAAAATATTAATTTTTCAGAGATATATAAAATAGGTGTGGATATGGACATTTTTCTAGTTTTCAAATATTCATGCTTTACAAATAAATGAATAGAATTGTTAAGAAAACTAAAAACCTAATGTTAAAACATCAAGAATTAAATCACTAAAATAATAACTTTGATCATCATATTCGAAAGAAATTATGTGCTTAAAATGTTTTTATAATATTGTTCATATTTTTTAATGTTATTTTATTCCATTATTTATCTTCCAAAAATTATATTAGGTGAAAAATAATTCATACCAATCATAATGAGAAAAATTTAGGTCTCTATTTTTCATAAAATAATTGGAGGATGAGTTTAGAATTATTTATAAACAATAGAAGAAAATAAATATGGTAAAAAATATCATACAATAAAATAGTTGAGTGGTATAAATAAGTTTATTTTGATATTAGAGATCATGTAGGGATGTTTTTTTTTCTGAACAAAAGTATTCAATAGAAATTATAGAGTACACTAGACATTTAGATAACTATTTTTTAGTATAGGGTGATGTTTGAGGAAGTGTTCAATCGTACAACTAATGAATATAATGTTGGATAAAAAGGTTTGAAAGAAAATGAATTCACATTTGTTCTAGGAAACACCCAACATTGAATGTGTAAATATGAGGTTTTCCAAGTCTATATGGGCAATAAAAATATTTTTTATTTTTTTTAAATCCATAAATTAAATTTTTAGAAGGTATGGGTGATGGAATAATAGACATTCATGATTCAGTATTCGATCTCCAATATTATGATGGATCAGATTGAATTTAATAAGATGAAATTAATTGTGAAAAAAATTACGTATAATGATTTATCTTTTTTATTTATATCATCTAAGGTAATATATTTAATCATTCAAATTGATGTAGAATGTAAATGATTATTTAATCCAAAAACATTGTGTCTAAATTTGATTTATTTATTATTTGATGTATTTTATTTTATTCAGTTTCATTGATTTTTTTTCATTTAAAAAAAATTCATACATTTTTATTACTTTTCTAAAATTTCATAATAAATAAGAATATTCTATATCCATTCTAAATGTGAAAAGTCTGATACATTTTTAAATGAAGTAACATATAAAGGGAGATATGATTAATAAATTGGAGAATACTATGATAAATTATCTAAAAGTGGAGATATTATCCTGTGGGGGAGAATCAAAGTTATTATTTTCATCTGATTAATGGGTTTTTATAGTCTTATGATGAGTTATGTTAACATAAAAAAAATTTGATGTACATATTTTATGTTCATATGAGAAAAAAGGGTTCTATGTTTTTCAATTTTATTATATTAATATATGTGTTGTGTTTTTTTATTTGGAAAATGGAGATATTTATGTTTCAAATACCAGACTTTATATTTTTTCATTCCATCAGTTTTGGAAAACAATAAAACATTAATAAAACATTGATTACTAAATTTTAATTTCCTATGTGATTTATTATGTTTTGGGAAAACATATTTTATAACGAATGATAAAAGAAATATAATAATATAAGAATATAAATTTTTTATTCCCATTATGATCCATTTGAATGAGGTTTCATATGACACATCAAACCATCATTTGTTATGATCAGTGTTCAAACTAATGTCCTCTTTATTAGACAGAAAATTTTTTATGTAAATCGATCAAACATTGGTACTGATATATCAGACTAGAATATGTTCTTTTTATTTAATATACAATCAATTTTTATAGACATAGTATATTTCAATGATTCTTATCAATGTATATATAAATTTTCTATAAAAAATTACATATTTACAAAGTAATTGGGATAAAAACAATTTTGTACATTCAGTAAATTCAAATCATTGTGAGATGTCCCATTCATATAGTTGGAGGTCTTAGAAACTAAATATAAAATATTTTTTTAGGGTCCCCAATAAATATTTGTTTTATTTGAATCGATGTATTGAAAAATAATTCAATTTTTTTTTTAATTTCTATAAGGAATCTGATTGATGGTTTTAGTTTCCATATATCAAATTTTATTTTGTTTTTGTTTGATAATCGTGGATGGTATGGAGGGATTCTAGGTATAGTAATGTTGTGAACATGATCCTTCAGATTTATGTATTTTGTGGCTAGGAAGATAGAGTGTGATCATCATATCAAGGGATTTTAGAGATATGGAAAATGATCTCCACCTATTATTGTATTTTTGGATTTCCTGGTATGGAAAGTCAGACCTTAACATAGGTATATAACTATGGATAATTTCTTTTATGGTTACTGGATACCTTAGATTTTATGGTTATTGAGTGAATTCATTAATTAATCTTGTATGGCATTATAAATTTTATAATATATATATTTTTAATACATTTGTATGTCCATAATTCATCTTTTCATGTTTTATGAATGTTTATTTTTTTAGTTACCTATCTTAATAAACTATTATATCTAAGAAACAATATTACTGATAATTTTACATCATTTTAATCATATAATTTCAAACAATTATTTGCATAATATTATCATTGGATAATCTTTGTCTTTTAACATTTGTACATAAAGATTACATTTTTTTGTTTACATATATAATAATAATCACCCCATTTTGTAACCATAATAAAACCTTCAATACCACACCTTTACCTTGGAAAAGTTATTAGAAATACCATAATGCCAAATTTTAATTTTAGATCACTCAGGAGATTGTTATTATACATCATTATTGACATTGTGCGACACTTATGTGTTGCTCGATGGATCCAAAGATCCCCCTCAATTATGTAGCAATTTCATTTCCTATTATATTTATTTTTCCAACATCATACATGTATGTGGGAGTTCTAAAAAACATTTCATAATGAGATTTAAATGGACCCATCTAAATAATTTAGTTAAAACTATTTTGGTTTGAATGCTAGAAAATGGGAAGGTGATGGTCTCAAGCACCTATGAAATATATATAATATTATTTTAGAATGAACTCTATAGTTTGAATTGTTATCTCAGACTGACTCTATGTTAGAGGATGATATGTAGTGTTGAAACACAACATTATATCATGATATTTCTCAATAATTTTCCAAATCATCAAGCCAAACCTCATATCCCTATCAGATATAAATGAATATAGTAATACATGTAGCCTTACAACTCTTTAGATGATTATTAAAGGATGCTAATATAAACTGAAATATTCTTTTATAGATATTATGTTTGTATAATTTGTAAAGGGGTTGTCTAAAACCCATATCGTATTTTTATCTTTAGATATTTTGAGAATTTCAACATCATAATCCATAGTGATGTTTTCTCAAATTCATTTTGGTATTAGAAATTGTTGAAACATCCCATTATACAATTACCTCTCATCCTTAACCTAAATATATACCAAGACCTGATATATATATTCTGAAATATCTCTCTTCATTCCATCATACTAGAAATACTATTTTAAATATCAATACATATCTGTTATATATAATAATTATGGGTGTATCCTTTCAAATGTGTCACCACCACAATATAACAGGTCACCAAAATCCCATATCTAATTACCATTAACTTCTCCATTATCTACTCTCACCCCCGCATCACCCCTCACATTTCACCTCCAACAAACTCATTACCCGGAGAAAACATCGCTCTTGGTGTTACCATCCTACATCTTCATCCTCCCACAATAAGCACAATATATAGCAATTTCATTTCATGGTTTTCATGAAAATCATTATAATAACTCCCTCATTCAGTCATCGACTGATGGAAGTATAGGTTATTCTACATCGGATCCTTCTATCGGGTCATCTTTTGCCTCTTTGACAACTATTTTTTACAATAAGAATATCTTATTATCCTACATCATCCACTGAGAACCGCAAGTGTTTAATGTAAATATACAACTACCTCAGGGTCACAGATGTCTTCAATTAGAATCACCCCAAAGAAACCCTAACTACTATAACTCTTTCGTACACAATCAGGAACCCTAAATTACTCACGCAGCTGAAGGCGGTGGAATTGTGATACAAACTCACACACTATCTTATGTTCCATTGAAACTCTCGTCAGCTACACACATGCACCAATATATATCTCCATAATGGTGACATTAATTTTACTATAAACCAATCATTACAAACTAAAATAGTTGACTGACTATGCATTTTTCATTAACCAGGATCCGCATGAGAGATTACACATGACAAGGTATCATCTTCTCCCTTGGAAAACTACTGCTTGTGGAATTCAGACTCAAGTGTACATTCAATTATATAGTAAGACATACCCATTATGGCATTGCAATATAATAATTTTTTATCATCTATTATTGAAATTTTTCAAGATAATGTACTCAAAAACCTCATGTATGTGATTTCTGGTTACCATTTAGTTGATTCTAAATTTACAATGCTTTGGGTTATACAATATCAATGAACATAAATCTAACATATTTTATGACTACATAATATTACCACACTGTAGGGTTTCTAATAAACCGGATCATATCAAACAAGTTGAGTAGGACTATATAATTATATTCAATACATACCTTACAATGTTTCATATTTAATGCCTCCACTATTTACTACATGAAACCATTCTATTACACTTTTTAACATATGTATAATACTATGAAATTACATATATATTCAGTTAGGTGTCTGCCATTACATTTTATATTACATTTTATTTACATTCCAATATGCAATATATGGATTAAATTCACACCTCTAATATGTATTTCTCATGGAATTCAGGCTCAACTATTTATACCAATATATATTGAAAGAATAACCATTCCTATATTGATGTATTATAATTTATTAATGTTTTTTTAAGATTTTATCATTATAAAACATTCAAAATTATATGGAATGTTATTATATATGAATTCCACTTTTTATTAATTTATCCTTCCACTATATACTATATATAACTATTCTGTATCAATTTTCAACATTTGTGTAGAGCAATGCAAATAAATCTTCAATCAATTAGGTGTCTTCATTTAAAATTCCGATTACATTTCCTTTTTTTCCACTATGCGTTATATTGCTTCATTTCACACCATGAACAAGTACTGATCATGGTATTCATATACCACTATTCATTCAATTATATTGAAATACAATACCACTCTGACATTGAGGTATTATAGTTTTTTTACTCTCTATATTGAACATTTTTTAGAATAAAATATTCAAAATTTGGATGTATGGGAATCCAGGTAACCTCATATGTGAAACTAAATTTTCCCTTATTTGACCCATAAAATATGTAGGAATTATAATTACATGTATTACATAACTACTTGATGTTATCTCTCTGTCAGATTTCATAAAAATCATATCATATCATACCAACCTAGTATTCTTATAAAATATTATTCTATTCATAACTTCCACTATTTTTTAGTTACACCTTTTACTATGTTCTATATTAAAATTCCATGTATCACACTTTTAAAATCATATTAAGATATACAGTTACATCGTAATCCATTATGGTGTCTACAATCACAATTTAGATTACAATTTCATTACTTCCCACATTTCCTAAAAATGTAACATTGTATGCATTGAAGTTCATATATAAAGAAATAGAATTAAAACATGCATTTCTCATCAACCACTAGATAAGCTAGGATTCAATGGAGACTGCTAATGAATTAATTAAACAATTGTTAGTTCATCATTTTAATCACTTGAAACATTTATATGTTTATATATTTTCCATTATTTGTGTAAATGAATGTTTTCAGACTAACAGTGTCGACATCAATTATATATTTATCAATGACATATACATAACACTATTATACTCCCAAAAGTGAACCAATGTATACAAATGGTATGGTAGATGGATTCATATAAATGAAATTAACACCGTTGTCTATCAATTGTCATTTCTATTTGAATTTGAGTATCTAAATCCTAATATTTACAAATACTGTATAGACTAACATATTGTATTTCATTTTAACTACTTTTTCTACAGTGCAACAATAATTTGTAGCTCAGAAAACATTTATCAGAGGAGAAAACTAGCAAACTAAAGGATCGGATACCATAAGACAATGTCTTATTCCATTATGTAAGTATGATGAACCTTATATTTCTAGAATAATATGTACACCACACAGCCAAGCAATTCATCGTCTAACAGTTTCCTTGACACTTATAGTAGTGATCGTGACAAACATATGAAATATGTCAGATTCATCACATGCCTCCTCGACAATGAAATCATGACTAATGTTGTTTGATATTTTTTTGGCTGCTAAAAAAGTTTCACTTATTAAAATTTACCATTCCTATTGGTACATATTAACTCGAACTGATTGTGGGGACTATAGTAATATATCATGTATAGGTACAATGTAAATTTTAAAATAACTCTATACCCACACACACACATTAATATACATATAATTAATATATAATAATATATTGTTTTATACAAATACTATCATATTCATGGAAACAATCATTTCATCGTGAAATTTCAAATTCCGAAAATTCACTAGAACATGTATGCCTAAATGGCGACATAAAGTATATAGAAAACCATACAGGTATGTTTATGAAAACTTTCAAAAAAACAACAATTAGTTCCATATTATTTGTTGTAGTATGTGTAATTATCGGTTGGTTACTGAAATCTACTCAATTCAATAACAAATTCCAGATAATATAGGTTTGTGTAGTTACTAAATCAGCATCACTATTACTAAAAAAAGTAGTCAACTACCCAATACTACCACATCTTCCTACATAATTTCTTCTACATCATTCTCATTTACACTCAGGATATTTAGATATTAGAGACCTTGTAACTTCTTTCAATATTTTCATGCTTCAATGTGTTTTTTTGTGAAAAATATAAAATGTAGCAACCAAAAAATTCATGTTTAACTACATGATGTGATATGGGAAAGATTTATTTAAACATACTACCAACAAGTCTATAGTACCTCAAAATGTTTCTCTTCGTTTCTGCTTATACTATAGTCAAAACATTCCTAGAACACATGCACGCTTACCACTACATGTTATATTTCACATCAAGGGGTGGGAAGATTGACAGATCGTTAAACAATGGTCGAGCTCCATGTATATTCTGATGGAATGGATAGAATTATATTCACAAAATAATTTTATGTCTACCGAATGTGCATCCACCATGATTCACACAACTATGCGTGTATGACACCACTCCTGAATGTAAAAATATGGTCAATGAGTATTGTTATCTCTAAAACTATCTTCTATGTACTTTATTTGTAAATAATTCCAATTTTTTTATTAACATAACTACTTATATTATCTCAGATGACAATAATTTACAATAACATATTGACTACAACATAGTCAAGAACATTCATCAAATTCTTCATGAGAAAAATGTTTTATCACAAAAATTCATAATTTCAAGGGATTCTCTTCATCATTGAAAGGATCTAAATTCAAAACTACATTTACTCAAAACAATAAAAAAAATCTTAGTACATTTAACATACCAAATAATTCTGAGATGTCAATTCTTATTATGGGTGATATTGAATATCTCAATAAAGAGCAAGGTAAAAGTATTCAAACAAAAACTTGTGATGTTCAAAGAAATTATGAGAAACTCCCATTGTATCCTCCATTATAATATCCCTTTATTTTCATGGGTTGCAGAGATGGATATGTAGAAAACTTATTCCATTTCACAATTCCTTTCACGACACGTTCAAAATTAATGAAGTTTATAATTCGAGAGTACTTCTCCATTCAGTTGAAATTCCGTGAAAATTATTCCTCGACACTACTAAATTCAATAAGATTGTTCCAAATGTTAATTGCATATGCTTATACAATGATAGAGTCTCTTAAACTATCCTTCATTCGCTTCAATCAATATCGAATGATCATAGATTTCCACAATGGGATGCAAGATGGATTTCTTAGAGGTGATCAAGAAGGGAATTCCTATAAGAAAAAAATCATTTTCCATTCATCATTATTGGAGGTCCAAGGAATATGATATAGAATATCCATGATGACATATGTATTTATAATGGGGTTGGTTATGCAGATTTTATTCAAAACATTTAATTTATCCCCATGTGGTAATAGATTACTCAATATCACATAATTATTATTCGTCTCCCGGCCGACTCCCCACAAATATTATCTTATGTTTTCAATATTAAAGTTGATCAACTAATGAAATAATTAAGAGACTGTTGTTTCATAGGAATGTCAAGGTAAGTTATCGATCTATATTGAAAATACTAATATTATTCACCATGTTCATTGAAATTATATCAACCATTACTAACAATATCCCTTTTCTTCCATTGTAGTTCTTCGAACCGTAGAGTTTCAAAAGTGTGGAATTCTTCATGTGCACATCATAATATTTGTCGTCTATGAAAACAAATTTAACACTCCAAAAACTACTAACAACTATGTTTATGCTGAAATTCACCATAAATTTTTATAACCAAGACTACTTGAAGTTTTCAAAAGTCTAATCATCAATGGCCCCTATGGGGCTGCAAAAAAGTCTTCGCTTTTTATGAAAAATGGAAAATGAAGAAATTACATTCCAAATTTTTTTTGAATATATAATAGTGGATAATTATGGTTATGTAATTTATCCGAAAACATATGACCAAATATTTTAATGAAAAAGTATGTGCCTTTAGATAATTACTTTATGTACCACAAAATCAGGTTATGCTATTGAAGTATCATGATCATCACAACATTGAATTTTGATATCATTCATCTTTTTCAAATACCTATTAATAAATATTAACAATGTAAAAGATTGTGTAACTGTACAACTCTATGAACATTCAGAGTCCTGCCACCGAGACGTCCTCTAGTTTTATGCCATCAACATTCGGTGATCTGACACCATATATGGCTGACCAGGGACTCCGTGTGGATCCTCTAACTGTGTAGCATCCTCTCACCTTCTCAAGGGAAAGTGGACCCCAAGCTGCAGAGTCGTGGCTCGAAGCCACGTTGACGATCTTAAATCATCTCAAGGTACCACCAGAGTGGACGGTGAATCTTTCAACCTATATTCTCTCAGACTCTACCAAGAGGTGGTGGGATGTCATCTATCTGGCGGGACACCATCATAATATATTTTGGGAGGTGTTTCAGCAAATCTTCTACGATTACTTCTACCTGGAGACCTAGAAGGCCAAATGAGCACAAGAGTTTATGAGTCTGGAGCAGGTTACTCATTAGATTGTGGAGTACTTGTCTTATTTTACTGAGCTATAGCATTTCACGCCTATTCCCGGAGGTGATGAGCTATTTGAAGCGCGGATGTTTGAGGATGGTCTGAGGCACAACATCTGCTTGAAGGGGAACATCTTCAGGATGACTTTAATATCATCTAATGTCAACCAAACACTTATCAATAAGTGGAATCTGAGGGATTCTGGAGAAGTGATCCAGGGTGGTCCGTCATCCAGAGCCAGTTTTCCTCTTATTGATAGCAGAAAGCGCTACAGGGATTCTACTCGAGGAGATCATAGTAGGTGGAATATATATTCGGGAAGCCCGATAGTATGCTACCAATGCATTAAGTGCAGAAATACTAGTCCTCAGTGCCATAGAGACCCGATGGAGTACCATTATTGTGGAAGAATGGGTATAATCAGTGTTTCAGTTAGATATTATCACCTACAGCTAGTGGTAGGGGTTCTTCTATGACCCCGTGTACAAGAGATGCATCACTAGTTTCTCACCAGTTCGGGAACTGGAGTCCTTCTTGCTGTTCGTGCTGAGGTGGAGATCGTGGATGGGGTGGTCTATCGCCATTCTATTATCGACAGCATAGCAGATTAGCTCAGAGCGTTCAAGAAGGGTCATAGGTCTGTGGAGCTAGCTGGACTATTGTGATGGTGCATACCCCGCAGGAGAAAGATCCTGAACCTTCTACCATTCGAGCTATGATCTTAGTAGCCTTAGTTTTATCTTCTACACCATTTGACCCATGGGTATCCCATATCATTATATGAGTTCCTATCGTGGAGTGACTTTGTATCTATCTCCATTATTCTGCTGATGTCTTGAAGCTAGACACTCCGATGGGGACTAGAACGACGAGTGTACGTCAGTGCAAGGAGTTACCTCTTGAGGTTGGTTGGTGTCACTTACATTTGAATCATTAAGTTCTGGAGATGACAGGATAAGGTGTCATTCTCAGAACTGACTGGCGAGTTCCCTTCCAGGAAGTCGTAAACTGCTACTACTGACATGTGAGTTTTATATCACCAGAGGATGAATATTTTCTTCATAATGGCATGTGGGATGTCTAGGCAAGAAGATCAGGACCAGAGCATCATATGTTAGGAGCAGTTATTGCCCAGACTTCTATCCTTTGTCTAGATGACCAGAGGGCTTCATAGTTAATCATTCCTCCATTACTATATCATTACATGGATGTCTTTTCAGATGAAATTTCAGGTATGCCTCTGTTACAATAGCTTGAATTTTTGATTGATCTTATGCTAGGGGTAGCACCAGTTCCCATTCCTCCCTATAGGATGGCTACACCTGAGTTGCAAGAGCTCTAGAAAAAGTTAGAGGAGTTTCAGGGCAAGGGTTTCATACGACCCAATAATTCTTATTTTGGTTCCCTTGTCCTATTTGCGAAGATGGCAGATTTTACCCTTAGTCTTTGTGTGGATTATCGGAAGCAGAACTAGTTGATGGTCAGGAACCAATATCACTTTCCTAGGATTGATGAAATCATTGATTATCTTCGAGGAGATCTGGTGTTCTTGAAGATCGACACGATGCCTGGTTACCATCATTTTCATGTTAGACCATCTGATATACCTCTCATATATTTTAGGAGAATGAATGATCTATACGAGTATACAGTTACACCGTTCGGTTTCATTAACGCGCAAACAATTTTCATGGCACTGTGGAACCAAGTGCTCCATCCATACATGGATTCATTTGTAGTGGTTTTCGTGGATGATATCATGGTGTACTACCACACTCTACACGACCATGATACCCATCTTGAGATCATTTTGAGTACCCTGATAGGGCTTCAGTTATATTCTATGCTCTCGAAATGGCACTTTTGGATGGACAAGTTTATCTTATTGGGTCATGCTATCTCAGAGACAGGAGTATCAGTAGACCTAGAGAATGTGAGACCTAGAGTTTACTGGGAGAATCTAAAGAAAATCCATGATGTATAGAGTTTCATAAGGCATGATGGATACTATATACGTTTCATACAAGACATATCGTGCTTGGAAGCCCTGCTGAAAAGTCTCACTAAGAAGGTTGATAAGATCTTTTGGCCAGATTTTTGTGAGTCATCCTTTCATGATCTGAAGGGGAGGTTGACATCACTACTGATACTAGTCTTTACAGAGCTGGGCATGAGCTATACAGTTTACTTTTATTAATCAGGTATCGGGTTGGCAGCCGTGCTTAGGAAGGGAGATGGAGTGTTATGTACGGGTCTCGGCAGTTGAGATGACATGAGATGAATTACCTGATGCACGATCTGGAGCTGGCTGTCGTTGTTCATGCCTTTAGATATTAGAGGAATTTTCTTCTGGGAGAGAACATTTTGTTGTTTTTCAACCACAAGAGTCTCAAATATATCATCACTCTGGGTGATCTGAATCTGAGACAGTGAAGTTGGGTCGAGTATCTACAGTACTTTGACATTGAGACTACCTATATGCCGGGAAAGGAAAACGCAGTGGCTGATGCGTTGAGTAGAAGAACTCAGATATAGGCAGTTCAGGATGACAGCATTGAGTGTCATCTTATGGCACTTTTCTCTGAGATTCATTTGGAGTTGCAGGAATGTCATGTGAAGACGTTTCTTTCTTCTGTAGTTGTTACCTCTAAACTTCATGATCATTTATGAATGATGCAGCTATAAAATTTTGAAGGCCATGTAATACGGGAATGCGTGTTAGGAGAAGACCCTATTAAAGGATAGACAAATGATGAGGATGAGATAATGCATTTCCCAGGATGTGTATGTGTGCTGACAGATATACTCGAGGAGATGATGCGGGATTTTCATTCCACGGTTTGGGATGTTCATCCTGGGGTCACAATGATTTATCATGAACTACACCGTCATTATTGGTGGCCATGTATGAATAGGGATGTTTCTGGTTTCATCATGAGGTTTTCCACTTGTCAGTAAGTGAATGCAGAACATCAGCGCCCAGCAGGACTTTTACAGCAGTTACCCATACCCGAGTGGAAGTGGAATGACGTTGGAATGGATTTTGTGACCAGTTTTCTGAGATCACCACAAGGAAATGACGCAGTATGGGTTATCATTGACAGAGTAACGAATTATTATTTCTTCTTATCGAGCTGGGATACCTTCAGCGTTGATGATCTAGGACCGTTTTATATTCGAGAGATTTTACATCTACAAGGAGTTCCACACTCCATCATTTCAGATAGGGATGCATGTTTTACTTCTCGGGTCTGGTAGGGGATTCAGAAGGCTTTGGGTACACATGTACTATTGAGTAAAACTTACCATCCCCAGACAGATGGCCAGTCTGAGTGTGCGATTTAGGTGCTTGAGAACATGCTCCGAGCATGCATCCTGGAGTTTGGAGGTTCATAGGATAAGAATATACCACTTTTAGAGTCTGTCTACATTAATAGTTTTCAAGAAACTATTCATATGGCACCTTATGATGCTTTGTATGGTAGGCCATGCCGATCACCCCTTTGTTGGTTGGTGGAAAGAGAGGCAGCTATTATGGGGCCTCGTCTTGTCCAGGAGACCACAAAGCAGATTGCAATGATTCAGAGGAGGATGGCTACTGTGTAGTCTCATTAGAATTATTATGTTGATCAGTGGAGAAGCCCTCTGATGTTTGAGGTCGGGGACCAGGTTTTCCTACGTGTCTCACCGAGGTAGGGGTACAGAAGGATTAGGAGACAGGTCCAGCATTCAATGAAGTATGTCGGGCCGTTTGAGGTGCTTGAGAGATTCAGCCCAGTTGCCTATCATTTATTGTTTCATTTGTGGTACCAGGCTATGCAGGATGTCTTCCAAATTTCACATCTTTGATGTTACTTTAGAGACTCGTCTCATCACTTTCATCATGAGGATATTGAGATCGAAGGGGATGCGTCGTTCGAGGAGCTTTTTATCAAGATTGTGGATCACAGTACAAAGGTTATCCATGGCCGATCCGTTCCTCTGGTACAAGTGATATGGCAGCCTGAGTGAGTACAGGACGAGACTAGGGAGAGGGTGGCTGATGTATGAGCTCAGTGGATGGAGATGTTTGTGGATCCTTCTTTTGTGCCTTTCTAGGAAAATTGAGGGTGAAATTTCTCTACGGGGGGAAGTTTTTAAGAACACAAAATTTTTTTCAGTTATGATTCTCTATTATTATCATTATTGAGAAAATTGGGATTTTTGGAATAAAAAATTAAATTTTGTAGAGGCTGTTCAGGGGAAAATGGTTGGTGCATGTTTTGTACAAACCATGTAGCCATCCAACGAAATCATGAACCATAGACAGTAGGCTCCGCACGGGAGGTGCACATATTGTCAAACCGTGCAGGGAAACCATGCGAAGTTCATGGAGGAGACAGTGGGCTACGCACGGGCGGTGCACAGACTGTCAAACCATGCAAGAATGACTTGTGATGTCCATAGGAGAGACAGTGGCAACCACACTGTTGGCTCACGATTTTCCAAACCATGCGAGGAAACTATACGACCACATAAAATTAGGGATTACTGCCCCATTCCACACGATATTCCTAAATTTTTTTTCAACTCTCTCCCACTAAAGGCTCACATGGTTTTTTGGGTTCTCAGATAATGAAGGTTCTCCACCACTAATTTTGGAGTTAAATCTAAGGGGTTTTATGGCTGATCGAAGTAGATTCTTCTCAGGTTAGTCACCACTATAGGTTTCCTTGAGTTTCCTTCTAGATATGCATCTCGTTATCCCATGGTTTTCAATATCTACAACTGTTTCATGTAGATCTATTGTTTTGGTTGCCTCGATTGTTTATTTCTAGACATGTGGATGTTAGGGAAGGGGGTTTAGACCGTTTCCGGTGGTGCGTTCACCATTTTTGAGGAAGTGGAATATCTTTTGGATCTTTTTCACTAGAACCCTAAGGGTTGGTGGTTTGTGCCTTTTGTTTTATGGTCATTGTATATTATATGAAATTGTGACAATACAATTGAACATGGTATTGTGTGTTTACCATCATACCCTTCTATTTTTCCTGCCAATATTTTATGCTTATTTAGTGGTTAATTGGATGCAAATAGAAATGATTACTATGCTTGGATATTTTACCATACATGACTGTTTATGACCATTTGGTCTTGTATTGCCTTTTCCCCATGCCTAGTTATTTTATGAATGAGTTTTCTATTCTGATATGTTGAGATGCTTTAGAATATTTATCCAAGTAGTTCTATAGTTTTAATTTGGTCTTATAGCATTACTATGCATTGACATATGTGGGGCTATGAGAACCCCATGTAGTAGGCTAAAAGTGGATAAACTGGGTGAGGTTCCTCAAAAAGTCCTTGATCTTTATAAACTATAAGGGAATACACTGAGTGAGCTTCCTTAGAGGGTCTTTTGACATTATAGACTTTGATGGGGATAGACTGAGTGAGATTCATCATAGATCATTTGTTTACATTGAATTTACCTTGATCCATTCCAGACTATAAGGGGAATTGATTATGTGAGCTTTCTAAGAGAGTCTATGAATGACCTGGGGCTATAATAGGAATTGACCATGTGATATTCCTCAGAGAGTATCTTGACCTTGGGGATATAAGGGGAATTGACCATGTGTGCATCCTCAGAGAGTCATAGACTACCATAGACTATAAGGAGAATTGACTGAGAGTGTATCCTCATAGAGTCTTTATGAATGCTTAAGCTGAACCAGATGGGTTAGACTGAGTGTGAACCCCAATGGGTTGCTTGTACTTTATATGTATGCCTAGAGGGGATAGGCTGTGGGAACATCCTAGAGGGATACCTGTTGGTGTTTAACTGTTTGGTTAATTGTTTCATGATAATGAAACTGTGGATTGCTTACTATTGAGTACTTTCTTGTTTACAACTTTTAGTACATTATATTCCATATCTTTACTGACTATTAGGCATTAATATTTGGGTGGTTTCCTACTGAGATTATTCCCACACCCTATTTGGGTCATGATTTTGGGCCCATGAAGATTATATTGCTGCAGGTATAGATACGGGCAAGCACCCTTCTACATCAGGTACTTGATTACATTGGAGCTGGAGAGCGTGGGACCAAGCAGTGGATTTTGATGCTGAGGAGTTTATCTGTTTTCCTTTTGTAATTTGATATATTACTATACTCATCATTGCAACTTTTTTAGCTATTTTTCCTAGACATATATTTATCCTGCATAATTTATATATATATGTATGCTCTAGTTGTATCATTATCTTAGTCTTCTACTATTTTCTGTTATTGGACATTTACTGCTTCCAATATTTTATTTTTGTTTATCCTCCACATTGTTACTATGCCAATGAGGGAATTGTTTGTCCATTATCACATCCAAGGCCCCCACTACTAGTCGGCAGCCCTTGGTATTCGAGGAAATTCACTTGAGGCCTTATGACCAACCGAGTACGGGGCGTCTCTCAGTGGCTTCTGGAACCATGACGTTACATGAGCTATTTACTGGTATAAACATCAATAGGTTATCATTACACATAATTACTCTATATCTTGGTGTTTAAATTATGTTAATAACAAATTTTGACCAATCTATTCATTTGTGTAACATAACTTCTATGATAATTACACACCTGGGTGAACATTCCATTGGAGTACAATTTTTTATTGGATGACAATCAGGTTATTATGTATCAATTACAAGACTATTTATGACCAACTATGATGATAAATGGGCCTTAAAATTATAATGAAAATAATATCCTTTGACATGTTCTTATGGGATAACTATTAATAAAAGATATGGCCAATCATTTCATTTTTTGGGTTATATCATCACAAACCCCTATTATCATAGGTTCTATTATATGTTTCATTATCAAGGATCACATCCGCTAATGGTTTGAAAATAATAGTAGATGGTAACAATAATACAACATTAAATTATACATACATTATTTTTTATGTGGAAATGATTGATAATTTTTCTTAGGTATCATGTAAAATGAATTTTATAAAGTCAAATGTTCTCTGGATACCCAATATGATTACTATAGTGACTCAATTTATTTCTTAATATTTTTTATTCGTAAAAAATTATAATGTAGAGTAAAAACAATTTCACTCTCAATAACCCTACATTATGAGATTACCCTAGAGGACAATGAAACACTATAGATAAATGTTTGTGTCTTAATCTTGTTGATTAATTAAACTTCTAAATACTCAAATGATGTCATTGATGGTGATATCATACTATAAAACAATCAGCTAACTATATTTTATAGAAATCATTATAGATTATTTCATTGCTTCTCGACTATGCTATGAAAATATGTAAGGTATATATATATATAAACAATGCCTACATTGGTTGTGATGTATTCTGTTCATATATTATCCAATATAATAACATAATATCTATATGGAAAAATTAATGACTATTTTTTTACTAAAAATCTCAATGATTTCCTATACATGTCTTGGTATATATATATTTAATGTCTATATTTTATGTGGTTTGATTTTGTTGACAATTATCTAGTATTATATTTCATGATAGCCTACTTTAAAACAATTTAACTAACCATCTATAGAGAACGAATTCTAAGTTTTTAATTTCATTTCAACTTTACTATGTTCGATACAAGTCTCAGTATATATATATATATATATATATATATATATATTCATCATTGCATGTCATCTATTTTCATTCCAATTTATACAACATTTTAACATAGTTTTTGCTGGGAACCAAGATTCAATGTATGATTACAGATTTTCATCTTTTCTCTAGGTAGAAACAAATTTTGGTTTAAAGACACTGATATATTATAAAAAACATCCAAATATATTCAAACCAAGTATGATACCTGGGAACTAGACACCCATGTCGAATCATGTTCATATCCATGACATTTTTTTGTCCTTTTCCAGTACAAATACATTTTTTTTGTTTTCATTTTACATAATTTGATGTCATTATTAAAAAAATATTCACAGAAGAGAATCAAAGGGTTCCTAGAATTAATACCACATATTTACAATAATGTTTACTATTTTTTGTTAGAATAATTAGTATAATGCCTTTAAATTCATCCATATCTTATACCAACTAACAGTCTATATGTCTACTGTGTTTTAGAACAACTTTTTATTCTACATTACACACATCCACTTCAATCAATGGGAATTTACAACCATGGGATGCAGATTATTCTAGTAGATTACACGACATTTTTGTTAACATATTATATTACTTTAATATAAGAAAAAATTTGTTACCCATAGTCCATGTTTTTTCTGTATATAGGGATGACATTTTCCTACAGTTTATTGGGTGAATTTACCTAATAAATTGGAAAATACATTGAAAATAATGGATACAAAATTAAAATATTGATATTAATGCTTGTCAGGGTGAAGAGATTGATCAGTATGGTTTATATCAACATTTAATATTTTCTATGTTTATAAAATTTTAATTTAATATTTTGATTCAATATAAAATTCAATAATAATGACTTCTATATCCTTTCATCCTTAATTATTGAATCAAAACTGTTAATGCAACAAAATTTATTTTAAAACAAGACCATCCCATTGTGGAAAACATTAGAAGCATGATTCAATTTAACCATAAATACTTGTGATGTAATATTATTTACTTATCTATATGTGAAAAATGTACTATTGACATGTTACTATAGTTTACATCAGTGAATTTTATTCAACATTTATCAGTATTGGGGTAATTATTGCATTACAGGTATATACTCTATCACCAACAACTCTAATACCCTCAAAATAAATAATATATTGAAAAATAATGAAATAAATTTCATATTTAAAAAAACTGTCAACAGGTATACTATAGAACCTTATTTTTCAGACATGATTATACAATGTTATTAACTTCTCACTACTGTATTGTAATACTCTACATATTTATATGTAATTAATCTATTTTTTCACAATAGCTGATTATCTTCTACGACAGTTCAGAAAATTCAAAGCACCCATAACTAGTTTTATAAATCATTCCACTCATGCATAAAGAAATTGCATATTATAAATGGATGCTTTAAGTGCATGTCTTGTAACTCGTCACCTAAATGCATTACTCCAAGGTAAAAATATATTCATTGGTTTTTAAATTTTTATTATCACCATGATACACCCTCACTAATGATGTGAAGTCCAAATGAGACTAAACATATAATCATAATATCAATTCCAATAGGTTTAGAGATAAACATATGCTTACTGACATGACAAAAACATTTTTTGTGTTGTTTTTGAAAATCAAGTAATGAAATATATACATAAAACAACTACAAACTAACAACAGCTTTGATATAATTAAATATAACCTTTTATATCATGAGAATATATAATTTTTAATAATTATATTTAACAGTGCATATAGTATTGTAATTAGGATGATAACGAGTTGAATTTCCCTCTAGAATTGAACTACTTCAAATCAATGAAATTTTTGTTAGAAATTTATGTAATAGAGTACAATATTCCAAACCTACATCATTCATCTGAACAAAACAGATTCAAAATGGGTTATATCAATGATAATAAGTATATAAACAACTATACTGACATCCTAGAACATAAACATGTAGTCTGATATTTTAATATATTATCTCTTAAAACGAAATATCAGAATACATTAACATTTTCTTCGATACCATACAGGCATATAAATGAAATGGGTGTTTTGGAATAAGTAGTGGTGTTCAATATATCTAGGTAAATATCTTTCAATTTATTCAGAATGTTTTTATAGCAAATTAATATAATCCTACAAATATATTTCTTTTAACATTTACTGATAGGATCATCAAACACATGGGTCTTCTCCTTGGACATTAAACATTTATAGAGGATTAGATACTACAACCATGATCTCGTGTTCTACTCTGTTATATATCTATTATATTTTCATACTTATAAATTATTTTTATTACGATAATACCATACGGTATGGATATATTAATATTATGTGTTTTTATTTAAAAAAGTTCATATTATCTAAAACTGTGTGTTGTTAAAAAAATTTACTGTTAATGCTCTAAATTAATTTTTAATGATTTTAACATATGTATATTCTAGGTACAAATTATTATAAAAATAATATCTATGTAAAAAAATTTATCATGTTATTTTAATAGTGAGGATGGTCTGCAATATAATATCCTAACATATCTAAACAACATTGCTACAAAAAACCAATCTACAGAATTACCTAACATTGAGAAGGGATTTATGATAAAAAAAACTAGAAAAAGACTAAAATCCGATGCTGGAAACACATGGTAAACTTACTTATTCACCATTAAAATTATTTTCATTGTTGTATTCAGAAATACTAATTGTAGTGAAATATATGATGCATTTGATCGATCACAGACAGTTCATTTGAAATGTATTTTTCTACTTGTTCGCTGTTTTTATATTATTATAATATCACGTGTCATTGAATAATCCATTTCACTGTGAATATTTATATTTTCAACATATATAATGTTCATTTTCAAATGTAGCATTAATTACAAACCTGAAATCTTTGTTACATCATTTCATTTCTTATTCATTTTTTGTAATAACTATAGACATGTATTATTAGTATTTCATACTAATTGTAAATTTTAGTATACTTATATTTTTTTCATTCATTGTTACCATGTTTCATTTCATGGTCAAATTTTTTATTCAACATTTATGATGTCTGAAATTTTGTGGGTTATTCCAATTCCAAAAATCTGATTCATTTAGTAGAAAATTGAAAATAGATAGTTTCTCTCTCCATGTTATATAACTCTTTTTTTTAAATTCTATAAATTAAAGGGACTAAAAATTGACCTTTTTGAAAAAAAAGTATTTTATGTTTTATGTATCATTACATCCAAAATACACCCACACTGTAAATTGTACGATCATCTGATAATATTTGTTACTATTACATCTATATGGATTCATTTTTTATAGTTATCTATACATTCCAATCACAATAAATGTCTTCTGATATTAATTAGTTCACAATTTATTTATATCCTCTTATCCCTATTTTGTGTATATCTAGAACATTCATTTATATTACTATTACGATATTCTATTTACCAATTACAATGGATATTCATATTTAAATATTTATTACTATTAACAGTTGTGTATTCATATATAAGATGCACATTCGGGATGATAAAGAAGATGCAAACATTTTGCAAATGGGGTTTAGTTTATGTTATTGACCAACTACGACCGAAAATCATGGCATGAATGCTAATGAAAATATATTAAATTCTCATTCTATACTCAATATTTACATTTTCGTTTCTTTATATTATTCAAGTATTCTATTATTGTGTCCATAATCGATAGATTTTTATACCATAAAAATTTACCATTACTGTGTGATTAGTTATTTATAAAAGTTACTATTGTTATGTAACTATTACAAATATTATTGTCAGTAGTAAAAACCTTTAATTCATTATGTTGTGAATATGAAAAAGTTTGTACTAGTGTGTACCTAAATGACGGAAATATAATAAAGATCTTTTAGATTGCTTGATTATAAATTTCTTAAAATAACATACAGATAAAAAAATGCATGGTTTCAGAATCATATCATTCAATCATTACCATGATTTAACATTGAAAAATTTATAACTTTCTTTTTTTATTTATATCATATTTTTTCCTATTTTATTCTCACTAGGATATATGGTTGAACATTTTTTCTGGAAATTTTATATTTATCCCATTTCATATTGATTTTATAATTCATCCCTTAAAAATCCATAAATTATTGATATTTTTTGATCAACACTATATATATAATAGTATGATCATTTCAACTCAAATCATCTTCCACATGATCTCATTCCTAGTGTTGAAATCTACATAGAAGTTGTAATATTAAATCATCTCCAACCATATTCTATAATACGTATTCAACTCCTAATATATGAATATATTGTTTAAACTATTTTTATCAGTATATATAAAAAAACATCTCTCCATAATGTTAATTTCTCTATATATTTAATCCAAGAATTAGCACAACTAAATAAAAATCATGAGTTGGATAATTTTACTCATGAACCATTAATTTTAAATAATAATAAGCTCTAAACATGTCATTATTCATAATAAATATAAATAATACCGTCTTGGAGGAATAAATATATATTTAAAAAGGCTTTTTAAACTATAATGTAATTTAATCATTAACGCTCGAAATAATTTTCTCTTCGGTTTCCTAAAATTTCCATTACATTCATCTATTATGAGTAACTTTGTTGTTTTTAATGTTATTTTTGTTAGTGGATTTGATTGTCATGAAAATTTATCCCCAAACAATTGATATTATCCCATTAATGAAAAAAAATAATATGATATAATCATTGTAATTTGTCCAATCCAATACGTAATAGCCTCTATCATATATATATATATATAAATATATACCCTCCATTGAGACTATATGACCCTATAATGAAACATTTTGTATAAAAAATTAGTAATTTTATAAATTTTCAAACACTTCCTCCTTATTTAGAATTAATAAAACAATTTCAATGTGATCTTCATAATATAAATATATCAATTAATTAATGTTAATATCATTTATAAAGACAACCATTAATTCATCAATTAAATATCTAAAGACTATATTCATTTAATCCATTATGGTAATAGGGGAATTAGTAAGACTGAATGAAACCATTGTGTACTCATATTATTTTTACCATGTACAAAATGTTTTCATGTGAATATCCGTCTTCATGGAACATAATTAATTATATCCACAACCTGGGTTAATCTAAGAAAAGTATTGATCTTCATAATGTTTATCAATCATGTAATAAATATGATGATGATGATAAAATTTTATATTTGAAATATTTTTTATCACTTGAAAATCAATTTAAAGTCACATTAAACTATCATTATTTATATTAAAAAATAATTCTTACCCATAAGGGAATTAGTAGGATCAATAATTCCATTTTTAGTTTTGTCTTTGAGTAGTTTCATTAAATCACATAACATAATTTGGGCCATTCTATATTGAGTCATTGAAATTTCGTGGCAACCATGTATGAGTGCTATTGAAAATTCATAATCGCAATTTAGTGGAAGACTAAGAATTTTTTCTAAAAGTATATCAAAAACATCCAACAAAATAGTTACATAATCAATGATGAGTTTATATCAGACCATATAATATAAATATCCCTTGTGAATGGGAGTTAATACCCATAAAACAAATATTATCACAATTGGATTTTCATTCTTATTTTTACACTCATTGAAGATCCTAAGATGGGTTAGAATATAAAGAATGACATACTGTGTTGAAAAATGATGTGGGATTTATAAAGATAAAGTAGGAAAATACTGAAGAAGAAATTAAATTCATCCATATGAAGAATAATATAATATTCAGGAATCACATTCCATCAAATTTCAACAGGATAATAATCGATAGTTGAGATGTGATCATCTTTCTATTAGTGGTATTCACTTCTAATTTCAGATCATATCATTGAGGTGGTACATTGATAATACTAAAAGAAAAATTATATATATATATATATGAGTTTGTAGATCTAGAGTGAAATATGATATTAGTAGTATTAGATTGGATAGTCTATGTACCATTCTCAACATTATTTTCACATGTGTCATGTTAAATAGTGATCACATGAGACAACCCATTGTATCAGAGCATAAGAGAATGATAATGTAAATTATTAGGATTAACCACCTGGTTTGGGAAGGTGTTAGAATTATTCTCATAATCTATAAATTTGAAACACTATGGTGAGGGTGTTTTATTGTATTTTTCTTTCTCTCAATTCATATAATTAGAAATCATATTCGCATCACCTTGAAAATAAAATTTCATTATGACATTCCTTAAAAAAATGTATAACATTTACAAGTCCAATATTGAAAATCTACTCCATGTTGAATTCTGTAATTTTATAATGATAAGAATTTCATCTTCTTTTCTCGATGTTTTTTAGTGTTTCATTTTAATTTCATTTTTCTGTTATCAATAATAAGAAATTTATTGGTAATGCATATCCTTATTACTACCACAATATAAGAATGATTTATTTAATCCTTAATACAAAACTTATTTATAGAAAAAATCATTTTTTAAATTGTTATTAGGCCACCAAATAATCAAAAAAATTATTTCAGGAAAATTATTTAACTATAATATTACCTTTAAAGGTTTAACAATTTTGATTTTTTGGTACCAAGAGACTCATTATCCTTGTTTTTTGGATTAATAAGTTCATTCACTAATATGTTTCAAAGAATATGAGGGATGTACTTACTAAAAAATATCTTTTTAAATTCACTCATTTCATAGAGTCAATTTACACATCTTAAATTGTGTTCTATATAAGGTTAAAACAATGATATACATTCCCTTCCAAATGATAGGAAATTTAAATATATGTTTCATGGTTTAAAAACAAGAGAGCTGAATAAAATTCAAGTGGTACTAATCAATTTATTAGTGACTTTGGATAATCGTACATAGTAAAATAATGTTTCATTATATTCATGAATTACTCAATATAAATTTTCCCACATTTTATCATTTGGATGTTCAATAGGATTCATTTCATAAGAAATACGTGTGGGAATATCATTGTCATTTCACATTATAATTTCCACAAAAATTGTTATTTTTGGATGGAATGTATATCATTTAACATATAACTCATCATGAATGAGATAAACTTTGTATCCATCTATTTACATAACATAAAAAATAGTTAATGAAAAAAACTCATTGTTGAAAACCACACTATAATGAAATATCACTTATAATATATCAAAAACATGACACCTTTTATCGATCTATCAATCTTTCTTATTAAAATTAGTAATTTTGGGTCAAAACCTAAATCCATGTACCCAGTTAATAAATTGTTTCTGAATTTATAATGGATATACCCTGGGATTTTCAATCTAAATGTACATGACATATTGTTTTCTTAGACCATATTATGACTATGTCCTTCTCAATGTTCCATTTTAGATGTTATTTTTTCTAGGTACACATAATCTAGAAGACATCTACATATAGTTTCCAAACATGGATGTAATTTATTAGAAACAAAAATATCTATCATGTACCTAAATTCCAAGACATTTTAATGTACATTTTTTTATAATTAGAATAATCTTTATACACATCACTAGATATATCATTAGAAATATCCCAATGGTTGACACTAAAATATTTTATTCACGTTTTCTAGTGTTAACAATAACTAACATGGATACTATCTATGAATAATTGAATATATAATACCTAAATATTATATTTTCATAGATGAAAATTCATTAAATAAAATAATGATCCAATCCATGATAGATTAGGTATAGTGCCTTTGGAATCATGGAACATGAACAACTAGATTATTAGTGATCTATGTCAAGTACCACTAAATAAAAAAAATAAAACATCTAAGACATATCATATATAAAACATTTAATCACAGAATAGGGGAATGGAAAAAATTAATGGATGAATTCATATTCTTAGTACAAATATATGAGGGAGTTATAAATGATCAAAATAGAATAACGTGATAATAAGTGTTTTATAAAATGAACATAAAATTTTAAAACATCACCCTTCATACCTCATATCTTAATATTGGGTCATTGAATAAATCATGATTATTTATAAGACATGAATCATTTGTAAATAAAAAAATAATCCAATAAATCATAACCATATCCTCATCTATATATGATTTTTATTCACAAAAGAAGATAAATTTTGGTCCATATTAGTCGAGTTTTATTTAGAAAACCATCATAGTGGAATATGTTTGGCCCCTAACCAATTGTACTAGTCATTTTTCACTCACAAGGATTTCATATTGTAAAATTTTTACTAATTAAAATGTTTCACATTCCATTTCCGTGGTATATATCTATAAATATATCAATAGTCACCCAAATAATTTGAGTGAGAAATTAATCTCCCATAGCATATAAGGAAAAGAATATGTACATATTCTATAATATCATAAATGATTTAATATTTTATAACCCATCAAATTAATCTAGTTTTAGAGAAATTTTATCATAGAATATTTTATGGATAACTTAAATGATCCATAATAATTCCATAAATACATAAAATCATAAACTGTCAAAAAATTGTGCGTTTAAAAATAATTTTATGATTTTATAACCCATATAAGATAAATAGGTTTCATAGAAATCATATCAACATATTAAAACTAACCCTAGAAAATTATATATCGGTATCCTTGGATCAGGTCCCATATAATAGTTTATAATAACTAATGTATTTCAAATTTGATTGAAAATTATTTTAAAATATTTTTTGGAGCATTTCATATAAAAATATCCTAATTTCATTAAAAAAATCAAAAAAAAACATATAAATTTTTTAAATTTATTTCCATAAAAAATAAAAGATAAACCATATTAATGAATAGTTAAAACATTGATAGGTTATGATGATGGTATATTTTATTCATCTAATAAAATATAAATGAAATATTAACTTCAAAATGTATATAAAATTCAGACAGGGACTATTTGGAAAATTACATGAAGATTACTTTTATTAAAATTTGAAAAAATTTATACAAAGGAAAAAAGTCATTAAGAAATATGGCGAGTAAAATCATTTATTAATTTTTCTTATTGAATATGAATATGAAATAAAATTTATTTTCAATATAAAATAGAAATAAAGTAGGATATTTTTAGAAAATATTATTTTAAAAGCTTGTGTACATAAAGAGATAAAACTGAATGGAAAACAATTATTCTAATAAAATTAACATTGTATAAATGTATTAATGAGTCTCTTGAGGTGTGTATCATAATATTCCATCATATGAATATTAATCATTAATAATCGTAATAGTCATTCTGATTGTATCATAAAACCCTTATCACATTTGAAACATTGAATGTCAATACCCAAAAAGGAATAAAAATGAATAAAATATCTTTATAATAAATATATTCATTAATATTCATTTACATGTGGATGTATATAAGCCCCCTAAAATACAATACCTACATAATTAAATGTATTTCATTAAGAAGACAAATTGATTAAAATATCTTATTCCAGAATTATCAACTTCCATTGAACACATTCTAACCTTATGAATAATGAATATAATATTACAAAAAATATATTATAAAATATTACTTATATATATCATAACATATATGATTTACATATGACAATTTATTAACCACTGATTAACAAATCTAAATAAGAATCACGTCTCAAGTAATAAGTGTTATGTTTTTTGTGAATGCTACGAATTTTTATATTCAATATATTTACATTGATAATTATAAATTAGTCTATAGATTGTTATGAATGGTCTAAATATTATATAAATTCATGAAAAAATTATTTTATATAATCTACAAATGATTAATATAGAAAATGAATTACAACATTCGCGGAGACGGTAGTTGTATGTAAGTATGAATTGTATTTCTATTTTCTCAATGGATGAGACGAAAGAAAACAAAATTTTAAAAAAAAAATCTAATGATCATTATAATATATATATATATTTATATAATTTTTTATTAACATATCCTTAGTTATTTCTATGTAATATGTAAATAAGGGTCAAATCAAATTAGTTTCTGAGGTAGTAGTCTAATATACACAGGGGCGAAAAAATCGTATTCCAAAAAAAAAATTATAGAATTTATGATATTATAAATTGAAAAAAATAATTATGTCACAAGTATCATAAAAATATATTATATCTATTAGTATATCTATATGTTAGAGGTGGTGATGGAAGACAAAAAACATCGCTTCATGAGGTGGTAGTCTATAGTACACAATATTGACAGATTTGTTTCCAATTTCATTAAAAAAAATATCTATTGGTCATAGAATTAACAGAATAAAAAATTATTAGTTTTAATATTATTAATTATTATATTATTATTGTTTAATAATATCAACATGATTGTGAAAAAGAAATAAAATAAAATCAAAGGATTAATAATTTTACCTCTTCTTCGGTGAAATTATTAATGATATTTACCTAAGGTCATCCTAGATTGGATTTACAAAACAAAATGACTCTATGATTATTGAGATTAATTTGACAATGGTATTTGGATATTTAATTACAGATCCATTTTTATTTTTATCTGCAAGGATGAGAGGTGAGTGGTTGTCTTTTATAGGTAGGGGAGAGGACAATCATGGAATTTTTGAAAAGAATAAATTGTACAATCATTTTTCGCATTCATAATGGAATAAAAATATGCAATTATAGAACACTAAATCACTTAATTTTTATTTATACACATCCATTGAGTGTTTAAAATTTTTACTTGTCATTTTACACCTTATTTAATTAGAATAATCCATATTAAATCTGTTTTTACCCACACTAAAGAAATTAATTTTTACTCTTTTTATGATTAATTATGAAAAAGTAATTATCTTGACCATATTATATAATATTAAATATAATAATTTAAAATATTCAATCCGATAATATATATTCCATGGATATTATTGGATAATTTTAATGTAAAATTAAACCCACCTACATGATGAAAAAATAATATTCCCAAGAGAAATCTTTGTAAAGTATATAAATTTTTAATATAAAAAAATATTAAAATGACTAAAATTAATTAAACTGGATTAAATATATATAATTAAACTAAATTTTATTTTAAAAAAATATTACAATAAAATGTGGCTTGTAAATTATTTAAAATAATTAATGTATTGAAAATTAGTATTAACAAGATTCATATAAAATTTAAACTCTTCTAAAAATTCCTAAAAAATTCACTCAATGATAACATTAACATGTAGTTGTAAAAGTTAATTTTATTTAATTTTTTTTAAATAATTAGAAAAAATAACATCTGTTATTTATCCAAGAAAATTTATACAAACAATTTTCTGAAAAAATATTATTTTCCAATCATGTATTGATTTTACTAAAATGATTTTACTAATTTTATTATTCTGATATATATATATATATCATTATCATAATTATATAAAAATAATTTATTAATATACCTACCATCATGTTCAATATATAGGTTATAATGGGCTGGTTTAAATATTAATATTAATAATATATTGTGGTTATTACAAACATATTGTATCATGTAACACTTCCTATTGAAAAAATTTCATTTATTCCAGAAATATATTTTCCAACAACATTGTGTGCTGCATGGATTATGTAAAAAATAACTACAAATTTATATAATTTCACATAACATATAATTACTCAATTTAATAAAATAGAATTTTTTTTTGAAATAGGGATTATAAATAAATATAGTTCAACATTCAGGTATTTTTGGTTTTCAAAAAATGTATAATAATTTGGATAAAATTTAAATAGAAATCATCTATTGTTTATGAATTCATGTATCAAATACTATTATTTTTGTTAAAATGTCTATTTAAATTCATTATTTTTAATAAACTCTTAAAATTTTAATGCTCAACCAATTTTACTTTTATAATTTAAAAAATAGATTTCTAGACTTGTATATCAAATATAGAGATAGAAAATTCTTGAATATTTTACACTAAATTTACAATGGTAATTTAAAACATTGATGGAAACATGAATAGGTCATATATTTCCTAAAAATAACTATTTTTAGCTAAAACTACTAAACTCTATTTTTCTTAATTTCACACAAAAACATACAATCCCTTTAGAACAGATCAACTGAATTAAATTAACCATGGGGTACAAAAACATTCAGTTAACCAATACCATAGAAGAATATAATCACCAATACTAATATAATATTTTTGTACATATATATAATGCAAGATCATGGAATAACTATACCACTAAATGATATTATCACATCAGACTTCCACATTCCACATGCTCTATAATTTAGGACACTTTCTAAAGTGTCACGAACCAACCCAGATCAACCATGAACTGGTGACTGGAGACGGTATGTTACATGGAACAAAGGAAATTCCAAATCCCCATGGGTGATCAACTACTTTTGAGACTCAAAACAGATATGTCGTAATGATTTAAGACCAAAATAAAAAACTATGACTATATAAATATACAGAATCTCAAATAATAAATATTAGCAGATTCAGTTAAAAAAATGATACTTTACAGATCAAAATGAAAACTAATTCAAACCAAGATGAACTGAATAGATCTATATGTGACCACTTGGTACCCTCCATCCACAAGACCTAACATCACTATGATCATACATGAACAATATAACCTGGACCAAAATATAACTATAAAAACAGATCGGGTCTCTTGACCCTGAGATGTGAAAGTAGGGTGTTAGCCAAACAATCTCAGTAGTTAACCTCAATGGAATCTTTGTACCATCCTCTACAAAAATCATTTAATAACACTTTTTTTCAGAAATTTTTATAAAGATATTATTTTTCACCTATATATTGAATTTTTAAAACCAACAATCATAATTCATTGCACATATAATTAAATATAAGGAATAAGATGTAATACGGGGTGTATGTGTTCAATAATAAATTTACATTAAAATTCGTTCAAATCAACCAAACAATCACAAATCTTCAAAAACAAACCAAAAACATGTAAAAAGGTATATCTTCAAACCACATGGTCAATGGTTCTAATAATTCTCTAAATGAAAAAACATATCAAATCATTAGAACATAGAGGAGAACAAGAACATATTATGCATGCGACTCATCCTGAAGCCATTCCCTATTTAGGGATGTCATAATTCCTTGACTCTCAACCATCACCCAACCTATCTTGTTCTAGGGGCCTAATGACATGAAAAAAATCAAATTATCAACATACTATGGGCCACTAGCTTGAAAAATAAGCTAAACTAGTGCAACAATCAATCACAGTAATCTTATTTTCTATTTAAGGTTCCCATGTTTTGATTTACTAGTGGGTGTTCCATTAAATTCAAATAACCTGATATATATATTTCTAAACACACCAGACAATCCAAAACAACCCCATCCACCTTAGGGTAAGTCCCTTGTAGTAATTTAATAACCGTACAATGGGTTCTGCATAATAAGGACCCTCTAATCTCACAAATAACTAACTAGGAATGGTATCCAATACATGAATGGTTTTTCCAAATATCAATTTAAAAAAGGAAAATAGTCCATTATATACAAAAAATTCAACAATTTACCAATAACACTTTTAAATGATTTATAAAACAACCCCAATAAACATCTTATACTAACATGGTAAAATGTGACATTAGACCAAGCATTCACCAAAAAGGTTCCATTGTGCATTACAATACCATGATATAACTCAAAAAGTATATAAAAGTTCCAAATTGTATTTTAAAGGAATTTCACACCAACTCTTATGTGTAATGATTCGAATGGTACATAGGTTCCAACTTTCACCCAAACGCACTTCAAATGCCAATTAAGCCTTAGATTTAACATCCACTCACCCGATCATGTTTCAAGGCCTTCCAACCCAACCTTGTGGAACAAATTTGGAATCTAATTTATAATAATAGATATAAAACTTCTATAATTGTTGAAACATGGTACTATTTTAGTGAAAATAAAATAAAGGGTAGAAGTGGTTTTCTTGAGGGGTACTTGTTCTAGAGTTCAATCTTCACTTGACTGCACATCCTTGATTTCACCCAATACACAAATGTATTTTACATCATCTAAAGAAACCCTCCAGAACCAATCAGTACATTTGGAATCCATTTAAAAAACTATTATTTTTTCAAGTACAATCAATCCATTTTTATAATTAAAAAAAATTCAACCGAATTTCAAAAAGAAAAATCCATTTTTATAAAAAGCTTCAAACCATACTACGAGAAATCACTATGTTTCACATAAATTAAAAAACATGATCCAAACCAATTTAACATAACATTTCCTATGAGAATACATGAAACATCTATCCAATTAAAACAAAAGAGTTTAATTGGCATCTTAAAAATTATCTTTGGTGCAATATATAAGGATATAAACCATGATTCCTATAACAATGTATTTTTAGAAAAATATAACAACATAAAAAAAATTAAAAGAATCATATGAATATAATATATGTTTATAGAAATTTTGAATATTTATTAAAAGCATAAACAATCAAAGTAAATTAATTGGAAATGAATAACATGGAAATAAATTCTTCAAAAGTCTTCAGATATGATCAAAATTAAATGGAAGGATAAACTAAGAAAAAGGATGAACCAACCACCCTAAATAAAATAACCAAAATTAGCCAACCCTACCCTAGGGTTCATCCAAAATTGTTCTAATTTAAAATTTGACAATGAGATTATAGAGGTGTAATTGGAGAAGTGGAATACAAAATATTTGATGAATAATGAAATATGAATGACTAACCTTTTTCGAGAAAGCATCCCAATAGTGGCCCAAAATAAAGAATAACAACACGGTTCCTTCTGGTCGATATCCGACATATTAATTCAACTAAGATGCATGGTATTGTGTTGTGGTTTTGTAAACCATTTTCATAGCATGAGAAGGCTACAATATAAAATTTTTCACCATTCGTGTTTTAGTTTCCCTTTTTTGAAAATCGGGATAAAAAAATGTGACCCCCAAAATTGTCCAAAACCCTAAAATGACACCCATTACACAATGAATACCCTACCCAATGATCCTTATATTTTTTAAATAAAGTATAGTTACTAATTTGGTGGTAAAAACACTCCATAATTCTACTTACTTCTTATAACACTCTTGATTTCCATCAATATGATTATAATAAAATTAAAACTAATAAAATAGAAAGAGTATTTTTGGAAACTCAGGGAAAAAACAACCAAAATATCCAACATATAGAATTTAAAAAATTGAAAACAATGTTTGGGGTGTGACATTAAGTGATAATAAAAATATCGAGCTAAAAATTCTCACTCTACTACACATGATATATCACCAATATATAGAATGAAAATCATAGGATCAAAATTATTCTACAAATATATTTCCTTAATGTTAAATGATAACATAATTCTCATGTAATTATAATATAAATTTTTTCTAGAAATTTTATTGTAATGTTTGGAAACCAAATCATTTGATAATAAGGACTGCACTCTCCATGTTATATCTATGAGAGAATATTTATTCATTCTTCTTGTAACAATTGTTGAATAAAATATTCTATAATCATGGAAAAAAACTCCTCCAAATAAAATACTTCCAAAAAATAATGATACAAATTCTACTATGCTCAAAACACTCTTTTATAAAAGATAACTAATAATTACATATTCAATAGATATGTACATATTTATATAGAATGGAAACATCATACTATTTTATCAACTCATAAGTTCATATCCCTAACACCGCTCTAGGGAACTATCTAACATATTACTATATTATTACATGGAGAATAGTAACTCACTCTAAATGATTTATACAAATAAATCCCTATCCTCACATCATAATCAAGCCATAATACCTAAAAATTATTAAAAATATTAATTTAAAAATGAATGTATGCATTTATATCAGTTGAAATTTTTTCACACTAAAAGATTGTAATTCACTCATATTATAAAAATAACTAAAAAAATAATTTTTTTGATGATGAATCACTCAATCATACTCATAAAACATATCATATTCCTCTCATAATGCATTATCTCACCACATTGTATACTATTTTTGGTCTGATCATCAAATAATAAATAAAGTATGATAACCTCCTTTCACCCAAAATATTTTCTAACTCAAAATATATATGACATTAATAGTTAATTAAAAGTCATCAATAAAACCCTTCAATGAAAAAAAATATTATTTTCCATAAATTAATTCCGCATTACTTTACCTGAATGAAATTTAAATCATAACATTCTTAAATCTAAAAAACTATTCCTTCATACCCAGATATTCATTTAATGATTGAAAAAAATGATCATTTAAAAGATATTTCATATTGGGGGCTTTTAAATATTTAATTCCATAATGTCATAAATTAATCCACATATAAAAATAGAATTTTCTGTTTTAGTTATAAAATAACATTTCCTAAAAATCACAACATATTTGTTTTAAAATAATAAAATGAGACCAATCAAATTCTTTACATACTTTTCAAAATATCAAATTTGAATAAAAATATCATTTCTAAGAAAGAAAGAAATTTAATCAAATTTCCTCAATGAAAATTAATTTAAACAGTATTGTATGATATTATATCATTTTCATATAATCATTCATAATATGTTATTAACATATCCTTTATAAATTTGTAAAATCCTCTCCATAAATTCGGTAAATCCAATTAAATACCATAATAATATTATGAAATCGTAATAATTATTTATTGAATATCTTAAAAAAATGAAATCTATAAAAACATAACATATATAGAGGTTGTTTTATCCTCTCCTCATATACTTTTTATTCAACTAATATTACACTATATTTCTTTTTACTGAATCAATAATATCATTATGAACTCTATAACTAAGGAATCATATTGGCACACTATAGACTTTATAATTTGATTTTTGTAATAATTTATTTAATATAAATCAATTTTAATTCACACTATTAAGAAATCATCATTTATACTTAATTCACTATTTTAAATTTCGGTGTTACAAAGAGAATGTACTTTTCTTTAACACGTTGAAGGATTCCATTCTCTATTAAACTCAAATGATGATAAATATTTCTTATGGATCTTATTATTTTATATTTCATTAATATTTATTACCATATAATGTACATATAAATATTACTCCTTATGTATATACAAATAAAAATCATGGAAAATAGGTTTCAATGCATGAGAGAAGAGATAACTACACCACAAATAACGCATGAAATTAAATCAACAAAAATGAGGTCCCTAATATCAATTTCATAACATCTTAAAAACCAAATAATCTTTTTTTAACAAGAAACACAACCTTTGGCCAAGTATCATGAAATCAATATCATCAAAGAAAAATTAGATTCATTTAATTCACTTGAATGTACACCATTTCAATTACGAGCCCGACCAAGCATGATATATGTACTTTTTATAGGAATCAAAACATTATAAAGAACAACATCACTATTCATGTTCACAAAACATATATATATCCTGAGATGTAACGCATTTTCAATGGTAATGGATGGAGATATAGGTCACACCCATCTCAAAATATATATATTTAAGTGAACTATATAAAATAGAAAATTCATCATTATAGAAAGAAAATTGGAGTACGAATTGGTTTATAAAAAAATAAAAATATACTGATAAGAAGATCTTTATAAATCATAAAATATCATAACTATGGTTTTTTATAGTAAATCATATCATTGTAAAATATAATATGTATTCAAAACATTAGATCCTAGAAATTAATCTTCATAGGGTAAATATTAGTGTGAATATTAATGTTTCTAAAATATTTTTTAAAATATATAATGGATAATTACAATTGAAAAAATTATTATTAAGGTAAAAATAATTGTTTTCAAAACCACGTTATATAGATTTATCAAAATCAGGTATATGTAAATACATAATGGTTACAAAAAATATATGAATAAATAATTTACAAACATTTAAATTTATTATTATCTTTAATAATGAAATCATAAAGAATAAAAACAAAATTCTATAAAACAAGGTAATTTTCTTTCCTCTTATTGAAAAAATATTTAAATATATATAATTATAAGTGGAAAAAAATTAAAATAAATAGTTTGAAATACTATAAAATCTATTCATTGTAAAAAATCAGTAACACAGGAAACAGGTAATGGAAATAAACGAGGAGGTAATATTTAGATAAAATATAATTTCTAATGAAATATTTTATACTAGAATCTTGAAAAAGAAATATTTTTTTAATAAAATAAATATTAATAGTTTGAGAAATTTAACATTTAAAAATAATAATTGTTTATGGAGAATATAAAAATACATATTTATTTAATTAAGAATATTGCAAATAATTTGAGATTTTTTTAAAAAAAATATTATATAAAAATTGAAATATGAAATAAAAATAAAATCAGATTAAATAATTTAAAAAATTATAATTATATGATTATATAATAATGGAATTTTTAAAACGTAAAAGTAGTAATCAAAATAAAATTTGCGCTTCTTGACCAAACATTTGTGTTGGATATGGTTGATTTTTTTGAAAAATTTTGATTTATCCTTTTTGAAAAAACACATCAATTATAAAATTTATGAAATAAAATTTAAGAAAATGTATATTAAAATAATATTTTAAAAAAAAAATAGCATGAAGATGATAAATAATTTAAAATGAAAAAACAACACAAATTCCCTATATAAATTATCATATTTGATATATCTTTATTTTTTGATTCAAGTTAAAAAAAGAATTATTTATAGTGTAAAATTAAAATTATTATTATTAAATGGGAATTACCATATAATTGATCATTGAAATACCAAAATGATGAAATAAATCATTATAAAATAAATAATATTAATTGTATACACACCACTTTAATTATAATAGTTTTATAAAACAAACAATGTCTAAGTGAAGGGGAAATCATAGAGGAGATGAATTAACATGTTTCCATGATTAGTTGATAACACGATAAAAACATTGAAAACATAAATTAATCATTTAATATCATATTTCATAAACTTAATAAGCAGTATTATCATTTTATAACACTTATTATAAATACTTATCAGGTGTTCATTTATTATATATATATATGTTTTTATAACCATTCAGTTTTTGTAACTTTATCTTTTTATGGATGGTTTATAATCAGAATAGCATGAAAAATAATTTAATACAAATTTTCCAACCTATATATAAATTGTGATTATATAATATAAAATTTTATTTTATTATATTAAACTGTATTTTTTTTTATTATATGTGAAAACTGAATTAATAACATCATACTTCAGTAATATTCGCTAGTGAAAAATGATACTGTAATAATTTGTTAAATACATAACATCACAACACTAAAACCACATAAAAATCATTATTTATTTGATATTTTATTATAATATAAAATTTTATGATCCCAGAAGCATCAACAAAGTTATTGTAAAACATTATTCATGTAGGTTGGTATACCGACCTCGACATGGACACAAATTTACTCATATTTAGATTGTCGTTATATACATTTTTATTTAAAATAAATATAAATATATCAGAAAAAAGTTTATATTGTGAGTATTATTTAATGGTTGGGTAACAAATTTAAATATTTTTATATAATATATTCAAATCTACATCAAAAATAGGAAATTATTTCATTTTATATGTGGTAATCTACACAAACACAGGATTTCTAAACCCTTTACTAATTGCATGATATGTGGTGAATATAGACATTAAATTTATATTTTATAATCATAATTATATGAGACCTATCATATTAATTGATCATTTCTTCCACTAATACAACAAATTGAACCTGTTAGGGGAAATATTTAGTTGTCACTTCAGGGAGGTGGTAGTTTGCAGTGCTGAATAAGGATATTAATTAATTTATATGGTGTTGAAAATGAATAAATAAGGTTTGAAAATCTAATATAATGACATATATGTATAATGATTATATACATAATTTATCATGTAATTATGTCGGTAAGATATTTTGATGTGTAATATTTATATGATGAGCTTATAAGATGATAACATGTACATTAGAGACATTGAATTTCCCATGGAACATTCTTTGAAAATAATGGGAATAAGACTACTATGCCTAACTATGATATTATGATTGTGTTATAGTTTTTTATGAATAGTAAAATAAAATATTATTAAGGAGGGATGAAAATGTAATTTGTTTTTTTAATGGGTGAAGATGTTCCAATTTTATAACAAAAGAGATTGAAACATTGGGAAAAAACACATAAAATATGAAAATTGAATGATTGTTTTCCAAGGGAAATGGCTAATGAGATTCAAATTAATTGGGGCTGGAGTAAATATTTTTCCCTAAAAAGAAAAACTATGCATAACTAAAAGAAATTAAACCTTTTATACGGTTTTTACAATTATGTATTTATTTATTTTCAATTTTTATGATTTTATATTTGTGATTTTATTTTTTATAAAACATTTATCATAATCTGTTTAACAAAATTTCATTGTGATTGAAGTAAATATAAGATCCATTTATTCCAAATCAATTTATTAAATTTTTTATATCCAACTTTTAAATTAAAATAATTAATGTGTTAAATAAAATTAATAAATAAATTACATATTTGTCATTATAGATTTTTAATATTATTTATTATTGATAATAAAATAAACTTGTGCACATAGATTTATATTATTATTTATAAATAATATTGGATTCATTATTAAATTTTGATCTATTAAATAATTTGATACAAATTCCATGATTTTAATGAAAAATCAATTTTTTAAAAAATATTATTAATTATCAAAACTGTATGTATTAAAAACAATAATAAAAATTATATATTGAAATAAAATATTATACATAATAAATGATTTTGGTATTATTATATCCAAAATAATAAAAATTATAACCACTTAAATTTATATTCTTGAGAAATTAAGAAGCATTTTTTTGTAGTATAACTCCTTAAGAATTCAATAAACATCTTTACAACTATAAAATATTTCTATCTTGATCACCTTTCTAGAATCTATGTTAATAATTTTTTAATGTATTATGGAGTATGATTTTATATTTTACATGATTGGGATCAATGATTTTTATTTTATGATTTGAATAATTGTTTAACAATGTTTTATATTAAGAGTGGTGTTTAAGTACGTCGTATCTTCCTCAGATATATGGTTAGCTTGAGAGTTCCATTCAAACACTGGAAAATAAATAGATGCCTTGTTCTTTGTATTTTAAAGGTTGTCGGGATCAATGCATTCTTATATTTGAGTTTTTTTAATTTGTTTTCAATAAATCATTCATATATAAAAATATATTTATGAATACCTATATAGAAATATGTTCATTTTTTATAGTTAATCTTCATCTATTTGGTTGAAGTGATGTTGAATTATAGAGGTCTATATTTTACCCCATACTGTAAGGATGACCAGTGACAATGATAATAATCTATAACTATGTGTGCATATTACAGTTGTTTATTAAAATACATTATTATAATGTGGTCATCTATAATTAACATTAGTAGTATGTGATTGTTGAAATCAGTCGGCCAAAGCATCAAAATGGACTTATATCCATCGATCATTATTCAAGTTAAGCCTTTAGAGGTTGTGCACAATAACATAGTGGTCTTACTAGGTTCTAGTAGAAATATTCCATATTGTCCTTTTTAAGATAATATCATATCTGGTTTCTATTCATCCGAAGTCTAAAAATATCCCAAAATTTTCATTCCTGAAATTAGTTAATAACTATTCCGTTATGAAGATGTAGATATTTTTTCAGATCAAAAAATAATAATTTTCTAGTTGAAATTTTTTCTCATTATTTTTTCAATTTTATTATTTTATGAATCATTTTTTATTATTTCTTATACGGACATAGAAAATACTTTAAAACACCAATTATATGGGAATATATTCAATAAAAAAATAATATTAATACTTGTTCTCACTGAGGAAATTATAGAGATAAATAGAACTAATCAGTAGCACATCATGGAATCTCAATGTCAATAGGAAATTCATGTTGAAAATCATTGAATCATTATGGAATTAAAATTTGGTAGGAATATATTTTTATGAAATTGTCACCAGAATAATGATTCATGATTTATTATGAAGTGCATGTTTAGATTTAGGTATATTAGTGCCATTGTGATTATTCTTTTAGTGGTGATGGTTACTTATCACTTGGTAATCCCACCCACCATATCTCAGGACCCTGATATCATTTTGTTTATATTTTCTATGTACATACTAAAAAAATCACATTTTTTCAACTTCATAGTTGTAATGATGGTGCATATTATTTCCTATGAATATTATTTACCATAAAACATATATCATAAATATAATGTTCTAATGAAAAATACTACTCACGCGTATATTGTAATACAAAATAACAATAAATTCCAAAAATCTACATAAAAACATTAGGATGTGATGGAAAATATATATTCTCAAATAATTTTATATAAATGACATAATTTCAAGGTTAAAATAAATATTATTTGTAGAATAATTTGACAACATAAGATTTAATAAAAATTTTCAATATAAAAATATTTAAATTCATAGAGATATTAAAATTCATAGAACCCCGAGTCTAAATTAATAGTAATATACTAAAACATTATAAATTATACCTTAAATTTTATATATTAATAGAAACAATCTTAATTTTAATGTATATTTATAATGTTTTATATATTTAAATTCATATAATATATAAGTATGTAATTATTTTTAGTCACTCTGTACTTTAAAAAAAGTAAAAAATAGTCTTTTTTTATATTGTATGAAATTATTAAATTTAATTTTTTTAGAATTTTATAAAATTTATTAAGAAACATGAACTTTATTTTTAATATTCCTTTAATGGTTCTATCGGGATTTATTTTTGAGAATTTTTGAGAAAAGAAATATTTTTTAATGAATGTGAATTTTTTTTTTGAAACATATATTTTCATTTAATTCATTTTAAAGATTATTTTTGATGAATAATATTATAATGACTAGAATTAGTTCATTCATACTGTTAAAAATCTTATAAATATCTATAGAATATAGTTTTAGTTCTAATTTAATATAATTACTTTTTTACATATAAGAACATTTTTTATAGAAAAATTATTTTCCACTCATATTATAGTTATAATATTAAATTAAATTGTCATATTAACTTTATTTTTATTTGTTAAATGGAATTCCAAATATCTAATTAGATTCTATAAATATATATATTTTTTCACATCAATTTTCATTCATAAGGTATTGTAAAAATGGTAAAAAAAATAATGGTACTTATAGTCAAAATGAGTTTATCATGGTTTAAACCAAGTGTTAATGTTATGTTATCCAATAAAACATTCCTAAATAATTTAATTTCAAAATATGGTTATATCATCCTATCACACCTAATAATGTATATTCATTTGGATGTATTTTCTTAGTAATTACTTTTTTATGTTTTCATATTCTCAGAAAATCCACATTGTCATCCCCCTATAAAAGAACACCCAACTATTCTGTTTTTTTTAAATTTGATCAATGTAGATTGACAAATTTATAATAAATTATCTTCTCTAATTCTATATCCATAAATTAATGGATATGGATATCTTTAAATAAATATTTTAATGGGTTCAAAAGAAAATATCTAATGTAGGATTAGCGAAGGAAAATAAATAGTCATAATTAACCAATTTCAATTGATTAATTCTTCCACATCCACTAAATTTATGGAATCCATCCTAAAATGGTAATTTAAATATATTTTATATAAAAAAATAATTATTATGTTAATTTAACTACTATTATTCACATAATATCACATCAATTGGGTAGTGACATTCTCGCTCGTGCACATGTGTGGAATACAACTTCCACGTAGTGATTCAATTTATTTTCCATGACCATATATCATGGATTGTAATTATTATGGATTAAATGAATATATATTATATTTATGAAAAATTTATTATTATATAATTATAATATCATATCTACATTTTTACATTCCAATCCATTGGATATTGATAATGTTTCACATGCGTATGAGTTGATTACCACCACCAAAGAGTATTGTTATATTTCTATTTTATTACTTAAATGGATGGTAATATTTATTGATATTCTAAATATATTTTATAAATTTTTTATAATAAATATTCTATAATTTCAAATTATTATTTACCTTTAATTCATTCAATTAATCAAATAATGGAAACAACTATCAATAATAACTTTGGGATATCATCTCAAAGAATGATGTAATTACTTTTTATATCTCAAAATTTTATAGATACAACTAAATATATATAATAAATTTATAATATATATATATGATAATTAATATTATAGTGATGATTTATCTATGATCAATGTACATGGAAAAAAATGATTGACATTAAATTCTAATGATAAACGAAAATGATAACACAAGGAAAAGAATATTTTCATAATGAATTATTATTAAATAGTTGTCTAAATGTTAAAATTCGATGATATATGATACCATCAATATATAAATTAATTTATTATTATGTTATAATAAATTTCAATTTCATATAAAATAATTTTTTGGTCTTTCAATGAAATATAAATTTATGGTAAGTGATTTTCATCTCCAACATATTTTAATGAGGAAAATTCAATAATAACCGCTTTCTTATTTTAGGTGGTTTATATAATTCCAATTATTTAATTTTTTTAATATAAAATTAATATGTATTTTATTTACATATCCTTCCGTGTTTCTCCCTTGCATGATCATTTTGATTTGAATGTTACCAAACAAATATTTTATTTCTATTACTGTAATGACATGGAAATCCGGCGGGAATTTTATTAATACATGGGATTTTTACGAGTCCATGAAAATTTAAGGCACTTGATTTTTAGGCATGGTGTTTCCAAAAAAAATTATGATGTATTTTTCGGGTACGTTTATTAAACATACAACTGGGTTTTTATAAATTTTGAACCAGTGCTCGGAATTGAAATATGATGAAACTGTTGAACTCGCTACGCCGGTTTTCTCTTAAGAAAACTTTCACCTCGACGAAAGATGGTCGAGAATAAAAGTTAGTTTTTGGATTTTTATAGAAATAATAAATTAAAATGTTCAACACTTTAATTTATTCTAGGTAGTCTTGTGTGTGTGGGTTGGTAGTGGGAACCTCCGCATGGGAGTTGGTAGTGGGACCGCCACACCCTAGCCTCCCATAAAAGATTATGGTGGTGGGGCCCACCCAAGCATTATATCCCACAAGAGATTTAAATGTGGTGGGGACCTCTCGAGGATGAATCCTCTCATATTCTCTTATGAAAACTTTCCCCTCGGCGGCAGATGGTCGAGAATAAAAGTTAGTTTTTGGATTTTTATAGAAATAATAAATTAAAATGTTCAACACTTTAAATTATTATAGGTTGTCTTGTGTGTGTGGGTTGGTAGTTGGAACCTCCCCATGGGAGTTGGTAGTGGGGCCGACACACCCTAGCCTCCCATAAGTTATTATGGTGGTGGGGCCCACCCGAGCATTATATCCCACAAGAGATTTAAATGTGGTGGGGACCTCTCGATTATGAATCCTCTCATATCTCCCTCATCAATGAGTGAGATCCTCTTCACTTATCTTGTATTAATTATGCGAAATCTTATGTATTAATTTGGTGGATCCAGGTTATTAATGATTCCAATTCAAATATTGTGCCAAAAAAAATTAATAGGATTATCACTCTATTATGTTTTTGGCATATCCTTTTTATGGGACTTTTATAGAGGAAGAACCCTTCGAGAACTTCATCTTCCAACATCGAACGCCCCTCTGAACCGAATGATGACGAAAACCTCCATCGATCATCAACAGGGGAAAGAAAGGGAAGTGATGTCCTTGATGAACACTGACAATGCCGTCCTCAACTCCTTCTTCTTCTTTCTGACATCAATAGAACAATGATCTCCATTCAGCAACATCGTCATCAAACCCAAGGTAAGGGATTTCAGTTGATTTTTCCACATTCTATGTCATTCAATTTATGGACTATGAATTTTCAATTGATATCACCATAATGAGGAGGGATTAGACTGCACGAATACGTCCCGACCATCCCCCTTCGTTCTACCTCGCTTGTTGATGATGGCGGCGGTGCTGCCCGAAGAGTGGATTGCGGTGGATAAATGACTGCCAGTGGTGGGCCTTCCATGGAGAAACTAGAGGCAGAAGTCCGCCAGGTCTCCTTAAGGGCACAACACCATCGTGAAACACAGTCGACAGGGGTTCGTGACAAGGTCGGGCCACGGCCGAAGGGTGTGGCGCCATTGCTCCATGATGAGGACTTCACCCACGGCAAGGGTAGGCCACGACGAAAGAGCAGGGGTGGTCGATGTTGGGCCGACCGCCGGTGAACGTTGGTGTGGAATCGGATGGCCGCTCGACCAGCCAGAAAAAGTGGGACCATCTGTTGTCCCATGGGCTACCGAACCAGTGCTTAGTGTGGGTTCTATTCAGAAGGCAGGGTTGCAGCACCCCCCCCCCCACACGTCGCCAGCTGGGCCACATGGGAAGCAAGCCCACCGGGCCACGCGGGATGCCAGGACGAGCCGCCCCCACGGTCCAGGCCACCCTCAGGCTGGGTCAGACCCGCAGACCGCGTTGGACAAGTGGAATGGCACCAACCCCATACCAAACTGGTTTTCCTAAATTTACCTTTTTCCCCATAACATGGGCAACGGGTGTCTGATCGATGAACCGTATGTGGAGTCAATAATCATAAAGCGAGATGTTTTTTTGGAATACTCTACTTGAGTTTTGGACTCAGTTGGTGTATGATCAGGTTGGTTTGAACCTAAAATCAAACCGGGCCCCCGGAAAAGAAATTCCAATAACTCACAGACATATAGTCTGATTGAAGGGTCGTTTATTGCGTTGAGACTCCTATGACAAGGCAGAACATTGAGATACATATAACTGGGATTTCTTTACAGTTGGAGTATCGACCAGTAGCTCGTGGAGTGGATGCTTCCAGAGGTGGTCATACATATTACAGAGACATAGTAGCTGGCTGATATCTGACAACTGCATGACTGATTGGACATGGAGTGACTTGATAGTCCTAGTGGGGAGCGACTATGTGTGACACACCAGACCCACGGTGGGGAGCACCACTGTGTGATCACGAAAGATACACATTACTCGGCAGGGGATGTACCTCAGCAGGTTATGCGGGGGAGCACCTCAATGTGAGCATGGCAGACCTATGGTGGGTAGCACCTGTTTGTGACACAACATACCCACATTACTCAATAAGAGGAGTACCTCAAAAGTCCAATAATAGTGGTAAGTGCCACTTTATGACGTGACATGCCCACTGTATTCTATAGAGTAGGACAACACCATAAGCTGAGGTTCTGACATTGTTACTGGAGTTGTTACTTGATAATACCACCTAGAATGAGATACTAGTTTGAGTTGAGTCAATGAATTTGTTTTTTTCCTCATGATTGAGATGGGTCACTATATGACCTAGGTATATATATGGGAATATAACTATGTAATGGTTTTCAATTGATTTCATACTTTTTGGTTAATCCTTATGGAATTTTGCGAGACCATGAGGGTGGATGACCGCATGACTCAGGATATGACTCAGAGGTATAAGAGGACCAGACCCACAGGTTGACGACTGCAGGACTCAGGATATGTTTTGTGGGGCACCTGGGGCAGTGAATTACCTTCCAAGAGAAGGCAATGTTACTAATGCGGTGGGCAGGGTCACATTGCTTATGACTGTCAGACCCGCCGTTTATATGTCCAACATACAGCTGGTGGGGGACGATGTTACGAGGTGCTTCCCCCACCAACACAAGGAGGACCACCTCGACCATAGGAAGCAGGTGGACAGGGGAGACCACATATTTAAGGCAGCTGAGGCATATGACCATGGTGCTCTTGAGATAATTCCAGGTACGATCTGTGTCTACTCCACCTTAGCTACATTTCTTATAGACACATGTGCCATTCATTCATTAATTGCCTCTCCCATTGTTCTGATCTCGTAGATTTCGATGGAGTCATCACCTAGATCCTTACGGATTGAGACTCTAATGAGAGAAGACTTTATGATTATGCACTGGTGACGTTAGTGTGAGCTTATAGTTGGAGGTGATAGCTTCAGTTGGGATCTCCTTGTAGAGGCATCGTGGCCTTATGACATCATCATGGGTATGAATAGTTTATCTACAGTCCATGTTTTTATTGACTGTATCAGGTAAAATGTGTGGCCTATCCACACAGATGGGACCAGGTTTACCTTCACCGATGAGAAAAGAACCTTTGTATCACATGATGGACTTACTCGGAGGAGTGTGTTGCCGATCACTCACTAGTTGACTTGAATTACCCTCAGAGAAGATTATGTGGATAGTCCGAGATATCTTATAGCCATGGACCAGTATATAGAGGATTTCCCTGATGATGTTCCAGGAATACCTCTACATAGATATGTGGAATTAAAAAATTATTTGTACCTAGGGATGACACCGATATCTAAACCAGTATATCATATGGGTCCCACTGTGCTTCGCGAGCAATGGGTACAGCACGAGGACATTCAAGGAAAGCGATTCATCTGGCATAGTTTTCTCCCTGGGCTACCCCAATTCTATTCACCAAGAAGGTGGATGGGAGCTTTCGGATTTGTGTTGACTACCATCTCCTGAACCAGGTGACATTGAAGAACATGTACCCACTCTAGAGGATGGACGACCTCTTTGATCAGTTAAAGAGAGCATGATAGTTCTTTAAGATAGACCTCATATTAGGCTATCACCAGCTCAGATTTCAAAATGAGGATGTGAAGAAGATGACCTTCAGATGTCAGTATGACCACAACGAGTTTTTTGTTCTTCCATTCCGTGTAACCAACGCACCAACAGTTTTCATGGGAATCATGAACTAGATATTCCATCCATAACTCAATCGCTTTGTCGTAGTCTTCATCGACGACATTCTTATCAACTTGACTTTTTAGGAGGAGCTTGTCTACCATTTGTAGGTAATACTGGACACACTCTGAAAGCATCAGCTTTATGCTATGCTCTCGAAGTGCCTGTTTTGAATTCTAGCGGTACACTTCATGGGACACATCATCTCGGAGGTTGGAGTTGCAATAGATCCCATGAATGTTGAGGCAGTATGTGCTTGGGATCCACCTAGGTTTTTGATGGACGTATGATGTTTTATTTTCTTGGATGTATACTACTGAAGATTCATTCCATACTTCTCTAGATTTTCAGCACCACTATCAGCCTTGAAGAAGAATGGGAAACCCTACTTGGGGTCGGAGAGATGCTAGCAGAGCATTCAAGATCTAAGGCCAAGGCTGACTAGTGCCTCCATCATGAGGATTCTAGAGGAATGGATAGGTTACGTAGTCTACTGAGATGAATTAGGGATTAGAATCGGGTGTGTCCTTATGTAGGAGCGAGCTATGATCACATACAGTTCTTGGTAGTTGTGACAGAACGAGCAGAACTACACAACCTAGGACCTGAAGTTAGCAGTAGTGGTCTTCTCCTTAAAGATGTGGAGCCACTATGTGATGGGTGATTGTTTCATAATCTACTCTTATTAGAAAAGTCTAAGATATATATTCTCCCTATATATCATGAACCAGAGACAACATTGTTTCCTTCAGTTCCTCTAGTAATATTTCTTCCATAGAGCATATACTCATGGGAAGGGGAACATTGTTGTAGATCCACTCTGTAGGAGATTTGGAATACAACTGATATGAGAGGATACAAAGCAGCTAGATTCTTTACATATTTCATATGTGGACCGAGATGGATCTTCTTTTCATCAGTCTCTTAGAGTCAATCCTCCACATATTCAGTGAGTTAGTTAGGCATAATGTGTATACACTTATTGTGAGACATGCCTTGCCCTTATATCCATAGGGAATGTTCCTGATGGATTTTTAGAAGGTGTGGAGTATTCCATACACATTAGAGGACATATGTTGGTACCGGTTTCACATCAATAGGATGTGTTGAGGGATTTCCACACTTCCCTATTAGCGGTACATCTTGGAGTGGAGATGATGTGCCAAGAACTCCGACGACAACACTGGTGGAAGGTATGAAGAAGGCAGTAGCAGAGTTTGTCTCTCGGTTCCACACTTTTTAGCAAGTGAAGGTGGAGAACTAGGTACCAGTATGCTTGATTCATCCCTTAGAGGTCCCATAGTGGATGTGGAATGAGATATCTATAGGATTTGTGATGGGTCTTCCATGTACAACATGGAGTCACGACACGATATGTGTTATCATTGACAGACTCATCAAGTCGGCCCTCTTCCTACTAATCATAGAGAATGGATTATTAGAGAGCATGAGATGCCACTATGTGTAGGAGATAGTGTGTTTACATGGAGTAACATCTTATATTGTCTCTAACCATGATGCACGGTATACTTCCCGACTATGGAAGGGGTTGAAGGAGGCTTTCAGGACACAACATTGCTAGACCACTTCCTTCCATCCTCAGACAGATGGTCAGACTGAGTAGACCATTCAGATTCTAGAGGACATATTTCGTTCTTGTGTCATCGACATTGGTCGCAGCATTGAGGAACACGTACCATTGGTAAATTTTCTTACAAAAACATCTTTCACTCCACCATCATTATGGCACAATTTGATGCCTTGTTTGGAAGGCCTTGAAGATCTCCACTATGCTGGGCTGACCCAGGGGATTCAGCACTATTGGGACCATAGTTGGTACGGGCTAATACAGAGAACATTCAGATCATCTAGGAGCAGTTGAAGATCGCACAGTGCATACATATGTCATATGCTGATACGTGGCGAAGACATCTGGAGTTCAAGGATGGTGTCCAGATCTTCCTACGGGACTCACCTTGAAAATGTATACATAGATTTGGGAGAGGCGGCATGTTATCTCAGTGATTCATCAGACCTTCCCAGGTCCTCAGTAGAGTAGGAGATGTGGCATACTGCTTATCTCTTCCATCGTAGTTTCACTAGTTTCACGATGACATCCACGTATCTCAGTAGATGAGATATTTGAATGAACCATCACACATCATCGACCATGGAGAGCGATACGTCGATAATGGGGATACATTCACAGAGGTTCCGGTGGAGATTGAGGATTGACAATAGTGGGTCCTGAGTGGTCAGTCTATACCTCTTGTATGTGTTCACTCGAAGCACAAGAACCTCTTCGTGAGAACATGGGAGAAGGAGACTCAGATGCATGCTCAGTACCCCCATTTGTTCCCTTAGTTCGAGTTGTAGCTTATATGGACGTAAATCCCTAAGGTGGGTAGAATTTAAAGACTTGGATATTCAGTGGGCTTTTTTTATAATACATGGGAGTTTTACAAGTGTGATAAAATTTAAGGTGCTTGATTCTGAGGCCTAGTTTTCCTTGAATTAATTTCAGATGTTTTTTTTTTCACGTACGTTCAATAAACCTACGAGCGTGATTTGATAACTTTTGAACTGGTGCTCAGAATTGAAATTAGAGGGCACTGTTGAACTCGCAATGCTAGTTTTCACTTAGGAAGACTTTCAACTTGATGACAAATGGTTGAGGATAAATGTTTTTTTTTGGATTTTTATAAAAATAATAAAATAAAGTGTTGAACACTTTAATTTTTTCTATGCTATCTTGTGTTTGTTGGCTTGTAGTTGGAACCTCCCCATGGGATTTGGTGTGGGAACACCACACCCTAACCTCCCATGAGAGGTTATGGTGGTGGGGCCTACCCGAGCATGACGTCTCGAGAGAGGATTAAATGTGGTGGGGATCAGATGAGGATGAAACCTTTATTTTCCCCCTCATTAATTATGGAGAGCCTATTGACTCCTTTAGTTTTAATTATGCCAATGCTTATGTATTAATGTAGTGTATCTGGGTTATTAATGAGTCCAATTCAAATTTTGTAACAACAAAATTAATAGGATTGTCACTCTATTATTTTGTTCGCATATCCTTTTTTGGAACATTGGAAGAGGAATAACTCTTGGATAACCTCACCTTCCAACAAAGAATGTATCACTCAATAGAAGAACAATGGACAACTTATTTGATTATCAACCGGAGCAATAAAGGGATGCATCATCCTCGAAAAACACCAACGACATCGTCCTAGAATATTTTATCTTATTTCCGACATCAGTGGAATGATGGTCGCATTTCTTGAACATCGTCAATGAACCCGATGTAAGGGATTTGGGTTGATTTTGATCCCGATGAACTTCGTTAAATTTATGGAATTTTAATTGCCAGTTGATATCACCATAACGAGGAGGTACCAGAATGTAATAACACATCACTACCCTCCCACTTCATTCTACATAGATTTTTGACGATGGTGGTGACACAACGATGCTACTAGAATTGTGGACCACCACTGAGAAATGGCGGCCAACGATGGGCTGGCCGTGAAGAAACTGGTGGCACAAGGTCGTTGGGTCGCCGGAAGGGCACGACACTGTCGTTCCATGTGGATGAAAGGGGGGTCGCGGCCAGGCTGAGCCACGATGAAAGGGGTGTCACCGTCGCACAGTGTAGAGGATAAGGGGGTTGTGGCTAGGTTGGGCCATGGTGGAAGGGAACATCATCGTCACCCAGTGCGTAGAAGGTGAGCCACGACCAGGGCAGGCCACATCGAAGGAGAATGGGCGGCCGACATTAGGTCGGCCCCAGTGGTGCAGAACCAGCTGGCCGCTCGGCCAGCCAGACATGGAGGGACCCTCCTGGGTCCTACGGGCTACTAAACCAGTGCTTTGCGCTGCTTCCGTTCGGAAGGCAGGGGGCGCAGCACCCCCCCCCCCCCCCATTTGTCCAGACGAGCCACGTAGGCCGCCAGCCAGCCAAGCCACGCGAGCCGCTACCCGAGCCACACCAGCCCCCAGCTGGGCCACGCGGGCCACCAGGCCGGGTCGCCCCCTCGGGCTGGGACACACTCAAGCCGGGTCGGACCTATGGACAGAGTCAGTCCCTTGACCTCACCTATTTTCCCGAATACAACTTTTCACCCATAACATGGGCTACAAGTGTCCAATCGAGGAACTGTCTATGCTGATGGAAATCTCATAGCGAGGTGTCTCTTTTGGAATATTCCACATGTGTTTTTCAATCTGTTTGGGCATGGTCTAGTTGGTTTGAACCTAAAATCCAATTGGGCCCCCGAGACAGAAATGCCAATATCTCACAGACCGGGCGGCCGATTGACACACCATAAGTTGAGTTGAGACTCCTATGATGAAGAAATCCATTGAGATACTTTTAGTGGGTCTTTGTGATAGTTGGAGTATCGATTAGTAGCATGTGAAGTGGATCAATACAGAGGCGAGCAGACAGAGAATGGAGACATAGTAGCTGGAAGAGACCTCATAAATGCTTGACCGATTCGACACGGAGTGACTTGGCCGGCCCAGTGGGGAGTGCCTCTGTGTGATGTGGAAGACCAACGATGGTGAGTAACTATGTGTGATTGTGGTAGACCCATGGTACTCGACAGGAGGAGTACCTTAGCAAGCTATGAGGGGGAGACCCTATGTGTGAGCGCGATAGACCTGTGGTGGAGAGTGCATCTGTGTGACGCATCAGACCCATGATACTCGACCGGAGCAGTACCTCAACAGTCCAAGGATATTGGGCAGCACCTCTTTGTGATGCGGCAGGTCCACTGTACTTGTGAGTGGTTTAGTACACCATCAAGTGAGGTTCAGATAGTGTGACTGGGGTTGTTACTTGATACTACAGCCTAGAATGAAGTCCTGGTTTGAGATGAGTCAATGAATTTTGTGTTTTCCTCATTATTTAGATGGGTTAATAGATGAACTAGGTATATGTATGTGAATATACCTATGTAATGGTTATATATTGATTCAATCTTTTTGGTTTATCATTATTGGATTTTGTGAATCCTTGAGGGTCTCGATGTCCATACTGAGTGTCATTATACTCACTCCTGCACAGGCTGTGCCCGCACCTCATTGTGTTGGTTGTAGATGACATACATCGCTAATCGAGGTAGAGAGTAGGAGGAATGGACGGAACTCGGAGGTGGAGCACTTGGTGTGATGATAGATGGAGTGGACAGTTGGATGTGGAGTGCTGAGGAGGCCATCTGTACCAACCCTTCAGGTAGGAAGCACGAAGGGTGACCCAGTTGCTGCTTCATTATTCATTAGTTGTACTTTCCTTTCAGTTTTACATGTAATTTTCTATTAGGATTGTATTTCTGGCCCCTTTACATTTCATCAAACTTTTTTATATATTTTTTTTATAGTTTTACATCCATCATGTGCTCTGTTGTCTGTGTTTCAGTTTATAAAGGCAATGCCTTCCCAGTTTAAAGATTTACACCTTTGGTGCTAGTCGCCAGCCCCTGGCCTACGAGAATAAATTTAATAAAAAATATCACAATATTACCATTAATAATATAATATAATGTATATTTCATGACATTGATTAATTTCCATATTTTTCTTTCTTTATGATCACACAATTTTGAAAAAAAAATACTTTGATGTAAAACAAATTTTATTTCACTATTTTATTGTTAATCATCATTCATCTATAGTAGTGATTTGAAAACAAATATTCATGAATTTTATATTATATATAATTTGGTAAATTATTTATTTAAAATCATTGACATAATTGGGAATGGTTTGTGAGTAATCTTCTTTTCATCTTCAAAACAATTTACATTTTTCATTTTACAAATAAAAAGTGAATGTAATATTTTATTTTAACTGAGATCTGACCATCGTGGATTAGGGACATACAACCTTGTGTGGATCCAAAATGGAAAAAATTCATCATGGTTATGTTGTGGAACATCTAAATGATATAAAATGATGTATCTTATGACTAATCGTCTTTATTAAATATCTATGAGTTATATATATGATTTTGGTAGAGTAATTCATTGTGCTTTGTGACTGAGATCATGATTTTTGGTTTTAACATTGTGGAATTATGGAAGACATTTGGGGTATCAAGGTCACTACTAGGTATTGTTATACTCTCCCCATCATGGACATCACTCACACCTGGTTGTGTCTTGTGCAGTTGGCAGAAGGATTCAACCATAGTTAGGGATCCAAGACAGGATGGTGCACAGAGGTTACCGGTTGACGAAGAGAGATACTGTGCCATGTTGTACCAACTCTTCAACTAGGATTCATGGAGGACAATCTTAGGATCAGTTTTAAATTTATGTTCTACTATCTAAATTTTTTGGGAACCTATACTGACCCTTTACATTTAGCTCACACATTTACTTCAATAGGTATTACTACGTGGTTTTAATTTTTTTTGTACATAGTTTGTTTGTGTATAGGATTAAAACCAATTCATTTCCATTTTATGGATACGTCACTCTGGTGCTTGTCGCCAACCCCAGGCCTATATAAGGTGGAAGTGGTGTTCTCACACATATGTCCCAAGTGACGGGTCTTGACAATGTGGTATCAAATGAGTGTGTTATACCATAGAATTAGTACTTTGGTCATTCTAATGGACAAATAGTGATAAGTGTTTTGAGTATGGTTTTCAGTTTGAGGATTCTAATGATGGTGTGGCAGCCGCCTTATACATACACCCAGACCCTGAGTTCTGTTTTCTGAATTCATGGACAAAAACACTAATTACATGTGTTTTGGAAATATATTACATTTGATATCTTTTGTGTCATATCACTAGTTTTATCTTATTGAAAATGACACTACTGTTTCTTTTAAGGATTCCAAAAAGTAGATAGTAGTCCATGAATCTTTAGTGAATTCATGATGATGACCCACCGAGTGATTATGACTTAGTATAAGGCCCTCTAATATCAATAGCACCTTTAGGTGGTGCACCAGAAGCACCACTACCCTTTGGGAAGTAATTTCAACTATCCCCACATGGGGATGGTTCATAACGATGGAGAACATTTCATGGGTTCATATTGTAGAGGAATATATGGTTTCTTCATGACATAGATCCATAGGTAGATGAGGATTGGATGAAGGCGGTGGATACAATTTTCTACCTATTTGGGACACGAGAAGAGAAAATGGTGAACCTAGGTGCTAGTATTTTCTAGGTAATGACAGGGATATGGTGGATCCTGGATCACTAGTTACACGATGAGGTGAACCTCATTTGGATGGGCATCGAGATCCACTTCAGGATAGAGATCATTCCAGCAACACTATTCTGTGTGTGTATTCAGGACCTTCTACTCTAATAGAAGGGAAACCTGATAGTGGCCCAATACTCTACAAGATTCATTGACCATTCGCCCTACACAACTGACATTGTGTAAGACCATTTCTTTATGGGCCATACCATTGTGAATGGTCTTTTGCATGATATCAGAGCATCGATGAAATTTATCAATGTACTGATGCATGATGGGGAACTCAAATGTGAATTATTGGTGGAGAGCTTCTTAGCTGAGCAGGAACCAATGGTGAGATCCACCACCAAATAACATTTAGAATATTCATCTGCAGTAGGGAGTTGGCAGATGATGTAGAGGTTCATGATGGCCAGACCATTCTAAGGATAATGCAATGACCCAAGGTCGGTGATACCTAACACACGACATTTAGAAGGCAAGCAGATATGTAGAATGTGATTCATGTTCGACTGGTAGGACCAGATGGCTCACAAATTCCCATTACTCCATATCGATGATCATATGATGGTCGAGGAACCGCTGTGGATGAGGAATATATTTGAGGGAGGAGGTCCATAGGGTAGAGGACGGGGTAGAGTAGCAGGTCATGAAACATGTAGTGGGTGGTGATTTGAGGTTCTAACGCCACCACCTCTAAGTATTACTTCCCAACCTCAGGGAGCATGCGGGTAGGGACGAGCATAACTTTATGAAGCTAAGGCCTGTGAAAATGGTGCTCCCTAGACAATTCTAGTTAAAATCTTTTTATAATGCATCCTAGATGTAGTACATATAGACATTGTTTATATTCACTCATTCTTTTTCATACCTGTCATTCAGAGATTAGATATTTTGACAGTTCTATTGGCTCGATCATTACAATTAAGGACACCTAGAAGAGAGGATTCTCCAATCACACACATGTGATGGTAATGTGAGCTTACTCTAGGAGGAGATACCATTGGATATGATCTCATAGATCATCATCAAGGTAGTATGATGTCATATTGGGTATGGATTCATTATCAATAGTCCCTTCTCATATTGAAATTTTTGTCACAATGTGTGGTGTGTCCTTGAAGATGGGACTGGGTTTTCCTTCACCAACAAGCAGGGATATTTTTCAGCTCAGGATGGAAATTCATGGAAGTTTGTGTGGCTGTTCACACCTGGCATGGCTAGCCTTACTCTCAGATCAGATGATGTTAGGGGTCTGGGATATCCTATAGTTGTTGTCTAGTATGCTGATGTCATTCATCAGGATGTTACTATATTTACTCTTCCATAGAAGTAGACATATTCATCAACATGTACCCAAATATGGAACAATTATCTACCCCATCAAATCTGATGTGTCATGTGCAGCTTCTGGAGTTGCAGTTATAGGTAAAGGACTAGTAGAAATGGGGTTCATAATGAACAATGTTTCTTCATGGATATCCCCAATTTTGTTCACCCAGACGACAAATAAGGGTCTGAGGCATTGTATGGACTATCGTCACAGGAACTATGAGACCACGAAGAACATATATCCACCGTAGTGGATTGATGATCTCTTTTACCATCATAATGGAGATTGATTGTTTTTTAACATATAATTCATATCAGGATATTGTCATTTTAGTGTACTAGATGAGGATGTACAAAATAAGGACTTTAGAAATTGTTATGGCCATTATAAGATCATGGTTATGCCTTTTTTGTATGACCAATGCCGCAATATTTTTCAATGGACTCATGAACATGATCTTTCATCCTTACCATAGTCGCTTCATCGTTATCTACACTGATGACATCATGGTTTACTCACTGATGGAGGATGGGCATGCCACTCACCTGCAGATAGTTCGGGATAAACTTAAAGAGCACTAGCAATATGGTAAGCTACGAAGGAGATAGTTTTGGATATGATAGTTCCACCATTTGGGACCTCATATCTTAGAGGATGGAGTCATAGTGGTTTCGGAAAATATAGAAGCATAAATTTTTTAGGAGTCACTAAGGAATGTGACTGAGGTTCATATATTCCTAATATTGGATGGGTAATACCAATGAATTGTACTTGGATTATCCCAGATAGCTGTAGCCATTTCAGATTTGTCCAAAAAGGGGAATCCTTTCTTATGAACAATGAATTTTTAATAGTGAAATCAAGAGCTGAGGGAGAGACTGACGAGTGCCCCCATATTTATGTTACTAGAAGATGGAATTAGGTTTGTTGTCTATTAAGACACATTAGGTACTATTCTAAGTTGTATACTAATGCATTCAAGAGTGGTGATCACCTATGTCTAATGAATGCTGAGACAACATGAGCAGAGTTATTCTTCCCATGACCTATAGTTAGTTGCAGTATCCCTCTCCTTGAATATGCGGTAACAATACTTGTTGGGTGAATGATTTACTATCTACTATGATCACAATAGTCTCATATATATCATCATACAGAACCTCCTGAACATGAGACATCATCGATGGATGTATTTATTCCATAACAATGACATTGAGATTGACTACACCCTTAAAATGGGAACATAGTAGTAGAAAAACTCAGTTGGAGGTCTGGTCTATAGTTCTTGAGTAAGGTGACCGAGTAGCTAGTCATGTAATGATATCCTTCATGGATTGTGACGGTGCATCTTACATCTAGTCTTTGATAATTACTCCCCCACTCCTTCAATGAGTCCGATAGGCACGACGTGGGGACATAGACTAAGAGGCCCAACATGTGATGATATCCTCAAGACGATATCCTGAATGTTTTTTTAAGGTGTCGAAAATGTCATCCTCTTTGGAGGACATACCATGGTACCAGTGATGTTATGAGATGAGTTATTGATGGATTTCCACACATCCCTTTGGTGGTACATCATGGAGTAGAGAAGATGTTCCAGGTCCTCTAACATCAGTACTAGGGTCACTGGATGAATATGTGGAATCAAAGTTTGTTTCATGATGCCTCAAATGTCATAATGTGAAGACTGAGCATCATTTTTCAGTAGGCTTAACGCAACCACTTGAGGTGATGTAATAGAATAGGGATGGTAAATCCATGTAATTAAAGACGAGGATACCACATATGTCTAGGGGCCAAGATTCCACCTCGAAAAATGTTTACTCTTTCACCATGCCAGCCCTTTATGCCCATTCGAGAGTAGGGATCATTATAGATCATGTAACGCCTCTATATACATGGTATATTATGACTTTAAAGGGTTCCATAGATGATCATTTAGGATAGTGAAGCTAGTTTAACATCCCATTTGCATATGGGATTTAAATAGGAAATTGGGACTCAACTACATTAGAGTACCACCATTAATTCATTGACATATGGTCAGACCGAGAAGAACATACAGATGCTTGAGGACATGAAGCATGCATTAATCCTAGATTCAGGCCATATTTGTGAGGATCACATTCCCTTTTTAGAATTTTCATACAAAAATAGCTAACACTCCACCAACATCATGCACAATTTGAGGCCTTGTACAGGTTAATATATAGATCACCACTATGTTTAATAGACCATGGGGAGTCATCACTTATTATTCTTGAGTTGATACAATCTTCTACAGAGAAGGTAAAATCATCACGGAGAGGATGATGAATGTAGAGAGCCGGCAGATGTCTTTTACCGACAAGAGATGGAGAAACATTCAGTTTGAGGAGGGAGAAAATGATTTCTTATGGGCCTCACCCAGATAAGGATTATAGAGGTTTTGATGGGGTGAAAATCTTTATTTGAGATTCATCGGACATTTCCAGATCCTCAACAGAGTTGGCGAGGTGGTGTACTACCTACCACTTCCCCCATATATACACCAAGTGAAAAAAAATTTCAATGTGTTGCAACTGAGTAGGTATGTGCAGATCCATCACATGTTATCGAATAGGGAGATTTGGTCATCAATGATGGAGAGACGTAGGTGGAGTTCATACTGTAGATTGAGCATCGAAAGTATAATTTCCTTCGTGGGTGGTCTATTCCTCTGTTGTGAGTTCGGTGGCAACTTCGGAGCCTATAGGAGTGGACATGGGAGCAGGAGGCTCAGATACATGATCATTACCCCAATTTGATTCCATAGTTACGTTGTATATTTTCTGAAGAAAATCCATATGGTGGGGGATAATTTAATGGTCCAGAAATTCAATATAATTTTTATAAATTAATTGGGATTATTATGAGTCTCTTAAATTTGACTTGGCTTGATTCCAATAATTGGTGTGCCTAGAAATTATTTCTGATTTCATTTAAGGTAAATTTTTTAAACATGAAATATATAATATTTATCTGTTGAACTGGTGATTAGAATTGAAATATGATGGCACCATTGAACTCGCATTTCCAGATTCACTTAAGAGAGGCATAACTTCGACCATAGTAGGTGGGATACAAAATATATTTTAACAACCTTTTTTAAATAATAATAAAATAACATAATATGTTACTTTATTTTTATACATCTTCTTAAGTTATGATGTAGGGGACCATAGATGTAGTCGAACATTTAATGTGTGGAATTAAATTTCAGTTACACATCAATTGTGTAAGCACTCCTCATTTAATTAGTGTGGTTTATTAAATTCCCTGATTAATGTTCCTTTAATTGAAAAGAGAGTTTAACTATTAATTAGGACTTTTGATTATTAAATCATTGAAAGAAAATGGTACGATATTGTGGTAGAACTCTGAAAAGGTGTCGGTGATCAAATACTCTATTTTTGAATGGAAACTTGGATAACATAGTTGGGGATAAAAATTCGGGATTGAAAAACACTAGTGATTTCAATGAACGTTGATTCTTCTCCCACAACCGCGTCTTCTCCTACTATTATGAGGTAAGGATTTGTGTTAAAATACAAGTTATTTTATTAATTCAAACCCACATTATAGATAAAATATGAGGAACATGGATAAAAAAACATGTCGATCGATGATTATTATTAAACTATGGGTGATTGTGGGGGGAAAAGATTGAATCGGGTTAAAATTCCTATAAAACCCATACTAAGCATCTAATTTAATTTCTGTATATCATGTTTGAACCCTAATGAAATAATTGACCATTGGTAGTTGAGGCCTGACCGATATCCTGAGGATCAAGGTCTACGAAACTGATGTGCAACATGTGTGGGGAATCATGTGGCAGGATGTCAATTGAAGGGAGACCATGTGAGGATCAGTATCATAATGACCCTTAGTGGATCAGCATCATATCAACCATGTGTGGCCAAACATAATAGAGACCCTAAGTGGATTATAATTATAGAGACCGTATAGGTAAAATCATCATAGAAACCCTGTGTGGATCAACATCATAGTGACAATGTGTAGATCAACATAATAGAAATACTCTGTGGATCATCATCATAGAGACCCTATGTCGATCAACATTCAAATGACCCTATGTGGATATGTAGTATGTGACCCAATGAGAAACATCCATAGAGTGGCCCATCATGGTTCAGCGGCACACGACCCTATGTAGATATACAATGGAACAACTTCTTCGTGGTTCAGTTGTGGAATATCCTAAAAGAATAAAAGGATGTATCTTATGTCTAATAATCATTATACTTGATCATTATGTTTTATAAATTGTTTCAGATGAGTGTTTCCTTTTTATTTGTGAATGATATCATGATTTGTATTCATTCCTATATAGAATTTTGGGAGACTGTCGATGGTCTTGGGGTCCCTACTGAGTATTGTTATACTCACCCCGGCACATGCTTTACTGACTACTTGGCGTGTCCTGTATAGACGATATACATATTTGATCAAAATTAGGGTTCCAGGAATAGATGGTCCATGGTTGGGACTTTTTGATGTGGAGTGTCGCGGTGACGAGTTTTACATATCTGTCAGGTAAGATCTTGGGCGGATGATATGAAGAGTTATTTTCTATTTGTGTTGTACCAACTTTTTCAGTTGGGCTTGTATACAATCCCTATTACATTATGTTCACACTTTTACATCAGTAGTTTTTTACTTCATCATTTTCATTTTGTGTGTGCATGGTATTTGTGTGTACATGTATAAATAAAATGACTTCCCATTTTAAAGATTTTCCTTCATATTCCTAGTCACCAACCTGTGGCCTATGGAAGGTGGGCTGGGGGTATTCAAAGCTCATGCCATGGGGTACGGGTCGTCACATCTCTAATTTTTAGGCATATGTCCTACGGAGTAGATTGTGCACTAGATATTGATTATGTTACGAGTAGTCTATTATCAATACATATAGTGATCGTTGGAGTAATTTTACCTATTCATTAGGTTTTTATATTTTATATTGTAATAAAATGTATTTGAAATTATATGTGATACATTACTAAATATTTTATGATAAATGTAAAATTATTTGAAACTATTTTACAAGGATTTTTTTAGAGACACATAAAATGGAAAAATATTTTTTTTTATTTTTTGGTATAAAAATAAGATTATTTTTATGATGATATTTCGATTTTATATAGATAATGTAAATATTATTATAAAAAGGCCTGATGTGGGGAAATTGGGTGAGATCTTACATTGCCAGCCAGTTCACACCCCTCACACCCCTTTAGTAATGCATAGATTATTGTAGGTTTTTCGATGCATGGAAAGGAATGTGACCATAGTGTGGAGACATGGTTTTGGTAAACTATGTCTAGGTTGATGATGGTATATTTGTGGGAGTCTTCTAATGAGATTAGAATGACTAGATAGTTTAAAATCTTTAGTTTCTATTTTATTATTAGACATTTACATAAGGATGTTTTGATTTGTATTAAGTTGTATCATTGTTTTCATCATTCGGTTATGAATATATATATCTCTTATGTTGTTTCATGTTGTTATATACATATATATATATATATATATATTAAATGTTGTTTCTTCAGGTTGTGAGAAATATTTCCCATTGATTCTTTTTTGATTCAGGGTTGTTTGTTTCTAGCCCATGGGTAACAAGAATAGACGTCAGGTATGTGAAAATCTGGGTCTAGTTCATGACTGAGATTGTAATTGCGCCTAGTTTTGTATATAATCACTTTTGATGAAAGGATTTTTTTAATAGACAATTGGATGATGGTTTTTTGGTATCCAACTTCATCATGACCATTTACCTTCATGTGATAAATGTTCTTTGTTACAATCCAATATTATTAAATAATTTTTCCCCCATGTATATTTTTCAATTACAACTAATATTATTCAAATTATTTACCTAATTATGTGTTATTCTAGATGACACTGATATTTCTATTTATATATTTTTAAAATTATGTTTGTTTATTACTTTTTATGTTGATGGTTTTAATGAAATGAATTATCAAATTCTAAAATTATTTTCAATTAATGTCTATATGTTTCAAATTACTCCTCCAAAAATGTATTTCAAAAAGGTTTTAACCCAATCTTATCACACATACAATAATATTTTCAGAATAATATCTTAAAATGGGAAATAATGTAACAAAATACATCTTTTTTTATTAAATAATGTTATTTCATTTCTCATATTCATGAATTATATTTTATTATGTTATATTCATTAATATAATATTATTCCATTTTTTAATCAAAATGAAATATCATTACATCTAAAAAATTGGTTTTTAGTAAAATATATGTGTTTGATTAAAAATATAATTTATAAATTTATAAATTTATAAATTTTAAAAGTTAAATAAATTTTTAATGAATCCTATCAAGTATTCATAGTGCATAATTTCAAATTTGACTGTAAAATATTCGATTTTATTGAATTATGAAAAATACAGCAATTTGTTTCTATTAAAAATATCAATTATTCATTTAATTATAAATCATTGAAAATTTTTTATTATTTAATTATATATAGTATTTTTAACAACAATTGAGTCATAATTATGCCAAATTTTGGGATATGTTTATTTTTTGGCATAGAATTTTTTTACATAAAACAGTATTATTTTCATTTTTATCTTAATTTTATCTATAAAATATCTTTAAGTTGAATATTGAAAAAGTTTTTACTTATTTGGAATCATGAGGTTACAATATTTTAAATAGTTCCCTTTGTTGTTTTTTATTATGAATATTATTAGTGATTAATTTTTAAAAACATGATTTGAGAGAATTCAGTAATAAAAATTAAAAATAATATAACAAAGGTTAAAAATAATTCTAAAAGTTAAAATTAATAAATGTTATGACTAGGAACCAGTATTTCTTAGCCATTATTTAATTTTTGTATAATTTATCTATTTTTTTCTTTATAAATTAATTATATATAAATTTATGTAAATAAATTTAAGAAAATAATATCTCATTATTTAGAAGTTATGTTATTTGTTCACATATGACTAAAAATTAAGATATTTTATGATAAAAATTAGATGAAAAAAACCACCCAATGTCATTAAAATCACATATGGAAGAGATTATGGAATATAATGATATTTTAATCTAATAAAATAGTCATTCTCTATGGAACCAACCAAATTATATATAATCCAAGATTAATCAAAGGTAGATTTTTTGTTGAGCACGTCAGCTCAAAAGATTTCTTACCCTAATATGTGATAAAACTATCTAACATGGACAATAAGAAAAATTAAACTCTTAATAAAATAAAAATTAAAGCATGTATGTTTTCACTTCCCATGGATGAACACCACAAATTTTTTAGAATCTGAATCGACCTCAATAATACATATGTTATAGTACCTGCATAACAGAAGACCAGAAACCAAATCTATAGCTTCTCCACTGATAGAATTACCTTGGTATTGAATGAACTAAAATAAAGTATAATTAAAAAACATATATCCTTAACCAGACCAAAACCTTTTATACATCATAGATAACATGATCCTTCCATGTTTCGTTTCGTACACATGATTAAAGGATACCATTTTACCCTTGTCTCCATCCATTCATAGATATTATCTAGATTAGAAAAATATATTTTCAACAAACCAATAATATCATATAAATACATCCCTACCTTAATGAGTGATCTCATTTCATCCAGAAGGAGTGTCACATTGACTAGATGATACCTGAAATAGATCAGTCTTTCATTTCATGCATTTTTTTTTGAATCCCAAAGAGACCATCATACAACCTAGTAAAACACCGTTCATGATTTGGACTCATCTTAATAAATTTTTATAACTAGTATACAGTCATGGAAAACAACATGAATGGTTTATCTATGTTCATCTATTCCTAGACCCACCATCATAACTCTATAAAAAGTCATGTCCCATTCACCTTCAATATTTTGGTCTATCATAGTTTCTTGTTTTGTTAAGGAGAAACAGTGAAGTCTAAATTCCATAACCACACACTTATAATTTACATTGTAATAATTCAAAAGTTAATGGTATTTCATCATCCAAAAAAATTATCTTACATGGGAATAATTTTCACCAGAATATATAAGACCAAAAATCTCATCTACTACTCATAGGACCCATATTTATGAAATCCCAAATTTTGATGCTCCCTAATCTTGATCCAGATTAAACACATATATCCAACACATATAACATAAACAAATATTTATATTAAAATTTATTTTCATGATTCAAAATTTTTTTTGATAAAATATATGATATTACAAGACTCATTAAAGATAATATTTTGAACTAGAAATCCAATGAAGAATAGTTTCCCCTAACCTAGTTTGCTTTCTTAAAGATTAGGTCCCCACATCCAATGATACACTGAGTATTATCCTTCATATATTCCAATTTAATAATCAGTCAAGGTGAAAATAATATTATTTTAACATTTCTCATTGACAATTATTCCAATCCATGACTATATCTGTCCCTCATGAATCACACCCACAGTGAATCTCCATGAACTATAACTTATGGTATTTTTTCGTGAAAATATTGATTTATTTTAGAACTGATGTCAAGATCAATACCTCTATCATCAATGGGTTTCATAAAGAACTTCAAGGAATCCATGTGGAATTAACCACTCTGATTTTCATCCCACATGTAAGACGGAAGAATATTCTCTCATTTAGCAAAGGTTCCCTTAGGGGGATTGATATTTGATATCAAAAGTATTGGTTTCAACTAATGTAAACCATTGGTTAATGTATTTTTTTTGAATGAGAGGATAATTATTTTTAAATTACTAAATATCTTTGTGATCATATTAATAATAGAATCAAAGTACGCCTTGTATATTCTACTGTTGAAAATTGGTACTCCTACATAGTTCATGGTATATATACTCTTTGTTATGTCGGTCAAGATCTATATTGTGTTGCTTCAGCTTATAAAAAATTAGTTGAAAATGAATATGCTTTTCATCTTGAGTTTAACAAATTTCCCAATCACATTATCATACATTGTAATGGTTTTAATGAGTTCACTAATCAAACATAACTATATGTCCATTAAGGGTATAATGTCATCTTTTAACCTTATTTGTGACACTAAACAATCATGATATCTTTTTATATAAGGAATTATGCTTCATTCTTCAAAAGAAAATTTAATTTTTTAATAGGGAGATCATATTCATCAAAGATAAAAAGGATAGGGGTTAGGGTTTCAACTTACCTAACCCCTGGAACATTTTCGAACAAACAGAATCCATATCACAAGATATTGATTTTAATTATTGCGGAACCCAGAATCTAAATCACAATCACATAAACACTCATTAAATCCAAAATTAATCATTTACATAATAATAAATCTTAATAATAGTCTATCATTGGCCTTTATCATATCATTATTTATCTTGAAATTGGCTCCAATAGTTTTTTTGTTCATGTCCTAATCCAGTTTTTTTTCCATGTCGATAACTTCGTGAATATATATACCCTCATCAAAGGCATGATTCTCATCAAAAATAATTATTTGGACCTCTAGATATATCCATGTTTTAATGAGTCTGGAAAATAGATATAAAAATAAAATTAAACAAATATATTAATTTGAACTCATCCATGGATGTTGGATTATTTACCTTTAGAATAATGATCACCTTGGAATCTAAAACTGTTATAGGTGACTCATCACCTCTAAACAGATACTCCATAACCTCATCCACATGGTTTTTAATGACATATCATACCAATGAAAAAATATCATTGAAATCCATCATGTCTAGTATCACTTTATAGTTTCAACCCAATCACATCCCCATTGATTTCAGCATTTTTTAAAAATAGCTATATAAACCTCATTCTAGCAGATTTCAATCATACTCGGTATACACATCATGAATTACTCATTATCTATGGCATCTATTTGACATACATATTCCTAATTAACATGAACATCAAGAATATTTTCAATGTACTCATGGGCTATCTTCCATGCCACATTGACATCCACCAGGTAAGACTTGTCCCCCGATTCAATATTGATAATTGATTCACATTTTTTTCATCAATAATACATGAATGTATTTAATATTATGATGTTCCTCATTGATTCAGTTGTTTCATGATAATTTACTCAACAAATTTTCAATCTCGAGTAGTCTCTATGAAAAATAATTTTTAATCATAGTCATAGACACAAAATGTTCCTTGTTCCAAAAAACATTATGTATTTCCTCTAAATATTCAATTCCCTACTTAAGTATCTCAAGATACCAACCATCCTAACTTATATTCCTAGGATACTCTTGAATTTTTTTTGTCGATTCAAACACTTCAACATCCCCCACCACACACAAAACCTTATCCTTTTCCCCCACGATATATTGACCGTCATTAAAAATCCATCATCACTGTGATGAAGTAATTACCTTAATCTATAATGAAACATCGATATAATTCTTGTGGAAGTAGTAAAAGGGACATATAAATGTTTTTATACACTCTAATGTAATATTTTTATTATTTAAAATATTCTAATAATTAAATATATATATATATATAACATATTAGGGATGTAGTAAAATTATATATTTTAATTCCATTTTAAACATGAGTAATTAAAATTCATAGTAAATGATCAGTAAAAAAATGAAAAAAATGATATTTTATAGCGTAAAATATTTAAATATATTATTTAAATTACATAAATGTATTATATTTGGGATATTGAATTGGATATTATTGAACATATAATGCATGGTAAACTTATCTGTACATTTTCTTTTAATTTTATACTTCATAAAAACTATATATTAAAAATAAATTATATCACAGTAATCATAAAAATGATTCATTGTTGGCTAAAAAACAATGGTGAAAAAAATTTAAATTGAAAATAAATTATATTAGAGTAATTAGACTCATTAGAATCTTGTATTATAGATAATAAAATTACATTCAATTTTAAATCTGGTGTTAATTATTTTAATTTTATACATTATGTATTAAAAATAGTGTCCCTCCCATAACCTATAAAATGTAATATCACCTACACTATTTCTCAAGAATTTTTGTGCACATTATTTCTACTAATGCAACAATTAGTCCACCCCATAATAAATATATAAATAATAGAGGTCTTGGACTCACCAAAAAGACAAACCTATAATTCATAATGTCTATGCTAAATAGGTTATCCCAAGATATGTTATAAGTCCTAAACAACCAATTTCAACATTATTACATCCTCTACCTCATACTAATCCACATTAAACATGAATAAATAATAAAATTAGTATAATAAAAATTAAAAAATGATATTATGATTATTTTATATCTAATTTCCATCTTTATAAAATATCATATGGAATATGAAAAAAACTATGAAGCTTGTGTGAGGATTAACACTCATAAAAGAATTATGTATAATTTTTCATCACTACATCACAATGTTGGATATTATGGTGTATTTAATTAATATATATGAAATTAAATACGTATCTATATTTATTTAAATAAATTTAATTTTCTGAATTTCTTACCTTTCCATCTGTATAAAAATTATAACATCATTTGGGTGTTCTTGTCGAATACTACATCCTCAAGGACATGAGATTTTTTTTGAATGAAAACATCATATGGCTAGTATATGTATGTTTATTTAAATATATAATAGACCTTTTTTAATATATTAATACTGTTATATTGATAAATTAAAAATTACACTATATCCTTCATGTTTGTCTAAAAATTGAAACATTACTCATGCATACATACATCATACCCTCTCTATGATTGTAATGTAAGTAATTTTTATAACAATAATTAATGTATAGTTTTAAAATTAAAATTAATCTATCAAAATGATTAATATATCCTTATAATTATATTGGATTAGATGTATTAATGAACACTTTGACCAAGATCCTCTTATCAGTGTTGTTTTTTTGTTAATATCCAAAGGTCATGAAAAAATTAGAATTAAACATAACTATTAAAGTAACCAAATTAGACATTTTCATAAACTAAAAATTTTGTATAATGACAATGGAATGACAATTATAATTTATTTTAATCATTTAAATAATAATAATTTTTTAATATTATTAACGATATGGAACTTGTGTGAATTTGTAGACTTGAGGTTACAATTTCTTTTAAAATCATGTTTTAATGATTACATTATAAACCATTTTATTATATGTATATATAATTTCTAATTATCCAATATAATTATTATTTATGATTAATATATTGGTAAAGGTTATTTTTTCCATATATTTATTTTCCGATTTTAGTTTAAAAGTAAATATTTTTTATAATTTTCCACAATGTCAAATCTTAATATTATTAACAATGTGAAAAAGAGTACTTTTATTCGTCATATACTTCAAAATTGGATTTTACAAGAATAATAAATTTTTGTTTATTTTTATATTACATTATAATATTACATTTAAATTTTCTTATTAAATGAGTTCCAAATTTTTATTTAATTTTTTTCAAATTTAATTTGTTTTATTGATAATAGTTATTTCTACTAATTTAAATGTGAAAAATAAAATTCATTTATTTTGGGTTCAAAATAGTTTTTTGGTTGTTTTGTATAAAAATATTTTCAATATAATTTAATATTATTCATATGGTAAATTATAGTAATGTATTATTCAATTTTATTATTATTCATCTTATAAAATTGATTGAGCATGATACACATCATACACATATGTATACCTCAAATATATTATATTATGGGTGAGCCTCATATAACTACATAATGTATTGATAAATCTTATTTACCATAAAATTAACAAATTATTGATCTAACTATAATTTATCCTCTTATAGATTTTACAATAGTCTAGTTATTTCTAACATGAGTGAACACATGTTATGAATAAGATAATATATTATTAAAAAGTGTGAAATTATTTTCATAATGTTGTTTATAATAATTTTGTTAGATAATAAAAAATTTTACCACACCAAAATGATTATATTTAATTTCTCAAATAATAACATGGAATGGTAAAATAATATGGTTTTTCTTTTTATTTCTTTTGAATAATGGATATCATATTTTTATATAACATTCGATGCTTTTTTAAATCTTGTAGTGTTTTGAAATAAATTTTCACATTGATTAGGAATGAGTTTAAAATTTTATTCAATTATAGATCCAAATATTAATATTATGTTGAATTCTAAAAGAATTCATTCATAAGGAACATAATTTATTGATAAAATGGATTCCATGTGGAGGTTACCACTTTGAATGTGTTTTCCCAATATCTCTAAATCACTAAAGGATAATGTTAATTTTTTATATAAGAGATCCAATATTTTATTTTTCATTTATATAATTTGGATGACAAAAAATTCATCACAATTATCTATATGATATCCGTAAATAAAAAAGATTACATGTTAGAACCATATTTGGGAGTATTACTTAAAGGCTCTTATAGACCACAAGGAAGTATGGCCAAACCAAAAATCCCATTGATATTGGTTATAGTGTTGTTGTTCACTAACAAATTTTTGATCACGTAATCCTTTGATTATAAAATTTGGGTGAATCATGTAATAATTCTAAATTTCAGGAATAATCTTGCTTTTTTTCTAGGAAACACAATATGGGATAATGAAAACTAAATAATATTTAAATTTTTTTTGTCATGTGATAATGTAACTAGATCAATGAAAAAACATAGGAATAATAGATTACCATTATAGTGAAGGGTTTAGTCTTGGTAGGATAATATGAATGTAAATAAAATTGATGAAATGGGAATATTATTACTTATATTGATTCCCAAATCTAAAAGTATCACTCACATATGTTCCCAGTGGGACTTAAAATTAAAATTTTATGACTTTTTATGTTATATATGATCTATTGTTTTCTATTTTTTGACCCGAATAATTTGTATTATGATGTTCTAAATAGAATATATATTGAGGTAGCCCATTGAAAATGGTAATACATAAATAGATACGTAGCGGCCTAATTGAATTTCACATTGTGTAATTATTTTTAGAATGAGTTCGATTTTATTGATCGACAAAAATTTCATTCAAGAAAATATTATTTTTAGTTAATATTGAATATATAATATTTAATTTAATTATATTAGTGGAATAAATAAATAATAAACTTGGGAATTTTATGATAAGACTATAGATAATGAAGTTCCATTGAAGATAAATTTGGAGGATCTCCACTAATCAAATAAGATAGATAGAAACAAATAGTTAGATCATTTTTTGATTAATTTAGATAAAAAGCATCAATAAATCATTATCAACATTAGTAATTGAAAGGTGGATAAATTTAAATGATTAAACAACATACTTTTGGATGTTACTAATGATAATAAGGGAATGAATGATTCAAGGGCTATTAAATTGCTTTTATTTGTTTTAAAATTTCATGCACAACATTTTTTTCCATAATGGATGATTTTTTTCTCAAAATAATTACATAACATGAATTCAATGAAAGAGAAACATTCCACACACCATTCATTAATAGTCTACGACAAAAAAATTTGATAATAGTATAATATAGGCCTGAATATTTTTATAGGAAATTTGAAATATTATATTATTGAGAAATTTTATATACTATTCAAAATAAATAATTAATTAGAAGATATCAAGTATATTGGAATGAAACTAAGGTAAGATAAAAATATTCAATTTAAATAAAAACAAAGATGTGTTTAGAAATTTAAAGAGGATTTGAACATGACATATAAAGAAGTAGAACAATGAAATAATATGGTAAATATTTATCTCAATGATTAATTGATTTTATTATTTTAATATACTTATATTTTTTATTTTTATGTGGAATATATGTTTATTACATCAAACATGAAATATAGAATGATAGTTATGTCATATATACCACAATCAGTGATAAAATTTATAATTGGCTATATTGATACCCATCTAAGGTATGAGTTGAAACAAATGATGCACATCGAAAAACGAATGGTACAATTTGCTGTAAGATTGAAAAAAACATAATAAACACACTATAAATTTCAATTTCAATGAGATTAGAACATAATGAAATTATAGAGACATGTGTTACTATAAAGGGATGAATGAATAGAATCCATGTTTTTATCATAAAAAATGGAATATATTATCTTTTGTGGTGCTAGTTGAACACTTTGATGAATATTTTGGAAAAAAATAAAGAACATATTATGATCATTTAATTTAATCATTCGCAAATAAAAATGAATATAGGCAATAATATTGATTATTTTCAGCAAGAAATACTGGAACAAATAAACCTAAATTTTATATTGAATTATATCATCTGAAAACATTCATTTGAAAACAATACTATGCTAAATATAATATAAATATATATATTATAAAACTATGATAATTTTAACCCTCTTGAAAACATATAATATTTCATTAATTAATGTGAATGTCTAAAATGAATCTAAAACTAAGGAAGTTTATGGAAAAGGTATATTTTAAAGAAATGTTTATACTAAAAATAAAATTATATGTGGAGGTTAAGTATAATTATAATGGTGGATTGAATAATGAATTTACTACCATTCATGGTAAGGAAAAACATTAATTTTGGGGATACCATAGGAATAAAATTTCATGAATTGGACTTCATATAGTTGGAAAATTATATAGAAGTGAATAATATATAGGATTCCAAAAAATCTAATTAAAATAATTAAATTATCTCAAAATTAAAAAAAGGTAAAATGATCATATATAATTATATATATATTCTTCTTTAATATAAATATTAAATTATGGGTCCTTCTTTATAGGTTAATTAAAATTTTCATATATTAATTATATCTATGTTGACTTAAATAATAGATATGATCCATGTGGTAATTATAATGGATGTGAACATGATAATAGGATAAAATTATTATATATTCAAGCTAAAAAGTAAAAAAAAATTATCTGTGATGTTTCATGCATTATATTCATATTTAGACTATAATAATATATCATGTAAAAATATAACTCAACTATTAATGTCCCATAATCAATAAAAAATATGTCAGTTTCATTCTTACATTAATATACATGATTACTATAAAATCTAGATAATTTTGGTGGTAAATTTTAAAAATAAATTATGTAAAATAATAGAATAAGGAAACTCATAGGATTATGAAAAAACTATTATGTAATGCTACTACATAGATGGAAATTATGTTTATCTGTATTTAATTTCATAAATTTGATACCTGACGAATGTTTTGATGAAATAATAGGAATTAAATCTATGAAATTTGTGTATTGAATGTAAATTCTATAGGAAAAACCATATCATGATTATTTTTGACAATATATGATTAAAAATTTTATTGAAAAAGTGTTATGATTGTAGATGTTTAATTGAGATTATAATTTCATAAATAAATAAATGATGTCCTCAATGTTGATGTGGCATCAATTTTTCATTTTAAACAAGGATGTATCAATTTATTCATTATATGGAATGTTTCTCACACATTTTAATTTCATGTTCATATAATAATAGTTATTTTTATGTTTTAGTGAGATAAATTATTTATGTTTATGGTAATGTTGAATGAAATGGAATTTGGGCTGCTATTAACATAAATTTGAATCAATGAAAACATAATGGTTATAAAATTAAACATTTATTTTCCACACCATTATCATGATCAATAATCATATTATATTTTTCGAAAACCCATAATCCATGTTGTATTGTAAGTCACCATATATTAATAATATAATACATATTTTATTAATGTTTTATTAGAGGTGATATAGAATATTTATTACATAATAGGTAGATATCTTCTAGAATATGTTTAATACTATAATATAATTATTTTCTACTAAATAAGAGTTTTAATAATTCTATATACTATATGTGATTAAAATCCCATGATGAATTGCCAATTAATATTTCAATATGAGAAGGAAAAATATGGCCCAAAAAATTATTTATAAAGGATTAGACATATGGTTATATGATGACTTGATTGTATTACTATAATAAATACGGGTCGTAATGAATGGTAACCATATTATATTTTTATTATAACAATGTGAAAATTTAATAAGCGATCACATTATATTTATTTATAACAGGAAATAATAATTTAATTTTTCACAATATATGATTATGTGAACATTAGACTGACCCTTTTCATTTCATTTCCAAAAAGGACTTGGAAATCATCCTAAAATATTATCATATTTGAAACGACATAAACTATTATAAATAATAGGACATTATGATTTATTAATATAATTTATAATATAGTTATAAGATGTAAATGCACTTATTTTGATTTATTATATCCAATTGTGTTTAAAACACCATTATAAATATTTATTGTTCATAATTTGATGTTAAATAGTCATCACATTATTAGTATAAATACCGCATTTTAACCAATCCAATTGACATAGAAAAAGGACTTGATGAGATCATATTATAGGAATGTGGCCAATGAATCCCATTTATTATAAATTATTAGTGATATATCATCTTAGGGATTTTACCTTAACCAAGACAAAGTGGATATCGAATAATATAAGTATTATGAAAAATGTTTATGGAAAAGTTCAAGATTGTTGAGATCACGACCCAAACAATGGATATCAAATGAACTAATAAAAATTGTCATTATTCTTAACCTTACACATAGGGTGTACAATAGTGTAATTAAGATATATTTATCAACGCCCTATCAAATTGATTATGTACATTCTTTGTTAATAATAATGAAAATATTTATTTGGTTACGATAAAATAAGAAATAATATTTTTTTATTATTAAATATAGTTAAGGAATTATTTTTTTCGTGTTACAATATTTATGAATTAAGTAATATTTTGAGGGAAATTATATTTATTAAATATAAATTTTTATATAAATTTAATTATTTCAATTGTAATGTTTTAATAGGTTCAAAAATAAATATTTCCAAAACCCATCATTTTCAATACATTATATTTCATAAGTAAAAATACAAATATTAATAATTTTTATAAATGATGTTAATATTATTTTTTGAATTATGAAATATAAATTACACATTAGTGAATTTTTCAACAGTTTAGGAGATAGACCAAATTTAAGTTAAAAAATAATAATCAATATATATATAGTTTGTTTTATAAAATCACAATTACTATAACATAATATAATATATACTCTAATGGTTATTATAATATACATATATGGTTTACTTCTATAATAATTTCATTTTATGGTTATTTTATAATTTTTATAAATATTTTATTAATCCTCAATAATCTTAAACATGTTTTTTATTTTTGAATATATTTCCTTAAAAGAGTGAATCACCTCTACAGAAGAAAAATAATTATTTAAAAATGTTTATTCCATTTCATAATAAAATAATAGAAATCAATCCTTATTTGTAGAAATAATCGGAAAATAATGGGGATGCTTTTTAGTTTTGAATAATTTATTTTGTAGAGTATAAAATCTAAATATTAAATAAATTATTCTCTATTAAAAAATAAACTCATTGAATATCCCATTTTTCTTCTCCAAAAATACCAGGATATTGAAATAAATATTCTTTCTTCACTCTATAATTTTATATGGTCTCCCCATTCTATTAAGAATCCCTTTTTCTATAATTTGGAGTCATAGACTCAAATATGTTATCTTCCCTTTGTCATCATTATTCATGTTTCTTAAATATGTTATTCCTTTTATTATCATTTCATAATGGTTGGATATGTCATTCTACGTACCTAAAACATACTACATGATGTGAAATTATGAGAGTCACATTTATCTCTAATAAAATATTTCTTTTAATTTTTATTTGATGTTTTTAGGCTATCAAAATTTTATAAAGGAACCTCTCCTTCTGCCATTTATTAATAAAAAATTCTTATTTTTACAATAATTAATATGAAATTATAATTATGGATTATTTTTTTAATTTTAACACAATTTTAATTTTATTTCTAAATTCTATGATACGCATTTCTATATAATTATGTCCTTCCATGAATATTAACTCTTCCTTGTTCTCTGTTATAAATTTCACCACATGAATCTATACCAAAACAATTTTGTAGTGAATAGTAGATCCAATTTATTTTGTGGGTGTTCAAATTTATGAATGTATACTCATTATTATTGGTTATTTAAATTTAATTATTCCACACACATTTTTCCCTTATTAAATATGATGATTAATGAATCCATGTTGTATGATATATGTGGCACACATAAGAATGATATTGAAATGAATGTAATGGGGGTGCCTGAAATTATATATTGCTCCAATACATTTTATAATGTTATGTATCAAGATAATTCATGTTGGAATATTTATTTAGCATGATTACAATATTGAAATTATTGATTATCATATATGGGTTGATATAATTGACATATGATTATGTGTTTTTAGACTTTTCTATTTTTTCCTTATTCCCTTTAAGTTATTGAGTTGTATAGTGTCATATCATTAATGATTTCAAATTGTATTATTTTTAGTCAATTGATATGTTTGTTTTCTAACATATATTAACTTATTCATAGTTTATTTGTATACTAGGAATTATATATCACCCCATTTCTGGTCATGTGATGGTGAAAGTTTGTCACCATGGTGTAATAACTGGGAGGGGTAGATTTTGTAGCCTTGATATGAATTTTCCATATAATGGTTTTTTGGTTGTAATGATAGATATTGTGGTTTCTCACTTTTTCCTCAAAAGTGTCTTGATAATAAAAAAGTAAATTTTCAGTCATATAGAATAAAGTGAGAGCATATTAACGACGTATTCAATAATGATATTGTATTCCATGTTTTAATTCGTAATATATTGCACCCTATTCAAATATAAAATAGAAATATTAGTAAATTGGTTTGAATTAAGTCTAATATAATTATATAAATCATGTTTTAATGTGTAATAAATTAATGTTTTTTATAGTTGATATTTTAGTAAAAATTTCGTTAATTACTAGGATTAGGATTTGAAACTATAGAAACATTTGTAGTAATAAGATTATTTATTAGAAAAAATCTCTAAAATATTATTTATTATAGTTTAAGTGGTTTATCATAACAAATCTATCCCAGTAATGATAATACATTTGGACATATTTCAGGTATAGATGTACTTATGTGTAGCAACTCTAAAAAGGTGTCTCGAGCCTAACTCTGGGTAACGTAGTACTAGAAAACCTATCTTTTTACACACCTAGTTTGACACTCTTGATAAATATGCTTTTTTTAATTCATAAAGTAATTATGAACAATTATTAGGGTTGTAAACAATATTTCCATATGAATACATGTTATTAAATAGATCATGGATGACATATACTGTTGTTTATATGTTCATAAGTTAAGTAAATACATGTAATTTATATGTTATCTCTTTAATGTATTTTGATTCCCACGTTATGTGTTTAATGTTTAAATATACTCATCTCTAATTTTACTTTTTCCTGTCCAATGGCTGGAAATAGAATTTATTAGGTAAACAATCATTAATTAGACAATAATAGTGACAACCCCTATATACCTTATTGTTTTTAAAAGTAAAATAAATCCATTAATCCCTTTATATTTTATTTGTATTTAAAATGTTTTTTTGTAATTCATTGGTTAATTTAATATTGTTAAATGATTTTTTTGTTATTTGAAATAAATTTTTATTAGTGAAATGTTTATATTTTAAATATTATAATAAAATCGTATTTTTGCATTTGATGCTTGGTTGCGTGATAAACAAAATGACTGGTGGTTTCTGGAATAAACAAGGGAGTGTGGTTACAATATAACTGGAAATGCATTGGGTATAGTATTCAGTATTATGGATCATAAATTTGGTGATATGTGAGGAATTAGTCTATATGGTTATTGAAATTATGTATTTTTATTTTCCATGTTAACTTAATATTATAAATGTTGTTTTTGTGGGTTTTGTGGTCATATTTTGGTTTCAAAAAAGGTGTAAGAAATGAGATTATATTAATTGAATTGGTTTCAAACATCTTTAAGATGAAAATTATTACTCTATGGTAAATTATTCATGGTTTACCTGTTTTTTAGAAAAACTAACATTTTCCCTTCATTATGTGTCCCTAACTATTTTTTTATTCCCATCTTATGTCATGTATTTTTTTTAAAAGACGTAATGATAAATAGCATAAAGAATTGGAACAAAGAAAATTTATGCTATTTAAAACATGGAACAAGGAAGGATTCTTTTTATATGAGTTTTTGTTTTATAAAAACATGGATAGTGACTAGAAGTGTCTACTTGCAATATTCATGTTATTATGTAAAAGTTATAGCCTTATTTTATATAGCTCTAAACCAGAAAATATATTCAATGTGAATTATTCAAACAAATCATGATTAGGTAATTTTTATGGTTTGGGGCATACATTAAATGAAAATTACCTCAACATGTATGTGGGATTAGTTTTATGTTAAATATTTAGTCTTATTGGAATAGAAATATGAAAAATTAAATCCATATTTAGAATCTTCATTATTAAATTTTTCTAATGATTTCAAATTAAATTTTGTACCAACATTAATAGTTAAATAATTATATATTAGTTTTTATAGTCATGGTAACAAATTATTTACAAGGGTATAACTAAGAAGAAAACTGTTAAAAATGACCTAAAAATTATAGAAAGTAAATTTTATAGTCGTAGTTTAGCTTTATAAATTTTATTTCTTATTGTGGTATATTATTGAGGTATTTGGAATGATTAAAATGTTGTTACTATTGAATATTTCACAAAATTATTAATGTCACTCTGAGTTCAATTATTAATGGATTCCTCTTATACTATCATGTTTACACAATAAACAACTTTTTCATCCAAAACCTACCCAAATTTCTTCTAATATTCCATACTCATATTCAAAAAGCCTTAGTTTTGGCATAAATAGATCCTAATAAGGCTTTAGTTCATATATTAGGGGGATACCTGAAGATGTAGTAATGTTCTACAACAAGCATCTTAATTTTATGTCTTCCTTGTCGACCTCAAATTCATATTAAATAATACTTATATAATAAAATTATTATATTGAATATTTATTTGGTTTTTTATAACATGTCACATAATAATTTCTATATACACTATAATTAAATGGGATGTGAAATCATTGGTCATTTGTATGGTTGGATACCTCCTTGTGAACATATGTAGTTCGTTCTTCCATTTAAACCTTTCATTGTAGTTTATTATTATGTATCTAAAGTGTATACATGGTATTTATAAATTACTAATAAATATAGAGTCATTATTTCATGTATTTTGTTACTTTTCATTTTATATGGGATACGATAACGTTTCTTCTATGTACAATAGATTCTTACTTTGCGAAGTCATATAGTTTTCCGTTAACTAATGCTTCTAAGGTAATATAATTAGGTTAATGTTATTCAGTACATGTGATATAAATGGAATAATTATGGTATTAAAGAATTTTTTTTCATACTTATAATATATAATCTGATCATTCCCTTCCACTAAAATTAATATGAAAATGATATTCATGTATATTTGGGATACTTACCTCATGAATTGATATGAATCTATTTTCATTACCACTCCACATGGATGATATATATAAGTATACATATAGAAATAACATGGTGTATATGATATTACTTTTATTATATAAAGATAATAATTAAATTATCATTTTCTCAAAAATAACATTGAATAATGGATACCTTACTTTTGTGTTCGTACGACCTACTGTCTTTATGATTGTTGCATAAATAATTTTTTGAAAATATTTATTCATTATAAATAATATTATACATGATTTAAAAAATTTATAATTATTTATTTATTATTATTATAGATATAATAAATCTATATAATATGTATACGAACATAATCGTTCAGGATAATGCTTTCAAGAAAAAACAATGTTACTAACTCCATATAATAGAAAAATAATGATCTATTGTCAGTCAAAATTTAATAATTTTTTTTAAATGGATCTTATATCATAATATAAATTTTAATATGCTCTATTAAAATTAATTTAAATTTTTAAAACAGATAGACATGGGGTTAATAAAAAATCAATCAAAATGATGTGTGATGTAAGATATTCCTTAAATAATTTTTCATTATTTAGGTTTAACTCTTAATTCATTGAATATGTCATAGTATGATTATATTTATAATGACTTATTTATTAAAAAATGTGATATTTTTATTTTTACGTTCTTTTAAATTTGAAAAAAATAATTTATTCGTTGAATAATTCCTGCAACAATTTAATTATCATTGTAAAGGTTTATTTCATAATCTCATTCTAATAAATAATGTTTACTCAATAATTTAAATTGATGAAAATTATTTGACCATTTTATAATAAAAAATTTTATATTATTATAGTAGGTTAATTAATTATATAATCAATTAATATTAATATTTTTCCAATACGTGGCACATAAATTAATTGAAAAATGGATTTCATGAAAATCCAACTTCATTTCTCTCTTCAGACAGATTAATATTTTACCTAAAACTATGTTTTATAAGAATGTATTAATAATTATTATAAACCATTGAAAATTTATTTATTATGTGAATATTTAAAAATAATTACACTTATTTTATTCAATATAATGTTATGTATTTTTTAGACAAATCCTCTATGGATTTTCCTGAATTTTTTAAAGGACTCTTCCTTCCATTTTCTGAACAACAGACATTCCAAAAACTTTTATAGTGTCGAAGGAATGTTCATTATAAAATTTATATAATGTAACCAATTACCAACCATCATTATATTTAATTATTTTTGGATTAATTATAATTTTTAAGAGGATATATTTATAGATTTTTTATATATTTTATTTTTGAATAAATGGATTTTCAAAATAAATTCAAGATGAAAATGATATTTAAGTCATCAATGTTCTTAATATTATTTTAATCATATTTATATCAATCACTAAAAAAATCCATTATTCTTACTCCAATGAGTATATGTTTTATTGATACCATACTTATTATTCTTTTGGTTGGTTTATGAATATTTTTATGAAGGACTGTATTGAAATTCAGTTCCTTGTTTCATTCGTGAAAGTATTAAATTCCTCATGAAATATTAACTATCTTATGATTATTAAAATTTAAATTTTCTATAAACATCCATATTATTTATCAATTATATTCTTATTTCTGAACTATTGTAAAATTTATATATATGATGGTTATCATTGAAGGTTATTTTATTGACACTGTTATTATGATAAATTTTAAACCATTACTAAAAAAAATTATTTACTGATAAGGATATTAATTGATTATTAAAATTGATTATTTGATATAGAATAGATGATTTAGACCTACAACGATTGGTCAGAACTAGTATTATATATCACATTTACCTAGTGTTTAATCCATTCAGTGAATGGACTTAATGGTAGAGGTTTAGATTACATGAGACATGTTTTCAAATAATTAATCACTACCTTCATTATTATTTCAATTTTTTTTATTCATGAGATTTAAAATAATTATATTTTTATGTAGTCATTACGTTTTTAATTTATTTATTAAATGAATTGTGATTTATGTTACTCACCTACCCATATTTATTATTCTATATCAAATTATATAAATATTAGGTGTTCTCATTTATTTACATTTCCACATTTATATTTATTTATAATATTATTTAAATGTATTTTGTTTTTAGTTATTTTCATTTCCACATTGATTGTCACTATTGATTCATGATAGCATCTACTAGGCATAACCATTACATAGATTTTTTGATCACCCTTATAGTGGTTCCTCTCTTTTGACTCCTAATGTGTAATATGGTTTATATTCAATGAAAATGTATATAAAATAATATTAATCCTGAAAAAAATTATTTTTTAATTTGTGTACTAAAATTTAATGTATGACTCCTGTTTGTATATAGATCACTAACACTTCTAGAATGTTTAGTCCATGGTGTTGAATTTCCTCTTATATTATTATAATGAAATAAATAATGATCCAAATCGATGCAATTGGGTTGTGGTATCACGAATTGATATTAGATTAAGTTTAGTATAAACCTCAGAAACTCGAAATTGGAAAACATAGATTATGATACATAACCCTATGAGAAAATTATAGGATGTGTATAGAATGACATCATAATTTATTAGGGTATATATTTTTCTTTATTCATATATATTAATCAATATGTTGATAATATAATTGAATTTGGCTCTTTAAACTATTTAACTATGGGTAATAACACATAATATGGGTTTTTGAGATTGAAATAATTTCCACATTGGGCATGAAAACCACCATTTCAGTACACATAATTTGAATCTCCTAGGGAATATTCGAAGGATAATTAACATTTTTTGTCCATAATGTTTGAAATATTTGAAAATAATTATATACATGATGAAACCATATTTTTTATTATGTTATTAGAGAAACATAAAATTAACAAATAAAGAAAATTAATTTACATGATTTGGGAATATACATAATATATTTTAATAAGATGAACTAATATATTTTATTCCATCATTTAGAAAAGGAACATATGGTAAGTAATGGGAACCGAATTAATGATTGCAATACGAAGTGTAATAATAATCATCTATTTTATTGTATAAATCAAATGATTCTAAAATATTAGTCTCATAAACATTATTGTCATATGAGTAAATTGTTTCATGTGCTAACATACCAATATAAATATTTGCCTATATATTATGGTTTCAATGATAAGGAATAGTAGAAGATAAAATAACTAAAAAATATAGATAATGGGAAGAAGGGAAATATATATTTTCCAATATATGATAATAATAGAATGAAATAGCCTTATAGATGCTTTAATGTAATGATAGTTTACTACATGTGTGGAGACAAATGCCACCGTTCTACTGATTTTAGAGGTAAGAAAAAACAATCCAATGTAAAAATCATAATAATAAGGATATAGGGAAATACCCAAATCAATGTTACATGTGTCAAATGGAATATAACTCATATATTAAAACGAACAATATCCAAGCATATTTTATTACCCTATATGATGTTGATGGATTTATTTTATTGTGTTTAGATTAATGAATTATTTAACATGAATATATTATCAATTATATTCTGGAAAAAATAATTATAAAATATATAAGTAATTTAATATATTTCTTTTTAATTTAGGATTTAAAAGTGTCTCATGTATGGTACCAATAACTAAGAAATTAATGTAGTTGAACGTTGAAATTCATAGAAAACACATGATTGAAGACCAAAAAAATTTCATGATATTTAAATTATGATGATAATAAAAATATATAATTAATAAATTATGTTTGATAATGTTAAATACCATTGAACTAATTAAATAATTGTTATCAAAGTTGTCATGAAATCATTTATGGAATTGAGTACATTTTTTGATTTATTCTATATAACAAAGAATCTATATTTCAGTCATGGAATAGGGTATTATGCGTGAACTAGATATGTTTTTATGGAAACTCATATTTTTAACCTATTTTAAGAGAATACAATATTATATTATAGACATTTTTATTCTGTATATATTTATAGGTAATTCATTTTTTGGATTAATGACATGTTCATTTTGAAAATTCAATTAAATTATTTCTAATTTATAGTGTTTAATATTTTGGATGGTATATATGTCTAACCTTTTATAAAATGGTTGATGTTCTACATTGGATGAGTGTTCAAATATTAATTTCATACAACACTATATGTTAATTTATTCATATTGGATATCCTATTTTATTAATATTTGTTTTTGGAAAATAGTTGGTGACATTCAGAAATAATTTTCACTCTTTTATCAATATTATTATTTGTTATTAGTGAATTATAGTGCTTCAGAAGTAAAAAAATTAATTATAGGATATTCAATTCATATAAAGAGTAAATGATTATAAATTAATTATATAAATAATGAGGAAATTATTGATATGAAATATAAACATATCAAGAAATAATAATTCCTTATATCGTTATATATTAAAATAATTCCTCTTATTTGGGAAAAGATTCATGAAAAAATTATCATCATATTACCTTCATATATAGTGAATGATATGGAATTATATATCATTAAATATTTATGGTTCTGATCCCCTTAACATTCCATTGATCATTTACATGATTGAGATCAACAACCTCAATCAGTATTTATAATTATTTAAAATTTTCTTCAATGTTTACGTATTCATTTCTATCCAATTTTTTCTTACATGGTAACCATGTTAGGATTCATTCTAGATTTCATTCATAATATATTTTCACAATAATTTAGAGAACTCATTTTATCCCATTTTACAATATGATTTTTTTAAATTCTATTTCCAAATTTCAATCCCTTCATTACTAGAATAAAATTTAAATTGGGAGTACATAATTTATTTAAGGTGGGGAGAATGTTACACCATGAATTTAAAAATAATAACACTTTATTCAATATCATCTGTGACATTAAGATCCAAGAAAATATGTCACACTAAGACTTTATGATATATTCTGTTTTAAATAAATTCAATATTTTCAATAGATTTCATTACACAAAACTCAATCATTATCTTGCGTTTCATGCAACACTTGGTTTAAAATAAATGAAACATGGTATTAAAATGTTATTATTTGTTATAAAAGTAATAACTTTTCCATTAAAATGGTGAGTATGAATATAATACACTAAATTATGAATATCGGTATTTTGCAACCGTTGATTTTAAAATTTATATATTATAAATAAATAAATAACATTTAAAATATAAATAATTTTTAAGGATTTTTTTTAAATATGTATTAGTCATTCGTTGTGAACATAATATAAAATAAATATTATCCATTTTTGTAAATAATTTGAAAAAATAAACATCATTTTTTATATAAAAATAACAAAATAATCTTTTGGTGAATATTGAGGATCATTCTGATATTTTTAATTTTTTGATGAATAGTGAAAAATAATGATTTTTAATTAAAAAGTAGTTTTTCATTTATTCATAATTTTTTAATATGAATTATAATTACATAATAATCTATTTCATAATCTAATTGGTATATTTTTTTAATATAATATTACATTATTTCTCATTTGGATAGGAAATTTGTTTCGTTTGTAAATAATTATTTACAAAAATGTTTTATATATTTTCAAATAAAGTTATCAATAAAAATTCAGTCTATATTTTTCTTAAAAAAGGTATTCAGTTAACTATTATGTATTTATAACAATAATTACAAATTTTATTTTACTATAAATTTGGATGGAATATTTTTTTCATATTAAGAACTATGAACATTCAAAACCATTCTACATTTCAAAAGAAATGTTTTTAACTAATATGGATTGTACATAATTACCTATATTTTATAATGTTATTTCATTAATTATTCCGCAACAATTTTATGAGTATAGTTTTATATAATTTCATTATGTTCAATTTAAATTAAATAAATTATCAAATTTATTTTTAAAATTAAAAAGTTATTTTCGATAATATTTTTTAAAGATATTTTTATGGTATTTTTAATCATCAATGATAACAACAGATTATCATTGCTTGAATGGGTATATGATTTATTGATATCATCGTAATTCCTACTCAAGATGTTTTATGAGTTATTCTAGATGAACATAAAAATTTATTTTCATTATAATTTTTTGGATTCTTTTAAAACCCTTTTACAATATAGTATTTTAAATGGTATTTCCAAATTTCAATCCCTACATTACTATAATAATATTTATATTGTGAGTACACAATTTTTTACGGTAGGGAGCATGTTACACAATAAATTTCTAAATAATAATATTATATTCTATATTATTTTTAACATGGAAATCTAAGATAATATAACACACTAAACATTATGATATATTCTATTTTAAATAAATTCAATCTCTTCAAAAACATTCTTTACAAAAATCTATGTTCTTATAATGCATTTCACACAACACCATGATTAAAATAAATGTGACATGGTATTGAAATGGTATTATTAATTGTGATAGTTAACACTTAACCATTACAAAGGTGGGTATAAATATAATAAAATAAAGTATAATAGTACGTAATTTACAACCATTTATTTATTTTAAATTATTATAAATAAAATAAAAATCCTTTAAAAAAATTATAATTTTTTATTGAAAATAATATTTTTTAAAAAGATTTTTTAGTCATTCTTTGTTAAATTTATTGGAAATTATTTTTACCTAGTTATATAATTTTTTTTAATAATTAAACATCATTTTAGATTTCATAATACCAATATTATCTTAGGTTGAATTATTTGGATATTTAATAACAGTTATATATTTTAATGAATAATTAAAAATATTTTAATTTAGTTGAAAATTATTTTTTTCATTTTTAATGTTTTAAATATATATTTATAATTTGAAAAAAAATTGTTTTTAAATTTATTTTTTATTTTGTTTTAAGAAAATATCTCTTTATTGTTTTTTTGATCGGATATTTGTTTCCTTAATAATTTCATCCAAAAGTTATTTTATATTTTTTCAAAATGTTTCAATAATGGAAATTCAAAAAATTTTACTCGTGATATAATGTTTTGAATTTAATGTAATGTAATTCTCAAAAAATTTCCCTATATCATTTTTCTAAAAATATAATGAGAATATTTTTTTCATATTCAGAATTATGCACGTTTATATTCATTTTACCTTTCTAAAGGAAGGTAAGTTTAAACTTATATGGAATGTATATAATTACCTTCTTTAATGATTTCCATTTCATTAAATATTCCTTTAAAATATTATGTGTTTAGTTTTATATAATTTTATTAAGGTCATTTTAAATGAAAATTATTTTCAATTTGATTTTAAAAATTAAAATCATATTGACATGAAGATTTTGAAAAGATATTTTTATGGTATTTATATTAATAAATGAAGAAAATCCATTATAATTACTCTAATGGGTACATGATGTATTGATACCATTTTTATTCTTACTCAAGATATTTTAGTAGTTATTCTAGATGAACTTCATATTTTTTTTCATTCTAATTTAGTGGATAAATTTTTAAACCTTTTAAAAATATGTTTATTTAATTTTTATTTCCAAATTTAGATCCCTTCATTACTACAATAAAATTTAAATTAGGTGTACACAATTTATTTGAGGTGGGGAGAATGAAACACCTGGAATTTCTAAATAAGAATATTTTATTCAATACCATCTGTGACATAAAAATCCATTCTAACATAACTCATCATGGCATTATGATATATTCTATTTTAAATAAATTCAATATCTTCAATAGCATTTATTTCAGAAAACATTGTGTTCGTCTTTAATTTCACATCGCACCATGTTTAAAATAAATGTGACATGGTATTAAAATGTTATTTTTTATTGTGATAGTTATCACCTAACCACTACAATGGTGGGTATAAATATATTTAAATAAGTCATGAATATATGTAGTTTACAGACATTGAATTTGTATTTATTGATTAGAAATTAGATAAAAATCATTGTAAAATAAAAAAAAATTATGGAAAATTTAATTATTTATATGTTGGTTTTTTCATTCTTTTTGAACATAATTTAAAATTATGTTTTTATATTTTTATAAATTTTTCGAAAAAATAATCATCATTTTATAAATCAGAACAACAAAATTATCTTAGTGTATTGTTTTGGAATATTTAATAAAATATTTATTTTTTTGATGAATAATTAAAATTAGTGATTTTTAATTAAATATTATTTTTCATTTCTTGTTAATATATTCAATAAATATTTATAAATTTAAAAAAAATTGTTTCCTATTGTAAATGTTAATTTATTTTAAGAAAATATTACTTCATTTTTCTTCTTGGTCAAAAATTGTTTTCTTCCAAAATAACTGGTTTCAATATTTTTTTATATACTTAAATAACGTTTTATTAATGGAAATTCATCCATTTTTACTCTTGAGAAATTATTTTCAATTTAATGTTATGTAATTCTCAAAATAATTATATTTTTTATTTTACTGAAAATTTGATTGGAATATTTTTTCATATTATGAACTACCGACATTCATAACTTTTTTACATTTCAAATGGAATTTTATTTTTTAACTTATATTGAACGTATGTAATTACATAATTTAATGAATTCCATTACATTAATGAATCCTCTAAAATTTTATGAGTATAGTTTTATAGAAATATTTATGGCCATTTTAAAAGAAATGAATTTTTAATTTTTTTTTTAAAAAATAAATGTATATTTACCTCAAGATTTTTTAAAGATATTATTATGGTATTTCTATTCATCAATATTTGCAATCGATTTTTATTACTCAAAAGGATATATGATGTATTGATACCATATATATTTTTACTCTATGTGGTTTATTATAATTTTGACAAAAAATATTACTAAAATTCACTTATTATGTTCATTTTCATTTCATTAACTTCCTATTAAAATATTCACTTTCTAGGGATAATTAGACATTAAATATCAAATTAATATATATGTTATTTATGATTGATATAATTATTTTTAAATCATATCACATTTATACATATGGATCATACATGGAAATTTATTTCATTGATAAAAAAATATTGATAAATCAGTATCCTCTAGTCAATATAGATATTTTATGTTTAAAAAGTTTTTCATAATTTTGGATGAAACATACACTACATGGGATATGTAATTTGACCACCAAATAAAATATATATTGTCCGGTGACGATTATTACATTAAAGAATAGTTTTTATATATATACATTCATTATTTACATAGTAATTTATATATTTTTTTCATATCAATGGGTTATAGCATTTCCCATATATAATATCAACCTAGAGATATAATGAAATTACATGTAAAAATTTTTATTACTATTTACATACATCATACACTCCAGACACAGATGATGTTTGAATATCAGATAATGGGATTAAAATATTTGATATATATTTTATATTATGATGTATGATGGTGTTCTCTATTAGTGACGATCATGAGGATTTGTCTGCCAATTGAAAGACCATAAGATTGGGTTATTATGGTAAATTATTTTATATAAACATGTGTATTAATGTCTCAAAATGTTAAAATTATAAACAACTATATTTTGGTCGTGTACATCATTATTAAAAATTGTTTTCATAAAACTGGATAACCTTTACATAGCCCTATAATTGCAATTTCAGGACAATATCAAAAATATATTGGGAAGTGAATGATGATTTCATACCCAAATTGTTTTGATATATCTAAATCCACTATTTAAATGGTAATTTATAAATATTATTTTTCATATCAACCATTTATAAGAGTTACCACCTATAATATCAACATATATATAATATAAAATTTAATGTAAACGTTTTTATTACTATTTTGGTACATCATACTCTATAGAAAGAGATGATTTTTTATTATCAGATAAAGAGGACGAAAATATTTGATATATATTCTCATTAAGATATATGTTGGCGATCTCTATTAGTCGATATCACGAGGAATGACCTTCCTATTGAAAGAACATAGGTTTTTGTTGTGATAGGTTACTAAAATCTATTAACATGTATGTTGGTGTCTCAAATTGTACAAATTATCAACATATATCATTTTATCATGTAAATTCATTCATAATGAATACCATGAAATATATACGATGGTGATATATCATTTTTTGGGTTTACTATTAATGGTATAACATTGATTGATTCATTAATATAGAAAATTTATTTTTAAAAAATATTATACAAATATTTCTATGTGGACTAGTATAAAATTACTATTAGGAACCTATTATAATAAAAAAATTATAATCCAATCATATATGTTGAAAATAAAATAAATCATGAATGAATTATGATATATTGTCATTTTCATTTATCAAGTGCCATGAGATAATTATTTAATATTAAATAGAGTGTGTTTATAAAATCATGGTACTACTATGATGAAACAAAATATCCTAAGGTGAATAAATATATTTTTTGAAACTAGTCCTTGTTTATGAGTATCAGTAAAAACTATTGATAAAAGTTCTTATTTTATTACAAACAAAGTGTATTCAAAAGTTTGAATTGTTCTAAATGATTGTTGAATTTGATATAATGGGACATATGGTTAATGTCATGATAAGATATATATTAAATTTTCACATGAAATATATAAATTTATTTTAATTTTAATTTATATTTATATGTATATACATAATTAAAATGTTGTATTAAAAAGTTATTATGTGAATGATAGAGAAATTATTTTTCAAAAAAATGTTTACTTAGTCAAGGGTTATTAAAAATTTAATTTATGTATAAAGCCAATAAATATTCCATGATTTTACTAAATAATATTGGTAGGTTCTGAGTGTAGTAGAAGTGTGTGATGGGAGTTCCCCAAATAGAATTTTTTTCTAAAATTTATAATCGAAATGAGATCTATGTAATGAGTAATTTAGTGATCACCAAAACTGATTCAAATAAATAATCAGTGGGTTACTACGATTGAATCAAGAGATAAGATCATCCCATTTTATTTAAATTTAATTTAATTAAATAATGAATTAAATTTGATGGAATTATTTCTTCAATGATGAATGATGTCTAAAATCTATGATCAATAATCATTTCCATGATTAAATAATTTGTAGATTTCCTCTAGTGGTAATCATCACATGGTCAATAGATCTCTAGATTCCGTCAAAGGAATCATTAAGTTCTATCAAGATAGGTCCTTATACTTACGTCAACCATCATTGATCACATGAAAACCGCATCAAAAAATATCTCCTTGATCGGGGGAGGAGGATTGATCTCCTTCAATGGGAGAGTATTTGTAGAAGAGATCTCTATAGGCTTGAGTGGATTCTAGAAAACCATTTTTCACAACCATGACAACTGAATTAGATCTTTTGAGAAGACAACATAATTAGAAATTTATATAACAAGGGTTAAAATAAAATAATATCCCAATTTCGTTTTATTAATTATTTAATATATGAAAAACACCCATGTAAAATATTAATAATAAAATCATTATTTCTCAACAAGATCATAACAATCTAATTAAAATTAAATAAAATTTAATTTTATAATAATCACCATCTATTATTTATCACGAGACCATTAATATTTGTTGTAAATCCATTCTTCATATTTATTAGGCCTTGAATGGTATTTATTTATTTAATATATTAATATAACAACATTATTCAACAATAATGAAATAAGTAATACATTCACTAGATAAAAAATAAATATTTTTGGTGATAAAAAGTAAATCAATAATTAATAGAACTTGTACTATAATATTAATTATTCTGTCTGTTGTTTAATAAATAATAATATATTATTTAATTGATATTCGGGAAAAATTTATCTTGTGAATATCTATGAATCCTTTTCTTTGGTATTAAGAGAAGATGACTAAGTCTAATGAGAACAGATAGAAATATGTGAAGGCACCCATAATGAATGGATTTATGGACACAATGGCATGTAACCTAAAAATTAGTTTAACCATGAAATATAAACCCCTCCTCCCAATATATCTAATCATGAGGGTTTCATGAAGATGTTATCAACATATGTTCTTGAAGTCTATTTATTTGACTTCTTGTAAAATGAAATTTCCACTGGAACACTATTAATAATGATATATTTACACTATATAATTTCCATAAAAGGGATTGAGATATTAATAATAATTAATAAATAGAAAGGAAATGTTATTTCATTATTCATTAATGCTATTTTAATAATAACACACCAAACATATCCTCCTACATCGTGAACATATGACATCATGGGATTCATAAATAAATATAATTGTGATACTCATTGTAATAAATAATAATAATCATAATGTCTAAGGACTAATACTTATTACCAAAGATAGGAACATCCAATGACACACATTAATGTTCATTTCCTTCTAGTGAGCATGGTTCCCATAAAACCCTACTGGATATTACAAAGGGCGTACACAATGAGATGTTTCCATAATGTTTTTTGATTCACCACCCCTAAAAACATTTATCTTTTGTGTCCCTAAATTGATATAATCCATCTATCTAACATTAATACAATAGTAGTGACATCACAAAATTGGGATTTCAACATAGTTGGGAACTGTTATATCATTTTACGGTGACATGTACTCTTTTGAAATTATCACATACTATGTTATTAAGAAAACAATTATGATGTGATAATAAATATTATAATATTTGACAAAAAAAATTGATGTTCTTATAATTTTCATTGATTTCGGTATAGGGAACCAACTCATACATGATTACAATGATGATACCAGTTATGATAAAATATTCAGGATACATTAAAACTATTATAGATTTCATTTAGGGTGTTTTTGGGTCCATTACAAGGGTTAAATTATTCAAGGACAAAAAATGAACTTGTGGATGTTATTATATATATATATTAACACATTATAACTAAAATGGTCCTTCCATGGTTATTCTGAATCTCTCTCATCTCTTAACCACTCTCTCAAGATCGAGATAGTGAAACTGGATGGATTTTTATAATCTATGTGATCCTGGTTCAAGTATTTATCATTATAATAACTCATTATAAAAGGATATCACATTGATTTCATATATTGGAAATATAAAATGACATTAATGTATTTATGGATGAACTATTGGGTTAAAACATTGATTCCTTCATGTGATAAAACTATTGAAACATATTGAGAAAGTGTTATCTCAAAGCATAAAGAGGTAGAATTTTGATTTAGATTAATGGTTTTGTTTTTCTTATTAGTAAATAAATTAAATTAAATATGACCCATTGATGAATATGGGTAGGGGAATATATAAAGTTTTTATTAATATGAGATCAGATTAATTAATTTAAAAATCAAAAATATCAGGCTTCTATTATTCCATAATTTCCTTCAATTTTTATCCAAGAGACCATGAATTTATTTATGTCAAAATAATGATAAAATTTACTACTATAAATTAACACTATTTTTATTCCATCATAATATAACTTTTAGCACATAAATAATTGTTTTCTATGATCATGATTACATTTATTAAAGATAAAATAGATTCAATAAAATACATATGTATATATGAATTAAATAAAAACAAACACATACAAAAATATATACCCATATATATTTTATTTAACCCCAGATTGGCATATTGTTGATTTTTGGATTCATTCAAATTTTTTATTGATTGATTTAAAAAAAATTCTATAATATATATATTGAGGTCACCATTAAATAAAACATTAAATATTATAAAATATAAAATAAAGGGGTCCACAACTGTACATCTATTGATGGAATTTTATTGGCACATTTGATTAGTTTTCACAACCCCCTCCCACCAAAGATACCCCTCATGAGATGGTAATGGTGAAAATGATATAATGACACCAGATTCCTTCCTCCAGTAGGCCCCGAAGTGGCGACTAACACCAAGGGTATGAGTTTCCACAAATATGGGAGGCATTATCCTTTTTATTAATTAATATTGGTAAATAGGAAGAGTCAAACACAAAAAAAGGAACATGTAAATGAAAATAAACCCAAAATAAACCATTATGCATGTTTTTTACATAAATGAAACAAAAGTACATGTACAATAAGACCTACCAAGTATGATACCAACAATAAAGAAAAAAAATAAAACCATAAAAACTCCAACGCCAATCTAGCAAGGTCTCGCATGGTCCCTGAAGTACTCTTGAAAACCTGAATGTAAACGTAGGGTGACCATACAAGAAAACTCAGTAGAAATAAATAAATCTCTCGTGCATAGGTGGGGAGACATCCTAATTCCCCGTGAGAAAACAGAAGTAACCAGAGCCTAGCAAAGAATCTATCGACCCATACTTACAATCCACACTCACCAAATATCACAATTCAATAGAGTAGTATAGTAATATTATCAAAGTATGGGTACCCCACACCACCTTCCCACTGTTTACTGTTCAATCCATCACGCCTATTTCTCTGATGATTCCCCCTATTTTTCAGCTTGTTCTCCAACCTGGACATACGCTGCTCGAGCTAGTGCCACAACTAGGCAATACAATGATCATTGTATCCCACCAACACTGAATCCTTGACCATAACCACATCTCATCTCATATCCCACCGGCACTAAATACTCGGACATAACCACATATCATCCCGAAGACCCCTGGGAACCACATCACATTCTCATCCTGAAGACTCTTGGGAATACATCACATCCTCATCCCGATGACTGTTGGGAAATGTATGTCACAACTTGCTCGAATGATCTTGCGCTATTGAACCGGGAAGAGGGAGCACATGGAAGAATCGTAACCATCCGTCCTTTGGATGTTGGGAATCACACACCTCGTCACATGGGTGGTTGGCACGTAGTGCTCAACATAGGTAGGGTGCATAATGAAACAAAAAACGTACAGATTTATATAATTATATAAACCACTCAGCCCATCTTAAGGCTTCTACACAATGATCTGAGCACATGCCTCGACACTACTACAACTAAATTATTCACACAATAAACAACCACAACCCCATTATGCATTTCACGTTTCAACAATTTTAATTTATCATTTTCTTAACTACAAAGAAACTGACAACAACCAAACTAGATCAAATGTTCATAAAACATATCCATGCCAACCAGAAATATCGTTAGGGAATACACAAGAAACACAACACGATTTTCTTATATCATCCAATCAATTACATTGATTTTCCGCATTTAATCAACTACCATGTCCCAAAATTCATTATCTAACTCTTCTAATTTCCATTCATATGAAAAACCATCCCTACAGCCCCAAAGCCAACCACATCCCTATCATACATGCCAACCCACAACCAAGCCAACTGCAGCCCCACTTCTCACCTATTCCACAACAACCCATAAAACACCCATTCACATAATTAGAAAAAAAATAGCACCCACAAATTCTTTATTTTATTTAGTTTTATCAGGGTTATCATACAAGGGTTCTAGGTATCCATTTATTCATCCAACATTACATGATTAACCAATTTCCACATTCTATGAATTCAATACATGAAACAATCCAGAAAAATAGGGAATCATTTAATTGCATAATCAAAGAACCCCAATGATCATGATTTTCAGTAGGCATAATCCAATCCAATTAACAACATAATAAAAGGTTAAGCATTGATGGAAATAAAACAACAATATAAATGAAATTTTCGTAAACTAGTTCTTTAACCAGTTGTTATCTTTATTTATAGGTTCAACCATATCTCATGAAAACAATTGTATACCCACCCCGCGTGATGCACAAGAGATAGAGAGATGATGTTAAGATCCATACCTCAATTGTTTTTTGATGAAACCCCGACGATCGAAGAGTTCTCATGAAACCTGGGTCAAATCTCCAAAAACCCACTATAGATCTCTCCTCCTAGCAAGATAAATCCCAAATCACACCATTATTGGCATCCACACACTTATATATCCCTTAATAGGAGTTGATCTATGAATCCAAGAGAAGAGAAGGAGTTTATATAAGTAAATCTAACAACCAAACAAGAATTGTCACTTAACTAATGACATCGGCTTTGATTCTCCAAGAGAAGCCTTTAGATCGCTTCCAAAATGATTGGGAGAGGTTCTCCTATCCTCAAAAAAGTGAAATCTAAATTTATAGCCGCTTAAGGGATTAAAAGAACCATTTAGAGACAAAACGAGTTAGATCCACAATTTTAGTATCTAAGATTAAGTACCCACACGGTTAGTCTGCACGATATGACAAATTGTGCGCTAACTGTGCGTTAGCTTATGCCTTTTCAATACTCCTCGCACGTTTAGTCTGCATGGTTATCCAAAGCGTGTGCTAACCATGTGTTAGCCGCTAGCTCTAACACCAACCTTGCAAGGTTTGGCCGCACTGTTGGGCCAAACCGTGCGTAGCCCGTGCGAAAGCTACTGCCTGTTAGTCTTCCTTAAATGTCCAACAAAACACACCCCAAAGTCACCTAGACCTTCATAAACACCTCTAACACCTTATTTTCGCTACGTAATGGACCGGAGAGGTCTGGTCCATTAAATCAGATACTTCAGAAACTATTCTCACCCTTGAGAATTAAATCTACACCTGAACCAAGAGAGGGGTCTGAAAAACTCCCTCATAGAAAGATACCTCTTAGGAAAAAACCTTCTTGTTACCAAGGATCACCCCCTTATTCACATATTTCCTGAAAAATCACAAACATAATGCTCCTCTCCCCTGTGAAACCATGCAAGGAAAAATATTAAACCATCTGGTCATATGGGTGAGGGGTTTTATTTCCTCCACGTTAAGATACAATCTTATTTGGGTGGCACTGACTTGCCCACATGGGTTTAGGCGCATCCAAATTAATGCGTCATAACTAAGGATCAGTTCCTCTCCTCTAAACATTTCAGGAAACTCCTTACACACTTCAAACATATTTCATAGTTTACTAGGTCAAGCATTACATTGTAAACATGTATGAATAAAAACAATATAATACTCAAAACAACTCTAGGTACTAGGCATGTATCAGTGATTCATGTTCTCAGGTACCCTCATAAAGCCACCATGCCTCCATAAAACAAGAACCAAAGGAATGGTTCTTCCACAAAGAACCTTCTCTTCACGACCTTCGATCATCATGGGTCGCTCCATAAAGGTTGCATCATCCCTAATAACTTTCTCTCCCCAGTCGAGGGTGTGTAAATCGTCGTGTAGGTACCGACAGAGCTGAGACACATGGAAGACCTCATGAACCCTTTGCAGTGGTGGCAGCAATGCCAGTTGATAAGCCACCTCGCCAACCCTCCACAACAACTCGAAGGGCCTGAAAAACATGGGAGAAAGCTTACTTCCCTTTCAAAATCTTCACTGCCCGCGTCGAGGAGAGAACTTCATGAATAAGTGGTCCCTAACTTCAAACTCCTAGGGTCTCCTCATATTATCAGTGTATGCCTTATACCAGTCTTGAGCTACCTTCATTATCTCTCGTATTAGATAAACCTTCTTTTTCGTGCTCTACGCCACCTTCGACCTCTTTCCTACATACGATTGAGCATCACGACCTCCCATACAAAGCATACAAAGAATCCATGCCAATGGTAGAGTGATAGCTTTTGTTGTAAGAGAACTATGTCAGAGGAAAGTGTTTTACCAATGATCCTCCAAGGTCCAAAACACATGGACGTAGAATATCTTCCAAAGTCTGGATGATGCTCTCTATCTGCACATTTGTCTGGGGGTGGAAATCACTGATGAGGCATTATCGGGTGCCAAAATCATGTTGCAATCATCTCCAGGCCTGGGAGGTCAACTGGGTATCCTGGTCGGATATTATAGATCTCATAATTCCATGAAACCACACCACCACCTTCGCATACCTCTAAGCTCGGGCCTCAACTGTACTTGACTCCTTGATTTCTAGTAAGTGAGCCGATTTCATCAACCAGTCCACCACTACCCAGATATCATCACAATCTCCTTGAACCATGGGTAGCCCTATGATGAAATTCATTGAGATGCCATCACACTTCCACTCGTGGATAGCTAATGGTTTCAACAGTCCTCCAAGGACCTAGTGTTCATCCTTCACCTGCTGACACAGGATGAAATTTTCTAAGAACTCTACTACTGCTCGTTTCACCATGGGCCACCAGAACTGCCCTCTCAAGCCCTGGTACATCTTGGAAGTTTGCGGGTTTACTACCAGGGTTGAGTTGTGAAACTCTCCAAGAACTCTATAGCACATTGCCTCATGAACAACCAACTTTCCAGGAAAAAGATTCTGATTCAGACCATCATCCAACTATCCCTCCGGAGCATTTCCGATCGTGCATTACATAACACTCTACACCCCTCACTGAGACACCTCCACCTATTGTAGTATAGAGGAATGCACTGTCATCTGAAACAGACTACATCTACCACCATCTTAACATACATCGAGGTGCAGTGTGTCCAATTCATCAATTTCCTTCCAGGCATCTGCTGACTATCGAACCACCTCCTTTCTCCTACTTATAGCGTCATACACCACATTTCCTTTTCCTTCGGTGTTGGATATTTTGATGTCATTGTCTTGAAGGAACTCTATCCACCTTTGCTACTGAAAATTCAGGTCCCGATGGGAGAAGATATAATCCAACTCCTGTGATCCATGAAAACCATGAAGCGCTCTTCGATGATGTAATGATGCCACAACATCAGTGCGAGCACAACCGCCACAATATCTATATCGTGTTGGCATAGTTACTTTAATGAGGATAAAACTACCTAGACCCATAAGAGATCGCCCCTGGCTATTACATCAGTACACACTCCAAGCCTTGGCATGAAGCATCACCGAATACTTAGAACATTACTCCCCCATCTGGTAATCTCAGCACTGGGGAACTAACCAACATTCCCCTTAGATAACTAAAAGATGCCTCACACTACTCATCCTACATGAATGATCGATCCTTCTACATCAAATTATTCAAAGGTGCTGCAACTCGTGATAAGTTGTGTACGATCATCCAGTAGTAACATGCCAGTCCACAGAAACTACGAACCTCTGCCACATTCTTGGGCACTATCCAAGAAACAAACACCTTGACCTTTGATGGGTCCACCGCTATTCCCTGCTCCGACACCACATTTCCAAGGAAGCATAACCCTCGTGTCCAGAACATGCAATTGGAAAACTTCCCATAAATTTTGTGTTGCCAGAGGACTTCTAAAACCATTATCAGGTGCTTAACTTAGTCCTCCTCTAATCATGAGTAGATCTGAACGTCGTCAAGGAAGACTTCTATGAACTGGTCTAGGTATTCCTGGAAGACGGAGTTCATGAGTCCCATGAACACAGCTGGTTCATTTGTAACACCGAACGACATTAATATAAACTCAAAGTGTCCATAAATACATCTGAAGGCATTCTTAGATATGTCACCATCCGTCACCCTCAACTGGTGATATCCAGACCGCAGATCGATCATAGAGAACCAACTTCCTCCCCTCAGCTGGTCAAAGAGATCGTATATCCTCAGGAGGGGTAAATTACTATTAACTGTTACCCGATTCAGTATCCTGTAGTCTATGCACAACCTGAAACCACCATTTCATTTCTTTTAGAACAAGAAAAGAGCACCCCATGGTGACACACTTGGTTGAAAAAAACCCTTCTCCATAAGATAAACAATCTGAATCCCCAAATCACAAAACACATAATGTGCCATCCGGTAAAGAGCCATCAAAATCTGACGGGCACCAGGTTGCAAGTCTATCCCGAACTCAAAATCACATCGAGGGGGTAGAGTCACCACCTCATCAGGAAAGACGTCCATAAACACACCAACGATTCCTAGGACTTCCACCATTTCTGTATCTGCTGACCACACTGACAATTCAGCTAACAAGGAAAGGAAGGGCTCCCCTCACTGGCTACCCTCCTAGAAACACCGCTCACTAATGAAAGTCACATGTCTTCCACCCATGCCTGAGAACACAACCCTTCTTCAGAATCAATTGATGACAGAACACACCAAGAATAGCCATTCGATGCCTAGAATGATGTTATATGGCTTCATTTTCGGTAAATGGAGATCTCGAATGGATTGGTGTGGCCCCCACATAATCCTACAACTCCGGCAAACACGAGACAAGATGGTCTGACCTCCGACTAGTGTACTCAAAACCAGGGGTACAGAATGTGCCCCAATGTCTAGGACCAAGGAATAGGCATGACTACATGCAACAAAGGAGTGTGAAGTTCTTGATTCAATCAAGGCATTGGAAAGGGTACTAAACAAGATGATTGCACCTCGAACGACTTCTGGACCTATTGGAACCGCGGCCTCTATGGCGTGCAACTGCCCACACCCATCTCTTCTTCCCCCCCAGCTGCCAGACACCTCATGGTCCATGCTTCGGTTGTGCTCCCTGAGAAGTTCCATGAGGTTGGCCTCCTCCTGCAGTGTCTTCCCTCGAAGGAGGGGGAGCTCACTGCCCATACTGCCACTGTTGTAAGGGACTGTCTAGAAACTACTATGGATTAGGCGGGTTTGGTACTTCTCCACCTCCACTATATTGTACATGGTCTGGGCACTGGTTCAAAAAGATCCCATGGATGGCATAGATGAAACACCTTGGTCCCCGTCTCGAAGGAAAAGGGCGAGGACTGGGAGATCGGAACTAAAACTGCTGAGGCATGCTCCCTACTGGTCGGAACCTTGAGGTATCTGAAGCATGAGTCCTGCTGCTGACGGCTTTCCAATTCGACGAGCTCAACTAGATTCCCTTTGCGATACACCTCCATGTGTGTGAGTCCTTTTCACCACTTCATACTTCTTCTAGACCTCCAATTTTATTGGTAGGGTGAAGGGGGTAACATCATACTGGAGAGAAGGCCAAAGTTCCTCCTACAAACGCCTTGCCCAGGACTCCTCATCTGGAAAGAGGTCAGGATCAAAGCAAAGGATATCATTGAACATGATCCCCAACTCTCTCACTGATATGATCCCATGCTAGAGGTAGAGTAGTTACTGCCTCTTCTCGGCCTTAATCGTGGAAGAGAGGAATTCTTCTTGGAACTCCTTCTCGATGTCAGCCCACGTGACCTCATCCTCCCTCTTCTCTCCAGGATAATGCATCAACCAATGACGCGCTACTCCACACATCTGGATCACAGCCACAGGAACACAGTACTCCATCGGAGACTGAATCAAGCTAAAAGATATCACTATCTCCTCCAGACAGCTCTCTGTCTCCAAGTCTGAGATACAACCCTTGTACATCCCAAGGTTCTTCCGCTGAAAGGATCGAAGCATCATCTCCCACTGATTGTACTCCTCCTCTCGGTCATCCCTTTTTCAATCATCCATGTCAACCTCTTGGGCCTCGATTTCCCGCACTATTCATGGATATCTCTCAGGTGAAATAGCTGCAATGAAAAAAAGGAATGCCTAAACCCGAGTACTGTCAAATATTGTTATTAAATTATCAAAGTCATATTATTCATTTTAAATCCTCAAAATACCCATGAAACATAAAAACACAAGTCATCATGATGCATGTACCTTCCCTAGGGTCTCTACCCTTCCATCAGTATAGCCTCCCTTGGTCGTTCGGTAGGCCTAGATTCCTTGCATAAAATCACGGGGGGCCTCAAAATCTCGTGTCTTTTCTGGTCTTCCGTGGACTATTTCACGCACCATAGATTGTCAAACACTGTTTCCCAACCATCCCATGAAATCCTCACTGTGCCTGACTATAGACACCATCCTATCTCTCATACTCCATTTGATACCATCCTTTCATAACCCCATCCCACCAAATATGCCCCTCCTAATATGGTAATGGTTAAAGGGAGATAATGACCCCTGAGTCCAGTATCCAGTAGGCCTTGGAGTGGCGACTAGCACTGAGGGTATGAATTTGAACAAATATATGAGGAAATACCATTTTTATTAAATAACATCGGGATATAGAAATAGTGAAGCACCAAAAGAAAAAGGAATAAGTAAATGAAAAAAACACAAAACCAACCCATATGCATGTTTTATACAGAACAAAAACAAAAGTATAGGTACATGAAGAGCTCCCATGTACGATACCAAAGTGAAATCCAAAACTGCAACCAGAAAAACACCAATGCCCAACTATAAAGGCCCCACACGGTCCCTAAAGATCTCCTAAAATCTTGAAAATAAACGTTGGGTGAGAATAAAAGTATACTCAAAAGAAATTCATAAAGCTCTCGTTCAGAGGTGGGTTGAGATCCTAATTCCCCATGAGAAAACAGAAGGAACCGTAGCCTAGAAAGGACTATATCCACCCAACCATACAAGCCACACTCACCAAATATCACAAGTCAGTAGAGTTGTATAGTAATATTATCAAAGTATGGGTACCCCACACCACCATCCAACAGATTACTCCTCATGATCTCACGCCTAACGCTCGAATTCTTCCACCTCATTCTGAGCTGGTGCCACAACCTGGCCATATGAATCTCCAGCTATTGCTACAACCTTTCCATACGAAGCTCATAGTATCCCACCAGAACTCAATCCTCGGCCATAACCACATATCATCCTGTATCCAGCCAACACTCAATCCTTGGCCATTACAACACCTCATCTTAGAGACACTTGGGAACCTCATCAAATGCTCATCTCAAAGACTCTTGGAAACACATCACATCCTTATACCGAAGACTCTTGGGAAATTTATGTCACAAACTGCCCGAAGGATCATGGGATATGAAACATGGAAGAGGGAGCAAAGGGAAGAACAGTAACCAGCCATCCTTTTGATGTTGGAAATCTCACCCCCCATCCCACGGGTGTTCGGCACGTAGTTCTCAACTTGGCTGAGGTGAATAAAGAAACAAAAAACGTATAGATTTCTATAATTATATCAACCACTCATCCCAACCTAAGGCTTCTACAAAAAGATCTGAGCACATGCCTCGACACTACTACCACAAAAGTATCCACAAAATAAACCATCATAACCCCATTATGGTTTTCATGTTTCAACAGTTTTAGATTATCAGTTTCTTAACTACCAAAAAACTAAAAACAACAAAACCAGATCAAATGTTCATAAAACATATCCCTTCCAACCACAAATAATGTTAGGGAAAACACTAGCAACACAACACAATTTTCTTTTATCATCAAATAAATTCCATTCATTTTCTGCATTTAATCAACTACCATGTCCCACAATTCATTAGCTAACTCTTCCACTTTTTATTCATATGCACAACCATCCCAGCAACCCTACTGAAAACCACAAATATATCATACACGCTATCCCAAAACCAAGCTAATCATAGCCCCACTGCTCAACCATTCTACAACAACCCATGAAACACACCTTCACATAATTAGACCCCAACAATTACCCACAAATTCATTCATTCATTTAGTAAAATCCAGGAGACCATACAGGGGTTCCAGGTTTCCATTTAATCATCCAACTTTAAATGATTAACCAATTTCCACGTTTTATGAATTACATCAATGAAATAATCTAGAAAAACATGGGAAAATTTAATTGTGTAAGGAAAGGCCCCCAAAGACCGTGATTTTCAGTAGGCATATGAAAATTCAATTCACAACATAATCAATGGGTAACCATTGATGGAAATAAAACATCAATATCATTGAAATTTCCCCAAACCAATTCATTAACCATTTATTATCATTATTTACCGGTTTAAACCTATCTCATGAAAACAAGTGAATACCCACCCCTAATGATGCAAAAAATAGTGAGAGATGAAGGTAAGGTCCCTTCCTCAATGGTTTTTGATGAAACCACGACGGTCGAAGAACGCTCAAGAAACCTGGGTCGATTCTCCAAAAACCCACCTTAGACCTCTATTCCTAGCAAGATCATGACAAAAAAATCACCATATTTGGCATCCACACAGTTAGATCTACCCATAACAGGCATAGATCTAATACACTGAGATAAGAGAAGGAGTATATCTAAGTAGACATGACAACCAGACAAGAACAGTCACTTACCTCAAGAAACGGGGTTCGATTCGCCAAGAGAAAACATTGGATCACATTAAAAATGATCGGGAGATGTTATTCTATCCACAAGGAAGGTTAATCCCGAGTTATGGCTGCATAAGGGCTTAAACGGACCATTTAGAGGAAAAATGAGTAACATTCACAATTTTAGGATCTTTGATTAACTGCATGCATGGTAAGTCCGCACTGTTTGACAAACTGTGCGCTAACTGTGCATTAGCTTCTCCCATGTCAGCACTCCTTGCATAGTTAGCCAAACTATGTGCTAACCGTGCATTAGCCACCGCCTCTAAAAATAACCTCACATGGTATGGCTTCACAGTTTCGCCAAATAGTGTGCAGCCCGTGCAAAAGCTACTCCCCTTTAGTCTTCCTTAAAATCCCACCAAAACGCAGCCGAATGTCTCCCCGACCTTCTAGAACACCTCTAACTACATATTTTCACAATGTAATGGACCGCAGAGGTCCGATACATTACATTAGTTTTGACTTATAATTCCCATCCCATGAGAGTTGGACATATCAAAATATTTTCTTGTATCACATAGACACACACAATATTATATATATATATATATATATATATATATATATACCTATGTGTGTCTGTCTTGGGGGGTGTGGTTACCCCATTTTGTGTGTCCTTTTAATTACATGCACAATACATTTTGGTCTAATACTACACAAGTCAGAACATATAGTCAGATCACCGAGACATTGGTTGGGTAGTGGTTGTTTGGATCATGTTATCCCAACCTAACATGCCTATAGCTACACCATTTTATTTATCTAAGAATTTATTTTTCTCTAAATATGGATGGGAATATATAAAATACTGTAATTTATCATTTTATTTTTATGTAATTTCATAAAATCATTTATAATATTGTGTGATATATAGATTATTAAACAATATTAAAATATTTTGATTTTAATGAATCCGAAATATATTCCTGTTTCATTTTACATTATCGAATTTTTCAATGAACAATTATTATATGGTGATAGATCATGAGATGAGATCAACTCACATTGGTTTGGTTTATTAATTATTTATTTTTATTATTTATTTTTATTTTAAAACAAAAAATGTATTTGTTAATATGGTTATCTATATATAAATCCATATGTTTTCATGTATAAGTTTCTATACACCCACATTTGAATGATGAAAATTTAATTTCACATCCCAACATCCCATTAAATTAATCTGAGTTTAAATATTAATGTATGATGTTTTTCATGATGTCACCGTTCAAATTTGGATACAACATTAAACTAAACATACTAAATGAATATTAGTTTTAGATATCGAATTTAATTCAGGTAATTAACACATGTAATTCGCTAAGGTCATAGATCATATATTTGTCTATTATTGTATTATAGTATTGATAATAAATGAAAATAATTTATTTTATTTTATTTTACCATTCATCTGCAATATTATTTTGGTCATGTTGTTTTACATGAACACAAACTATTTTAACAATTGCGCATTAATTGAAAAAATAAATTATTGAGTAGTGAGTGATTACTATTCAATAAATGGTTATGTTGCATGTGTGATCACATAAAACAATAATGTCAAAATTTAAATGATTTTATTCATCAAGATAATTAAAACCATAAATGTTATATTTTTATTAAATGTATTCCACCACCATATTTAAAAACAAAATTTTTTTTAGGTGATCATCAGACCATTCTGAGGGTGTGCCTCCATACTGATCTATTCTTCTGAAAATGGTTGAACAATTTATAAAATATTGATGGAAATAATTATCTATATCTATCATATAAAATTTTTTGCAATTTATTAAATCATTATAACTCTTTTTAAAAGATAAGTCTCTTCTAAATACACTACTGATTCATTAGTTAATGTGGAAAGATGGGTGATAGAATACTGTAGACTATTAGAGTAGTGGTGATACAAAAACTAATTCAATAATTTTTCTTAATATTCCTAAAAAATATAATAATCATGTGAACAATTATTTCAAATCAAATTGGTTTGGGATAATATCATTTGAAAAAATACTTATAAATCCTTAATACTAATAAATATATAATATATATTAAAATGAAAATAAGATAAATGTAATAATCTACTTATAATTAATTATTTTTAAGGTTGATAGAAATACCATCAGTAAAATATGATTAAATTCACATAAATAACATATACTAAACAACATTAATTTGAATGAATGTAGGGGATCATGTGTAACGTATTATGATTTGAACAGAAATTATATGTTCCAGTGTCCCTACAACCAATTAACCCCAGTAAAGAAGCCTATGTGAAATATAATATTACATAAGACACGTGTATGACATAGTATATGTGTACATAATAATGATATTATCAATGTTTAATTAATTATTTAAATACCATCTTGAAATAGACGGTTACACAGATTGTCCCATCTCTATGGAGTTTTGTGGAGAATGAAAAGAATGGAATGCATGTGATTATATTATTTATAATACCATATCACACAATTACTCATTTTAATTATTGGAATATGAAATTAATAGTATGGATATATTGATTAAATATCATATTTAAACCCTTCATCATGATTATACCAAAAGAATTTATTAAACATTAGTTGTCTTTATAATGAATAATGTGAGAGTCAAGGTTAAATGTTAAATGGAATAAATTTTTCCCCAGGAGCCATCATAATTAATTTAAAATAAAATATGAGGAACATTACTTAAGAGGATATTTTCATTGTTTATTAATTGATAATTTTATGGAAGTGAAATTAAAGAAATGTTAATTAGAATAAATATGTGGATTCATGTTCAGAATATTTATAATTACATGTAGTTTTTTTATATGCTTGGAATTAGATACAATATTCATGTCTAACAATTTGATCCAAATATTGAAACTATGCGAGTTATTTCAAAATTAAAATCTGTGAGGTGAATTATCTTAGTTGTTGATATATATCAACTTGTATGTCAACAATATGAACCACATGACATACATTTTTACATGTTGATTGATTTTTGTTAAACAATTATTTTAAGTTGAGTATTATGAAATCATTTATATAATATATATTTTGGAAACAATGATTTGTTATTTGTTTTATGAATATATATTGTTTAGTGTTTTACATACTCAAATAATTGTTCAGTAATGCATTAATCATTATAAATAAATAATGAATATATATGGTTATAAACAAATATCTTGTACTGCCCAGATAAATCATTTCTAATTAAACATATAGAATTAGTCATGGATATTCCAAATATAGAATATAGAATAATTATATTTTAATCCATAAGTGTTGTTGATGTATTTTTTTTATGGTGTATAAATATGGACCTATAAAGGGAGGCCAAAATGTTTCAATAGTTAAGTCAACATATTAATTTTACTTTTTTTTATAGAGAATGCTAATGTCTATTCATATAATTATTATATTCTATTAAGGAAATTTATGGAATATAAATTCAATGTATGGAATATTAATGGTTAAAAGATATTAGTTTATTTGTTCCCATCATCCAAAGAATAACATTGAACTGAATTCTTTGATCATTAAAATATAGAGTGGATTAATATTAAATTCAATATTATTTCATATAAATGATCATGTATAAGGTCACAAAAAATTCAAAACAATACATTATGTTTTCAAAATATATATAAAAAAGAGGCATTATCCAATAAAAATTACACAACTATAATTAAAAATGTATATATTGTTAGTTATAATATATGTAAAATGAATTATGTTGTACAAAATGTGTTCAAATACAAAATTTATGTAATGTATTTGTAAAAAACAAAATTTCCTCAAATAAAAAAAATTCAATTTATTTTAATTATGCAAATGATGAAATTGAGTATTACCTAAATCCATAATAAATAAATGTAAAAGTAAATGGAAATATTAAATTTCCATTAGAGTGAAAATGGTGTTATCTGATTTGGTGAGAGAAATAATTTATAGAACGAAGTCATGTTTAGGAGACCATATTTAGTTCGAATATAGAAGATGTTATATAAAAGATTTGGGAAATAAATTTTAATAGTACCACATGATGTGTGGGAAATATAAAAAGAATGTTTGTTTATTATATGATTACTAAATTTAGGGGATATATTATTCGATAAGAATAATGAATATTCATCATATATGTTATTTTAAAATTTCGATATGACATTTTTTCTTTTTAAATATGTTTGTTGAATTTTTTTTTTTTGTTCCCATGTATATTTTATATTTTAATAGATTCTCTAAATGAATGAAATTAATTGGTGGGATTCAATTGAAAAAATACATGGGTATTCCAATTAGGATAAATTGGTTATAAAAAATTATCATTATTAAATACTATAAAAATATAAATATCATTAAAAAATTCAATTATCATGATATTAGGCATAAAATGATATTAAATCCTTCAATGAAGTAATTCATTATGAAGGTAATTGTATGGAATAACAAGAAATGGATGTAAACACAATCGACTACTTATAAGGAATTAACATTATAATGATCTATATATGAATAAATTAAAGCATTATGTTCCTATATTATTCAGTTTAAATTATAGTTTTCTTGGTTTTAAAAATAATATTGTAAGATAACCATAGTTTTCATTATAAAATATGATTTTTCCATATGGAAAAATATTATTATTTTTAAAATTAATTATGACATTATTGAATGATAGTCTCCAAATATTTACATAAAGTATCAAATAATGGTTTAGTGAACATGTTAAATAGTGGTAGATTCATGGGTTTAAATGAATATGTCATTGAATTTAAAAATATATGATATAAAAAAACGAAATGATAAATTAAATTAAGAGATAATTATTTCAAATTTCACATGGAATGAACATATCATAGAAAATTATAAATTTTAGGATATTGATATTTTGAGAATACGTTCATATGATTTAGATATTGATCTATGATATATTCCATGATATGTAAAAGTCATTATATTGTAAAATAACGCATTATGTCATGAAAATATTTAGTATATACATTAAAATTGTTAAAAAATTGTTAAAAATATCAACATTTACATGAAAATGTACAAGGGATGTAGATAATATACATGAAGAGGTATGAATTCTACTATTAAAGGGGTAATAAAACTACTATATGTATGGATAAAATGTTCTTATATAATTGTTTCACTTATGAAATGTGTAATATAACATCATTAATGCCAATGGTAGTCATATATACAAATAAGAATGTGTGAAGAATGTTTTAATGTATCAAAATAATAACATTAATGAATGAATCAATTTATTCTAGATCACTGATTCTAATAAACTATCACAATAATATATTTCATAAACCTATCACATTGGTAATAAGTCCGATGCTAGGATTGAGATTTATAATTAAATTTAATTTAGCCAAGGACATCATCCCTCAAAAATAATAACATAAAGAGGTGAATTCAATGAAAAAAAGTAAATTAATCCATATTTGTCCATAATAAATATCATAACAAGAATGGGAAAACTGACATATTGATAAATTGTTAGCCTATCGAATAGTAGTGTGTTTTTAAGGTGGTTGTTATATACCTGAAATGTTATGTTATTTATTATTACCATTTTATGTAAATAATTATTTATGAATGTTTTATTATTTCTTAAATAGTGTTGATAATTCAACATTAATTATATAAAAGTTAATTTCAATATTTTTTTATTACATGTGTAAGTCATAACAACTTTTATATATATTGAAAACCAATATATATTAGTAAATTAATAAAAACATCATATGGTTTATATAAAACATTTTAACAGAATATATATGATGTACACATATTTTGTTTTAGAGAATCAACCTCATTGAAACTTCTTCTCATGATGATCACGTGTGGTGGTCCTGAGATTAGAAGATTCATTGGAATTCACTACAAAAAAGAAAGACCACATGTTTTCTGTTTTATTAATTTTTTATTCAATATACATTTTTATTAGAATATTTTCTGATGTTTATAATAAATATGTTTAATTTTGTCAATTATTTTGATGCAAGTTAAAAAACATTACATTTCTGTCATATTTTTGTGTCTTTTATATGGTGTGACATTATATTCAAGACAATGATTAAATGATCAAAATAGATTCTATCATTTCCAGCAGGAGGAGATATCATGGGAATAGTTTCAGGTGATGGTGTTAACCATATTAAATAATTTACCAATTTATTATATTGGTTTACAATCTCATTTTCTAATAAAATTATTAATTATTAATGGTTAATGAAATTAAGTGTGTTTCATAAAATATCAAAATTCATATGTAAACGATATTATTGAATGAAAATTGCATTCATTTAAAAATTCTGATTCTACAACTGAACCATATATCCTTAGGGGCCATTATGGGTTTCTGGAATCCACTTCTATTCATTGAGTATTAGTCACTTATATTGAGAAAATATCCTAGAGACACACAGATAAACATTATAAAATATTTTATCCAATTGTAACAGAGAATATCGTTGATGTGTTTAGACCATTGAAATATATAGGATATTTCCATGATTATAGAGACATAAGAAATAAACATATTCAAATATTAGTTTAGTTTAGTGTAATAAAAACACAATTTTTTGAATCAATGTATATATATTTAATAAAATGAATATATGAAAAAATATTAAGGAAAATAATTTTAAATTATTCAAGGATAAATAAATATTTAATTTTGGTAGTGGAAAAAAATTAATATATTTTATCACATGATGTTACCTTGATGATAAATTTATTAGATAAAAATATTCACAACATTTACAGCATGTTTTAACTAAATTTTTTCATTTTTTTGTTATATTTGAATGGAATATTCTATGAGGATAAAAATGATATATATGAATGATACAATCAATTAATTAGAAAAAATTAATATCCAATAGTAATTGAGAAAATGTCATAATATAATCTCTTTAAGTTCGTATGGATCTCTACATATATATAGATCAAAATTAAATGAATGTTCTACCACATTTCAACTAGGGTTCTTAAATTGATTGTTATGATCTCATGAATCATAATGATGTCTAAAGTGAAATTGAATATTTATGATAGATATGTGATTGCAATGGTATTTCCACGAAAATAGTTTAATGTTGTTTTGTATGATATATTATGGTATTCAATCATTTCATTCAACAATAATTCATTGACCACATGAAAAACACTAGCTCAATCAACATAAAATAAAATAGTGATTTGATATAGAATTATGTTTTTGAATTTTCCCACCTGAATAAATTAAATTTCATAAAATACATTATGTATATACATAGTGTCATTATGTAAATGATGTTTTGACATGAATCCACTACCAGATATTTAAATTAATAATTTCTATACTTCTATAAGGTCATGATTACCTTTATATGTTGCAAATATAACTATGTCATCCTGGTTATTTTGTTTTTAAATATTAATAGGAAAAGGGAAAAATTGAAAAATGTTTATAAAACCTGATTCAATGACCTATATAAACCGACCTCAATAATTTCTGGTTAATAAATAATTTTATTAGACAATATTTCAATGATACAATTAAACACAGTTTTTGATTGTTCAATACCATGAAAACTAAGAACATTATTTTAACATCCTAGTTAATTATAGAATAATAAATTTTCATACTTATTAAAATTTATTAATTATATTTTAAATTATTGTTACTCTATGTTTGATAACATACACGGCAGACAATAATATGTTTATCAGAAATATTATGTTGCACAAAATACTGAGATATAAGAAAAAATAATAATTTATTAATATAGTTTTTAATATGTCAGTTATCACGTATCTAATATAATGGAGAGATTGAATAGTTTTAACTTAATTATGAAAATATTGATTACACATGTATAAATAATTATTTAGATTTTACAAAATTAATATGAAATGAAACTAAAAACCAACATAATATAAATGATATATTTTTTAAAAAACTATTTAAATGTTAATAATTGTGTTTATAATATAATAATGTCACTATTTTTGGAATATATTAATGAAATATATATTCAACATAATGCTTAAAATTCATCGTATTTATTTTATAGAAAAAAAATATGAACAAAAAAAAATTTACATATAAAATCATTATTTTTCTAAAATTACATTTTGACCACCTTTTGATGGGGAAACCATTTTAAATCCTGTTGTTGAGAATTTTATAGGTTGTTTTGAAAAAATAAAATTATTATTTCAGAGATGGAAATCAAAATTTTAATTATTTAAAATTGTTGTATATTTTTATAAAAATCATATTTTGATGAACTGTTAAAAAGTACAATATTTAAATTCAGAAGCTCATTTTTCACTAATTAATTTAAATAGTAAAGCCATAATATTAAGTTATTTAAAATAAAGTTAAAATAATTGTTTTAAAATTTAATATTATTTTGTTTATTGGAATCAATTTCACAATGATATTGAATATAAAAATTATGTTAACTTGAGAACTTTTTTCTTTTTTTTCTTAATCTTGTAACAAAATTAAATTTTTTTAATTTATGAAAATTTTGTGTTATGAATTTCGAAATTTATATTAAAAATTTGTAATTATATGTTTATAATTATTTAAATAGGTCTGTTTTGTTTATCGACATTATTAAAAAAAATTCGTAATTATTTTTATCACCGTGAAAAAAGGTAAACATGGTAATTAATGGTAAACATAATATTATAATAATATAAAACTACCATAAAAATTGTACTAATTTAATGGGATGATTTTATTCCAACCAAGATTATCAATGGACCTATTTTTGAACAACTTATATCCTCATGGATGACATTATTACATTTATAATATTATATTCAATGAATAGTAGTATTTGTAACACTTTTGTTTTTTAAAAATAAAATGAATTTTAATATTGAGTTATAGAGGGGATATTTTAATATAAAAATAGTATTTATAAATCTAAAAATATAACCTACATCCCGTTGATTTATTTATATTTTTTTCAAATGAAATAACTAAATTTAATCATTATACAAAGCTGATGTAATAATAGATTTATTAAAGAAATAAACAGATAAGTTATATTAATATTTTTAATTAAATATAATTTTAAATATTTATTTATATAATTTTGTTTCATGACTATTAATTATTATGAATGAATTAAAGTATTTTTTTAAGTATTCAATTTGTTATGACATTTTATATATGTCTTGTAATGAATTGTTTCAACATTGACACAAATCATTCATTAAAATAAAATATCTTTAATTAAATGATATAAAATTTCTCAACATCTAAAATTTGGCCAAAAATTTCACCTAACTCCCAAATTTTCTTTAAGGACCCATTCATTTGTTTTTTTTTCAGGATTTACTAATTATTCTAACACAAAATGTATATATATCATAATATATAATAATGATTAAAAAGGTTATAATTATTTTTGAATAACAAAGATAAACATAAAAAAATATAAACAAAACATGTATAATTATAAATTTACTATTGGTATAGGAACTAAAATAATTATATATATTAAATATATTTGATAGGGACATTTTGGAATCTACATTTAAAATATATTAGTTTAATATTTTTAATACTTAAAAGGGTTCCCCCTATCCAAAAAAGGAAAGCATTCCTCTATATTAACCACACATTCCAAGCCACCTGGACCAGCCATCATCATCCCAAACCCCTTACTAGAATCCAACCCCGCATTCTTGATGGAATAGATTAACCAAAACACCCTTATTAGAGGTGTTAATGATTTATGAAAGGTGATAATTTGAAAGAAAAGAAATGAGTTTGTTTAAGTGTTTCTATTTTATTTCTTCTTTAACAATCATCTTATATAATTCACCCATGATGAAATAATAATCATTTTATTTTCAATATGTTGAAGTGTTATTATATAAATATCATCACCAAATCTGTAATGCTTCATCATTAAAACATTACATAATACTAATTTAAATCAAGAATTTACATTGAGGATCTTTTCATGTTTATAGTTTTAGAGAATTAGGTCATCATAACTCAAATGCTATAAAGTAGAAAATTCTTCTATAACCTATTTTTTCACAATAATAATTTACCTTAATCAAAACAAAAATTATTTTATTTATATAAATATTCTTAAATTCTCTCTTTCTATTACAATTCCTTTTTCCCCGAGAAAAACGGTTCAAAACACTTGGTATGAGCATAAAATGCTCAGTAAGGGTAATTGAATAAGAAATTAAAACCTTATTCCATCGGTTTATTAAAACAATTAAATAATACTTATCCCTCACATAACATAATCTATTTAACATACCTTATGAAATCATAAGATTTATTAAAACCATATATAAATCATGAATCATAATGGAAACATGTGGCATCCCTAAAAAACATACATTTTATCTATCACATCAATATAGGGAGTTAAATTTTGAATACCCATAATAGTACATTCTCTAATATTCTTAAGCGAAACATTAATTTTTACCTATGTCATGTTTCCTAATGAATTATAGATCAATCTCAGGCTCACGCACCCTAGGTTTCTCACAGAACCACCAGTTTTTGGTTTATTCTGTAACCACCCATAAATAATCCATGTACCATTACATAATCTTAACATCTAAAATATTGGTGTTATCAACATTTCACTCATCACAAACAATAAATATAATTAAGCTATTAAAATATTCAATCTATTTCCTAATCCATTTAAAATAATTAGTAAATATTTTTTTAATCAATGTGTCCCATACGACATTGAAAATAAAAAAATTAATATATTAATGACCATATAAATAAATCATTATAACATTTTTTTAAATTGGACATTAATTTGAAATTTTTCCATGAATAAATCATTAAAACATTTAAAAAAATATTTTAGTTGGAGAGTCCCTTACCACTTTAAAAGAATATTGAATAAAGATAATGACTGAATAACATTAATGGATTCCTATACAATTGTAATAATTAGGATATTCATTATATAATACGTTAAAGGGTAAACTATATTAATTATAGGATAATAATAGTTCAAAATATCATGTTATGCAGCAATGAAAGTATATTGAGACAAAGTCCCATACAAATATTGTATCATTAGATTAAGGATAAATAAATGAAATTATTTTGTTTGACAAAAATAAATACACTCAATATAAGTTGATATTATGTGTAAAACAATCATAGGACATTCACCCATAATCATGAAAAAACAAAACCAATGACATGGATATTTAACTCAATGAATAGAGATTGAGCTATGATTTCTCTTAAAAAGTCAGTATAAAAGATTAATGAATTTATCAGTGGGGTTATAATGTGTAGAATAATAACATACATAGGATTGGAAGTGGAACATAAATTATATGTTAGGTCCACGAGGTCGAATATCCTGAGAGGGGGGGGGTGAATCTGGGGTTGACAGATTTCATCATTCACATGTTCACGTCATGATTCATTGTCATACTAAAGTCAATTCTATATTCCTCCAATCAAAATATATGATCAAATATGAAATCATGCTTAGGACATAATGATTTTTAATTGGTTGACCATAAATGGGCTACATCTAGGGAGCATACAATAGCAATTTTCTGATGTACCAAATGATCTAAGGCTCACTGAAAATAATGAGTACAATGTTTTTGCTTGGTCTTCATTTCCCCTATTCACTACCATTACAATGTTTATGGTAAAATCACTGCATTACGAAGGTTATGTCATTATTCCCCATTCTCTGGATCATTAATGGTGGAAAGGGTCCATGTCTTACTCTTCCTTTACCCACTTCACTTGGATTTGAATCCATTTAATATTTATAAAATTTTATGTAAAACACAGTTTATAGACATGTAGGTCACTTCATTTTCATGAATTCATGAATACTTATATATATGTATTGGCTATGCTGATGTTTCTTTTTCACCCATATATAAATTCTACCTTCCCAAGTACATCTTGGTTCCGGAAAATTCTATTGAAAATTTATTTGATTCTTTTAGAAGCTTCCATTTTCAATACAAAAACCACATTTCTCCTCTGCATACTATGTATATAGTTTGGTATGTGAATCACCTACTTCACGTTTCACTACCACTTCAGTGAACCTCTCTTTATACATAAAATATCTCAACCTTTTTAACATGTACATCATTTTCTTACTGATTCACCTGAACAAAATCTATGAAACACCATATGTCCATGAACATTTCTCTATTGGCTGAACGCCTTCACAAACCACTTTTGTATATTTTTCTTTCATTTCGAATCTATAAGCATCCCTTTGTCCATGAAGTATTCTCTATTCACGGACATACTTTGATTCCATGTACTTGATATACCCCTCCATGTACCACTTGAATAATTATATCTATCACGTACCATAGATTACTCCTCCACATACCATGTCTTCCTTTGCGGGTAATGAATCATAGCAAAAAAAATTGGCAGAATTTCATCCACAAGAACAACTTCATATTTCGCAGAATAATTTCTCTCTAACTAACATCAGACATTACAAAAATCAAAAAAAAATTATCTAATTAAATGAATCTTGATAGTAATCAAAAAAAATTTAAAAACCTTTATGTGGAACGATATCTGCAAAAACTGTTAATAAATGATTTTCCAAATCTTCGATTTTGCCTCCACCGTATAACGGTTCTTCTACCGCTGGGAGCTACTAGCCACATGGAATCGTTTCTCATATGTGGTCCAAGTTCTAACTTTGATTCTACACTTTCTATCTCCTCCGACGATGAATATCCAACCCCATACCACCCTACCTTCACTGCAAAACTCTGCTACAAACCGTTTTCGGTTACATAAACTGCTCTGACATTTCATTTTTGTCGGTCCTCAAGAAACCAATTAATTGATTCTCATTTGTGGTCAACTGGATTTGTTAAGAAAACACAACCACAGACAAAACATATAGATATGACACCTTGAGATATTTTTTCCCAATAACAAATGTAAACATAAAGTTATTTCAAACATAATCCTTTCAAGATATAATCAACGAAGTGTGCATAAAATCCCAAGATAAAAAATTGAGTTTAGAAATTTCAATAAAAATACAATTTTATAAATAATATATATTTATTCACTATAATTTAACATAAATAATGTATAAAAATAATATGGGATATAAATAATTATTTATATGATAATAATTTCATTTTAGAGTCAAGAATTATAAGATTAACCCAATGAATGGAAATTGGGTAAAGAAGTTCACTTGTGAAAATTCAGCAGCCTAACGACATAACATTAAAATTCAGAAAATTAGTTTATGCGGGGGATAAAATGGTCTATCATCTCTTGGGAACAAATTTTTAAGCAAAAAATTATATATTAAAATGTATAACAGCATATGAAACTGGAAATTGAAATACATAACATAAAATAATAATTTGACTAAAAGAAGAGTTTGAATGATTTCTTTACCTTACGTCTGACACATCAAGTATATTCCTTGTTTATCATGAAAAATAAACCTAAGTTAATTTATAAGTATTGTAAACCATTTTCATGTTTTTTATTCATATAATATCACTTCATTCCAGATTATAATAATTTCTTAATTGTTTATGTTAATATCAGTCTTTTAGTCGATATTGCGTACTTGAGTCAAAAATGAACTTGTTTTGATATAAATTCTACGTGAAGTAAAAATTGTATCATCTACAAAATAGTATTCATGATTTAGATATCATATATACCATGTATATATGTATTTATAATAGTCAATAATATTTTGATAAAATAAATGAAATGCACTGGTAATTGAGATGGTAATTCGTATGTACACATGAACACCAATTTCATTTCTTTGTCAAATTAAAGAAACTATACCTAAATGATAAATAGTTATATTATAATTCTATTAAAATATCATATTTTATATACATTACATAATTTCATTAATTCAATATTTTAGACGTTCCATGTATGGAATGATGAGTCATGTCACTTTGAGGGTGAGGTAGTACGCAGTTCCTTAAATAAAATTATCATATTTACACATTATGGAAAGCATAAATGTATTATTCGAATAATAAAATAAGAAGCATAGAGACAAAATAAATTAGATATATAGAATATATAAATACAATTACAAAATAATGTCCACCATGATAGGTGGTAGGGGGAAATCAGATAGTCATCATTTCTTGGAGCACTAGTTCACGGTCCACCAAAACAATATATCATTAATACATTAGAAGAAGGTGCGTGTAAGTGTAATTTTAATCCTTATCATAAAAAATAATGTTATATTTGAGATACTGGGGTTTTTATTTAATCATGTAATAATAAAAGAATAGGGTGTGATGAAGAGAAATATTTTAAAAGTACATTAGAGAAGACGTTGCCTCTTAAAACGAGTTACTCCCTTTGATTTTACTCAAATTAATTATTGAAATGACATTTTCTTAAGGTAATGGATCTAGGTGGAAGATAAGGATATTGGGAGAATATTTTTACATATTTTGGACAATCCATGTGGCTTTAACGGTGTGATTTAATTGGTATAGGTGATTCCCTTTTATTAGAGGGAGGAGGGGCACTTTAGGAATGCTTGAATGAATAATTTTATTATAAAATTCTTTATTGTCTTAAATTGTCCAAACATATTTATATTAATGATAAGATGTTTTTGGTCTAAAAACCAAAAAAAAATTTATAGAATTATAGTTCACAAATGTAACTATATCTAGTTTCCTTAACCGTTAATTAACTTATTTGACTCTATCCATGTATTCTATGGTATTAATACTAGATGGGTAATATAGTAACTATAGAATTCCAATATAACCACATGTGGTTTGTTGATGAGATATAAAACATTATCTATGTTATTTGGAAATATATTAGATTTTAATGACTATTATATCATCTAATAAAAAATTATATGTTTTTAAAACTCATTAATGTCAATTTATATACTATTCATATCTGGACATTTTATAAATACCTTACTAATTGATTCATTGAAAAAAATCCTAAATTCAAATATAACATGAAAAACCCATCCTCAAAATTAATGGATAATAATAAAATGATTCAATATATTTTTTATATATTTATAATCTCATTAATTTAAAGTCTTCGTTAATAAGTTAATCACTACATCATCATTATGTCAAAAATAAATATATATAATAGATGTCTCAAAATTATAAATAATATATCATGATGTATGAAATGTATTTTATCTTCTAGTGAATATTTATATTTTAAAATATATCTTATATCATCACAAATAATTTTTTTACTAAAATATACTTGTTTATATAACATTTTTCCTCCGATTAAATTTATTCTTATAAAGTATCATTTTGACATCAATGTGGCTTTATAGGGTCCATAAATTGACCCATGAAAGCCCATAGTTGGAAATATATAATCCAATAGTATTAGGTCACTTTTTAGGGTATATTTATATTATTATAATTATATATGTTTCCATTTTTTTCAAATTTAGCATTTAACCATGTTAAATAAAAAAATTACTGATGTTATTATTCATATTGTCTAAAAATAAAAATAACATATTTACACATTATCGATCTACTGATTCCAAATATAGAATCCAATTTAAAAAAATACAAACATAGAAGATTCCTAAAATAATTTAACATTATTTCTCGTTGTCAAAACCAAAATGAATGTTTTAATGAAGTCATAACTATAAAAAGTTTTACAAGTGTTTATGATGAATTTAAATGATAAATTACTTCCAATGATCATGATTGGATTTATAGATAAAAATGAAATCTAATTTAAATTTAAAATCAACTAAATGTAAAATATAACTATATAAATAAATAGTATAAAAAGGTAGCTTTGACATAAAAATGTAGTATTTTTTAATATTCATTAAAAATTATGATTATCAGAAAAATACAATAATTTCTTACAAAGAAAATTTTTATGTCCCGATACTATATAAAAAGTTAATTTTGTCATATAGAATATATATAATTTTAAAATTTATATATTTTAGATGTTATCTCCATCAAAAGGTGGTAAAACTACCTTTACAAACTACTATAATATTTCATGTACATAAATAGATTTCTTGTTATTCAAAGACACTAAAATTTATCTGATAAATATAAATATGATTAAATAACATCTATAATCATATTATAGTTAGTTATATTCATTCATTCCAATACAATGGCTAGGACGTAACTAACAATTAATATACTATTATTATTATATTATTTTTTAGTATTTCACAAAAGTAGTGTGCAATACATGACTTCAATGAAACTCATTATTGAGTGTCGAGTACACTATCAAAAAAGTGTCCCATTTAACATAAAATTAATATCATATTCATAAATATTTATATATATGAAAAAATATTATTCTATAAATACATGGGTTGTTACATCCTTCACCAATTTTGAAATTGTGTCATCACAATTTTAAAATTGGGTTAAAAGACATCATTGAAAATCCCAAATCGAAAAAGAATCAATAAAACTATCACTTTTAATGAAAGAATAAGATTTAAAAATGTCACCTAAGATAACAAATTCTAGAATTTCATGTAGAAAAACATGTATATGGATGAAAAAATAACTCTTATAAGATAATATAGAGTTGTAGATAATGTGATTACAAAATGCTAACCACCAAAATACCATAAATTTATAATTAGGTAAAAGTATAATGATAAAAGAAAGTGCATAAAGTTTTTTGATTAAATTTCATTTTTCAGATTTGAATAATTTTATTAATACCAATACTATGATCATAATGAAATACACTTACTTGAGAAGTAGTGTTTCGTAATTTTATAATTTCCCCCTCATGTCATATTTCTCTTTAAATGATGAGTATTCAAGATGAATCAACAAGAATGGAATCACATAATCCCAAATATATTAACTATTTATTCATATTATCTTTAAAAAATAACTAGAAAAAAATGGGTTGTACTAGATAATATAATCCCCAAGAAGAATAATCCTGTATGAATGTAAATACTATTATTAATCTCCAAAATAAAATAAACAATACACAATGTTCAATAAATACCATTAAAAATTGATTTTCCATAATTTTTTTCAAAATAATCCCATCAATGATAGGAACCCAATATTCAGATGGATTTGATCACATAACTATCCATGATACATCTTGACATTTACTTCCAAATAACATTGACTAGTCTTAATGTCTCATACTGAAATGTAATTAACATAATCACATATTCTCTATGATAGGTTAATAATCACTATATGTACAAAATAAAAACATATCATCTTGCAAAATAAAATTCAACCAATTCAACTCAAATTAAATCCAATAGTATTCTATTTTCCATTGGCATATATTGTTCCCAAAAGAGTTAATTTCTTAAAAATTAACAAGTGTCAACTACAAAACAAATATTTTTCCTAAATTTGATGAAACATATGATCAAAAATAAACTTATAATTGGTCCATAAAATAATTTAACTAAAATTTATACTAACCAGGGAATTAACGTAGGCTAGTGGTAGGTGACGCGCCATTGTCGCCCTTCATTTGTGGGATTTATTACCATGGCCATGAGAGACGTGATGAGTTCTTAGCTATCGCATTGGATGTCCTTTTTCGAAAAACATATCATTCATACTAAATTATAAAAAAATGATAAGTTCCTCAAAAATAACCTTACCCTACATTATCTTATAAGTTAATTTAATACCATTCCTTTTGTATCCCAAAATATAATAACCATTAATCACCTCATAAATAAAAGATCACAAGAAACAGTATTTTTATCCATTATGACAACACAATAAAGGATGATTATACATTGAATAACATTTTCACATATAAAACATACATTTTTTAAATAAAAAAAAAATTCTTCTGATGTAATCTTTTCATTAATACATTTAGATATATCACCATCCATAGATCAAATATAACTTTTCAATTCTAAAAATCTAGACATCTTAGTCATTAAACATTCTTCATCATTTTTTTATCAAAGTATATCCATATTAATATTTTAAAAATAATTCCTAAAAACAAAATCAGGCATAATGTAGTATGATTACAATGAGGTACAAACATGAGCCAAGAAATAATCCATACCATTCATATTTCATTTTCAGTTTCCTCATTTTCAATTAAAATGGCATCAAGAATTGTTAAACATATATTTGTCCATTCTTTCTAATTACATTCCGAAACTTTTATGTAGGACATCTATTTGTGTAATGACCACACATACCACATTTAAAACATTCAATAGATACCTCAGAAAGGAATTTGATCCCTTTTCTAGTGTTAGCTAAACCCTTCCATCGTTTATGGTAGGTTATTGATTTACGACCTTCATTACCACATCTATAACATCATTCCATCCTGTTGAAAAATTTTCCTAGATTTGTCTTTCCATATCCATTTTTGATAGGTTTTATAATATACTTTCCTTTATTATTATTACATTAACCTCCATAAGGATTCATTTATCACATACATGATGAAATAATTAATAAAAAGGTTCATGAATTCATTCATTACTCCATATACTTTATTCTAAATAACAGAAAAGTTCCCATTTCAGCTCTCTTTTCATTCTGTTTCTTATTCAAAGAACCTCTATAGTTTCCTTCATCTCTATTGTTACATTGCTTCCAGCTAGATCCATCAATTCAATACAACATAAAAGGACTGGGTGAGTATATCAATAAAATCATTTCATACTATCTAATGAGGAGGGTAAACACAATTATATACTAATTCATGTGATATTAATCATATTTAATTTATCATAAATAACTATAACTCATTCTAATATTCTTATTATTCTTGTTTTTTCATATATACTTAAATAAAACCCAAACCACTAGTGTTTTTTTAAACAGACCATTGATACCAACTATAAGGTCTTAGCATTAAAACTTTAATTAATATAGAGTTAAATCGATAATTCTCACTGAATTTCATTTGAGGTTTAATGTTTTAGAGAATTTGGCCCTTACATCTCAAATATTACAACATATAAAATTCTACTCTAAACAATTTTTTCACAACACTAAATCTTTGTAAACAACAAAAAGAATTATATTCCTGATATTAATTTTCTTGAATTATTCGATTCTCTTGCCTTTACTTATTATCTAGGTTAAAAATTTTAAAAAATGGGATGAAAATAAAATAAATCAGTAAGGGTAAAAAAATAAGAAAATAAAACAGTAGTCAGTCAATTCATTAAAATAAAGAAACAATACTTTTAACTGATATAACATAATCTATTAAACATACCTCATCTAATCATAAGATTTGAGAATATCTCATAAATGTTTTAAATCATAATGGTAACGTGTGGAATCCAGAACATACATACATTGTAGTTTTCTCATATACAAAGGGAGTTACGTTTGAAATACCAATCACAATATATTGCTTAAATCTCTTTGTGGGAACATTAATTTTTACCTTTGTCACATTACCCAATGCATTGGAGAGATATCATGGGATCAGACACCCATGGTTTATCATGGAACCTACCACATTTGGTTTATCATGTAACCAGTTGTTAAATTTCCAAGTACCATTACATAATCACAATACATAAAAAATTTATGTTATCAACATTTCACTCATTAAACACAATAAATCAATTCAAGATAATGAAATATTCAATAATTTTTCTAAACCATATAAAACATTTATTAATGATATTTTTGAATAAAAGTGTCCCATACAACTTTGAAACATTAATCATTTTAAGCAATTAAATTCCAAATAAATAAATCATGAAAACCATTTTCAAGAACATACACATTAATGAGAAATATTAATAATAATGAATCATTAAAACTTTTAAATCAATGTTATAGTTATAGAAATCCTTACCGATTGATAAAATACATGAATAAAATTACTAAATAATAACATTAAATGTTGTGTATAATATCATGAGAATACAAATATTCCTGATGTAATATTTCAAAGGGTAATATATACACCATATAGGATAATAAAGGTTCACAATATCATGATATGCCACAATTAAAAATAGAATGAGATGTAGTGCTTTAAAAATATTGTATCATTACATAAAGGATATATTAATGACATAATTATTTGTGAAAAATTTAAATACACCCAAAATAAGAGGATAATATTTTTAAACATTCATATGTCATTCATAAATATTTGTGGATAAACAAAACCAAATACCTGGATATTTAACTCAATGAAGGGTGATTCAGTTATGATTTCCCATTCAATAATTATATAAATGACGTAAGAATTTTTCAATGGGATGATTATGTCTAGAAACATTATATTTAAAAACATTATTTATAAGTTACAACATAAATTAACAAAATTTGATTCAACACATAATCTTGGAATAATATTATCAACTATGTATACATAAAACTTAAAGAGTGGAAATTGAAATTTATAATTCCCTTTCAATGATCAATTTGTAAATAAAATAATTTGATATACTATATGTACCCTTATATAAATTATAAATAATATATTTTACATGAAAATTAATTTATCCCAATATAATATCATTAAATAATGATGAATTAGAAGATAAACCAAAATAATGTAAATTGGGTTAGGAAGTTCCCTTATGAATCATTGTCAGCCTAATTGTGTCATATTAAAATTTAGATAACTAGTTTATGGGAGTAAAAATGATCTATAATCATTTGGTTATAAAATGTACAAAAATAATTATATAAATGAACATATCTCGACATCAAAAAAATTAAATTAAAAGGAATAACATAGAAGAAGTATTTTATTAATAGTTGAGGGTGAAAGGATCCCTTACATTACGTCTAAATTATCACATATGATCCTTGTTCATCGTGAATATAAAATTTAATATAATTTATATTTGATTGATTACCTTTTTCATATGTACTAATCTTTTATATCACTTAATATCCCATAATAAATATGACATTATTTTATAAGTAAATATCAAACTTTTTGTAGATATTGGGCACTATAGTAAAAAATTAACTTATTTGGATATAAATTGTACCTTTAGTCAAAATTATATCAACTCCATAGTAGTATTAATGATTTTAATATAATATATTCTCATTATATATTTATTTATTATAGACCATATCATTTGGATATAAGAAATGAAATTCATCATTCAAGGAGATGGGAAGACGTATGTACACTTGAACACCACTTAAATTTATTTGTCATATTAAATAAATGAAAACTAATTGATACCTAGTTATAATATAACAACATTATAATATAATATTTTATATATGTTACATACATCATTAACTCCATCCTTTATATGTTCTGTGCATGGAATGAATGAGTAAAATAACTTTTAAGGGGTTGTAGTCTACACTTCCTCAAATATAATTATCCTATTTACACATTATGGAATGTATAGAGGTATTACTTAAATAAATAATAGAATTATAGAGAAAATAAAATTTATATATATATCCAATATAAAAACAGTTCAACCATTATGGCCACCATGAGAGGTGGTAGGGGAAAATCGAACATTCGTCATTTCTTGAGGCAGTAGTTCGCCGTCTATAGAAACAATATGTTCTAAATACATTATATGGAGGTTTGTGTAAGTGTATTTTGAATCCATATTGTAAAAAATAATTTTATATTAATCATACTATTATAGTTATTTAATAAAATAGTAATAATATAATAAGGAGTGTAGAAGTAAAATAATGGAAATGAACATTAGAGAAGATATTTCCTCTTATTATGTGTAACTCCCATTGATTTGAGTAAAAACGTTTTCCTGAATTTACATATACCAAAGGAAATTCTTCTATGTGGATTATAGGGATTTTTGAAGCTTATTTGGTCATATTTTGGATGATCCATTGGGCATTATAGGTTTTATTAAATGGTTATAGGTGATTCCCTTGTTTAAGATGGTGGAGGCACACTTTTGTAATGTTTGAATGTTTTATTTTATTATAAAATTATTTTTGGTTTCAAATGTTTCCAAAGTAATCTATTTCAATGGTATGATCATTATTGGCTAAAAACTAATCAACCAATAGGGTTTAGACAAGTATGGGTCACAAATTTAAACTTATCCTCTAGCATTAACCCTTTAGTTAACTTATTTGACTACTACCATATATTCTTGTATATTCATCTATATGATAAAAATTCACTATAAAATTTGAAATGAATTTGAAGTGGTTTATTAATGAAAATATTGATATTATCAATGTCATTTCACGTAATATTATATTTTTTTGGATAATTATATCATTTAAGATAACAATATTTTTTTAAAAAACTCATTTATGTCAATTTATATAGAATATATATATTGACATTTAAAAATAAATTACAAAACTTTTATTTAAAAAAATATCAATTATTCAAAGATAACAAGTCATAATACTGCCTATAATTCGTGGATGGAATAAAAATTTTCAAAAAAAATTATTTAAACATTAATAATCTCATTTATTTAAATTATTCATTAATAAGGTATATCACCACATCATCATTTTGTTGTAAATAAATATAATTATTTCTCATCAAACAACTATAAATAAAATAGACTGTTTTTAGAAATATTTTAGAATTTCTAATTACTATTTATAGTTTAATGTATCACTTATATAATCCCAAAAACAAATTTTCTAAAAGATACTTGTTTATGTTACATTTTTCCAAACATTAAAATAAATTTATATAAAATGACATTTTAATATTAAAGTGCCCCAAGAGGTCAAAAAATTGAACCAAGGTTGCATATAGTCATAAATGTGTCATCTAATTAGTTAATTATATAAATTAGTTTGGTATTATATTATTATAATACTATATTTTACATTTAATTAAAAGATTTACCCTTTAACCATTGTAAAAAAAAATATTCTTGAAGATACTATTAATAATTTATAAAAATAAAAGGTACCTATTTACACAATTTCATCCTATAAATTACAAATATTGGATACATTTTTTTATATTCAATATGAATATTTTTCTTTAAATAATTTGAAATAAATTCCCACTATGAAAACCAATAACTGTGTTTTTATGAAGTAATAAGTATCAAAAGATTGACAAGTTTTTATCACCAATTTAAAAGAAAATTTACTTCCAACAACCAACATTAGATTAAATGAGAAAAATTCAATACTATTGAACTTTATATGAAATTAATATCTCAATATATATATATAACTAAATTAGATGAAATGACTGTTTTGACGTAAAATGCAGTAATTTTCACTATTCATAAAAAACGAACTTTATCTGAAAATTATCAACATTACATCCAAATTAAATTTTGATGTCCTGATTCTATATAAGAACATTATTTTTTCGAATGTAACATATAAATTTGACAAATAATATATATATAAATGTGTCACCATCAAGAGGTGGTAAAAACACCTTTTGTAAATATTAGAGTATTTCATGATTAAAAGAATGTTTTCTCCTATATTAAGCCTATAAAATTTAATCGATAAATGTAAATTCATTTAACAAACATGTATAATAATATTTTTGGTTATAGTTATAAATTCCATCAAATACATTGACTTATCATATCTACCATTTAATATAATAATATACTATTATTATTTTTCGGAATAACTCAATGTTGTGTTCAGTGTATGATTTAAATGATACTCGTTGTTGTGTTTCTTGTATGCTATCATCAAAAGATTATTATTTAACATTAAATTAATATATTTTTTATAAATATTAATATATATGAATATGCTTTATTTTATAAATACCTAGCTCGTTACATCCTTCACCCCTTTTGGAAATTTGGTTCACAAAATTTTATAATTTTGCTCTAAAACACATATGAAAATCCCCCTTCGAAAAAAGAGTCAACAAAGCATTCACATTTAATAAATAAAGGGAAGTTAAATGGTCACCCAAGATAACACATACTGGGATTAAATGTAGAAAAACAGAGGTATGGATGAAAAACTAACTCTCGTAGACTCATACAGAGTAATAGAAAACATGATCAAAGAAAGTCAACCACTAGAATAACAAAAATGTATTGTTGGGTAAAAGTATTATGTTAAAATAAAGTGTATAACATTTTTATTATTAAATATCCATTAGATATTTTATATGAACTTTATTAGTTCCTAGAATAATATCAGTTTTAAATATACTTAAATGATAAGTTTTGTTTCTTTATTTAATCAATTTCCCACATATGTAATATTTTTCTATAAATGATTATTAATCAAGATGAATCAACTTCCAGAGAATCACATAATCCCAAAAATATTATCAATCTATTCAACTTTTCTTGAAAACATCAACCAAAACAAATATGGTTATTACTAAAAATTTAATCACCATGAATAATAATCTTTTATGAAAAGGAATACTACTCTCAATCTACAAAATTCAACAAACAATACACAATTTTCTATATAGACCATTAAATAAAAAAATTTGATTCATATTATTCAATATAATATAAACTAATATAGAAACAAAAAATTCAAAAGGATTTGATCACATATTCTTCGACGATAAATCATAACATTTATTTACAAATAACATCAACTACAGTTAAATTCTCATACTTAGAAGACAATTACCAAATTAATGATTTTTTATTATAGGTTATTCATCAATATACATCCATAATAAAAAATATATATTCTTCCAAAATAAAATTCTACCATTATTCATCAAATAAAATCCCATTGTATTCAATTTCCCTTTTGCATAAACTATTACCAAAAGAGTGAATGTATTCCAAAATAAAATCTATCAATTATCCCCTAATGCATTTTCCTATACTAAGGATATTCATTTGATAAAACATAACATCCAAAATAAAATTAATGTTGAAGCATATAATCATAAAACAAAATTGAATTAGTCATAAGAAATAGGGACTTCCTGTAGGCTAACTGTAGGGGATGTTATCTGTTCACCCTATGGTTGGTGGTTCTATTCCTATGGACTTTCTGGACATGACTGGTTTTCACCCCTCCTGCGGGTTGTAATTTTTCTAAAACTGTATAATTCTTATAAAATTATCAAGAATAAGATAATTTCATCAAATATTACCATAATCTTCTTTTTCAAAAAAGGTTATCTAATTCCTTTTATTTTTCATCCAAAATGCAATACACATTAATCACAGCAAAAACAAAAGATAACATGATCCCCTATGGTTATCCACCATGAACCCAAATTAAATGATAATTCTTAATTGAATAAAAAATTCACATATCCAAAATTAGGGTTACACATACCAGAAAAACAATTTCAAAGTGATCCTATCATTAATACATTTAAACATAACATCATCCATTGATCCAACATAACTATTCAATTCCTAAAATGTAGACAACATAATCATTGAATATTATTGAGAATAATTTATACATGATTTCTATATTATTATTTTATAAATTATACCTATGATCAAAATCCAACATTATTTCAAAATATATCAGTAATGAAAAAACATGATCTAACAATAAATCCACTCATTTCATATGTCATTTTCAGTTTCATCATATTTAATTGGAATGATATTTGAAATTGTTATACATATATTTGTACGACCTTGATGATCACATTCTTAAACCTTATTCGTAGGACATTTATTTAATAATATCCATTCACAACACATTTAATAAATTCAATTTATCACTCAGAATGAACTTATTTCCCTTTCATAAAGTCAATTGTACTGTACTCTTTTCCATAGTAGGTTATTGCTTTTAGACATTAATTACCAAATATATAACATCTTCCAATCCCTTTGAAGAATTATCCATGGTTTTTAATTCCACATCATTGACACATATGATTTAAAATACATTTACCTTTATTATTTTTACCTAAAAATCCATATGGATTCATTTCTCGCATATACAATGCCATAGAAAAGTCCCCAAGGTTCAAGTGATCAATCATAACTCTAGATAGTTGATTAATAGAAATGAAAAATGGTCTAATTTCTACTCTCACTTTATTTAGTTTCATATTTATAAAATCACTATAGTTTCCTTCATATCCATTATTACGTTGGTGACTTACAGATCCAGCCATTCTCTATAACCAAAAGTGTACGTGTTAGTATATTAATAAAATAATCAAATACTATCCTATGAGGATGGTGAACAACAAGATATACTAATTCATGTTTTTATAAACTAATTCATTTTATCTAAAATATTTATCCCTCTTTCAAAAATTCTAATCATTAAGGTTATTTCACTTATGAATAAATTGTACCCTAACCAATAATGTTATCAAAACTGAACATTGATACAAAATATTAGGTCGTATCCTAAAAACATTACATGATATTGAGTTATATCATGAATTAACATTGAGGATATTTTCAGGTTTAGTGTTTTAGGAAATTAAGACATTATATCTCAAATATTAAAATGTATAAACTTCTACTCCAGTGAATTTTATAACAATAATAAAATTCAATAAAGAAAACAACAATTAATTTTCTGATATAAATCTTCTGGAATTCATCCTTTATCTAACCCTTCCATATTCCCTCTGAAAAAATTTCAAAATATTGAAATGGCAATAAAAATATGAAATAATACTTTTCACTCATATAACATAAGCTCTTTAACACACCTGATGAAATAATAATAATTATGAATAACACATAAAAATAATAAATTATAATGGTAAATTGTGGAATCCATAACATACATAAATCATTTATCTTCCATAAACAAAGGGTGTTATATTTTTAATACCCTAACTATATATCTATAAATCCATTAGGAAAGACATTAACATTTTCTTCCATCCAGTTATGCAACGCCAAAGAAATATATCTCAGGCTCACCCACCTTAGGTTTATCACAGAAAATCCCATGTTTTTTTTCACATAACCACATGTCAAAAGTACTAGTACCATTACACTATCACAAAAAATAATATATTTATGATTCCAACATTTAACAAATAAAAAAAAATTAATTCCACATATCAAATTATTACACCCATTTCCAAAACAATTTAAAACAATTATAAAAGGGATTTTTGATTCAATGTGTCCCATTCCACATTGTGAAATTTATAATTATAAATATTCAATTTACATAAAAATTATTCATAAAAAACATTTTCAAATCGTGGATATTAATGACAAAGATTTATATGAATAAAATTTAAATCATTAAAAACAATGTTTTAGCTAATAAGTCCCTTACAACATAATAAAATACATGACTAAAAATAAATAAATAATTATATTAATATCAGCATATAGTATCACAAGAATAAGGAGAATCATGATATTATATGTAAAATTATATTATATACATATTTCATGATAATAAAGTAACACAATATCATGATATTCCTCAAAGAACATAGATTGCGACGTAGTCCCTTTCAAATATTGTATAATTACTTTAAGGATAAATCGATGACATAATTACTTGTGAAAAATATAAACACTACTAAATTATATGAATACTATTTGTAAAATATTAATAGTTCATTCACACCTATTCTCGGAAAAACAAAACCAATGACATTTATATTTAACTTAATTAATAGAGGTTGAGTTACGATTTCCCTTACAGAGATCATATAAATGATGAAATAATTTATAAAATGGGTGATTATGTGTCGAATCATTTTATAGACACATAAATATGTGTATGTTACAACCTAAATAAAAAAATAGTAATTACACACATAATTTTGGCGTAATATAATCAATAAAGTATAAATAAAACCAAATGAATAGAAATTGAATTAAGGAATTCCCTTACAAAGTCCATTTTGTAAATAAAATAGATAGATTGACTATATATACACATATACAATGAAAAAATACAATATTTGACATAAAAATATATTTCTCACATAATTATAGCATGAAATTATCCCAAATTAAATGATTAAGTGAAATAATTTAAATTTGGTTAAGAAGATCCCTTTCGAAAAATCCCCGTCCTAACGATGTCACATTTAAATTTGTATACCTATTTTTCGTGAGTGAAAAGGGGTATATATTCACTTGGAAATAAAATTTACATCAATAAAGATATATAATAACATATACCAACTTTTGAAAATGTAATTTAAAATATATAACATAAAAATATTTCATTGACTAAATTAAGAGGGTGAACGATTCCCGTACCACACATCCAACTCGTCAAGTATGTTCCATGGTCTTCTTAAATAATAAACATAAGTTAATTTATAGTTGATTCAGTAAATTCCTAAATTTTATTATTTCTACTATATAACATAAAACCATGTCATAAAAATTATATAATTGTTTATGTTAATATCAGTCACGTAGATGAAATAATGTACATGAGTAAAAAATGAAAATTTATTGATAAAAATTGTATTTTAGTAAAAATTATATCATCTACAGAATATAATTCATGTTTTAAATATAATATATACCTAATATATATTTATTTATAATTTTCCATAACATTATTAGATTAGAAAATAAATTCACCATTTATGGAGATGGTGTGGCGTACATTCGGATGAACACCACTTTCATTTATTTTTCATATTAAAGAAATGAAATCTAAATGATACCCAATTATATATAATATAAGGGTAATATAATATATTTATATGTTACATAATTTCATTAATTCCATCCTTTATATGTTCCAAGTATGGATTGATCAGGTCATATAACTTTGTGGGGGCTATGGTCAACATATCCTCAAAAGAAACTGTTATATATATATAATATGGAAATCACAAAGGAATAAATTAAATAATAAAACATAAGTATAAAGAAACTATTAATTAATAATATATCACATGTAAATAAAATTATGTTATTTTGGACACCATGAGAGGTGGTAGGGGAAAAATCGAACAATCATCGTTTCGTGAGGTAGTAGTTCGTCGTACATATAAACAGTTTGATCTAAATTCATTAAATAGATAATTATGTTAGTGTAGTTTGAATCCTTCTCATAAAAACAAAATTGTATATGGAAGATAATAGTGTCATTGTATAATGAATGAATATGTATAGAATATGGAGTGAGGACGTAAAATCATGGAATGGAACATCAGAGTAGATACTCCCTCAACAAATGTGTAACTCAATTTGATTTGGGTCAAAAGGTTTCCATGAATTGCCTTCTGCCTAAGGTATGTCTTATAAGAGGAATAGTGGGATGTTGGGAGCTTATTTGGGAACAGTTTGAATATTCCAAAATGCATTATTGGAGTGAATTAATGGGTAGAGATTATGACCTTTTATAAGAGGGAGGAGGAGCACTTTAGGAATGTTTGAAAGTATTATTTTATTAGAAAATTATTTTTTAAATAAAATGGTCCCAAAGACATTTATTTGAAATATAAGATGCTTTTTGGTAGAAAAACACTCAAACAATTGTTTTTAGACATGCCTATGTCAAAAAATTTACATTATATTTTAGCTTTTACCATTTGTTAACATATTTGACTCTTACCTTGTGTTCTTGTATATCCACGCTATATGGTCAATATCGGTACTATAAAAAGACATTCAAACATAAAGTTTTCTATTATTGAAAATAAAACCTTATATAATTCATTCAGAATTAGATTATATTTTAAAGAATATTATATCATTTAATAAAAAAGTATTTGTTTTAAGTTCCCATTTATGTCAATTTATGTACAATTCATGTCACAACATTTAAAAAATCCACAACAATGAGATTATTTGGAAAAAAAGTCATTTATTTCAATTATAATAAGTTTTACACATCCCTAAAATTAATGGGTGTCATAAAGAGTGTCAAAATATTTATTTTAATATTTCATCTCACATTTATTCAAATCATTCATTAATAATGCAATCCCTACCTCATCATTGTGTCATAAATGAATTTATTTATTTTATGTGTAAAAATTATAAATAAAATATTATTATGTAAAAAATATTTTTAGCTATATTAAGAATATTTTTAGTTTAATGTATCACTTATATAACCCCAAACAAATTTCTTTTACTAAAATAAACTTTTTATTGTTAAATGTTTCTTTAATTTAAATTAATTCTTATAAAATAACATTTTCACCTCAACATTGGTCCATGGGGTCAAAACTTCAACCCATGGTGTCACACCAGGACCACATATACCTATATTTTTATACTTTTATCGTTACCTGTGACTCAGGGTAGAGTTGGGTTTAATTTTTGAAGCATTTATGTTTTCGTTGGGTCTCGGGTTAGTGTACAGTAACCGCACTGCTAGCGGTCCCCACACATTCAGTCCGTGTGGGTGTGATGTCACTGCGCATTCGGTTCAAGCGTGCGTTCAGACATGGTGTGTGTGTGGTTGGTGAACTGTTTAAATAAATAATAAAATCAAATGATTAAATTAAATTAAAAATTAATTTTATAAAATGTTTAATAATAGAAATAACAATAATTTATAATATTATTATCAATATTTTTTTTATTTTTCTTTATATATTATTATTTAGTGGCATTGATTTTTTTTAATTTTATGTTATGTTACCTTTTCTTCTCCTTTATTCTTCTTTTTCTTTCTTTCTCCACACGATGCTCCCTTGCCCCGCCTGTCCTGCGCGTCACCTGCTCCCCTGCCTCCCTTCTATTTTTTTTCTTTTTGCACGCCGCTGCACCCAGCTAGCAGCTGACCTTAGCACCTTCTACACAACGTCACCTCAACCCGACTCCCTACTCAACCCCAGCTCTGGTGCGCCCCTCATGCAGCATCACTCTCCTCCGCACCGACCTCCCATCCAGCTCTGTGTAATCACAACAAACCTCCGCCAGGATTCTGCCTCCGCCAACAGCGCCTTCACCCTCCTCCGCCAGCTTCGCTACCCTGCTCACCCGAAATCTATGGTGCCCTCCCTGTCCAATGCCCCTACAGTATGCGCTACCCTCTCATGTGGCCAACCAACCAGCCCAGCGTTCCCCTTCTATCTGACGCCTCCTACAGCAGCATATCTTCCTGCCAATTCTCTACCTCGGCCAGTGCTCCCTCCTCATACAGCATGTGCATTCCAAAAGACATCTTTCACCATTCTTCAGTCATCACCCTCCTCGGTAATTCAATCCAGCCACACACCACCCCTATTCCACATTCCCCGCACAGCAGCCCATGTCCCTCGCTTCGCGACTCCAGTCTTATCTCTTACAGCCTGCAAAAATTGGTTGCCCCTCTTTTAACCACAACCACCCCCTATCCCTGTCAGTTTCCTCCTAGTGTGCACCACATTCCAGGCAGACCCTCTTTCCGCCTACTCGGCCCATCACAATTGCCCAGTGCACACTATTTCGGCGGCCTCACCTCCGGTCGCTGCCCTCCGGCTCACCAGTGGAGCGAAACACCAACAATCCATTCGCATGATTAGCACGCAGCCCCAGTCGGACAACATCCAGTTTCACAGACCCCCTCCACTAGTCTGGCGCGATGCTCTTCAGTGGTTGTTGCTTCCCCATCCTTCCTCCCGGCCAATTTACTATGACGGCGTTGCCCTGACCAGCCTGTCAGTAGTCCGTTTCATGTCACAGCCCCCCCGATGGGTATGCACTTTTATTTTATGCTCCGTTTGATATATATATATGTATATATATATATATTTACACTAGTTTGATTATAATTATAATTAATTAAATATTATTTGGGTGTGTTTGACTTTTTAGGACCTCCATGGGGTGTTTTTGAGTGAGTGCCATCACCGTGATAGGTTTCGGAGTTTGCGTCATCGCCGCGATTTAGTTTTGAGGTTTTCTTCCCTTCCCTCCACTTGGTTTGATATACTTTTTGGGGGGTTTTGGCAGAGTTTTCTGTTATTACTGTTTTGTTTGTTGTACATCGGACCTTACTGTGTGGTGTCGGACATGCGCTCTCCATTTCATCTCAGACTTCAGGTAGGTCCCCCACTAAAATCACATTGAAATTTATAATTTATTAATTTATTAATGTTTTATTAATTTTAATAAATAGAATATTATATAATATAATTAATTATTAAATAATTATTTGGTGTAAAAAGGAGCCCTTTATTTTATAGATGAAACTTGGAATATTTTCTTAATGAATGGACACCGAGTGGTGAAAGAATGCCTACATGTATTTTAAACATAATTCACAGAATTTAAAATGTAGTTTTGGTTTAAAAGATAAATGATTTCATCTGAACAAGTGTTTTGGGTTTTCATGAGAAATGAGGTTTTTCATTATAGTTGGTGAAAGCCCAGTTGTCACTTTAATAAAATAAATTATTTTGGAAGAACTCACATTGATCTTAGTAAGGGGTGATATTTGATGTGCATTGATTACATGAGTTGTGTGTGATATTTTCGAATTGTGACTGATTGATTTACATTGTGAACGCACCCCTTTTTTTGTATGTGTTGACATGGGATCCTGGCATAGTGAGTGAATCCTCTGAGAATGATTGATGCACTAGTTTAGATTATGCACTGGCTAGTAGCCCTATAATAGGGGAATTTTGAGTTATTGATGATATGGGGATTGGGCCCCTAAGTTAGTCCATGCATGGCTATGCCGAGCGTTAGGGAATTATGAAATCATCGAGTTAGAGAATGATTTCAGGATGAGTGACATGTATAGTACATTCTAGATTGTTCAAAATATCCTAGGTTTGACCCATGTTTTTTAATGTTTATTTGTATATGGTGGATTGTTTGAGAGGTCTTGTTCAGTTGAGGGCCCTTGTGTGCCACCTTTTCCATTTCCATTTGTTTGTGTTGTGTGTTATGTGTTGTTTTCCTTTTTGGATAATAACTAATATTTCGTTTTCTATTTATTCAAAAAAATGATTTAAAATGCAATGCACCTGTTCCATTCAAAAATTAATTTTTATTAAATTATAAAGGGTAATGTAATGAGAGTTGTTTTAGAAATGAATGTTTGTGTCTGTGAAAATAAATATTTAATATTATTTATTTCAAACCTGGAAATAGTATATTTAGTTATTTTTAATGGTAGTGAATTGGGATTAGATATCGTGCAAGCCTTCTAACTTTTAATACTCACGCCTATAGTGTTTTCATGTTTGTAGTTTTCTTGTAGATTTTACTCGAGCTTGTTGGCCTTGGGTGAGACGAGGTTGTGGTTTGGAGAGCGAATCTCGGAGTCGCGAGGAGTTGTGCTCGTGGGTAGGATATTTGGTTGTTGTTAGCCATTCATTCATTCCATGCTATTTTTTACTTGAGTTGTTCGACTTTTTCAGCTGCTTTATTTATTTTCAATGTCAAAAAATCATTCACATTTGTCCTCTAATGATGGTCGAGAACTTTTCACCCACCTGGGAGGAACGAGAACGCCACACGGGTCATGTCACGGACCGACTTGGGTGATCAGTTTAGGGTCGACCCAAGATGGTTCGTGATAAAATGGTATCAGAGCAGATCAAATCTTATTAAACCTCAATTTTAAGAGTGCCCATTATTATTTGGGATGTCCGGTAGATGGAGGTTAGAACTGTCGGGTCTCCGGAAGTTGGTTACGGGTCGGTGCCTGATGCCCACCGCTCGTGACGAGACCTGAGTTACCAGGGTAAGTTTATGATTTGAATCATTGGTCTTTGGTTGTTTTTGATTGAGGAATAACAATGGGGGCGAATCAGTTCACATTGAAGCCTCACATGGGGTGATGAACCATGTGTAGTATAAGTGTCCGGTTTAAAGTCCTCTTAGTGTTTTTCGTTACATGGGGCATGTCTTACAACCATGTAGCTGGGTTAGACATATGCACTAGTTCCTCATTCCTGTGGGATATTACTTCTTGTGTATTGTTTTAGTCTCAATTGATTTGAGTGTGCGATAATTGTGAAATTATTTTTTAAATTGAAATGTGTGTCTTCCGAATTGTTTTTGAAATAAATAAAGTGGGTTTTTAAAGAGATGGTGTATCGGTATGTAAAAACATGGTATGAGATATGATTTGGAAAGGAAAATAATGTTCTTCATCCTTGGCCCCCATTATGGAGGGTCACACGTGCATGGGTATGTATGGAAAGTGTGTGGGGGGAACTTTTCCACAGAATATGTGAGCGGGATTGAATAAACGCCCATGTGACGGTTCATAAGGTGTCATAGGAGAGTCTTTAAAATTGTAAAGATATAATGGTTTTGGAAATGTGATTTCTAAATATGTTGTATATGATTGGATTATTCGACTATTGTCCTTAGCTAGTGTCTTTGCTTTGATTGAGTTTTGGCATGATGTTAGTTTCGATGGTGTTTCTCATGTTGTCATGAGTATTCCACCCAGAAAGCCTCAAATAGTTGTAAGTGAGTTTTTCTCAGTTCTCAGTTCATTTTTTTGTGTTTCTTTCTTTTCGAGATAATCAAAGTCTATTAGTGGTAGTTGTATTTTTCTAAAAGATAGTGCTTCATCACATTTTTGGGAAATCCCAGGATAGTTATGGATTGTACCACCCTAGAGTTATATGAGGGATCAATTTTGGACTAGTAATGATTATATATCTCAACATCATTAGATTTTTGGGTGTGATTAATGGTGGTCGACTTCCGAGGAAGTTCCCCACCTGGCATGGAGTGCGGGCAGGTGGAACCTGTCTCCATGAAATCATCCTCGTCAGTACCGGCTTCTAGTTCGTCAGACCACTCTCCTGTGTGCAATTAGTATGGCCAATCCAGACATACTAAGCCATCATGTTACATCTCTTTTAAAATGTTTGACCATCATGGTTTTTTGAATCATCGAACAGAAGGAGTTAGATACCAGAATATGAACATGCCTGACTGTGAGGCCGGAGATGCTTCTCATATCAGGGCCCCAGCCACAGGTCTCAGGGTGAATCTCACGAACAGTCAGGAGTGGTCGCGGTTGTGTGGAACCTAGGTCTAGAAAATGTATTCAGCTTTGGAATAAATATATCTAAAAATTTCTCATGTCATATTCTAATCATTTTTGTAAGCTTATCCTTGTTGTGGTGGTGTGATGGGCTCGTTCCCCCACAATCCAAGTGGTCTAATCTGCTCTTAGTGTGGTTCTTATGATGGATGGTCTCTGTAAATTTTGTGGGCTTATGAATAAATAGACATGTTCTGATTTGAGTTGATCCTAGATGTGTTCGATAGGGGAATATTTGTTTCTTGGAGTTGATGGGAGGCATTGACTCAATTTCTATACCACATTCTTCATAATTATTCTTTAGAAATTTTTTCATCAAGTCTCAGGAGTGTTGTTCGTTACATGTGGAGAAAATGAATGATTTTGGTTTGGGTGTTCCCCTATTGCACCCCCCCTGGGGGTGGCTTGTTCAGGTTTCCATGGTTTTGTATTAGTATATTCATGTGGTAGGGAGAACCCTGTCATGTTCTATCCTCAATCTCGGGAAGAGGTTTTCTCAAATTGGTCGGATGTGACGTTTTTTGGGAATGGTTAAAACAAAGCTCTTGCTTCTCTGTGATTTTGACTGGTAAGGAACTCATGTTTTGTCAACTATTGGCTTGGTGTCTTTCTAGGGGAAAAAAGTGCCTCTGGTGGGGAGAATTTTCCCACCCTGACCACAGATGTGTATGCCTTTATTCTTTTCTCAATCCCTCGACTCTAGGTAGAGTCTGGTTTGGTTCCGAGTTTGTATTTTTGAAGCTTTGATGTTTTTTTTGGGTCTCGGTCCAGTGCGCAGTCACCTCACTGCTAGCGGTCACCACACATTCGGTCCAAGTGGGCGCCCGGTCACCGCTTATTCGGTTCGAGCATGCGTTTGGACCTGATGAGTGCGTGGTTTCCTAATTGATTATATAAATAATAAAATTAAAAGAATAAATTATATTAAAATGAAATTTTATAATTGTTAAATAACTAAAATAACAATAATTTATATTTTTTTATTATTATAATTACTATTATTGTTATTATTTTTCTTTATATATTATTATTTTATTACTTTAATTTATATTATTTTATTGTATGTTTTTTATCTTTTCTTCTCCTTTCTTATTCTTTTTTATCTTTCTACACATGGTGGTCCCTTTCCACCCCTGTCCGGCGTGCGACCCACTCCCCTGCCTCCCCTCTCTTTTTTTTATTTTGTACGCCGCTGCACCCAGCTAGCAGCCGAACTCAGCTCCTGCTACCCAACGGTGCCTCAGCCTGGCTCCCTCCTCGACCCCAGCTCTGGTGCACCCCTCATGCAGTAGCACTATCCTCTGCAACGCTCTCCCTTCCACCTCTGTACGATCATTCCCGCCCTCTACCAGCAACACCTACGCCCTCCTCTGCCAGCCTCGCTACCCCGCTCTCCTGCTAGCCATGCTTCCCTCTCTATCCAGCCCACATACACTCCAAGTCACCCTCTCCTACAGCTATCCAACCAGCCCAGTGGTCCCCTTCTGTCTGGCGCCTCCGGAAGTAGTGTCTCTGCCCGCCAGTTCTCCACCTCTCCCAACGCTCCCTCCTCCTAAAACATTCGCAACCCAGAGGCCCTCTTTCTTTTTTCTTCATGCAACGACCATGTCGCCCAGCGTATCCATACACACAACAACCCTATTCTCCACTCCTCTCACAGCAGCCCACATCCTAACCTTCGCGCCTCCAGCCTTCCCTCTTACATCCTACAACCCCCAGTTGGTCTACTTTTGGCCGCAACCTCCCCTATCCCGGTCAGTTTCCCCCTAGTGTGAACGTCTTTCCCAGTGGACCCTCCTTCCACCTGCTCTGCCCAGCACAATGGTCCAGCGAACACTATTTCGATGACCTTTCCTCTAGTCGTGGCCCTGCTACTCACCAAAAGATAGGCACCCCGACAATACCCTCCATATCATAGTACGTAGCGCAATCAAACCACATAAAGTCGCTCAGACCTCAACCTCTTGTCTGGCGTGACACTATTTGGTGGCAGCAGCTTCTCCGGTCTTCTTCCATCCAATTTACACTATCGGCATTGCCCCGACCTTCCCTCTGGTGGTTCGTTTCTTGTCGCAGCCCCGCTGATGGGTGTGCCGTTTTATTTTATGCTCCGTTTGATATAAATATGTATATATTTAATTATTTATTTATTTAAACTTGTTTGATTATAATTTTTATTTATTAAATATTATTTGTGTCGATTTAACTTTTTATGACACGCGTGGGTTGTTTCTGACTTAGCGTCATCACCACCTGTGGTTTTTGAGTTTGCGTCATCATTGCGCTTTAGTTTCGATGTGGGGGTTTCTTCCAATCACATGGTTTAATATATTTTAATTGGGAGTTTTGGTTGAGTTTTTAGTTTTTAGTGTTATGTTTGCAGCACATTGGACTTTAATGTGTGGTGTCAGACTTGCATCTTCCATTTCATCTCAGTCTCGAGGATTGTCCCCCAATTCAATCACCTTTATATTTAATTTTTATTAATTAATAGATGTTTTATTAATTTTAATAAATAGGAAATAATATAAGATAATTAATATTTAAATGATTATTTTGTGTAAAAATATATGTTTATATTATCGAAGAAAATTGGAATATGTTCATGATGAACAGACACCCAGTAGTGAAATAATGAACATTTGGCTTTTAGAAATAATTCACAGAATTTATAATGTAGTTTAGGATTACATGATAAATTATTTTTTATGAAAAAGTGTTTTGGGTTTTCTAATGAATTGAGGGTTTTCTTTATTGTTGGTGAAGAAGCATTTGGAACTTTAATAAAATAAATTATTTTGGAAAAACTGACATAGGGGATAGTAAGGGGTGATCTTTGGTGTGCGTTGATTGCATGATTTTTGTGTGATATATGTGCATTGTGACTGGTTGATTTACATTATGGGTGAACCCCTTTTTATTCTATGTATTGACATGGGAACCAGGCATAGTGAGTGAATATTATGAGAATGATTGTTGCACTAGTTTAGATTACACACTGCATAGTGTCCCCATAGTAGGGGAATACTATGTAATTGCTGCTATGGTGATTGGGAACCTTGGTTAGGACATGTAGGGCTATTCCAAGCGTTAGGGCGTTAAGACGTCATCATATTAGAGAATGCTTTCAGTATAAGTCACATGTATTGTACATTATGGATTGTTCATGATCTCCTAGGTTTGACACATGTCTACATTAAAGTTTATTTTTATGTGGCAGATGGTTGAGAGGTCTAATTCAGTTGCTGGCCCAGGTGTGCCCCTTTTTCCATTACCCTTGGTGTGTGTTGTGTGTTATGTGCAGTTTTCCTTTTTTTCTAACAACAAAAGTTTTGTTTTCTAATTATTTTCAAAAAAAAGGTTTTAAACTGCAATGAACATGATCCTTTCAAAAATTAAAAATTGTTATTAAATTATAATGGGCATTAGACTGATACATGTTTTAGAAATTAAAGTGTTTGTGTGTGAAAACCAATATTTTATATAATTTAGTTCAAACCTAGAATTGGTAAATTTAATTATTTTAAATGGTAGTGAATTGGGTCTAGATATTGGGCTATCCTACTGAGTTTTAATACTCATGCATATAATTTTTTCAAGTTTTTAGTTTTCTTGCACGTTTGAATCAAGCTTATTCTCCATGGAAGAGACCTGGTTGTTGTTTGGTAAGAGACTCTCAGAGTCGCAAGGAGTTGTGGTCATGGTCAGGTTAGATGGTTGTTGTTGGCCATTCTTTCTTTTTGTGTTGTTTTTTTACTTGTGTTGTTCCACTTTTTTCGCTACATTATTTATTTTCAATAGAAAAAATCATTCCCATTTTTCCTCTATAGATTCCCTGACGCTTTTCCCAAGCCCTAGAGGATCGGGAACGCCTCTTGGGTTATGTCACAGATCAGCTCGGGTGATCGTCTCAAGGTCAACCTGGGTTGTTTCGTTACACAAGGATTCATAGTGTTGGAAATATTTCATAAAATAGTACTTGGATACATTTTATAGTCGTTTTATATTATAATAATAATATATTTTCCCCTTATTTAATTTATTTATCCTTTGAGCATGGTATATAAGATAATTACTAATGTTATTGATAATATTGTCTAAAAATAAATGGCATCTATTTACAAAATTTAAATATCCTGAATCTAAATATGAAATCTATTTTTACAAATTCAATACCATGAAGATGTAGTAATTAATTTAAAATTAGTTATTGTTGTCAAAACCAAAAAATGTGTTTTTAAGTGGTAATAATTAAAAAAATTACAAGTGATTATATCCAATTTAAAAGTGAAATTACTTCCAATGTCCAAAAATGGATTAAATGATAAAAATATAATCCAATAAAATTTTACAAAAATATAAAAGTACAATATTAAACTATAAATAAATTATATGAAAAATGAACATTTGGCTTAAAATGAAGTATTTTTTACTATATAATAAAAATGATCATTATAATAAAAATACCAATATTTTATCCAAAGTAAATTTTGTTTTCCATATTCTATAAAAGTAGTTTATTTTTTTAAAGGTAACATATAAAAGTAATAGAAACTATATTTAAAAAGTGTTCTTCAGCCAATTGTGGTAAAATGAACTATTTAAAATATTAGATTATTTCATACTTCATATCAGATTCGTTCTTATTTTATGTATCTATAATTTATTAGATAAATTTAATTAAATTTAGAATACATTTATAATAATATTTTATTTACGTTTATTAATTTCATCCCAAACACCATCAAGGCAATAACTATCATTTATGACAATAATATTATAAAAGTATTTTTCGGTATAACTCGATGTTGTGTGAAATGTAGGATTTCAATGAAACCAGTTGTTACGTGTTATGTACTCTATCAAAAACAAGTGTTCTATTTAATAAAAAATTATATCTTATACATAAATATTAATAGATATGAAAATGTATTTTTTAATAAACATATATTTCATTAAAAAATCCATCTTCACATAAATTAGGTTGTAAATGAATATATTGTTTGTGCATACATGTGAACTATCACATCCACGAACCCATCGAATTCTTTTTCCATAAAAATTCATAAAATACTTATATAAAGAATTAGTTTATTTTTATCTGAATTTCATGAAATATTTTTAATTATATGAAAATAATATATGAATTATGTTCTTAATTTTCATGCAAATATAAATTATAGCGTTGTTCGTTTGTACGTGTGTACTATCACATCCATGAAGATATGTGATTAGGTTTCGATAACCCCATGACTGAATAATATATACAAGTATAATAAAAATAAAAATATTATATTAATTATGTTATTATAATTATAGAAACACAATCAATGTCTTTACTTATTTCTATAATGATCAATTAAAATTGGAAATGTTACTCATTTGTATGCATGGCCTACCATCTCCATGTTTATAATGTTGTTAAATTCCTATTCCAAAATTGAATGGTATTATTTATAAAGTATAACTAGTGTATAAAATTGATTATTATGTTACTAATTTCATTCGGATGGTGATGGTTTTTGAAAACATATACTATTGAAAACCTTGTTCATTTTGGACTCAATTACCGAATATCGACTGAACATCTGATATGAACATAAATTATTATGTAATTCTTATAATAACATAATAAATAATATTATAGTATATAATAATTCTGAGATATAATCTCATGAATTTAGAAATTAACAAAATTTTATTATTTAGGAATATAAATATTGTATTTGGCGTGTCAGACTCATGGTAAGGGACTTCATCTCAATATCCGTTTATTAAGGAATTTCTTGATAATATGACTCTTAATTTTTTCATAAGGTGTATATAAAGCCAATAAGGCATTTCATATCAATATATTTTTTATAATAATATTATATAACATTTATTATATGTATAAATTCATGTATATTTTGATTTAAATGTTTAACATGGTATGAGACAATTTGAATGGTTACGGATTAAATTATCAAATTTTTTTACAATGATATTAGTTTTCATAATTACTTATATTGATATAATATGATTATTCAACAAATTTTAGGCCTATCTTCAATTTAAATTAATTTTTTCAAGAGAAATATTTTTATACCATTCATTTTAAAATATATAGAAAACAAAAAAAAGAATTGCTTTTCATGTATACGATGATAATGACTTCTCTGATGAAATAACCATTATATGATATTTTGATTTCTATAGAAGATATAATGTATTTTAAATGGAATAGATTCATATATTCTTTTATCATGGTATCATGTTGTTGATAATTTGTTTACAAATGAAAATTTTCATTTTATACAAATTTTTTAATGTGATTGGAAGAGCTTTTTAAAATATTTTTCTTAGGAAAGCGATTTATTCATGAAAATGTATTTGGGAATTATATGAAAATGGTGATCCTGATATATATTTATAGAAGCATTGATCCCCATTATTACAAAAATTTGATCATGTAACATCATATACAAAGGGTCGATCCTAATTACTGCTCAATAGTTAGCCCATTATATATTATATAAAAGGATGATCCCCATTATAGGCCATATGTGAGCCCAATTGGGCTTATGTAAAAATTGATCACAATTCTAGATCTCTTATTCATATGTTAATGATAATATTTGTTGTCACCCATTTGGTTATTCAAATTGAAATCGCATTAAAATAGATTTGTGTATATAATTATATAATAAAAATAACTAAGATATAATTAATTTCTATTGGTTGTAGTGTTTTTTATGGGAAAAACTGTGAGTTTTATTAATGATATAATGTTTTGTTTCATCAACTCAAAAACAATTAAATTCATTACCATGTTATTACCCTACTATATTTTTATTTCTTTTTTTTGTTCCTTACTAATATTTGTTGCTCATACCATACTTTTAAATGTTTTCACATGAATTAAGGGATAATATATTCGAGTATGGAATCAAGGAAAAGTTATGATGATAAAAAAACATGTTGATTTTTAAATTATTTTTTTATGTGTGAAATGGATAACACTGGAATTTACCACTTTGTATTTCAATTGTTTTGTAATAAAATAGTTATGGCCTGATTGTTTAAATACCTAATCCTAAAATGACCATCATTGTGAGTTATTAACATAACTGAATATTATATAATATTTATAGTTGGGACCTTATATTTGGTATCAAATGTTATTTAGGATAATATTATAGGATAGGATGGAGATAATTTCATTCCATTAATTTATTTTAATTTATGGATAAGATGGAATGATATAGAGTTTGATGATTATGTTTTTACTCCATATATACAATGAATATTCAGAATGGTTTTCCATAGAGTGAATAGAATATATTTAATGAGAAGATATATAGAGGAAAAAAACATTTCCGATCAACATCATGAGGTGGTTGGAATCAAAACATAGTAGTTTTTATAGTGATGACTTAGTTAAATCATGCTATAGATGGTGGTGGTTTCAATGTGTGATATCCTCTCAATCAACCATAGAGGATGAGGTAGGTAGTGGAGATTTTATTGTTAAAAAATCTTGTATCATTAAATGGTTCATCTAAAGTAGTGGTAGATTATGGTTGGATTAAGAATCTAGAGACGATATTTATGTCATGGTTTGTTCAGAACGTTAAAAGGTAACTCTTCCGATATATCATTTTGAAGGTGAAATAGATAATTGGTGGTTATTTGTTAAGAATAATGGATTTAAAATTGATCATAATGCCATGGAATGAGATAAATTTAAGGATATTTTTCCTGATAAATATTTCCCTAAGGTTGTTCTTCATAGGATAGAGAAATAATTCTTGGAAATAAAAATTAAGTATTACAATTTACATACCGTGTACGATGGTAACATTATAGGACTGTCCATGCATGTTTTTATAATAATCTAGACATTGACTGTAGAATTAATTAATTTTAAATAGTATTTGAACATTGTAAATAATGATACATGGCATCCAATCAATTTTAGTGTCATGATTTTTTTCATTTTAATAATACTGTTGAAATGATGTTTTTGGCACTTACGTACCACATTATGATAAGAGTAAGAAACAATCATGATGGAAGGAAATGGAATAGATCCAACTAAGAATTATGGTATTAATCATAAAAATTTTTCCAAGTGTTGTATAATAAATATTTTGGGAATGTATTACATGAATACTAAATTGTTATTGTTGTGGTATATTTGGTCCAATGAATTTTATTTTCTAGTAAATGGGTCATGAACCATCCATCAATGGGGTAATGAATAGAAATTGTTTGATAAGTTTATTTAGATATAATGAGTTAGGTAAATAATAAAATAAGTCTCTTATGTAATATAAATATGGAGGAAATAATTATGATTGAAAATAAAATGATTTGGGAATATCTTTTTCTATGACTATATTTGATGTTGAGACATCTTGAGAAGTGATGGATTTTATTGAGAGGCCAATATTTTTCAAATATATAACCATAAGTTCTATGATTTGGATACACGATTTTATGTTTTCATTATTGAGATAATGAGTTCGTAAGTACCTTTTTGGGAGATGTTTAGTGCGGTTACGTTTAGTTAATGCATTCGTTTAATGAGGAAGTTTTCACATGATTTTTGAACTCAGTTTCTAGTTATTGATATTCATTATGGTTTGTGTTATCTTTGATGCATATGGTAATTTATACAGATGTAAATCATAATTCATGGAATATAATATGGGTGAAATTGTTCCTATATAATATAATTACATCAGGTATGTATGTTTATTTATGTTTTAATTCTATGAAATAAATGAATTCCTCAACTCTATCCAAAATGATATTAAAACAAAAATGTTAACTATTTACTTTTATCAATGGAATTTTGAGACATCAAATATTTATGGATTTTTTATAGATATAATTCCAATATCGATCATTTCTATCAGTCTCTATTACTCTTTGAGAGTTAGTATTATCGTGAATTTCCATGTCTTCTTACATGAAACCTCGGTATATAATATCATAGTTGACCATTTTACTTCAGAATATTTATTTTAATGTATAGGTCTTATTGAATTTTTTTCTGAAGTGGTATTTCAATTATGTTATTTTTGAAAGTAAAATTGTAGTTACCAAGAAAAAAATTTAAAATTTCAAGAACGCAATTTCTAAAAGAGTGGAAGAATGTGAAATTGTAGGTAAGTATAGAATAATTATTTTTCATATTTATCAATATTTCTGAATTAGATATTATCATAAAGTGTCCATATTTTCAATTTCATACTCAAAATAAAAAAATTGGTTTTTTGAAAACAGATATTGCACAGAAGAATATGTGGTACAAGAAAATAATATTTTATTAACATTATTATTTAATATGGTAGTTATCGACAAGCCATTATAGTATTTGGAAGGAAAAGTGTTAACTCAATTATGAATATATCATTTAAACAAGTTAATACAATGATTTATTGGTTACAAAATTAACATGAAATAATATTAAAATCCAATTGAATATAAAGGATGTATTTTTATGAAGAAATATTTAAATGTGAATAATTTTTTTACAAAATAATATAATGAATCATGATTGATTTTATTTCTAAAAGATAAACTAAATATATTTCTTAAAATTTACCATATGTATTTTTATGACATGATATATGAAAAAATAAATTCTATGGATAAAATGAGTAATTTTATGAACATGCACATTTACCACCTTTTAATGGTGAGCACATCTTCAATCATGGTTTTGACACATTTATATGTTCTATTAGAAATAATACATTTATTATTTGGAAGAGGGAAAAATATATTTTTTTATAAATTTTCGTGTTTTTATGGAATAATTATTAATTTAATAAATAGTGAAAAATACTGCATTTTAATTCAAAAATGTCATTTCGTCTAATTTATTTATTTAAATAGATAATTATTATAATTAATCTTAAATTATAATTAAATAATTTTTTCCAATTACTAATAAATTCGTCATTGGAATAATTTTTAAAATTATATTGAATATAAAAACATTGTGAGCTTCTGAATGTTTTTCTTTTAAAAACTCGTTTTCTTATTCCATCATCGAAATTATTTTTTATTTAAATTATTCGATTTTTGTCTTTCAAACTTAAAGAACCAGATTTTATATATGGAGTATGATGGTCCAAAAGTAGGTAAATAGAACTCTTTTATTTTTGGATATTATGATTTTTAACATTTGTAATTATGTTTACTACCACTGTTAAAGGTAAATAAGATAAATAATGGTAAATATAATATTATGATAATATAAAACTACACTAACACTTATTGAAATTCAATTGAATGGTTTTATTATTACTATGAGAATACTTTGACTGTTTTTTGGTCCACTAGTTACCAAATGGATTACATTAATGCATTTATAATATTATATTAAATGAATAGTAATTTTTTCGACTTTTTTAATGTAAATTGTATTAATATGGAGCTATAAGAAATATCACATGAACTAAAAATAGTATTTAGAATGATAAAAATATTACAAATATCATAGTAATTATTTTTAATTTTTATAATTAATATAATAAAATTTAATAATGAAAAAGATGATGTTCTGATAGATTTATTAATAGAAATATAAGTTAAATGATTTTAATAATATTAAATTGATATAATTATATTTATTTATTTCCATAGAAGAATTATATATATTACTGTGAAATTTTAGGATTTATTTTATGTATTTTTTAGATGTAATGAATTTATTAGGTCATTTCAATAAAGTCATATAATTAATAGAGTCAGAATTGAAATAATTAGAAATTTAAAATATAAAATATTTACATTAATTATATAAAATTTATATATATAATAGATTCATCAAAATGGTTTATATTACTCTAAAAATATCATTAATGACTCATTCAATTTAACTTTGGAATGATTTTGTAATTATTGTAACCCATAGTGTGTAAATCACGTGATATCATGGTAAAATTAAAAATTTAAAAATAAGGATTAAAAAAGTTAGGGATTAATAAATATTTAAAACATGTATAATTTTAATTTAATGGTTGATATTAGAAAAAAAATCACATTTTCATTGAAATAAATTTGGTTGGTACAATTTGTAATCGAAATTGAATTTATTTGATTTATTCCTTTTAATAATTCTAATTGTGCCTCACCCCTCTCATTTAAAAAGAAAATAAATCCTATTTATTAATAACACATTAATAACCATTTTTCTATTATCTAAAAAAAACCATTCCATAATCCCTCCTAACATTCTAGTGGATATATATTATGTAGAACACCCTTCTTAGAGGTGTTATAATGTTCTGAATGGTGACCCCTTAAAGGAAATGTAATATTTTTATTTAGTTGTTTCTATTTAATTTCATCATGAACTACCATAATAATATTATTCATCAATTTTTAGATAATATCTGCAATAAGAAAAATATAATTAAATGTAATTATATTAATATTATCACCCAAATCCATCATCGATTACATTAAATAGGAATGTAATTTATCGTTTATTTATACACATGAACATTCACCTCCTCTTATCGATCTAATTAATTTTTTAGTAACAATCTATAAAGACAATTCTTAATAATGGAATTAATGTTTTTATATAATATTATTAAATTTTTTTCAGTAAAATACAATATTATATTGATTATGTTATTAATTTCCATTTACTAAAAAATGATAATATTGTTCAAGCGTACGTTTTAACTATCTCCTCCACGGAGCGATGTGAATTGTTTGTAATCACCACATAATGTGGAAAAAGGTATATGTATATTTAAATGATTCATTTTATGTTAATTATGTAATTAAAAATATGTACTGTTAAACTACATCTTAACTTATTTTCCTAATGATCATGGAAAATAGAGACATTTCCCATATGGAAAAAAATCCTAATGTCTCCATGCTTATAATATTGTTCATTTTTCTTACCATAAATTAATGTTTTTATTTTGAAATCATAATTGGTTTATAGAATTGATTAAAATTTCAAGATTATTATTTTGGATATGATTTAATAATAACCACATTGACTATTGACATCATGAAATGATCATTTTTTACACATGTTCTAATTATCGAATGAACGTATGATATGAACATAATGGATTGTGTAATTGATATAACATAGTAATAAAATATATAAAAGGAATATTAATGTTGAAATTTTTTATCAAGTACATTTAAATTCACCTATATTTATTATTCTAGAAATTTAACATTGTACGTGATGAGTCGGATTTACGTTATGGGGCTTCATCTTAGTCTCCTTTAATTGATTCATTTCCAAATAAAATGAACCATATTTATTTTTTTAGGTGATTATACATCTAAAAAGACATTTCATATCCATATATTTCTATGAAAATGTTATATAATATTTTGTTAAATGTTTTAATTTTAGGATATTATGATTTATTTGCTCAAAATTTTATAGGACATCATGATCATTAAAGTATTTTATTAACAAATATTTTCTATCATAATGTTAATTTACATATTTATTAAAATGGATATAAAAGTATTATAAATGAAATATTTTGTATATATTTAACTTCATTTAATTTTTTCAAAAGGAATTTTTTATAAGAAGTGTTTATCTTTTTTTAAAGAATGAATATATAATGTTTTCTTGTATTCTGTGACAACGACTTCTCCACTTCCATAACTATTATTTGATTTTTTAATTCCACTATTTTCATTATTTTATTCTAAAATGAAAAAAATTCCCTTCTTCCATTTTTCATCAGAGATTTTGGAAATGAAAATTGTTCTTAAATAAAAATGTTAATTTTATACGATAATATTTTACCTTTTGGATAAGAATGTATTTTCTAAAGGGATTCATGATGAACATGTTTTATTCATAAAATGGTACATGAGAGTAATATGAAATGAGTGAGGCAAATATAGGTTTCAGAAAGGGTTTAGCCTCATTGAATCTTACAATTGAGCCTGCCAAAATATATATGGCGTGTTTTGTAACATTAAGGCTCACATGTGGGGCCATTATAGCTTATACGAATGGATGATCCACAATAGAGCTCACATTTGTTCCTGATATAGCTTATTCAGTGGATGATACCCATTATAGATCTCCAATTCATTTGATAACAATAAATGTTTATTATGGACATATGGATATTCCAGCTGAAAGATTTTCGAAAGGGTATTATTTACATGATGCTATAGGTCAACTAAGGGAGTTTCAATTGCATGATATTAATTTTATGGTTTTTATTTGTGAAAACAAATCAGTGTAATTCATGAAAAAATGTTTTTCTTCATCTGTTCAAAGAACATTAAATTGTTTTCCATGATTTAACCACAGTAATGGTTTTAAATATTTTTATGTCCCTTAATAAATTTTTTTGTGTTCATCCTACGTTATTAATTATTTTCATAGTATTTAATAGAGATTATAGTCGAGGATTGAATGAAGGAAATGTTATGATGATTGATCATAAAAACCACATGTTTAATTTTAAATTATTTTTTATGGACGAAAATATTATTTTTCGATATGATAACATTGTATTTCTATGGTTTTGTTGTGTAATAGTTATAGCCTAATAACTTAAATATTTATACCTCAAAATATCATAAATGTGAAATGTTGACATTACGCAAGATTATATAATGTTTAGTGGTGGGGAATTAAAATAGGACATGTCATATGTAAAAATTATTTAATCCTCTTGAATGAAATATACATTTCAATAATTTTTTACTTAACATTATATAATTTATTATGTACATAAATCATCTGAAAATGGTGAGTAGTAATCCACGTGAGGGATAAAAATGAAAATGCTACTTAGGATACCATACATAAATCATGAGGTATAAAAAAATATCACAATAGTAATTAAACTTTGAATAATATATAAGAACAAACAAATTTACATGGGGAATAATAAGGTTATATGGATATAATATAAAATTTAAAGAAGGGTAATGTTACACGTAAGTTCATCACTATGGTTTTAAAAAACATATTACTACTACTATTTACCAAGGTATGAATATATATTATCTTGGATTACATACAATTTATAATTAAAAATTCATCTTCAGAGATTAATTATTAACCTAATTCCATGGAGCACTATCATGGTTCACCCTTCATATTTCAATAGAAATGAGAGCTCCTATAAAAAACATATATTTAATTAGATATCTATTCATTAAATAAACATCATTTATAGAGACATTTTTAATTTAACAAATTATGTAAAACATAATGTGGCCTAATAAATAATTATTATTAAGAAAACAATGTGAAAAATAAAACATCTTTTATCCAAATTATATCTTTCAACAAAAAGGATAAATTTTGAGGATAATTAAAAATTGGGATTTTCTTGTTCCCTCTAAAATTGTTTTTAAAATAATTTTTTATTTAATCCTAAAAAATTACAAACAACAATTTTATAAAATAAAATATAATACCTCATCTTATTAAATAATATTTGATCATTCTCAAAAAATTTGTGTAAACTTATATTAACGATAAATAATGTGTAAACATGTAATTCATCAGTAAATTATGTTTATCCACACTGAATATTTAGATATATACATCTTTTAAATTTATATTTGGATAAATTAATTTTTTAATTTATAATTTTAATGATATCTTTCTATTGATTTTCAGGATTTGTTTTTAGATAATAATTTTTAGGCGAATTGTGAATAATAAATTTTTGTCCATGACTTTGATTTCATTTACATTTTCATAACATAAACACGAACTAAAAATCCACAATTATGTTTTTAATACATTATTTAATTAATTTATAAAATATTATACATTTTTAAATATTATAATTATCATAGATATTATATTTATATAATTTTGGAACTTATGTAATATTTTTCAAATATAAAAATAGAATTTTATGTTTTAATTTAATTGTTATTTATCTTTGTAAAATTTTATTCTATATTTTTACAGAATTTTAAAATAGTTATTATTTTTGTACAATAATATCTATGTATTGTAAATTGTAACATTCAAATTTATAGGTCACCTGATTGGATCCATAGAAATGTATGCCAAAAGCCCTCAGCCGTGCCTCCCCAGGCCCTAGAGGCTAATAACATGGAGCAAGATTTTAGGGAATTACTCTTGTAGTATGGCATCCTTTGTTCATATTTTTAAATAACGATTAAAATGAAAATTACCATATATTATTATAACGTATCAATATATCCATGATAAATAAAACAACCCTTTTAGTTTCCATATGCTATACAAAGACTCAATTGAAAACAGGATCCAATCTTAAAACTCATCCTCAAATCTCAATATAGTGTCTCAACACATTAATCAACATAATAATAAGAATCATTATTTCTGGTGACTTGAAAACTTTTATGGATTTATAGGGTATCCTATGTGAAATTAACACCTATCCAGGTTTTGAATACATATCTATATGGGCAACCACCATCTCATACGCTTAGATTCCCATTGAATGTTTTGTATATTCATGAGGTTATAATGTGGATATTTAAAATAAACAATTTCAAAATAAAAAACTCACATATTTCAAACATAAACTATTTTTTGGGGGCCCGTGAACACAAATGGATGAAAATTTCAATAAAAAATACACAAGGTAACCAATTACTATATAATTAGTAAAAACATAGTCGATCATTAGGATTGTGAACCTAATTCACCATACCTAATTATATTGTTTTCTGTGTGTATCATAAAACAATGTGATTTCCATTCTAATCATATAGAACTGAATCATATGTAGTATCCATCATACCCCTAATGATCATGCGAAAATGGAAAATAATATATTCATAAATGGATCCAAATTCAAATCCCAAGCATCCTGGAAATATCTCAAAACTCCAAGTACAATTAATATATTGAGGAAAATTCCCAAGAAAATATATAGAATAAATATTCAAAATAATTTACCTATTTTCATACCAATTTGATAGATTATGTGTATCATAGGCATACCATTCTAGAACACATAACATCAACAAACATGAATGGATAGATCATTGAGATTTACTAGGAATAAAAGAATAATTAATGATATCAATATAAAATCACAATTCCTAAAAGGATTGATACTATAATTAAATTAAATCATAATGAATCTTGGCATATAAGTAATTTAATATATAATTATGTTAAAATTCTTGAATCTCAAGAATTTTAACATTGATCGAATGCTGGATCTAAAGAATTAATCCTTTTAATATCCTATGATGTCATCACATCAATGTCATTTCACATCAATATGGCATATATTTTAGAAGGTGAATCATAGGAAGTACCTTTCAGTATCACCAATATCACAATAATATCAAATCAATAACATCCGATTGGTTCTATAAAATACTTCTGGGAATATATTTATACGTAAATTTGAATTTAGGGAAATCATAATCCAATGTATAAAGTTGTATGAATATCCCATCCCATAAAAAATACACACAAACCCTTAGGTACACATTACTAGTATGTGTTGTTAAGTGATATCTCTTATAATCTATAACAATTCCCCAGTTCATCTTTTTATTATGGTCATAGTTCAAAATGGAATCTTATGTGTCCCAATTAGTTACTTCGAGGCCAACATGGGCTCACATGAATGTCACACTAAGGATATAGACTTATGTTCAATTCCAAATCCCTAGAGTGATATATTATATTGCATATCATACATGTTTGACATGATCGATGGGGTCCTGACACCCAAAAAATCATGCCATAAAGGTACAGGAACAATCATATGATGACCATGTCAATAATCCAAATAAAAATAGGTTGTCTCTTATGGACATCCCCTTAGAAATTTATCCTATTTCATCACCCATTTCAACCAAAAGGTCCCTAGGTCACATTTTCTTGTGTGAAAACCAAAATTCATTTCAAGTTAGTTATTCAAACTCCCCCTATTCGATTCATGTATTTCATGTTTTTATATTTAAATTATATCCTAAACCATATGATTATGAGATTTGAAAGTGGTACATGAGTGTTCTAGGGGACCCTATTGACCTTGTGAAAATAGATCATGGGGTCCAATTTTTATCATCCAAAACAATCAGTAAACAATTGAGCTACAAACTAATGTGCTGATGGGACACCTACCACATCCTTATAATAAATTCATTATATTAATGATTAGATGCATAAAGACAACCTAATATTATGAATAATTGTGATAAAGATAAATTGTTCATAGAAACTACCAATACATATACAATCAAACTATAGACAAAAAAATCACAATCAATAATCATGACACTGATATCATAGCATAAAACCAAAAATAATTAAACGTAATCATTTATAAATTTTTATCAAAAAAATGAATTATGAAAATATTCTCACCAAAATTTATCATAAGACAAAAACCATTCTCATCAGTACCCCAAGTGTGTATCTCACCTATTATATCCTACATTTAGTGAAAACACCAACAACCTATTCCAAATAAAATTGTAATTCAACGTAAATTAAATTATTAATTAATGTGAATTTGATTGTACAATGTACCATAATCCAAAAATAGGACACCTTCTATATAAGAAAAAATGACACAACATATACTTAGGTTGATTAAAATCTACATCAATTTTCATTGCTTACACAATATACTAACAGATTATAACAAGATCAAAAACTAAAAGATAAAAAATAGGGTTGGAGAGAGGTGATGATCAATTAGGTTCGACCTAACAAAATATTTGCATAGATTCTATTAGATAAAAATCATAAACCCACCAACATGATAAGGATTTAATATGTAAGGAAGTGGTTGGGTGGTTTTTTAATGTGGTAAAGAGAGGGCATATATTGTTCTCCATCCAATAAAAAATCATTGAAGTATTCTTAATTCCCCATTATTAATACGCTACATAGTATGAATGCATGGATTGACATACCATTCACCAACCATGTGGAATCGTCCTCCTCCATGAAATCAACCTAAAAAACAATAGTAACAAGGACTCTAAACCATTCTATAGTCCATGCACGATATTCATATGTCTAATATCAAACCCCAAATTGTTTCTTCTACAAAGTTGCAAGATTTTACTTAAATCATGCACCAAGCCTCCAATCCATTCCAAATTCATTGTTTCTTATTGAATTGACATGTTATCTTGATAAACATGTGCCATTATTTATAGGTGAAAATTATCTATATAATCTAATCATAAAATTCCATATGACATTTGGATTTACTTATTTTTCTTATACTGTGTTCTGCAATCCTATATCCTTAGCAAAAAACCTCTTAAACATTTCAAACATAATTCTAGCTCATATATCTCAACCGAGATCCTAAGATATAATTATATCCTTATTCCATATATTAAAGACTCATAATAAATCACTTAAACACTATGACTTCAAACATGAATATATATTCAATATGTTACCCATCCAATAAATCTAAATTATGAAAATTCCGCAAAGTATTTAAATAAACATACAAATTCAAGGTCATACAATTTTTTAACCATAACAATTCCTATCCTTGATAAGTATTCAAGGAAATCGAGACATAATTATTTTACAAAATTTCATTCAAATGGCCCCAAATCATATTTAAAATATTGAATATTAATCGTTTTTGGAACTCTAATCGAGATGTGTTATGTTCTCAAAAGCCAACCCCTATGCTCACATAATCCCAAATCAACACGCAGAAACCCCATGACTCCCTTATAATTAGCGACACAAATATTTGATCATTTTTTTAATCAGCCATCGTCTTTTCTTCCCCATCATATGACCCATCATCCATCCATAAATATCATATCGCAATACTCACAATTGTGGGAATATCATACCAAACATAAAATATGTGTTAATATGATAATATTCATGAAATTTAAAAAGTATTGTTCCATAACAATCAAGAAAAGAAATTTATAAATATATTTCTATCCTCATCCACATTCCCAAAAATATTTAAAGGAGACTCTATTATCTCTGAACAACATGACAATGAATAAATTTCAACCATATGGACTAGAAAATTATTAAAAAAACAAATCATACCCTCAAAAACATAACCAATAATTTTTTCGACTAACCCAATTTCATCTCATAGAAATAAATGGATTCACCTCCAATGGTCAAACCATCCCCAATAAAATTAACTCACACTATTGGTATGTTACTGTAGACCCGAACATGTTTCCATTAATACAAAATAAATCCATTGATCATTTAAAAATTATCCTTAGATCCCATAAATGATTGCCTTTTTATCTTAATAATTGGGATATTGATCCATAAAAACTATATTCCCACACTAACACATTAACTGATGATCTTATGATCTCACACCTGATAAGATTCCACTAAAAATATCATCAGTCCAATGGCAATGAACTGACTCAAATTTTATTGTATAAGGTAATCAGTACCTAGAATTCAACATTGAATCCTAATGGTAACTATTCTTTTTAATCATTTGAATCATAATACATATATTTTCATTCAATTAATAGTCATATTATAATTAATAACCTTATTTTTGATGTTTTAACCATCAATTTCAGTGGTTTAAACCTAAATATATAAACAAGCTCACATTATTCCCTATGAAAACCACAAATAGATCCATCAGTATACACAAGATTCTCATTAAAACATATTCCCATCTTCATATATATAATTGAAAATGATTTCAAATAGATTGGTCAGCACACTATTGTAGATCCAATTTAGTTTTATCACATACTATATATTTACATGAGTGATTTCACAAGAATCCCACGAAACCAAGAAGGTATTCATTTCAACAACCACAACACTCCATGACTTAAACATCAATTCTCACAGATCCCATATTCAATAAAATAACTTAAATCATTACGAACCATCTTAAACTACACTAATCATAATAGTCACATTCCCATGTCATACACAATCATAAAACAAGACCCATGATCTTGTTGGTCTAAACACCAAAATAAATTTATGTAAAAATATTTCCTGCCATTCCCCATGAAACAAACGTTCATTATGAAACCATAAAAATTTCATTACCCGACATTGTTTTAGTCCTGATCGCCCACACATTCTCTCAGTACACTACTAAAGCACATCAAAAATTAACAGCGACATGCATCAAAGAAGTACAACCCCAAAAATAACTCTCAATAAAAAAGTATAAACACTCAAGGTATGTGTCACCAAGAAACTACAAGGCATAATGTTTCCTATGTTGAATACCAAGTATCATCTCATGAACAATAATCATGTCTACAAATAATCTTCAAATTCATCCATCTATATGGAGACCACCAACCCAGGTTAACGCCTCTAGTGGGGTTCCCATAATTATACAAGTAATCATCTAAATATTGTTGAAGTAATATGGAATGGGTTATTAGGGTGCCCCTCATAGCCTAGTGTCAAGAAATAGATGAACAAAATTTACAAGGAATGATTCTTCTCCCACGTTAACCTGCACAAAAAAATATTTTGAAACACCAATGCATAGACTCTCATATACAAGGAAATAACATTCCATACCACCACCCAAAACTAAGGAAACCACCATCATGACATTGAACCTACTTCATTTTTCCCCCAATTATAAAAACTCACAAGATGAATCTTTATATAACAAAAAATCATCATGGAATGTTGAAACATTGGAAAAAATATAATAAAATTTATATAAATTAGAATTTCATTCAAATATCTATCGGAAAACATATAACAAGTTTCTACTAGAACATTAATTAATTGATTTTAAATAAACACATTCAAAATGGGTTTCTCATGATTAAATATTTTTTCTAATAATCATGGAAATTTCCTACACCTCCAACGATCATGGGTCCATACTATCATCATTATTATTTAGTTTCACTCAATTAAATAAAAATGAACGATAATAATAGGGAAATTCATATTCATGTTATCCTAGCCACATATAATTCTTCCATGTACATATATGATAATCTATCATATGAGTGGTTGTTGAAAATATAAAAAACTGAGCCTTGATTTTATGTGAAATTACACACTAATAAGACTAATTTTCATGTGAGTCCTATGTTCCAAATAAGATACAATAAATTCCACTAGACACCAAATTCCCTAGGTCCAAATAAAATTAATAAAATCTTTTTATTGAGTTTTTCAATGCGTTGAAAACCAATAACAAGCCAATAACCTCAATTAACCTTGTGAGTTAGTCAAGATAAAAAATACAACTATAATAGTGTATGGTGAAAAAAATATCATCCTGAGTAAAATAGACAACCTAAAAAAATTGGTGTTCTCATTTCACCAACCTCATATCCATTATAGGAATAGATAAAAGTATATGTTTATTATTTACTAATACATCAAAGAATATGGTAATATCAAATATTTTCTATAATACAACTTTTAATCATCCTTGTCTATAGGCCACTTGACGATTCCCCATCCTAGTCCTCCAGGTGTCTGAAATCATGACACTCTTAGTGGTAGAGGCCACTGACTATAGACTGGGGTATACTGTGGTACCATTGATACATTTTTCAGGATGATAAATGTTATATGGATCTGATATTAAATTTAAAGAGTTATCTATTTTTACTAAACATTTTAAAATGAAATTAAAATAAAAACCCTAATTTTTTGAAATATGAAATAAAAAAAGAAATTTGTTCATATAAGAATGATCCCCCATATATATGTTAATAAATATGTAAATATGATATAATAAATGAATAAAATAAATGTAGATGAGGGAAAAATTCATCCGAAAACAGAAAACAAAAATCCTCTAATCATGATCATCATTCTTTTCTCGGTCATCAACATTATACAATGTAATTTTTGAACCTGGACATGTGAAAAAAGTGAAAATGTACTTATGCTCTAATTTGGTATGGAAGCCCAAGATGTATGTGAACATAGTTGAGAACCAAAAATGCAATCCCATTTATAATAAGTATATGGAGTGTTTGTGCCTGAGGAATTATCAAATAGAAATATAAATAATCTATGGGAAAACAAATGTACACCTTACTAACTACCTCATGCAGTAATGTGGTGTCTCATAGCTTGGCCAATGGACTATGATACGATAACTACTCATAGGGACATTGTATTACCAAGATACAATTAAAATTTGTCATTCCATTTTCTTATAATTGTGATTGAAAATATATTCCACATAAAATGTCATTGTGTCTCTATGTATATCAAAATGACTATTCTCACTCTATACTTCTAAATCATAAGGTGTAATAAAAGAAAAACTAAATATCATGCTCAAATATAAAATTGAATTATCATAAGTGAGAAAATTTATAGATCCATGTTATATTGGGAAACTCAAAAAATTGAAATTATTAATAATGTGTTGAATCCAATTCATTTTCATTCAAGTAAAATATAAAATTAGATTCATCTATATATCACCTTTCAAAATAATTGAATCCTACACATCATGTCCTTCCTAACACAAAACATGTAACACAAATGGACATAGATGTCTTGATATTATGAATTACATATGAATCAAATTATAAAAATAGTGAACATTATAAAATAGCAAAGCCTATGTGGAATGATCTAAGTAATACAATGAATCTCAGGGTCGAATGGTTTTAAACAAACACCATATAGACCTATGCTTTATCTTAACATTCTGGAATACCAGGAATTCATACATATCTCAATATAAAAAATAAATGAAGAACATAATGGTACCCAAAAGGACGTTCCCTTATAAGATAATTTTTATCAGTATCAAATACGTATAAGAATCTAAATCCTAAGAAGAACCTCTTATGACACCCAATAACACAAACAAATCTCATTCCAAAAACATGATATCTCCTATTAAACTAAACTAGAAATATATTTATGAATCTAGAATAAATAACTAAAATTATAGTCCTATGTTTGGGGTTAGACTAATGGACAAAATACATCACCTATGATAATATCCCATTAGGAACACATCATCAATACATTTTCAAAGGTGATTAATAATTAAATATATATCCATTCCAAAGATCATCCTCATAACGAGTTCATTAGTTTTAGTGGAACGTACATGGGTCATTCTGGGTCTCAATTGGGTCCTCTTGGACTCTTATTTATGTTATACTAGGAATATGTCATTATATTAATTCACATTTCAGACAGTATTAGGTAAACCAGAAAACTTGACTTGTATTCTCATCATTATACGGTATAACAACCTAATGAAGATACATACTAGTTGTGGAGAGACATATATAGAGATAAAATTTTCATCTTCTTTCATAATTTCTTCTTTGATTCAAACCCTAAAAATTTATAAATTTTAATTTCATTAATCTATTTTGGATTTACATTTTGTTATGGTCTTAAATGAGAAAATTTTATTATTCATTAATTATATAGATAGAAATATATTTCTTATTTAATTAATAATTTTTAATATACAGATCTCTTTTTTTGTGAATATTACTTCTATAATTCCTTAATATGTGTTAAAATAATTTTCTTTTTGTTCCTTGAGCTAATTCTAACATCAGAAGTCCAAAAATAATCTATCAATAATAAAAATGTCCATAGTGTAATTTGTGGAAACCTCCTCTATAAATGAGAGATCAATTATGATAAAATCCTACTATATGGTGATTCCAAATAAATTTGAAAGAGGAATAATTGTAACATTTCACCATTACATCATGTGGATTTATTCAATCAAAAGAATGTAATTGAATGCTCTGCCTTTAGGAAACATTTATAGAATTTTCAACCTTTGAAATTCAATGAGATTAATTATACTATAATATTCACTATACGTGTCAAATTTATATGAAATTAGGAGGGGAGATAGTAAATTTGATTTCAAACTATCTATATGATGGAAAGATTTCATTATTTAGTGATATGTTCTGTACAACAATGTAAATCTTCTTGAGGACTGATTCTAGAGGGGAATCTACTTCACCATTTTCTTTTCTTCATTTATTATTATTTGATTAATTTTTTAGTTTTGTTTTATATTGAATTTAATTGTAATATATTTTATTTTAAATAAAATAGAAGTGATAATTTTATTTATTTTTATGTCTTATTCAACACATTCACCAACTTTTCCTTTTCATCTTCTTCTCATTATTATCTTTTAATCTATTATTTTAAGAATTTAATTTAATGTGTGTGTTTGTCTTATTTTTTAATCATAATTTTTTTCAAATTTTTATTCTATTCATTTTTCATATGATATTTCAAATATTTTCACTATGAAATATTTCCCTATAAAATGTAGGGCCACCAATCGAGTTGGATCTGGGGAGGTCAGTGGAAATTATATTCATTCAGTATGAAAATTCCTACATTTTATTATTTAAAATTTGATAGTGATTGATGTGCACAGGTATAATGACCCATACGTTACATATATTGTTAATACCTCAAAATTGAAGCATAATTATTACAACATATAACAAAACCACGAAATGACTGTATAGGTATAGTGTCTTTAGAAACTGGGAAACATAAACAACTGGTTCATAAAGAATCTACTTTGCCTCCCATTTATTTCATCATATCTAGAGTCCCTTTTTGGCATATTCTACTTAATAACCTTCTTCCTGGCCTGGGGAAAAAACATACAAAAGGGTGATCTCAAATGCTCAGTAAGTGTAAACAAAAGAAATATCAATCACATCATATACATTAGTACATAACTTTTGGAAATCTTAACTTACAAAAGAGATCATGATTTCAGAACATGGGATAATTCATAGTAGAGAAATGTAGTCCCAATAATCATAACAAAAAACATGAAACTTTGTGGCATACACACATAATCATAGAGAATCATTTCTTATTAGTCAAGACTCATTGCCAAGACTATCTTAGTGGACAAAGTCCATTTATAAACCGAGTTACCGTCGTTTCAGTCTTGCTTCAGTGAACCGGTATAACCTACCGTTCCAGCCATGTCTATCTCATGAGATATGAAATCTATACCCAATGAATTGGAGGGAGATATAGGTCCCACCCATCTCATAATGATACCATTTTTATGTGTGCCACAAAATCATAAACCATACATAATAGCATAACCCATATAATAAAAATGGGAATCTTAAACATCGTGACATCATAAAACAATTCATATAAGATAAAGGAATTCATAAATATATAATTAAATCACAACATAATCAAATCAATGTAACAATAGGGATAGAAACCGAACCCTTAATTATCTTAGATGGAAAATAATTTTGATAAAACACTTGAACTCCATTCTCGAGGAAAATATCCTTTCTACTTCAAAAACATTTTCCTTTCCTAACATGTCATAAAATATTAAACTGAAAGAAGTTGATTAAAAATAAACTTGAAAACTTGTAAAGGATGCTTCTTGTAAATAATGTTTTAAAAATCCATTCATGCCGTATAAGTTAAAAAAACATTCTTCTCGTACTTTTGTCGAAAAAGTAAAAAAGTACCTTGTATGAAAAACGACAAAAGATTCCTTTCATATCTTTTACTAAAAACTCAACGAAGGGTAAAATTGGATATAAACTATTGTATTAGGATATAAATATTACATATTGAAGAAACAAGTATGTGGATGATAAAATACACCCCAGTAAATACTAAAGTATAAACAATCTTGGATAAAAATGAGATTGTGATATTTCCCTTACCTTAGGTCCGATATACTTTGTACGTGTCCGAAACTCCTGTATAATGATTTAAATAATGTTATTGACTTATTCCAGAATCATACTAATTTTTATGATATCATATTTGGTCATATTCTTAGCTTCTTAGTAGTAATATTTCATTGCTACTTGTTATTCGGGTGTTTATAACTTTTTGTTCTTATGCGTGTTTTGAAGAATAAATTATCATTCTTCTCTTTACGTTACCTAATTTATAGATTGGTATTAGTGTAATATATATCATATTCATTAATTAAATTCATTTCATTTATATAATCAGTATAAAATGAAGATCATGTAGAATGACTCGCATCACATCGTGGAGACGGTATTCCGCACGTACGCACGAGTGATGATATCGTTCCTATAATCGTGGAATTTTATTGGAGTGTATGTATACTATTTCAGAATCAGTATCAATTTATAATAGTCATATATAGTCATTAATTACACCATTATGTCCATCCAAGTAAGGTGGTGGTGGAAAATAGATTACACCACGGCGTGGAGACGGTATTCCCTACGTACACACGCACGATGATTTCATTTTCCGTAGGATGGATTAATGGTGAAATAGGGTTGTCTCTTACTTATAATAACATATCAGTATATGACTGATACTGATGTTATTACTTCATAATGAAACAACTAAAGAAGAAGAAGTGGAAGAATAAATAATGATGAATGAATCGGTAACGAACATTACCTCTTCTTTGAAGTGCTTCTTTGAGACCTTCTTTTAAGGCACTAAAATTGGTCTTTGAAGAAGACCAGGACCTCTAGGATGTCTCTAGGGAAGTGGAGAGGAGAAAGTGGCAGGGGTTGGCCGAGCTTGAACGCTCAATGTGGTGTGAGGAGGAGAGGGAGGAGGTGACCTTTTATAAGGGAGGAGAGGGGCACCTTTGGAATAACTAAAAATATTATTTTATTATAAAGTCAAGTTCGGTTTTAAATAGCTCTAAATTGATTTATTTAGAGGATAAAGTGGGGATGTGTCGAAATAATCTCATCCAATAGAATTTAGACAAGTTTAGGTTCCTATTTTAGCCTTATCATGTAGATTTAACATTAAGTTAAATAATTTTACTTTTACCGTGTCTTATTGTGTTCTTATACTAAAAGGTTAATAAACTTACTATAAGCAGCCAAACGAACCCCAAGTTGTTTATTATTAATATATATAACCTTATCTAAGTCATTTGGCAGAACCATAGATTTTTGGAAATAAAATAACAATTACTAATATAATATTTGTTTTAAAAAATATTTTATGTAATTTTGACACTATTTAGTAATTAATTTTTGTAAAAATCATAACAGAATGATTAGTTCAAAAAAAGTTAATTAAATCAATAATAACATATCATATTAATCTATAAAATTAGTGGAATTAATAATAACTGTCAAATTACATTTATTTTGGTGTTTATAACATCAATTATTTCAATATTTCATTAATAAGATAATTACTGCATCATCTTTCTGTCATAAATAAATTAAATTATTTAATGTCCAAAAATTACAAATAAAATACAATTATATAGGAAATATTTTTATATTTCTAATGAATATTTATAGTCTAATTTATCTTATGTATAACTCCATATTAAAAATGATTTACTTATTACACGTTGATTTTAACTATTTTAACCCTTCTTTAAATAAATTAATTATAAATGTCCTCATATAATCCAAGTGGGCCTAAATGGTCATATTTTATTCCTATGTTTGTTTTTGGTCGAATTACACCTATCCAATAGAATTAGGACATGGTTTAGGGTAATAATAATATCATTTTTAACCTTAATTACCCTATTTACTTTTAACCGTGGTAAATAAAAGTAAAAAAGTTACTATTCACCAAAAATTATTTTCATCTCATCGAACCACATTTTGCTTACTGACATCAACTGTGTCTCTCGGATTTTTGAAATTCCACTCACAGAAGCGGTAAAATTATGTTCATTAAAAATTCAGTTTTTTAACTACCACTTAGTGGTTTCACTATTCATAAAAAATTGAAAGTTTTCTAAAAAATACCAAAATTTCATCCTAGGATAATTTTGATATTACGAATCCAAAAATGAAGTCCATTTTGAAAAATAAAATTTATAATATTTCAAAAAGTAGTTATTACTATTCATAACGGCTAGTTTTAATAATATTTTAATAGTATATCGTTGCTTAGTGAAACTCGATATTGCGTACGACGCAAGCTATCAGGGAGGGTCGCGATTTTGTGTAAATAAAGCCAAGCAAGTATTGTGTAGAAAAAGATTCCTTTGATGATTTATATAACATAAATGTCTCGGGTGTTACATTCTACCACCCTTAAAATGAATTTCGCCCTCGAAATTCGTCACTTTGTAACAAACAGATGAGGATACCTCTCCCTCATCACATCCTCAAGCTCCCATGTAGCTTCTTCTAATTGGTGGTTCCTCCATAAAACTTTCACCAATCGAGTGGTCTTGTTTCATAGGACTTTTTCGCTACGATCCAGAATCTCTATCGGTTGTTCTTCATAAGAAAGATCATTCTCCAGCGGTACAACTTCTTAGATGAGTACATGTGATGGATCAGGTATGTACTTTCTCAGGAGAGATACATGGAACACATCATGAACTTGAGAGAGATTCGGTGGAAGCGCCAATCGGTAAGCTACCTTCCCAACACAATCCAGTATTTCGAATGGACCGATATATCTAGGGCTCAACTACCACTTCTTTCCAAATCTCATGACCCTCTTCCAGGGAGATATTCATAAGAACACTTTATCACCCACTTCAAACTCTAAGTCTTTTCTTCTGTTGTCGGTATAGCTTTTCTATCGACTCTGAGCTACTCTTATGTGTTGTTGAATAGATCTGACATTTTCTTCCATTTCATCAACGAGATCGGGTCCTAATAGATTTCTTTCCCCAACTTCATCCCAGAAAGTTGGAGTCCTGCATTTCTTTCCATCGAGAGCTTCATAAGGATCCATCTAAATACTAGAGTGAAAGCTATTATTATAAGAAAATTCCACCAATGGTAGGTGTTGATCCCAACCACCTTTGAAATCCATAGAGCAAGCTCTCAACATATCTTCTAGAGTTTGAATTGTTCTATCAGACTGACCGTCTGTCTGAGGATGATAAGCAGTGCTAAAACTCAACTCTGTATCCAGAGTATGCTGAAGACTTCTCCAGAACTTCGAGGTAAATCTCGGATCTCGATCAAATATAATAGAAATTGGTACTCCATAAAATCTTACCACTTTCTTTACATATATCCTAGCAAGCTGATCCAGAGAGAAATCCTCTCTAATAGCAATGAAGTGTGCAGACTTTGTAAGATGATCAACTATGACCCAGATAGCATTATTTCCTTTGGATGTTTTAGGAAGTCATGTGACAAAGTCCATAGTGATGTTTTCCAATTTCCATTCCGGTATGGGTAATGGTTGTAAGATCCCCTTAGACTTTTGTCTCTCCACTTTAACTTTTTGACAAACCAAGCATTGGGAGACATATTCAGCAACATCTCTTTTCATTCCATCCCACAAGATGTACTCTTTCAGGTCCCTATACATCTTCGTGCTTCCAGGATGAATAGAGAATGAAGAACTATGAGCCTCATCTAGCAGCTCCTTCTTTAATACGGGGATGGGAGGAACACAAAACCGATTCCTGAAATTTATTATCCCATCACAATCAATGTTGAATTTAGGAACATTTCTCACCTTCTTTTATAACTCGACATCTTCTTTCTGTGCCTCTTTAATCATCACATGTATAGATGGTTGAACATTCATTTGAGAAAGATAAGATTCTTCCCCTTTCATTGTAATTCCAAGATCCATACTTTGTAAATCCATAAATATTGGATCTTTTGTGATCCTCATCATGGATAAACTAGCATGGTCTTGTCGACTTAATGCATCTGCCACCTTGTTTTCATTCCCAGGGTGGTAATGAATTGAGCAGTCGTAATCCTTAATCAGCTCCAACCATCTTCTTTGGTGCATATTCATCTCCTTTTGTGTGAAAATATACTTTAAAATTTAATGATCAGTATAAATATCACACCTTTCTATATAAAGGTAATGCCTCCAAATCATTAATGCAATGATTACCGCAGCTAACTCCAAATAATGTGTTGGGTAATTTTGCTCATGGATTTTCAATTGTCTTGAGGCATAAGCTATCACCATATCATTTTTCAAAAGAACACACCCCAATCCCTTCTTGGATGCATCACTGTAGATCACAAACCTTTCTCCACTACAAGGCAGTGTGATCACAGGTGCACTGTATAACCTTCTTTTCAACTCCTTGAGATTCTTTTCACATTCCTCCGTCCAAACAAACTTAACTCCTTTCCGAGTCAACTTGGTGAGTGGATTAGATAATTGTGAAAAATCTTTCAAAAAACGTCGATAATATCCAGCTAAACCAAGAAAACTTCGGATCTCAGTTACTGTTGTTGGTCTCGACCATCTTTCGATAACCCCTATTTTGCTGGATCCACAGATATCCCCACTTTTGAGATTATGTGACCCAAAAATGAAACTGTTTGGAGCCAAAATTCACACTTGGTAAATTTGGCATAAAGCTTCTCCTTTCTCAGGGTCTTCAATATAATTCTCAAGTGATCTTCATGTTCTTCCTTGCTCTTTGAATAGACAAGAATATCATCTATATAAAGACTACCACAAATTGATCAAGATAGTATCTAAAGACTCTATTCATCAGATCCATGAAGATAGCAGGGGCATTAGTAAGACCAAATGGCATCACTATAAATTCATCATGTCCATACCATGTACGGAAAGCCATCTTTGGTATATCCTCCCTTTTGACCATTAATTGATGATACCCTGAACGAATATCAATCTTGGAAAAGTATTGAGCTCCGCGTAGTTGGTCAAATAGGTTATCAATGCGTGGGAGAGGATATTTGTTCTTGATAGTGATCTTGTTAAGTTCTCGATAATGAATTCAGAGTCTCATTGATCCATATTTCTTCTTAATAAACAGAACAAGTGCTCCCCAAGATGACGCACTAGGGCGTATGAACCCTTTATCAACATTCTCTTGGAGTTTCTTCTTCAATTCCTGCAACAAAATTTGGGTCCATTCTATAAGGTGTCCATGAAATAGGCAAAGCACCCGGTACGAGTTCTATTGAAAACTCAACTTCCCAATTCGGTGGAAGACCCAGTAATTCCTCCGGAATGACATCATCAAACTCTCGTACAATTGGAATATTATTAATCGTGAGTTTCTAACCAACCATTTGAGATAAATAACCTTCATTTATTGGAATCAATACCCATAAAATGGAAGAAATTTCCACTGGAAGGTTATGATCATCCTTGCATCGATAGACGGTCATAGATTGATCTGGAATTTGAAATGTGACTTCCCTTATTTGGAAATTGATATGATTTCCATGTAGAGAAAGCCAATCCATGCCAAGAATCACATCAAATTCCACTATAGGAAGGATCAAAAGATTTGCAGGAAGCACTTTCCCTCAAACTTCGATCGGAGAAGAATTATAAACTTTTGATGCGACTGTTGTGCCATTAGGGTTTGTCACAGCTAACTCAACATCTAACTGTTGAGGTAATATAGTGATATCATTATAAAATTCTTCAGAAATAAAGGAGTGGGTGGATCCAGAATCAAATAAAACATTTTTTACTATAGAGTGGATGGTAAGTGTACCTTTCACCATATCGTTATCATACTCCACATCGCTGATAGAAATTGCATGTAACTTTCCTTTGTCTTTAGCCTTAAGAGTTTGTTGACGTCGACCAACATCATCAACCCTTGGATTTGGGAATTTATTGGCATAATGTCCCATCTCCTTGAACTTGAAACATTGAAGTGTTGTAGGGTCATTCTGTGTATCATTTCCTTTGTTTTCATCATTAGACATCTTCTTCCCATCATTGATGCATTCAAATGCCCGATGACCTTCCTTTCAACATTTGAAACATTTACTTGTCCCTTTAAGACAACTCCCTCCATGTTTCTTTCCACACTTTGAGCATAAGGGAATGCTCATCTTCTTTTCAGTGTGCTCTTTAGATTTCCCTTTGAATTCCATTTTCCTCTTCTTATCAAACCCATATGACTGATGGGATACTCCAATCTCCATATCAACTTTGAGAGCACATCGAACTATTTCCTCGTAGCTATTGAAATCCCTTATGGCTAACGCCCTTTGAAGACTTGGTTTTAAGCCACTAAAGAATCGATCGAACTTACTCTCAGGTTGGATAATAATACCAGAAGCGTACCTTGCAAGTCTTGTAAAATTTTCTTCATAGGTACCAAAAGATTCATTATCCTTTTTCTTCAGTTCAAGAAACTCTTACTCCATCTTTGTTCGGAGAATACGAGGGATGTACTTATTGAAAAATAAGTTCTTGAACTCGTCCCATTCCATGGACTCAATTTCATCCATTTGCCTCGTATTCTTAATAATATTCCACCATTTATCAGCATCACCTTCCAAACGATACACTACTAAGATGACTTTATCATGCTCAGAACATTGAAGAACTGAAAATATCTTTTCAGTATTACTAATCCATTGTTCAGCAACTAATGGATCAGTAGACCCGCTGAATGAAGGTTGACGCTGTCTCATGAAGGATTCAACAGAATGTTGCTCCTTCCTTTGCTCGTTTGGAAGTCCTACATGATTCATAGCTTGAGAAAGTTGTGTGAGCATGGCTATAAGATTTTGCATTCCAGATCCCATAACGTTTGATTGCTCAGGGGGGACAATCATTGCATTGCCCGTCGCATTCCACATTAACACGATTCCTTCGGGTTCCAGCCATTGACTAAAACCACGAAGAATAGTGCGAGCAACACTAATTATAATAGGAAAACCACATAATCAAGAATAAAATTTCACACTTAAGGTCTTATCCTAGGTTATTCATGGACATTTCTAAAACACTAAGATCGTGTTCTATGATTAAACTTATCCTTAGAGTTCTTACTAAGGATTTCACATCCTACTTTCCAAAGGTTGACTATACCTTTCCTTTGATACCAACTATAACGACCCATACTTTACATACATTGTTAATACATCAAAATTGAAGCATATTTATTACAACTTATAACAATACCACGAAAGGACTGTATAGGTATATTGTCTTTAGAAACCGAGAAACATAAACAACTGGTTCATAAAGCATCTACTTTGCCTCCCATTAATTTCATCATATCTAGAGTCCCTTTTTGGAATATTATACTTAATAACCATCTTCCTGATTTGGGAAACAAAACATACAAAAGGGTGAGCTCAAATGCTCAGTATGGGTAAACAAAAGAAATATCAATCACATCATATACATAAGCACATAACTTTTGGAAATATTAACCTGCAAAAGGGATCATAATTTCATAACATGGGATAAGTCATAGTAGTGAAATGTAGTCCCAATAATCATAACTTAAAAAATGAAACTTTGTGGCATACACACATAATCATAGAGAATCATTTCTTATTAGTCAAGACTCATTACCAAGACTATCTTAGTGGACAAACTCCATTTCTAAACTGTGTTACCCTCGTTTCAGTCCTGCTTCATTGAACCGGTATAACCTACCGTTCCAGCCATGTTTATCTCATGAGATATGAAATAATTACCCAATGCATTGGAGGGAGATATAGGTCCCACCCATCTCATAATGATTCCATTCTTATTTGTGCCACAAAATCATAAACCATACATCATAGCATAAACCATATAATAAAAATGGGAATCTTAAACATCGTGACATCATAAAACAATTCATCTATGATAAAGGAATTCATAAAAATATAATTCCATCACAACATAATAAAATAAATGTAATAATAGGGATATAAAAATAATCCTTTATTATCTTAGATGGAAAATAATTCTGATAAAACACTTGAACTTCATTCTTGAGGAAAATAACCTTTCTGCTTCAAAAACATTTTCCTTTCTTAACATGTCATACAATTTTAAACTGAAAGAAGTTGATTAAAAATAAACTTGAATACTTGTATAGGAAGCTTCTTTTAAATAATGTTTTAAAAATCCATTCATTCCGTATAAGTTAAAAAAACATTCTTCTTGTACTTTTGTCGAAAAAGTCAAAAAGTACCTCGTATGAAAAACAAAAAAAAAATTCCTTTCATATCTTTTACTAAAAACTCAATGAAGGGTAAAATTGGATATAAACTATTGTATAAAGATATAAATATTACATATTGAAGAAACATCGATTTGGATGATAAAATACACCCCAGTAAATACTAAAGTATAAACAATCTCGGATAAAAATGAGATTGTGATATTTCCCTTACCTTAGGTCTGATGTGCTTTGCACGTGTCCGAAACTCCTGTATAATGATTTAAATAATGTTATTGACATATTAAAGAATCTTAATTATTTTTATGATATCATATTTTGTCATATTTTTAGCTTCTTAGTAGGAATATTTCATTGCTACTTGTTATTCGGGTGTTTAGAACTTTTTGTTCTTATGCGTGTTTTATCGAATAAATTATTAATCTTATCTTTAGGTTACCTCATATCCATAATGGTATTAGTGTAATATATATAATATTAATTCATTCAATTCATTTCATTTATATAATCATTACTAAATGAAGATCATGTATAACAAGTCGCATTAATCGTGGAGACGGTATTCTGTACGTACGCACGAGTGATGATATCGTTCCTATGATCGTGGAATTGTATTGGAGTGTATGTATACTATTTCAGAATCACTATAACATTATAATAGTCATATATAGTCATTATTTACACCATTATACCCATCCATGTAAGGTGGCGGTGGAAAATAGATTACACCACGACGTGGAGATGGTATTCCGTACGTACGCACAGGCGATGATTTCTTTTTCCGTAGGATGGATTGATGGTGAAATAGGGTTCTTTCATACCTATAATAACATATCAGTATATGAGTGATACTTATGTTATTACTTCATAATGAAAAAACTAAATAAGAAGAAGTCGAAGAAGAAATAAAGATGAAAGAATTGGTAACAGACATTACCTCTTCTTTGAAGTGCTTTTTTGAGACCTTCTTTTAGGGAACTAAAATTGGTCTTTGAAGAAGACCAAGACTCTAGGATGTCTCTATGTAATTGTAGAGGAGAATTTGGAAGGGTTTGGCCGAGCATGAAGGCTCAATGTGGTGTGAGGAAGAGAGGGAGGAGGTGCCCTTTTATAAGGGAGGAGAGGGGCACATTTTGAATAACTAAAAATATTATTTTATTATAAAGTCATGTTCGTTTTTAAATAGCTCCAAATTGATTTATTTAGAGTATAAGGTGGGGATGGGTCTAAATCCTCTCATCCAATATAATTTAGACAAGTTTAAGTTCCTATTTTAACCTTATCATGTAGATTTAACATTAAGTTAAATAATTTTACTTTTACCGTGTCTTCTTGTGTTCTTATACTAAAAGGTTAATAAAATTACTATAATCTGGAAAACGAACCCCAAGTTGTTTATTATTAATATATAAAACATTATATAAGTCATTTGGCCGATCCATAGATTTTTAGGAATAAAATAACAATTACTAATATAATATTTATTTTAAAAACTATTTTATGTCAATTTTGACACTATTTAGTACATAATTTTTGTGAAAATCATAACAGAATGATTAGTTCTAAAAAAGTTAATTAAATCAATACTAACATGTTATATTAATCTAGAAAATTAGTTTAATTCATAAAAAGTGTAAATTACATTTAGTTTTGTGTTTATAACATCAATTATGTCAATATTTCATTAATAAGATAATTACTGCATCATCGTTGTGTCAAAAATAAATTAAATTATTTAATATCTAAAAATTACAAATAAAATATAATTATGTAGGAAATCATTTTAACTTTCTAATGAATATTTATAGTCGAATTTATCTTATGTATAACCCCATATTAAAAATTATTTACTTATTACAATTTCATTTTAACTATTTTAACCCTTCTTTAAATATATTAATAATAAATGTCCTAATCTAATCCAAGTGGGCCTAAATGGTCATATTTTATTCCTAAGTTTGTTTTTGGTAGAATTAAACTTATCCAATAGAATTAGTACATGTGTTAAGGTAATAATAAAATCATTTTTACCCTTAATTACCCTATTTACTTTTAACCGTGGTAAATAGAATTAAAAAGTTACTATCTACCAAAAATTATTTTCATCTCATTGAACCACATTTTACTTACTAACATCAACTGTGTCTCTATGATTTTTGAAATTCCACTCACAGAAGCGGTAAAATTTAGTTTTATGAAAAATTCAGTTTTTTAACTACCACATAGTTGTTTCACTATTCAACAAAAATTGAATGTTTTCATAAAAATACCAAAATTTAACCCTAGGATAATTTTGATATTACGAATCCAAAAATGAAGTCCATTTTGAAAAATAAAATTTATAAAATTTCAAAAAGTGGTTATTAATATTCATAACGGCTACTTTTAATAATATTTTTATAGTATATCGTTGTTTAGTGAAACTCGGTATTGCATACAACGCAAGCTATCGGCGAAGGTCGCGATTTCGTGTAAAGCAAGCCAAGCAAGTGTTGTGTAGAAAAATATTCCTTTTATGATTTATATAACATAAAAGTCTCGGTTGTTACAACGGGTGTGTTGATACTTCGTCATGACAGTAATCTAAAAAATATTAAATTCATTAATTAAAATATTTTCCCTACCATTCATATGATACAAGATCTTCATTCAATGGAGTTGATCTATTCAATTGATGAAAATACATACGATGATGCTAGGTACTGGGAGATGTAACACACTCACCTGAGGTGTGTCATAACCATTGATAACATGACGTGGTGGATTTCAAATTCATAAATGACTTCAATATATCACAAAACATATAATATTAGTAGTAATTCATGAATGATATATGATAATTCAATAACCAAACATAATTTAAACTCCAAAAAAGAGAATGGTTATAAGTATAAATTAACCCAGAAACACGAAGTTATTTTTTAAATATTACCATTTTGACATGGAATGTTATTCTATGTTTTGTAATTTATTTAATTTTAATTTTATTTAATTATTAGAATATAAAAAAAAATTAAAGAAGTAGTTTTTATGAGATAGATTATGTATATTCTCATGTGAAATGAAATTGGTCAGCCTATATGCTATATTAGGATTATAAATTTTCTTTTTTCCATAACATTTTATATGAATGTATCCAAACTATCATCGTTTCATGGGATTCAATCATAAGATTACATTTATTTTATAATTTTCAAATTCTACATAGATTTTCATTATTTTCAATATAAATATACAATTTAATTTTTTTCCTAATATTTATCATAACAACATTATTCTACATGTGAATATTACTCATTAGTCAAATATCTAGATTAAAAGTTGATTGTAGTGATTTGAATTTTTGGGTGATAATGATGAGGAATATTGTTGATGGAAAGGAGATAAATTGGAATTATCATTTGACAATGTTGATAAATTGATGAAGAAAACAAGCCCACAACTGGGGAAAGAACTAGAGGTAGTGGGGGGGGGGGGAATTCCACCGCTCCTATCTTAAAATGAATAACCCGAGTAGTAAAGGTTGCGATTCCTAAAAGGCAATTTTCAATTAATTTACTCTACGTATATTATGTGAATTTTCACAGTGTTTTCAGAAATTGGTTAATAATTGAAAGATAACACAATATCTTATTTCATTAAAAAGTGGAAGAGATAAAACCAATTCATATCACTAAATCATTAGAAGTAGAAGAAGAAAACCAAGCAGTACAATTTGTGAAATAATATAAATCCATTGTACCTTCCAACATCCAGTGAAGATCTGCACCAAGAAACACATTCAAATTAAGATTAGATTCTAGTGAAACCTATTTCGGGAATTGAAAATTTTAATAACTCCTTATATTCTAATCTAACTGATACTAAATTGACTGCAACTCATGTATATATTGAATTTTATGATTCATCCTACCCAAATGTTTCTATGGAGAAAAATGAAGAAAATGAAATCGCACCTATTAAGGAACATTTTCATATCCATTAATATTTAAAATATTTATTTTAGGAATAAAAGGAAGATATCCTATTGGATATTATTGAATAATAGGAGTTACACAATGTTGATAATAGACAAGACTTTTTTTGAAATTAGTTCTTAAAATTTAAATTATAAATCACTAATTGATTATTCTTTTCATGCATCACATTTAAAGGAACCAATGGATTGTGAAGAAGATGTTTTACCACTAGAAATGTATGAGGCCGTGGTTCCATTCTTCGTCATACTAATAAAATAATATTATTAGCCCATTATGAAGGGGGAGATCATGTATATTATATACATGGAAATATCCTCAATAAGAACAATAAAGTTATCAAATGTTATAAAAAGCAACATTTGGTGTTTAATGTCCAAGAAGATTCAACAATCACTAGATTATTAATAACAGCTGATATTGTTTTCTTGATACAATAATAATTTAGGACCATGTTGTGAAATCATGTAAAAACTAACTTCTTCATATAGTATAGTAATTTTATTTCCAAATGTGAGTTAACAATTTTTCCAACATGCAGCCCACTACCTCTTAAATTATATAGCATAAATAAAATTATAGTTGTATATAATTGAGTAAGTTTCATGTACAGGTCATGATGGAAGAAGAATTCCCCAAATAAAAATAAAGGAAGGAGTAATAAGCTTTATTAGAAAATGTATTTCAATTAATACTTTCATCTAAAAGCTACATAAATTATTTATATTCATGCATTTATGTTTTAATCAAAATTTCATTCCCACACATAGATATATTCATTGTTAGACTTATTTAGGAGACACGATCTTCACAGGTATCTAATGATTCCATGTTTCAAATTTCAATGTTAATATTACTGAATGATTAAAATGTGTAATTTGATGATATACACGAATTGTTTATATTATGATGATGACTAATGATTTAAGGGAGTTATTTGATTCTTTAAAATGAAATTTACCCACCATTTTTTTCGATGTGTATTTCAGAAATTTATATTAATTGATTTGATATTATTAATAAATAAATGAGATATTTTCTGTATCTTATTCCCATTCTCAAAAGGATTTCTTGACTATGAACATCCTATGTATTCTTGTGTGTATATCTTATAATTTATTCCTCTCGAAGCTATGACTGTGTAAAAAAACATTAATAATGATTGAGGAATCCTTTGGAAAAATAATATCCTTAAAATACTACCTTAATATAAATATTTTTTATCTCATTGATAGAATGAATGACCATTATATGGATTATTCATTTTTTTGCAATTTTTATCCATTACATCCATGGTCATGCTATTATCGTGATATTTGAACATGAAAGTGTGTGGGTAATGTGAATCATGTTGGAAGGGAATATTTAAATTATAAAGAAAAGTGTGTTGGAGAATAACCAGGGAATAAAATATTACTTTTTATTCATACATGATTATTCATTTTACAATCTGGAATTTAAAAAATGTAAAATATAAATAAGAACCCAAGAAATGATAAAAATGTGATATGATTTTGGTTATCAAAAAATAACTAATAAAAGACCTGTAATTTTTATCATACATGGTAAAGAGGTGTATGTGGGGATTATTGTCATTATTAATATCACAAAAATACAAACAATTAAATGGTTTTAGAGAAATGAAATGAAATATAAATGTTAAAAAACTCAAAAGGGTGCATAAATCATTCATTATGTTTTATTAGATAAAATCATTTGCATTGATTTTATGGTAAACTAGGGTCACTAATTTGATGTGGGTAATTTAATGACACTTTTTTTTTATATAATACATTATACTTAAGTTTAAACATCCTCTTTAATCATTAATTTTTAAAGCATGAAATCCTATTCACCATAATCCTCAAAGTAATTTGAAAATTTATTTCAAGTCCCCAAATTTTTATGTCCCTTATGACAATACATTGTAAGGACTGTTGTTCCTTTATAATAATATGTATAAATACCATGTATTTATTAAATGAAAATAAATATAAATATATTATATCATCAAGGATGAGAAAGTATATTTAGAAGTGAGATTGATCATGATTTGGAAGGTTTAATAATAATGAATTGAATAGAATTAATGAGAAAAAAGAGAAGTAACGTCATCTTAAAATTATATAAAGTAAAATATATCATTTTATTTTTTCTATGATAAATATCAAATTAATTTGATAGTTTATGTGTATTTTGGATTATTTGGAATAAAATTTATTTTTTTGGATTTTATTTCATTGAAATATGGATATAAGTAACATTGGTGCCCTTATATTAACAATATCGAACCATTATGCTTAAAAAATAGATTGATTTATGTGTTGTAAAATTTAGTGATATAAAATTTTCATAATTATTCATGTGATATTCTTTTTTTAATTGATAAAATTTCATCTATTTATGTTATTTGCATCATTTTTTGGATTTATGGTTCTTTATGGGATTAAAATAGAATATTTCATAATTCTATAATTATAACATATTTTAATCGATTTGGTTTTTAAATCATAACATCAAAATGTCAATTTAATTTATTGATTAATTATTTAGGATCACTATATCATGGTTATAAAACATTCCCTGATGGAATTTGCTAAAATTCAAACACCTATGGGCCTAATAAATTTTACAAGTTATCCATGCTAGGAGAGTGGACCCACATCTATAATTGAGTGATATATCGAGATAAATAACTCCAATTATATTTATTCCACCTCTTAATGTAATAGGAATCATATTAACATTTCATCATTAGATTAAATATATTTATTCTATAATTACGGATGTCATTGAATTTTCAATATTCAAAGAGGGTTATGGAAATATCACCCCAAAAAAATTATTAATCATTCATTATTTCCTAAAATTATCTATATGGGTCATATTATTGTGAAATTTAGAGAGGTGATAGGAAAATAAATTTCGAACAACCAATAATAACAACAATTATCATGATTTGATTATATGGTTTTCCAAATTGGATGAATCTTTTAGAAGAAAAATTCTGTAGAGGAAGAAACTACACTAATTTTTTATTCATTTATTTTTGTGTTTATTATTTTTAAATTAGTTTTATTATAAATTTAAATTTGTTTTTTAAATACTATATAATAAATGTATGTTTTTTATTTTGGTATATTCTTCCACCCATCCACCCACTTTTTATCACCATCTTTTACTCCTAATCTTCTTCTAATATATTTTATGTTTCCTATTTCATGTATTTGATTCTATTAAACATTTATGATCCCCAATTTTATAGTTATATTTCATTATATTATTTATATAGTTTATAATAAGACCGAAATGAACTCATACCCTCTAAAAAGAGGTGTTTACTCAAGCATTTTTCTGAAGGATTTTAATGGAAATTCATTTATTTCTGCATAGAAATTCATACATTTAATTATGTTTGTGATGATATAGTGTTATTTTCATAGGTTTCATGATAATCCATCATGAAACTAATCTTAAAATCTTATAATTTAATTAATTAAAACATTTTCCATCCCTTTAATGGGATACATTCTCATCATACGGTGGAGTTGATCCATTTAGTGGATAAAGGACATACAATGGAGCTAGGTCCTAAGGGATGTCACACACTCGATTGAGGTATTACATCAACCACAATTGTTGAAAGATGTGAAATTAAGATGGCTAAATGAATTCATGATTTCACACTACTAAAAAATTGAACATTAATTCATCAATGTATTCTCATAATTGAAATATCAACCTAAATTTAAACATCATTCAAGAGAATCGTTGAAACTATGAACCAATCCATAAAGGCCATGTTTTTTATTTACTATTATCATTATTTTATTGCATGTTAAAATATTTTTATTATTTTTGATAAATTTAATTCCATTTATTTTTAGAAAAAAAAAATTAAATAAAAAGGTTAGGAAAGATTGAATATGTTTTTAACAACTGAGAATGCTCTTCAAGGGAGATACCCATGATCAACCTCCATGTTTCATTAGGAGAATAAATTTTATTTTGAAAATTCTCTATGAATGGAATTTTTAAAACACTCTAAGATATATCATTGAAATGATACTGACAGTTCTTGGGTGTGTCACATGGCTAGCCCAAGTCCATGCATATCATGTCACCACCACTCTCTACGAAGGGGTCACTAGGTAAATTATTTATTCCTTAAACCAACTATTAGTTTTAATTATGTTAATTAAAAATATGTTTTGGTTTATTATATACCATATATATATATTGATTTTATATCCTTATCCATTGACTAACAAAATATCTACTCCATTCACCGAGGTCATTCAGGACCCTCAACAGCTTTTTTAATTCCATCAAGGGACCCATGTTTTATTAAGTGTCATAATGAATTCTAATGTATCCCCCTTCCAAAAGATATGAGGAAATTGATTCCACATACATATAATAAAATCATAATAGAAATGTGAAGATTAATAAGGAGAACATTCATTTTTAATATCATGAACCAACATCGGTCGCCCCTAAACTGGTCTCCCGAGCCAATCCAAATAAATGCCATACTGGCATTTCAAATGCACTCTGGATGGTTACAAGTGCCAAGAAAACCAATAGAATAAAAAAGTGAATTATTTGTTGATTTAATAAAACATAAACCATACAGATGAAATTTTCATATGTAGTACTAAATATAATAAAACTGATCTTCTTATCATTTAAATAGGAAATGGAACATAAAATTTAACTACACTGCAAGAATAACCAAAATGAAAACCACAAATTCTATTTGACAATGCGGTTAAATATACAGCTTTACTATCAACTATCGTCCACGGCTATTGGACCAATGATAAAACCAACACAAGGTCTATAAAAATAAAAAATCATTTTTCAGGAGTTTAAAACTCAGTACGCTGGCCCGATAATATATTTCTAATAATCTTACTTTTAAATTTATGGAACATAAATTTCATTTTTTATCTACAATATGTAAAAGTAATATATAATATACATTTTACATTAGAAAATTTTTATCCCAGTTTCCCCTATTAATTTCCAAATCCAAAATAATACCATTAAAGAGCAGTTTGCATTTTAAAGGGGAAAGTGTGTCTATATTTTCAATAGTCACAAAATATAATAATTTTTTTTTCATTTAAAGTAATTTTTCAAGCCATATGAAAATGAACACATAAAATTCCCATAAAAACACTACACAAAAAGGTACCACAATAATTCCATAATAGGGGAATTAAAAATAATCATACAAGTTTTTCAACAACACTACATGTGACTAATGTTATCAAACATATGTGAAACCAGAAGATCGAGAATAATATAACAGATATTAATACATTTTACCCCATCCCTGTTAGTATTCCACCCATAGCCAAATAAAATGTCTCAATAATCTCGGCCACCCTAGCTTAGGACAGAACGAGGGAAAATCCCAGAGCAATAATCCCAAATACATATCAACCTACTATAGTCCATTGGTCAGTACACCAACTACCAGTGTGATAATAACTTTTAAAAAATTAAATCATTATGATTGGTTCCCATGACTGATGAATAATGATAATGAGATACCTGATGCTAGATTAGATTCCAGTAATTATATATCTATATAGTAAATAAACATCAACTGGGATCACCTCGAGTTATCATAAGAATCATCTCACATGGCATAAAATGAATTGAATGCATGGAGTCTATGTAGAGGACCTTGAATAATCAGTAATGAGGATTCCATGTCCTTAATATAAGACCCATTAATGATAAAAAGTCATCAGTTTCATTCAACAGAGTTATTGATAAGAAAACATTCTAACCATTTTCAGAAGCTTCCAAACAAGCCTTTAATGTTTTTACAAAAACCATCATATAACAACATAGAAAATAAAATTATTATAAATCTGTGTGGACCAACCATTTTATTCATAAAAACATTTAACAAATCTCCATAAATCATTAATATAAAATATTCAAGGATCTGACCATTTTTATAAAAATGTCGAACGGTCCATTTATCGATGACACGTGCCAAACACCTTAAAATCCAATGCCCATTTCCTGATAGAAACCAAAAACACATGAGAAACATCATAAGTAACAAATAATTTCTTTTTACACTAAAAAGCCATTATTAATTAAAAAATTTATATTACATTAAGGAAGAAAAATATAGCTGTGCAGTTTTTCACATAAGAGGCATGTACTATTTAACAAAACAAGTCATATTCAACACTAAAAAGGTGTAAAACAAAAACATCATTCCATGATTATATTTAAATTTCTAAAAAAAATTAAATATCAAATTCTACATGGATAATATAACAGATCATTCTATTAATTATTTGGTGTGCACATATTTAACCAAAAAACAATATTTATCACAAAATGAGGCGTAAAAAACTAATTCCCATTTCAAGAAAGTTATACAATTATTATATAATAATATTAAATAAGTATATATTTAAAAAATATAATGAAAGAAATGAATCTTAAAATAAAATTTTATATGTGTTGGGAAACCTAACTCAAAACAAATATTTGATGACAAAAAAAACTAGATTTTCTCCCCGTGGGTTCTAATACCCTAAAACCTTAATGAACAGAAAAACCTAAAAATTTTAATGGAATAAATTAATAAATTAGAGTATGTATAATGGTATACCATAGGGGTGAAACACACCAGAAAGGGTGAAGCCTTGCTGGAAGAGGATCTTCGGGGATATACATTCCAAGATGGAGTGGGGTGGGGATTTTCACATCTAATAGGAGGGTTCATGACCAAATGAGGGAATTATATAGCTATGGAAACTAGTAAAATTGGTGTCACACTACTATCTGTGGTGTCAGTCAGGATGGGGTTTCGCTGCTGGGATTTGTGTTGGGAAGCAGTGGGAGACCTGAAAGAGTTGGTGCTGGTGAACAGGGGTCATTGCAGCAGGGTTTGTAGGGGCGACAAGGCCACACACCAAGAGGTATGGGGTTGGTTTTCGTGGTGATAGAAAATTATGAGATATGTTGGAGAAAAAATAAAATGGTGAATAATTTAATCCAATATTAATATCAAAAATAAATTTATTAATATTAACTAAACTAAAAATAATTATAAAATAATGAATGAAATGAAAGTAAATATAATAATAAAGTTCATTTATTTTTAATAATATTGATGAATTTTTTTTTAAATTCTAATTATCATAATAAATTTAAAAAATTTAATAATTATTATTTTATTTATTTGAATGTAATTGCATGGTCTTCAGATGGCTTACTCGACAATTCACAAACCAGGTAGTGGCATTTGTCTCTAGAAGCAATCACAAATGTACCTGCATTGACCGCACGGTCTCTACTGACCGTGTGATGCCCATGCACTTGCTTATAATGGAATAAAACTATAAATAATAATTATAATAAAAATATATTAATGATATAAATATATAATAATTTTTATTTAATCATTAATAATAATAATATTAACAAAAACATTACTAGTAAAAATGATTATAATAATTTTAATAATATTGAAAATAATTGTGTTTATAATTAAATTAATAATAACATAATTATAAAAAATTATATTTATTTTCATAATAATCATATTCTCCTTAATAATTCTATCAATACTTTTAATTTTATTTAATTCTAAATTTATTTGTTGAATATAGGCTGGTTATATGGTGTGTAGTGAAAAGTCACATGGTTTCCAAATCGTGCTCTACATGTGTGCCATATGTCGTCAAACCCAAAACAATAATTTTTCAATAAGTACACAAAAGTTTAAACCTAAAAACAACCCACACCAAGAAAAAACTATCAAAATTCCCGAAATTAATAAAATAAAAAAATTAAAATGGTCCTCGGGTATAAATTCTTCCCACCATCATGCATTCCACATTTTGAAAGCCACACCACATTACAACTGATTTCTCAATACATATGGATTCTTCATCAACATGATCCATCCCCTCAATCCAATGATATTTCATCAAACACCAAAAGAACAAAACCCCATTGCCAGAAATAGATCACTAGGCGAGTGGAGTCCTGAACAGTCTCACCACAATTAAAATTCAACTATCATATGTTAATTTCTTATGAGAAAACTCAATGAGACCCACGATGTGTCTACCCACCTTTTATAACAAAATAAAAACAACCAAACCAGAATTTAACATGTTCCCAAAACCCGGAACTTCCCACATAGGCATATAAAACAAGGCCAATAGGAGATAAATCAAAACATTTAAACTTCCCACTATAAAATGTAGTGTATACGAAATTATCCAAAATATCTCTTATAGACTAAAAACCCCCACAAAAGTGGGAGGGGACTAACGGGACATAATGTTTGAAATAGTGAAAACCCAACCAAAAACCACACACTACATTGTAAATATGGATTGATAAAATCTATGACCACAATAGATTCACAAGTGCATCCCACACATAAATATTGAATAGGAAATAAAATAAAAGATAGAACATTATAAAAAAAATCAAGGTATATGAACACCATTCTCTTGCAGCTAGAGGGAATTTTTGGCACAATGATACCATAATAGAAACACTATAACAACCTCACTACAATGGTGGAGGCACTAACATTGTTACTAAATACACCTCTAAGGCTTTTACTATATACTCGCTTCACTATGAGGAATTTGGCTAGATTCCTAATGTACAATTCTTCTAATTCCTCGTAGATTGGCGATGATACTCCATAATTGGTACATGCACCACATGTTTAGATAAAAAATAAATGACCGAAATTCTTTAAATGCAACCACCCAATCATTAACAAAGGAAATTCATAAGAATAATAGAACCAGAAATTATATTTAATCCTAAACATCATTGGTAAAAACACTAGGAATAATGGTCACGTACAATTCATGTAAACATAATAACATTGAAACAAATTTCTAAAAACACATAACTTCTACGAATTATCTCGGTGACCCATTCATGAAACACCCTTATAAAATCGCTATTAATGACCCAAGCGTGCAAAACCTTGGTAGGGAATCAATGAATTCCAACATAATGGATTTTTCGACATTTTATAGCACACTAATATCACATAGGGATCGATCACCCTGATGTGGTTGACGAATGATAATGGGGAATTTTGATTTTATAATCCTCTCATTCAATTTTCAATCGCTTACTCACCCCCCAGCAGAATCTCCTCCACTACTCATACAGACTGAAGGTGGGAGGACTACCTCATGCACTCCCACCATCATTACATTAATGTGAAGATATTTCCTCACCTCAGCGATAAGGAATATTTGATTGGGAATTGAATCCTTGGACTATTTGTTGGGATAAAGCCCAATCTCAAAATGTTGATCTATCATGGAATTATTAGCATCATAACCTTGATCATAAAGTACTAGGTCTTCAATGTGATATAAATAAATCAAGACTAATCTATCAAAATTATAAAAACATTGCATATCTATCTAAATTTTCTTTATTTTTCTAGTTAAACCCAAAATAATTAATAAACCGATAAACTACACCAATGTATTCTCTTCAAAGAGATATTTCTAAGACACTAAATTCTTCAGTATCCTTGATGAGCATTCAAGAATTAAAGTTTCAAATAGAACCATCAAAGACTCAGTTTTCTCAATGAGGCTGAAGTTTATTTTTATCATTTGGATCATTTGTAATATTATAGTTGTGTCTTCATGAACATAAAAGATAGGTTGATCTTGAATCTAGAAATCAATCATACAATCACTAGTTTGATAATCCAAACTACAATCTGCCATTAATGCTTAATGGGGACATTCACATGAAAAGAAAAATTCATGAACCAAATCAAGGACAACTCAACACTAAAAATCATCAAGAACAATCACTTCATTGGTGACAATCATTGAACATAAGAAAAAATATATTATATGGTCAAAACATTCCTTTTTAAAACATAATTAATTTAAATAAATCTTGGTGGGTTGAACACTTCAACTGGTATTCCCTACAGTCTCACTCAAATGCATGTTTTTGTGCCCCTCTGACAATTCATGTATATACCTATCAGAATGACATGGCTAAAAAAAACTTCATCTTCTATGACATCCATTTTTAATTTTCCTATATTATCTACTAAAAAAAGAAATAATTATATACCCATCATGATCAAAACCCATTTCTACTATCACAAATACCATTTTTTAAAAATACCAACCATTCTGAACCAATTTATCTAATTCAAACTATTGTTAAAAAGCCACACCTTTAAAGGTAACTCATTATTTGAAGTGATATTTTAGTCTAAATCGTGAATATTAATTAACCAATATTTTAAAATCCAACCATTACATTAAAAACCATTTTCACAACAATCTCTAGAACTCATAGGAGACCCAAAAACTCAAAAAGCGAACATGTGTTGATTAGTTACTTGACCATAATGTTGGAAGCTATATTCCAAACACAAAACTAATATTGATATCATTTTAGGACTATTCCCCTAGATCCATAATGTTTCCTAGGCCCTGTGAGCTCATGAGGAATGTTATTCCAACTTTCCATGACACAGAACAACAAAGAAACATTACAAAAAAACCAATAATACTAATAAAACTAGACTTGTAAACGAATCCTAAGGATCAGAATGTGAAAGTGTTCATGACAATATTCCTCTACCTACCACGTGTGTTATGAAAATCATACTACATATACCTTAATATCACGACATAGAAATGTGTGATCAAAAAATAAATTTCCTCTAAGAGTTGAGCTACTCAAATACTATTTTTTCACTTACAATCCTGGGTCGACCTTGATCCAGTCTCTCTAGCCAATCCACATAAAGGACTAAGAGGCATTCCCAATCCTCTTGGTTTGGTGATACGTTCTAAGGACATTAGTAGAATAGAAAAAGGGGACAATCTAAACCAATAATAAAATAAAAACTATACAACATCAATAATCACATGAAATTGGAAATATAATGAAATAGATCTCAATATCATTTAAATAGGAATCTGAAAATAAAACATAGCTACACATATAGAATAAATAAACTGAACAAAAATTAACAACAGATGGAATCCTGGGTCACCCTACAACTAAATGATCAATTGTCACCGAAGGCGATGAAATCCAATCTAAATCCTATGCAAGGAAGAAACACTGAAAATTACTATAGGTGTGAGTATAGTACATTTTAGGTTATCCAGATAATATACTCAAAATTTAGTTCATTTTAATTTATTGAAACATCAATTTTTTGTTTGAAACAAAATATATGAAATTAAACTTCTCAACAAATTATAGTTGGAAAAATATATAACTTATTTCACCTTTTTGTTTCAAAAATAAAAATCTTACCATTTGGGAGATGTTAGCATTTTCAAGAAGAAAGTGTGTCTATATTATCAATTTCACAAAATATGAAGAAAAACATTTCCCTGAAAATATTATACAAAATCCTTCTTTAAATCAATACATCACATTCGAATAATAACCCCACACAAGAAGTTGCCATTCTTATCACAGAAAAGTGGAAACAAAAATGTTCGTACTTATATCTCAACATCACAACAAGTGATTAAAGATAACAGACACATGTAAAGCATGGAGATCAAAAATAACATAGAATATATTAATGCATGTGACACCATACCTAATACCATGGCACATGTGTGAAATGGAAAACACTCAAAATGTTCATCCACCCAATATTTGGATGGAATTATAGAAATCCAATAGCAATAAAACCAAAAACATATCCACCTACTATAGTTCACCGGTCAGTACTCCCACTACCAATGCCTCAACGTTCTTAGAAAATTCTCTCACTGGGTGAGGTTCCCATGTATCAAGTACAATTTGGTTGAGACAAATGATGCCAAATGTGCATCCAATCACATGTAAATATATAGTAAATAAACAATAACAATTTTCAATCCATGAAATTCTATGAATCAAATAATATAAAATAGAACAAATTGAATGTATGGATACCATGTTGAGGACATAATGTTATGTGTCATGTGTATTCCATAGTGAGTATGTCCCACCAATTATACATAAATAGTAATGATAGTCATTCCATAAAGGACTTCATAATTAATCATTTTCACAATTTTCACAAGCATCAAATTGAGACATTAATCTTTTTACAAAACTAGAATTTATCCACACACACAATCCCCAATTCTTAAATGGGTGTAAAGACCAAATTTTTACATCAATAAATTTATGTAATATCATTAATAATATTAAATTTCTCATTCAATGCTGAAAATATTTTCATAAAAATGCCAAATGGACTTTTTACCAATGAGATATGACAAAATGCCTTTAAAATACCCATTTTTATATGAATAAAAAATACTTGATAACCCATATAAAAAACCCAAAATATTTTTTCACACACTAGAAAAAATATATAAATTCAACCATATTATTTTATATTAAATTTATCACATAAAATCCATCATGGTAGTTATTCACATAATATGCTTGCACTATTTTTAAAAAATTCATAATTTACACTCAAAAAGGTGGAAAACAAAAATTTCATTCAATGAATTCATTAAAATTGATAAATATTTTTTAAAATATAAAAAAATAGGTGAAAATATATCTTCGAATTAATATTAAACACATGGTGTGCTATTTATCACAAAACTGATCGTGATTAGATAATTCACATTTCAAACTATTCAACCAAGGATTATATAATAATAATCATAATGAATATATGGTTTCAATACTAGGAAACCATGGATGTTAAATTAATTTGGTATGTACATGCGGAAACCTATCTCAACACAAACATGTGGAGGAAAAAGAAACCCAAATTTTCCCCATTCAGGTTCTAAAACACTATATCATCTAAGATAACCCATCAATGAAAAATCATATAAAAAAAGATAATACCAGAGTAAAATTGATGAAATATAATTTTATATCGATGGGTGGGTGATGGAAAGGTTATGAATCACTGGTAGAGGGTCATTGGGAATATGTGCATCAAGCATGAGGGGGTTAGATATTTGTACACTCTAAAGGAAGTGGTCACGATCATAGGAGGTCTAACCAAGGATTTTTGCATCAGGAATATGGGGGATGTGATGATAGGTGGGGCATTGTGCATGGGGGTCACACAACTACTGGTGCACTGGGCAAGAGGGGTACACCGAATGGATAGGGTAGTCGTGTGCAGGGGTCACTGAATTAGGGTTTACAAGAGGGGGTTTCACCGCTCTCTAAGTGAGAAAGAGGGTTTGTTTGTGGGAGAGAAAATGTGAAGGTAGGAGGATAAAAAAATAAAAAACCTAAAATATTAACCTAACTTAAATATAATAATATTTCGTAAAATAACAATGATACTAATATTTATAAAAACATAATTTTAAAACCAAAAAAACATTCTATTCATTATAAAAATAATTATTTTAGTAATAATTTTTAATAATTATATTTATAAAATAAATTTAATAATAGTAATAATAATTATTTTATTTATTTTAATTCAATTGCACAGTCTGTGCATAGCTTAGGTGAGAGTGTGTGAACTGTGTTGTAGCTTCTATCTCTAAAAGATATCACACAAGTACCTGGGTTGAGCGCATCGACTCTATTGACTGTGTGGTTTCAGTGTATTAGCCTAGAAGTGACAAATACTACCAACATTAATAATAATAATACCATAATGATAAAAATTACTCATATTATTATTTTTTAATTTTTATTTATAATAATATTAATAACAATTTTAATAATACTAATGATAATTAAATTTTCAGTATCATTTACAATAAAAGTAACACTAATAATATATAATAATAACATAATGATTAAAAATAATAAATAAAATTATAATAATAATAATATTTTCTTTAATATTTTAATCAATAATTTTAATTATTCTTATTATTGTTTTATTTTTTGATTACGGGAAAGAGGCTTTGTGTACTGGGAAAATAGGCACAGTTTCCTAACTTTTCTCTACCTGTGTACGATTTTATTTCAGTCCAAAAACACACATAATTCAAAAAAAACATAAAATTAATAAATTTGTGATAAAGATGATCCCCTTCAAAACAATCCAATGCGTAGAAAATAATAAAATAAAATAAATACATGGTTCATTGTGTGAACATTAAATTTTAATAATTAAATGCAAATAGATGAAATATATTAATAAATCATATCTAATATATCCTTATCTATAATGGTGACCACCAATTTTCATGACAACTATATCAAGCTAAAAAAATAATTAATTATAATCAATTATAATTAGTTTTAGCATTTTATCGAAAAATGAAAAATTCAAAAAGATAAACTAAATGTCAAATTAGTGATACATCCTTGCGAATCAGAATCCCAAAAGTATGTCTCATATCCCCAATACTAGACCATTAAAACCCCAAAACATACAGTAAAAAATAAATATTCATTTAACCCATAAGAAAATTCATCAACACATTATAGTCAATAAGAAGTGTTGATTCATTGAAATATTAAACCATCTAGAGTATTCATTTTCCTAGAAAGAGTGCATAAAACAACACAATTGGATGATTCCACCATTCCTCATAGAATGAAAAGAAAATCCATAATCATGGGATAACTAAATTACAGAAATATGGAGGTGAGGATAATTGAAACTAATATAAAAGAAAACACTACCTTGACTACATATTGTAACCCCTATCACACACCAATTTAATGATAATTGAAGGGGGGAGAAAGGGGGAAGTGAGGAACCCTTATATAATGGACAGAAAATAGAGAATTGGGATTTATGATTAAAAAACCATGGATTGGGAGAATAAAATGTCATGTTTTTTATATGAATCATGGTTTTGTAAAATATATTTAAAAACCATGTGCCACCATTCTGGTCGATATATATCCAAACTAATAAAATCACTTGGTTTGGTCACAGAGTCAATAAACCATTTGAAAGCCCCTGAAGAACATATTCAATCCCATCTATAACTCTAGAATAACATTCTGTAAAAGTGAAAATATATTTTATGAAACAAAATATTATTATTAGAAGTAAAACTATGCCTCACTATTTCCCTTGTAATTTTTATTGTTTATGCATAAATTTTCATTATTCCTTCTTGAATATCGTGGTAGATTGAAATTAAATTAAAATGGACTAATATTATGTATGAAACACACATTTTCTTAATTAGTAGACATAATATAATCCCTAGGAAAAATATCTAAAAAATGAAACATTACTAGTAATAATATGAAAATCCTAGGATTCAGAGCTTTCATTTGATCCACATATGACATCTATACTTATTAATTTAAGACATTACAACACTCTAAATTCTTTTCCTAATATGTAATCAAAATTCAGTTGATCTAAAAAAATTTCAAAATAAAAATTCCATCATGAATTTTTTTAACCATATGAAAATGGGTTACTAAAAAAATAAAAATCATTGATATATTTACCCTATAAATGAATGTAAATATTAAAAAAATACTCTTCCAAATAATAATATTTTCACATGTTATGTGAATTTATTATAAAATTAACATTTCTTGTTATTATATATTTTACATTATAAGTGAAAAAAATATCTTAAATTCAGATACCCTAAATAAGGAAAAATACTAAATTTTAATTTTGGTCAATAAAGTTAATTACAATTGATGATAATTAATTTCCAGGGTAAAAGAAAAAAAATGGTAAATTAGATTAATTATTTGTAAATAAATCAAAAATTATAGAAATATGTTTCTAAATAAATGGATTAGGTTTGGATAGTCCAAACTATACATATGTTTTGGTATCCTGAAATCATTTTATTGTTACTTTACATTTCATAAAATCTAAAGGGTATATCCAATTTTTTTATGCACTTTAGTTATTAAAGGGGTCCACTCCCCCACTTCTTGTTATACGTTTCAATAATTATTTTTCCGAAAATATTATCATTTTATTATTTTTAGTACCCAATCCCACTTATTAATTATATGGTAGTAAATATTTTTCATAAAGATTTTATTTTGATGTATATTTATATCAGAAAACATAAGCCCTCATAACAAGTATTAACTCCCTCATAGTCATTTATTCATTAGACTACCCATCAAAACCATTAATAACCACCATAATATAATGAATATAATATTATTATTATAATAATACCTTGTTATGTAAATTTATTGACAATTATTTTTTCACATCCATCATCAATGATAATCAACTAAACATCAATATTGCGTACTTGAAAATTATTCTCTCCATGAATAGATTTATTCCATTTTTCATATCTGATAATAACTGATTGTTATAAGGATGTAGTAGGTGACAAAATATATTATATAATATATTTTTATGAAGTTAAATTTAACTATTAATATCTAATTTTTATCCATATTCATCAATAAAAATTAAATACACCGTAATGTGTATGTGTGGACTACCCCCTCAAAGAACAACATTTATTATTTTTCTTATCCAAAGAAATTTTATATTCAGAAATGTTTAAAAAATTAATTAATATCATATCAATAAAAAATATAAATCATTACCTATTGTCCTCTTATTATATGATAAATATAAAAATTCCATATATGTGTACATAAAGACTGCCCCCTCTATGAAAATAATGTATTGTTTTCTTTTATCCATTTATCATTAGTCGAAATAAAATCAACGGTAATTAAAAACATAAAAAACTAATTCATTATAAATCAATTATAATGATATTATATAATTCAAAATATAGTCACACCTATCCATTAAAGATACCATGTTCATGATTTGTCAGTTTAACCACATACGTGAACAACTGTATAAATTTCTATCATTTACTTTCTTTAATAAGCCTTTGATACATTTGAGAACACGGTTATAATATGTTTTTACTTATCAATTTTATCAACTGAGTTAATGAATTTAGTATTAAAATCTCTTTATTGATTTATGTTTTATTATACAAAATTTAAAATTTATAATAATATTTATGTTATTTAATCTGGAAATTATTTCCATAGATAATATTTTAATATGAATCTTAACAAAATGGTTATTATTCTTGTGATGTTTTTTGGGTTCAAATATATACGTCTAGATGGATTTTAAGACCCATGTTTTTTATATAATGTATACTCTTCATAATTTAGATGTCTTAACATGAATTAGATTTAATTCATTGTGGTTTGAATTCAATTTTTAGACACATATTATTATTTGAAATGTTACTAAAATTATTATGGTTACATCCTAACATGTTTTAAAATAAAAATCTTTTTTGAATGATATTCAATTTCATGAATTTTATAAAACATTAAAACGTATATACATTTTCGTTGGCTATTCAAAAAGAATTTCACATCCCTCTAAATTTTTGTTTGCCATTAAATATTATTTTAATATGAAGGTCTCCTATATATTTAAAAAGCCAAGAATCTTTTTCTTATTAAAAAAACATGGTTTTTCCATATTTGTAAAAATTGGAATATAATGAAATAATCAATATATGTCTCTCAATAATTAATTAATTCCATCTTATCTTCAATTAAATTGTTTAAATTATTTTAATGCATTTTATATTTTTTTGTATTAGTTTATTTAATAAATGTTTAAGAAGAATTTATTTTAAATATTTTCATGTTAAATACATCATTTCATCATATTTACCATTTTTATTAAATATCCCTTAAAATATTTTTTTGATTTATATAAGAAAATCACAGTTTCATTTATTTACTAATAATTTTTTCTAAATAAATGATTTAAAAAATGTTACACATGATTATTAATTTTTTATAGATATCCCATAATTCCCATAAAATTGGTGTTCCATTAATTCAACATCCTATGGAAAACCTTATTCTTCATTGATGATGTTCTATAAATGTTACCATCTACATTATTTCTCTAAATGTCTTATTTATTTTTATATTATATCATAGTAATGATCATTATTGCTTTTCTCTTGACTGAAGATACATTACTTGTATATATGTATTTTTATTCAAGTGAAATTATCTTTTGAATATACTATTTCCAATTTTAATGGATTATGGGTATTCACCAACAAGTCATATATAAATTTATTGTCAAATAAATTAATTAACATTATACATATTAAATATATAGTATAGAAACCATATGAATTATTATTTCAGTTCATTTTTATTGACCTATAATTTTAAAGAATAGATTTTTATATCTATTTATATTAAATGGATTTGTAATTTTATAATTATTAATGGAATTTTGAATTATTAATTATGTGAATTTAATTGGATTATGTTTCGTTCAACATATTATTCTTATTAATTGGCTATATTTTGATTCGATAGACTGTGATAAATTATTAGTATTTTCAAACTCATGTGATTCATTCCTTGTGTTATTCCATTCCATAATCCATTACACCAATTTTATTATATATGATTAATTGGTAATTTATTTCTTGTGTGTATTTATTTCAAAGTTATTGTTATCCCAATATCAAGTATTAACATTGATTGTTATCACATAATATTTCACATACGTAGTTTTTAAACTCACTCATTCATATTTATCCATTTTCTTTAAGATTTCAATAGAATTATAATGTATTATTTTTTTAAAATATCATATTTATTTTATAATTTATTTAATATGTTGAAATCTCATTTATACTAGTTAATTTCTTATATAGTTGAAAATTATTGATTTGATACAAAAAACATGGGTTCTAGTTGATATATATTTTTAATAACTCAATAAAACTCAAATCAATAAAATAACATAGAATGTAAATGTTATAGTATGTGAAAATATATTTTTATTAATTATATGAATCAAATATATTGGAATATTTTTTGATTTTATATTCACACTCCAGAGAGTGGGACCAGGGGGACACAAACTAAACAGATCATATATCATAATAAATATTTTCATCAATTTTGTAAATACCCGTAAATTTCAAGGAAATTTTTTTTACTTAATTTTACATTGGAATTTTACAAGAACCCAGTTTCTGATGGCACCGGATTCCAAGGCCCGGTGTGCCCGGAATCATTTTCCAAAGTTTGGCTTGGGTACGTTCAGTGAACGGACGAGCGAGTTTTTCTAACTTTTGAACTGGTGCCCAGAATCGAATTCCGAGGGCACCGATGGAAACGCAGCGCCGGTATTTTCTTAGAAACGCCTCTTCCGGAGTTGTGTATTCTCGGTTGTGGTTTTTAATTTTTGTGTTTTAAGTTAAGAAATAAAATAAATGTTGTGCGATAATTTTATTTTTATATTTCACTTAAAGTCGCTTAAATACCACTTCAATCTATTTAAGATGAGTTGATGCAGATAGGGTGCTATCCAAAAATATCCTACCCTCTTTGTAGGATATTTTTGAGGTGGGGCCCGCACGAGCCCCCACCGTTTCTTTTCCTCTAAGTAACGCACCCGCGAAAACCCGTCATTATGAAAGTCAACTGATGCATTTTCTTAAATTCTCAACGCACCATTTAATTGGGTGGTTTTATTCATTGAATTAATTCTATGAATTAATGGGTCTTTACTTACCTCGTTTTTTGTTTGTTGGCATGTTAATAAAATAAGACCAATGCTCATTCTCCTTAAGTCATGTTCGTTAAGAGGATTTGACAGAAACCAAGAATTCTTCATCCTCCTTCGTGAAGAACGCAAAGAAAGCGAAGAACGCTGGCCTCCGACGAAGAACGCCGAACCCACGGAAATCGACGACGCGATGCCGTGAGCTGTGACGCCAACTTTTCCTCTCCCGCGACGTTTTTCGGCGACGTTCCTTAATCCACAACAAAGTCTTCGATAATCCGTTGAGGTGAGAGATTGCGGTTCATTGAATTTCTTTGTGGTTTAAAAAAACAATATGGATTTAATTATTATTAATTAAACCTATATGTTATTGAACCTCAGAGTTCGTCGACGTGCACCGTATTCCGCAACGATGCGACGCCCTTCCGCGACGACGCGATGCCTTCCGCGACGTGACGATCACATCCTTCTGCGGCGATCAATTCCGCGAAGAACGCGTGTGCGACACTTAACGAGGTAGGGGTTTTTATTTGAGAACAATCCTTATTTATCGTGATTGTTTCTATTAAGATAAAAGAACCTGAATCATAAGAACAATTTTAATTTATTAAAATTGTTTTGGTTATGTTTTCTATGTTTCGATTAATCCTCTCAACGGTTATCGCCTAACGCGGAGGGTGCGGGCCAAACGAACACGGCCCGACAACCCTCTCCCGTTCTTCGTTGTTGTGCGGATTTGGCGGGCAACAAAAAAACGTGACGCAAGGGAGATTCGATGTTTCTGCAGTGAAGAACGAGACCCAGGAGGAGTAGCGGTGTAGACGGGAAGGAAAACGGACCACCGGAGCAAATCCGGTGGACCGTGGAAACCTCCGGCGGCGGTGCCCCAGTGCGCCGCCAGACATGGCCACCGTGGCTGATGCCGCGACGGCGACAGCCAGTGGACCCGCAACCTCACATGTCTGTCTCTTACGCATGAGACGCAACTTTTTCCACGTCCGTTGTCTCTAGCGCGGCCCCACACGGGGCCGCAGCACCACCATCCCGCGGGGGCTGCGCCCCGCGGCTGCATCGCTCGGCCGCTTGGTCGAGCCGAGCGGGGTTGGCCGGCCGGGCCAGGCCGTGCCCTGGCCGGACCAGACCTGGTCTAGCCGGGTCGGACTGGGTCGGGCCAACCCGGTTCGGCAGACCCAGGGTTGGCCGTGACGGGTCGGCCCGGGCCCAGACCCCCCGTCTTCAGACTGTTTTCGGTCTTTTGCCCGTAACGTCAGCTACGGGCCTCCGAACGATGCGCCATCAGCGACAATGTGATCCTTGAATCAAGATGGTCATTTCAATATACTGCACTCAAGGTTTTGGAATAATTTTTGTCCGGCCGGGTTGGTTCGTACACAAAACTAACCCGGCCCACAGAGCGGAAACACTCATATCATGAGCTTCGGACATCTGATTGACGTGCTACCAACTTTGTTGTTTTCATCTAAGTGAGACAGATCTTTTGGAATACTCTGACCGAGGTTTGGATTTAGGTGGAGTATGGTCTGGTTGGTTTTTCATTAGAAACCAACCGGGCCCCTGGGACGGAAAAGCCAATAACTCTCAGACCGGGCGTCCGATTGACGCGCCGTCTGAGACGTTGAGTTCTTGTTGGTGATACGTAACATTTGGATACATCAACTCTGGACTATGCTTCATTTTATGTATCATCCTCTCTGCTTGTGGAGCAGACCCTCCCGAATGTGCTTGCGGTGTGCGGGAACTCTAGAGCTGGCTGCAACTGCTGCTGTGACGACGACGACTGTACAGAGATCCTCAGTGGATTCGACTGTGACGATGATGAAAAACAGTACGGGAATCCTCCGTGTTTTCAGCAGTAACTGCTGCGGTACATCTTGGGATACATCAGCTCCGGACTACATTTCAGTTGATGCATCGACCTCTTAGCTCGTGGAGTGGACCCTCCCAGAACGAGCATGTTGTGTGCGGAAAACCCTAGAACCGGTTGGGACTCGACGACTGCTGATCAAACGACTCGGTGTGTTACGAATAACGCAACAGAGGTGCAATTTGTGGTAGCGGCATAGCAGAGCGCTTGGTTGTAGCGGTAGACCCACGACAGAGGTGCGCTTGGTTGTACCAACACATGGGAGCGCTTGGTTGTAGCGGCATACCCACGAAAGAGGTTCTCTTGGTTGTAGCGGCACATGGGTGCGCTTGGTTGTAGCGGTAGACCCATGACAGAGGTGCGCTTGGTTGTAGTGGCACAGGGGAGCGCTTGGTTGTAGCAGCAGACCCACGATGGAGGATCACTTGGTTGTAGCGGCACGAGGGAGCGCTTGGTTGTAGTAGCAGGCCCACAGTACCCGATAGGTGGAGAACTACAGTAGTCCAAGGTAAGAGGGAAGCGCTTGGTTGTAGCGGCATACCCAATATACTTGATGGAGAAGGAGTTTACCAATAGATTTGGGTTCAACTTCATGATTGATCCTATGTGGTTCTTTGCGAGGGTTAGTACCTACAAAATCCTTGTGGGTCCGACGGATTAGATGAATCAGTGGTTACATCTGATCATCTCTAACGTCATACGAAGAAGTACCTGTGTGAACTAAATCATGTGTTGAACTATCCTGTGTGAATTTACTGTTTACTCTCCTTTGTGGAATGTGTTGTTCTATTCTGTGTGGATTTACTGTTTACTCTCCTTTTTGGAATACATTGTGCTATCATGTGTGGATTTACGTTTTTCTTTCCTGTGTGGATCGGGTTGTGCTTGGGCTCGGATGTTGGAGCCGAACGGGAATTGATGAATTTGGTATATGTATGGGCATATACTTAAGCAGTGTCGTATGTTACTTCGTGATTGTATCTTATCCCTTGTGGTTTATCCTATGTGGATTTCGAGAGACCATCGGGGGTCTCGGGGTCCCTGCTGAGTAGCTTATACTCACCCCTTAATGGGCTATGCCCACACTTCGTTGTGTTGGTTTCAAACGACGGACAATGCTGATCGTGGTGGAGGCTTGCGGAGCAGGATGGTACCTGGAGGTGGACCACTAGGCGGGACGTACCCGGAGCAGACGGCTAGACCGAGGAGCTGTGGAGGATATCTGTGCTCACCCTTCAGGTGGGACTTCCAGAGGACGGCTCGATGCTACGACTTTTCTTTTCAGTTACTATTTTTCCCTTCAGTTATACTTTACACTTGGGCTTGTATTTCCGGCCCCTTTTACTTTTAGCACAGCTTGTTACAATTTTTACTTAGTGTTTACTATTTTTGATTGCTTACGATGTGGTGTTTGTTTACTTTAAAAAGGAAATGCCTTCCCTGTTTATCGGGATTTACGCCTTGGTGATAGTCGCTAGCCCCTGGCCAATGGAAGATGGGCTTGGGGTAGTCATGGAACGGGCCCCGAGGACGGGTCGTGACAAATTGGTTTCAGAGGTGGTCAGTTCTACCGCAGACTCTGATCATTCTTCTATGTGAAGCAATAGTGTTTAGCGTATTGGGTGTGGTTATCAGTCCAGAGAGTCCAGTGTTGGTGCAGCGGCCGATGTATCCGTACACCAGGACCGTGAATTCTGATTTCTGACTGAGTGCACTAAAAAATTGATCGCATGTGTGTTACAAGTTTTCTGTGTGATTACTTTGTGTCAGCCCGCCAGGTACACTGTTCTGACCATGGCGCACCTGTTTCTTTTCAGGATGTCCCCACGACGGCAGTCAGCTAGGGTTCTGAGCGTTGTGCATGGTGACAGCCCACCGAGCGACGAGGCTTCTGTACAGGGCCCTTTGACAGTAGAGGCACCGGCGGTACTTTTACACGCTGAGCCACTGATGCTACCAGCCCAAGCTGCTGACGATGCACGTCGCCTTAGTGCACTGCATGAGTTCCAGTGCCAGCGACCGCCTAGGTTTTGCGGGGAGATGGACCCTCAGGCCACCGAGGACTGGCTAGAGGCAATTGTACGGGTTTTTATATTAGTTAGGACACTAGCAGACCTCATGGTGATCCTCGCATTGAGTCTCCTGCACGCATTCAGGCGCTACTACATCTGCGGCAGGGCAGCATGACAGTATCCCAGTATGCGGTGAGGTGTTCTGATCTCTCACACTACTCCACAAACTTTGAGAGCATCTTCTGCTCCGAGTTCGTCCGAGCCACCCTCCGTGCGGTGCGCATTCAAGAGCTACTACAGCTGCGGCAGGGCAGCATGATAGTATCCCAGTATGCGGTGAGGTTTACTGATCTCTCACACTACTCAACAAATATGGTACGAGACTAGTTTTTCCGGGCCCAGACCATTGAGCAGGGACTGAGGCACGAGATCAGGGCTTCGATGATCTCCCTCAACATTCTGACTCAGGTAGGAGTTTTGGAGTGAGCCCTCTTAGTGGAGAGTTTCCTTGATGAGTAGTCTCTAGCAGCAGGTCCCACCACTTGCCGGCATGCGGCAGAGTCATCTGCAGTAGACAGTAGACAAATGACGCAGGGGTCCAAGAGGACTAGACCTACATGTGGTCGATAGCATGACTCGGGATCGTTTGTGCGAGGCACTCAGGGTGGAAAACGAATTTCCATGAGAGGGCAGTGTTACTCCTACCGCGAGATTGGTTACATGGCTCGTGACTGTCCGACCCGCCATACAGATGACCAGCAGATGAATGAAGGACCCCCCAAGAAGAGGCAGAGGTTCAATCCGGGCGGGCTGCAAGGAGCTTGCGGCCATGGCAGGGGAGATGGTCGTGCAGTTGGAGGTGGATGACTCTTCGGGGTGTTTCCACCACCACCACCAAGAGGTCCACCCCAACCACAGGGAGTTGTTGGAAATGCGAGAGCTCAGCATCAGGCAGCTGAGGCCTTCGATCATGGAGCTATGGGAGCAGATGGACAGGAGCAGAACTAGTGGATACGTATTTTGTACTTATAGTTCCTTGTTGCTATGGTGTAGTGTCTTTGTATTATGAGTTGCAAAAATAAAAGATGCATACCTTGTTGATGTTTTTTATTCCTATCCTCTTTTGTGTTGTTACTAAGAGGTTCCGGTTTAGACTGTTGACTTGACCCTCACTTGTGATACATCTACTAGAGGAGACCCATTTACCACACACTAATGCCGACAGTGTGACTCAACCCTTGGAGGCGAGAGTAACGGTTGGATCTCTTGGAAGTAGCATCGAGGTCTTACGACATCATCCTTGTTATGGATTAGTACCATCCATGTCGGGATTGACTGTATTAGGAAAAGGAGGTGGTTCATCCAGGGGATGAGACCAGATTTCTCTTATCGGCAAGGAAGAAATCTTAGCATCTCTTATGGTACCGGAGATGGTCCAGGCCACGTCAGAGAAGGTCCAGGTCATCTAGGATCGGATGAGGACAGCTCAGAGCTGGTAGAAGTCTTATGCTGATAGGAGGCGGAGGTCACTAGATTTCGAGGATGGCGACCACGTATTCTTGCATGTCTCACCTCAACGAGGATTACAGAGATTTGGCCAAGGAGGCAAGTTGTCTCCAGGAATCATCAGACCTTTCCAGGTCCTCAGTATTATTGGCGAGGTGGCTTATCACCTGGATCTGCCACCACAGTTGCGTCGGGTGCACGACGTCTTCCAAGTATCTCAGTAGAGGAGATACGTGCATGACCCGACGCAAATATTTGACCATAGAGAGCTGGTCATTGATGATGGGGTGACTTTTGCGGAGGTCCCAATGGAGATCGAGGATCGACAGGAGCGGGTCCTACGTGGACGATTGATTCCTCTAGTGTGCTTCATATGGCAGCTCAGGAAACTCCAAGAGATCACATGGGAGCGGGAGGCTCATATGCGTGCTCAATACTGCCTTTGTATCCCTAAGATTATGATGAAGCATTATGGGGACGTAAATCCCTATGGTGGGAGTAATGTAAAGACCTGTAAATTTCAAAGGAATTTTTTTTTCTTAATTTTTTTTGGAATTTTACAAGAACGCCGTTTCTGACAGCACCTGATTCCGAGGCCTGGTGTGCCCGGAATCATTTTCCGAAGATTGGCTCGGGTACGTTCAGTGAACGGATGAGCGGGTTTTTCTAACTTTTGAACCGGTGCCCGGAATCGAATTCTGAGGGCACCGATGGAATCACATCGCCGGTATTTTCTTAGAAACTCCTCTTCCGGAGTTGTGTTTTCTCGGTTGTGGTTTTTAATTTTTGGGTTTTAAGTTAAAAAATAAAATAAAAGTTGTGCTACAATTTTATTTATATTTTTCACTTAAAGCCGCTTAAAAACCACTTTAAGCTATTTAAGATGAGTTGATGTGGATAGGGTGCTATCAAAAAATATCCTACCCTCTTGGTAGGATATTTTTTAGGTGGGGCCCGCACGAGCCCCCACTGTTTCTTTTTGGCTAAGTAACGCACCCGCGAAAACCCATCATTATGAAACTCAACTGACGCGTTTTCTTAAATTCTTAACACACCATTTAATTGGGTGGTTTTATTCGTTGAATTAATTCTAAAAATTAATGGGTCGTTACTTACCTCTTTTTTCGTTTGTTGGAATGTTAATAAAATAAGACCAACGCTCTTTCTCCTTAAGTCATGTTCGTTGAGAGGATTGGACAGAAACCAAGAATTCGTCATCCTCCTTCGTGCAGAACGCGAAGAACGCGAAGAACGCCGGCCTCCAATGAAGAACGCCGAACCCGTGGAAATCGATGATGCGACGTAGTGTGCTGCGATGCCAATGTTTCCTCTCCCGCGACGTTCTTCGGTGACGTTCCTTAATCCACAAAAAAATCGTCGATCATCTGTTGAGTTGAGAGATTGTGGTTCTTTGAATTTCATTGTGGTTTAAAACAACAATATGAATTTAATTATTATTTATTAAATCTATATGTTCTTGATCCTCGGTGTTCATCGACGCGCACAATATTCCTCAACGACGCGACTCCCTTCCGTGACGACGGGATACCTTCCGCGACGCAACGATCACCTCCTTCCACGGCGATCAATTCCGCGAAGAACGCGCGTGCGACACTTGACGAGGTAGGGGTTTTTATTTGAGAACAATCCTTATTTCCCGTGATTGTTTCTTTTAAGATAAATGAACCCGGATCATAAGAACAATTTTAATTTATTTTAATTGTTTTGGTTATGTTTTCTATGTGTCGATTAATCTACCCAACGGTTATCACCTAACGCGGAGGGTGCGGGCCAAACGAACAAGACCCGACAACCCTCTGCCGTTCTTCGTTGTTGTGCGGATTTGGCGGGCGACGACAAAAAGTGACGCTAGGGCGATTTGATGTTTCCGCAGTGAAGAACGGGACCTGGTAGGATCAGTGCCGTAGAAGGAAAGGAAAACGGACCGCGGGAGCAACTCCAGTTGCCCATGGAAGCCTCCGGCAGCGCAGGCTGCCAGAGGCGGCTGCGCCCTGGCGCGCTTCCGGACAAGGCCGCCACGACTGAAGCCGCGGCAGCGGCGGCCAGCGGACTCGTGGCCGCACGGGTCCGGCTCACACGCACGCGATACGGCTTTTGTCGCGTCCGATGTCTCCATCGCGGCCCCACACTGGGCCACGACACCCCCATCCCGCGGGGGTTGCGCCCCGCGGCTGCCTCGCTCGGAAGCTCGACCGAGCTGAGCCGGGCCCTGGCTGGACCGGACTGGGTCGAGCCGGGTAGGACCAGGTCGGGCCGACCCTGTTCGGGTCGCCCCGGTTCAGCCGACCCGGGGGTAGGGGGGTGGGGGTCGGGCGGGGTCGGCCCGGGCGCAGACCCCCCGTCTTCAGACCGTTTTCGGTGTTTTGCCCATAACATGAGCTACGGGCCTCCGAACGATGCGCCGTCAGCGGCAATGTGATCCTTGGATCATGTCGTTCGTATCGGTATACTGAACTCAGGGTTTCAGAATACATTGGGTCCGGATGGGTTGGTTCGTACACGAAAGCAACCGGGCCCACAAAGCAGAAACGCTCATATCTTTAGCTTCAGACGTCCGATTGACGTGCCATCGACTTTGTTGTTTTCCTCTAAGTGAGATGGATCTTTTGGCATACTCCACCAAAGGTTTGGATGCAGGTGGAGTATGGCATGGTTGGCTTTTCCTTAGTAACCAACCGGGCCCCTGGGACGGAAAAACCAATAACTCTCAGACCGGGCATCCGATGGACGCGCCGTCTGCGACGTTGAGTTCCTGTTGGCGATACGGAACATTTGGATACATCAACTCTGGACTATGAATCAGTTGATGTATCAGCCTCTCAGCTCGTGGAGAGGACCCTCCCGAACGAGCTTGCGGTGTGCGAGAACCCTAGAGCTGGATGAAACTACTACTGTGACAACGACGACTGTACAGAGATCAACCAGTGGATTCGACTGCGACGATGATGAAAAACAGTACGAGAATCCACCGTGTTTTCGGCAGTAACTAATGCGGTACATCGTGGGATACGTCTGCTCCAGACTACATGTCAGATGATTCATCGACCACTTAGCTCGTGGAGTGGACCCTCCAGGAACGAGCATGATGTGTGCGGAAAACCCTAGAGCCGATTGGGACTCGACAATTGCTGATCGAATGACTCGGTGTGTTATAGATAACGCGACAGAGGTGCGCTTGGTTGTAGCGGCACAGGGGAGCACTTGGTTGTAGAGGCATACCCACGACAGAGGTGTTCTTGGTTGTAGCAGCACAGGGGAGCGCTTGGTTGTAGCGGCAGACCCGCGACAGAGGTGCGCTTGGTTGTAGCGGCACAGAGGAGCGCTTGGTTGTAGCGGCAGACCCACAACAGAGGTGCTCTTGGTTATAGTGGTATAGGGGAGCACTTGGTTGTAGCGGTAGAACCACGATGGAGGAGAGCTTGGTTGTAGCGGCACGAGGGAGCGCTTGGTTGTAGCAGTAGGCCCACAGTACCCGATAGGTGGGGAACTACAGTAGTCCAAGGTAAGAGGGAAGCACTTGGTTGTAGCGGGATAACCACTATACTTGATGGAGAAGGAGTTTCCCAATAGCTTTGGGTTTAACTTCATGATTGATCCTATGTGGGTCTTTGCGAGGGTTAGTACCTACAAAATCCTTGTGGGTCCAACGACTTAGATGAATCAGTGGTTACATCTAATCATTTCTAACGTCATACGAAGAAGTACCTGTGTGAGCTAAATATTGTGTTGATCTATCCTGTGTGGATTTAATGTTTACTCTCCTTTTTGGAATTTATTGTGCTATCCTGTGTTGATATACTATTGACTCTCCTTTGTGGAATGTGTTGTGCTATCCTGTGTGGATTTACGTTTTTCTTTCCTATTTGGACTGGGTTGTGCTTGGTCTCGGATGTTGGAGCCGAACGAGAATTGATGACTTGGGTATATGTATGGGAATATACCTAAGTAGTGTCGGATGTTACTTCGTGATTTTATCTTATCCCTTGTTGTTTATTCTATCTGGATTTTGGGAGACCTTCGGGGGTCTCGGGGTCCCTACTGAGTATCTTATACTCAACCCTGCACGGGCTATGCCCGCACATCGTTGTGTTGGTTGCAGACGACGGACAATGCTGATTGTTGTGGAGGCTTGTGGAGCAGGACGATACCTAGTGGTGGACCACTAGGCGGGACTAACCCGGTGCAGACGGCTAGACCGAGGAGCTGTGGAGGCTATCTATGATCACCCTTCAGGTGGGACTTCCAGAGGATCGCTCGACACTGCGACTTTTATTTTCAGTTTCTGTTTTTCTCTTCAGTTGTACGTTACAGTTGGGCTTGTATTTCCGGCCCATTTTACTTTCAGCACAACTTGTTACGGTTTTTACTTAGTGTTTAGTTTTTCCGCTTGCTTACTATGTGGTAGTTGTTTACTTTACAAAGGCAATGCCTTCCCTATTTATCGGGATTTATGCCTTGGTGCTAGTCACCAGCCCTTGGCCTATGGAAGGCGGGCTTGGGGTAGTCATGGCACGGGCCCCGAGGACGGGTCGTGACAGATTGGTATCAGAGGTGGTCGGTTCTACCGCAGACTCTGATCTTTATTCTATGTGAAGCAATAGTGTTTAGCGTATTGGGTGTGGTTATTAGTCCAGGGAGTCCAGTGTTGGTGCGGCGGCCGACGTATCCGTACACCAGGACCCTGACTTATGATTTCCGACTTAATGCACGAAAACATTGATTGCATGTGTGTTACAAGTTTTCTGGGTGATTACTTTATGTCTGCTCACCAGGTACAATGTTATGACCGTGGCGCACCTGTTTCTTTTCAGGATGGCCCCACGACGGCAGCCAGCTAGGGTTCCGAGCGTTGTGCGTGGTGACAGCCCACCGACTGACGAGGCTTCGGTACAGGTCCCTTTGACAGCAGAGGCACCGGTGGTACCTTTACCCACCAAGCCACCAATGCTACCAGCCCTAGCTACTGATGATGCACGTCACCTTAGTGCACTGCATGTGTTCCAGTGCCAGCGACCTTCTAGGTTCTGCGGGGAGACAGACCCTCAGGCCGCCGAGGACTGGATGGAGGCAGTTGTATGGGTTTTTAGATTATTAAGGACACCAGCAGACCTCATGGTGATCCTCGCAGCGAGCCTCCTACACGCGGTAGCAGGCAGATGGTGGATCTTGATGCTCCAGGTGCACGATGAGTCATCTCTTCTCTGGACGGACTATGAGATCATCTTCCGCTCCGAGTTTGTCTCAGCCACCCTCCGTGCGGTGCGCATTCAGGAGCTACTACAGCTGCGGCAGGGCAGCATGACAGTAGCCCAGTACGCGGAGAGGTTTACTGATCTCTCGCGCTACTCCACAGATATGGTACGGGACCTGTTCTTCCGGGCCTGGACCTTCGAGCAGGGACTGAGGCACGATATCAGGGCTTCGATGATCTCCCTCAACATTCCGACTCAGGCAGGAGTGTTGGAGTGAGCCCTCTTAGTGGGGAGTTTCCTTAATGAGCAGTCTCCAGCAGCAGGACCCACCACTTGCCGGCATGTGGCAGAGTCTTCTGCAGCATGCAGTAGACAGATGACGTAGGGGTCCAAGAGGACTAGACCTATAGGTGGTCGACAGCATGACTCAGGATCGTTTGTACGAGGCACTCGGGGTGGACAACGACTTTCCATGAGAGGGAAGTATTACTCCTGCGGCGGGATTGGTCACATGGCTCATGACTATCCGACCCGCCATACGGATGACCAGCAGATGAAAGAAGGACCCCCCAGGAAGAGGCAGAGGATCGATCAGGGCGGTCTGCAAGGAGTAGACGGCCATGGCAGGGGATCTGACCATGCAGATGGAGGTGGACAATGCTTCGGGGTGTTGCCACCACCACCACCAGGAGGTCCACCCCGACCACAGGGAGTTGGTGGACATGCGAGAGCTCATCATCAGGCAGCTGGGGCCTTCGATCATGGTGCTTTGGGAGCAGATGGATAGGAGCATAACTAGTGGATACGACTTTTTTTACATCTAGTTCCTTGTTTCTATGGTGTAGTGTCTTTGTGTTATGAATTGCAATAATAAAATACGCATACCTTGGTGATGTTTTTTATTCCTATCCTCTTTTTTGTTGTTACTAAGAGGTTCCGGTTTAGACTGTTGACTTGACCCTCACTTGTGAGACATCTACTGGAGGAGACCCAATTACCACACACTGATGCCGACAGTGCGACTCAACCCTTGGAGGCGAGAGTAACGGTTGAATCTCATGGTAGTAGCATCGAGGCCTTACGATGTCATCCTTGGTATTGATTAGTACCATCCATGTCGGGATTTACCGTATTAGGTAAATTAAGTGGTTCATCCAGGGGATGAGACCAGATTTCTCTTATCGGCAAGGAAGAAATCTTAGCAGCTCTTGTGGGACCGGAGATGGTCCAGGCCATGACAGAGAAGGTCCAGGTCATCCAGGAGCGGATGAGGACAGCTCAGAGCCGATATAAGTCTTATGATGATAGGAGGCGGAGACCACTATAGTTCGAGGATGGCGACCACGTCTTCATGCGTGTCTCACCTCGACGAGGATTATATAGATTTTTCAAAGGAGAAAAGTTGTCTCCACGCTTCATCGGACCCTTCCAGGTCCTCAGCAGGATTGGTGAGGTGGCTTATCACTTGGCTCTGCCACCACAGTTGCACTGGGTGCACGACGTCTTCCACGTATCTCAGTAGAGGAGATACGTGCACGACCCGACACAAATCTTTGACCATGGAGAGCTGGTCTTTGATGATGGAGTGACTATTGTGGAGGTCCCAGTGGAGATCAAAGATCAATAGGATCGGGTCCTACGTGGACGATCAATTCCTCTAGTGCGCTTCAGATGGCATCTCGGGAACCTCCAGGAGAGCACATGGGAGCGGGAGACTCAGATGTGTTCTCAGTACCGCCTTTGTATCCCTTTGTTTGTGGTGAAGCATTATGGGGATGTAAAGCCATGTGGTGGGAGTAATGTAATGACCCGTAAATTTCAAGAAATTTTTTATTCATAATTTTCATTGGAATTTTACAAGAACGCAGTTTCTGATGGCACATGATTCTGAGGCCCGGTGTGCCCGGAATCATTTTCTGAAGTTTGGCTCGGGTATGTTCAGAACGGACGAGTGGGTTTTTCTAACTTTTGATCTGGTGCCTGGAATCGAATTCTGAGGGCACCGATGGAATCGCAACACTGGTATTTTCATAGAAACTCCTCTTCCGGAGTTGCATTTTCTCGGTTTTGGTTTTTAATTTTTGGGTTTTAAGTTAAGAAATAAAATAAAAGTTGTGCGACAATTTTAATTTTATTTTTCAATTAAAGCCGCTTAATGACCACTTCAAGCTGTTTAAGCTGAGTTGATGTGGATAGGGTGCTATCCAAAAATATCCTACCCTCTTGGTAGGATATTTTTGAGGTGGGGCCGGCACGAGCCTCCACTGTTTATTTTCCGCTAAGTAACGCACCCGCGAAAACCCGTCATTATGAAAGTCAACTGACGCATTTTCTTAAATTCTTAACGCACCATTTAATTGGTTGGTTTTATTAGTTGAATTAATTATAAGAATTAATTGGTCATTACTGACCTCTTTTTTTGTTTGTTGGCATTGTAATAAAATAAGACCAACGCACTTTCTCCTTAAGTCATGTTCCTTGAGAGGATTTGACAGAAACCAAGAATTATTCATCCTCCTTCACGAAGAACGCGAAGAACGCGAAGAACACGAAGAACGCGAAGAACGCGAAGAACACGAAGAACGCGAAGAACGCGAAGAACACCGGCCTCCGACGAAGAACTCTGAACCCGTGGAAATTGACGACACGACGCTGTGTACCGCAACGCCAACATTTCCTCTCCCACGACGTTCTTCGGCGACGTTCCTTAATCTGCAACAAAATCTTCGATCATCCGTTGAGGTGAGAGATTGTGGTTCTTTGAATTTTTTGTGGTTTAAAACAAAAATATGGATTTAAGTATTATTAATTAAATCTATATGTTCTCAACCCTCAAAGTTCGTCGATGTGCACCGTATTCCGCAACAACACGACGCCCTTCAGCGACAACGCGACGCCTTCCGCGACGCGATGATCGCCTCCTTCCGCGACGATCAATTCCGCGAAGAACGCGCGTGCGACACATGACGAGGTAGGGGTTTTTTTTGAGAACAATCTTTATTTCCCGTGATTGTTTCTTTTAAGATAAAAGAGCCTGGATCATAAGAACAATTTTAATTTATTACAATTGTTTTGGTTATGTTTTCTATGTGTCGATTAATCCTCCCAATGGTTATCGCCTAACTCGGAGGGTGAGTGCAAAACGAACACGGCCTGACAACACTCCTCCGTTATTCGTTGTTGTGCGGATTTGGCGGGCGACGAAAAAACATGACGCAAGGGTGATTCGATGTTTCTGCAGTGAATAATGGGACCCAGGAGGATCAGTGGCGTAGACGAGACGGAAATCGGACCACCAGAGCAACTCTGGTGGCCCGTGGAAGCCTCTGGCGGCGCGGGCAGCCGGAGGCGGCGGCACCCCGGTGCGCTGCCGAAAAGGGACGCCCTGGCTGAAGCCGCGGCGGCAGTGGCCAGCCGACCCGCGGCCATGCGGGTCCGGCTCCCACGCATGCGACGCGGCTTTTTCCGCGTCCGCTGTCTCCATCGCGGCCCCACGCTGGGCCACGACACCACCATCCCGCGAGGGCTGTGCCCCGCGGCTGCCTCGCTCGGCCGCTCGACCGAGCTGAGCCGGGCCGGTCGGCCGGGCCGGGCCCTGGCTGGACCGGACTAGGTCCAGATGGGTCGGACCGGGTCGGGCTGACCCGGGGGGGGGGGGGGGGGGGTCGGGCAGGGTCGGCCCGGGCCCAAACCCCCCGTCTTCGGACCATTTTCGGTCTTTTGCACGTAACATGAGCTACGGACCTCTGAACGATGTGCCGCCAGTGGAAATGCGATCCTTGGATAAAGATGGTAGTTTTCGTATACTGCACTCAAGGTTTCAGAATAATTTGGGTCCGGCCGGGTTGGTTCGTACACGAAACCAACCGGGCCCACAGAGCGGAAACAATCATATCTTGAGCTTTGGATGTATGATTTATTTGACATTGACTTTGTTGTTTTCATCTAAGTGAGACCGATCATTTGGAATACTCCACATGAGGTTTGGATGCAGTTGGAGTACGGTCTGGTTGGTTTTTCCTTATAAATCAACCGGGCCCCTACAACGGAAAAGCCAATAACTCTCAGACCGGGCATCCGATTGACGCGCCGTCTGCGACGTTGAGTTCCTGTTGTAGATACGAAACTTTTGGATACATCAACTCTGGACTATGCGTCAGTTGATGTATCAGCCTCTCGGCTCATGGAGCGGACCCTCCCGAACGAGCTTCCGGTGTGCGAGAACCCTAGAGCTGGCTGCAACTGCTGCTGTGACGATGATGACTGTACAGAGATCCTCAGTGGATTCGACTGCGACGATGATGAAAAACAGTACGAAAATCCTCCGTGTTTTCAGCAGTAACTACTGCGGTACATCGTGGGATACATCAGTTCCGGACTATATGTCAGTTGATGAATTGACCTCTTAGCTCATGGAGTGGACCCTCCCGGAACGAGCATGCTATGTGCGGAAAACCCTAGAGCTGGTTGGGACTCGATGATTGCTGATCGAACGACTCTGTGTGTTACGGATAACACGACAGAGGTGCGCTTGGTTGTAGAGGCACAGGGGAGATCTTGGCTGTAGCGGCAGACCCACGATAGAGGTGCGGTTGGTTGTAGAAGCATAGGGGAGCGCTTGGTTGTAGCGGCAGACCCACGTCAGAGATGCGCTTGGTTGTAGCGGTACATGGGAGCGCTTGGTTGTAGAGGAAGACCCCCGACAGAGGTGCGCTTGGTTATAGCGGCACAGGGGAGCGCTTGGTTGTAGCGGCAGACCCACAATGGAGGAGCTCTTGGTTGTAGTGGCACGAGAGAGCGCTTGGTTGTAGAAGCAGGCCCACAGTACCCGATAGGTGGAGAACTACAACAGTCCAAGGTAAGAGGGAAGCGCTTGGTTGTAGTGGCATAAACACTATAATTGATGGAGAAGGAGTTTCCCAATTGCTTTGGGTTCAACTTCATGATCGATCCTGTGTGGGTCTTTGCGAGGGTTAGTACCTACAAAATCCTTATGGGTCCGATGGATTAGATGAATCAGTGGTTACATCTGATCATCTCTAACGTCATACGAAAAAGAACCTGTGTGAGATGAATCTTGTGTTGAACTATCCTGTGTGGATTTACAGTTTACTCTCCTTTGTGGAATGTGTTGTGCTATCCTGTGTGGATTTAATGTTTACTCTCCTTTGTGGAATGTGTTGTGCTATCCTGTATGGATTTACGTTTTTCATTCCTGTGTCGACCGGGTTGTGCTTGGGTTCGGATGTTGGAGCCGAATGGGAATTGATGACTTGGGTATATGTAAGGGCATATACCTAAGTAGTGTCGGATGTTACTTCGTAATTGTATCTTATCCCTTGTGGTTTATCCTATGTTGATTTCAGGAGACCTTCGGTTGTCTCGGGGTCCCTACTGAGTAGCTTATACTCACCTCTGCATGGGCTATGCCCACACTTCGTTGTGTTGGTTGCAGACGACGGACAATGATGATCATGGTGGAGGCCTGCGGAGAAGGACGGTACCTAGAGGTGGACCACTAGGCGGGAAATACACAGAGTGGACGGCTGGACCGAGAAGCGTTGGAGGCTATCTGTGCTCACCCTTCAGGTGGGACATCCAGAGGACGGCTCGATGCTGCAGCTTTTCATTTCAGTTGATTTTTTCCCTTCAGTTGTACTTTACAGTTGGGCTTGTATTTTCGGCCCCTATTACTTTCAGCACAGCTTGTTACAGTTTTTACTTAGTGTTTACTCTTTCCGCTTGCTTACTCTATGGTGGTTGTTTACTTTACAAAGGCAATGACTTCCCTGTTTATCGGGATTTACGCCTTGGTGCATGTCGCCATCCCCTGGCCAATGGAAGGCGTGCATGGGGTAGTCACGACACGGGCCCCGAGGACGGGTCATGACAAATTTAACCCATGAGTATGAATATATGGTTTCACACATGGTACAATTCGATGAATATTTTTTTAATATATCCATATAAATTACAATGAATGAAATTTGGGATTCAAATTTATAATAAAACGATCAGAAAAATACAAAAAAAAATATTTTGGGACAAAAACATATATACAATGTGTTTTAGAAATTTGGATTAATTTTGAAGGTAAATTAGTGATTCTAAGTTCATGATGACCTAATAAAATAAACCTCCAAATTATTATTATATTGAAATTTACTTCAAATAATTCAAGAAAACAAAACATATAACCATAAGTATCTCAATTATAAATAGTGAGATGATTCTTTAAGATTCTAATTGAATAATTAAATGTATTCAATGATAAACTTAGAGGGATAAACAAGATAATGAAGTTGGGAATTAAATAAATGAGTTAGATTCAACAACCAAAAATTTCATTACATGACCATTTATTCTTGTTTTTTTAGTATATATAATAATGGGGTTGTGCTTTTGGAGGTTCTAAGGTGTTTTAGATTGTTTTGGACCACTTTTGAAAGTAATAGTATTTACACTATTAGTTTAAATTATGAAACATCTCTACGATATAGTGAAAGGGGAGGAAATGCGAACTAAAAGGCACATAGTTGGAAAAATGTTTTTTAAAAACATGTGAATTCCCATGAGAAACAATAAAATTTTAAATAGTGGGAAAAAGATAATTGGAACATGATTTGTCAGACCATGCAAACCAACCATGTGAGATAGGGATTTATGATAGTATCACTACATTATTGGAACATAGTTTTCAAAACCATGGTGAGTATTCTTGCAATGTAAAGTTAATCCTCCATAAATTTGGAATATAAATAGAATTAATTCCATTAATTCTTTTTTCTCACTAAAATCAAAATATCATAAATTATTTAGGCTTTTTGGTATTGAGAGATTATCCCCTTTGATCTACAAGTTATCCTTTGGAGAATTAAAGTCTGTTGCTGGCTCAAATTTATCAGTACATACTTGTTAATCCTTGTTAATTTTAGATCAAATGTTATTAACTATATCACTACATTAAAGACATAGTTTTATAATATTATATATATAACCATGTGTAATGAACATTTTAATTATAAAATCATATATGATCTTATGAATGGAACATAGGTTATGATTGAAATATGATTTCTTGTATTTTTGTTTATTATAATAGCCAAAAAATTAGTTATGTGTATTTTCTCTTTTATCCATATGATTAATAACTGAAGCCATATTTTTATGTATATTAGATTCTAGAGATGCTTGAAAATTCATTGTGTGATTCTCTATGGAAATATCCTTTTTGTATATTCTGAGATATTAAATAAAGTTGATTCGTTATTGGTAAAACCGATTATTTATAATTAGAAAATCATTTTTTTAAATTATACATCATTTTTAATGTGTTAAAATTATTTTTTAATTGATTTAATGAAATTAATTTGTTCGTTTGATATTTTTGGAATGATTTTGGCATAGCCAGTGGGGCTTGTGTTGGTTGGGTTGTGTAATAAACATTGTACCACCCTGATATATTAAAAGTGAAACATCATATATAATGGTGTCTATGAAACAAAAAAATTATAAAATAGAATATAAATCCCAATTACTATATCATATATTTATTTTTAAATAAATTGAATATATTTGATACCTATCAATGCATGAAGCACCTTGTTTGAATGAAACACGATTCTATAATAAAATTTTATTATTTAATCATGATCATTATAACATAATCATTACTATGTAGTATATGAATATTAATAAATAAATTTAATTTATGAAATAAATAATAATAATTATATAGTTTAAAATTGTATAAGTTAAATTTATTAGTTATGTATTGATTATATATAAATTAAGAATAATATAAAATAGAATGGAATTTTTTCTGAAAAACAATGTATTTTATAAAGTCATATGAGGTGCACATTGTGCAAACAATTTATAAATAATTTACATCAATTATAAAAAATTAATTTGAAAAAATTAAAATATTATTTTAAATCAACATGTTAAAACTATATATTTTTATTAATTTTTTAAAATATTATGAAAAGATAAATATTTTTATTAAAAGTGTAAAATATTAAATTTTTTTTTTCTGAACTACATTTTTGTTTAAATGTTTTAGCCTGATAAATTATATGTTAAAATTTATTTAATGTAATTTTATTTTAATAATATTATTTTCCAAAAAATTTAATACTTGAATTACATTTTATAATGATTTTTTATTTTAATTCCTTTTATACGTCTAATAATATTCATTTCTTAAAACCACATTTTTATTAAATATGGATGTGTAACATTAAATTTGATTATTCTACTTATATGAGGTGAATTTTTTAATAAATAATCTCGTATTTATAATCATTATTATTTATATTATATGATAAGTAAAAAAATAATATTTTCTATTAGGAATAGTTTGATAAAATTAATTACAATTGTTAAACTAATAACTAATTGAACGTATTTTAAACTAAACCAATAAGGGTTAAAATGACCAACCAAACTATTGCAACACTATATTTATGGTCATATTTCTACATTTTAACCTATAAGGGTCAATAATGAAAAATATATTAGGATTTTGGAAGGAAACAAATATGTGTGCATTTTATTCTTTTAAAATCCATCAGGTGTGTCCTCCCCCCTAGTTATAAAACAACACCCCCTATAGTTCCCTCATCAAACATGAAATGAAATTTGTTTTGGAAAATATCTTAACAAATAATATATTTAATATCCTCCAAACATCATGTATAAATTTTTTTGATCATAAATCTAACCTAGAATGTATATTGGTGTAATCCTAAATAAGTTTTCCAATGAAGTGGTAACATTCATAATGGAAATGTTTTATAGTTTTTTTCATTATGTTCCTTTAAATGTAAATAGAACAATATTATATAATCATAGTTAAATATTAAATATAGGAATATATTAGTATGTCAGCGAAATTACATATATCTATATTCTCTTTCATCAAATGGGAAATGAAACATTCTGTCATGTCTACAACAGACTACATCCTTTTGAACATAATTAATTATATTTTTCATCTCCTCTATTTAATTATGTATATAATTATATATTTAGTTCATATATACTATATTAATGTTATTTTTGTTATTTTTAAATTATAATATCACATATATTTTTTTAAATTCCATTCTATTTAATGTACAACAATGTCACATGTGTCTACGTTGGACTACCACCTGGAAAAGTGATCTAAATCAATTTTCATATTCACATAACATGGATGTTTTTAGGATATATTTAGTCAATGTATGATATATATATAACAATATTATTTATTGAAAAATAATATATCACACTCTTCCTCAACCATTAACCAATTAAGGTAATAAGATTGTCTCTCATTTGTACGTATGATCTACAATTTATACGAAGCGGTGTAATTAATTTTCCAAAAAAACTATTCAGAATAGTTCTATTCATTTATATAATATAAAATTTTAAACTTTATAAAATTATTATAATTATTTATCTGATTTATTTTTAACATATGTACTAAGATCATAACTATCTTAACATAACATATATTGGATAATAACGAAATTAATACCTGAAATAATTAAGGCAATGAAATATTATTAATTTTTTTATTAAAAAGTTATAATAAGATGATATTTGATATTATAAGTATGACAATGGTTTGTTTATAAATTCAAAATTACAATAAAACCAATACACTAGATATCAATCTCAATCAACTAATTGAAAGCAAGAGGTAAGATAATTTTATATCAATATTACTTTTTTGATACATATGTCATGTTGTACACTTATCTTATTTTATGATGTGTATGTTCATTAATTTTTACATTAAAATAATTTAAATTATTTATTCTCATGATATTGTATTTTTCATATAATTTTATTCTTTCATTGGGTACACATTTCAATGTTACCAATGTGCTAATGACTTAATGAGACAATCTAATTATTTTTAGGGTTATTTTTAATTATGCTTAAGATAATGAAATGATATAATTTATATATAATTAAACTAAATAATCCACTTATCTAATTTTATTTCATTATATTAATGGTTTTAATCTCTTCTTACTCTATTTAGTAAATAGTTAAAAATAAAATTTTTAGAATAAATCAGTTTATCTCTTTGGGAATAAAAACTCTTTTTCTTCAATAATTTTTTTTTAAAAAAATATTTAAAAAAATGATATAACACACCCTATATTATTTATTAAAGGCGATTTTACATTTTGATTAATTTTTACAATGGGGATTAAAATGGATATTAATTATATTTTCTAAATGATGTTTATTTTGACTTTTTACCAAAGTGGGAAGAGAATGTTTTCTTTTATCATTTCTGAAATGAGTTTAATTTTTCTCCAATATATTAATTATTTTCTTGGAAAATTAAAATATATATTTTGAAAGGTATTATCATATAATTATATTTCAATTATTGTTTTAATTTTCTTCATTAAAATGTGATTTTTAGAAGAAATGTTATCTTCCAAAATAAATGTTCCAAGTGATATATGGAGGTTTCATTCCATATAATATGACATAGCATGATGATACTAATGATTTTATGGGATTATACTCAAATAATTATATACTTATTATTTCTCTAGATAGTATTTTATTTCATTTAATTATTATGTACTACTTTTATACCATTCTCTAAATTATTCTACATAGTTTATGATTATTTTTATTGAATGGGGAATTTACTAATATTTTATTTTATATTTTTTATAATTTGAATGTATTTGTTGAATAAGATTCATACATTTCACATAAGGAATTTATTGGATATATTATGTGCCGGGTATGGAATGATATATCAAATTGATTCATCATTATGACTCACAAGAAAAACAATATTGTGATTTTACCTTTGGACAAACACATTTTTTAAATTTATCCCTAAAAGAGGCATTACAGGTATGATAATTATGTATATCATTTTTAATTACTCTGTAATGATATCATTTAATAATGTACATATAATTATTCGATCATTTCATATTTCAAGAGATAGGTTTCATGAACATGTTTCGTATTTATATAGATTTATTTGATCATAATTTATTCCCACTATATTATTATTATAATAAATGTTAAATAAAATGTGTTTTAGTTATTTACATATATTTCTTGATTATTATAATTTATACATAACATATTTCTATGGACACATACCCTTACTAAGATTAAGAGTTCATCACATTTAATAAGTTTTATTTTCCAGTGATTATAGGATGGTTTTATGGATTTATATATTTGTATATGATGTAATGAATATAGGAATTCACAATGATTTTTTTTCAATTTTATGTTTTAAATTATAATGTTAATTTAAACTATGTATCTGTTTACAACGAGTAATAATTTATACATTATTGTGGGATGATATTACTTCCACATAATTATGTTTAAATAAATTAACCCCTATCTCGGGTCTACTGTCACTAGTGTATTTATAGTTGGAACAAAAATAAGTTTAATAAAAACATTGGGTACTAGATTTATAAAATCATTGATTATGGAACAAAACCATGTGATATACATTGGGAATATATACTGATGGCAATCCTATATATTTTGGTAAGGAAGATAGAATGAGGTTTTTTTGATATATCGACATATATCGATACAAAAAGTGGTAGTGGTATTGGAACAAATATTTCAAGGGGTAAATAAAATAAAATGGAAAATTAGTGTTGACTCAAGCCTTACCTTATACATGGAAACACAACTTATCAAACACTTATTTGTAAACTATTATAGGATATTAATATGTGAATTTAAATTTCATATACAAACATTTTTTATGGTTTTTAAAATATTATTATGATTTCAAAACAATACCAAATAAACCATGTTTATAATTGTGAGATTATATAAGCATATTTTGAAAAAGTTATCTTGTATATTTAATAATTTCGAGGATTATACATTGTGATTCATAATGTTAAAATCATATATAGTACATTCAATTTTTCAGGAATAGATCCTACTATAAGAAACTAGAACCATGTCAATGTCAATACCCATTGTAGAAATTAACTACTTATGAGTGATATTAATGTTGGAGCACGATATAGAAAATTTTTTGACAAAATTACAACCATAATAAGGAATCAAACTCAAGTTATTTTCAATAAAATTTATCATATGAATTATCCTAGTGATACAACATAATGTGAAGTAATGTTTTACTAATTCATGAATCAAAAAACTCTATCAATCCATCTGACTAAAAATCCATTTGATGTTTTGAGATCGACAAGTTCTCTAGATAAGTTTATTTTTACTCTGGGAAGTAATGAAAGTGGAAATATTTTCAAATTGATTTTTCATTTCTTAAGAGATTTAGATGAATGGTGGTAATTGATTGAAGACACTAAGAATAAATAGGAAAATTAAATCAAAGAGGAGAAATCATTCAAGTTAATCATCTTGGAAATGTATTTTCCTCCTGAGAAATGATAATATATGGAGAAGAAATTACTATATATAAGTGAAAATGAATATAATATTATTTCAATATATGATGATATCATTTTATTTTTTGAAATTAATGATACTAAAAATATATATATTCTATAGAGAATTGTTGACATTAATTTGATAGGATTAATTATTAGAAGGGAACTGGTCTTCTAATCATACTCATTATATGAAGACATTATAGAATGTGATATATTTAAAAGGAATACATTATTCAATTCATATAGATTATAATATATTGAATAGTAAAAGGAGATAGTAGAGGACAAATATAAAATGTTAAGAGGGGAATAAAGGCTTTCCCCCTATCTAATAATTATAAAAAAACACCCTGGTAATTGCTTGAATGAAATAAGAGTGTGCTGCATGTGTGGATAGAAACTCGACAATGATCATGATTTAATGGGTAAGAATAATGTTTCCAATATTCAATTCATCAACTAAAAGTAGATGTATCCAAACAAAAATGAATGTCCCTTGTTTCAGGGAATAACATCCAAGAATAAGTTAATGGAATAAGGCTACGATAACACTATTGATTAAAACAAATTTGAATGATTAATGTTATTATATTATATAGTTATGAAATATTCTATTGAAATATTTTATCTATCATATTATTGTGTGGAATGTTAATCTCCATCATGTACACATGATTGGGGGAATACAATACTTAATAATTTGAAAATTTTGAGATAATAATGATAAATATATGTTAATGTGATAATATTGTTAACTTCAATTAATGATTTATGTAATCTTTGTTGGTGTTTATTTCATGTTTATATCCGTGGAATATATATAACAACCTCAAATTTTATATTTAGGAAAGTCATGATTTAATTTTGGTTTTATTATGATAAATGTATTCAAATATTTGAAATGTGTCATTAATATACAATTTATATTATACTGGGTATATAATTTAGAATCATTCTTAATTTATTTTTGAATATTGAATTTGTTTAGATGTTATTTCTAATAAGTCTTAAGGTGAATAATCTAGGGAATAAATTAGGTTTATCATTCCTTATTATATGATAAAATATTCATAGAAATATGTTATTTTAAAATATATATAGATATGAGAAAGTAATTTTAATTCTTTTTTATGATATTATTATCTTTAAATTATTCAATTTTTAGATTTATGCATAAAAGTTCTTATTGGATATTAATTTCATAGATTAATAGATAATGTTATATTTCATTGAATCCAAATACAGTGATTAAATAAACAATTTTAAATATAAATATATCATGTATTAATAATATCATATCATTTGAGTGTAGATGTTAATTAAAATTCTAAAAACTAGGGAACAGATCTTGAAACAAAAATGTTACCATAATACTATAATTTCTAATAAATCAAGTGGTACCTCAACTAATTGAAGATTAATGGTTTAATAGTGTTTGAATATATATTCATCATTCAATTTATTTAGATTAATAAAATCTAAAACCCTACATCATTATTTTGATTTTTTATTTTCTTCTATGTCCATAGCTTCACTTCCAAGCTATGTGATTCAACATGGAACCCTAGTTGTATGATTATGATATATGAAATGTGTATTTTACATTCTATATTATAAAGAGAAAAACATAATAAACCTTCACGATATGGTGAATTTTGAAAATTGATTTTTTATAATTTCAAACCCTTAATAATATAGATCAAGATTAAATTGTGAGGATGCAATTTATATAATAGTGGTAGAATCTAACACCTAAAAATTTCAAAACATAAACATCATATTTAATATTTTTCATTTCAAAAATAATATATTAGTGTATAATATAACAACATGATACTTTATGGTATAATTACTTAATAAATTTCAATATTTTCAACAGCATTCAATTCACATAACAAAATTTTTGAACAAAACAAGATACACTATTAAAAATTTATTTTTTATACATGAACATTAAAATGTAAAATTTAACATGGAAGGTATAAAGAGTAATTAAAAAATTATAATACTTATTTTTATTATATATAAATTAAAAAAATGAAGGATTAACTATTTATTATAATGAAATAATAACTATTTGAAAGTGAATGAAATGGTTTCTAAATAGGATTATTTTTCAAAAAGTCAAATTGCCCATGCATTGACTAACTAATTTAAAATTATTTTCCCAAAATTTTTTATTCCAAATTGAAAAAATAAAAAATATTTCTTAATTATAAATCATAGAATTATCTTTCAGTAATTTTTTTATAATCTCGTAAAATGATTAATTTTTTTTTGAATACACAAAATAATAATTTTGAAACAAAACTGCATCTTTCAATAAATTATTTAAAAAGATAAATTAAAGTATAAATTGGGTTTAAATTAAATTTATTTCAATAATATTATAATAAATAATATATGGGTTATTAGAATCAATTTCATAATAAATTATTATTTTATTAAAATTTATAATAATGAGAACATTCTCATTGGAAAACCATTTTTTCATCACATCTGTGGGTATAATTTTAATTTGGACTATACCTATTCTATGAGTATAATTTCAAAAATTAGATACCATATTAGGAATAATAATAATATATACTATATAATTATTTAAAATTTATTTTTTTCCATTATTAATTATGTCAATAGTAAAAAATAAATATTTTATGGTTATGGGAAAAAGAAATTCATTGAGGGTTAAACTAATCATATGAGAGTAAAATTGAAAAAAATAGACAACAAAAAATTTTATAAAACAAATGGATCGATAATTTTGGGAGTGGATTATAATTATTTAATTTTAATTTCATATAATACTTTATTTATACAATTCCATATAAAATATGACAACATCGCTCAGGTGGATAAGGGGACTACAAGCAAGCGACATGAAGTGATTCTTTTTTTACTTATGCATTAAACAGAAGGTAAATATGATAAATTAATTGAATATATTAGATATATATAAAATGATAAAAATTATTAGAAATAAAAATATCATAAAATTATTTACCCATTCACATGTTAAGGGAATTTTATCATCACTTGTGCATACGTATGACCACTCATCCCCAAAAATCGAGGTGATTCATTTTTCATGAAGTACATTAAATAATTTTTATAAAAATTTATATAATGAATTAATATGATATCTTTTACATTATTATAGTTCTTAAATATATTTATTTATATAATATTTATAATATTTTGAACTTTTAGGACAAATAATTCTTGAAAAAACATGTCAATAAACAAAAAATCAATGAATCTAATGAAATATTATTTACAAATTGGTTGTAAAATACCCATAAATTTAATGTAATAAATTTATTTAATCTAATTTAATGTTAATATCCATATAATTTTACCCTCATATGAGCATTAGTATTTTATATTTTTAATGTGTTAATTATTTTATAATATAATCTCATTATTTATTAATATTGTTTATATTTTTTCTTTTGATGATTGAATTAGAAGATATATCACTCATGAAACACGTGAATTTTATTATCCACTAGTTATTCCATAACAATACAAGTTTTCCATTCATTTTATTATCTCAATGTTCTAAATTGTTCAGATTAATGTATTTAAGAAATATTTACTTTATGAATATCTATGGTCAAACCCTTGTTCTCTTATATTACAATGTTTTCTGAAAGTATTTTAAAAATTTATTTTTCATTCCCAAATAGATTTTTTAAATACACTTTGAATCAAGTTTTAATTTTTACAAAGGGTTCTAAAATAAATATTATGTATATTTTTTGAAAATGTTAATTCTAGACTTTTTAAAAAAGTGTGACATGCATGTTTTCTTTTATATTGAATGTCAAGAATAGTATTTTCGATTATCTTGAAACATATTTTTTTCAGAATATTCCTTTCTATGTTTCCATGAGTATTTTAAATGAATGGGACTTCAAAAACATTTTATAAGTTCAATACTTATAAACATTATTTCCAAATAAGGGGTATTTTCTTCATGTAATGTTAAATGTTTTATTTCCAAATCATTTTTATGTTAATACGACTAACATTTATTTCACGTATGAATTATTTGGGATATAATCCAATGATTCAACAATTATCATTTATCTGGATGGTTTATGATGCATTTGACATTGAATGTACTAATATGACATGACTATCTGAATTACAATGAATGGGTGATATGTGTTTTTATATACCGAGGTAATTAATATCATTTTTTATGTTATTTTTTCAATACAAATTTTTTTATTTTTTTCGATTCAAACATTAACATGATGAACTCATTAAACATAATAACTGATGGTTGAGGTCCTTTATAGCCCCTCGATACATTGGTTGGTCTTCTAAGAAAACAATATAAGGGTCTTGTCTATGGCCTTACCTATTGATAAAATATATATTTCCCCAAGGCCATGACATTATGGTTATGATGTTCAAAATTATGAATTACCATTTTATGATATTGAAATCCATATGATTTTTATATTTTTCATAATATCCATATATATGATTCTATATCATGTGATTATTTGTATAAATCAATTTTAACATTAATTATTTTATAAATATTATTCTCAATTTGTTGATTTAATGGCATGTGTTTCAGTTATTTACCATTCTATATTAATTATAAATATTTATTTATAATATATTCTATTGTATGATTACATTTACCATGCATCTATGATTACCCCATTCTATTGTTTTCTCCCAAGGATAAAATGAAGTGTATTATAATTGATATGAAGGAAAAGTCATTGAGGAACAATATCATTACCAAGGAAAACACATTTTGTATTTTATGTTTTTAATTTTTATGTGAATTTCATGTATGTGTCTTTTTTAGCTAAAATTCTAAACTATCCATACCTTCATGTTGTGATTCATTATATTATATTCCAATGTAAAAGAGTAACCAATGAATTTTTGATATTATGTTTGGTGTCTTTATATTCATAATGTACCCCCAACTAAGAGGGATTATGTATGTACTTTGAGTTCCACCATCAATGGTAACACAAGTCTTGGGTGTGTGTATTTATAAAGTTGTGTGAGTGTGTAAAAAGAAAGGAATATATCAAGAAAAATGAAAAATAGTTTAAAATATTTTATACATTCAATTGAATAATTGATTATGGATTGTATATAAACATTCCTAGTACATAATATCTTCATATATAATTAGTTCTAACAGGTTTGGTCGAAGTGGAATGAGTATGAATGTCATTGGTAAAATTATATTGTATTTAGTCTGACCCCCCAATTTAAGAAATAATGTACATCTGTAGATGTCATCTATTGGGATATAACTAATGTAAATATATCTTAGTTAATTTTTGACACATATTGAAACTATGAACATATATTTTGATGTCGGTGCCTGTAGTGGGATGGGTGTTGTTGGTTGTTGTCAGTTGGGATTTTTTTTATTTTGTGGGATTATTTTTCTCTTCATGTATACCATTGTGATAATTATTTTAATCTATTTTTTTATGTTTATCTTTTTAATTAATACTCATGCATTCTTTTGTGGCTTTATTTTTTAATTATTATATAGTTTTGATGTTTAGTCTCTCCAATGGTAAATCATCCCCCAAATGAACTTGAATAACATGGGATTTATTTCAACCTATTTATGTTGTAAGGATTATAACTAAATATTTGAATCAAATTAATATATTATAAAGAAAATTATGAGGGGAAATCTGTTACAATTTATATCAACCTATTTTCACTTATATAAGAAAACATAATAATCCTCTCTAATCTATATTTTTCAAAAAAATGGTTGTAGTTTTTTTTTGTACCTAGACTTTGATAGCATATCAGTCTCAATCATGCTACGATAGTAAGGAGAAAGGTTTATAATAAGATTAAATGTAATGAATATAAATTTCTAAATTATTTATTTATGTATTAATTAAATTAACCATGGTGTTTTGATACATGAGTGTTTTAAGACACTTCTATGTGGTTTTTCACCTCATCATCAAGGGTATAGCTAATTATCCTTAATTTAAATGACTCGGTAGTTAGAATCAAAAATATAAAACTATTATTAATTATAATATTCATGGGGTTTTAGGTGAATTTTTTTCATATTTGAAATAATTGAAAATGAATTATTTTGAAAATCATGGTTATATTATTATTAATAAGGGTTGAAGTGTTGGCATTTTTTAAATTTTAAAAACCAATAATGAAGTAATTTTTTATATAGTAATTTGGAATTGAAAATAGTTTAATTGAAAAATATTGTGACTAAAAAATTCTTTTTCCTTTTTCTATTGAATTTCCCTACATAGGCATCTTATAAATCATCCAAAATAGGATACTATGAATGATGGTGAACCAAAACTAATGGTGAACCAACAACTGGTCCAATGTATTTTCCACGATTTTAATGTCTGTGCATAAGGTTATAATTATTGATGAGCCATGAAATTTTTACTATTTGGTTCATTTTATGATGAATAATACATCAATTATTCATATGGTTTTTTTAATAGAAAGGAAGAATAGTGGTTGAATAGTATGAGTCAAAATTTAATATCCGTTGGACATTAGAAATGATGAGAACAAAATTGGATATTTATATTCTAGTGGATTTGACATAATAATAGTGGTAATTAAGAGGTCATGATAAATATTACCATTACATGACAAGGTGGGATATTAAAAAATTATTTAACATGTTATTCTATCCTCACTTATTTTTTATTTTTATAATAATAGAATTTCATAGTTTTAAGGAGGACAACCTCATGGTGATATAGTACATGACTAAATTTAGGAATGTGAGAATATTATTTTTTTAAAGTGACTCCATGTGTGTCATATATGGAACATATTTTTTTAATGGTTGAGGATAGTTGTTCGAACAATGGTTATTTCACATTTTATAACATGTTATACAAAATTTCCAATAGAATGAAATTTGTAGAGAATGATATGTTCAAAAATAGGATTCATGGGAGATCGATTATTCCTACAAGAAAATGGGTGAACTATAATTTAAGGAATTAGTATAAGAGGGAGAAAAACTTTAAAAGTGGTGGTATACAACATAATAAAAATATATCATTATTAAACATTCATCCTTATCAAAAAATTAACTTGGTATGTTTTTTCTGTTAGTTACTAGATCACATGAAGGAATATTTTATATCACCACCCTGATCGACTCATAATTACATAAATATGGGATATCATCAATTCAAATGTCATTATTCTCTATGGATTGATTTTGGTGAAAAATTTCTTGAATCTCGTTAATCATATCTTGGTTTGAGTAGGGTTGAATCATTGTCATCGTCAAAAGAAAATGATCCATTGAGATTATACGAAATCCATGATAAATCAAAAAGTATAATCCCAATATGGTATAAAAAAGAAATGTTTAGTATGTATCAAATTGTATGGGGCTGACAAAGTGATCACGAATGGTCAATTTGTTCCTTCTACAGTTATATGTATGATTATTATGGATTCTACCCTTACTCAAACATTTTTATATGGGTTCATCCCACTTATTTATTAGTTACTATTATTTAATTATATTGTTTACCATGTTGATATTATTTCCTTTATTGAAAAAAATTATTCTCCTTTAGGATAAAAATATTTTTGAGCATTCATGAGTAAAAGTGTTTCTAAAACAATAGATTGGAATTAGATTCATTGGTATTTTTAATTTCATGTGAAGGATCTCAGTGAAATAATTATGGGAATGGAATGGTTTAAAGTTTTCAAGGAACCAATAAACATGTATGCATAAAATGTTTTTTTCACATGTCTAGATGGATATGAACATATATTTAGAGGTCACTAGAATGAAATGTTTAGTAGATAAGAACATTTGGGGTTATTAGTTGAAATTATCTGGTATCAATTGTATACAATGACATTAGAATATATTTATGTTAATAATAAATGTAATTTCACAATTATTGTTAACCAATTTTATATGTTTTTCATTTATAATTTCCTAGGGACTCCCCCAAAAAGAGAATTGGAGATTAATATTGATATCATAATGGGTACTAATACGATATCACTTCAAAGATGTAGTATGGTACCCAAGTAATTGAGTCTGGTGATTATTTTCATAGAAGAGATGGAATGTATAGCGTTCAAATAACCATCTTAGTCAACTTTGGAATCACAAATTTTTTTTTATAAGGAAGATGTAACTCATAAAAATATTGTGTATTATTATATGATTAACTATATCATTATAATGAATATGTATTATATACCATGAATTGATGATATTTTTGATAAATCATGATGAGAGAAGTGGTAATCCAAAAATGAATTTTTTTTATCTATCTCCATTTGTGAGTTCAGAAAGAGTATATTTTGAAAATATCCTTTAAAACAGTATATGGACATTTTCCTTATTCCATTATAGACAACGGTTATACCAATGTACCATCATTCATTATGTCACTGATTAATATAAAATTTTATAGACATATAGATTCCATTGTATTAGTTTTTTTTCTATATACTCATGTATTATAGAAAAAAATATTGACCACTAGAAAAACAAGAAAATAGTCTAGGCTAACAAAAGGGAACATTATTTTTCTTCCATGTTATGAAAGTGTGATTTTTTGATACAATTAGAAGATTTTCATGTCCATATAAATTTTAGAAATTTATTTTCATTATATAACGAAAATATAAATTAAATTATTATTTTAAAACCACCAATATAATTACTTTTTGATATAAATTTTTCTTGAATTATAGTTAATGTATGGATTCTTTTTAGATGGTTTTTATTCATTTACATCACTTATGACAATTCTAATGAAGAAAGGTGTTCTATTTCAATATAATGTAGATTTATATAAATAAAATCACGAACATATGGTCATAATTACAATAGATCCTATCATCACATTTCTAGAATCCGAATAAGGATATGTTATCTACTATAGTACATGATGATCTGGGTGGGGATGTTTTATCTAGATGGGAGATCATGTTGTTTATTATGGTTCAAAATTTTTATAGTTTCTGGAGAAAAATAAACCAACACGAAACATGGGGTTCGCTTCTATGGTCCATAAATTGATGACTAGGTGTTGTTACCTATTTGGTGAGATATTTATAGTCATTAAAAATCACTTTAGTATGAATCACATTTTATCAAAAACATATTTTTATACACGGGATCACAGATGGATGTAGTATCTATGTATATTTGAATTTTACATGATGTATTCACCTAGTAATGAGAACATTGTGTATGATTAATAGAATATAAATTCATACTCCCAATTAGATAAAATGGATTCATATTAGTGAAAAATAACTTTTTTATTGAAGATAGTCATCTAAATTTCGCAGATCATGATGATTGGTACATTAACATTACAATAATTGTTTTTTCTAATTTTTTGTAGAAGATTAAAAATTCCTTGAGAACTGATCCTAAATAGATTACAATAAGCTAAAAATCAATTATATGGCGATCATTAAATGATGGGGGCTGTATTTAAGCTCAATATTATGGGGTAGAAAAATTATATTGGTACCAATATATAATTATTAAAATTTCAATAGTTCCAAAAACTATTTGAGATGAGATATTCAACCTAGGATTCAGATGTTATATAATGTATTGAAATAATTTTTTGGTGGGTTCAAAACTGAAGGGATGTGGAAAATGATTTCTCAAGGATCCTTAACTGTTAGTACTCCAATGAAGAGAATTATAGAAATTTTTATATATTGCGTTCATTAGCAATTACAACATGAAAATTTAATGTGATAGTCCTAGATATTGCAAAGAGTATACCCTGGATTGTTAGGAAACATAATTCCTTATGTGTTGTTTTGTATTAGATCCAAAAATTTTCTCACTTCATTCCTATTGAAGAATAAATTTGGGTATTTTAATTCTCCAAAATATATATTTAGGAAATTTATAAAAAATCAAAATATTTTAGAAAATATTATATCTGATATATGAAATGAGTTTATTTATAATTTTTAGAAATCCTTGTACGAAACCCTTTTAATAGAGTTTAATATTAATATGGATCATCATAGTCATATGAATGGACATTCAAAGTGGAAATTATATTTTTTTTAAAGACATGAATATGGTTACTGTAACAAATTTTGGTGTCTCATGGGTAAATAATTTACCATTAGTGATGTAATTGTATAATAATTTTTATCATTAAATTATTCATATGAATTTTTTGAATCATTTTAATGTAATACTTGTTGTTTTACACAATTATGGGTGAGAATATCTAAGACGTCACTAATTAGATCTGGCCTTCTATAAGAGAAAAAAGATAAGAGTTTGTTTAATAGAAAGGGAATGGTGAGGACTTGGACTTTTCAGAAAACATATGGGGATTATCATTCATAACCATTTTCATTTTCAATGATTGGTCATTTATTATTTACAATATATCCATGTACTGTATGTGGTCATTTGTTGTATATGGAAATTTATATCCTCAATACATAGGACAATATGAGAAACTGGAAATAGTTAGTGAAGATAAATATAGGTAATATTTTCTTGAGGGTTTAGTTTTTTAAAAAAATTGGTATCATGTATCACAACTGAAGAAGTTGCAAACAAATTCATACCATGTGATTCAATGAGATCACATTTTCCTTGATTCATATACAACATATATTTATGTGATGGTATAAAATGTTGATAGGAATCATGAGATAATGAAAGAGAAAATCATTTTCCAAGAGCATAGTTTTTTACAATATGGTTATATTCATGAAGAAAAATCAGATATTGGGATGGATATTATAGTGAAATAGATCAACCTATTCTCGGTAAACATGGTATTTCTAATTTTTCATGATTGAATGGCTAATGGTGAGATGAATATAGAACCCTCAGTTTCAACTACATGGCCCTTTATTCAATTTTTTTGAGTCTATATAATGTTAGAGTTATGTTTTTGGATAATTTTAGGTGGTTTGGAATGTTTTGGGTACCTCTCTAGAGATATAAGGTCTTTTCATGGATGTTATAAACTGTTAAGTATCTATAAGAAACCATGCATGGGATGAATGTGGGTATTGGGAAAGTGCGCTATTGTTGCACATTTTACCAAAAACATTTTTAATTTATTGGAAAATTCATGAAACATAAAATAAGGTGATATACTAGTTTGGCACATAGTATCTATAATTGTACAATCCAACCATACAAGTTATGTCATTAAGGAAGTAGAACATTAAATTAAAATAATTGTTTTCGAAAGATTGTGTCCATCCATGTGGTATATATTAAACCCTCCATTAATTGTTGACTAAATCCAATTTAATTCCATTACACATGATTATTCACCAAAAATCATGTGATCCTAACCTCTTATTACCCCCTCAACTTTAGAGATGATCTCCATTAAAACTAGGTGATATCCTTGGGAGAATAAAGGTGGGTTGAAGACCATCATTCATCACTAAGTACCCTGTCTTCCTCATTCTTCATAAATCCACGTATATTTTCTCTCTCTCTGTATAAACAATATATTTAGTCTGTTAATGAAAGATATAAGTGTTATTAATGGATTAATTTTGAAATATAGTTGTATTTACTGATGTAAATGTGGGTTTTGATCAGATCAAGATGTTATACAGTTCCATTATTCATTTCTTCCACAAACTGGGTGATATATGGATTATATCTTATCTCTAGTTTATTTATAACATAAATTCAATGTTTTAAATAAAAAAAATTCATAAATAATTTTTTAAAAATATTTTTTAAATTCTGGATGGAAATATTATTTTATATTATCTTATAAATTCTAAAAATTTGATAGGTTTTGGAAAACCCCTTATGATAATTTCAAAATATTGATTTTAAAAGTGTGACATTGTATTGATATTTTTGATGAATTTTATAAAATTATTTAAGGAAATAAATTTATTTTTTACAATGACAAGGAATAAATTTTGAATAACCTGTTTGGCTTTTGTTGTGTGGGATGGATAATGGGTGTGGAATATAACTATCAATGAGATATTGAAATGAATGTTAAATTTGACCAACAATGGTAACACTAATCTTAAAAGTGATTGTTTGTGTGTGTAGATTTGGAATGTAATAATCAACATAAAATTAAAAATTTTATAACATTTTTTTTATTATTTTTTATGAATTATTTTTATAAACATTATTTTACTTCATAAAATTTATGTATATTTTTTTCTAACATTTTGTGTCCTTGTGGTGTGAGTTTTTATGTCATTGGTGAAATCCTATTGATTTTAAAGTAACCCCTTTATTGGGAACTATTGTTCATTTATTGATATCATCCATCTAGATATAGGTAAATTCTTTTTATCTCAGTTCTGTAGTGATTCTTTTTGTTATCATGGACAAGGCTTTTACAGTTGGACCTTACAGAAAGCAGTGCATTGCTAGTTGATTTCACTTGGTATTTTTAGGTTTTGTGGTATTTTTTATATTAGAATATAAATTTAAGATTCGTCTTGCTCTATTATATCATTTATTTGTTAGTAAATTTTTTGAATTATATTTTTTAATCACTCAGCCCATATTTATTTTCATGGAGATTTATTATGTTTTTTTGATGTTTTATCTCTCAAAGGAAAAAATCAACCACAAAATTTTCAAGTGGACCTATACTTTTATTTCTCAAATTTTGGGTCTTGGGGTGTCACTTATGGCCTAGTATCACCAATGAATCTTATTATGAAAATGATTTGGGGTAGGTTATTATATTAGATATGATATTAGTTATAGATTAATGAGGGAAATGTATCAATATTTTAAAAATACTGCCTTTGGAATTCTATGTTAATGAAAATGAATTTACCATGGGCTATCAACGATCATTGATCATATTTAATGACACTAATAAAATATCTTTGAAACATTTAATGTTCATAATTAGATTAATATATATATATATACATTAACAAAAAACAATAATTTATTCATTTTAATTTTTTTTTAAAAGTACGATTTTAGTCATTAATATTTCTTTACAGCCCATTAGAAATGATTTTAAAAAAATTTAAATAATGAACTAATTAATTTAACATATTTAGGTCATTAATGGGATATTCTATATTTTTAAGTAATTATTACATAATTATGATGTCAAATATTATATTGAAACCCCAAAATTGTATTTTTGGTATTCAAAAGAAAAAAAATTTATTTTTGAAAATGATGAAAAATTTATCCTTACATAATTTAAAAATTTTAATTTCAATTATGATTTATATTATTTAAAAATAAATTTCTAGTTTTAAGAAATAAATATTTTAAAAAAAATTATATATTTTACCTGAGATATTATTTATATGTGTAAACACATTAGTATTTTAAGGAAATATAAATTTTATAATCAAATAGATATTAATTAATAAGTTTTATATAGAAGTGAGTTAACATATATAATATACATACATATATATATATATATATTATGTAATAATTTTTAATTAAATTTATAATTGTAATATTACTATATTATTCAGTATTAATTAAATTAAAACAGTCATAAAACAGTCAAAATGAAATGATCTAGTAACATTAATGAAATTTTCAAGTTCTCACGGTCATATTTATATTAACACCATATATATACTCTATCATTATCATAAATCTTGAATAACTATATCACAATTAATGATGAAATATTACCATTGATAATAAATATCATATTCTTACAACTTCAATTAGTTTATATATCAATCATTATAGGAGTGATATCCATTATAGAATTCAATCCTTGGAAGATTTTATTCTAGTATGAAATACACTTTTTCATTTATCAATGTTTATTATTTAATTTTATTATAATGAATATTATTAAATGATGTGTAAGGTTTTAATTAAATACAATATATTTTCTATGTTGTAATATTTTATAAACTGATAAAATAGTATTTAGTTATTTTATTAATAATATGATTAATTTTGTTGTCTCCTATATTCACCCAAGTTTATAAATATCACCATAGATAAATTTTTGTGAAATAAATATGTAATTTAATATTTCTCAACAATCACTTCAACTCGATCCTATTTTTTTAATGATTTTTCATTTCTATATTTGACATTTTGTTGTCATGATATCTTATTGCTCAATAGATATTAATATTTATTATGAATTAGGTTGGATTATTCTTCATATGAAATATTGAGTTCCAATTACACACTATTTATGTGTAGTATATGTGTTGGGTCTGAGATAGTTATTGTCAATTTTGTTTCGTGGAACTTGTATATGAAATTGAAATTATTTCATGAAATTTCAAGTTATCTATAGAAGTTACCTTTAAAGTATATGAATTATTGAGAATATTTCATTATAATGCACTACAAATACCATATAAGGACATATTTTTTGGATAATAAAGGAAAAAAAATAAGTTAACAAACTCATTTCATTTCAAACTAATGGAAATTTTTCCACTATATAATAACATTCATAATATATAACAATAATTAAACATCTCATAATATTCTTAGACATATGTTGTTATCATAACCATTAAATATTTTACTATCCTTATAACCTAGGGGATATAGTCATAATAAAGGGTTTCTCTTAGAAATACTGTATTATAGTAATTTTTTATAATATTATATATTATCACCATGAAGGATAACATTGTGATTATAGAAATATAATAATTAATGATAATAAAACTATAGATAATAAACATAGTACATGATGGAGGAAAATAATATCATAATAAGATTGTTAATAAAGTAAAAATGTAATTACATGGATTAAAATACATTTAGGTACTCATATAAGATGAAGGTCCAATTTAATAGGGAATAAAATTTTCAAAATAAAGACTTATAATTGATACATATAATGTATTTTAAATTAAAGTAATATCATAATTCTATAAAATAGTGATAAACAATATGGAAATGTGTCACAACCATTGTTATAAGAAAAATATTATGACCAGACCCATTATGCTCATTTATATATGATATAACTTATTATTTCAATATAAGAAAATGTGTCCCAACCCATCATGACAATAGTTGTCTAAAAATTCCCATTATTTACAAACCCAAACATTCTAAGAGATATAAACATAAACAAATTATTTATTTAGAGACATATGAACCAAAATATAATTATTTATATACTTGTGTTCATCATAAAATCTACTATAATCATATCATTATGAATCCATGGAACAGAAAATGATCTTGAGGTTTTCACAAAAGCATAGAGTAACATGAAAAACATAAATCATAGGATATTAAAAATAAAACATTAAACAAGAAATGCCATTATAATAACATTTATAGAGTAAAAAATTCATATCATAATTGGAGATAAAACTTTGATGAATAATAAATATCGATATTCATATGTTTCCACAAAAGAATTAAAATATTTTTATAAATTATGAAATAAAAATTAAAAAAAATTGATAAGTAAAGATAATAATTATCAAAATCATTTTTCAAATAGAACAAAATAAAATACTCTTTAAATTAAATTAAAAACATTCTTATAAATAACATTTTGGTAAATTATGAAATTAAATGCATTTCTTTAGAATTTTGGTACATTTATGTAAAAACAACATCATAGAAACATTGAAATACTCTCCATTCTAATTTTTTTAGAATTTTTATGAATAAAATAAAAATCATAAATGGATATAATTATTTAATACACCATTTATAGAAAATAATGGAGTTGAATATTAAATATCATTAGTAAATGTTTTATTTCTTCTTACCGATGTTAAACAATTATTTAAGAAATATTTTTTATAAATTATATATTATTTATAAGTAGAATTAATTTTAATAATAATAGAAGAAATACTATAAATTTTTTTGATTCGATTAATACACATGAATATCAAGATTATAATCACATAAGTTATATGATGACATAATGAATCATAAATTGAGCTAATATAAATATTTAGATATTTGTAATGTATGTATCAATGGATTTTGAATTTAAAATTATCAAATGGAAATTAATATATCCTGAAAAGAATGGTATTTTAATATATGAAATATTATGGATATTGAACAAACTAAATGAAATTATTGATGGTAAATAATATTAAATAATTCTCATCGAGTTGATGATGTGATAAAGAAATACTAACCTGGTATTCAAACTCTGTATAATGCACATAATTCACTTATAGAAAAACATAAATATCATAGTCATCCATATTTTTGAAACATTATGATTCATAAAATATCATAATAATAATTTATAATATTTAACATCCTCTATATTACCTTTTTTATTATCTACTATCAAAACTATATATGAGTAACCATTGTCATTTTGAAATATTCTCATATTTACGATGTTGGTATTCATTAATTTAATGGTTTTTATAATTTTAAAATAACACAACATACATTAATTAATTTTTCATTATTTTTTCTAATAATAAAATTTAATTTTATGGGTTTTATTGTAATATTAATTAGTGATGAATTTTGTGATGAACAAGTATCAATGATTCTTAATTGATGGAGGGTGTTCTCATAAATAACGAGTTGAATCTTCACAATACCATTACAATGATAAAAAAATGATTAATTATTATTTTTATAATATATATTAATAAATCAAATTTCCATAGTCATATATTTAAAGAATTATTCATGTCGGTGGTTAATCCAGTACAAAAAATAGAATATCATAATTAATTAATGAAAATAAAGTAATTTATCGATATTATTATTATTATGGAAGTGTAATGATGATATTTGGTGATAATTCTTTTAATATATCATATATTTAATGTATTATATTTTAATACAAGTAAATATTTTAATGAATTTTGTGAATGAAATTTTGTTTCGTTTGGAATTTTTTTGGATTGTGGAGTTTTTCATATTTTTTAATTTATTGTATTATTAATAGTATTTCTGATTCCTATTTTTATGAGAATATGTTTAACAAAAATTATATTATACCATTAAATTTATTTTAATGACAAATAATGGAATAATATATATTTTCCTAATATTTTAATTTATTATTTTATGGGGTCTCATGGATTATGAGATATTGTATAAATTTGGATATCATTTTAAATAACATTTGAAAATTACAATGTGGTTTAAAATGGTTTTTAAATTTACTTATGAAATTTTAAATTATTAAATATATAAATTGGGAATTAATTATGGAGTTTTATATTGATTATTAGTATTTTTTTAATGATACTTCATGTGATAATATATCTTTTTCATAATAATGTAAATTTTTTTATTATAAATTAAAAATTATAATATAGAAAACTACAACATTCATAAAAATATATAACATATTGAAAGATGAATATTTACCTCAATAACTTAACTATTAACTTTATAATTATATAGTTTTTGTTCCTTAAGAAACATTATTATATAAACAACTAGTTCCTAGGTAAACTCCATAATATCATAATAAGTTCATCAATACTTTCACTACTCTTAAATATATCAATCATAATACCCTTAAATATAACCTAATGAAAGGAAATATAAGAAAATGATACATTTGATTCATAGTATGGGTAAAAATGTGGGATACCTATGATCACTAAATTATATCCTAAACATAATGGTATAGTGATATGAGAATAATATTGGATAACTATACTCTACATATTAATTATCATTATCTTGAATCATGGAATAAATCATTGAAGTTTAATATACATGATTAATTAAGGGATATTATATTATGATCCATGAGATATTTACTTTCTAATAAGACATAATATTGTGGATTATAAGTATGGATAGAAAAATATTTTCTTAGTAGTAAAGGCTTACGTTCCAAAAATCATATTGGATTAGAGTCACACCCCGAAAAATCATAGTAGTCATGGTTCACTCATAAGTCAATCATAGAGGATAAAGTTCCCTAATAAATTGGGTTCTCTAACAATTATAATCACACTTATCTCATGATATATTTATATTTTTACAATTTATTCGAATGATGTAAAATTCTAGGACCACCCATAAAAGTAATAAAAATAAAATATATTTGTGCTACAAGGTCATTAATAATTTATTGTCTTATAACTTATGTAGAGGAAACATTATTCATAAAAATTTATTTATTTTATCATATCATTACTCATTGAATGAAATGGGTTTCACAACATAATTTACAAATTAAAATAATTGGAGTTCATATAATTATCTACTTATCATCATCATAAACCATCCAAATTATGAAAGTGGATGAAACATTACACCATATCCCATGGAAAGAATAAGTTATATCAAATGATATCATCTTAGATAAAGTATACATCAAAATAAATAAGGAATATTTAACTTTCATGATAAATTATGTTATAAAATTCATTTTATTTATTACTTAGAATAAAATAAAGGAAGAATCATTGTATTGTGTTGACATCACATAAAGAAAATCATTTCATGAATTATAATTTAAAAAAGAACCCAACATTCAAAAACTCATTAAAAAAATATACAAAATATGGGAGAAGACAAGAATACTCATGTAACACACTGATATTGTTTGATTTGTATTAAAATAAAAGTTTATTTTTCAATAATATGTGTTCTGCACAACAACCTGTTTTAGAAAATCAAAATATATTATAAATATTATTATTTAGGACTGATTATTATAAAATATTCTTAATATTAGATGATATGAATAAGACTAAATATATTAAGAACAATATAATTTATAAATATTAATAGAATAATTTCATTTTTTATCAATTTATTATAAATGAAAATAAAAATCATTTGAATATAAAAGAATTTTTTTGAAACTATTTTTAAAAGATTGTTGTACTTTTATATTAATTGAATAAATTATTCACTAATGGAGGATTTTATTATTTCAATTTATATATTATATATTTAATATTTTTTTGTTATTTAAAAAATATTTTTTGAATGTTTGGAACAAGAAGATATAATGTTTTATGTTCTAAAAATATAATTTTGTCAAAAAACATATTTCATGTTCTGTGATCATTTTTAATACCATTTTCCAAAAAATATAAAATATTTATATTAAATTATAATTTAAAATTTTAAAATCAAAATAATAAAATTTTGTTATGTTATTTTTTTGGAATTTTTTATATCGATTTAATTTTCATCAAATAGAGAAAATTATTGAATTTCATTTAAATCAATGTTTTAATTTAAATAATTTATAATGTTATATTTTTTAATATGGATTTTAATTTAAAACTAGTTAAATGATAATATTATTCATTAAATTTATTTAATTATACTAAAATTTATATTTAATTGTGATATAATAACAATTTATCAAATGAAATATTTTTAATTATAAAATTGAGTATTCTATTTATAATGTTCTAATTATTTGAAATTAATTGGGTAAAATATATTAAATATTTTTAATTATTATAATTAACATTATTTAATAATTATAACTTAATATTTGGTCATTATTAATTAGTAAAATAGTAAATAAATTACAATAGTTAGGGATAAAATGGGTTAATTAGGGGTTAAACCAGATAAAATTTGTATATTTACCAAACAATATTGTATAAATTCAATTTTATGGCCAAATTTAAAATATATAATATCTAAAATTGGAATCTATTTTAATTATTAATATTTTTGTGTAATTATATTTTTTTATTTATTTTATGGAAATTTTCACCTAGTTTCCTTGTGGGTTTATTTCCCTACTTATAAAAGGCCATCTTCTATCCCCTACTCTATACACACCAATGCCCTTTTGGTTTAAAAAATAGCATTCCCATTAATTAAATAATTCCCCACCAACATCTATTATTCCTTAGTTTTATTTGTAAAATCTCCCATGAAGTCTTTTGGTATTAACCTATCGAGGTTCTCCAAAGAAGATATATTGTTCCAAATCACGAATTTTCATTTTATATATTATTACACCTCATTATAAAATTCTTAAATAATGATTTTCTAATATCATGAGTGTAAACATATAATTATATTTTATCATATTAATTCCATTACCTATATCCATACCAAATTTAATCAAATGGGAAACGAACCTATCGATCATGTGTATTGGAAGACTCTCATCCCATGAACTGATATGATTCATTGTCCAACACTACCTCTCCTAGCTCAATATAGTGATTTGATTAACACATTTTTATAATATATATGAAATTATAATAATTATGGAGTTATAATATCACATGTAACATCATTCCATCCAATCAGTTGGAAGACAAAAATGTCACTCATGTGTATGGGAAAACGTCCACATCCACAAAGTGATGTCATACATTTCTTATTTTATGTTAAAATGCATGGTAGTGATGATAGATTTAATAAATATTTCAGATATATATTAAATAAAATTATTCTTTAATTTTGAAATATTAATTAAATTTATTTCACTTTATCCTTTGATAAAAATTTATACAACATTTATGTGTATGTATGACCAACTCTCTCTATAAAAGGTGTGATTAATTTATATATATATAATTTTTATGGATGATTATAAATAAATAAATATAAAATAAATATTATATTCCAATCATTTTTTCATTTATTCAAATTATGGAACCGATATCAATGTAATAAAATTTGAAATCCCAATCCAAAACATATGATGAAAATTGAATAATTTCTAACATAAAATCTGATTAGGACAAAGAGTTGTTAATAAGTGAGTAATGCAAATTTATTATTCAATTTTATATGTTTTGATTAATATTAATAAATTCATTTAATTTATATATTATATAACTATATAAATTAAATTTAATGTTTAAATTATTATTAATAATTTAAAATCATCATGTAACTATTTTTATGTCATTTGTTTTTTTCTGGGAGATATATGTCATATTTACAAACAATTTTATTTCTGTTTTGTATATGAATCCAATATGATATTTTATATCATGATTATAATAATTTTCATGATATTTAATGTTTAATTATATGTTATTTTTAATGAAATTAATGATTCATAAGATTCCAAAGTGGTTATAAATTTCCATCTCAATTTTATTCTTACAGGTCACGTTATATATTTACACCTGGTTCCATTTGTGTGGTGTATATTTTTACCAATAATTTATTATAGGATAGATATAATAAAATATTATGGGAAATAAATAACAAAATAATTTCATTTCATTCATTTGTATATTGATTCAAATATTACCATAATATTAAAGGTTTTATGTTATAATCTCATTTTTTGTCTGGATTGAGTGTGATTATTCTTATGATGATGAAATATCATGTTCCATAGCCCAGGATAAAATTTATTTAGATCTTTTATGGTTATATTTAGGGAATATATATTTCTCTTTTACTTTTCTCTCCTTAAGGACTCAACAGGGAAAAATTAAAAGTTCAATGAATTGTCACCTCTATTTCTCTATTTATCCAAAAAACCATTAAATTTCATGTTGCAATTTTATAAAGAAATATGTTAATTTATTCTATTATAAATTAAAAGATTAAATAAAATTTAATCCATTTTCTAAAATAAACTATTTTTTAAATTAATCCTCTTTTTATTTTTATAGGATTATTTTGGGTAATTATAAATAATATAGAATGTATTTTCATTTAATGCTTTATGACAAGAATAATATTTTCCGTCATAATTTAAACATAATAATTTTATTATTCAAATATTTTTTTTCATATTTATCTTAAAATAAAATGTTTATTTTATTATTTTGAAACATTATTGATTTCAGGTAACTATTTTCAATGTGGAAATTATATTTTCCACAAGAAATGTTCTAAGTGATCATTAAAATAAATTTCCCAACTACGATGGCATTCATTGATGTTACTAAAGCTATACTAGGGATATGCAATAAATGATACATTCATTATGATTTCTCTATGTTATTTATTATTATGATAAATATGTATTTATTAAACCAATTTCATTCCCATATGTTATACTATAATGAAATGATTACGACACTCATTTCATTTTCATGATTTATGATGATTGTTTTAGGATAATATGCTAGATTTATTTATTAATTATGTGATAGGTGGTTCCTATATCATCATAAAATTTTTCTGGTAAATATTGAAAAACAAATATGTTAATTATGTAATCTATGATCCAGATTTAATGTTCGCAATGTAATGTGGGGACATAGTTTAATGTGCATATGGTTATTTGTGGACAATTTTTCATGTCCATATGGTTATATACAGACCTTAATTGAAGTCTATATGATAATATGTGAACATGGTATTATTTATATAAGATTATTCATGAGACATTATTCATATCCATAAGTTTACACATGGACATAGATTCATGTCAATTTCTCTATATGAGGGCCCAATATCTTTCCCTCTACATAATTAGTGAACATGTTTCATTTTATACATATAGAAAATGTTCTGACGTTATATTTTAAATGTTCATAATTTCAATTTTATGATCTCATGACTTATTTTCATTGATTTCCTTTACTAGTCATTTTTAATGGAATTTCAATTTTTATGTCATGACTCAGGGTAATGATTAATTTTATGTAGGTTATGATTTTAAGGTGTTATGACCTTTTTATCACACCCTTAGATTCATCTTATATTAATTTGATTAATTATATGTCCCATTATATCCCTTATACATAATATAATATCACAATATCTATTTTTTCCTTTACATGGGCCACAAAAAATAGTATTAAAAGGGTATTTATAGGGAAAATAATGTTTTGATATATTTTGATGTGGTTTCATGAAATAAAAAAATTATGAATCAATTCCCCAATGATAATAAATAATTACAATGAATTTGTGTTTATTTTAGAAATTTATTAAATATTCACAAAGAAATAATTAAGATTAATATATTGAAACCATTGTTCTTTTTATGTGGTATCATATTAGTGTTTACCCAATTATTTGAGATTATGGTTGTAAAAAAATTTTGATTACCCTATATAGATTACAAAGAATAGTAAAATGTCCAAAAATTCTATTAAAGGATACAGAAAGTATTTTGGTAGAAATTACATATATGCGTAGATGAAAAAAGCGGATTATGATATGACACAATTGTACATATGGGTTAAAACAATTAAAATGGGACTTGTGTTTTCTACTGGTTTGATACTCCTCATGGAAATGATTTGGAAATTCTGAAATTCTTCATAAACCATCATGATGGATTTTAAATTATGAATAACACGAATGATATGGTTTAAACTGCAATGTTTCATATAATGAAATAATCTTTCATGATTTATAAGTACTCTAAATTATTCTTTATTATTATTCTCTTTCTGACTATGACTTTTATTTTTCACACTATGACATTGTAATTTTTTTTAAATTATTGGATACTAAATTAATCATGTGATCAAAGACATAATGATGACTAAATTGTGTACACTCATGAGAAAATAAATGGATTAGAATCTAGGATTTAGTATTTCTAGACTATGATCAGTCATCCCTCTCATGTTATAAGTGGTAACATATTCCAATTTGAACATCAATATTTACCATGTAAGGAAAAAATTTCCATGGATTCCTTTTTCTGAAAACATCCTTGCTCAATTTATAATACTTATTATAAAAATGATACTGATTAATTGATCAATGTGTTGGATTATATATATATATATATTTTCATCTATTCTCAGATAATGAAATGTTTGTCCAAATTTTATATCTTTTTTAATGTTAATCAAATTTCAGGTGGAATATTATTAAGAATATGAGGTAAGGGGATGAAAATGAATTCATGAAATTGAATGAGTTCAATGTAATTTTTATAGTAAGTGACTCCCTCGTATTATATATAAAAATAGATAAATGATTCAATAATAATTAATATAAGGATAGTGAATCTATTAGTATCAATGAGAAAATTTTACAATTCATTCATTGAGTGTTTCAGGTTTAATCATAATTTTGTAAATAAAATTTTATTGATTCATTAATAATTTGACAAGAAGTATTTTAATGTAATAAACCATGATGTAAATTGAAATCCATGAATATTTTTTATATGTTCACTAAATGTGGAAATTGATGTTATAAACACTCATTGTTCTGGTAATGATAATTGAATTATTTTTATTCAAGGGAGATCAACATGTATATCAAATTGTGGGAAGATAATTTTTCATCATTCTATTTCCCAAAAGTGTGGGAAGAAGAACAGAGATGATTTAATAAAAGGAATAAAAAATTAATTCAAGTGTTGGAAACATGAACATCGAGTGAGGGAAGGATTAAGTGATGTCCAGAGGCTAGGTAGTGAAACTAATAAGGATGGATCAACAAAACACAACACTCATTCATTAGTCCTATAAATAAAATTTATTTTCATATTATAGAAACAAATGATGAAATATAATGGTTATGAAGGATATAATCCAAAATGTCCTCTGAATTCAATGTAAAATGTGAAAACATATAAAATCAAAATATATGAATTGAATCATGATATATAGGAAACAATAATCTTTAACTCTAATTGCGGGGATTCCATGTTAATGATTGTAAGAATAAGATAGAGGAAATATTTATCCTATAGTGAAATGTTATATGATTCTGATAATTTATTTTCGCATAAATTTTTTTTTAAATATATATTTATGTAATAGTTATTTCATTATTGATATTATGAATCTACTTATGATTTTTCTGATGCTATAATTGAAATATCATTGGATAATATAAGATATTATTAGGGGAATATATAGGGAATAATATTCAATGAAAATAACTATTTTGTGGAAAATGAAATTGTTATATACATTATGCTTTTGGTAAATATATTGATATCGTTGGAATATATTTCCATCATTTTATGTAACACCCCGACCCCAGTTACCCTGATTTGGAGTATTATTTTAATACATTGGCATGATTACAAGGAATCAAGTCCCGAAGGACCAATCGGTTTAGCCGTCTTGGAAAAATAGATCACATACATGAATGTTACATTTTCACTTTAAGACATACAAAAAAACATAAATAGTCTTTATGAACGCCATTATTCCCTTGGATTAATCTTGCATATCAATAACATTACACTTCATGGAATCCTGGGAAAATTAAATCATAGAAAGGGTGAGCTCAAAAGCTCAGTAAGGGTAAGAAATACAGTGAAAACTTTCAAAAATAATCATAATCATTTAAATAAATGTATAAAACTAAAACAAAAGACTTTTAAACATGAACTTCAGCATAATATGGCAGAAATAAAATTAAATAATTATATTTACTTATTCACGTGGATATTCTACTAATCGAATAATCACATGAAATATCACTAACCACTTTCATAATAATGGAATTAAGGATGTCGAACTTTAATTTCTGTTTCAAGGCACTGTGCGAAGACCTAAGGGATAACTATAACCAGAACCCAACCCAGAGTGCCTCTGTAATCGGACTCCATCCCTGAGTGCATTAATAACCGTACAACAACACGGAGTGCCTCTAATAACTGGACACCAACCCGGAGTGCCTCTAATAACCGGAAACCAACCCAGAGTGCCTCTAATAATCGGTCACCATCCTGGAGGGCTTATTTTTACCAGTCCCCAACCCGGAATATACTAGTCCAACACATTCATCTTAAGAAGAGGATGAAATATAACATAAACATTCGTATTAAAACTAACATACAAAATGTCAAAACTTTAATCATAAACCATTAATGGCATAAAAATAACTCATCCATAGTCAAAAATTATCATGGAAACTTTAATACAATATAGATGATTTGTATCATAATAAATCAACTTGAAACAAGTATACAATTTATCAAAGGATGTTGTCCATTATGAAATCAATAGTATTTTAGAGAAATATCTCTTTTTGTGAAATCATTTAAAAGTCGCATAATTATAGAGAAAAACATTATTTTGAAAATATCATTATAATACTGTGAAGGAATCTTCAAAGGTGTAATAATGGCGGAGAATAACTGCACACTTCGTATAAGATAAAAAAGTCATTCTTACCTTAATTTTGTCAAAATGGTTAAAAAGTATCTTGTTTCAAAAACATTGGAAAGATTCCTTTAAAAACATATAAATTCAAATTAGGGTATAAATGACATTAACCCATTGTATATTAAATAGTAAAAATATTTTGAAATACATTTTTAAGAATCATGAATGTTGATGATAAAGAGGTCCCATAAGATAATTACGTATAAACAACCTCAGATAATGGAGAGATTGTGAAATAAACTCTCACCAATTTGGTAACTTACGAAACATACAACCCATGAAATATGTATCATACAATGAAAATGTAAGTACACATAAAGTAAAGTTTATTACACAAAGAATATAATTATTGGCAGTAAATACACCACACAAAAGGTAATGGTGGCAATATGGCACGAATCTCACGGGAATAAGGAGTGAGATGAAAACCCCTATCCTAGCACATTCCTTTAGTCGAGGGTACGTTTAACCTCCTATACGAAGATATTAGTATGTTATTAAATTATACCAGCACCATATTAATATTTATGATATCATACATGATTAATTTATGACTTTTTATTACCCATTTAATAATAATTTCCATGTTAAGTTGACATTTCATGTAATAATCACTTTCTTTATCGTACGTGTTTTCACTTGTCAATCCTGGTTGTATCACAAAGATATTGATTTAAATACATCCAGAATATAAAACATGATAAATATATCATATATATTTAGAATATAAATATTTATAATAGACATATATGAAATGGAAAACACCATTTACGGAGACGAAAGTCCGTACGTACGCATAAACGTTGTTTCTCTTTTCATATAGTATTGAACGAAAGTAGGTGAATAAGGTATATGTAAGTACATAAATACTTATATATATATATATCCATTATAATTATTATGTAATATATTATATACTTATTAGTAATATATATTTTTATATTCGTCAATGAATGGTGAACATGGAAATGAATCTCATCATGTCGTGGAGACGGTAATCCGTACATACGCACGAGCGAAAATATCATTCTTTTGATATTAAAATAATATATAGGTGGATGTTGTATCTTATATAAAGAATAATTGTCATGTTATATTTATTATTTACATGAATTAAAAATTATTATTATACCCATCCAAATAATAATATATTGAATAACAATTACACCACGACGTGGAGATGGCAAGCCGTACGTACGCACGTATGGTGACATGTCATTAAAAGGATGGATAGAATACTGAATATGGTTGTACCATTTTTATAATAATATTAAATTATATATTAGATACTGGATTCATTATTTTATAATGGGAATAAAAAAGGAAGAAGAAGTTGATGAAGAAATGAATATGAAAAAGGGTGGTGAAAACAATACCTCTTCTTCAGGTTATTCCTTTTGATTTGATCCAAAGGGCTTCTTAATTTGGCTTTCTGACTAATGTGAGGCCTCTAGGATGAAGTGAGTGATGTTGAGAGAGTATTTTGGAATGGTTTGTCCGAACCAAAAGTCTTTTAAGGTGCGAATTAATGAGAAGAGGGAGTGTCCTTTTATAAGAGGGGTGATGGGATCTTAAAAAAAAGTTAATGTATTAATTTATAATAAATTAATATTCGGTTTATAATGGCTCCAAAGTATATTATTTAAAGGTTAATGTGGGTATGGGTCGAAAACCACTCATCAAATAGAATTTAGACTGTAATGGGTTATTATATTGACCTTATCTTTAATTATTAACTCTTTGTTAATTAGTTTCACTTTTACAATGTCTCTTTTTATTTTTATATTATATGGTTAATAAACATACTATATACATCCAATAACCTCATGTGGTCCATTAAGAACATACCCATAATGATATAAGTCTCTTGGCTGATCCTTAGATTTTTAGGAATTTAATATCAATTAATAATATAATATGTTTTTAAAAAACACTTTTTTTCAATTTTGACACTATTCAATAATTGATTTTTGGAAAAATCATAACAGAATTATTACTTAAAAAAAGTTAATTAAATGGATCCTAATATGTCATAGTATCTATGGAAATTAGTTTAATTCATCAAAAGTGTCAAATTATATTTATTTTTGTAATTATAATATCAATTATTTTAATTTTTCACTATTATGATAATTACTACATCACCATTGTGTCACAAATAAAATAAATTATTTAATGTCTAAAAATAATAAATAAAATACGATTATATAGTAAATCTCATTATCTTTATAATTAATATTTATAGTTGAAAATCTAACATATATAACCCTATATAAAAATATTTTTTTCTAAAGGATATATGCTTCTATCTTTTTTGTATTCATTTTAACTTAATTAATATAAATTGTCCCTATCACTTACAAGTGGCACCATGGGGTCTCAAAATCGACCCAAAGATGACCATGGTCAGACATGTATCCACAAATAAGGTTAAGACACATTTTAGGGTAATTTATTATTATTATAATATTATTTTTTAACCCTTATTTAACAGATTTACCCTTTAACCACGGTAAATAAAATATTTACCGAAATAATTATTCAAATTGTATAAATATAAAAGTTAACTATTTACACAATTTGGAAATTCCAATTAAAAATATGGAATCCATTTTTCCAATTTCAAAACACAGAAGTGGCAGAAATTAATTTGACATTAATTCCCACTTTCAGAATAAAAAGCGTGTTTTTAAGATATAATAATTATCAAAAGATCGATACTTGTTTATGTTCGGTTTAACTGTGAAATTATGTCCAACGACCAAAATTGTATAATGTGGTAAAACTATATTCTAAATATACATTAAAACCACTCAAATTCATAATTTATCACTATTAATTATTTTGATTAAAAATTTTATTTTTAATTAATATTTATTAATTTTCACTATTCATCAAAATATTAAACTTATCTGAAAAGTACCAAAATTTCACCTTATGCTAAATTCAATACTCGGAATCCAAAAATGATGTCCATTCTGAGAGATAGAATTTATAAAATTTCAAAATGTAGGTATTACTATTCATAACGGCCAGTTTGATTGGTTGTGGTGTGTTAGAACTCGAAGTTCCGTACAACACACGCTACTGTATTTTTCAAAGAGAATTGTATCATGGAAGCTCAGGCTATTAAATTCTCTCCTCCATCATGAAATTTTGTCCTCGCAATTTGATATTATTCTATGAAAATAAATGTTGAAAATAGAAAATATCTTTGTGGAAAAAACCCACATCGAAAATTTGGTTAATATAATTTACTCTTAACAAGAAGAAAAGAAGAATGATAGGGTCACCACCAAATTATGATCTCAATTAGGAGGACATTGGTGGAAATTATAGACATGTAACTGGAGGAAAAACATAAATATTTATAGGTAGTTATTGAGGTCATAAATCACAAAGAATTTTAAAATTGAGGTCCTTAAATTATTCAATCTATGACGATTTAAAATACATTTGGTTCAACAAAAAACAAGGTATTAGGATAACACATTTTTGACGTTTCAAAATATCATAGTTGAAATCCCACATCGAAGAATGAATTAATGAGGCCTCTATTTAAAATAAAGAGTGGAAAGTATGAACATTACCGAAAATAACACATACCAGGGTTCCATGTAGGAAAACAAGGATATGGAAGAGAAATCTAAACAACAATTATCTGATGGAGAGTTGTAGAGAACATGGATATGAAAAGGAAAACAATCCCAAATCCATCAATTATTGATGATCTATGGTACCATCTAGGACGACATTTTTGTTCTATGTTCCTTTTCTTACGATTGAGGAATTTATTTATAAGATTGTCTAAGATCATAAAAAAAATATACTTACACTATAATTCGAGTTTTATCCATTAATAAATTTCTACCACAAACTCATCTTTCTCCCCAAAAACATAATACAACTCAAAAATACTCAATTTATCCTAATCTTATAGGGTTCCAAATATAATAAATTTATATTTCACATATCAGATCCTTTATGTAAAGAAACTAAATTTTACCATCCAGGAACATCATGTATCACAATGGTAGGCGATAAATCCCAATTGCAATATGGTTGTGGGTTTGATTCCTGCAGCTTTGTCTGACACGACGGGTCGTCACACGGTCTTCATGTTGTCCTTTTATAAAAATACAAAAAACTAACCTTTCAAACGTAATCAATTCCAACCATTAGACTTATCCAAAATAATATTATCCAAACTCACAGTCCAAAATTTACGAGGAAGTTAAACATAATGAGGATTCTTTTTGCCATGTAATAACATGTGAACGCCTTCCTCATATATTCTTTTAAAACATCGCACCATTCGGAATTACCAAAATCAACCATCTCTTATTCCAAAATCACTACCTCAGTATTAAGACCATATTAATGTATATATTTCCTTCATCCATGTAAATTCGAAAATAATTTAACTTGTTGTAGAGTCACTTTTCTTAGTACCATAAAATCTCAAATCCTTAATTAAATAGTCTGGTAGTACAATCCTTATTTATTTCCAGAACATCATTGATACAACACTTAAATGAAATAATTCTAAAATTACAACATAATAACACTAGTCATTCCTCTTCATCTATGGTAGTATCATAACATGATTATTATCCAATAGCATCATTGGAGGCATAGTGTGATGACTGGGACATTGGTTCGTGTGGTGTCCATAATCATTGCAAATGAAGAATTGTATATTTGAAACCTTTTTCTTACTCTTGCAGGCATGTACTTTGTGCCCCTTTTCCTCCAAAATTTTAACAAACTCTCATTCCTTTCAGGCATGTTCCAGGGTGTTTCGTCCAACAGTTATCACATATGGGAAATTCTTCTTTTCCCTCTTCCCATTATCCATCTTTCTCTCTTCCATACTGTAACGCCTAGACTCATGTTACCCAGAGTCGGTGCATTATTACATAACATTTTCATTATCAGAAGAAAGATAAAATCTCGAAAGACCGATTGGTTTAGTATCTTGGAAACACTATATATATTCATAAAGTTTTACATTACATCATAAAGTGAAAAACTACTACAACAACATAATGTCTCCATAGTCCACACTATTACCCCCTCATAATATCCCTGTAGGTCATTCATAACATATTTCTTCACATCTTGGGAAAAATAAAACATAGAAAAGGGGTGAGCTCAAATACCCAGTAAGGACAACAATATAGCGGAAACATTCAAAAATAAGCATAACCATTTAAGGCAATGTTTAACCAAAACAAAAGCCTTTTAAACTTCAACTTCAACATATTATGGAAAAAGTAAAATGATATAATGTCATTTACTTATTCAAATGGATATTCTACTAATCGAATAATCACAAGCAATATCAATAACCACTTTCATAATGATGGAATTCATAATGCCAGAATATCATAAACACATAGCCAAGGCCTCGTTCCAGGAGTACAAATAAGATTTTTCCAAGGACTATTGCCAAGACACTAGTTTGTATCATGAGACCTACTGATGCATCGAGAAGCTATATCAGGCTCCACCCATCACATATTAAGTCCAATGCATTCCCATATGAAAAGGTTTAATCATAACATAAACATTCATATTAAAACTAGAATACAAAATGTAAACGCATCATCCATAAACCATGACTGGTATAAAAATAACACATCCATAGTCAAACATATCACAAAACCTTCAATACAATATAGATGTTTAGTGTCATAATAAATCAACTTCAAATAAGCGTTAAATATATCAAAGGATGTTGACATAGATGAAATCAAAACTCTTTTTAGAGAAATATCTATCTCTATTTTGAAATCATTTAAGAGTCTTATATTTAAGAAATAAAACATTTTATTTGAAAATATTTTTATAAGTTTGTAAGGGAATCTTGGACGATTTTATAATGGTGTAAAATAACCACACCCGCCGTATAAGTTAAAAAAACATTCTAACCTTAATTCTGTCAAAAAGGTTTAAAGCTCCTTGTTTGGAAAACGATGGAATGGTTCCTTTATAAAACACTTATAAAAAGTAAAACAAGGGTGTAAATGACGTTAAACCATATTATTTTAAATAGAAAAAATGTTTTGAAATACATTTTTAAGAAACATGGATGTGGATGATAAAGATATCCCAGTAGATTATTACGTATAAACAACCTCAGATAATTAAGAGATTGTGAAATAACCCTTACCTTGTACTTTTCTTTGGTTGGGGTAGTTTAACCTCCTGTATAATGGTGAAATAATTGTTATTAAATTATACAAAAATCATATACATTAATATGATATCATATATTATCTTTTAACATTGATTTGTTAATAATATATAAGTATTATCGTTGTTTCGGCTGTTAACTTACTCGTTTTCTTTTATATGTTTTGTTATGTAAGACATGTTTGTAATGGATAGGTTCTATATTATTCATATCCAGAATGATATGAAGTCTGGAAACATAATTTTTAAATCATCAAATGATAATTATACTTGAATGGATACGATGGAGAATAAATCTCATCGCGTTCGTGGAGACGGTACTCCATACGTACGCACGAGTGACAATATCATCCTTTTGATATTAAAATAATATATAAATGGATGGTATATCATATATAAAGAATAATTAATATGTTATATTTATAATTTAAATTAGTTACACATCTTTATTATACCCATCCAAATAATATTATATTGAATAACAACTACACCACGACGTGGAGACGGTAAACCCTATATACGCATGTATGGTGACGTGTTATTCAAAGGGTGGATAGAATACTGAATATGGTTGTACCATATTTATAATAATATCACAATATGTATATGATACTGGAGTTATTATTTTAGAATGGTAATAACAAAGGAAGATGAAGTGGAAGAAGAAAGGAACTTGGAACAGGGTGGTGAAATCATTACCTCTTCTTCGGGTTCTTCCTTTTAATTTGATCAAAAGGGCTCCTTAAGTTGGATTTATGATAAAAATAAGGCCACTAGGTTGTATTTATGGAATTTGGGAGAGTATTTGGGCAGATTTTGGCCGAACCAAAAGGCTTTGAAGGTGTGAAGAAATGAGAAGAAGGAGCGCCCTTTTATAAAAGGGGTGAGGGGCACCTTTGGAAAAGCTAGAAATATTAATTTATAATAAATTTATATTCGGTTTCTAATGGATAAAAAGTGGATTATTTAAATGTTAAGGTGGGATGGGTCGAAAACCACTCAAACAATATAATTTAGACAGGTTTGGATACTTATATTAACCTTATCTTTAAGTATTAACCCTATGTTAATTAGATTCAGTTTTACAATGTCTCTTTGTATTTTTATATTATATGGTTAATAAACATACCATATACATCCAGGAGAACCCAAAGTGGTATAGAAATGATATTAATATAATGATATAAGTCTATTGGATGAGCCTTAGATTTTTAAAATTTTAATATCAATTAATAATATAATATTTATTTTAAAAACTCTTTTATGTCAATTTTGACACTAATCAATAGATTATTTTTGTGATACTCATAATAGAATGATTACTTCGAAAAAGGTTAATTAAATCAATCCTAATATGTCGTATTATCCTAGAAAATTATTTTAATTCATTAAAAGTCTCAAAATATATTTATTTAGGTATTTATAATATCAATTATTTTAAATTTTTACTATTATGGTAATTAATGCATCATCATTGTGTCATAAATAAATTAAATTATGTAATCTCTAAAAAATATAAAAAATATATAATTATGTAGTAAATCGTTTTAGCTTTATAATGAATATTTATAGTCGAAATTCCAACATATATAACCCTATGTAAATTTTTTTTTTCTAAAATATATATGTTTGTGTCATTTTTGTATTCATTTAAACTTAATTAAAATAAAGTGTCCCTATCACCTACAAGTGGCTCCATGGGGTCCCAAAAGAGACCTAAAGATTCCCATGGTCGGAAATGTATCATCCAATAAGTTTTGGACACATATTAGGGTAATTTTGTATTATTATAATATTATTTTTTAACCCTTATTTACCAGATTTACCTTTTAACCATGGTAAATAAAATATTACCGCAGTAATTATTCAAAATGTCTAAAAATAAAAGTTACATATTCACACAATATAAACATACTAATTCCAAATATGGAATCCATTTTTCCAAATTCACAACACATAAGTGGTAGAAATTAGTTTAAAATTAATTCTCGTTGTTAAAATAAAAAGCGTGTTTTAAAAAGATAACAACTATCAAAAGATTGACACTTGTTTATGTCCGGTTTAATTGTAAAATTATGTCAAATGACCAAAATTATATTAAATGGTAAAAATATATCCTAAATATACTTTAAAACACCTAAAATTCATAATTTACCACTATTAATTATTTTGATTAAAAAAATTTGTTGTTAATTAAAATTTAGTAATTTTCACTATTCATCAAAATATTAAAATTATCCGAAAGGTAACAAAATTTCACCTTAGGCTAAATTCAATATTCCGAATCAAAAAATGAAGTCCATTTTTAAATAAAAAATATATATAATTTCAAAAAGTAGGTATTACTTTTCATAACGGGTAGTTTTATTGGTTATGGTGTGTTAGAACTCGGTGTTGCGTACAACACATGATATCACAATATTCAAAGAGAAGCGTACGGTAGAAGATTGGGGTGCTACATTCTCCCCTCCTTCAAATAATTTTTTCCTTGAAATTTCCAGAATACTACCGCATGAAACGACTTGGGTGGTTCTTCATCATAAGTTCCTCGGGTTCCCACATTGCCTCTTCCATCTTATGGTTTCTCCACAAGACTTTTACCAGACACGTTGTACGGTTTCTCAGTACTTGTTCTCTGGTATCAAGAATCCTGATGGGTTGTTCACAATAAGACAGATTGGGTTCTAGTTATAACTCCTCATAGGTGAGTACATGCATTGGGTCAGGCATGTATTTCCTCAACAGAGATACGTGGAACACATCGTGAACTTTGGAGAGACTTGGCGGTATTGCCAATCGGTAAGCTACAGCCCCAATTCGTTCTAGAATTTCGAAAGGTCTGATGTACCTGGGATTCAATTTACCTTTCTTACCAAAACGTATGACTCTCTTCCATGAAGATACCTTCAGGAAAACATGATCACCGACTTTAAATTTCAAATCATTCCTTTGATTATCGGCATAGCTCTTCTGCCTACTTTGAGCTGCTTTGATGTGATTTTGGATTACCTTCACCTTTTCCATCATTTCCTCCACCAGTTCTAGGCCTAAAAGTTTTCTTTCACCAACGTCATCCCAACAGGTTGTTGTACAACATCTCTTTCCATATAATGCTTCATATGGTGCCATCTGAATACTCGAACGGAAGCTATTGTTATAGGAAAATTCTACCAAAGGTAAATATTGATCCCACTTACCCTGAATGTCATGTGAGAAAGATCTCAACATGTCTTCTATGGTTTGAATAGTTCGTTCTGATTGTCCATCTATCTGATGGTGGTAAGCAGTTCTCAAATGATGTTCAGTATCACGGGATTTCTGAAGACTTTTCCAGAATCATGAAGTAAGATGGGGATCACAATCAGAAACAATCGATAGGGGTAATCCATGAAGTATCACAACTTCATTAATATATAGTCTTGCTAGACGTTCTAGTGGTAGATATTCTCTTATATCAAGAAAATGTTCTGAATTGGAATGAAGATCAACAACAACCCATATTGAATCATTCCTTCTAGGATTCTTTGGTAGCCCCATGACAAAATCCATCATAATATTGTCCCATTTCCACTCCGGTATGGGAAGAGGTTGCATAAATCTTCCAGGCTGTTGCATTCCAGCTTTCACGTGTTGAAAAACCATACATCTTGACACAAAATCAGAAATCTCCCTCTTCATGTTGTCCCACCAAAAATGTTCCTCCATATCTCTATACATATTGGTGCTCCCAGGGTGTATAGTGAAATTGGAACTATGAGAATCATCCAGTAATTCTCTTTTTAGATCAGGTATATTGGGAACACAAAGTTTCCTCCCGAATTTCAAAATTCCATCTTCATACATAAAGTCTCTAAGTCTCCAATCATTCACAGCTTTAATCTTCTTTTGAAATTCTTCATCATCGGTCTGAGAAATCTTAATCCTTTCTAGTAATGATGGTTTGGCAACTATTTGAAAAAGAATTGATGTTTCACCTTCCCTGGTTATTACCATGTCCATCTTCACTAGATCCATCAAAATTGGATCCCTTCCAATTCTCTCCACGTTCAAAACTCTATGGTCTTCTCTGCTCAAAGCATATGCCACCTTGTTTGCATTCCCCGGGTGGTAGTGTATCATACAATAATAATCCTTGAGTAATTCAATCCATCTCCTTTGCCTAATGTTGAGTTGTTTTTGTGAGAAAATATACTTCAAACTCTTGTGATCTGTATAAATCTCACATTTCTCACCATAGAGGTAGTGCCACCATATTTTCAAAGCAAATATCATAGCTGCTAGCTCGAGATCATGAGTAGGATAGTTTTGTTCATGAATTTTCAACTGTCGTGATGTATAGGTAATAAACCTATCATTCTGTATAAGGACACAACAAAGTCCTTTCTTCGATGCATCACTATAAATAACGAACCCATCATTCCCCAATGGTAGAGTCAATATAAGAGCATTGACTAATATTCTCTTCAGTTCTTCAGAAAATTCTTCAAACTCTTTTGTCCAAACAAATTTAACCCCTTTACGTGTGAGCTTCGTAAATGTGTTAGCCAATCAGGAAAAATTATGGACGAAACGTCGATAATAACCTACGAAACCAATAAAACAATGTACCACCGTTATACTCGTAGGTGCTAGCCATTCTTGGATGCCTTGGTCTTAGAAGGATCAACAAAGATTCCATATTTAGAGACAATATGGCCAAGAAAAGAAATCTCCTAAAGCCAGAATTCACACTTTCTAAACTTCTCATATAATTCATTTCTTCTCAGAGTCTTCAGGATAATGCGCAAATGATTTTCATGATGTTCGTAGCTTATGGAGAATACCAAGATATCGTCAATAAATACCACCAAAAACTCATCATAATACTCCTTTAAAACTCTATTCATTAGATCCATGAATATAGAGGGTGCATTAGTCAATCCAAAAAGCATTACAGTAAACTCCTAATTCCTGAACCTGGTTCGAAATGCTGTCTTCGTAATGTCTTCCTTCTTCACACACAACTGATGGTATCTAGATCGATGGTCAATCTTTGAAAAGAATTGAGCTCCATGCAGTTGGTCAAATAAATCATCAATGTGTGGTATGGGATACTTGTTCTTTATTGTTATATTATTGATCTCCCTATAGTCGATACATTACCTCATAGATCTGTCTTTATTTTTATCAAAAAGAACAGGGGATCCCCATGGAGAAACACTAGGGTGAATAAATCCTTTATTACTAAATTCCACTAGTTTTTTCTCTAGTTCAACTAATTCTACAGTGGCCATTCTATAAGGGGTCTTTGATATAGGCCTTGATCCAGGAATTAAATCAATGGAAAACTCAACTTATCATTCTGGAGGATGTCCAGGTAAACATTCCGGAAATAAATCTACAAATTCTTTCACAACAGGTACATCCTCTATTTGAAAATTCCTTTCCTCACCCAAAATTATTTCATTCTCTTCCTCCCCCATAATTGAATTTAGATGATCTATTGGGGTGGATCTAGATAAGAATTAGGTGGTGACGATTCTGCTCTAAATATAAGGTGTTCCTTATCATCATCATCATCAGGAATCGTAACCTCTTTTTTCTTAGAATAAATCTTCGCATAATAGTCCAAAAGCTAGTCCAAACCGAGGATTATATCAAACTCATTCATAGGTATGACGATGAGATCAGAAGATAATGAACATTTATGTGTCTAATGGGGACTAATTCACAAAACATTGTTGCAATGATACTTCTCTTAGGAGTTTTAACTGACAACTCCCTTGTTAAATCAAATTGGAAATATCTAATTTTCTTAGCAAACTGAGAAGATATGAAACAATGCGATGATCCTGAATCAAATAATGAATTTTATAAACTTGAGGAAATCATTAAATTACCTGCCACCACGTCTTTCGGATCTTCTACCTCAGTAGTAATGATAGCATAATCTTGGCCTTGATCCCTTGGCCTTTTCAGAGGTAAGTTCTCCGGACGCTTAGGAAATTCATTTGCATAATGTCCCATCTCCCTGCAATTGTAAGACTGAACATTGGTAGCTTCCTTCTTCCCTTGGAAATCACGAGCTTAGTGGCCTTTTTTATCACACTTATAATAAACTCATGTTCCCTTAAAGCATGTTCCAGGGTGTTTCATACCACATTTACCACAAGATGGATATTCAACCTAGCCTTTATTCCCCTCATTTCCATTCCCAAATTGATCAGTAGATCTCTTCTTCTCTTACTTTTCTTTAAAGCCATGGGACTTAGAGAATTCCTTTTCGGTCTTGATAGCACATGAGACAATTTCTTCGTACGATGAAAAGGATTGTGAGACTAATGCTCGACGAAGAAATTGTTTTAACCCATCAAAGTATTGATCAATATTACTTCTTGGGTTACGTATATAATCTCCAATATACCTTGCTAACCTTGTATAGTTAGCCTCATACCAAGTGACATTATCATCCTCCTTCAGTCTCAGACTCAGAAACTGCCTTTCCATATATGCTCGATGGTCGCGAGGAAAGTATTTTTCTTCAAACAGATCTTTGAACTCCCTCCATTCTATATTTGATACTTTATCATATTCCTTCGTATTTTGAATCAATGACCACCATTAATCAGCATCTCCAGTGAGGCGGTAAACTTCCATGATAACTTTTTCCCTTTAACTACTCCCCAAAGCCTGAAATATTTTCTCTAGGGAGAATATCCATTGCTCTGCTACTAAGGTATTTTTACTCCAATTGAATGTTTGTGGTTGTTGCCTCATGAATCGATCTAACATTGATCCTCCACGATGTGGATTAGGGTGCTCCATACGGGTAAGGTTATTATTCATAACCTGAGTGAGTTTCCCCAGTATGGTGATTAGATGATCGGCACCAGTTGCATCACCAGCTCCACTATAATTATCTTGAGCAGGAGAGAAATCCTACATGGTGTGTGTGCATTGATACAGTTTCTATTTCTTCCACTAGGTGCCATTTCTAAACAATGGGATAAACTAGATCAGTTTATGAATCAAAATACATAATCCCATACTTATAAAACACTTAACATAAATTGAACTATTTATGTATATAATCCATAATCATATGAATGTTTCCTTTGAGGAAGTATATACTCATAAACCCTTCATAATGATTTGTAATGAAAATGAGATTTATCCTAAGCATATACCCCAAGAGTGTCATAACCAAGAGTGCATTAAGGCCCGTTGACGTGTACCAGTTCCCATTCGAGACTAGCTCAAAGCGGTGTTTTCGAGTTTTAACCCTAGGTACATCTGTGCCAGAGCCACCTCTACCTGCTTGTATCCAGACAGGGATGTATTTCTCGAAAAACACAAAAAATCATTACAATACCAAAATTCTAAGAAGTTCTTATATACTAATCCTCAAATTTCATCTTAGGTCTATGTGCTCTAATCAGAGTTTATCTAAATCTAGCTTTCAAGGTTTGTACTAAACATCCTCTGATACCAACTATAGTGCCCCGACCCCAGTTACCTAGAGTCATTACATTATTACATAACATTGGCATGATCACAAGAAAGATCAGATCTCGAAAAACCGATTGTATTAGTAGCCTTAGAAACACTAGACTTATTCATAAAGTTTTACATTACATCGTAAAGTGAAAAAATACGAAAAAAACATAATGTCTCCATAGTCCACACTATTATCCCCTCATAATATCCCTACAGGTCATTCATAACTTACTTCTTCACATCCTGGGAAAAATAAAACATAGAAAAGGGGTGAGCTCAAACGCCCAGTAAGGATAACAATATAGCGGAAACATTCAAAAATAAGCATAAACATTTAATGCAATGTATAACAAAAAAAAGCCTTTTAAACATGAACTTCAACATATTATGGAAAAAGTAAAATGAAATAATTCCATTTACTTATTCACATGGATATTTTACTAATCAAATAATCACATGCAATATCAATAACCACTTTCATAATGATGGAATGCATAATGCCAGACTATCATAACCATATAGCCAAGGCCTCGTGCCAAGACTACAAATATGATTTTGCCAAGGCCTTGTGCCAAGACACTAGATTTTCTCATGAGACCTACCGATGCATCAATGATCTATACCGGGCTCCACCCGTCAACTATTAAGTCCAATGCATTCCCATATGAAAAGGTTTAAACATACCATAAACATTCGTATTAAAACTAGCATACGTAATGTAAATACTTAATCCATAAACCATGAATGGTATAAAAATAACACATCCACAGTAAAACATATCACAAAACCTTCAATACAATATAGAAGTTTGGTATCATAATAAATCAACTTCAAATAAGTCTAAAATCCATCAAAGGATGTTGACATAGATGAAATCAAAACTCTTTTTAGAGAAATATCTCTCTCTATTTTGAAATCATTTAAGAGTATTATATTTATAAAATAAAACATTTTCTTTGAAAATATTCTTATAAGCTTGTAAAGGAAGCTTGGAAAATTTTATAATGGTAGAAAATAACCACATCTGCCGTATAAGTTAAAGAAACATTCTTAACTTAATTCTGTCAAAAAGGTTTAAAGCACCTTGTTTGGAAAATGACGGAAAGATTCTTTTATAAAACTATTATAAAAAGTTAAACAAGGGTATAAATGACTTTAACCCATATTTTTTTAAATAGTAATAAAATTTTGAAATAAATTTATAAGAAACATGGATTTGGATGATAATGATATCCCAGTAGATTATTACGTATAGACAACCGCAGATAATGAAGAGATTTTGAAATAACCCTTACCTTGTACTTCTACTTGGTTGGGGTAGGTTAACCTCATGTATAATGGTGAAATAATTGTTATTAAATTATACAATAATCATATACATTAATTTAATATCATATATTATCTTTTAACATTTATTTGTCAATAATATATTAGTATTATCGTTGATTCGGGTGTTAACTTACTCGTTTTCTTTTATATGTTTTATTATGTAAGCCTTGTTTGTAATGGATAGGTTGTATATTATTCACATCCAGAATGATATAAATTCCATAAACATCATTTTTAAATCATTAAATGATATTTATACTTGAATGGATACGATGGATAATGAATCTCATCGCGTTCGTGGAGACGGTAATCTGTATGTACGCACGAGCGACAATATCCTTATTTTGATTTTAAAATAATATATAAATGGATGTTATATCATATATACATAATAATTAACATGTTATAATTATTATTTACATGAGTTACACATCATTATTATTCGCATCCAAGTAATATTATATTGAATAACAATTACACCATGACATGGAGACGGTAAGTCGTACGTACGCACATATTGTGACATGTTATTCAAAGGGTGGATAGAATACTGAATATGGTTGTAACATATTTATAATAACATCAAATTATATATATGATACTATATTTATTATTTTAGAATGGTAATAACAAAGGAAGAGGAAGTGGAAGAAGAAAGGAACTTGGAACAGGGAGGTGAAATCATTAAATCTTCTTTGGGTTCTTCCTTTTGATTTGATCAAAAGGGATCATTAGGATGGCTTTCCTATGAACATATTCCCTCTAGGTTGTATCTAGGGATGTTGGGAGAGTATGTTTTCAGAGTTTGGCCGAACCAAAAGGCTTTGAAGGTGTGAAGAAATGAGAAGGAGGAGTTCTCTTTTATAAGAGGGGTGAGGGGCACCTTTGGAAAAGATAGAAATATTAATTTATAATAAATTAAAATTCGGTTTCTAATGGCTCCAAAGTGGATTATTTAAATTATAAGGTGGGTATGGGTCTAAAACCACTCATCCAATAGAATTTAGACAGGTTTGGGTACATATATTAACCTTATATTTAAGTATTAACTCTAAGTTAATTAGTTTCACTTTTACAATGACTCTTTGTATTTTTATATTATATTGTTAATAAACATACCATATACATCCAAAATACACTCATGTGGTCCATTAATGATAAAAATATCATGATATTAGTCTCTTGGCAGAACAATAGATTTTTAGGAATTTAATATCATTTATTAATATAATAATCTTTTAAAAACTCTTTTATGTCAATTTTTACACTATTCAATAGTTGATTTTTTTGAAACATATAATAGAATGATTACTTAGAATAAAGTTACTTTAATCAATCCTAATATGTCATATTATCATATTAAATTATTTGAATTCATTAAAAGTCTCAAATTATATTTATTTGGGTATTTATAATCTCAAATATTTTAAATTTTCACTATTATGGTAATTACTGCATCATCATTGTGTCATAAATAAATTAACTTATGTAATATATAAAAATTATAAATTAACTATCATTATGTATTAAATCTTTTTAACTTTCTAATTAATATTTATAGTCGAAAATCCAACATATATAACCCTATGTAAAAATCGTTTTTCTAAAATATATATGCTTCGGTCATTTTTGTATTCATTTTAACTTAATTAAAATAAAGTGTCCCTATCACCTAGAAGTGGCCCCATGGGGTCCAAAAATCGACCCAAATATGTCAATGGTCGTCAATGTATCAACCAATAAGGTTAGGACCCGTTTTACGGTAATTTTCTATTATTATAATATTATTTTTTAACCCTTATTTACCGGATTTACCCTTTAACCATGGTAAATAAAATATTTACCGCAGTAATTATTCAAAATGTCTAAAAATAAAAGTTACCTATTCAAACAATATGAAAATTCAGATTCCAAATATGGAATACATTTTTCCAAATTCAAAACATAGAAGTAGATGAAATTAATTTAAAATTAATTTCCGTTGTTAAAACAAAAAGCGTGTTTTTAAGAGATAATAACTATCAAAAGATTAGCACTTGTTTATGTCCGGTTTAACTGTAAAATTATGTCCAATGACCAAAATTATATTAAATGGTAAAAATATATTCTAAATATACTTTAAAACCCCTCAAATTCATAATTTATCACAATTAATTATTTTGATTTAAAAAAGTTGTTTTTAATTAAAATTTAAGAATTTTCACTATTCATCAAAATATTAAAGTTATCCAAAAGGTACAAAAATTTCACCTTAGGCAAAATTTGATATTCTAAATCCAAAAATGAAGTCCATTTTGAAATATAATATATATTTAATTTCGAAAAGTAGGTATTACTATTCATAACGTCTAGTTTGATTGGATATGGTGTGTTAGAAATCGGTGTTGCATACAACACACGCAATCACATTATTTAAAGAGAAGCGTACCGTAGAAGCTTCAGATGATACACATACTTTTCTTCTCTTGCTTCCCTTCAAAGCCATAGGACCCCGAGAATTCATTACTCATCTTATCAACAAATGATACTATATCTTTATATGATGATAATATGTGGGAAACTATTTCCCTACTAAATTCTGCTTTAAGACCATGAAAGATATGATCCTTCTTACTCTTTGGACCATACGTATTACAGGATTTCACATTCCTTCTACTGGGATCCATTTCTATACAATAGCATAAACTAGGCCAGTTTATGAATTATAATGAATAATTCCAAAATTGTAAAATACCTAACACAAATAGAATAGTTTATGGATATAATCCATAATAATAAAAATGTTTTCATTGAGTAAAGATATACTCATGAGCCCTTCATAATGGTTTGTAAATAAGTTGATAATTATCCTAAGCATATCCCCCAGGAGTGTCGTAACCAAGAGTGCAGCAAGGCCCGTTGAAGTGCACCAGTTCTCGTTCGAGTCTAGCTCAAAGCTGTGTTTTTGGGTTTTACCCCTTGGTACGTCTGTGTCAGAGCCTCCTCTACCTGCTCATATCCATGCATGGATGCATTTCACGGAAAAGTCACAAAATCTCTACAATACCAAAGTTCTAGGAAGTTATTATACACAAATCCTCAATGTTTATCTTAGTTCTACGTGCTCTAATTAGAGTTTATCTAAATCTAGTTTGCAGGGTTATAGCTAAACTTTCTCTGATACCAACTGTAATGCCCCGACCCCAGTTATCCAGAGTCGGTGCATTATTTTATTACATTGGCATGATTACAAGAAATCGAGTCCTGAAGGACCGATCCATTTAGAAATCTTGGAAAAATAGATCACATACATGAATGTTACATTTCCACTTTAATACGTAAAAAAGTACAAAAATAATCTTTATGAAATCCATTATTCCCTTGTCTTAACCTTGCATATCATTCACATTACACTTCTTGGAATCTTGGGAAAAATAAAACATAGAAATGGGTGAGCTCAAATGCTCAGTAAGGGTAAGAAATACAACAGAAACTTTCAAAAATAAGCATTAACTTTTAAGGAAATGTATAAAACTAAAACAAATGGCTTTTAAAATTGAACTTCAGCATAATATGGATGAAATAAAATTAAATCATGCCATTTACTTATTTACATGGATATTCTACTAATCGAATAATCATATGAAATATCACTAACCACATTAATAATGATGGAATTCATGATGTCGAACATTAATTTCAGTTTCAAGGCACCGTTCCAAAACCAAATGGATAACTGTAACCGGAACCCAACCCGGAGAGCATCTGTAACTGGACTCCATCCCAGAGTGCTTCTAATAACCAGACACCAACCCAGAGTGCCTCTAATAACCGGACACCAGCCCGGAGTGCCTCTAATAATCGGACACCATTCCGGAGGGCTTACTTTTACCAGTCCCCAACTCGGAACATACTATTCCAACACATTCATCTTAAGAAGAGGATGAAATATAACATAAACATTCATATTAAAACTAACATACATAATGTCAAAACATTAATCATAAACCATTAATGGAATAAAAATAACTCATCCATAGTAAAAAAATATCAAAAAACCTTAAATACAATATGGATGATTTGTATCATAATAAATCAACTTGAAACAAGTATAAAATTTATGAAAGGAGGTTGAAATATATGAAATCAATATTATTTGAGAGAAATATCACTTTTTTTAAATCATTTAAAAGTCGCATAATTATAGAAAAATCCTTTATTTTGAAAATATCTTTATAAGCTTGTGAAGGAAGCTTCAAAGGTGTAATAACGGCGGAGAATAACTGCACCCTCTGTATAATTTAAAAAAGACTTTCTTACCTTAATTTTGTCAAAAAGGTTAAAAAGTAACTTTTTTCAAAAACGTTAGAAAGATTCCTTTAAAACATATAATGTCAAATAAGGGTATAAATGAAATTAACCCATTGCCTATTAAATAGTAAAAATGTTTTGAAATACATTTTTATGATACATTTATGTGGAAGATAAAGAGGTCCCAGAAGATTATTACCTATAAACAACCTCAGATAATGAAGAGATTGTGAAATAAACACTTACCAATTTGGTAACTTACGAAACATACAACCCATGAAATAGGTATCACACAATGAATATGTAAATACATATAAATTAAAATGTATTACACAAATAATATAAATATGGGAAGTACATACACCACACAAAATGTAATGGTGGAAATATGGCATGAATCTCACAGGAATAAGGAGTGAGATGAAAACCCCTGACCTTGCACTTTCTTTTAGTCAAGGGTACGTTTAACATCCTATAAGAAGATCTTAGTATGTTATTAAATTATAATCAAACCATATTAATATTTATGATATCATACATGATTCATTTATGACTTTATATTACCCATATAATAATAATTTCCATGTTAAGTTAACATTTCGGGTAATAATCACTTTCTTTATCATACGTGTTTTATCTTGTCACTCTTGGTTGTATCACATAGATAATGATTTAAATACTTCCATTATATAAAACATGTTAAATATTTCATATATATTTAGAATATAAATATGTAAAATAGACATATATATGAAATGGAAAACACTATTTATGGAGACGGTAGTTCGTACGTATGCATAAACGATGTTTCTGTTTTCATATAGTATTGAACGGAAGTAGGTGAATAATATATATGTAAGTACATAAATACTTATATATATATATCTCTATACATTAGAATTATTATTTCATATATTTCATACTTTTTATTAATATATATTTTTATAATCATCGAAGAATTGTGAAATTGGAAATGAATCTCATCGCATCGTGGAGACGGTAATCCGTATGTACGCACGAGCGAAAATACCATTCTTTTGATATTAAAATAAAATATAATAGGATGTTATATCATATATACAGAATCATTATCATGTTATATTTATTATTTACATGAATTAAAAATCATTATTATACCCATCCAAATAATAATATATTGAATAACAATTACACCACGACGTGGAGACGGTAAGCCGTAAATACACACGTATGGTGACGTGTCATTCAAATGATGGATTGAATAATGAATACGGTTGTAACATTTTTATAATAATATTATAGTATAAATGAGATACTAGATTCATTATTTTAGAATGGGAATAACAAAGGAAGAAGAAGTTGAAGAAGAAATGAATTTGAAAAAGGGTGGTGAAAACAATATCTCTTCTTCGGGTTCTTCTTTTTGATTTGTCAAAAGGGAACATTAAGTTAGATTTATGACTAATGTAAGGACTCTAGGCTGAAGTGAGGGATGTTTAGAGAGTATTTGGGCATGTTTTGGCCGAACCAAAAGGCTTTTAAGGTGTGAATTAATGAGAAAAGTTAGTTTCCTTTTATAAGAGGGCGAGAGGCTCTTTAGGAAAAACATAAAGTATTAATTTATAATAAATTCATATTCGGTTTATAATGGCTCAAAAATGGATTATTTAAAGGTTAATGTGGGGATGGGTCGAAAAGAACTCAACCAATATAATGTAGACAGGTTTGGTTTAATATATTAACCCTATCTTTAAGTTGTTAACTCTTTGTTAATTAGGTTCACTTTTACAATGTCTCTTTCTATTTTTATATTATATGGTTAATAAACATACTATATACATCCATGCAACACCCAAATGGTCCATTAATGATATACCAATAATTATATAGGTCTCTTGGCCGAACCATAGATTTTTAGGGATTTAATATCAATTAATAATATAATATAGGTTTTAAAATCTCTTTTTTGTCAATTTTGAAACTATTCAATAATTGATTATTGTAAAAATTCATAACAGAATTATTACATCGAACAATGTTAATTACATCAATCCCAATATGCCATATTACTCTAAAAAAATTAGTGAAATTCATTAAAAGTATCAAATTATATGAATTTTTGCATTTATAATATCAATTATTTTAATTTTTCACTATCATTGTAATTACTACATCACCATTGTGTCAACATTAAATTAACTTATTTAATGTCTAAAAATTATAAATAAAATTACATTATGTAGAAAATATTTTCAGATTTTTATTGAATATTTATAGTCGAAAATCCAACATATATAAACCTATGTAAAAATTGTTTTTGTAAACGATATATGCTTGTGTCATTTTTGTATTCGTTATAACTTAATTAAAATAAAGTGTCCCTATCACTTTAAAGTGGCACCATGGGGTCCCAAAATCAACCCAAAGATGCCCATGGTTGGAAATGTATCCAAAAATAAGGTTAGGACACGTTTTAGGGTAATTTAATATTATTATAATATTATATTTTAACCCTTATTTACCTGATTTACCCTTTAACCATGGAAAATAAAAAATTTACCGAAGTAATTATTCAAAATGTATAAAAATAAAAGTTACCTATTTACACAATTTGGACATACTGATTCCAAATATTGAATCCATTTTTCCAAATTCAAAACACAGAAGTGGCAGAAAATAATTTAAAATTAATTCCCGTTGTCAAAACAAAAAGCGTGTTTTTAAGATATAATAACTATCAAAAGATTGATACTTGTTTATGTTCGGTTTAATTGTGAAATTATGTCAAATGACCAAAATTTTATTAAATGTTAAAAATATATTCTAAATATACTTTAAAACCACTCAAATTCATAATATATCACTATTAATTATTTTGATTAAAAATGTTGTTTTTAATTAAAATTTAGTAATTTTCATTATTCATCAAATTATTAAAGTTATCCGAAAAGTACCAAAATATAACCTTAGTCTAAATTAGATACTAAAAAGCCGAAAATGAAGTCCATTTTGACAGATAAAATTTATAAAATTTCAGAAAGTAAGTATTACTATTTATAAAGGCTAGTTTGATTGGTTGTGGTGTGTTAGAACTCGTAGTTGCGTACAACACATGCTACTATATTTTTCAAAGAGAAGTGTATCATAGAAACTAGGGGTGTTACATTTTATATATCATATTATCCATTAATTATTAATTTCATTAATTTAGGTATCAAAAAATCATATTGAATATTCATTTTTTAAAGTAAAAAGTAAATCAAAATTAAAAAAATAATTACCAAATTATGTGTTTTTTAATATAAAATGGATCAAAATAATGTTAGAATGTCTTATCATGAAAATTATTTCAATTTTTGAAAATTATCATAAACTAAACTTGTATACATATTCATTTATTTCATATGAATGGGTATTTTTTTCACCAATAACATATTTAATGATTTTGTGTTTATAACATTCTAATGTTCTTTTTTATCTGTCACACTATATTAGTAATAGTGAGTTATTTTTTATAATAATGTACCATCTTTGAACATCCTAGCATTTTTTTAATTTTTTTAAAAAATTATTTTTTTCCCCAATGACCATTCTAAAAATTTTCTATCCTTATAAGAGAATGTATTTTTGACCTTTTTTATGATACAACTTTCCACAATTGAATTATCAAATGAAAAACCCACTATGTATAAGTTAAAATTGTGAGGAGGAGTTTTTTAAAGGGGTGTAATATTACACCACAATATTTTATTATTAGTTTCAAATTAATTGATATTATTTGATATCATGAGTTACACACAACACCATTTTTAACTTAACATTAATATACTCTAAATATTAGTAATTAAAGAAAATTTTTATAACCAATGTGTTAAATTGGTGGGTATGAAAAATTATAAATAAATTATGAAATATATAAGTATTATCCATCAATAATATAAATTTAATTTTTATCGATTTGTTAGAAATTATAATAATTCATTTGAAAGTAAAATAATGATTTTTACAAAAATTGATTTTAATGTATAGAAAGTGTTTTTATGTTGAAAAATTAATTTATTTAAAATTGGTGAATTATTATTAAAAGATTGTTATATAATATTTAAATTTATATTTTATATCATTAATCTAATATTTTTTCTCATCTTAGGAAAATAATAAATCATTTTCTATATTTAAGAAATTTCATTCTCTAAATTTTTGATTCACATCATTATTCATAATTTTTTTATAAAAAATATAGAATATATAAAATATTTTTAATAAAATACAGTAATTTTTAAAATAAATAATACTAAATTAAGTTAAGGTGAATTTTTGATTATTATGTGTAAGGATTAATTATTCTATGAATAGATAAAAAAATTGATTTTTATTGAAAATAACACATTCATTTAAAGATACTATGACACTCACAATTATATTAATATGGTTTCAGAAATATAATTAGTATAATTATATTATCATTATTTTAATTAGTTTTTAATTAATAAATTAAATGTTCAATTTTGATAAAATGTTATGGATTTTAAATTTTTATCAGTGGAAAACAAAATTTTCATTATGAAAACATGTTTTATTTTAAATTAATGTATGAAAATTTGATCAATTGAATAATGTAAAGTATATTAGATATTTGTATTCAGTATAAATAATGTTAGGTAAAAATGTGAAATTAATTTTGGTTCATAATAAAAAAAACTATAAAAAATAATTTATGTTGTTATGGTTAAAAAGGCTTATATGAGGATTAAACCAAATTACATGAGAAATAATCCCAATAAAAATATAATAAATCTTATTATATAGAAATGTTTTTAATTTTCAACTGTGGAAAATAACAATCAGTATTCATATTTAACAAAAAAAATTGGGATTATTATATCATTTTTGATTCATGTAATAAATTTCCAAATAGTTTTCAAGTGCGTTCCTTTAACCACAATTTAAAAAAATACTATATACTTTCTTATCTATACTCAAATATCATATTAGATTCTAAATTAACATAAAAAATTCATTCATTTATGCAATCCAAATTTCCTAGAGTCATTATTTTTATTAGGAATCCCTCCCAAAAAGGATTTAGTAATAAACAAAAAGATTTTATTTGATGAAAATTTATATATCATAATCGTGAATTTTCGATTTATTTCTTCTCGCACATCATTAAAAAAATAAAAAATATTAATCATGTAATAATTTAAATATATTAAATATTGACAGATGTTTTTATATTAATGTAATAATTTACATCAATCTCATCTTTCTTCAAATGTGAATCTAAATTGTAAAATGTGTGTTTGATGAAATATAGCATCATGAATCAAGATATTCTTTTTTCCATCACCACCTCTCATGAATGTATATAATGAATGATATAAAAAAATTATGAAATTTGTTAAATATATATATTTTATGGGTTATTAAATAAAAACTACCTTATTTCCTTCTTGTCCTCTAGAAAAAGATAATGTCCCCCATGCGTACGTGGAGACAACCACCTCTAGAATGCGATTTTTTATTATTTCATTTTATATTTAATTGGATTGTAATAATGGTATATATAATGAATATATATGTTATATATGATATAAAAAATATTTTGAAAACATGAATTATTATTTACCTTTATTTCATTTCATCTATTGTGAATATTGAAACCACATTCATGCTCACATACGACATACTGTATCTATTAATGATGTGATTAATTTTATTATATCTAATTTTTATTATTAAATTAAAATTAATATAAAATCAAATTATATTAATTTTATATCATGGATAAAATTATTGAGATTATGGATCATTGATCAATATAAAATGATTAAAACTACAAAAAACCATACAGAAAAATGATGGTGTTATTACCTGAAACATGATTTTATCAATGAATTTTTAATATACTAGTGGTGAGTGGTTATAATTAAAAGATATATTTGATTATAAATACATTATTAGTTAATTAATATATTTTTAATAAACCAAAAATTATTATATATGATGTTCGAATCTGAGTGAATAATTTCGATACTTGGGGTAATGGATTTCTACTCCCTTATTTTTTTGATACATATACCATATTAACCACACAATTTTTATATGTATAATACATTTTTGACTACTTATATCATTAATATACTTATATTAATGACATTTAAATTTTCATTTTATTTTACACCTTAATAGTTATTACAATTAAAGTGTTTTTTAATTAGTAAGGGTTTTTAACACATGTATATTTTCTTGGGAAACATTCCATATTGAACACTTATTCATATTATGTGTTACATATTCAAATCCAAAATATATATTTTTATTATTTTTATAAAAATTAAAAGGATTAAAATTTAAAAATATTTTTCTTTATTTCACGTGGTTTCTTATTATATAATTACCAATGTTTGAAATGTAAAATGTTACTATCCCCTTTTTTAATATTATTTTATTTGATTATAATAATGATGATGAAATGTTATGATACATCTATCACTAAAATAAGAGTTTTTTATAAATTAGTATTTTATTTAGAATATAATTCTACATTCCATCGTCACCTATTTCAGTACCCAATAGACTAAAAGAAGGGTTAATATTAAAAATTGAAATTATTTATATCTTCATATAGAAACTGTTTTATTCAATTAATATGTTATCTAAGTATATTTTAGAAATATTTTTTTATATTCATGAAATACAATATAATTACATTTTTTTTCAAATTCATTGATTTTTAGAAAACTGATTAATGGAAAACTTCTTATACTTTTCAGTTTTAGGATCATTTTTCTTTTTACAATAAAGGTGAATTAAATATTAATTTTAACATTTATGTAATGAATGGGTAATGATCCGGTGATACTATAATTATTATTTATCAGGGCGATTAGTGACTTATATAATAGTATTTTTATAAATCTTAAATATTTCCAATGAGATATACTATGATGATCTGTATATGAAACAGGTTGCCATTACAAAAGATATGTTGACTATTAAATGATCCTATATCCCAAAAATTATTATATATTTGACATTTTGAACCTATATCATCAGCCCATGATTTGAGTGAACATATGGAAAAACATTATTTAGATATGTTATACTTGAAACTAATTTCATTTTTCTAATATTACGTGTGGATCTCAATTCATATAAATAAGGATATTTTGGACCTAGATTCATCTCTATAATTTCACTTTCGGATTTGGTTAGAAGTTTATTTGGTAATATTTTATACTTTTTTCAACATATACTATAATGTATACACCTGTCATACTGTCCTTAAATTTGTGTGTGTATATAGTTTCATTTCCAAATGTTTATGCGAGGTCCTAATTTCATTACAGTAACATAATGATTAATAATGATTATCATAATTCTTATTCAAAATGTTTTGAGCCTAAATGTTTTCCTATAAACCTATATCTATGTTATTGTCTCACGAATTACATTCATTGGTTTTTTTATAATTTTTTTATAATTAATTACTAATCAAGGTTACATGACTCTAGGTTATGATAATTGAAACAGATAATAATTTTTTTAAATATTTAGATATCATTTTCATACCCGTATGATCATTTTATGTTAATGTGATTAATTATATTTCATTTTACTACCCTTTAACAGAATTTAATCTCACACATTTTTATGTGTCCTTTCCTAAGGTCATGAAGAACTGTATTATATAGGGTATATAGAATGAGAAGATCCTTATGTGAGATATTGAAGATCATTAAAGAAATAATAATCTAATGTATTTATTATTAGAATTAATTATGAAATAATGGTAATCATTCATTTTTTAGAATTGTATTTAATATTCATCTATAAATAAGTAATAGTTATATATGAAATACCTCTTTCACTATAAATCCTTTTAAACGATCTTTTTTTAGATTATATAATGTATAAAATTTAATTTAAAAATAAATATAGAAAAATATAAAAACACAATTTTTTTATTTCGGGAAACATGGATGTGGAAGAAAAATTATTTTCAACCAAATAATAAAATTCATCATATTTTCATTAAAAAAAATTATTTCTGTATATTTATTTATTATAGTTAAGTAAAATTAAATTAAAATTGCTTAAAAATAAAAATATGTAGGGTAGAACAAAATAAATTAGTTTATTTAGAGGATTATCATGAAATTGTGTTTTCAAAAACATATTCACCATCAATCATGATAAACAACAGTATTGTAACATTAGACCCTTACCATAGGGATGATTTCCATCACACATGTTAGAAAATCATATATAACAATTATGGATTCATTATACATATATTCAGAAACCATAGACATTTGTTTTATAACATATATTATTACCTATATGCTTTTATCATCTAGTTATTAATAATTATATAATAAAAAGAACAATATTTATTAATAACAGTTTTATTGTTTATTTATGTTTCAGTTCGATAATATTTTCCCTTATACCTTGATCATGGTTCCTTAATCATAATTATTTTGATAATTATATAAATATAATATATATTAATTATATATTTATTTTTCATAATCCATAAAAGATAGGTATAGAATAATGAATGATGCCATTCATGGTGATGGTAGGTCAAATGTATGGATGAATGTTGTCTTTATTTTTTGATAGAGTGAAATAAAGATGGATAAATAATAAAATATATTTTTTAATTATTATTATATCATATACATGATATATATTCTTAAAATTCATCATTATTACAATCCATGTAAAACATAAATGATAACCATATCACACTACATCATAGAGTTTGAAGTCCACACTTACACCTGGGAGATAATATTGTTTTCCAACATATTATTAGGTTTTTTGGTGGATGAGATAAAATAATTAAATTATTATAATTAATAAATAAATATCAAATATGTTAATTAAATCCTTATTTATATCCATCAATGGGTTTTGGTGAAGGAAAACGCATTACATCGGATCGTGAGGATGTAGCATGTCACTCCAAACATAGGTTTCCTTCCCATTTTTATGGAATCTGGGAAAGATATATATTATAAAATAAACATAGTAACATAACATTAAAAGTAATATTATATTTTTATAATTTTATTGTGGTTTAATACTATTCCCTGGGGGTATAAAATAAAATTAAACAAAAATGCATGTTAAAAACAATATCACTCTTTCTGGAAAACGATTCGATTTGTACCTAAATCCATCAATTGATGATATTATAATAAAAAAATGTATTATAGTTAATTGTAAGGGATGAATTTACGGTTTTTGTGATGATATTGGATGAATAAAATAGATCACGATGTTGGGATATGGATGGAGAGTGGGTTTCCTTATATATTTTGGGGGAGGACACACATAGATTATTTATAAGGAGTACTGTATATTAATTTCTTATTCTCACAAAATGAAACCAAAATAGTATAATATTTAAAATTAAATATAAAATTATAGATTTTATACTTATATTATAATTTATAAATATTTAGAGTTCATTATAACCTATATATATTTAGTTTAACCCCTTATAACCATATTTATCATTATACAAAGTAATGTCTTTTTGCTATTTTTTATATTCTCAATGGACAAAAAAATATTAGAATTAATTAAATAAAATCAAATACATTTATAAAAAATATTTTCTGAATTATACTAAAGTATATTCATAAAATTGTTAAATTTTAATTTAATATTAATGTTGCATAAACTAAGTCAATTGGTTTCCCAATGAAACAATTTTATTATGTATAAAATTTAAACATTAAAACTCAATAATTTCTTATGAAATGATATAATATTTAATTAATAATTGTATAATTGATCTAAATATACTATTAAAACCAAGTAAAATCTAAATTTAACTTGGTAAATTCTTTAAAAATGAGATTTTTAATAAAAATAATCATTTTTTACAATCATTGAAAAATTAACCCTTTCAAAAAGTTTAAAAAAATCACTATATGAAAATTTTGAAATGTTTATTATATAAGATCTCTTAATATTTTCAAATAAATTTATCAAATGGTAAGAAATTTAATTATATTTTTTTCTCGCAAAATAAAAAACATTCTTATTTTTTAAAACAAAATTATATATATAAATCATAGAATGAATAAAAGAATAATTGATTGATCTTTTACATGTTTATAACTTAATGGCTAGGTTATAATGGTATAATATATAATTAATCATTTAGACAATGTACTTGGTGTGTTTTAGGCTATTAGAAGAAATAAATTTATCCAATAAAATACATTATAAAACATTAGTGTGTCACATTTATTTTATTTTTTTTGATACACATGAACATGCTTTTTCCTAATGGTAAAAAGTACTATTAAATGAATTTATAGGTGTATACACTATTTGTTATTATTTTTCTAGGTGTACATTATATTTTTAACTTTGTACATAATGGAACTATCTTATTTCCAATTTTTATGTTAAAATATCCTTGGTTGTAAGTTTGCTACATAAATGTAAATGAAATTTCATTTTTATTTGTGGTGTTTATCAAAGAAGGGTATGCTAGACTCCCATTGATTAAAGGTAAATCACATTTCAAGAAAGTGTCAATATATTACTATTTAATGATAACATTTAATTTTCCTAATTCATGTAAGTGTTTGTTGGGATTTAAATTTGATGCATAAGTGTAACATCTTTAAAACATAATGGTAAGATGATATTTTCAATACCCATGTAATGGTTATATAGATGTTACTAAAGGGTAAAATGAGTATCCTTTTACTCTTATAATGGTAGTCCTAAATTTTTGTATTTGTAAAAGGGTTATTCTAAATGGATTTATAAGGTCTAACCATAATCAGTTAATGGTATATAGAGTATTTAAATATCTATTTAAGTTTATCATATGAGTTATAAGTATCATGTAAAGGTAATATGATCATTTAATATGTATATCCTCGGGATTCAAAACCTATGTAAGATTCCTACCATGTATCTCCTACTCTAATATAGGTATCTATCAGTGTAAGGGTAAAATAATGCTACCCTTATGTAGGGTATTCCTTATTTGTATATGCAGTATAAATTTCATAAGACCAATGTATAAATTATAAAATCAATATTTTTGGTGTTTCCTACTAATTTTATAAATTTTTTATAAAATATTGTTGTATCTGTCTTAGTAATGTGTTTTAACTATGATATTTTATCTTCCATAAATTTTTAACATTTAAATATATCTTTTTCTAAAAATATTTTAATCTATAATTAATACCTAATTAATATTCACACGTGTAATGTATCTATATAAGTTAAGATACTAGATCAATCCCATTTCAGTCATTATTACTTATCAACAATAGTTATTCTCAAAGCCTTATCTAGACTCTATCAAAGTTATCTATACTTGATACTATAATCTCATTTGACAACCAAGCCTCAAATTTATGAATAAATAAAATTTTCCACATATATTATTTATACTATAATGATTTTAAAGAATAAAACAGCAAGTAAGGGATCTAAAAATTATCATTATTTATAATTTCCGTCTGTGAAATTAGTATGATTTAGAATCCCCTAGTTATATTATATTATTTATCAATATTAGAAATATAAGATATAAATTAATCAGAATATGAATGAATATGTGATAATCTATAAATTATAAAATAGTAGGATTAATTACAAGTTTTATAATTTGAATCAGTGGAATATTATTTATTACATATTGTTGGATGGAACATTAATTCATATAATATAATTTTTCGACTAATAATACTTGAATTACATAAACCATAATTAATGTGCGATTATTATTTTATTCAAGGAAATTGAATTTTTCTTATTATATGAAATATTAACCTTTTTAATTTAAAGAAATGGATATGAAATAATATTTAATTTTGAGGACAAAGAAAGCTATCATAGAATATCTGAATGTAATATTTCAATAAATAATTTTTTATAAAAATTTTGAAAATGGGGATTAATGAATTAAAAGATATTATACATAATGATGAATTAAAATATTTAAAATTATATGAATAAAAGGGAGGTAAATTATTTCTTATAATGAATAATGATAATTATTCAGATAATTTTCTATCAAATAGAGATATGTACAGAATATGATTCTTTGAAGATAAAATGAATTTATATTATAGGTCACTAGAATTAAATAATTATATTGACTAGGATATGAGGAATTTGAATAACTATTATGTAAATATTGAAATCCATATTGACATATTTGAGATTCAGGTTCACAATATATGTGTTATATATTTTTTCATCTACATTTTAATTTATCATTTCTTATAATTTTTTTAAATTTTTATCCTATATTATATACTTGAATATAAAATATAATTATGATAATGAATTTTTAATAAAAATTGAGTCATGTATAAAAAATTTACATCCTCATTTCATATAATGATTTGTTGAAAAAGTAGAAAAATTAATTAAATAATTGTTTTAGAGTCCTTGAGAATAATAATTATAAATAAAATAATTTTTTTCATTTATAAAAAACTGGATGATTGATTAAATCAATGTTTTATGGATGAGAAGGACCAATATTGTTTGATAAAGGCTAGAATTCCTTATCATCATTTACCATCATTTCCCATAATGTTTTCTGTGGAATAATAAATTTATTTAATATATATGATATATGGATTTAGAGACTTCATATTTTCTGATAATAACATTGTGTGGTATGAATTATGAGTAGATATTCATGATGTTGTGATTTTGGTAAAGGTTTAATGGTATGATAATGCCATATGTGGGGTAAACTAAGGCTGTTATAGTTGAATAAGGGGCATGTAGTACTGTCTTAATGTTATTACACAATTTTTTTACATTTTTTAATGTTATGGGTGAAACAGACACACATTAAATGATTTTTATGGAGCATTTACAATTGTTCTTGTGATAGAATCATGTATACATTCATTATAATTATTTTAGGATTTTAATGGATGGTGGTTGGTTGAAATTTATATTATATGTTTTGAACCATGTGAATATATTTAATTCTCTTCATTTCATGTTCGACTGTATGATGATATTCATATAGAGTCTTAATATAGAATAAAATTTATTAATTATTTGATTAATATAAAATGGGGTATATTATTGATTCATACTTTATTAAAATTTAATACATAAAAATTTAAAAATTAACTAATAAAGTTGTAGAACATGTATTTAAAAGATTACAATATTAAAACTATAAATGATAGTTGTAATAATAAATTAATTATTATTTAATTAATCATTTAAAATAAATCCAAATTTTTGTATCCAGAATTGATACAAAGGAGGTAATAGTGGAATTTGGTAATCCTAGGTATAATTAAAGGAATAGGGGACACGTTTTAAGTTGATATCAATAGTGTTGTTGTGATATTTATATATATATTGTATTTTTTATTATTTCATAATCCACCCCTCCAATAACAGTTGGGAAATTAATACTCTGGAGACTCTATGAAGAAATTTTATCCAATATCCTGAATGAAATGGAATAGATAGTTTACTACCCACTTTGCCCCTACTAATTATTCTAAGTAGAATTTCTTATTGTAATTTAGAGTTATTATGTTTCTCTATATAGTTATATTTAATGTATTTACTAAATTTTTAAACAAATGTATTTATATATATATTATCCTATAGATTATTATAGGTAGAACCTGCATGAGATGTAAAGTATTGAGGTATAACACATGATTTACATACTCGAATGAATCACACAAACAAGTCGGTTATTATATTAAGATGTGGTTGGGATTATGGGATTATGTAATTCCTGAGGTGAATGATATATCATTATTTGATTCTTTAGGATTTTTAAAATTATCCTATGTGTCATGAGGATAGCTCTTATATAGAAATTACTTAGGACATGTGATGTTTTGTTGGAGTAGAAAGAAAAGTGGAATTATTAGTGGGTTTAAATTTTGTTAATATTATGTTTAATTTTATATGATTACTTGTATATGTAATATTTTAAGACTTCCATGGTGAGAACTGGAAAATAATTGGTAGCCTTTTAGGAGAGTAGTTATTTTCATTTATTTAATAATTTTCTTTTAGTATTATTATTTCATTTTTTTAATATAGCTTTTATGGTGAATCCTAATGAGTATACATTTTTTAATCAACCTATATATATAAAATAGAATTTTTATGTCAACAAGGTCTAGTTAGTGATCAAGCTATACATTACTAGCTAGGGAAATTATTCAATATATATTACGTTATTTGGTCATTTCATGGATCAATTTTGGTGTTTTTTATTATTTATATTGTATTTTATTTCTTTCATATCATTCATTGGGATCAATTTTCTTTTTTAATGTGGTATTTGTTTCGAGTGGATGTTTTGATCTTGTCTGTTAAATTTTATATCTTATATGATAACGCTTCACGGTAGTTTGTATGTTATACGATGATGTTTTTTATCGACCCATGGCCTACTATAGGTGGGATTCATGTTCCATTGCCTTTTCTATATTATTTATGGCTCGAGAGAAGTGCCTTGATGGGTTAGGGGTCATGAAATAGTGGTATCAAATGTGGTGGTCAATAAATTTAATGGATTTTGTATTTAGTAATTGTTGAAGAGGGATTGGATAGTATTAAAAAAATTCTATTCGATCACAGTACACAATGTAAAGAATATATACCGATTAAGAAATTAGATTTAAAAAAAATTATTTCACATAAGCAAATAAATGTTCACCAGATTACATATTTAATGTGACCATTTTTGGTGGTAAATACTTTGGAAAATATCATGAATGATAAATATTTTCACCTATGACTAAATGGGGTACACAATGTGAAAATTATTAAACGACATAATGAATTAAACATAAAAAATATGTGTCTATGGTTTGGATTTCCCAATTATTTTTCAAAAGTGGATCTAGGTGGACATCACTAATAGGTTCATGTTTTGTTAAAAATATGATAAAAAATCACCACATAGTGTACATATAAAATGAAAATCATTGTAGGAGGACACATCTTGTGTTCCATCACCAGATTATGAAAAAGATTGATGGATATATATTGGATCATGGGATATTGGGTTGGATTGACGAAGTAGTGATAGTCTCTGGTTGAGTCGTTCTTAGAATGATCACAATGTTCATTTTGTTATGATGTTATCGTGTGGTTTATAGACAACAATGTTTTTACTCCTCATGGTTTATGAGGGATGTACTATTTTTTAGGCAATGTTCTCAGGGATGCATAAATCCCACTTTTCGTCTTCAATATCACGTATGGTGGATTCCATGATTGTGATGATTTTACACTATTACGGTATTTTTACAATCATATCTATATATTTTTGGAGATATTTTTTTATTTTGGATCTTAAAGCCTATAAAATATTTCTGCAATTAAATATAATGATTTGTATTATCATCAGTCATCATTTGGTAATTCATCAGAATTAGTGGAGGGAAAATTTATATTTAAAATTAAAATTAAAAAAATTTATATATCTCTTTGGGGAGATCCTCTATGAACTCAATTATTATCTTCATCCTTGATGGATATCTTTATATGATCATATACTAGCCCCTTATTGTCCCTCTATTGTAATGAGAAAATTGTGTTCCTTAGGAGGTGGGATGGATAAATAATTTTAATATTTGAACATTGGTACACCGGTTTTTTATGAATATCCTTGAATACTAACCATTACATCAATCTATTTGGAGCCTAGAGGAACAGATAAGATGAACTGTTTACCGATTATAGAGTTTTTAGAGGGGGATCATGCTGAAGCTTCGTATTTTGATGATCAAACATTGGTTGAAAATTTTATTTGGGATAAGCCTCCATTGAAATTTTCCCAAGGAATCCATAAACATGTTGGGACTTATTCAGTATACATCCATATCTATGCTCTCTAAGAATTTTTTATGTGTTCATTTTTGTAATAGGGAGGATGTTGGGTGGTCCTAATCTTGATAAAAAAGGTGTTGTGGTAAGTGGAGTATTATGCTATCATGCTAGTCATGTGAAGCTCATTTTGCTAGATAATCAAGTAAGTATGTAGTATAGATTAGGATACATGGTCTTCCATTACCATCTCACAGCCATATAATTCTTCACATGGTGGGAAATGCGGTGTTTAATTTACGATTAATGGATGTTAACACTCGTTTCTTTCAACTAGTGACCAACTCTCAATTTTTTTGGGTGTGAACATAATGAAGAACGTTTTTTCAAATATAATTATCATAGATGGGGATGGATTCAAATGATGTAAAATTATTTTCTACCAGAATCCTAAAATGTTTTTCAGAATTTTTAGCTTTCATGGTCGTTCGATCGATTCTTAATGTAGATATTTTCCAAAACATAATCTAGTTTGGGGAGATCTCTCAACGGAATCCTTGGTCATTGTCTCACATTTCACTATGAAGGGATACAATTTCTCAGATATATTTGGAAAATTTACAGTGACAAAATTTCCCCCACTGAGTTGTATTGGTGTGTTTTAGGTATGCCCATATTTTTCAAATTCAATTTTTTTCTCTCATGACGTACTTCTAGTTGATGTACATGGTGTTCCACGATGCTAATTTCATATTTATGGAGTAGGAAAATACATTTCTTTATCCCCTATTTGTAAGGAATACACCTAATTTTTCATTTCCTATTCAAGGGTACAAGAATATATCCCCATCCAGGATCAGAATCGAAGGTGCAGACTCATCCTGGGTGATGGAGATAGACACTCTATTTCATGGTTCCCCTTGATGGTTAAACCATCAAGTTATTAATAACAATTAAAATAGTTATTTTAGATGTTTTACAATATATTGGATGATGTGATATAAGGAGCCCATCATTTTTCAATGAATCTCCTATCCAAAGATGCATGTCGGATGGTGTGTTAATTAATATTCATAAATCATGATGCTTTATAGTGGGGATCCTCCATGACTCAATTTTTCAATTGGGATTCATCATAGGCCCAGTTCTAAATAATTACCCCAACATTACATGATCATGTTATTAGATGAAATTTATAAATAGGTAATGACAGAGAGTTTTTCTATTTGAGTACCTGAGGATTCAATTATTTCTACTATTAATATAGTGGACCCCATAACCCTCTCCAAAGATCAAGAGGTTGGAAAATTCATTGCATCTTTAAAATCAGGATATCCTAGACTTGAGGTAGGTGGTATCATTTGATTATGATTTATGATATCATCTGGAACACTCATTGTGTCGGGAGAAAGCTAAATTTTCATTTATCATAAAAAAATCAAAAATATTTTATGCCTATATTAATGACCTTTTTGAATCGAAATAGGAAGTAGACCCGGTATGATATATTTAGAAAAAATGGGTACCCTCACCATATGCATTATGCTCAATATATTAAGAAAACAAGGACATTCTAAAAGAATGGGTAAAATGTGGAGTTGTTATATAGTACAACTCAAAGCATGGCCCCAAAGACTCACTTGGGATGTGATTAATTAGTATTTTCATTTATATATGAACTATTTGATACCCTATGAATATTAGATCATTAGAATGACAATGGATATTTCCATCTTGTTTGTAGACCCCATATCATGGGTGCGAGGCATCAATATTATTATAGTGGTTACTATGAATAGAGGTGGAGTTGGAGGATTCTCAAATGATATGAAATATAAAATTAATTTCATGTCCTCTATGTGCGACACAGATATGTGATTTAGTGGTAAAAAATACATGTGGTATAATAGCCATAAAGGTATATGCTGAATTTGGAGATGTATCAACAATTTCATGTATAATTTATATTGAAATGAATCCTTTGTCATGGACATAGTTTGAAATATTAGATCATCATTATACGACCATGTTATACTATCTAGGGTCTAATGGAATGGTTTTCCACACATACTCATTTCATTTACTCATCATAATGGAATCGAATGGAGGGGTTCACACAAGTGGTGGAAGAATTATCGGAGAAGGAGGTGATTATGAGTTCATGGGTAGTAATTTATTACCTCATTCTGTGACTCAATATGTATATTCAAATTTGAATGAAGGAGAATCCAGCATATGATATCATGAAATAAGGTCTCATGGATGCCGATGAATATCCGGGGAAGGGGATACAAAACTAATGGGATAATGAAAACATTACAATACACGATGATAAAAGGAGAATACATTCTTATATTAATTTTAAGGAAGATATGATCTATAGGTACAAATAAAGAACATTTTGGCTCAAAGAGGGAGGGGGTCAGAACTCCATATACATCCATGAATTTTTAAATGAAATGATGAGAAATATGAAAAATAATTTAAAAATCGAAGATGGATCCAATACAATAGAGGTGAATATTACTGGGAAGTTGGATCTTGACCATTATTAATGATAAATAGTGGGTGAATAGTGTAATAGGGAGAGTGGTAGGGATAATGTTTATGTGGACAAATATTTTACGGATTTTATTTTGAGGATGGAGTAGATATTATATAACGATTTACTTGTTTATGACATGAAAGAGAAATAGATCAGAGAAATTTTTTTTATTTTGAAGTATGACAATGCACTATGGCTATATGGTTTCCCATATGTGTTTTATGTAGCTTCATTGTAATTTGTAAAGGTTCAAGTTGTTGAAGTGATTTCATAATTATTTATAGGTATCCCTATAATGAAAATTTGTTGATGGCTAATGACGTATCCACTTATCGGAACATAAAGAAATCATGGGATATTATCTTCTCTAAAGAGGAGGAAGTCATCACTACTGATACTTATAGTAATGGAAAACACTCAGATGTGATGAAAACTCAACCCCAAATTACAGGATATGACAACGATCATTTTAATGAACAAGTAAATGAAGGATAAATTCAAAATGTGATTGATTTTTAGCAATCTTATGAAGGAATGATAGCTTCATGTAACCCAGTAGGTAAAATAATTGTAATAGATGATTCCTTTCTCACTCATAAAACATTCCCTGCTTTTTCAATGTCGTTCATATATGACAATAGTTTCTAACATTTTTTATATAAGAATACATTTTTTCTTATGGACCTAAAATTTGTGGTAGCGAACTGTGTTCATTTAACCATTCTACTACTCATGATCTATAAATGATAGTTCCATTAATATATTATATAATGATATAGGATTCTTGATTCACCCCATGAAGAATCCAAAAATCAATAGATTTGTCCTTTGGATAGATCATTAGAGGTTAATAATCAGATGGCATCAATGGAAACATTCACTGAAAAAAAAATGAGGTTCAAGTAGATAGCTCTCACTTAGAAAGTACTGATGTCGAGAATCTATATGAAATGAATTGATGTTGTTCATCAGGTTTTGGGACATCTGGATGTAGGTGAATGGATGAAGAATAGTTTAATGGAATGAAATTCATGATTAATAATGAAAATAATTTTCGAGAATGTGAAAATTGATATGTATCTAGATTTTATTATTGGGAAGATTGTTTTTTTGTACAATCCGATTTTTTCATGTTCTTATTTTTTTTATTTCAAATAAATTCTTTATGGCCTCTATCCTATAAAGAAATATGTCTTTGTGACTCTATGATTTACATGAATTATATCATTAATTATCCAGCTACAATTAACTATTTAAATATTTTATGATTATATAATATCTCTTAAAAATGGCATTCTACCAAATCTCATGACGGTTCTCTACAATCATCCCATGAATTGTATCCAAATAACAACATTGTTTTTTCAAGGGAAGTAGTATTAAGCGGGATATTGGAAATACTAATGAGCTGGTGGGGCACATAATCAAGAATGAATTTGTATCTAATTTCATTGTTCAAGGGTACACATAAAAGGTGTATGATAGAGTTGAATTGTTATTTATCATCCAGGTTATGACAAGACTTATATTTAAACAATGGTTTGTGAATATCTACCCCATGTGTCAATCTTCAGCAAGGATCTCAATATATCTAATGTGTAAAGGATTTGGATTCATCAAAAATTTGATGGGTGTATGTGAGGGGGAACCATTGTATCACTTATTTTTTAAAATGGAACAAGAATCACTTTCATCTAATATCATAAAAAATATAGAGGAAAGGTCGATGAGACCCTTTATCTGCAAATATAAAAGTGGTATTTTTTTAACTATATGTTTGCTGATGATTTAGAATTTTTTAGAAATTGATATCAAAATAAAATCTAAATTTCAATGGAATCAAGTCAGTATATGGAAATGTCATCGGAGAAAAAAATAAATCAAAGGAAGATAAACATTCTCACTTCCATGAAATTATCCAGATGTCATTATGGTGGAATTTAGAATATATTTGGGATTCAAAAGAACTATTTTCCTATGAAATACCTCAGAGAACACCATTTTAATGGGAAGGTAAAAAATTCCCCCTTTTATGAAAATATAAATAAGAACACAAGAAGAATATATAATAGTAAAAAATTAATACCCTTCTGGGGATGTGATACATTGAATAAAAGTGAGCCATCATCGATTACCATGCTTGTCCTGAATAATATCAACCCCTGTGATAGGACTATCATACAGATGTAAAATATAATTACATCATTTCTTTGGAATTCCATCTAAGTGGGAAGGTTTCATTAGACCTCATGGAAATAAAAGGCTTTAACTATTGAAGAGGGAGGTGTTGGATATCTCAACATTATGGAAACCATGTAATCAATGAAATCGCATATAGTTAGGGATATTACTTAATGAAAATCTATTTGTGGAAGTTTAATTCATTATAGGTACGGTGAAATATCAGATGATGGTAAATGTTAATATATGCCGATATCTAATACATTCAAGTGAATGATGTACCACAGATTTTAATTGCAAGATCACACACACTAGTTAGTTGGAACTGGTGACATCATTTTATAGAAGGATAATTGGGTTGGGAAGAATCTATACTTCTTAGGATTTCATTATTCTAATATCTCCTATAAGGAGGCGAGTGGAAATCCAACCATGTTGGAAGATATTCTCAATGAGGACAAAAGGGTTATCATATAATGTAATTTCATGAATGAAGAACCAAATCCATGTTTCCTTACAGATTCATTCTCAGAAAAATTTGGTTGCACTAAATAAAAGTTTTTTGTTAATGTGATGGGATAATGGTATGAGTGGGAATAAAATTTTGGTGTAAACAGTTACCCATAAAAAAATTTATCATACATTTAATCTGGTATCAATCCCTCACAGATTATGAGAATGTGTAATGGAAAGGTGAGTGTTTGGATTAGATGTTCTTATATTATGATAAACCCCAACAAGAATGAATAGTGATTTTATTTGATCATAGTTAATATGAAATGGTATTATGGGATTTATTAGGAAAAAATATAGAAAACAACGGTAATGAATTCTTTCAATATCTCTATACTGAATGGTTCCATATTAAATGGAATCATGAATCCAAAAGGAAGACCCATGGCCACATATTTAAGGACATATTCTAGAATCTATTGGATTAATAAAACAAGGAAAGTGAATGATTTAGGAGATCACATATATTATTTCATCTATGCACATGGGTTCTTTTTTTTTCATTGTTGGGAGATAATATTAGTGTTGGGTGGCATTCAGCCACACTATTTAGATTTCTCGCTAGGCCGGATGTGAGCTTAGCCTAATGTAACAATATTAAATGTAGTTGGGTGAAAAGAAGTTTTCAATTTAGAGTATTGAATCACTATGTTGAAGTTCATACATGTAAGGAGATGTGAAGGTAGTTGGGATGGTCTGATTTTGTATAGGTTTAATGATTATCAGTTCTAGTGAATTCTATAGATCTGGAAATTTATTTGTCCAGAAATATGAACCTTGTACTAAATAATATTATTATTCATTTTTATTAATATCCTGGTATATGAAATGGAATATAATTGAGAATCATTGGTTCGAATCATCCATGGTAAATCAGACCATTCTAGGAATTTGGATTATTATATAAGAAAATACAGGCTTAAAATCAACCAAATATGTACTATTGGGAAAGGATGTAGAGAAAGGAACATCTCTACTGATGGGTTATATAGTAAATAGAGGTAATATGTTAACATTATTATTTATTTCATAGTAGGATCTTTACCCATTTCGTGTTCTCATATTACCAATGGATATGTACTCATGCTCTATCATATTAGACCACTTTGAGTTGTGATTTTTCTTTGATATCCATTTCAATGAATTCTAGGTACTATTTAAATTAAAATTAAATTTTATTAGTGAATGGAATCCCCCTATTCATTAGATCAAAATATAGGGACCCATCATTATATATTACATAATATTGGGTTTTTTGTAATGAATTAAATTTCCCACATTTATATCATTAATTTTTTTGATATTTTTATAATAATTATATCACCCTAACAAAAATATATATTACAATTAAATGTTGAAGCATCCATATGTTATCTATTATTCCCATATAGAATAAATTTTTGGATATATCATGTGTTATGGTCCTTACCCTTCTTCAACGATTCATCGTAACCTCACCATATTCGAAAAATATTTTTAAACCATAAGAAAAAACATTATAAAGCACTAGATGATAGAAAAAAACCATTATGCTACAAAATAATGAATTAATGAAACTCATTATTCCATGATAACACATAAAATTTTTATTTCATATGATTAAATGGGGTCATAATGTAATAAAATTGTTATATAATAAATTATCTTCTGTTCCAAATATTTTCACAAAAAAAATTTCTAATCAAATGTTAATGAAAATAATAAAACACAGAAGTACATTTATAAAATATGACAAAAAATTCATTTTATTAAAAAATATTACTCTTTTCACCCTTAAAAGGTTGAATATACATTAATTCAAACATAATATCATTAATATACCCTATTTAATCATAATATTTCTTTAAAAATCTATTTCAAAAATATGTAAATCATATATGATAAATATAGGATAATTTTGAAAAAAAATTTACAAATTTATTATCCTAAACATTAACCATCCATAATAATTATCTAAAAATATATTATAGGTGTATAATAGACAAAAAAATCTATGGATTATAACCTAACCTATTATCCATGGATTATAAATAATTCAAACATCCTTTATTTATAATATATATTGTCATCCATGATTCATTTCAAAACCACCTATCAATAATTACAATTCCACATTACATTATCATATTTATAAAAACATAAAACTAAATGTTACATAATCATGATTTATGTAAAGAATCCATATATAGGATATTTAAATGTTTATAGTTTTAGTGAATTAAGCAATTATTATTACAAAATATTTTGAAAATTAAAATTTATGAAATTCAATACACCAATAAATTTTTCAAAATTTAAAAAAATTAAAAATATATCATGTATTATTTTCATAGAAAAAAATCATCATAACATCCATCTTGACTTATTTATTTATCTAACCCATCTCTATACATTATCTAAATGATTTCAAAAACTATTGATGTTAACAAAAATCTCCGAAAGGGTTTTAAAATAAATAATGAATTCGTTTGTCCACAGATTTCATAAACTCTAGAAATAATTTTCATAAAATCAAATATTTATCCCATAATTACATAATCACATTATAATAAACAATGAAATCATAAGATTAATTAAAATAATTCATAGAAATAATATTGTAAAAATGGTATCTTTTGGAATCCATATCATATATACATTGCATATTTCACATTAACATAGGAAGTAAACTTCATTGTTAAATTTGGAATATCCATCCAAATATATTCCCTAAAACACTTAGGGGAAACACAATCATTTAACTCTACCTCATTAACCAATATAATGGGGATTTATAATGATATCACCCGTCCTAGGTTTTTTATGGAACAATCCATGAACATAAACTATTCCCATGTACCCTAACAAGATTATAACCCATAAAACAATCCAGATGTAAATATAACGTATTCACATTTAAATTATATTTCAATTTTACAATCTGAACATTCAACAATGAAAAAATAATAATTTAAAAAAAATGTGTAAAAATTCAAAGTAAAAATAAAAAAACTAATGGGATTAAAAAATGGTGAATTTAGTTCATTTTTTTATGTTAAATAAAACATTCCCTATTTTTTAAATAATCAATCCATTTTTAAAACACAGTCAAAACATTTAAAAAATGCATTTTGAATAATAGTTTCCAATAACACATTGAATAAAATTATATAATTTGTCTTTTTAAAATATTTATTTTCATATAAATAAATCATTAAAACCATTTTGAAATCATTATAATGAAATATAATTATTTAGATGACTAAATCGTTATAACATTTTAAAACGATGTTTTACATAAAAAGTCCCTTACAATGATCATTTAGATAAAAATAATAGATTGATTATTTTTATTCACTATAAATCTATATAAATCAGGTATAAATACAATATAATCAATCAAAAATTAATTTCTAACATAATATTTGAATTACATAATCAATATTTATAAATTTAACCCAATGAATGGAAATTAGGTTACAAAATTCTCTTACAAATTTCATATCAATTACATAATAATTTATCAATTTGGTATTGGTGTGTATAAAAAGTATATCAATAAAAAGTGAAGTGTCACTCACAACATAAATGAATAAATATTGATTGTATACATAATTTTTGAATAATGTAATCAACATAGTATGTGTAAAACCCAATGACATGACATTTAGATTTGTAATTCCCTTACATTTAGTCCTTGTCACAATATATAATTGTTATATTACTAAATAAGAATCCTAGGTTTATTTCTACTTTGCAGAGATTATTTTTCGATTTTATTATACCATTTATATCACTTTGTAACATGTTAAAAAAATTACATAATTAATGATGATTAAATCAGATATTTTGTGGATATTTGATACTTGAGTTGAAAAAAGAATTATTTATGATGTAAATTGTTCATGTGGTCACAAGTCCAAAATCTCCAAAATGGAAGAAAGATGTAATATGTCATATATTTATTATATAATTATTTTATCAATATAATAATACAATCTAAAATCACCATTCATGGTCATGGTTGGTCATACGTACAAATAAATGCTATTTTTTATTTTCGGGTCATATTAAAAGAGTGAAATTAAACACATAATATATAAATATGTATACATATTTAATATAATTATAGTAGAAATAATATTTCATTTATAAAAATATTTTTTCTAAAAAATCATTAATACATTCAATGTGATATGTGAATAAATCACTCTATTTTAAGGAGGTAGTTGTCCAGACATCCCAAAAAGATGTTATCGTATGATAACAATACTAAAAGAATGATATAATGATTAATATAAAATTTATATAATATGAATTTTTTTATAAATTTTATATTAATATATCATTTTACCACAATAATATTTCTATGACCCTCCATGAAGGTGGTAAAAGAAAAAAAAAATATTCACAGAGTCGATCAACTGACATGACTACTGCAAAAATTGCATTAATTGGAATAGGAGGAGTTGATAAGGGAATAAGATATTATGTATTATATTATAAACATAAAAAATATTATGAGTGTTATTTCATAACAATCATTCTTTAAAATAATAATTAGGTGAGTATAATGTATAAATTTTTTTTAGAGATGTAAATTGAGAAAAATACCCTTTGAATATACCTTCCATGAAATACCCTTGAGGACCATGGATTTAGTCTTTTTGTGAGACCTGAAACACATAGACATTGGGAGTGTTATGAGAAGATGTTTTTTTGGGAATTTTATGATATAAAAGATTTAAAAAAAATTGAGTTTGAGATGTGGTATTATTACATGAGGAGAGGTGAGTTCAAGTGATTAGTTTATTGTATATCTTATATTAAAATATGTCAATAAATAGGGGGAATTAAATTAAAATAATTATGAATGTAATTAATGTTATATATTCTAGTTAGGTTGAATCCAATCCACAAAAAACCATTAAATATTTATTTCTTGGTATGAAAAGATTTTAACTTTTAACTTTAATCTTTTCCGAAATTTAACATTGACTATAGTAAATAATTTGTCTACAATGATACCTTTTTTATACTTAAAATGGAAAATGAACATATAGACTTATTTAAACGTTCTGATTCCAAATATGGAATTCATTTTTAAATAATTTAATTAAAATAATTAGGAAAATTATTTTTAATATTAATTATGTTGACGAAATGAATAATTGGGTTTTTAAATTGAAATGATCAAATGATTAAAATGTTTTTATATAAATTTTAAATTTTAAATTTATTAAATTTAAGAAAATTGAATTAAATGGTAAAAAATAATCCTAATATAATTTAAAAAATTCAATAATAATCCAAATATTAAATTAAATTAGGTGATAAATAGTTTAAAATGAAAATGTAATATTTTCATTATTCATTATAATATGAAAATTATTACAAAAATACAAAAAATTTATCCAGACAAAATATTAATGACTAGATTTCAAGTAAAAATTTTATTTTTTCTAATATAACTTTTAAAATTCTAAAATATTAGATTTAAAATGTGTTATCCATCAAAACGTGGTAAAAATTACTTTTTTGAAAAATATTTATGATATGTGTTAAATTGATTTTGGTCATATATCTTGTATATAAAACATGTAAAATGAATATAAAACATGAAATTTAGTTTCTATATCATAAATTTAATCCAAATTGAGTAATATTATTATTTTATAAACAAAATAATAGTCATTATAATATGTTATCATAAAAAACACATCCTTTATATTAAAATGGCATTATTTAAATTTCTAATATGGAAACCACTGAATCATAATATAAAATTTTTAACCAATACATTCATAATTTAGTTAGTACATTTGATTCTGACCATTCCAAATACTAGGTTATAATGAAAACATTTAAATAATAATAGTTGGTTGTTATTTTAAACTCGATTTAGTGTATCATGTACTCTATGGAACATAGTATTTCGTACCTAAAACTCATGATGTTACATCCTCCCCCATTAATAAATTATGACCTCACAATTTGAATTTAGTTTTGGTAACTATGGAATGTCATTACAATATAACTCTTCTAAATTCCCTCATCAGAACAGGGTTCAATATAACCTCCTCAAAAAAATTTAGAAATATAAGTATGATGATCACATGACATAAAACCACTCGGTTTCCATATAGAAAATTTTTATTTGGAAGCAAAAACTAACAATCACGATCTTATGTACTGTGGTAGAAAATATTGTTAGGATAATGATAATAATAAAAAATCATAAATTTTTTATAGTCTTAACATTCATTGAATTCATGTTAATAAAATTAAAAAAATCATTTCTATTTTATGTTCCATTTCATAATGTTGTGGAACTAATTTTGGAGCTTGAATATGAAAATAATGAAGCATGCATACTTGTTATGTATATTTTCTTCCTCTAATAAATTTCAACCACAAAATCATATTATTCTCCAAATTATGAGTAATCAAGATTACTTTTTCACACTTAAATTATTAGAAACATCGTCTAGTGAAGAACATAATCCAAAATAGATTAACTAACTATTCTTCCATTGTTTAAATATTAACTGAAAAATATAGAATGAAATTAGAAAATTTCCCAAAAATAATAAACCATTAAATGATGAAAAAATACATTTATTCTATAGAATTAAAATCTAATACCCAAAGTTCAATGTAGGCCATTTGATAAATAATAGTCCATAAATTTCATAGAAATACTCCCAAGTAACATTGAAACCCAAAAATAAAAGGCTAGTTGATAATAGTTTTTTTAGGATAAATTTTTTACATTTATCACGAATAAAAACATTCCCTCTAAATATCTCATGAGAAAAATTTAATTTATGAAATCCATTATTTACTACGAAAGGTTAATCATTTCAGTAAATATCCAAAAGATCCATAATTGATATATAAAAACACATATTCTTCTAAAATAAAATTAAAACATTACCCCTCAAATAAAATCCTATTTTATTCTATATTCCTTATCCATATAGGGTTCTCAAAATAGATGGATAAATCCATAATATTATTTATCACTTAATTATCAGTTTTTTCTATTTACACAGAGCTTCAATTGCTAAAAAATAAGTTCCCAAAATCAACATAATATAATTCCATTAAAAAATTTATCTCGAAAGAAATATTAATAATATCCAAGGACATCATGAATTAATGTGGTAGGCTAGGAACCATTTTTTCTATTTAGTTGTGGGTTCGATCCATTAGGCCTTGCCAAATATGAAGTGTTGTCACCCATATTGTGGGATGTAAAATTTTATAAACCTAAAAAATTACCATAACATGTTTTAAATTGAAGGATCATCATATAACTTCTATTACCCAAAAATTTATTTGGACAACAACATAATCATTAATTATGTTTTATAATTTCACCACAAAATGATTTAATTAAACAATTAACTAGATAATGAACATTGTACCTTCCTCATGGTGTCAACCTAGTTTCATCATCATTTTTTTCATAAATATAGAAGGTATATGCATTGAAACAATTATTTATAGATGCATAAAAATATCATTATTCCTTAATACAAAAAAACTTGAAAAGCTTTTGTTATATATGTTTTCACATAAAAACATTTTTTGGAAAATAATAATTTAATACAAATAATTTGGAAACATATGATGAAACAAGATTTTTATAAACCCAACGGACTATGATTGGAATTAAACGTTAAATAAATGATCATTTAATAATTCAATAAGCTTGTGATTAAAGATTATATTTTAAAAAAATGTATAAATAGGTTCCTCAAGGGATCCCTTAATTAGTAGATTTTTCAAAATCATTATATTATTCATAATATTATAACAAGTTTAAATATTTTAAAATTCCATGAAAATATTATACTTTTTTTGAAGATATGTGAATTTTGATAAAATAGGATTTTACTGAAAAAAAATATATTCCATGATGGTATCGAAGAATATATGATGTGTTTGAAATCATATACATCTGTTTGCAAGAGAGTTGTATGTTTGAAAATGTTTCAGAATCATCTAAACATGTCATTGATAAACGTCATTGAAAACATTTCATTAAGAAGGGAAATTAATTTTGTTTTATATCATTCTCCATATATTTTTAATGAACATTACTCAATATGAAAATTTTATAGAATTAGAATAAAAATAATAATTTTTAAAGACAATAAGAACATGATTAAGAAAAACCCCAAATCCATAATGGTTTCTAAACCATTCATCAGATACAAAATATAGTGACCCAGACTTAAATTTATCATAATATAGTGTCATGACATGAATTAACCATGAAAATATTTTCAATTTTAGATTTTATGATAATTATTATATAACTATTAAATATTATTTCTAATATTACAAGGCATACAAGTCAACATGGAATCTATTTTTTCATAATTTAAAACAATTTAATTTAAAACAAGATTTATTTTCCATGATAAAAATATTCATTACATTTATATTGACGTACCCTTATATCATACACATATATATATATTTTTTAAAAAATTTGACCTTATTTTATGAGCACAAAAATCTCAGAAAGGGACATAAAATAAATAATGAAACCATTCGTCCTGGAAAAATAAAATATAATAAATATAATAAATAAAATTCAAAAAATCATAATTTTCTCCCATAAAACATTAGGATATCTATCATAACTCTTTAAATAAGAAGATTCATGAAAAAAAAAATTTAATGAATAAAAATAAAGGTAAATTGTGGAATACATATCATACTTACATTTTAACATTCAAAGATACATTTGGAGTAACCATTATTGTTACATTTGGAATACCCATCAAAGTGTATTCACTAAATCTCTTAAGAGAAACTCTATTGTTTAACTTGATGACATTACCCATTGAATTGGAGAGATATCACGGTCATACCCGACCACAATTTCTCTTTGAAAAAACAATTTACAAAAGCTATTCAAAGTAACATAACATAATCATAACATATAAAACAACAATAAAGGAAAAATAACATTTCAACTTTGAAATCACATTTCATTTTTAAAAACCAAGAACTCATAAATGAAAACACATTATTGGAAAATATAATTTTACACATGAAAATTAATCACCAAATCATTTAAGGGATATAAATTTGATATATTTAGATCATGATGTATATGATAAATAAAACATTAAATTTACTGAAATAATCATTCCATTTTTGAAACATAATAAATACATTTTAAATGAATATTTTTCAATTAAGGTGTTCCATGCCACATTGAAATCATTTAGAATGATTAAACATTAAAATAATCATTTCTGTATTAATAATTCCCTAAAAACCGTTGTGGTTATATCGACATTATATAAAATGATTTAAAAGATTAAATCATTAAATCATTTTAAATTATATTTTAGTAAAATAGTCCCTAACAAATATCACTTTATTAATAAAATAAATAATTTTTTTCACTATAAGTCAACATAAATCTATTATAAATATAATATCATATATAGAAAATTCATTTTAAACATATGTGTTGAATGAACTAATTATAAAGTATAATTTTAATGTAAAAATGTAAATTGGGTTAATAATGTCTATTAAAAAGTTTATATCAATAAGGACTGAATTTATAAATGGAGTTATTATGTAGGAAAAAAAAATTTACGTAGATATGGATCCTTTAACTTTAGGCCTAAATCTTTACTTTGGACTTAATATGGGTACCAAATGATTTATAATGGTTTCTGATGGTATATTGGGCTAATATAGAGCTAAGAAAACCTTTTTTTTGGAAAAAAAGACTTGGCGCTCTATTTGGAAAATTGTGTGGATGTTTTTTTTCTTGAAATATCCACCACACACATTTGGCACATGTCCATGTGGGATAATAATGTAGGTTCCATTATATTTTAGTTACTCATGCATGGTTGGGCACAATTTGGAAAACTGTGCGGCCAATTCATGCATGTGCATTTTTCTAGGTAAATTGTCTATATTTCCCTCAATGATCTATTTAGATCACTAATTATTTTCTAATAATAGAACATGTGGGATTAACATATTTGTGTCTAATTTTTTTTAAGGTATTATCTTGGGATCAGCAGATCTCCTTCAAACGGCATTTGGTCGATCGTTTATTCATCATGTTGGATGTGTAATGATATGTTCTCCAGTCCACTAGAGCCATTCTTCCTCTATTGTTCTCTATACATAGTTAGCATTGTCTGAGAATTTATCAAATTTTCTAAGATACACATTGATCCAAGGAATATCATGTTTTGATACATATGGAAGCAAGTTATACAAGCCTATCGTGGGTTGTTTATAACTCATCCATAAATTTCATTGATTATGCATTTTCCAAAAAGGGCACACCGATTTCATCTGGTGAAAAATATGGAAATGATATTCCTTGATTATACTTATTAGAACTATATAGTTTTCCTCTTTCTTAATATGTGATTAATTATTGGCAGTTACAACCAAAACTGCATCCCTTCTATGTCTAAGGTTATTTCATAATTATTGATTACTGTTTTGACATGTTTTCACCTATCTGCATGTGTTCCTTGCTTGACCTACCTAAGGGTAATAGTTTCAATATTAGTTTTTTATATTTATATTGTGAATTTAATAATGTAATATACCATGTATTCATACCACTTTACCTACCTATGGAATGTGATTCAATAGATTATTAAATATTGAATGTGAATCGAAAAGTTTAAAAAGTATATGACACGACCCTAAATGTAAATGAATAGTATGTTGCATATTGTTATCACCCCATAACACATTAATGTAGAGTAGTATAACTAACATTGAATATGTAATATGATTTAACTAAATTAAAGAAATTGTTTCATGTTACTTGGCCCTGTCACACTAATGAAAGGAAAGGCTTGGGCCAAATGTCTTGATTAAAATGGTTGCATTCCTTTTGACCTTTTCAAACTAATGAGATGCAAGGATTTATCCAAATGAAATATAATATGACACACAATCCAATTGGAATTGGCTGACTTGATCTCACCTTGTATTTTGGTTGGATAATTCCATGATCACTCTTTAACCCCACTCTGATACAAGTATACATCATGCATCGGTTGATACAAAATAGATCTAGAACCTTGTTTGTTATCGGTTGACTAGTATTACAGCATATGATCCATTCAATATCCTTAAATAATGTCTTAGATACCCTCCATTGATCCAACATTGACATGTATTTTCTTTTGTTGGAGTCCAGATGGACCTTTCACTTCATAGACTCATTTAACATTGGATGATTACATAGTATTTGTTTGGAACCTTATTGTGGAATTCCATTAAACATTACCTTTGTATTACTCTCTTATAGTTAGACATTCAACAGTTACTAATAAGTTGAAGAAACATGAGGTCTACGTTTCCATTGTTACTACTATGGAATATCATTATTAAATGTAATTAATCATGGTTTCCTTGTAAACTCATTGAACCTATACAATTTATACTATCATCGGGTGATGTTGGGGTTGGATATGAATCACCTAACCTATCAATATAAAATTTAAAATTACCAAAATAAATGAATTGGATACATGATCAGACATTAGCTGAGGAATTAAGTATAAACATGGGTATATATTTACTATGTAGTAATTTAATTTATATATATGACTAATTTTACACTTCTATATTTCCATTACATGTGCTCTATTTTGTAGACACCATAGGTTGTGGCCCATTGAGATTTTTCTCAAAACCTCTACAAACATTGTTTGGTAGTTGGAGTATAATAAGTAGTTATAATATTTTGAGGCCAATGTTTATATATGGACTATTACATCTGCATGGTATTCTCTCATACATTCTTCCAACTAGAAGGATGGAACCATTAGTATATGAGTGGATTACATATGATTGAACCTACTTATGATCACGAACTGATATCCACTTCCTCGAATATGTGATCTCTTTGAACAAATCAGAGGAGAAATGCTCTTATCTAATATCGACCACTTTTCATGAATTAACAAGTGATTTTAAGTCCATCTCACATAACTCATAGAACTTTTTGTATTATATATGTTCTTTATGAATACATTTTTATACTATTTTGTCTTATGAACATGAATGTTGTTTTCATGGATTTGTTGAATATGGTTTTCCACCCCAAATATGACACTTTTTTGTTGTCCTTTTGGATGAAATATTTCATTATTACCACACTTGAAGTGACCATGACAACCATCTATAGGTCATTTTAAGTATAGTGATAGAGCATATGATTTACACCATCTTTTATAAGTGCCACTTCTGGATTGATGAAGTTCACTTTTTGGGAAATATTATCTCAGAATAAGGTGTATCTGTTGACCTAGAAAAGGTTAGTACTATAGATTCCTAGGAGAAACCAAAAATGAGATTGATATCAGAATATTTGTATGAATGGATGGATATTTTTGGAAATTTATAATAGACTTATCCAATATTGATTCACATCTAACTGGTTTTAAAAATAATTTTGTCATGTTTTCGAGATATAAGCATGTGAGAGGCCCTTTCATGAGATGAATGGGAGGATTATCTCCACACCCTTTAATACCCTTACACTGTTGGACAAAGGTTATACTATCCTCTGTGATGCATCGGAAATTTCATTAAGATTAGTTTTGATGTAGGAAGGTTGAGTCATTTCATACGAATCTCAGCAATTAAGGCCTCATGAGATAAACAACCCAACTCAGAACCTTGAGAAAGTATCATTGGTATGCGCCTAGAATTTATTAAGACAATATCTTTTGGTTTAGTGTGTTATAGGGACCACAAGAGCCTAAAATATATCTTCTCACGGTGTTACATGAACATGAAATGATGAATATGGGCTGAATATCTTCAATCCATGGATTTTGGCCTTGAGAATATGCTTGGGAAGGGTAATGTGGTTGCAGATGCACTAGGTCAGAAAACACAAGAACATGTAGTAAAAGAATTCAGTGATGAATGGAAGATAAGGTCCCCCATTATTGAGTTGCATGTGGATTTTCATGATATTCTTGAGTAGCCATTCCTCTCATCCAGGACAGATACCCCTTACATCAATGAGATGATGAGGAGTATACTGTTTTTAAATCTTAAATGATTGGTTCTCTATGATAGTATATCAGGAGATAACCTACCTCTGTATTGTTCAATGGACAGAAACAATGTCATTCATCAACATGGATTTCTCTAGGTTCTTATTGATATGACAGAGGAGTTGATGATGGAGTCTCAGGCTTCATAGTGGGCAGTTCATCTAGGAATCTCAAAGATGTATCGAGATATGCAATTCCATTATTGGTGGAATGTGATGAAATTCCATATATCATGCTTAATCACTGGGTGTTCCACTTATCAACATGTGAAGATAGAGAACTAGAGACATGCTGGAATTCTACATCTAATTCATGTCCAAATATTGAAAAGGGAATATGTTTTGATGGATTTATCAGATTACCATGGACATTGATGGGATGTGTTGTGATATATGTATTCATTGATAGAATTAAAAAATCATCCATCTTGATTTCAATTTGAGAGTATTTATCATAAGATTATGTGTGAAAAGGTATGTCCATGAGATCTTATGACATCATTGGTTTCCACATACTATCATTTCAAATACGGTTGCTCATTTCACTTCATGGTTCAGGCTGGGATTATAGAATTATATAGGAAGTCAAGAGCCTCTATAAACATCCTTTCACTCTCAAACTGGTGGAAAATCGGAATGTATGCTACAAGTTCCAGATGAAATTCTCCGAGCATGTGTTCTTGATTTCAATTGTTCATGAGAATGTAATATCAATATATTCATGTTATCTTATAAAAATAGATTTCATTACACAATTACGATGGATCCAATTGAAAAATTTTATTGTAGTCCATGAAATTCACCAATTTGATGGATGAAGGCAAGTGAGGATGCCCTACTATGTCCTCCTCTTGTTCAAGAGACTTTAGAGTCGGTTCAGCTAATCTGAAATCATATGACAACAGCTCAATGTAGACAAATGGAATATGATTATCATTGTCAATGACCTCTAGAGTAAGAGGTCCGGATAATGTCTTTGTTTGGGTATCTCCCAAACTAGGGAATATAAGGATACATATACAAGGGAAAATGTTCGCTTGTTACGTCAGGACAATTTAAATTCTATAGAGAGTCGGCAAAGTTAACTATTAGCTGTTACTACCTTAGAGTTATCATTCCATGCACGACGTCTCTCATATTTCACAAATTCACCAATATCATTCTTTTATGTCTCATAATTTTGATCCTGAGGATGTGGAGTTAGATGAATATGCTACCTTTAAGCGATATCAAGTACACATCATTGACCAGAGCATGATGTAGGATGCATATGTTCATTCTCAATCACCAGAGTTGTTCATTGTTAGTTTTTATCTACAATTAAAAGGTGAACTTAGGGATGAGTTATTTTAAGGGTGAAGACAGTAAGAGCCTAATTTTAACTCATGTATGGATCCATTATTTTTAATCTTAATCATTACTTTGGTCCTAATATATATACTTAATGATTGTGAAAATATTATGATGGTTTTCTGAAATTTTGTTGGAGCTTGGAACACATTTTTTTGGGAAAAATCAACATGCATGATTTAGAGTAAACCATGTTGGAAATCCTCATGTTTTGGAAAACTATATGGATAGTGTCTTTTCATATTGATCTTCCACGCATTGGTGGCACATGGTTGTGGTGTTTAACCATGTGGGATAACTATTGTCCCAAGTATCAATCATGGTTGGCTTACAGTTTGGAAAACTATGTGGCCAAACCATACATAGGCCATTCCCATGTAAATTGTTTAAATTGACCTTAATGATCTAATAATATATATCATATTCTAATATAATAAATTTTAGGACTAAAAAATTCATCTCTCAAATTTGGGATTTATTAAAGATCAAAATTTGGATAAATATATCTCAGTCATCTAGCATGTGATCAAGCTTCTATTAGTTGTTTTTGTTGCGTAATGATATGTAATCAAGCCTTCTTCAGATCTTCTTCCTCTATTTTTCAATTGACCTAGTTATAATGGATTGATATTTTTTTCACCTTTTCCAATATATACTCCAATCGAAGAAAAATAAATGACTCATACAGGAGGAGGAGATTAACACAAGCCAAATGTTGGTGGTCTATAACTCATCCCTAATGTTCAGTGATTTTAGAATTGTCATTTGGGGCCCACATTAATTATCAGGATCCATTTAGGAGATTTATATGATATGAATATAAATTATAGAACCACATAGATATTCTATTACCAAATATGTGATTAATTGATGATGGTTATTAGCCAAACACTTTCTGTTATCTGTCCAATGTTATGACATAACTGTTGGTTAATGTTTTGAGTCGTTTTTACCACAATTTTAGTGATCATTTTCTTGACCAATGTAAGTGTATGCATTTATATATCATTTTTCATGATTTATATTTTCAATTGCGTAATTTTATGTACCATGTATGTGTAATACTATAAACTCCTAAGGTAAGTTCATCAATTGATGATTAAATATTAAACAAAATTACAAATTATACTAAATATATGATATAAACATAAATGTTAATTAATAATAATATTAAATTCTATATCACCCCTTAAAACATTATTGGAATGTAGGGGACCAATCCTTGAATATGGAACATGATATAAATGAATTACCTGAATGTTTTCATGCTACATGGCCTTGTCACACTAATAAAAGGAAAGTGTTGGACTAAATGTCATGATTAAAAATGATTGATGATACATGTACTAGTCATCTAATGTGAGGAAAGGATTGATCAAAATAATATATTTCATGAATCATTATAATATATTAATGGATGAACTCAATCCAACATTAGATTCTAATTGACGAATTCAATGAGCACTTGGGAACACTCCTATGATTCAATGATATAGATTGGTTTGGTTTTACCCACCATGATCCTGATCCTTATTTGTTTTGGATTACCATAATAAAACCATATGATCCACTCAATGTCATTAAAGGATTCCATGGATACATTCCCTGGACCCCTCATTGACATGTTGGTGCTATGATTATGGCCCCTAGGGCCTTGTCTACACACAACCTCATTTTACCATGGGTGATCACATTAGATTAAGTAAGAGAATTATTATGGAATGTCATGGAACATTATCTAATTATTAAAATATTATTGTTATCTAGGCTTCAAAAACATTGGATTTTTAACCATAAGTTCTATGTTTCCATGGTTACTACATTGTAACGTCATTAATAAATATCATTAATAATTGTTTCCTAGTTATAAATTGGATCCAAACATATTCATACTGTCATAAGGTGATAGTAATATTAGTAAATCCTCACATAAACTATAAATATAAATTGGTAAATATCCTAATTAAACAAATTGGTAACATTTTTAAAAAACATATAGGGGTTGTATAAGGTAATTGGATATTTTAATACATTGTACAGATTTACTTTAATATATTCAGGCAGGAAAACTGATATATTTCTATTACACATGGATGATGTCATATACACCATTGGTGGTGGACCACTGAGATTTATATCAATCCCTCTCGAAGCATTGTTTGGTATCCAAAGTAGATTACAGGACTATTGTTTTTGATAAAGATAATTATATGTCTTCTATGACTTGATTGAATTCTAATTAGATTGGATCTTGATAGAAGAATACCAAGTTAGATCATCAAATTAATGAGATATTTTGTTGTTTTCAATTATATTTTTGAGTAAAATGTTGTTTATGCTCTATTTTATCAATTTTTTATAGGGATATGATGTATCGTCATCTATGGTTGAATGTTATTCCAATAATTTCAGTTATTGTTTTTGTTGTCACTAATTTCATTCAAGCCTTCTATTTACTCATATAACATTCTATATTTACCAATTCTTACCCCCACCCACTGTAAATCACTTTGGAAATGAGATAGTAGCCTCGCCATGGATAGATCATAAGCCATCATTGCAAGTTGGCAGCCTCTGGCATTCGCGGAGATGCGCTTGAGGCCATGTGGCCCCCCAGGCTCGGGGAACCTATCAAGTGGCATCAGGTTCCGAGACATCACATATTATGAATAAAAAATTTAAATTAACATAAAGATAATTGTAAATAAAAATATAAATAAATAATTAGTGATTATATTAAAAATATTGGCATAATATCTACAAAAATGTATGTGTAAAACTGAATGAGTGGAAATTGAGTTCAGGAATTCTCTTACCTTGAGTCTGACTCATCACATAAAGTCGTTATATTCATGAATAATAAACATAATAAAATTTGTACTTTTTGAGAATATTTTAAATTATATTCTTATTTTTATATACCTTATTACCATGTAACCAAAATTAAATATTTATTTATGATCAAATCAGACATCTTGTCGATATTTGAAACATTAGCACAAAATGAACATGTTTGTAATATAAAATGTCCAAGAAATCATTATTAGAACCTCTACATAATATAAAACATGTTATTATTTTCTTATATTTTATTATATAAGTGTTTATAAATTTATTTTAATAATAACTAAAAAAACCATTCATGGAGACGGTTGGCCTTATGTACGTATGAACATTATTTTCACTTTTTATGTCATATTGAAAAAGTGAAAATAAATGAAAGAAATATATATATATATATATATAATATCATTAAATTATAAATAATATTAAATTTATGAAATATATTATTACCAAAACAATCTTTAATACATTCCATGTTATTTGAAAATGAATCACATATTTTCGAGGAGGTTGTAGTTCACACATCCCAAAATGATGTTATCATATAACAAAAATAAGTAAATAAAGAATTAATTGTTAATATAACATATACTGATTGTAAAATATGTAAGAGTATATATATTGAAATAGTATTTGACAATTTAAATGGTTTTAATGTAGTACCCCTTGTTTTGGGTATAGAACCCCTTTCCTAAGGTTTTTTAATTGGTGTGTCTTTTATTGTGTTTCCATTTAAAAGTGATTTTTCATAATATAGATTGTATCCATAATATAAAGAGTTTTCATAAATTTTGATGTTTCTATAATGTGGTTTGTTTCCATAATGTGGGTTGTTTCCATAATGTTGGGTGTTTCCATAAAGTGGGTAGTTTCCATATAGTGGGGTGTTTCCATAAAGTGGGTTGTTTCCATTAAAATTTTAAAGGAGAAGGATGTGATAGTTTGGGGGAATTATAAGGAGTGTTTGGAAAAAAAAGTAGGTCTCACGATCCATACATGGTTTTCCCAATCTATGTTCTCAAACCTTGCACAAAGGCCAAATCTAAATCCAATTATCTAGGATCTTACTCATTTTTTCACTATATTTTAATTTTTTTCTTCAAAACGCCCGAATTCCACGATTTAGCTCCCTAGAATGATGGATAACCCTCCCCACATGAGTTAGAGACATCCTAGAGCCTTCCCATGGTGATTTCTATTCTCATTCTTGAGGTAAGTCCCCATTCATCTAGATTTGACATGACTTCATAGATCTACATAGATCTAATTCTATGATATCCATTCATTGATAGATATGAAATCATAGTGGGATGATATAAGTTTTTTGATGCCAAATAATTCAATGTTCTGTTGTGATCTTTCACAAATAAGAGAAATAAGTTTGTTCTTGGAGAATCAACTTGTTTTGTGTGTGTTCTGTGTCTGTTTTCAATGTTTCATCAAAACCATAAAGGTAGGTGGATTTTCTCTCGACTCATCTTAATAGAATTGGTTTTTGTAGTTTCGAATTGTTTTATTAGTTGTGAAAATCCTGTAAAAATATTCATTTGTGATTTTTTTTGTGAAAATGTGGGATCTTGGAGAATAATTGTGAAAAATGGGGATGAGTTTAATGAGATTTAAATAATGATTTTAAATTATGGATTTTCTAGAATTGAAAAAATGGTTGATGAAAATTTTATTTTCAAAATTAATGATTTTCTATCAAAACACAATATTACTTAAATGGATTGGAATTGAAATGGTTTGGCATTGAAATGGTTATAAAGGAAATTGTTTTCAATAAAAATTTGTTTTTATTGAAACGGTTGTTTTTGAATAATTTTTACAATTAATTAATGTGTGTTCATGTCATTTATACAGGGATTTGTTGATATATGACATCATACTCTGTTTCGATGGTTTAATGGAACATGGGAGTTTAATTCAGGGGCCTTGTTTGAACTAAGACCTTGTGATCAATGCCAAAGGGTTAAGGGAACGTGGGAAACAATTACCTTATGACATCTTGGTAGATCGGTGAGAAACCACTCTAGATTTTTGAACATTCATAATGTAGCACACATGGTTGGTTGCAAGGGTTTGAGTAATTTTTGGGTATTATGATAATTATATATTTTGAAATGGTTGTAAATATTGTTTAGTTATTTTTCTAGAAAAATAACTTTCTGTAAAAATTGGTTTCCTTAGCACTTGTATGCATTAGGAAATAGAATGGCTTTTGAAACTTGTATGAATTAGTTATAATCTATTTTTGAGAAAGGGTCTTATATAATCTATTTTATAAAATTGTTTCTAACTCTTCTATACCCGGGTCATGATTATGAATGTCAATGAAGAAAAACTACTGAGTTTTATAATCACCCATGCTTTTGAAGATTGGTTCTTTTACAGATTCTATCTTCCAGGACAAGGGAAAAGGTAATGATTCACACATGATTAGAAGTAACTCATGATTTTTGGGTTTATCGGAGATTCTGGAGCCTGGAGTTTTTGGATCTTGGAGTCATGATATCTTTGGAGAGTCATGTGTTGTTTATCTGTTATGTACTTTGATAATTGGTTATTCTTTTTATGTTTCTTACTTTGATGTCGTTGTGTGATAGATGAAGTTTTAGTGTTGTCATTCGTTTTTTTATTCTTTATATAGTGAATGTTTGGTTTTGGTTGGAAGGTTTGTTGGTTTATTTCATAAAGGGTATATCAACCCCTACCTGTATTTGAAACCCTTTAGAATTTATTTCCAGCCTTTGGCATCTTGGGAATGTCGCTTATGGCCGAGGAATGACTCCTTTTACATTCAATAAAAATAGAATTGGAAGGTCATTAAAAATGGAATCAGCTTGTTCGGTCCGTCTGTTACATATATTAATCAATGTTCCTAGTTTTGGAGATGAAATCCCCTCTTGTATATTCCTTGGGTGAAAATATTTGAAAGGAGTAGGATTTTAGGGAAATGAAATTTCTAAAATAAAAGGATATAGCTAACCATTTTACTCATAACAACATTTTACCAGGGAGATGGGTTAATAATAGTTTGGATACACTTCTGTAATTTTGAAATCTCATTATCATGTATTAATCCAATGAGTTGTTCATGACATGCATTGTAAAGGAATGAATTACCAGATGGAGTGCATAAAACATTTCGAGAAATGAATCATGTTGTAAAAAAAGTTTTAATTTTTCAAAAATAATGGAATTGGTTTTCAAATGAATGATTATGAAAAATTGAATGATTATCATATTTTGATAATTGTTAAATTTTAAAAAGCATGTGAAGGGTTCTCAATAATAGTTAAAAATAGGAAAATAACGTTTTGGAATTTTTTTTAGATAGTTTATGTGATAGAATAATAAATGTCGAGCCAATATTTTCCAGAGAGTTAGATTAATGTAGTTTGATGTTATTTTAAAAAATGGAACTGTGTTCGTGTTGTCGATACCATCCATAAGAAGCTACGGAGAAAGTGGTCTCACCTGAAACATGTGTGAACCAAGATATGGTGCATAGTATTATGCAATATATTCATGATGTGGACATATGAAATTAGATGGGTGAGCCACAACATGTAGATGATACTACAAAGTTATTGAAGAAAAATCCTAAAAATATCTGGGGTGATTTCGATCCTGAGAGGAAGGAGGTGTGGCTATGTAGGATGAATCATGTCATCAATATCATTAGCACACCATTATATCTAAATGTCAAAATGGTGACATATATGCCATCTTGCATGTTAGTGGTGGGATATAGCGATGCACGCTAAATTGGATAAAGGACATACATGGATGTATTTTTAGGATTTTTTCATCAAAAAATTCCATCCTCATTATTTCACGATCCAGAAAACAACGGACTACATCAGCATAAAACTAGATAGTCATTTTGGAAAAGAGTATTTGGATATGTTCTTGAACATTGTACGCTTTGTAATAGATGTTGCAACTATTGCCTCTTTAACGTAAAACATCATTGAAATATGGATAAAATAAGATATTCGATCAATGATTGTAGAACATAGTATTAAAGATTATACAGTGATATTGAACATAGTGACTGTAGCTGAACGTGATATATCAATATTTGTGGGAGGAGGCATGATTATACCTAAAATAAATTGTGGGAACTCAACCATTGTGAACAAGATGAAAATGGCCACTTATTTCCAAGGTTCAAGTTGAAATCATAACTAGACGGTTGGATCAGTAAACCTTCCTCCACCACGCCATAGAAAATCAGGTTGTTTTCCATGTGGTTCAATTGAAAACATATATCAAGATTGTACGACACAACATAGATCAATTATTAATTGAAACAATATGGTACATCTTCAGCACTATTGTTGTAGTGCTCGATGGTCAGGTGCTTGAGACACTTCTTAGGTGTCGCAAGAATCGTATCCTTTGACTGGATATGGACAGAAGAATCAGTCTTGTCAACTAAGAATATATATCCATGGTGATTCTAGAAATACCATGAATTTTCAACTGGGGAATCCTCATCAAGGAAACATGGAGAACTGTGTAGTGAATAAACAAATGTATGGAGTTGGGCAGATGATTTTTTATGATCAGGAATAACCATCTACTATGAGAGGTTTGATTTTTTTTCATTATACTTTTTTGAATGTTTTGTCTTATACTATTTCATCACATTCCACCTTTTCTTATAGTGTTGTTGATTTCTTATGTTTAAAATTTAAAATAATGCCTTTTATTTTGAAATTAAAAACACCTCTGAGTAAAAGAGGACATCAACACATTCTGTGTTGAAGATGTGCTATAATTGTTGATGGAGATCATCTACAATAAGACTTGTTGATGTTGTATAAGGATGTCTATGATGTTTTTCTTATTATGGATTGGATGAAAACGTTCATGGCTCAAATTTATTGATTTAGGAGAATAGTTAGTTTTAGTACTAAGGATGGAATCGTGCATCTCATTGGAGGAGAGAGGATTGTAAAGAACAGTGAAAAGAGCATAAAGGCACCGATAGTGGGAATGACCTCTTACCAATTGGAAGCATTGTCTTTGGAATCAATAGATTAGATCAAGGAAAATTGTTTTCTATATGTTTAGTATAAAATTTCAAATGTCATTCACAAGAACATCATAGTGTTACCACCTCCATGGGAAGTGGAGTTTACGAATGATATCCTTTCATAGACGAGTCATATTTCCCTTATGTATTAAATAATGGAACCAAAAGAGTTATTGGAATTGAAGGAGGATTTATAAGAGCTATAAATCAAGGGACTCATTAGAAAAAATTCACCTCTAGGTACAATAACGGTTTTGTTTGTGAAGATGGAAGATGAAACTCTTCAGTTGTGTGTAGATTATCGTAAGCATAACCAATATACAATAATGAAAAAATATCCACTTACACACATTGATGATATTTTATATCATTTATGGATATCTCAATGGTTCTCCAATATTTACTAGTGATCATGATATGGCCAATTCAGTGTTCAAAAGAGGATATTCCAAAGACAGATTTTAGAAGAAGATATGGCCACTATGAATATGTAGTCATGCCTTTTAGTCTTATGAATGACCCATTAATCATCATGGCATTGATGAATTCGATATATCAAAAATATATGGATTATATTTTTGTGGTGTTTGTGGAAGACATTTTGGTATATTCAAAGACAAGGTATGGTCAGTTGGTGCACCAGTAAATAATGTTACAAATCCTGAGAGATCAATTTGATTTATGGATAAAAGAAGTATGATTTATTTTCAATTTCATTTCTGATAAATTCATTTCTATTTATCTTGAGAACATTAAAGCCCTTATTTATTGGAAACCACGAAATTATGTCTTCTATATACAATGTTTTATTGGTCTAGTGGGTTACTTAAGACACTTTGTGCGTGATTTCTCACGAATAGCATCAGCAATGACATTTCTTAAACAAAAAAATGCTCTATTACAATGAAAGGAGGTATGTAAAAGTCGTTCCAGGAACCGAATGTTTGGTATACATAGTCACCAATCATTAACATTCTAGAATTGGGGCCCGGGTATGTAGTTTATTATGAGGATTTGAGATCGGGGATAGGTTGTGTTCTCTGGAAAGAGATCTTGTGGTGTCTTATGGTTCAATGTAGTTGAGGGAGCATGATGAGAATTAAGAAACACATTATTTAGAGCTAGCTGTAGTCGTCCATTAATTGAAAACATATATACATTATCTCTTTATTGAGAAATTTACTATGACTATGGATCACAAAGTCTTGAATCAAATTTTCTCACAACGAGATTTGAATCTAAGGAAAATGAGATGGAAGGAGTATCTACAAATGTTTGAATTTGACATGATGTAAACATAGAGGAAATAAATTTTGTGGGTTGATGGATTAAGTAGAAATTCATTTTTTAGTTGGTGGAAAAAGTATTCTTATTAATAGAAGTTTATGTCAGTCTTAACAGACATGCATGTGGAATTTAATGACTGAGGTGATGTAGTTGTTTTTTTCAGAAGTGCTTGTTCTTGATTTAGATAAAATGATCATAGAGTAAAAAAATTTTGATGCATAATGTCTGGTTGTAAATTCAAAACTCAATGGTGGGGAGATGATTGAGGGATAGAGAATTGATTGGGTTCCAGTTTAGTGTTTCAGAGATCAAATGGTTGTACCTATGGATTGTCAGGAACAACTACTTTATGTTTATAACTATTCAAGATTGTCTATAAATCTTGGTTCATATATGATGTATAAGGTGTTGAGAAGAATTAAAAGGATGGTGGTTGAGGTCATTTCACAATGCATAACATGTCAACAAGTTAAATCAGATTATCAGAGACCAATTGATGTTTTATAATCTTCTCCCATCTAATTGAGGAAATGGGATTATGTAGCAATTGATTTTTTATAGTTATTCCATGAAAAGTCTAGAGAAACGATTCCATTTGGCTGATAGTGGATCGTCTAACCAAGTCATATCATTTTATACCTATTAATGAAACTCATATGGTGGAGGATCGTTCAAAAATAAATATTTGAGAAGTGGTAAAGAGGCATAGTGAAAAAGTTTCAATAGTCTTAGATAGAGATCCGAGGATCATGTCTTATTTCTAACTATCCATACAGAAATCCTGTGGGACTTAGTTGACTATGAGCATGGTGTATCATCAAATGATGAATTGGAAACCCTATCAGATGATAAAAATGTTGGAAGTCATGTTTCAGGCTTGTGTTAGGGATTTTGGTGGATCATGGGAGGATCATATAACCTATGTGGAGTTCTCATACAATACCATATATCAATCCTTGATACACAAGGCTCTGTTGGAAGAATTCTATTGACATCCTTTACATTCTTCAATATGCTTGGCGGAAAAGAGAGAAACATCCCAAGTTCGGCCAAGTATTGACCAAGAAATAATTAATAATATCTATATGTTATGAAAAAAGGATTGATGTGGCTCAGAGTCATCATAAATATTATGCATATCGTTTTCTATGACTTTTTTCATTCGTAGTGGGTGATAATGTCATCTTGAAAATCTCCCCAAGGTGTGGACATCGTCTCTTAGGGATGCATGGAATGTTATCTCCAAGTTAGAATGTCCCTTTGGAGATAATGCAACGAGTTGGTGAGGTGGCATATTAGCTGGCATTACCACCACGGTTTCGATCTGTGCATATCTTGTTCCATGTGTCCCAGCTGAAAAAGTATCACCCTAATCCTGCCCGAGTGATCATATGGGATCACATTGAGCTATTACAGGATGATTAACTGATACATATTCCAGTAAGGATCATGGATAGACACGATAACGTCTTTCATGGTAAAATCATCACAATAGTGTGGTATTTATGGAAACATGGTCAAATTTCAGTAGAGAATTTGGAAGGTGTAAATGAAATGAAATGGAAGTGGCTGGAACTCTTTTTTCCATTTGTGGGTTTTGTAATTTCTGAGGATAGAAAAACTAGTGGTGGGGAGAATGTAGTACCCATGGTTTTGGGTATATAATCCCTTTCCTATCATTTCTAATTAGTGATCCTTTGACTATGTTTCCATAAAATCGACGGATTCTATAATATAGAGAGTTTTTATAAAAATGAGAGTTTCAATAAATTTTCGTGTTTAAAAAATGTTGGTTTCTTCAATAATGTGGGTTGTTTCCATAAAGTGGGGTGTTTCCATAAAGAGGGTTGTTTCTATAATGTGGGGTGTTTTCATTATGTGGGATGTTTCCATGAAATATTTTGTTTCCATAAAAGGGTAAAGGTGATGGATGATATATTTTCAAGGTTTTATAAGTTTTTTTGGGACCAAAATGAAGGTTTCACTATCCATACATGGTTATCCCAATCAATGTGGCCAAACTATGTGCAGAGGTCAAATCTAGATCCTATTTTTTGGAGCTGACTTTATTTTTCACTATATATATTTTTTTGATTCAAAATGCACCAATTTAGAGATTAATCAACCATGAATGTTGTATATCCCTCCACACATGAGTTAGAGACAACCTAGTGCCATTAATTTGATAGTTTTATTCCTATGGTTGAGGTATGTCACCATTCATTCTTGATTTGTCATGTTTTATTATATCTTCTTAGATCTATATCTCTGATCCCCATTTTTTCTCCGATCTGAAACTATAGTGGTTAGATATACATTTTTGGATTCAAAATAATCCAATGTTGAGTCATGTTCTTGCTAGGATAAGAGAACAACGGTCATTATTGGGTAATCGTCATTCATTCTTGTGTGTTATTTGTATTTTGTAATTGTATCATCAAAACAATCGAGGTAGATAGATTCTCTCTCGACTCCACCAGATTAAATTTATTGTATTAGATTCAAATTGGTTTATTGATAGTAAAATTCAAGGGAAAATCATTATTTTAGGTGATGTATATGTTTTGTGAAATTGCGCGGTCTTGTTGAATTGTTGAGTGAATGTGGGTTTAGATTCAGGAATTTAAAATAAAGATTTTTAATTTTATATTTTCTAGAATTTATAAATGGTTGATGAAAATTATATTTTCAATATAAATGGTTTTCAAAATAAATTGAGTTTTATTGAAATGCTTTGGAATTTAAATGTTTTGGAATTGAAATGGTTTTAAAGGAAATGGGGTTCAATAAAAATGTGTTTTTATTGAAAGGGTAATATTGGCATGATCATTGGGAATATGTGTTGTGTGTTCATATTGCATATATGGGGCTTGGATAAAAAAATATAATTTTTCTCGTTTCCAAAGATTTAAGGTCACATGGGAATTTCATACATGGGGCTTGGATGAAATATGACATTACGCTCAATGCCAAATGGTTAACGACACATAAGAAACAATTACCTTGTGATGACATACTGGATCAACGAGAAACAGTTCATGAGTACGGAACTATCATAACGTAGCATTCATGTTTGGTTGCAAGGGTTTGTGGAATAGTTGGGTATATTGAAAAATGTATATTTTGAAATGGTTGAAATGGTTTTTTAGTTATTTATCTGAAAAAATATCTTGGAGGGGAAAATTGTTTTCAAATGCACATGTATGATTTTGGAAACGTATATTTTTAGAAACATTTTTATATATAGTTATAAACTATTTTTGAGAAATCTAATTTTATAAAAAAAATTATATTATTGTTCATAACTCTTATATCCCAGTACAATGAGTAGATAATTCATTAGAGAAAAACTATTAGGTTTTATTCTCACCCCAGATTTGGCACTATGGTGCTTTTGCTAATCATATCTTCTGGGACAAGGACAATGGTAATGTTTTACATGTGTTTAGAACCATGTCATAATGTTTGGGAAGTTCTGAGATTTTGGAGTCTGGAGCTTGTGGAGCATGTATTCATGAGGTATTTAGAGAGTTATGTGTAGTTTATCTACTATGTATTTTGATACTTGTTTATTCCTCCGTTGTTGTATACATTGATGTGGTTGAAATATACATGATGTTATTGAGTTGTCTATAATTTTTAATGCATCATATAGTGTCTGATTGTTTATGGATGGTATGTTTCTTAGTTTATTTCTTAACGGAGAAATCATCCCCCACTTTTATTTGAAACCTTTGTCATTTATTTCTAGCCTTTGACATCTTGGGGAAGTTGCATACGGCCTAGTAAAGACTCATTATACTCTTTAGAAAATGAGAATTGGTGATTCATTATATTTATTATCATCCATGAAGGTGGTAAAGGATAAAAGAACAAAAACATTATACACATAGTAAATTAACCATCATATCAGGGAAAATAATTTTGTTTATTTGAATAAGAGTAGGGGAAAAAGAAATGTTTGTGATATATTCAATTAGAACAAAAAAATTGAATTATATGTATTATTATAGAAAAGTATATTAATTATATATGATTGAGTACAAGAAAAATTAGAATAAATAAAATAAATTAAGAGAGGTACGTAGGGGAAATTACTTCTTGAATGTTCCCTCCTTCATAGACCATTGAGGTCCCTATATTTCACCTTTTGGTGAGACCATTTATACTTGGAAATGAGGAGAGTGAGTATGATAGTTTGGGAAGAAATTTTTGTAGATAAAAATATTTTTTGTTCAACATATTGAGGTGGAGTGTTGTTATTTAAACATGAGAAGATGTGGATTCACGTGATCAGTTTATTGATTATCTTATATTAAAATCCAACCATAACGGGGTGGAATTAAATTCCACTACATTTTCTTTTAATTATAGTTTAAAAGGATTTTTATCATTTAGATACACCACAACCAACAATTAAATGATATAGTTTTTAGTTATGTTATGATCTAACCTTTAACCACTAACTATTGACAAAAAATTATTTTACCGCGGTAAATATGTATTTTACCATTGTAAATTTATTATACCTAAAAATTAATTTACATTACAAACTATTATGGACATTATTATCCCAAATATGGAATCAATTTTACATAATTCATAAAAAATTGTGAAAATTATATTTAAAATTAATTCCACAGTGAAAACTGAAAGGAGGTTTCTATATGTGATACGTTCAGAAGTATGAAATGATTTTATATGTAATTTCAATTTGAAATTGATTACAATCAGTAAAATTAAATAAAATTATAAAAAATAATATAAAAATACATTAAAGATATATAAAAATAAAACAAAACATATTAAATGGATTATATGAAAAATATGTTTTAAATTTCAATGTAGTATTATTCACTATTCATTAAAATGTGAATGTTAACAGAAAAACACAAACATTTTATAAAAAAATTATTTCACTATTTCAAATAATTGGTTTATTTTTAAAAATATGAATTATAAAAATGTCAAAAAAAAAATATATTTAAAATGGATTCCACATCAATAGGCTTTAAAAATGCATTTTTTAAAAAATATTACTTTAATAATTAATATTGATTTTTCTTTATATCATATCTGGGAGAAATAAAATATTATTTTAGAGATAACATTCAGTTTATATTTAATTATTTTAATACAAAATTACTTATTTGATTATTTTACAATGAAAATTTTTCTTATTTAATTTAGTTTTCAAAAAAAACATACATTATATTCAATTGGTTTTTATTTACATTTCTAAAAATATTGGTAAAAAATAAATCAGAATTTAATCATGTGAAAAAAATATTTTTATAATTATATTTATATAGCTCATTCCCACCATTCAAATATCTAGGTTAAAATGGTATCATTTAAATAATAATATTTAAATTCTCATTTAAGATCCACATATTTTATCATGTACTCTATCAAAACTTGTATTTTTTTGATAAAATCTATAGTGTAAAAATAACACCTAATATCATACATATATATAAAAATATTTCATGAATCAATATGATATATATTTCCATAAATCCAAATCTCCATTAAAGATAGAAATGTTTGATAAAAATAAATAATATATTGTGATGGTGTAGTTTTATTTGAAATAGATAATAAATATATTAATGTAATCCAAATTAAAATGATAGTTAAAACAGAGGAAAAAACCGTTGAAAATTTGATGGTAAAAATAAAATATCAATTTCTTCCAATAATGAATATAAATACGTATAAATATATTATTTTATAATATTTGAACAAATCCTATAAGATATATATAATTTCTATAGAAAAATAATTTATCTTCACAGAGATACTTCTACAAAAATAATTATAATTATAAATATGTAATAAAATGATTGATAAAATAAATCGTTCAATCTATTTATTTGAGGTCTTTATAGTAATAGTTCCAAAAAATTTTCTAATTCATAATGTTTTTTATTATTTTTCTGATAAAGTAAAAATATGTTAGTTATTTTTATTCATAATAAATTATTGTTATTGTTATTATTTTATATATTAATTAGTTAATTATTTTAATTTATATATTTATTTGATATTGGGATTGAATGTCCAATATTAATTTGATAGGTATACTATAGCTAAAAAGTTATTTATTTTATTATCTCTATAATAATTATGGTTAAAATATAATAAAATATATATAATATATACATTGAATAGAAATCATGAATGTAATTTATATTAAAATAACTATGTTAAAATAATGTTGACAATAGGTTATACATATGAATGAGTAACATTTTTATTTTTCCAAAACCATTATTAAATTCAGTAAGAATTATTTTAACTTTACACAATTACCAAATTGTAATAATTATCATATTCATTTATAGAATAATCATATATATTGTAATGACCATGACTGCAGTATCATATAGATAGTTTATGCATTATTGCATTTGTACATATACAAAGGAAAAAATCATAAAGGATGGAAGTTGATTACGATTTTGGATATCTAGTTGCACAAATGATAACCATTTTATATTGGTAATAGAAAAAAAATTAAAAAAATAACATTTTTAACATCATCGAAACTCATTCAAAGGATTTACCTTCACTAAATATGAAAATTAACAAAATTAATTATGTGCTTAAATGGTCATTAATTGTTATGCATGGTGTAAGATATCAAAAATCAATATATAACATTAAATATTGAATATAACAAACATATAATACAATTATAAAATAAATTTAAAATCATAATTCGATACGAAATAGTAAATATAATAAGCTAAATAACCCAAACAATTCCATTTTATCAAAAAAGTAAGAATGAAATATATCCATAGATAATATAGATGTGAAAATATATTGGATAATAATTATACATCAATTATTAATTATTGAAATTCATAATCATCATATTCAAATGATCTCATGAATCATGATATGTAGATTGTCATGACCATTTATAAAATATTTTAACACCGATTTTAAAAACTCACATTATTTGGCCAATTGATTTGTTTCATTATACATTTTGATGTATCTAGGGGATATATATATTAAGGAGTCACATTAATTCACATATACTAGTCATTCCTCATATATAAAATGATCTATTTAATTATTTAATTATTATTCCTTAACAAAAATTATCCTAATTGTTTAATGGATACATATTTTTCAAAATTTTCCAAGTCAGTCAAATAAATTTTAAAATATAATCCATATATAATATTTTTATAGGGATTAATAAATAATCATATCTATCATGCCCAATTATGGACATTTGATATAAATTTAATTTATAATGAATTTTTTTAAACAATTATGTAATCAATCAAAAAATAATATTATATTATATAATAATTTATATTTTTTTGGTTACCTTGAATGATTTTCCATTGAAGATTATAACTGAATATTATCATATGTCCTAATTAATAAATAAGTAATATTTTCAAATACACAAAAGTGGAAGAGTATACAAAAAAAGATTGTGAATAAGTAAATATTAATCTGTTTGTATCTATGAAATGTTAATTATGATAAAATCCGTTACACCATTATTTTATTTAGGTAAATGTCCTTTTACATCAATTACAATGGTATTAATAATATTACTAATCAATAAAAACCCATACCACTATTATTATATCATAAACTATCCTTTTATTACATTTTACTACCTTTTTTATAATAATGTATCATTATTTTAATTGTTTCATGTGTTAGTTGACCTTCTTTCATGTATGTGTTTTATTATTATCAGTCCATTTCATTTACATAGGATTAAAAAATAATCTCCAAAATTATATTAATAGTAAAAATAATATTTTTTCATTTTATAAATATTTATGACCAATCATTAGAATTAGACTAAGAAAAATACTACATCACTTTATAGAGTGTGTATGTCATATGTACACATGAGAGACGATATCATACCATTAAAGAGTAAATGGGTGAAAAAGTTAATGATATTTTTTTATTATTGGATTCTTATCATATAATATATAAATCATATATTCATTATATATTTCTTTATTATATTTCATATAAATTATAAGCAAAAATGAATCACAAAACATCGTGTGGGGATAATCTGTTGTATACATTATCAACATAATCATATTTTAAATAAAATGGAATGTTAAAAATGTTATATGAGATATTTTCATTAAATATGAATAATTTTGTTTTGAAATATTATATATTAAATCTTAATTTATAATAACATCAATCATTTAGAAGTGTTGATAGAAAATAAGTTACATCATTTCATGAGGTTTTAGTCCATTGTACACACTATCAACAATTTATTTTCATATATATTAGAGAATTGATGGATAAATATTATTACATAAATATAGAAAAATATTTATATATTGTTGTTTGTAGTTATATTATATTGGATGAGTTAATTCATAATTGATTATTGTAAAATAAGAATGAAAATATAGAGTGTCATTAAGTAAATGAGCTTCCATTGGATAAACTTCTTTCAGATGAACTCTTATGGAACCCAGGGTTGAAAATTAGGAAAAAATTGAATATGTATAACATGTGTGATGATAATGGGGATTTATTTATTTATTTTCGTGCAACATAAATTACAAGAGTGGTGTGAATAAGTGAAATGATTGAGTGACCTTTTATTATTGACTAAGTGTGAAATTTTAGTAAATACCAAAAAACTATTCATTATGTGGAAGTCAATATCACCCCAAGAGACATTAACATTGAAATATAATATAATTTAGTGATAATATGATTGTTTAAATGAACTTAAAAACACATACTTTTATCATTTTATTTTTTGGCATTTAAGTTACTTAATTATACCATTTTATATTTCAACACGTTAACTTGTATCATTTTATTTACCAACTTAATTTACAATTTAAGAATAAATTTATTATGATAAGAATTATATCCATTGTAAAAACTTATTCTATATATTATGTACAATTTATTATATTAAAAAACAATGTGTGTGAAAAAGTTATTTTTAACAGATATAAATGTAATTGGAAAAAAATTACCCATCATCATTGTAATTAATATTTGTTGTATTTATTAATGATTCAGTAATGAAAATAATTTTAAATAAAATTATTATATAAAATATGATGATTCAAAATTTGTAATCTTTTTTAACCAATTCAAAATGGGGTTTTCCATATAGCAAATGATCAAAATTTTAGGTTTATTTAATATTAAAAATAAATATTAAAATTATTAAAATTACCTATATTATATTAATGAATATATAATTTCAATAATTTCAATTTATTTAAAAAATTAAATATATTGGAAATGTCTAAATTATTTTGACAAAAATGCACTTTTCAAAGAAAACATGATTTTTTACAACTTATAGAAAACTTAATCTTTTCAAAAAAAATCTGAAACTCAATCATAAATAATTTTCATTCTATGAATAAAAAAATTATTCTTTTAAACTAAGTATATAAATTTATTCATAAATTATTTTTATACTTTTGTGTGTGAATTTAAAAGATACCACCTTTTAGAAAAATATATTTTTTTAGTGGAAAATATTGTTTCCTTTCTAATTATTCTTATCTAATTTATAATCAATATATGTAACGAAATTTATTTTAAAGATTACTAACCTATAAAAATTTCAAAAATTAAAATCTAGGTTATAATAAATTAATAATTAAATATTCTCTTTAACATGGGATTCCTTGTATCACAGCTATCAAATATCATAATTTTTTAAAATGGAAATTTATCCTAATGTCTTAATGTTTTATATTAATTCCTATTAAAAAATAGAACAAAATTATTTATATTAAAATTTAAAATAATACGATATATTTCATAATATCCAATAGTTCCCTCATTGCATCCTCTATGTTATGATTTCTCCAAAGAACAATTAAAAGTCTAGTCATCGGCTTATCAATATATCCTCTCTAGTATAAGAATTTTGAATGTGATCTTCAAAATATTATTGATATAGTTCTATTAATATTTAATCAGTGGTGATAACTTATGATGTTTTTTGAATTTAATTTTGTAGCAATAATATATATAACACAACATTTACTTTAGAGAGGGTTGGTGGAATTTGAAACCAGAAAGACACAAATCTAATTCTTTCCCAAATTTATAATGATCCAATAATCCAAGGTATTATTTATCCATCATTGCTAAACCTAATGACAACATTACATAGATATATATTCCGGAAAACATAATCTCCTTCATGGAATTTAAAATCATTTTTTATTTTTAGAATAAATATGTTTTCTTATGTTGAGCCACTTCAATATGAGAAGTAATAGATATTCCATGCATTTATTCGTACACACCCATTTGAATTTTTTATGGTAACTATTATTATTGGAATACAATACCAATGATAAATATTGATCCCATTTATGTTGAACATCATGTGATAATGACATCAAAATGTCTTCCACAATTTTTATAGTTTATTTCTATTATCAAACAATTTAAGGATGTTAGGTGATGATCAAATAAAGAATAGTATCAAGATCCCTCGGATGACACTTCTGTATTTTTTATGTCAAATGGGGATCAGTATGAGTCAAAACCCAAATATGTTCAACTTGACGTCTTACAAATTTGTGAATATAATGGCCTTCATTGGTCACAATGGATATATTTTTTTAATATTATTTATGTATGAATAAATAGAAAATTAATCCTTCATACCACATATTACATCATTATTCCTTGGAGAATTTCAAAAACTAATGATGAAGTACATAGTTTTTTCAATCCATATCCACATTTGAAAATAAAGAGATTGAATGAATCATATAGTACATAGTCTCTCAAATTTCAATTTTTGAAAATCCAAACATATATGAATTAATCAGTAATCTACCTCTTCATTTCATTTAAAAAAATCTCTACAAAGAGAAATACTTCTTGGTTCTACAACGGTGAACTATGAAATTTGATCTATGAGAATAATAGAACAATTAACTTTTTTATATCATGTATCATTGTAACAAATAATGAATTTAAAAAATTTTGAATAACAATTTAATAATAATTATCTACACATATCTCATCGTTGAAATCATGAATATTCTTATGAGAATTCTATTTCTCATATTGAAGAATTTTTGTCATTTCTAATAAATATGTTTTGATAATAATTTGAAAATTGGGTGATCTATCATTTTCATTAATAATTATGGTATTTATCATTCCTAGATCTATTGATATAAGATATCTCTCAATCATCATTTTGGTTAGAATTTAATGATCATTCCAACTCAATGCATGTGTAACTTATTTTCCATCAATAGATGGAAGTGTATATAATTCCATAATACTTAAGCACCTCATACCAACATCATTATAGTGTCATCATTGAATTTAGGATCTTATGGTGTATTAATATCTCATATATTTCACCATTTTTATAAAGTATCCATATTATAATAGAAAATATTATATCTGGTAACATAATTTATAGGGTTGGATTGTTTTATTCATGAATATTAAATTTCATTTCACAATATAATATTATTTTTTTATATCATTATGAAAAAACAATATTCCTTTATTGAGGCATCACAATATCTCACATACCAATTATTTTCATATGGTTGATTACAAAATTAGATAATTGGACAATCTCCTCTTATTATTATCCATACATTCTTCACATTCCATTGTAAAAACCAACATAACCCCTTTATATGTAATATCGGTTTAGGGGTTATCAAATCAAGGAAAGATATCAACTAATTATGGATAGTAACAATGCACACCATTGAAACAATTTATCATAGTTACATTAATTATTGTGTGAAATTCTCTGACATATTTATCATTATATTAATGAAAGTCATTTGATACATATAGATGATATGGCCATCAAAATAATATGATTGAATCTATAAATTACAATTTATAAATTTTCAATTTAATTATTTCCTCCTACAAGTCTCATTAATGATCCTCGTGTGGTTCTCATGGTCCTCATAAATTTTAGAATATAATATGAAATCATAAATGCATACCACAAAAAATCATGAAGATATTAATTTAATAATATGATCATTATTCAAATAAATATGGTTTTTAGTTAATCCAAATGGAATTACAATAAACTCATATTGTTTTTATATCATTGGGTATTTTTTCCAAGAATTATTCTTTTTTTACATTCAATTGATGATTACTCAACAGAAATTAAAATCTAAAAAAAACATTTTCATTAGGATGTTGATCGAATAATTGATCATTAAATTCCTTGGGATGATTATTATTTAGCATAATACCATTGTTATACATGTAATCTATGTACAACGTCATATATCCTTCTTCTATTCTTAAAAAAGTGAACATGGGATCCCCATGGTGAAACATTTGGGAAATTAAATACCAAATCACACAACTCCTCGAGATTTTTCATCAAACTTGCTAATTCCAAATCATTCATTTTATATTGAGTATTCGATATTTGTCATTTATTATGTGTTAAATCAATAGAAAAACCTACTTTAAAATCTCGATGATATTCCAATAAATCATTGGAAAATTCAGAAATGTATTCCTATGTTATAGTCACATACAAAATTTAAAGACTTCATTATCAATACATTGATTTTTTTAGTACCTCCCTAAGAATATTTATTATAAGAGCTACTTGGGATGGATATAGAAATAAAATAAATAATGAAGTATCATAACTAAAATTAATTACTTCTATAACAACATCATGAATCGTAATTTACAACTTCACATGGTATATTTTTAAATCGTATTTAAAATCATGTCTATACACAGAATGATATACAATGAAACCATATGTATGATGATAAACCATACATGTAAATAATTATTATGTGTCATAATGGGGATTTCCAAACACATACATGGTTTAGTGAAACTATTATAGTTTTTTTTTGGTTGAAAACTCTATTATTTTTTTGATAGTTAGGTATTTAATCTCCTTAATTGAAATGGATGATATGAAATATAAAAGAGACCAAAAATCATATAAATAATTAGCTAAGTATGGGTATATGATTAATGTACCCCCAACCATCTGACATACCTCATACAAAATTTTATATCATATATGGTTCATGACTACATTTTTATACTATTTTGTCTTATGAACATGACGTTTGTTTTCATGGATTTGATGAATATGGGTTTCCACCCCAAATATGACTCTTTTTTTGTTTTCCTTGTGGATGAAATAATGCAGTTTTATCACACTCGTAGAGACCATGCCAACCATCTTGAGGTCCGTCTGAGTATACTGAAAGATCACATGATTTACGCCATGTTTTATAAGTTCCACTTCTGGATTGAAAAAGTTCACATCATGGGTAATATTATCTCAGAATCACGAGTCCCTGTTGACCTAGAAATGGTTAGTACTATAGATTCCTATGAGAAACCATAAATGTTTTTAATATCATAATTTTTGTAAGGATTTCTAGATATTATAGAAAATTTATAAAATACTTATCCCATCTTGATTCACATCTAACTAGACATAAAAAAAATTTGTCATGTTTTTGGTATAGAAGCGTGTGAGAGGCCCTATCACGAGCTGAATGGGAGCCTTATCTCTACACCCTTTCATACCCTTACAGTGTCGGACAAAAGTTATACTATCCTCTCTGATGCATCAGAAATTTATTTATGAGTAGTTTGGATTCAGGAAGGTAGAGTCAATTTGTATGAATCTCACCAGTTAAGACATCATGAGATAAACTAACCAACTCAGAACCTTGAGATACTATCATTGGTACGTGACTTGAATTTATTAATACACTATCTACTGGTTGAGTTCTATATGGTTTATAGGGACAACAAGACCCTCAAATATATCTTCTCTAGGTGTTACGTGAACATCAAATGATGAATATGGGTTGAATATCTACAATCCTAGGATATTGGCCCTACTAATATGCATGGTAAGGGTAATGTAGTTGCAGATGCACTAGGGTAGAAAATAGAAGAACATGTAGTACAAGAATTCAGTGATGAATGGATGATAAGGGCCCCCTTAATTGAGTTGCATGTGGATTTTCATGATATTCCTGAGCAGCCAAACCTCTCATCCAAGAAAGATACCCCTTCCATCAATGAGAAGGTGAAGAGTACACTATTTTAAAATATTAAATGATTGGTTCACTATGATAGTATATTCGGAGAAAACCTACCTCTGGATTTTACAATGGACAGAGAAATTGTCATTCATCTACGTTGATGTATATGGGTTCCTATTGATATGAGAGAGGAGTTTAGGATGGTGTCCAAGTCTTCTTCGTGGGAAATTCATCTAGGAATCCCAAAGATTTATCGATATATGCAATGCCATTATTGGAGACGTGTGTTGAAATTCAATATATCATGCTTAATCACTTGGTGTTCTACTTATGAATATGTGAAGCTGGATCACTAGAGACATGAGGGAATTCTACAGCTCCTTCAAGTCCAAAAATGGAATGGGGGAGATATCCTAATGGATTAATTAGATTGCCATGGTTGATGACTGGAAGTGTTATGATATGGGTATTCATTAATAGAATAAAAAAATCATCCAACCTGATTTAAATTTGAGAGTCTTTCTTAGATGATTATACGGGAAAAAGTATGTCCATGTGAACAAATGACTACACAAGATTCCACATACTATTGTTTCATATTGGGTTGATCATTTCACTTCACGGTTCTGGTTGGGATTATAGAATGATATTGTAATTCAAGAGCTTCTAAGAACATCCTTTCACACTCAAACTAGTGGAAAATAGGAATGGATGCTACAACTTCAAGAGGACATGCCATAATCATGTGTCGTTGATTTCAATGGTTCATGGGAATGTAATATCAATCTCATAATGTTCTCTAATAAAAATAGATTTCATTACACAATTAAGATGGCTCCTATTGAAAATTTGTATTGTAGGCCCCGACATTCACCAATCTGATGGATATGGGCATGTGAGGAATCCCTACTAGGTCCTCCTCTCATTCAGGGGATTTAGATCAGGTTCTGCTAATTCAAAATCATATAACTAATCCTCAATATAGAGAAATGGCATATGATTATTTTCGTCGATGACCTCTAGAGTAAGAGGTCAGGATAATGTCTTCGTTTGGGTATCTCCTAGGGTAGGGAATAGAAGGTTACAGATATAAGGAACAACGTTGGCACATTATGTTAGTCCATTTGAAATTTTAGAGAGAGTCAGACCTATTTACTATTAGTGGGTTCTACCGTAGAGTTCTCATTCCATGCACGACATCTCTCATGTTCCACAACATCACCAATATTTTTCTGATATTTCTCATACATTTGATCCTGAGGATGTTGAGTTAGATGAATTTTCTACATTTGAGTGCTATCATGTATGTATCATTGACCAGATCATGATGTGGGATGCAGACGTACATTATCAATCACCAGAGTTGTTCCTTGTTAGTTTATTCTACCATTAGATGGTGAAATCATGGACAAGCATGATTTAGAGTAAACCAAGTAAGAGGGGAAGTCAGAAAGATCCAAATTTTCACTCATGTATGGATCCATTATTTTTTATTATTAAATGTTACTGTTTCCCTAATATAGATACCTAATGATTTATAAAATATTATAAAGGTTTTTGGATGTTTTTTGCAGCTTGGAACACATCTTTTTGGAAAAAACTGCAAGCATGATTTAGAGTAAACCAAGTAAAAAATCCTCATTGTTTGGAAAACTGTATGGATAGAGTTTTTTAAGATTAATTATCACCACATGGGTGGAACATGGTTGTGGTTCCTAACCATGGAAGATTCCTTCTGTCATAAGTATCATGAATATTTGGCGCACTGTTTGGAAAACCGTGTGGCCCAACCATGCATATGACATTCCCGTGGTAAATTTTATAAATTGACCTTAATGATCTAATTATCTCTCTCTTTTTCTAATATAAGAAAATATTGGATTAACATATTCTTCTCTCAATTATGGGTTTTTTAAAGATTAAATTTTGATAAATATATCTCAATCATCTAGCATTTTATCAAGAATATGTTATTTATGTTTGTTGTGTAATGATATGTACTCAAGCCTTCTTGAGATGTTCTTCATATATTTTTCCTTTTACTTGGTTATAATGGATTGATAATTTTTTCAACCTTTCCATGATCTACTCCAATAGAATGAAAATAAATAACTCATACAGGAGGAGGAGATTCATAAAAGCCAAAGGTGGGTAGTCTATAACTCGTCCATAAAGTTCAATGATTTTAGATTTGTTGTTTGGGGACTAATGCGTTTATTGGGTTCTATTTATGGAATTTAAATAATATTATTATAAATTTTAGAACCAAATGGATATTATATTACCAAATATGTGATTAATTGATGATGTTTATTACCCAAACTCCTTCCCTTCTCTATCCAATGTTATGACATAATTGTTTGTTAGTGTTTTGAGACAGTTGTACCACAATTTTAGTGTCCATTTCTTTAACTATATAAGGGTAAGAATTTATATATTAATTTTCATGACTTATATTTTTAATTTCATAATTTTAAGTATCATGTTTGTGTACTACTTTACTCGCCTAAGGTGAGTTCTTGAATTGATGATTAAATATGAAATTGAATTAGCAATTATAAAAAATATATGACATGGTATTAACTGTTAATTAATCGAAAGTTTCAAATCTATAGCACCCATTACTACATTAATGGATGGTATAGGAACAATCCTTGAATATTGAACATGATATAAATGAATTAACTGAATGGTTACATTCTACATGGCCTTGTCACACTAATAAAAGGCCAGCATTGGACCAAATGACATGATTAAAAATGATGGATGATACATGTACTTATCATCTAATGTGAGGAAAGGATTGATTCAAATAATATATTTCATGACTCATAATCAAATATTAATGGAATAAATCAAACCCACATTATATTCTGATCGAAGAATTCCATGAGCACTTAAGAACACCACTACGATTCTTGGATATAGATTTGATTGGTTTTACCCACCAAGATCTCGATCCTTATGTGGTTTGGATTCCCAAAAGGATAATATAGGATCCTATAAATTTCATTAATGTATTCCTTAATACACTCCCTGGATCCCTCAATGACATGTTGGTGCCATGCTTATGGCCCATAGGGCCTTGTCTCCACACAGCCTCATTTTACCTTGGATGATCACATTGGATTAAGTACAAACCTTATTATGGAATTCCATAGAACATTCTCTTATTATTACAATATAATTATTATCAAGGTTTAGGAAACACTGGAGTTTTCTAACCATGAGGACTATGTTTCCCTGGTTACAACATTGTAACAACATTATTAGATATCGTTAATAATAGTTCTATAGTTATAATTTGGATCCAAACATATTAATACTATAATAAGGTGATGGTACTGTTAGTAATGCCTCACAAGACCTATAAATATTAATTTTGAAATTTCTTAATTAAATAAATTAGTGACATGTTTAGAAACCATCTGGGGAATGTAGAAGGTAATTGGATATTTTGTTAGATTGAAAAAATTTAATTTATATATATTCATGCTTGCAAACTGATATATTTATAATACATGTGGAAGATGTCATTGACACCATTGGTGGTGGATCACTTAGACTTATATCAAACCCTCTACAAGAGATTTTTGGAACCTATATTAGATTATATGATTGTAGGTTTTGATAAAGATAATTATAAGTCTTCGAAGACTTGATTTATTTCTAAATAGATTGGAGCTTGAGAGTAGAGGACCAAGTCAGATCATAGAAGTAATTGGATATTTTGTTGATTTAAATTATAATTTGGTTGAAAATTTTATTTGGGCTCTCTTTTATACATGTTTTATAGGGACATAATGTATCATCATCTATGGTTGAATGTTATTCCAATTGTTTTAGTTATTGTTATTGTTTTCGCTATTTTCTTTCATGCATTTTATTTACTCATATAACATTCTATATTAACCTTTTTTACTCTTACAAACTGTACTTCACTTTGGAAATGAGAGTATTTGACACACCTTAACCCCTCGTTGTAAGTTTGCAGCCTCTGGAATTTGGGGAGATGTGCTTGAGGCCATGTGGCCCACCAGGATCGTGGAACCAATCAAGTGGAATCAGGGTCCTAGGCATCACATATTATGAATAAAAAAATTAAATTAACATAAATGGATTTGTAAATAAAAAAATAAATAAATAATTATTGATTACATAAAAAATCATGGAATAATATCATCAATAATGTATGCGTAAAACCCAATGAGTGGAAATTGAGTTTAGGATTTCTCTTACCTTGAGTCTGACTCATCACATATAGTCGTTATATTAATTAATAATAAACATAGTAAAATTTGTACATTTTTTCGAATATTTTAAATTATATTATGATTTTTATATAACTTATTACCATATAACCAAAATTAATTAATTATTTATGATCATATCATACATCTTTTCGAGATTTGATACTTGAGTCCAAAATGAACTTGTTTATAATGTAAATTGTCCATGCAGTCATTACTTAAACATCTATAGAATATAAAACATGATATGATTGTCTTATATACTCATTATATATGTGTTTATAAATTTATTTTATTAAAAACTAAAAACACCATTCACTAAAGAATGTAGGTCTTATGTACGTATAAACATTATTTTCATTTTTCTTATCATATTGAAAAAGTGAAATTAAATGAAATATATATAAATATTTATAAACATATAATATCATTAAATTCTAATTAATATTTAATTTATAAAATATATTATCATTAAAATATTCTTTAATACATTCCATGTGATTTGTGAACGAATAACATAATTTTGAGGATGTAGTAGTCCACACATCCCAAAACAATGTTAACATATAACAACAATATATAATTCCAGAAGGAATTGTTAATATAACATATACTTATTATTAAATATGTAATAGAATATATATTAAAATATTATTTGACCATTTTAATGGTTTTATTGTAGTACCCCTGGTTTTGGGTACATAACCCATTTCATCACGTTTTTCAATTGGCGTGACTTTTATTGGGTATCCATTAAAAATGGAGTCTCCATAATATTGATTGTTTCCCTAATATAGAGAGTTTCTATAAATTTTAGTGTTTCTAAAATGTCGGTTGTTTCCATAATGTGGGTTGATCCATAATGAGGGGTGTTTCCATAAAGTGGACAGTTTCCATAATGTGGGGTGTTTCCATAAAGTGGGATGATTCAATTAAAAGTGTAAAGGAAAAGGACGGGATAGTTTGGGGTATTTAGATGGAGTTTTGGGACAAAAAGGAAGGATCAAGATCCATAAATGGTTGGCCCAATCTGTGTTTTCAATCCTTTAATAGAGGCAAAATCTAAATCTGATTTTCTTGGTCTATACTCGTTTTTTATCAATATAATTATTTTTTGCTTCAAAATGCCCCTATTTCCAGATTACACTCCCTATAATGCTGGATAACCCTCTCCACATGAGGTAGAGCCAACCTAGAGCCTTCCCATGGTGATTTAATGTCTGATTCTTGAGGAATGTCACCATTCATTATAGATTTGTCATGTTTTCATAGATCTACATAGATCTAATTATCTAATCTCCATTCATTGATAGATCTGAAATCATAGAGGGATGATCAAAAAAATTTTATTCCAAATAATTCAATGATGTGTCGTGATATTTGTCGAATAAGAGAACTATGTTCGTTCTTGTAGAATCGACTTGTTTTTTTGCGTGTTCTTCGTCTATTGTAAATGTTTCATCAAAACCATTGAGTTAGGTGGATTATCTCAAGGCTCATCTTTATATAATTGATTTCCGTAGATTCAAATTATATTATTTTTTTTTGATAATTAGGGATAAATCTTTATTTGTGATGATTATTGGTTATTATTTAAAAATGCGTGATCTTGGTGAATAATTGTGAAAAATGTGGTTGAGTTTCATGAGATTAAAATCATGATTTTAAATTATGGATTTTCTTGAATTGAAAAATGGTTGATGAAAATTTTATTTTCAATATAAATGATTTTCGATCAAAATGCAGTTTTATTGAGATGGATTGGAATTGAAATGGTTTGGAATTGAAATGGTTTTGGGGGAAATTATTTTCAATAAAAATTTGTTTATATTGAAATAGTAGTTTTTGAATTACTGTTTGGAAGATGTGGTTTGTTTTCATGTCACATATATGTTGATTTGTTGATATATGACACCATTCTTGGTTCCAAAGGATTAATGGAACTTTATAATTTCATTCACGGGTCTTGTTTTAATTATGACGATGTGCTCGATGCCAAAGGGTTAAGGGTACATGGGAAACAATTACCTTGTTACACCTTTGTAGATCGGTGAGAAGCCACTCCAGAGTATGGAACATTCATTATGTAGCATGCATGGTTGGTTTCACGGGTTTGAGGAATTGTTGAGTATTCTGATAAATGGATATTGTGAAATGGTTGTAAATATTTTTTAGTTGTTTTTCTGGAAAAATATATTTCTATGAAAATTTATTTCATTTGCACTTGTATGTATTATGCAATGAATGGTTTTGGAAACTTGTATATATTTAGTTATAATCTAGTTTTGAGAATTTTTCTAATATAATCTGTTTCATATAATTATTTCTAACTCTTCGTTACCAGTAGAATGAGTAGGGAAGTCATTGGAAAAAACTAAAAACTTTTATACTGACCTTGGCATTGGAACGTTGGTTCTATTACAGATGGTATCTTACAAGAAAATGTCAAAGGTAATGTTTCACACTTGTTTAGAAGTACCTCGTGATGTTTGTTTTTTCTGATATATTGGAGCATTGAGTTTTTAGATCATGGAGTCTTGATGTCTATAGAGAGTCATGTGTTGTTTATCTGTTGTGTACATTGATAATTGTTTATTCTTTAGATGTTATTTACTTTGATTTCGTTGTGAGATACATGAATTTGTAGTGTTGTAATTCATTTTTCCATGAATTATATATTGAATGTTTTTTTTGGATAGATGGTTTATTGGTTTATTTCTTTAAGGTTAAATCACCCCCACTAGTATTTGAAATCCTTTGGCATTTATTTCCAGATTTTGGCATCGTGGGGATGTCTCTTAAGGCCTAGTAATGACTCGATGAACATTCAATATAATTATAATTGGTAGGTAATTACAAATGGAATCAGCATGTTCAGTCCTTGCCTAACATGTATTCATCGATGTTCCTAGTATTGGTGATTTAATCCCTTATTTTCTATTCCTTGGTTGAAAATTTTTGAAAGGAGAAGGATTATCGGGACATGAAATGTTTAACATAAAAGGATGTACTAACCCTTTTACTCTGAATAGCATCTTATCGGGGTGTTGGGTAAATAATTGATTGGAGAACCTTCTGTAATATTAAAATCTACTTTTCATGGTTTAATCCAATGAGATGAGAATGACATGCATTTTAGATGAATGACGATCAATTATGAGTGCAAAAATCATTTTGAGGAATGAATCATGTTGTAAAAAAAGTGTTACTTTTTCAAAAAGAATGGAACTGGTTTTCAAATAAATGATTATGTAAAAGTGAATGATTATAGTATTTTGAAAATGGTTAAATTTTCAAAAGCATGTGAAGAGTTCTCAATATTAGTTAAACATAGGAAAATAATGTTTTGAAAAATTTATTTGAGAATGTAGATGTGATATAATATTAAATAATAATCAAACGGTTTCTAATGAGTGAGATTAATGGTGTTTGTTGTTAGTTTAGAAAATGGAACCTCATTGGCGTCATCAAAACCATCCAGAAAAAGCTACAAAGAACATGGATTCACTTGAATCACGTGTGAACCAAGAGCAAGTTTAGAGTATTGTGCAAGATATTCATGATGTGGACATAAGAAACCCAATGAATGAGCTACATCCTGTAGATCATACAAACTAGTTCTTGAAGAAAAATCCTCATAATTTCTGGGGTGAATTCGAACCTGAGAGGAAGGAGGTGCGGCTATGAAGGATGAATCGTATCATCAACTTCATTAGCACACTGTTAGATCTAAATGTCATACTAGTTAAGTATAATCCACCTAGCATGTTAGTGGTGGGATTTACGGGTGCATGAAAAATTGGATGAAGGACATACTTGGGAGGATTTCGAAGAATTGATCAAAAAACAATTCCATCCTCACACTTTCATGATCCAAGAAAATGATGGACTTCCTCAGCATAAGAAAGAGTCATTTTTTCAGATAGAATATGTCTATGTTCTTGAAAATTTTACGATTTGTACTAGATGTTGCGGCTAGTGCATCTTTCAAGGAAGACATATTTGAATCAGGGATAAGAAAATAGATTTGATCAAAGATTGTAGTACATTTTATTACATATTATATAGAGATGGTGAACAGAGAAACTGTAGCTCAATGGGATATCTCGATATTTGTGGGAGGATTCATGATGATACCTAATAGAAATAGTGGGAACTCAACTATAGGGAACAAGAGGAAAATGGACACTTATTTCTAAGGTTCAAGTGTAAATCGCAACTAGACTGCTGGATCAGTAAACCTTCCTCAAAAAACCCATAGAAAATTTGGTTGTTTTCAATGTGGTTTTCCTGACAACATATAGCAATATTGTAAGACACAACCTAGATAAAGTCATACTTGCAAAAATATGGTACATATTCAGCACTACTGTTGCAGTGGTTGATGGTCAGGTGCTTGAGACACTTCTTAAGTGTTGCAAGCATCATATGCTTCAACTGGACGAGGAAAAAAATCAGTCTTGCCAGCCGAGCATAGCTAGAAATGGTGATTCAAGAAACACCATGAGTTTCCAATTAGGGAGTGGACAACAAGTAAACATAGAAAACCATGTAGTGAATAAATAAATGTATGCAGTTGAGAAGATGATTTTTGATAATCAGGCTGAACCATCTTCTGTGAGAGGTATGATTTTTTTTGTATTCTATCTTTCTGAAAGTGTTGTTTTATACTATTTCATAACATTCTATAATTTTTTCTCATGTTGTTGATTTCATATGTTCAAAATTGTAAATATGAATTCTATTTTGAAATTAAAAACACCTCTTAGTAAATGAGGACATAAATATATTTTGTGTAGAAGATGTGCTATAACTATCGATGGAGATGATCTAAAATATGACTTATCGATGTTGGACATGGATTTATATGATGTATGTACAGATTTGATGACAATGTCCATGGATCAAATTTACTGTCTTAGAAGAACAGTTAGTTTCATGACTTAGGACAGAATCATGAATCTCATTGGAGGATAGAGGATTGTATAGAACAGTGAAAAGAGTATATTGGCACCAATGGTTGGAACACCCTCTTACCAATTGGAAGCCTTGAATTTTGAATCAATAGAAGAAATCGAGTAAAATAATTTTCCATATGTTGAGGATAAAATTTCCAATGTCTTTTTCATGAACTTCTCAGTGTTACCACCTCTATGGGAAGTAAATATACGATTGATATCCTTTCATAGACCAGTCCTATTTCCCTTCTGTCTTAATGAAAAGAACCAACAGAGTTACGGGAATTGAAATAGGAGTTAGAAGAGCTAGAAATCAAGGGATTCATTAGACCAAATATATTTCTATGTACAATAACAGATTTTTTTTGTAATCATGGAAGATGAAACTCTTCGGTTGTGTGTTGATTATCGTAAGCTTAACCAAGTTACAATAAAGAGTAGATATCGACATAAACACATTGATGATATATTTGATCATTTAGGGAGACCTCTATAGTTCTCTAGGATTTACTAGTTATCATTATATGACCAATTGAGTGTTCGAAAGAGGATATTCCAAAAAAAATATTAGAAGCAGATATGGCCACTATGAATATGTAGTCATGTCATTCGGTATAATGAATGCACATGAAATCATCATGGCGTTGATGAATATGAAATATCAACAATATATGGATTATATTGTTGTTGTGTTTGTGGAAGACATTTTGATGCATTCAAGGACAAGGTATGATCATTAGGTGCACCAATAAACAATGTTACAAATCCTGAGAGATCATTGTGATTTTTGGATACAAGAAGTATGTTTTATTTGCCATTTCATTTCAGAGAAATTCATTTCTATTTATCCTGATTATATTAAAGCCCTTATCTGTGGGAAACCACCAAAGAATATCTTCTAGATACGAATTTTTATTGATCTTGTGGGTTACATCTGACACATTGTGCGTGATTTCTCATGACTAGCTTCTGCAACGACATATATTAAAAAGATTAATGATCCATTCAAATGGAAGAAAGAATGTAAAAAGACCTTCTAGGAAATTAATGTTTGGCATACATCATCACCTATCATGAACATTCCAGAATTGGGGTCAGGGTATGTATTGTATTATGATGCTTCAGGATCAGGGATGGGTTGTGTTCCCATGCATAGAGATCTTTTGGTGGCTTAAGGATATAGTTATTTGGAGAAAGATGTAGTCTTCCATGCCTTGAAAACATATAGACATTATCACTTTATTGAGAAATTTACTATGAATACGAATCACACAATTATGAAACCAATTTTCTCACAATGATATTAGAATCTGATGAAAATGAGATGGATGGAGTATCATCAAATGATTGAATTTGTCTTGATGTAAACACCGATGAAAGGAATTTTGGTGGAGGATTCATTGAGTAGAAATTCATATTCATATTTGTTGAAAAAATTATGCATATTAATGGATGTTGATGTCAATCTTAACAGACATTCATGTGGAATTTAATGACTGAGGTGATGTAGTGGTTTATTTTCAACAGTGCTTGTTCATTATTTTGTTAACATGATCATAGAGGCACAAAAATCCGATGTAGAATGTTTGGCTGTAAACAGAAAACTCAATGGTGGGTAGACCATTAAGGGATAGAGATTTGATTGGGTTTCATTTTAGTGTTTCAGAGATCAGATGGTAGTACCTATGGATTGTCATGAACATCTCCTTCATGTTTACCACTATTCAAGATGTTCAATACATCTAGGATCACATAAGATGTGTAAGGTGTTGAGAGGCAAAAAAAGGATGTTGGACAAGTTCGTCTCACATTGCATAACATGTATACCAGTTAAAGAAGAGAATTTGAGGCTAGCTGATATTTTATAATATTTTCCCATCCCTTTGAGGAAATGGGATTATATAGAAATTGATTTATTTAGATTTATTCCATGAACTGTCTAGAAACACGATGCCATTTGGCTGATAGTGGATCGTCTAACCAAGTCTTCCAATTTCATACCTATTAATTAAACTCATATAGTGGAAGATCATTCAAAAATAAATACTTGAGAAGTGGTAAAGAGGCATAGTGAAGAAGTCTCAATAGTCTCAGATAGATATCTGAGGACCACATATTATTTCTGTAATTCCTTACAGAAAGACCGTAGGACTCATTTGACTATGAGCATGGTGTATCATCCACAGATGATTGGGAAATCCGAGCGAATGATAAAAATGTAGGATGTCATGTTTCGGGCTTGTGTAAGGGATTTTGGTGCCTCATGGGAGGATCATATTCTCGTAGTGGAGTTCTCATACAATTATAGCTATCAAGCCTAGTTACACATGGCTCCATTGGAAGCATTCCATGGACATCCATTATTTTCTCCGCTATTACAAGTGGAAAGGGGAGATAAATCCGTTGTTTGGAGAATTCCTAACCAAGAAACAATGGATAATATCCAGTTGTTAGGGAAAGGGATGAATATGGCTCAGAGTCATCATGAATATTATGAATATCACTATCGAAGACTGTTGTAATTCATAGTGGGTGATCATTTGATCATTAGGATCTCCCAATAACTAGGACATCGTATCTTAGGGATGCAAGGAATGTTTTCTCCATGATACAATGTCCCATTGAAGATACTAGAATGATTTGGAGAGGTAGAATAACAGTTGGCATTACCACCGCGATTTAGATCTGTGCATAACATGTTCCATGTGTCCCATCTGAAAAAGTAACAACCAGATCATGACCATGTGATCAGATGGGATCACATTGAGCTACTGTAGGATGTATCACTGATATATATCCCAGTGCGGATCATGGATAGTCATGACAATGTCTTGCATGGGAAAATCATCACCGTAGTGTGGGATTTATGGAAACATGGTCAAATTTAGGAAGAGTCTTGGGAAGCTGAAAATGAAATGAAAGAGTAGTGGTTGGAACTCATTTTGGCATGTGAGGGTTTTCTAATTTCTGAGGACAGAAAAACCAATGGTGGTGAGAATGCAGTACCCCTGGATTTTGGTACATAACCCAATTCATATAAGTTTTAAATTAGTGATACATTAATTATGTTTCCATAAAATAGAGTGATTCCATTATATAGAGAGTTTCCATAATAATGAATGTTTCAATAAATTTAGGAGTTTCCATAATGTTGGTTTTTCATAAAGTGGGTTGTTTCCATAAAGTGGGGTTTTCCCATAAAGTGGGATGTTTCAATGAAAAATGTTCATCCAGTAATAGAGAAAAGGTTAAGTATGCGATAATTTCAAGGTGTTATAAGTATTTATGGGACCTAAAAGAAGGTTTCACTATCCATACATGGTTGGCCCAAGAAATGTGGTCAAACCATGTAGAGAGGTCAAATCTAGATCCTATTTTATTGGAGCTTACTTGTGTTTTCACTATATATTTTGTTTTTTCTTAAAAAAGAACCTATTTTGAGTTTAATCTACCAAGAATTCTTGGATAACCCTCCCAACATGAGTTGGAGCCAACCTAGTGCCTTTCCTTTGTTATTTTGAGTCCAATTGTTGAGGAATGTCACCATTCATTCTTGATATGTCAGGTTTCATTAGGTCTGATTAGATCTATATCTCTAATCACCATTATTTATTATATCTAAACCTATAGTGATTAGATATAATTTTTTGGATTAAAAATAATTCAATGTTGAGTAATGATCTTGCTAGGATAAGAGAACTAAGATTGTTCTTAGAGAATCGACATTCTTTACTGTGTGTTCATTGTATGATGTCATTGTATCATCAAAACCATCAAGGCAGATATATTCCATCTCGACTCCTCTTAATTATGTTCACTGGATTAGATTAGAATTGGTTTATTAATAGTGAAATTCATGGACAAATATTAATTTGGGGTGTTTTAATGGTTTTATGAAATTGCGTGGTCTTGGTGATTTATTGTTCAAAAGGGGGTTTAGATTTAGGAATTTAAAATAATGTTTTTTAATTTTAGATTTTTTAGAATTTCTAAATGGTTGAAGAAGATGGTATTTTCAATATAAATGGTTATTAATAAAAAAAATATTTTATTGAAATTCTTTGGAATATCAATGGTTTCCCATTGAAATGGTTATGACAGAAATCGGGTTCAGTAAAATGGAGTTTTTATTGAAATCGTTATTTGGGTATGATCATTGGGAATATGTGGTGTGTGCTCATGTGGCATATATGGGGCTTTTGTGGAAAAAATGAAATTTTTCTCAGGGCCAAATATTTAAGGAAACATGGGAATTTCATACACGGGGCTTGGTTGAAATATGACATTGTGCTTGGTGGAAATTGGTTAACGGTACATAAGAAAAAATTACACAATGATGAAATGGTGTGTAAAGACCCGCAAATTTCAAGGAAATTTTTTTCTTAATTTTCTTTGGAATTTTACAAGAGCGCAGCTTCAGACGGCACCTGATTCCGAGGCCCGGTGTGCCCGGAATCAATTTCCGAAGTTTGGCTCGGGTACGTTCAGTGAACGGACGAGCGGGTTTTTCTATCTTTTGAACCGGTGCCCGGAATCAAATTCTGAGGGCACCGATGAAATCGAAGCGCCGGTATTTGCTTAGAAACGCCTCTTCCGGAGTTGCGTTTGCTCAGACGTGGTTTTTAAATTTTACGGCTTTAAGTCAGAAATAAAATAAAGTTTGTGCGACAACTTTATTTTATTTCACTTAAGCTGCTTGAAAGCCACTTGAAGTCACTTAAAGATGGCTTGAACTAAGTTGAACTGGATAGGATGCTATCCAGAAATATCCTACCCCTTGGTAGGATATTTGTGCGGTGGGGCCCGCACGAGCCCCGCCGTTTCTTTCGCTAAGTAACGCACCCGCGAAAACCCGTCAAAGTAACTGAAAAGTCAACCGACGCGTTTTCTTTAATTCTTAACAGACCATTTAATTGGGCGGTTTATTTCGTGAATTAAATGGACTGTTTCTTCGTGAATTAAATGGGTCGTTTCTTTCGTTGAATTAATTCAACGAATTAAGTGGGTCGTTACTTACGCGTTTTGCGTTTGTTGGCAAAATAATAAAATAGACAAACTTGTCTATTTTGGAGGATTGCTATTCCTCTGAGTCTCCACCCTCTCCGCGAAGAACGCGAAGAACGCGAAGAACGCGAAGAACGCGAAGAACGCCGGCGACCGGAATTCGACGACGCACACCAAGATCTGCGACGTCGACGAGATCTACCCGCGACATTCTTCGGCGACGCCTCTTCTTCCGCGGCCGACCCTCGTTCGGCAACAAAGGTGAGAATCGAACCTTTTATTTCTCCCTTTTTTAAATTTCAATAACAACGGATTTAATTAATTAAATCCGTTCGTTCTTGATCCGGAGATTGGCGACGCGACGCCGGATACCGCGACGACGCGACGATCTCCTTCCTTCGCGACGAACGATTCCGCGACGACCCCTCGTCCGACGACGACGACAAGGTAAGGGATGATTGTAATATTTTCCTTCCCGTGATTTTATTTCTTTTAAAGTAAAGAACTTGATCTTCGAACAATTTTAACATTTAAAATTGTTGTTGATTGTTTTATTGTTCCTCCCGTGGATTATGACTAACGCGGAGGGTGCGGGTCTAACGAACAAGACCCGGCAACCCTCCGCCGATCTTCTCTTTTTGTGCGGATTTGGCGGATGACGACGAACCGCGCGGCAGGGGCGATCCGTCGATCCCGCAGTGAAGGTCGGCATCCGGGAGGGGCAACGGCGCAGACGGGAAAGAAATCGGGCCACCGGAGCATTCCCGACGGCCCGCAGAAGGCGGCGGCGGCGCGGGTCGCCGGCGCGGCGGCGCCGGCGACCGGAGGCGGCGGCGGCCGGCGCGCCGCCGTGGAGGAAGCCCGCCGCGGCTGAAGCCGCGGCGGCAACGGCGGCCGGTTCCGCAGCCGCGCGGAACCGGGACGGACGCGGCGGCCCGGCCGCGTCCGCGTGACAGGCGGCCCCCCGCGGGGGCCGCGTCTCCTTCAAAGCCGCGGGTCAACCCCGCGGCGGCGGCAATTCGGCCGCGCGGCCGAGACCGAGCCGGCCGGTCCGGTCGGCTGGGCCGCGCCCAGGCCGGACCGGACCCGGCCGAGCCGGTTCGGGCCGGGTCGGGCCGACCCGGTTCGGGCCGACCCGGTTCGGGGCGACCCGGTTCGGCCGACCCCAGGGGGGGTTCGGGCCGGGTCGCCCCGGGCCCAGAACCCCCGTTTTCGGGCCCTCTACGGTCTTTCGCCCATATCTTGGGCCTGGGACCTCCGATTGACGAACCGTCAGCGGCTACGCGATCCTTGGATCGAGACGGTCGTTTCGGTATATTATACTCAAGGTTTCGGAAAACTTTGGGTTCGGCCGGGTTGGTTCGTACACGAAGCCAACCGGGCCCTCGGAGAGGAAACACTCATAACTTGAGCTACGGACGTCCGAACGACGTACCGTCAGCTGTGGTAGTTTCCTCTAAGTGAGACGGAACTTTTGGCATACTCCGCCCGAGGATCGGATACAGGCGGAGAACGGTCGGGTCGGTTTTTCCCTAAAAATCAACCGGGCCCCTGGGACGAAAATGCCAATAACTCTCAGACCGGGCGTCCGATTGACGCGCCGTCTGTCGCGTTGAGATCCTGTTGTCGGTACGGAACTTTTGGATACATCAACTTCGGACTACGTGTCAGTTGATGTATCAGCCTCTCGGCTCGTGGAGCGGACCCTCCTAAACGAGCTCGCTTTGTGCGGGAACCCTAGTGCTGGCTGTGACCTCGACGACAGAGCAGAGATCCTCCGTGGACTGCGACGACGGCAGAGCAGAGATCCTCCGTGGACTGCGACGACGGCAGAGCAGAGATCCTCCGTGGACTGCGACGACGGCAGAGCAGAGATCCTCCGTGGACTGCGACGACGGCAGAGCAGAGATCCTTCGTGGACTGCGGCGACGACTGTGCAGAGATCCTCAGTGGACTGCGTCGACTACTGCACTCAGCGATCCTACGCGGATCAGTGCCCGATCCTATGTGGGTCCTACTACCGGTTCTGTGTGAGCCACTGCCTACCGGTTCTGTGTGAGCCACTGCCTACAGGTTCTGTGTGAGCCCAATCCTGTGTGGGTCTTCGCGGGGGTTAGTACCTATCGATCCTTCGTGGGTCCGACGACTTAGATGGATCAGTGATCATCTTTGACGTCATCTGAAAAAGTATACCTGGTTGAGCTGAATCTTATGTTACTCTCCTTTGTGGATTGTGTTGAACTATCCTTTGTGGATTTACTGTTTACTCTCCTTGTGGATTTGAGTCTTGCTTTCCTTTGTGGATTGAGTTGTTCTTGAGCTCGTGAGAAGAGCTAGAATTGGGGGCTTAGGTATATGTATGGGCATATACCTAAGTCGAGTCAGATGTTACTTCGTGATTGCATCTTTCTTTTGTGCTATATCCTTTGTGGATTTCGGGAGACCTTCGGGGGTCTCGGGGTCCTTACTGAGTAGTTGTACTCACCCCTGCACGGGCTATGCCCGCACCTTGTTGTGTTGGTTGCAGACGACGGACATCGCTGATCACGGTTGGGCGTGGAGCAGGACGGTACCTGGAGGTGGACCACTGTGCGGGACGTGCTCGGAGCGGACGTGGGACCCGAGGATCCTGGAGGCTATCTGTACCCACCCTTCAGGTGGGATGGCCAGTGGACGACACGAGGCCGCCATCTTTTCTTCAGTTGCTGCTTTACTTTTCAGTTGTACTTTACAGTTGGGCTTGTATTCCGGCCCCCTTTACTTTTCTGCACTTTACTTTCCGCTTGCTGACTCTGTGTGGTTGTTACTTATAAAGGCAATGCCTTCCCTGTTACTGGGATCTTACGCCTTGGTGCTAGTCGCCAGCCCCTGGCCTATGGAAGGCGGGCTTGGGGTAGTCACGGCACGGGCCCCGAGGACGGGTCGTGACAAATTGGTATCAAAGGTGGTCGGTTCTACCGCAGACTCTGATCGTTCTTCCTTTCTATATGAAGCAATAGTGTTTAGTGTATTGAGTGTGGTTATCAGTTCAGGGAGCCCAGTGTTGGTGCGGCGGCCGACGTATCCGTACACCAGGACCCTGACTCCTGATTTCCGACTTAATGCATGAAAACATTGATTGCGTGTGTGTTTCAAGTTTTCTTTGTGATTACTTGTGTCAGCTCACCGGGTATACTGATCTACTTTATGAAAGTCTCAAGTTTCCCTTGTGATTACTTGTGCCAGCTCACCAGGTATACTGTTCTGACTGTGGTGCTCTTGTTCTCCTTTTTAGGATGGCCCCGCGACGACTGCCAGCTAGGGTTCCGAGTGTAGGGCGCGACGGCAGCCCACCGAGCGACGAGGCCTCGGTGCAGGGCCCTTTGCCAGCTGTGGCACCGACGGTAGCTTTACCCGCCGAGCCACCGATGCTTCCAGTACCAGACGCTGACGATGCACGTCGCCTCAGGGCACTGCACGAGTTTCAGAGCCAGCGACCGCCCAGGTTTCGCGGTGAGGCGGACCCCCAGGCCGCCGAGGACTGGCTAGAGGCGGTGGTACGGATCTTCAGGCTAGTGAGGACACCAGCGGATCTCATGGTGATTCTCGCAGCGAGCCTCCTGCAGGCGGCGGCAGGACGATGGTGGAGCCTGATGCTCCAGGTTCACGATGAGGCATCCTTGCTCTGGGCGGACTTCGAGAGCCTCTTCCGCTCTGAGTTCGTCCCGGCCACCCTCCGAGCGGTGCGCATCCAGGAGCTTCTCCAGCTGCGCCAGGGCAGCATGACGGTCGCTCAGTACGCGGCGAGGTTCACGGACCTATCTCGCTACTCGACCGACATGGTACGGGACCCCTTCTTCCGGGCCCGGACCTTCGAGCAGGGCTTGCGACAGGAGATTCGGGCGTCGCTGATCTCCCTCAGCATTCCGACCCAGGCGGGAGTACTGGAGCGAGCCCTCCTGATCGAGAGCTTCCTGGCAGAGCCTTCTTCAGCGGCGAGACCTAGCGCAGGGCGGCAGGTAGCTGAGTCTTCGGCAGCAGGTAGCCGACGGATGACTCACGGGTCCAGGCAGACCAGACCCCCTCGCAGACGGCCTCAGGACACCGGCTCAGCAGTACGAGGCACACAGCGGAGTGCCAGCCTTTCGAGAGGCAGGCTGTGCTACTCTTGCGGCGGGCAGGGTCACATGGCTCGTGACTGCCCGACCCGCCGATCAGAGGAGCAGCAGACGGTGGAGGGGCCACCCAGGCAGAGGCAGAGGGTCGACCGTGGCGGTCCGCAGGGAGGAGGCGGACGAGGCAGATGAGCTGGCCGAGCAGCGGGTGGTGGGCGACGCTTCCAGGCTCTACCCCCACCACCACCAGGAGGGCCACCTCGACCACAGGGAGCTGGCGGGCAGGGACAGGCCCAGCTCCAGGCAGTGGAGGCCTACGACCCCGACATGCCAGAGATGATTCGAGGTACGATCTGTGTCTATTCCACCCTTGCTGCAGTACTTATAGACACAGGAGCGAGTCACTCTTTCATAGCCTCTGCCCTTGTTCGGAGCTCGGAGATTCCGACTGAGCCGTTGGCTCGATCCTTACGGCTAGAGACTCCTACGGGAGCAGACTCGACGATTACGCACTGGTGCCGGCAGTGTGAGCTTACTCTAGGAGGCGAGAGCTTCGGCTGGGATCTCCTTGTAGCGGCGTCGAGGCCTTACGACGTCATCTTGGGCATGGATTGGCTATCCACGGTTCATGCCCAGATCGACTGTTTTAGGCGCAAGGTGCGATGTGTTCGTACCGACGGGAGCAGGTTTACCTTCACCGGCGAGAAGGGAACCTTTGCAGCACAGGATGGACTTCCGCGGAGGAGAGTGCAGCCCATCTCTCATCAGTTGGCTAGCCTCATCCTAGGAGCAGTGGATGTGCGGAGTCCGGCTTTTCCTGCAGTGGTGGACCAGTACGTGGACGTCTTTCCCGACGACGTTCCAGGGCTACCTCCTCGTAGAGAGGTAGACTTTTACATCGACTTGTACCCCGGGACAGCCCCGATATCTACTCCAGCATATCGGATGGCCCCCGCCGAGCTTCGAGAGCTGCAGGTACAGTTGGAGGACTTGCAGAGCAAGGGGTTTATCCGACCCAGTGTTTCACCCTGGGCTTCCCCGATTTTGTTCGCCAAGAAGGCGGACGGGAGCTTGCGACTATGTGTCGACTATCGTCGCCTGAACCAGGTGACAGTGAGGAACAAGTATCCGCTGCCATGGATTGATGACCTCTTCGATCAGCTCAAGGGAGCGCGGTGGTTCTCGAAGATAGACCTCCGGTCAGGCTATCATCAGCTCAGAGTTCGAGACGAGGACGTGCAGAAGACGGCCTTCAGGTGTCGGTATGGCCATTATGAGTTCTTGGTTATGCCGTTCGGCGTGACCAATGCTCCAGCAGTGTTCATGAGCCTCATGAACAGGATCTTCCAGCCATACCTCGACCGATTTGTCGTTGTCTTCATTGACGACATTTTGGTATACTCGACGACTGAGGAGGAGCATGCCTACCACCTGCGAGTTGTGCTAGACACACTCCGAGAGCACCAGCTTTATGGCAAGCTCTCAAAATGCCAGTTCTGGTTACGTGAGGTCCATTTCTTGGGGCACGTCATTTCTGAGGCGGGAGTTGCAGTGGATCCCGCGAAGATCGAGGCAGTGCTAGCTTGGGAGCCACCCAAGAGCGTGACAGAGGTGCGGAGCTTCTTGGGCCTAGCCGGATATTATCGGAGATTCGTGCCAGACTTCTCCAGAGTTGCAGCACCACTCTCAGCCTTGACGAAGAAGGGGAAACCCTTTGTGTGGTCAGACAGATGTCAGCAGAGCTTCCAGGAGCTGAGACAGAGATTGACCAGCGCACCTATCTTGAGGTTGCCTGAGGAGGGAGTTGGGTACGTAGTTTACTGCGACGCATCAGGGACTGGACTCGGGTGCGTCCTGATGCAGGAGCGGGCCGTGATCGCCTACGGATCACGTCAGTTGAGGCCGCATGAGCAGAACTACGCCACTCATGACCTGGAGTTAGCAGCAGTGGTCTTCGCTCTGAAGACTTGGCGGCACTATCTGATGGGCGAGCGCTTCACGGTCTTTTCTGACCACCAGAGTCTCAGGTATATCTTCTCTCAGAAGGACCTGAACCTGAGACAGCGGAGATGGCTTGAGTTCCTCCAGGACTATGACTTTGAGATAGTCTACACTCCTGGGAAGGGGAACGTGGTAGCCGATGCCCTCAGCAGGAGGACGGGCATTCAGCTGCTTGAGGAGGCGACAGAGCAGCTAGCCTCCTTGCAGATATCCTTCGTGGATAGAGACGGAGCAGCCTTTCTTCAGTCTCTCACAGTCTCTCCTCCACTTCTACAGCGCGTCAGAGAGGCTCAACGTGGGGACGCTGACTGTGAGACCCGGCGTGCACTGATATCCTCAGGTCAGGCGCCTGATGGTTTCTCCCTTGGAGCAGAGCACGCCATTCTTTTCAGAGGGCGTACCTTCGTACCAGTCGCTTTACGAGAGGAGGTGCTGAGAGAGTTTCACACTTCTCCCTTGGCGGTACATCCCGGAGTGGCGAAGATGTACCAGGATCTCAGACGACAACACTGGTGGCCGGGCTTGAAGAAAGCTGTGGCAGAGTTCGTTTCACGATGCCTCACCTGCCAGCAGGTGAAGGCAGAGCACCAGGTACCAGCAGGCTTGGTACAGCCCTTGGAGGTCCCGGAGTGGAAGTGGGATGGCATATCTATGGACTTCGTGACTGGACTTCCACGTACTTCCAGAGGTCACGACTCCATTTGGGTGATTGTCGACCGACTCACCAAGTCGGCACACTTCTTACCCATCAGAGAGCAGGGCTCAGTGGAGAGCTTGGGACGTCTTTACGTCCAGGAGATCGTACGGCTTCACGGTGTGCCATCATCTATCGTCTCCGATCGAGATGCTCGTTTCACTTCCCGGCTTTGGAAGGGGTTGCAGGAGGCGTTCGGGACGCGGCTCCATCTGAGCACAGCCTTCCACCCTCAGACGGATGGTCAGACGGAGAGGACCATACAGACACTCGAGGACATGCTCCGTGCATGTGTTCTCGACTTTGGTCGCAGCTGGGAGGACCACCTACCCTTGGTGGAGTTCGCGTACAACAACAGCTACCACTCCACCATCAGGATGGCACCATACGAGGCGTTGTACGGCAGACCCTGCAGATCACCGTTGTGCTGGACAGACCCTGGGGAGTCAGCACTCGTGGGACCAGAGATGGTCCGAGCCACGACAGAGAAGGTCCAGATCATCCAGGAGAGGATGAGGACAGCTCAGAGCCGGCAGAAGTCATATGCTGACAGGAGGCGGAGGCCACTAGAGTTCGAGGATGGCGACCACGTCTTTTTGCGTGTCTCACCTCGACGTGGTTTGCGGAGATTCGGCCGAGGCGGCAAGTTGTCTCCACGCTTCATCGGGCCTTTCCAGGTCCTCGGCAGGATAGGAGAGGTGGCTTATCGCCTGGCTCTACCACCTCAGTTGCACCGAGTGCACGACGTCTTCCACGTGTCTCAGCTGAGGAGATACGTGCACGACCCGACACACATCATCGACTTTGGGGAGCTGGACGTGGACGATGGGGCGACTTTTGCGGAGGTCCCAGTGGAGATCGAGGATCGACAGGAGCGGGTCCTACGTGGGCGGTCGATTCCTCTTGTGCGCGTCAGATGGCAGCACGGGAACCTCCAGGAGAGCACTTGGGAGCGGGAGGCTCAGATGCGTGCTCAGTACCCCCATTTGTTCCCCTAGTTTTTGATGTAACTTTACGGGGACGTAACGCCCTGAGGTGGGAGTAATGTAAAGACCCGCAAATTTCAAGGAAATTTTTTTCTTAATTTTCTTTGGAATTTTACAAGAGCGCAGCTTCAGACGGCACCTGATTCCGAGGCCCGGTGTGCCCGGAATCAATTTCCGAAGTTTGGCTCGGGTACGTTCAGTGAACGGACGAGCGGGTTTTCTATCTTTTGAACCGGTGCCCGGAATCAAATTCTGAGGGCACCGATGAAATCGCAGCGCCGGTATTTGCTTAGAAACGCCTCTTCCGGAGTTGCGTTTGCTCAGACGTGGTTTTTAAATTTTACGGCTTTAAGTCAGAAATAAAATAAAGTTTGTGCGACAACTTTATTTTATTTCACTTAAGCTGCTTGGAAGCCACTTGAAGTCACTTAAAGACGGCTTGAACTGAGTTGAACTGGATAGGATGCTATCCAGAAATATCCTACCCCTTGGTAGGATATTTGTGCGGTGGGGCCCGCACGAGCCCCGCCGTTTCTTTCGCTAAGTAACGCACCCGCGAAAACCCGTCAAAGTAACTGAAAAGTCAACCGACGCGTTTTCTTTAATTCTTAACAGACCATTTAATTGGGCGGTTTATTTCGTGAATTAAATGGACTGTTTCTTCGTGAATTAAATGGGTCGTTTCTTTCGTTGAATTAATTCAACGAATTAAGTGGGTCGTTACTTACGCGTTTTGCGTTTGTTGGCAAAATAATAAAATAGACAAACTTGTCTATTTTGGAGGATTGCTATTCCTCTGAGTCTCCACCCTCTCCGCGAAGAACGCGAAGAACGCGAAGAACGCGAAGAACGCGAAGAACGCCGGCGACCGGAATTCGACGACGCACACCATGATCTGCGACGTCGACGAGATCTACCCGCGACATTCTTCGGCGACGCCTCTTCTTCCGCGGCCGACCCTCGTTCGGCAACAAAGGTGAGAATCGAACCTTTTATTTCTCCCTTTTTTAAATTTCAATAACAACGGATTTAATTAATTAAATCCGTTCGTTCTTGATCCGGAGATTGGCGACGCGACGCCGGATACCGCGACGACGCGACGATCTCCTTCCTTCGCGACGAACGATTCCGCGACGACCCCTCGTCCGACGACGACGACGACAAGGTAAGGGTTGATTGGAATATTTTCCTTCCCGTGATTTTATTTCTTTTAAAGTAAAGAACTTGATCTTCGAACAATTTTAACATTTAAAATTGTTGTTGATTGTTTTATTGTTCCTCCCGTGGATTATGACTAACGCGGAGGGTGCGGGTCTAACGAACAAGACCCGGCAACCCTCCGCCGATCTTCTCTTTTTGTGCGGATTTGGCGGATGACGACGAACCGCGCGGCAGGGGCGATCCGTCGATCCCGCAGTGAAGGTCGGCATCCGGGAGGGGCAACGGCGCAGACGGGAAAGAAATCGGGCCACCGGAGCATTCCCGGCGGCCCGCAGAAGGCGGCGGCGGCGCGGGTCGCCGGCGCGGCGGCGCCGGCGACCGGAGGCGGCGGCGGCCGGCGCGCCGCCGTGGAGGAAGCCCGCCGCGGCTGAAGCCGCGGCGGCAACGGCGGCCGGTTCCGCGGCCGCGCCGAACCGGGACGGACGCGGCGGCCCGGCCGCGTCCGCGTGACAGGCGGCCCCCCGCGGGGGCCGCGTCTCCTTCAAAGCCGCGGGTCAACCCCGCGGCGGCGGCAATTCGGCCGCCCGGCCGAGACCGAGCCGGCCGGTCCGGTCGGCTGGGCCGCGCCCAGGCCGGACCGGACCCGGCCGAGCCGGTTCGGGCCGGGTCGGGCCGACCCGGTTCGGGCCGACCCGGTTCGGCCGACCCCAGGGGGGGTTCGGGCCGGGTCGCCCCGGGCCCAGAACCCCCGTTTTCGGGCCCTTTACGGTCTTTCGCCCATATCTTGGGCCTGGGACCTCCGATTGACGAACCGTCAGCGGCTACGCGATCCTTGGATCGAGACGGTCGTTTCGGTATATTATACTCAAGGTTTCGGAAAACTTTGGGTTCGGCCGGGTTGGTTCGTACACGAAGCCAACCGGGCCCTCGGAGCGGAAACGCTCATAACTTGAGCTACGGACGTCCGAACGACGTACCGTCAGCTGTGGTAGTTTCCTCTAAGTGAGACGGAACTTTTGGCATACTCCGCCCGAGGATCGGATACAGGCGGAGTACGGTCGGGTCGGTTTTTCCCTAAAAACCAACCGGCCCCCTGGGACGAAAATTCCAATAACTCTCAGACCGGGCGTCCGATTGACGCGCCGTCTGTCGCGTTGAGATCCTGTTGTCGGTACGGAACTTTTGGATACATCAACTTCGGACTACGTGTCAGTTGATGTATCAGCCTCTCGGCTGGTGGAGCGGACCCTCCTAAACGAGCTCGCTTTGTGCGGGAACCCTAGTGCTGGCTGTGACCTCGACGACAGAGCAGAGATCCTCCGTGGACTGCGACGACGGCAGAGCAGAGATCCTCCGTGGACTGCGACGACGGCAGAGCAGAGATCCTCCGTGGACTGCGACGACGGCATAACAGAGATCCTCCGTGGACTGCGACGACGTCAGAGCAGAGATCCTTCGTGGACTGCGGCGACGACTGTGCAGAGATCCTCAGTGGACTGCGTCGACTACTGCACTCAGCGATCCTACGCGGATCAGTGCCCGATCCTATGTGGGTCCTACTACCGGTTCTGTGTGAGCCACTGCCTACCGGTTCTGTGTGAGCCACTGCCTACAGGTTCTGTGTGAGCCCGATCCTGTGTGGGTCTTCGCGGGGGTTAGTACCTATCGATCCTTCGTGGGTCCGACGACTTAGATGGATCAGTGATCATCTTTGACGTCATCTGAAAAAGTATACCTGGTTGAGCTGAATCTTATGTTACTCTCCTTTGTGGATTGTGTTGAACTATCCTTTGTGGATTTACTGTTTACTCTCCTTGTGGATTTGAGTCTTGCTTTCCTTTGTGGATTGAGTTGTTCTTGAGCTCGTGAGCAGAGCTAGAATTGGGGGCTTAGGTATATGTATGGGCATATACCTAAGTCGAGTCAGATGTTACTTCGTGATTGCATCTTTCTTTTGTGCTATATCCTTTGTGGATTTCGGGAGACCTTCGGGGGTCTCGGGGTCCTTACTGAGTAGTTGTACTCACCCCTGCACGGGCTATGCCCGCACCTTGTTGTGTTGGTTGCAGACGACGGACAGCGCTGATCACGGTTGGGCGTGGAGCAGGACGGTACCTGGAGGTGGACCACTGGGCGGGACGTGCTCGGAGCGGACGTGGGACCCGAGGAGCCTGGAGGCTATCTGTACCCACCCTTCAGGTGGGATTGCCAGTGGACGACACGAGGCCGCCGTCTTTTCTTCAGTTGCTGCTTTACTTTTCAGTTGTACTTTACAGTTGGGCTTGTATTCCGGCCCCCTTTACTTTTCTGCACTTTACTTTCCGCTTGCTGACTCTGTGTGGTTGTTACTTATAAAGGCAATGCCTTCCCTGTTACTGGGATCTTACGCCTTGGTTCTAGTCGCCAGCCCCTGGCCTATGGAAGGCGGGCTTGGGGTAGTCACGGCACGGGCCCCGAGGACGGGTCGTGACATGGTGGATCCATGAGAAACAGATCATGAGTACGAAACTATCATAACGTAGCATGCATGTTTGGTTGCATGGGTTTGTGGACTGTTTGGGTATATTGATAATGGGATATTGTAAAATGGATGCAATGATTTTTTAGCTATTTATCTGTAAAAAAATATCTTTGAGGGGAAAATTGCTTTCAATTGCACTTGTAAGCTTTTGGAAATGAATAGATTTAGAAACATTTTTATATATAGTTATAAACTAATTTTGAGAAATTTTATTTTATAAACCATTTTATATATTTGTTTCTAACTACTCTATCCCAGTGGAATGAGTAGAGAATTCATTGGGGAAAACCTATTAGGTTTTATACTCACCACATCTTTCACACTATGGTGCTTTTTCTAATGATATCATCTGGGAAAATAACAATGGTAAAGTTTCACACGTTTTTAGAACCACCTAATGTTGTTTTGAAAGTTCCGAGATTTTGGATCTTGGTGCTTTTGGAGCTTGGATTCATGAGGTCTTTGGAGAGTTATATGTAGTTTATCTGATATATACTTTGATACATGTTTATTCCTCCATTGTTTGTTAATTTTATGTGGTTAAAATATACATGATGTTGTTGATTTGTCTTTCATGATTTAATGCATAAAATAGTGTATGATTGGTTATGGATGGTATGATTATTATTTTATTTATTATTCGATAAATCTTCCCCAACCTGTATTTGAAAACCTTCGACAGTTAATGCCAGCCTTTGGCATCTTGGGGAAGTCGCTTACGGCCTAGTAATGACTCATCGTTCTCTCAAGCCAATGAGAATTGGAGGGTCATCAAATTTATTATCATCCGTGAAGGTGGTAAATGATAAAAGAACAAAAATATTATACACAAAAGAAATTAATCGTCATATCATAGGAAATATGAATTTTTTATTTGAAAAAGAGTCTGGGAGAAATGAAATGTTTGTGATATATTCCATTAGAAAGAAAAAAAGAAATTATATATATTATTATGGAAAAATATATTAATTATAGATGATAGAGGTCAAGATAAATTAGAATGAATAAATGAAATTAAGAGAGGTACTTTGGAGAAATTAATTCTTGAATATTCCCTCCTTCAAAGACCCATGAGGTCCCTATATTTCTCCATTTTGTGAGACCATTTGTACTTGGAAATGGAGAGAGTGAGTAAGAGTGGATTAGGATGATGTTTCTGTAAATAAAAATATTTTTTATTCAATATATACAGGAGGAGAGTTGGTATTTATACATGATAATATGGGGATTCAGTTGACCAGTTTATTGATTATCGTACATTAAAATACAACCATAATGCGCTGGAAATAAATTACACTACATTTTTTTAATTATAGATTAATAGTATTCTTATAATTTTGATACACCACAACTATCCATTAAATGATTTTTTTTTACTTATGTTATGCTCTAAATATTAAACACTAACCTTTGTCAAAAAGTTTATTTTGCCACGGTAAATATGTTTTTCCCATGGTAACTATTTTATACCTAAAAATTAAATTTACATTGCAATCTAATATGGAACATATTATCCCAAATATGGAAAAAATTTACATAATTAAAAAAAATAATTGTGAAAATTATATTTAAAATTAATTCCGTAGTCAAAACTGAAATGCAGTTTCTAAATGTGAGACGTTATGAAGTTTGAAATGTTTATATATTAAATTTCAATTTAAATTTGATTACAATTACTAAAATTTAAAAAAATGATAAAAAAATAAATTAAATTTACATTAAAACCAATTAAAATTATAACATAACATCTTAAATGAATTATAAGAAAAATCTGTTTTGAATTTCAATGCAGTATTCTGCAATATTCATTAATATGTAAAAGTTAACAAAAAAATACCACCATTTTATGAAAAGATTAATTTATTTCACTATTCCAAATAAGTGGTTTAATTTTTAAAAACGAAATTATAAAAATTTCTAAACAACTTTTTTAAAATGGATTCCCCATCAATAGGTTTTAAAATGGCATATTTAAAAAATATTACATTAAGAATTAATATTGATTTTTTCTTTATATGATAATTGGGAGAAATAAAATATATATTTTAATGATAATTTTTTTTATATGTCATTAATTTAATATAAATTGACTTATATGATTATTTTACAAACAAAATTATTCTAATTTAAATTGGTTTTCAAAAAACACAACCATTATATTCAATTGGTTTTCATTTACATTTCTAAAAAATTAGGTAAAAAATAAATCATAATTTCATCTTGTTTAAACCATATTTTTATAACTCTAGATATATAGCTCATTCCCACTATTCCAATATCTAGGTTAATTTGATATCATTTAAATAATGATATTTATTTTCTCATTGAAGATCCACAAAATTTATTATGTACTCTATCAAAACGTGTATTTTGTTCATAAAATCTATAGTGTATCAATAACACCTAAAATCATACGTATATATAAACATAATTCATCAATAAATAAGATATATATTTCCATATATCCAAATATTCATTAAAGTTAGAAATGATTGATAAAAATAAATAAAATATAGTGACGGTGTAGTTTAATTATAAGTAGACAAAATATATTTTAAAGTAACCAAATTAAATTAATAGTTAAAATAGAGGAAAAAACCATTGAAAATTAGTTGGAAAAATAAACATCCATTTTTTCCTATAATTAATTTAAATAAGTATAAATATATATTTTGATAATATATGAATTAATATTATAAGAGATAAATAATTTCCATATAAAAATAATTTATCTCCACAGAGATACTTCCACAAAAAAATTTATAATTATGAAATTCAAAAAAATGATTAATAAAATAAATCGTTCAAACATTTTATTTGTGGTTTTTATAGTAATGTGTTCAAAACCATTTTTCCAACTCATAATGTATGTTATTGTTTTTCTTGGATAGTAAAAATATGATGGTTATTTATATTCTTAAAAAATTATTGTTCTTGTTATTATTTTATATATTAATTAGATATTTATTTTAATTTATATATTTATTTGATATTGGGATTGAATGTCCAATATTAATTTGATAGGTATACTATAGCCAAAAATTCAATTATTTTATTATCTCTATAATAATTCTCATTAAAATATTATCAATTATATATATTATATATACATTAAAAAGCAATCATGAATTAAATTTACAATAAATTAAATATGTTAAAATAATGGTGACAATAGGTCATACATATGAATGAGTAACATTTCCATTATTCATAACTATTATGGAAATCAGTATGTATTATTTTAACTTTACAAAAAAACCAAAATATAATAATTATCATATTTTTTTATAGAATAATCATATATATTGTAATCACCATGATTGTGGTGTCATATAGCTAGTTAGTACATTATTGCATTGGTACAGATACGATGGGAAAAATCCTAAATGATGGAAGTTTTTTACAATTTTGGATAACCAGTTACACAAATGATAACCATTATATATTGGGAATAGAGAAAAAAATAAAATTTTTAACATCCTTGAAACTCAATCAAAGGATTCACCTTCACTAAATGTGGAAATTAATAAAAACAATTATAAGCATAAATGCTCAATAATTGTTATATATAGTGTATGATATCAGAAATAAATATACAAAAATAAATATTTAATATAAAAAAATATAATAAAAATAAATAATAAATTGAAATTCAGAATTCGATAATTCATAGTAAATATAATAAGCTAAATAACCAAAATAATTCCATTTAATCAAAAAAATAAGAATGAAATACATCAATAGACAATATATATGAGAAAATATATTTGATAATAATTATAAATTAATTATTAATTATTGAAATTCTTAATCATTGGATTCAAATGATCTCATGAATCATGATACATATACTATCATGACCATTCACAAAATAGGATAACACCGAGTTTAAAAACTCACATTATTTTCCCAATTGATTTGTCTCATTAAACATTTTGATGTATCGAGTGGATATCTATTATTAGGATCCAAATTAATTCATATGTACTAATCAGTCCTAATATATAAAATGATATATTTAATACTTGAATTATTATTCCTTACCAACATATATCCTTATTGAGTAAAGGATATAGATATTTCAATATTTCCATAGTCAGTCAAAAAAAAATTAAGTTATAAACCATTTGTAATATTGTTATATGGATTAATAAATAGTGATATCTATCATACCCAATTATGGAAATTTAAAATAAATTTAATTTTTAAAGATTTTTTTTAACAATAATGTAATCAATCAAAAAATAATGTTATATTATATAATGATTTATATCTTGTTAGTTACCTTAAATTATTTTCCATTGAATAATATAACTGAATATTATAATAAGTCCTAATTAATTAATAGTTAAAATTTTTAAATACACAAAAGGGGAAGAATATAAAAAACATTTTTCTGAATTAGTGAATATTATCCTGCTTGTATCTAGGAAATGTTAATTATGATGAATTCCCTTATATAATTATTTTATTTAGTTAAATGTCCTTTAAACTCAATTATAATTGTATTAATAATATTACTAATAAAAAAACCTGGATCATTATTATAATATCATAAACTATCCATCTATTATATTTTACCACCTTTTTTATAATAATGTATCATTATTTTAATTGTTTCATGTGTTAATTTACATTCCTTCTCGTATGTGTTTTATTATTTTCATTCCATTTCATTTAAACAGGATTAAAAAAATAATTTTTAGAATTATATTAATGGTACCATTATTATTTTTTCATTTTATAAATATTTATGACCAATCATTAAAATTAGACTATGAGTAATACTACATCACTTCATAGAGTGTGTATATCATATGAACACACGAGAGACGATATCATACCCTTAACGAGATAATGGGTGGAAAAGTTAATGATGTTTTTTATTATCAGATTCTTATCATCTAATATATATAAAACATATATTCTTTATATATATCTTTATTACATTTCAAATATATTATAATCAAAAAACGAAGCACAAATCTTCGTGTGGGGATAATCTGTTGTATACATTATCAACATAATAATATTTTAAATAAAATGGAATGTTAAAAATGATATATGAGATATTTTCAATAAATATGAATAATTATTTATAAAATATTATATATTAACTCTTAATTTATAATAACTTCCAACATTTATAAGTGTTGATGGAAAATAAGTTACATCAGGTCATGAGGTTGTATTCCATTGTACATAGTATCAATAATTTAGTTTCCAATATAATAAATAATTGAGGGATAAATACTATTACATAAATCTAGAAAAATATCAATATATTGTAGTTAACAGCTATATTATATTGGATGTGTTAATTCATAATTGATTGTTGTAAAATAAGAATGAAAATATAGAGCTTCGTTATGTAAATGAGCTTCTATTGGACAAACTTATTTCGGATCAACTCTTTTGGAACCTAGAGTTAAAATTTTGGAAACAACATAATATTTATAACATATATGATGATATTAGGGATTTAATATTTTATTTTTTTCAACATAAACTTCTGGAGTGGGCTGAATAAGAGAAATGATTGAGTGACCATTTATTATTGAGTAATAGTGAAATCATGGAAAATACAAAAAACTATTCAATATGTGGAAGTCAATATCACCCCAAGAGACATTAACATTGAAAAATAATATAATTTAGTGATAATATGTTTCATTAAATGAACTAATATTCAAATATTTTTATCATTTTATTCCTTGGCCATTAAGTTACATAATTCTACCATTTTAAATTTTAACATAGTAACTTCTATCTTTTAATTTACCAACATAATTTAAAATTTGAGAATAAAATTATTATGATAAGTTTTAGAAATTTTGTAAAAACTGATTCTATAAATTATGTAAAATTTATTATATTAAAAAACATCATGTGTGAGAAAATTAATTTTCACTGATGTGCATGTAATGGGAAAACCCCATTTTACCTATCATCATTGTAATTAATATTTATTATATTTATTAATGAATTAGTAATGAAATAAATTTTAAATAAAAATATAATATAATATATGATGATTCAAAATTTGAAATCATTTTTAACAAATAAAAAATGGGGTTTTCCATATAGAAAATGTTCAAAAGTATAAACTGATTTAATATTAAAAATAAATAATAAAATGATTCAAATGACCTAAATTAGATTAATGAATATATAATTTAAATAATTTCAATTTATCTAAAAAGTTAAATATATTTGGAATGTTTAAATTATTATGACAAAAATGCAATTTTCTCAGAAAACATGATTTTTTTTCAAATTATAGAAAAATTAAACTTTTAAAAAAAATCCAAAACTCACTCATACATAATTTTAATTAAATAATTAAAAAATTTATTTTTTAAAACTACGTAAATAAATTTTTTCAAAATTTATTTTATATTTTTCTTTGAAAAGATAAAACAAACCACCATTTAGAAAAATACATTTTTTCATTGAAAAATATTTTTTCATTTATAATTATTCTTATTTAATTTCTATTATATATATCAGTAAATTTATTTTTTACATTACTAACCTATATAAATTTCATAATTTAACATCTATGTCATAATAATATAAAAATTCAATATTCTCTTTAACTTAGGATTCGTTATATAACAAACTATCGAATAGCATAGTTTTTTAATGGAAATTTATCCTAATGCCTCAATTTTATATATTCAATTCTATTAAAAAATTTCAACCAAATTTTTTATATTTCAATTTAAAATAATATTATATTTTTACTCACATCCCATAGTTTACTCATTGATTTTTCTATTTTATGATTTCTCCAAAGAATAATTAACATTCAAGTCATCGGATTATCAATAAATGATCTCTAGTATAAGAAATTTGATTGTGATCTTCAAAATATGATTGATAATGTTCTATTAATATTTAATCAGAGGTGATAACTAATTTTGTTTTTTGGAATTTACTTTTTTTGCAATGATATATATTACACCTCATGTACTTTATAGAGGGTTGGTGGAATTTGCAACCAGTAAGTCACAAATATATTCCTTTCCCATATATATAATGATCCAATAATCCACGGTATCATTTATCCATTATTGCTAAAGATAATGACATAATTAAAGGGATATATATTCTGAAAAACATAATCTCCTTAATGGAATTTAAAATCATTTATTTTATTATTAGAATAAATATTTTTTTCTTGCGTTGAGACACTTCAATATGAGAAGTAACATCCTTTCCATATATTTATTTGTACGACCTCATTTGAATGGTTTATGGTAAATATTTTTATAGGAATACAATACCAATGATGTTTATTGATCCCATTTTCATTGAACATCATGTGAGCATGACATCCACATCTCTTCCACAATTTTAATAGTTCATTTAGATTATCAAACAGCTTGAAGAAGATAGGTGATGATAAAATAAAGCAGAGTTTCAAGATCCCTCAAATGACACTTCCATATTTTTTATGTCAAATGAGGATCACTATTACACAAAACCCAAATATGATCAACATGAAGTCTTTAAAATTTAATAATATAAAGGATTTCATTGGTCTCAATGGATATATTTTCTTTTATATTATTTAATTATGAATACATAGAAAATTAATCATTGATAACCCTTATTGCATCATTATTCATGGGAGAATTTCGTAATCTAATGATGATATACAGAGTTTTCTCACTCCATTTGCACATATGAAAATTAAGGGGATGAATTTATCATCTACTATACAGTCTATCTACATTATGTTTTCCAAAATCCAATCATATAAAAATTAATTAGTAATCTACCTATTTATGTCATTAGATGAAATCACCAAAAAGTCAAATACATCTTGGTTCTAAAAGGTGAACAAAGAAATTTGATCTATGAGAATAATTGAACAATTACCTTTTTTATATCATGTATAGATGGAACAAATAATGTATTCACAAAATTTATAATATCATTTTAAAAAAAACATCTACACAATTCTCATCCCTGAAATCATGAATATTCTTATGAATATTCCATTTCACATATTGAGGAATTTTATTTTCTAATAAACATGTTTTCATAATTATTTGAAAATTGAGTGATCTATCATTTTCATTAATAATTCTTGTAAATATTATTCCTTGAACTAATGACATTATATCCCCCTCAATCCACATTTAAGTTATAATTGAATGATCATTCCAACTCAACACATGTGTAACTTATTTTCCATCAATAGATGGTACTGTATATAATGTCATATAACATGAGTAGCTCATACCAATATAATTATAGTTTCTTCATTGAATTTAGGATCTTATGGTCTTTTTATATCACACATATTTCACCATCGTTATAAATTATCCATATTTTAAAAAATTATTATATCATGTAACAAAATATAGTGGGTTGGATAGTTTGATTAATGAATATTCAATTTAATTTATCAATATAATATATTTTTTAATATAATTAGGACAAAACCATGTCCATTCATTGATGTATCCCAATATATCACAGACCCATCATTTTCATATGGTTGATTACAATATTTGAGCATTGGACAATCTCCTCTTATTTCTATCTATACATTCTTCACATTCCATTGTAAAAACCAAATTAACCCCATTATATGTAATATCGGTTTAGGGGTTATCAAATCAAGGAAAATTATCAACTAATTACAGATATTAACCTAGCACACCATTGAAAAAATGCATCTTAGGATAATTAATTATTGTGTGACATTCTCTAACAGCCTTTATTATTACATGATCGTAATTTATTTGATACATGGAGACGATATGGCCTTCAAAAGAATATGATTGAATCAATAAAAAACAATTAAAATTTTTTCCATTTAACTATTTCCTTATACGAGTCTCATGAATGATCCTCGTGTGGTTCTAATGGTCCTCATAAATTTTAGAATACAATTTATAATCATAAATTCCTACCGCATGAAAACCATCAAGATATTAATTTAATACTATAATCATTATTCAAATAAAAATTTTATTCATAATAAATCCAATTGGAATTACTATAAACTAATAATGTTTTTACCTAATTTTGTTTTTTTCCACGAATTATTCTTTATTTATATTCAATTTATGATTACTCAATAGAAATGAAAATCTCTAAAAAACATTTGCATTATGAATATGATCGAATAATTGATCATTAAAAGACATAGGATCATTATTATTTATCATAATAACATTGATATAAATTTAATTTATGTACAACCTCATGGGTCATTCTTTTATTCTTATCAAAGAGATCATTGGATACCCATGGTGAAAAATTTTGGAATTTAATTACGTAATCACACAAATCCTCATGATTTTTCATCAACCCCACTAATTTCATAACATTCATTTTATATTGAGTATTCAATATTTGTCATTTATGATGAGTTAAATCAATAGAAAAACTTACTTTAAAATCTCAGTGATATCCCAATAAATCATTTGTACATTAAGCAATGCATTCTTATATAATAGTTGCATCTACAAATTAAATACTTCATTATCAGTACATTGATTTTGTTTGAGTACCTCCCTATTAATATTTAATATAAAAGATACATGGGGTTGATATTGGAATGAAATAGATAATGATGTATCTTAACTAAAATTAATGACTTCTATAACATCATAATGAATCATAATTTACGACTTCATAAAGTATATTTTTAAATTGTATTTAAAATCTTGTCTATACAATGAATTATATACAATTCAACCATAATTATGATGATAAACACTACATGTCAATAATTATAATGTTTTATAATGGGGATTTCCAAACACATACATGGTTTAGTGAAACTCAAAAAATCTATTTTTTTTAAAACTCCATTATTATGTTGATAGGTAGGTATTTAATGTTCCTAATAGACATGGATGATATAAAATATTGAAGAGACCAATAATCATTTAAATTGTTAGCTAAAAATGGGTATATGATTAATGTACCCCCATCAACATCATGGGGTACCTCTAAACTAACTGTAGTGATTTTATATTCATAGACGTATTCCATCCCCCTTCTGTCATAGATTCTATTGATGCATGGGGAATTCATTTGAATAGTTACATATATCCTTATAGATAAAACACTAAATTTATGTTATTTATTTCATCTCATTTCATTATTTAGTGTTATGACCCTCGTCAACACAGATATAAAAAACTCTCATTTCCTTTAGTAATTTCATAGGAAAGTTATTTCTTTACAGATACAAATATAAAAACTCAGCATCCTATGTGTTCAGGATTAATGAAAAAATCTAATTTGTTTATGATATGAGAAAATACATATTATATCTATCCTTTTAATTTTCATTGCACATAATGAATTAAATATATCCTAAAAAACTTAATATATTGATTATCTATAATTGTATTTGTAGGTCCTACAAAAGATGAGGAATTTTTTCACATTTGGTAATCCAAAAAAAATAATATCATTATAGAGATATATTTTTCTCTATTTAAGAAATGATATTTGTAAAAACATGATTTATTTTGCAAAAAATTTCCATGAAGTACTTATTTATATTACTCAATATATTTTCATTCAAGATATGGGAATAAATACATCATCTGTGAGTATAGATATCCTTTATTCATCCGTGTAGTAATTATAAATAATGGCATCTCCTGGGATAGCTTATAAAATTTAAAATTTTTATTTATAGTCAATAATTATAAATATTTTTAATCACTTCACATTAAATAATTATTTGTTCATTTTAAATCATATATTTATAAACATTTTTCTTTTGGTATATATTTACATTCAAATATGTCATAATGCATTATAAGGAAATTTTAAATTACCCTATGAATATACACCAAGAATGTATAACTAAAAGTGAATTAAGAACCATTTTTTAATAAAAAATTATTATGTCAAAACTAAAATTATTTTTTTGGATTAATTACGACATGTTAATTTTGGGTCATATCAATACCCACTAGGTGTATTTATAAAGGGTTGTATTTCATGGTGTAATGAATTAAATCATTAATAATAATAAATTAGAATGTTCTTCTATAGTTTTCTAAAAAATATATAATAGGTTTATGCAAACTAATATAATTATTCTTGAATTGTGTAACCAAGTATTTTACTAAAACAACATATAATAACAATTGTAATGACCTTGACTCGAGTAACACAGTGTTTTTTCCAACTTTATTTCATTAACATATAAAAATGGGTAAAATTTAAAATATTCATTAGTAAATAAGTATTAGAGAACGAGATACAAATATGGAACCCAATTTTCTCTTTTAATAGAATATAAAACACAAAAAAATTAAATTCTCACTATTATTGAAATAAATTCGAAGGATTTATCATCAAAACTAATGGAAATTAAACAAACTAAAGGTATGATATAATTAATAGAAATTGTTTTGTACATACAATTCTATCATGAGAATAAATAGAGTAATAAATATGTCATGTTAAATTATTTAACATGCATTACATTTAATCAATAACTAGACTAAAATAATTATAAAATTCATAATAAATTTGTCATTGAAAATAAATAAAAACACATGCCATTTAAACAAAAATAAAAACAAAAATGTATATTATGATATCATCAATGAAAAAATATAATGGATAATAATAATAATTGAATTATAAATTTTAGAAATTATTAATTATTTGATTTCCAGATCATAGGTATTATTATATCACAACATTAAATTCCATTCAATAGACAGTTTAAAACATTGTTTAAAAACGCACATAACCATTCCTATCGATTTTTCTCATTTGAATTATTGATATATTGAGGGGATATCAATATCCCAAACCAAGACATTACTATATTTCAAAATCATTCCTCAATGTTTTAAAAAATTAAATCATTAATATATATTTGTTTATAAACAGAAACTCTGATTGTGTATATGATAAATATTTATCAATATTTTCCCATTTACTCAAATTACCATCAATGTAAAATATTTATTTAAATATATAATAAGGATTAGGATAAAATTATATAAATCATACAATGATATGGATACATTAGATGAATTTAATTTCATATTTCAAAATTATTACAAGAATGTTATAGAGTCAATAGAAAGTTAATAAAAAATAAAAAAGATAGATTTTACAATAATGTTTACAAATTGGCATCATTCAAATGGCTTACCCTAAAATAATAAACACAAAAATTCATATTAATTTTAGTCAAAGAAATATTAATTAATGTAAAACTAATTCAGCGGGTCATTATATACACCACGTAATGGTGAATAGGCTCGTATTAGCAAATATGTCTAAATAATGTGGACAATTTGAGAAAATATACTTTATTAGGATTTTCATTATTTGAACATGATTTAAAAACATGTATAATTAATTAAATCAATTTTTTCATTTATAAACTAATTATAATATCTTTTTAACTATCATATTTTATGATTTTATAGCATTTACCAACCATCTGATAAAATATTTTGATTATTTAAATAATATAAGTTTTTAATTACTTGTTTTTTCATGAATTTTTTTTCTTGAATGTTCTAATTATTCTAAAAAATATATAGTGACATAATTAGAATAATGAAATTAATTTTATAAATATTTTTTTCATTATATTAATCTTTACAACCATCATTGAAAATTGTACATTGAAAATTAATCATATAGATTCGAAGAGATGGTAGGCTCTATATACACAGAAGAAACAATATTATTAAATTAATGGGTGAAAGGGTAATGGTTATGGATATATTTTTGTTTTAAATGATTTTATATAATTTCTTTTGTGTCATATATATTCATTGAATTTTTCTTTACTAACAGCCGTGTAAAACCGAAGTGAAAAACTAATCACCTCACTCTATGAGGTAGTAGTCATTCATAGAAATGAATTCCATTATAATATTTTAAAATTTTTATAAATTTATAATAAATAATTAATATTAAAATTAAATATATATAATTATATCATACATATTATTTTTATTATGTAAATCTATCATAATATTAATTGGGAGATGTTTTGTTGGAAATTGAGTTATATTGTTTGTAGCGGTGGTAGTTCAACATATAATTGATGGATGATTTTGTTTCCTATATAATATATAATAAAAGGTTAAATATATTTCTTCTTATATAATAAAATATTTATAATGAAATATACTAATGTTATAATATTTGTTGTGTTAAAACATGATTGAATGTTGTTAAAGTATAAATAGATGATAGAATATTTGATAAGATGATTAACTTTTATTTGAGAATACTCCACTAGAAATCATATTAATAATACTAGTATTGGACTTTTGTAAATAAAATAATCTCTATAGTAAGACTATGTATTATAGGGATGAATTTTGGAAGGTTTTGTTCATGAAATATGGATTGAAAGGTGTAATTTGATGAGGGAAGTGAGTTCCCTTTTATAATTTAGGAGGAGTATAATTTTTAAAAATAGATAATGATATTATATAATGGGTTGTCACGATAAACACTTGTACCTATTAATTTTATAAATAATAAGGATGGAATATTTTATGGTACAACCACTAATATACTGCAGAAAAAATCATTTTTTTAAACACATTGTTCCACAAAATGTTTTTATGTAATTTAAAAGTTCTATATTTAACCACGGTAACATGAATATTTTTATTTACATTGAAATTTCAGAATTTAATACTATAATTAAATTGGTCATTATGATCAATTTTTAACACAATGATTCAATATATAAAGTACAATTTATTAAATAAATGTCATACATGTATGGAAATCTAATTTTAACCTAAACACGTGAATTGATGACACAATATTTTAATATTAATCCCCATAAATAATTTATATTATATTTATTAATCATTATTATTGTAACACGTATATGTTCTAAAAGAATAAAATTTTATATGAATGTTTAGGTAACACAAAACCCCAAGTCTATATGAATGGTAATGTAGTATACGATTATAACTTAACTATTAAATTGGTTATTAGTGAAACCATAATTTTTTAAGAAATAAATAGTTTACAAACGTGAGTTTTCTATCTATTTATTAAAAAAATAGAATAATTTAAAATAAAAGGATATATTATCAGAAAAAAAGTTTTTTATAAAAATAAGTATAGTTCTACATCATGAAAATAATTTATAATTAATTTACAACAATTTTAATAAATATATATCATATATAAATTTAATTTTATTAATTAAAAAATATAGATTCACTTAGGGTGAATTTTTGAATGTTTCACTAATATTTTTTACTTTTCAAACTATAGTGACAAAAACTACATTTTACTTGAAATCATATATTTTTTCTAAATAATTTATATAGATAAATTATAATTTAATATATTTTAATGTAATATTAATTCGACTATATATTGGTTAATTAAAAATAGGCCATTGGAAATATTTTCATATTGAATTTTGATATAAAATCTTTATAAACATTTCAACGTTTTCTCTTCCAAAACCATCATTCTCAATGCACCGGTGGGATTAATATGAATTTAAAATTTGAACATATATTAATAGAAATTATATAAATGGTTTAAATATTTTGTCTCATAAAAATTTATATTATCTATTAATTTCAAAAAAATTGTTGGCCAAAATGAATAGTAAAATGTTAAAAATTATTTTCCATGGTAAAGGAAAAAATGGGTTTACTACATGGGTTAAACTAATCATATAATGGTTAGATTGACATAAAATTTATATTATATATTATATATCTATAATTTGATCATACCAACCCTAATTCTCCATGATAATCCATTTTAGACTCTTTGTGAATTGAAAAATATTGTTACACCATTATCTTTTAAGATATTAAAAAAGTTCTGGTCACCAAAACAAAAAATGGACACTCCCCCTCTTTTCACCATTTCACCATCAAATTTTTTTGTTATATTAAATTCCTAAAAACAACATCAATTAAATCCATTACTCATATCCTCCTTAGTGTGGATATCCATTTATTTTAAGGATATATTATTTATAATCATAAAGATGTGGTCAAATAAAATACTAAATTATGGGTTTCTATTTTATTTTATTTCATCGTCAAACTAAATAAAATATTATTAATTTATTCTTAACAAGTATGATTAATATATTATATAAAACTATGTTTTATTGTGTTATGTTAATTACTAATATCCTTTTCTTCTTCCATTAAATAGATTAGGAAATCATCAATAATGTTTAAGATAAATTATCGCCACTCAAATGATGCCATTACATTTTCCATTAGCACATATCGTGGATGAATTTGATCATAGATAATATATATATATATATATTAATGATATTTATTAAATAATTATAAATATGTAGTCATTATATCATATATTTTATTTTTTACTTTATATTCCATAGGAGATACCTTAACATCAATTGTGTGTGCAATGTATTGCTTCCTTGAAAAGATATTGCATGACATTAAATTAAACATTAAATTGAAGGTAATAAGAGTAATGATAATGAATATTTTTCATATACATAAAATAACTATGATATTCATGAAATATTAGTAATTTTTAATGAAAAATACATCATTTTTTATTTTAACTTTTCACTCACAAAATGATGATAGTGTCATTAATGTATATATGGACAACCACTATCCGGAAGATTTGTCACTCACTTTTCATTAACACATGGATGATATATATATGTATATTTAATGAAATATTATTTTATTTATTTATATTATTATCATTCGATAAGGATAAAATATTACCTCCGCTCGTTCACTAATGATCATTGAAAAATGGAATTTCAACACAATTATACAAACGACATACCCTTTAAATGATCATAACTTAATTATTTTCTGAAAAATATCATTAAGGATTGATTGTAAAAGAATAAATCATTAAATATTACGTTAATAATTTCATGATTATTATAATGTATATTTTAAAATGATGACATATTTTTACTATATTCAACAATGAAAAGTCAATTTTGACAGACAATCCAAATATCGTTGAAACTTTCTATATAGACATAGTTGATTTATTAATCCTATATTAAATGGTAATAAGTGAAATAAAATAATTGATAAAATTCATTAAAATTCCTTTCTAAAATATATAATCAAATATGTTTATTAATCTGGAATATATATAACGTATGTGATAAGTAAGACTCATGGTAAGGGACTTCATCACAATTTCCAATTATTAAGGTATATTGTAATGTTGTAAACCTAATATCATTTTTAAAAGGAATACACAGTCCTAGTTATATGAAATAGAATTATTACATAACAATTTATTTTATTTTGAGTTTTTATTTGTATTATTTCAATAAAGGGGATTAGACTTATAATGTACGTAGTGGTAAATTATTTTAGAACTCAATCTATATTCATTGGGTTGTATTAATTTATAGTTTCCTTGTGTATTATAATATTATGCAGGTAATAAATTATGGTTATATTATATTTTATTCACTCATATTTAACGTGTTCTTATAATTTTTACACAAAATCAACTTATTTTTTAATTCTCACAAAAATGCTATGAAATTTTCAAGCATTTACTTTACAATTATGTTTTCATCATGATCAATTACAATTGAATTTCTATTTTAGAATATTATTTATCATTATTTATTAAAACATTTCGTTTTATTATACTATTAGTATTACAAAAAATTTTAAATTAATATTACTAATTTCTTTATTCTTTTGTTCAGAAAATGATAGATGAAATAGTATATTAAAATATGACTTTATTTCCCTCATTAGACATAAATAATTTTTATTAAAAACCCATGTATTAAAGAAATTCATAAATGTTTTTTCAACAATTATAAAATATTTATTAAATAAATTTCTACCAAATTTAATTTTTACATTTTTAAAATGAATCGTCATTACTTATTTAAAACATGTCTTGTTTGGATTTTTCTAAGAACATTATTGGAACCATTATTATATCGATCTTGAAAAGTATGGAATTTATAGCCATGATGATAACTCCATGTTTTAAAACATACTTCATAATTTTAAATTGTTATTTTTAAAATAAAAATCCCATATCTTATAGTTATCTTTTTGTTTTAATATCATATTTTCATAATTAATAGGATATTTTCTTCATGAAAATTTTCAATAATATTTTTATTTTATTTATATATTTCAATAACAATAACCATTTATTTCACATATAATCATCTAACGATATGTGCCATTGATTGAAATAAAATAACTATAGATGGATGATGATTTTATTTTTATATTAGTGTATGTATCATAATTTATTTGATAGATTTATCCTCTTTGGAAGCTCTCTTTTAGCCTAGAGTTCTGCCTGCCCTAGCGCTGGCTACCGTCATCAGACTTCTCTTTCAATTCTCCCCCGCGTCAATTCAGATTCCCTACTCATAGCCAGATCTGACCCACATGACTCCTACCTCACTATTTTCATCCACATCCTTCTGTTCCCTTGATCATCACCCCAGATTCATGCTCTTCCTCTCTACGACTTCCTCTAATGCGATGTAGCAGTCGAGCTACACCCTCATGGAGTGCCGTTTGTGGACCCTGTTAGCACGACTATCCCTCCCGGATCACCATGGACACTACTGAATTGTTATGCCCTCTAGACTGATGGAAGCGGCCTCTCTCAATCTATTTACCCCATTGTGCATCCTATGATATCATGAATCATTATTTTGTTCCAGAATCAGTCCTCTAATGTTAGATTGATGTTTTTTTGGTTGGGGTGTTGTTCGGTGCAATCATGTGTTCCAAATCTGTCTCAAAACCGACCTTCATCCCCACTCAGTTCTACCATGATTCTCCAACCCCGGCTTCTGGGATTCATGATTCGTTGATAGACTGGACTGCACAAACAAGATATGCTACAGATTCAGATAAAAGTTTTTCCTCTATCGGCAGCATCGGGTTCCCCTACCCCAAACTCACATGGATGGAAGATCAAAACCAGTGTTGCCTTGCATCATTATGGCTCAACCGTAGAATGGGTTTTGATGTCGTTCCTTCCATTTTTTTTTAATTAATGTCATTCTGAGATACATTAAGTTGTTTAATTTAATTTTATTTGATCATGCATTATATAGTGAATGTTAATTAATGGTTTGTAGGTTTATTGGTATATTTAATAAATGGGAAATCACCACCCACATGTATTTGAAACTCTTCTGAATTGGTGGGTCATCAGATTTGATATCATCCATAAAGTTGGTAAAGGATAAAAGATAAAAAACATTAAACACATAGGCAATTAACCGAAAAATCATGGAAAATAATTTTTTTTATTAGAATAAGAGTAGGTGATAAATGAAATTTAAGTGATATATTCCATTAGAAACATAAAAATAAATTATATATATTATCATGGATAAATAATTTAATTATAAATTATGTATGTGAGGATAAATTAGAAGGAAGAAAAGAAATTAAGTAGGTACTTTGGTAAAATTTCTTCTTCAATCTTCCCTTTTTAAAAGACCATTGCAGACCCTATATTTCATCTTTTTCAGAGACCAGTTATACTTGGAAATAGGGAGAGTTAGTAAGAGAGGATTTGAAAGATTTTTTTGTAGCTAAAAGTAATATTAGATCAATAATTGGAGGTGGAGAGTTGGTATTTATACATGAGCAGATGTGGAATCTGGTGATTAGTTTATTGATTATCTAATATTAAATGATAAACATAATTGGGTGGAATTAAAATCACTAAAAATGCATTATAATTATTGTTTTATAGGATTTTTATCAATCCAAAAACTCCACAACCAACAATTAAATGATTTATTTTTTTGTTATATTAGGCTATTAACTTTTAACATTAACTTTTGCAAAAAAATTTATTTTACCATGGTCAATATATTTGTCACCATTGAATCTTTTTTATAAATAAATATTAAATTTTACCATAAAAAATAATATGGACAGTATTATCCCAAATGTGGAATCAATTTTACATAATTAACATAACATAATTATGAAAATTAGATTTAAAATTAATTCCACAGTTAAAACATAAAAGCGGTTTCGACAACTGAGACGTTCCAAAGTTTGAATTGTGTTTAATTATAATTTCAATTTAAAAATAATTCCAATGAATAAATTATAAAAAAAATTTAAAAAATTTAAATAATCAATAAATCCAGAAAAATATATCATAACAACTTAAATGAATTAGATGAATAATCAATTTTGAATTAAAATGAAGTATTTTTCACTATTCATTAAAATGTGAATGTTAATAAAAAATACAATCAATTTATCATTTTTTTTATCACTATTTCAAATAAGTTTTTCATTTATTTAAATAGATATTATATAAATGTAAAAAACTATATTTAAAATGGGTTCTCCATCAAAAGGCAATAGAAAATCCTTTTTTAAATTACATCTTTGGGGATTAAAATTAATTTTTTCTTTACATCCTATCTGGAAAACATATAATATTTAATTTAAACTTAAAATTTAGATTATATTTCATTAATTTAATAAAAAATGAGTGATATAATTAATTTATAAACAAAATTATTCTCATTTAAATTGGTTTACAAAAATCTCATCCTTTATATTCATATGGTTTTTATTTACATTTATAATAAATTTTCTAAAACAAGAATAATAATATAAACATGTGTAAACCATATTTTTATAATTCTCATTATATTTCTTATATACACCATTTAAATAGATATGTTAAAATGGTAAAATTTAAATAATAATATTTATTTTCTAGTTTAAGATATATGTATTTTATTATATAAAATATCAATCCTAGTATTTCGTTTATAAAACATATAGTGTAATAATAACAGATAAGATCATACATATATATAAAAATATTCCATGAATAAATAAGATATATATTTCCATAAATCCATATATTAATCAAATTATGAAAATTTTAATAATAATAAATAAAATATATTGATGGTGTAGTTTTATTTGAATTAGACATGAAATATTTTAATGTAATAAAAAATATAATAAAAGTTACAACAGAGGAAAAACCCATTGAATATGAGTTGGTAAAAATACAACATTCAGTTTTTCTATAATGAATTTAAATGTGTAAAAATAAATATTTTGATAATATTTGAATGAATCTTATAAGAGATATATAATTTCTATAACAATTAATTTATATCAACATAAATACTTCCACAATATAGTTTTATAAATATAAAAATGTAATAAAATGATTAATAAAAGAAACTGTTCAAACATTTAAAATTCAATTTTTATAGTAAAGTGTCCCAAAACATTATTCCAACTCATCATGTATGTTATTATTTTTCCATAAAAAATATATATTGTTGGTTATTTAAATTATTAAGAAAATCATAATTATTTTAATTATTATTAAATACTTTAATTATTTATTTATTCTCATTTTAATTTTTTTTATGAAAATTAGATTGAATGTCCAATTTTAATTCGATAAGATGACTATAGTCAATTATTCCAATATTATATTATCTCTATAATAATAATTATTAAAATATTATCATTAATATACATTATGAATACATTAAAAACCATTCATGAATGTTATTCACAATTAATTAACTATTTTAATATAATTTTGACCGTTGGTCATACATATGAATAAGTAACATTTCGATTTTTCCAAACCCATTATGGAAATTGGTATGTATTATTTTAACTTTACACAATTACCAACATAGAATAATTATAATATTATTTTATTGAATAGTCATATATATTGTAATTACCTTAATTTCATTATCCTATAGATAGTTAGAACATCCTATTATATAATAAATTGATAATCAAAAATCGATAAGGCGTAATCAATATAGTAAGCTAAATAAAAAAAAACTCCATTTAATCATTAGATTAAGAACTAAATGCATCCATATATGATATCAATGATAAAATATAATGGATAATAATAATAAATAAATTATTAATTATTAAAATTCATAATCATTGGATTCAAATGATCTCAAGAATCATTATACATATTCTATCATGACTATTCACAAAATATTATTACATCGATTTAAAAACTCACATTATTTGCCTAATTTATTTGTCTCATTAATCATTTATATGCATCAAGGGGATATGAATAATTAAGATCCACATTATTCTACATGTACTAATCATTCCACATATATATGGTAATCTATTAAATATATGAATTTTTTTCCATACTAATAAATATCTTTATTGAGTAAAAGAAAAAAAAAATTTCAAAATCACCCTAGTTAATCATATAAATTTAAAATTATAAACTATAGGTAATATTGTTATAGGGTTTAATATATTGGCATATCTGTCATATCCAAATATGGATATTTAAAATAAAGTTAATTTATAGATAATAATTTATAACAATAATGTAATCAATCACAAAATAATGTAATTTAAAATAATAATTTATAATATATTGGTAACCATAAATTATTTTCCATTAAAAAATAAAACTAAATATAATCATTTGTCATCAATAATAAATATGTAATATTTTTAAATAATAAAATGGGAAGTATATACACAACATATTAGTGAACAAGTCAACATTAACAAATTTTTATCAATGAAATGTTAATTATGATGAAATACCTTACACCGTGATTTTATTTATTTAAACATCCTTTTTCCCCAATAATAATTATTTTAATAATATTACTAATTAATAAAAAACTTTTACCATTATTATAATAACATAAATGATCCACTCATTACATTTTACCACCTTTTTTATTAAAATGTTTCAATATTTTTATTCTTCTAGGTGTTAATTGACATTCCTTCTCATATGTGTTTTATTATGAGTATTCCATTAATTTTATATAAGATTAAATAAGTAATCTCCAGAATTATATTAACATTATAAATATTATTTCATTCATTTTATAAATATTTATGACCAATGATGAAAATTTCACTTAGAAAAAAACTGCATCACCTCAAAGAGAGTGTGTGTCACATGTAGGCACGAGAGATGATAAAATACCCTTAATGGATTAATGGGTAACGATGTTAATGATATCATTTTATTATTGTATTCATATCATTTAATATATATAACATATATTCATTAAATATTTTGTTATTATTTTTCATATAAATTATAACCAAAAAAGAAATCACATATTATCGATAGGAGGTAGTCTGTGGTATACTCAAGATACATTATCATATTTTAAATAGAATGAAATGTAAAAAATATTATTTGAGATATTATAATTACATATGAATAATTATTTATTAATTATTATATGATCATGCTTAATCAATAATATCATTCAACATTCATAAGTGTTGATGGATAATGAGTTACATCGATTCATCAGGTTGTAGACCATTGTACTCATGATCAAAAATATAGTTACCTACGTAATATAAAATAAATATATAAATATTATTACATAAATATATTAAATATCAATATATTGTAGTTAATTGTAATATTATATATGAAGTGTTAATTTATAATTTATATTTGTTAATGAATAATGAAAATATAGAGCATCATTTATTAAATGATCTTATATTTTATAAACAAATTTTGGATCTACACTTATGGAACATAGGGATGATATTTTGGAATCAAAAGATGTTTTATAAAGTATATGATCATATTAGGGATTATTTTCCTTATATTTTTGCAGTATAAATTTCTGGAGTGGTGTGAATAAATGAAATGATTAAGTGACCTTTTATTTTTGACTATGAATGAAATTTTAGTAAATACAAAAACCTATTATATATTTTGAAGTCATTATCATCCCAATAGACCATTAAATTGAAAAATAATATCTTTTAGTGATAATATGTCTCACAAAATCCACTTACAAACTCATTTTTTATTCATTTAATTAATTTTCCATTAAGTTCCTTAATCAAACCATTTTATATTTCAACATAGTTACATGTATCATTTTATTTACCTAGATAATTTATATTTTAAGAAAAACATTATTATGATCAGTGTTAGAATTTTTGGAATAAAAAATTCTGTAAATTAATTAAAATTTATTTATAAAAAAACTACGTGTGTGAAAAAAATAAATTTAACAGATGGGCCTATAATGTAAAAACCCCCCATTTTACGTATAATCAGGTCAAATGATAGTTATTCACTTTATTATTGATTATGAAATGAAATTAATATTAAATTAATATATTATATAATATATGGTGACTCAAAATTTGAAATCTTCTTTAACAAATTCAAAATGGTTGTTTTCCAACGTGAAAATGTTCAAATGTATATATTTATTTCTTATAAAAATAAATATTAAAATGATTTAAATTAACTAAATTTGATTAATAAATATATACATCAAATAATTTCACATTATTAAAAAAATTAAATAAATTTTTAATGTCTAAATAATTTTTTCAAAAATACAATTTTCATAGAAAATGATATTTTTCACTGTTTATCAAAAAAAATTATATTCAAAAATAATTCCAATACTCACTCTAAGATAATTTTTATTTTGGGAATAAAGACAATTTAAATTAATTAAATAAATTTTTTAAAAATTATTTTTATATTTTTATCTGAAAAGTGAAGTGAAACCACATTTCAGAAATTTACATTTGAAACAAATAGTTTCTTTTCGAATTATTATTATTTAATTTATAATCTAAAGATATAATTGATATATTTTATACATAAGAAACCTAAAAAATTTTCAGAATTTAACTTCTAGTTTATAATTATAAACTAATTTATTATTCTCTTTAACATGGGTTTCTTTGTATCACAAGCTATCAAAGAGCACACTATTTTGAACAGAAATTTATCCTAAAGTATCAAGGGGAGATATTCATCCCTATTATAAAATTTTCACCCAAGATTTTTTGTATTAAAATTTAAATTAATAACCAGTTCATACATTGATTCCACTATTTTATGATTTCTTCAAAGTACCATTATCAGTGAAGTCGTCATCTTATCAATAAATGATCTCTAGTATAAAAAATGTGAATGTGATCATCATAATATGATAGATAAAGTTATACTAATAATATATTAGAGGAAATAACATATTTTATTTTTGTATTCTACGTTTTTATCATAGAAGGACACACAATATTAATGATGATGATCAGTTGTCGTACATATGGAAAGCCATGAAGGGAAATTGTCCAGCCAGAGTTGGTTTTCATCAAAGGGGCATGAGGCGTCCAGTTGATTGGCCGCATTGTGTCGTTCTCTTTTGGTAATTTACATCTATAGCAATAATATATAAAAGACATCATGTACTTTAGAGATGTTTGGTGTAATTTTCAACTAGTAAGTCACAACTCCAATTGTATCCCATATTGATAATGATACAATAATCCCAGTTATCATTTATCCCATATTTCTAACACTAATTACACTCTTACCTGCATATATATTTTGGAAAACAAAACCTACCTCATTGAATTTAAAATCATTACATTTATTTATGGAATAAATATTTTTTCCTATGTTGAGCATTTTCAATATGAGAAATATTAGTCTTTCCATATATTTATTCATACAACCCCATTTGAATGGTGTATGGTAGATATTTTTTTTAGAAAACTATATCAATGATAAATAATAATCCCAATTACATTGAATGTCCTGTGACCAAGATTTCAAAATGTATTCCACTATGTCAATACTTCAATTATATTATCAAATAGTTTGAGGATAGTAGGTTATTATTAAATAAATATTAGTATCAAGATCTATATGATTAAACTTTCATATTTTTAAAGTCAAATGGTGATCACTATCAAACAAAATCAAAATTTTTGTAACATGAAGTCTTAAAAATTATATAATATAAAAGATTTCATTGTTATTAATGGACAAATTTTCTCTGATACTATTTATGGGTGAATACATAGAAAATAAATCATTGATAACCAATATTTCATCATTATTCTTAGGATAATAATGTAAACTAGTGATGAAGTACATAGTTGGCTCACTCCATTTTCATAGATGAATATTAAGAGGATAAATGAATCATTTGGTATAAAGTTTGTCAATATATCATTTTTTAAAATCCAAACATATAGATATATAATCAGTAATCTACATGTTCATGGTTTCCTTAAAATATTCCCTAAATTCAAATACATTTTGTTCTACTCTACTGAATTATGAAATTTGATCAATGAGTATAACTAAATAATTCAGTTTTTTATATCATGTATTGATGGAACAAATAATGAATTTAGTAAATTTAGAATACCATTTTAATGAAACATTCCTACACATTTCCCATCATTTAAATCATTAATATTCTTATGAAAATTTCCTTTCTCATAATAAAGAATAGTTATATTATCTAATAAACATGTTTTCATAATAATTTGAAAATTAATTGATTTATCTTTTTAATTAATAATTCCCATATGTATCATTCCTTGAATAAATGACATAATATCTCCCTCAATCCTCATTTAGGATAGAATTCCATGATCATTCCTACTCAATAGATGTGCTAATGTATTTTCCATCAATAGATCATAGTGTAATGACACAACCTTTCATTAATGAAAATTAATAACGATCTAATTAAATGTATTATTATGGTTATATAAAATTTGAATCTCATTGGAATAATGTATCTAGATTTTAGTATACCATTATGGATTGTGACCATTGCAAATATATTCATTGAACAATGATCACATTATTAAAATAAATATAAGGCTTTAACAAATCCAATTTACTCAGACAAAGGATGATGTAGCCTCATCATGTAGACTTTCCTCATACAAATCCCATTTATTGGTGCTCATAAAGTTTGTGGCGTCATTGGGATTCGCTCTTGACCAATCCCAATCTGAAAATGAACACATTAAGCTTGAGCGAAACCGACTAAGTTAATAGTGGAACTTAATAGAGATTACCACACGTGTGATTTATCTGAGCCACCACAACAGTCTATCACAATCGCACACCATACCATTCAGTCATATGTTGGTGTTATAAGGGGTTATGTAACAGTACCCCAGAACTATGACAAAGTAAATTATTTTTGTATAATGAATGTGCATAAATTTTGTTATGGTTACTTTGTAAATAGTTTTTAAATCACAAATATTATTTATAATTAATATCCAACTAAGAAATATATTTTGATGAATAACAACTTAATTAATTAATTAATATATTAATAATATTTAATTATTAAATTAAATTTTATTAAATATAAAAGATCATATAATTCTATGAATGAAATTGTAATTTTTATTACGGTTTGAAAACTGTTTTTCTCAAGGCCCATGAATTTTTTGTAAATGATGGTTTTTATTTTAAAATAAAAACTTCACTTATTTATAAAATTATTGAGATAAAATGAATATTATTTTTGGAATCAGAATGACATAATTATCCAACAATGAATTTTTATTAATTATATAAGACAATCAGATTTTTGGGAAAAATTAAATACTGTTAAAATGTATAATGTGTTTTATGACATCATAATGACCACATAGTATGGTAATAAAATACTGTAAAATTTATATTCAGCCAATATATTTTTTACCATTAAAAGTATGTGATTTTATATTTGTTTTATATATTTTACAATGCTTTTGTGTACCCTCCAAGATATATAAAACATTTGAATTTTTTAATTGATTTCCATGAGAATGTGACTCACCTTCACATAATCTGCAATGTTATTTGAATAAGTTTTTTCATTGGCATTTTACAATATTTTTTTCAACTACATTTTTTCAAACACAATGGCCAATAACAATGTGTTGTTTAGTGGTATATATTAGTTTAATATGTGGTGTTCAAAACCTAAATAATTAAGAATTCCCCCTCCATTCATATATAAACCCACCCAAGTTTCCACTTCCTCATCCCTCAAAGCCTTTTTTGTTTGACCAACCCCTGAACTCCATTCCCTATAATCCTCCCAATGTTCCACAACTCCCAAGAAGCCACTCTTAAGGTTCTACTAAGCCTTTGTGATCACATTTCTAATGAACTGGTTTCCTCCTCTCTAATTTCTGTCTACTTTTCCTTAAGTTTTTTTTGAATTTTAATTTCAATAATAAATGTTGGTGTTTAGTTATAACCCTCCCAAATACTACCATAATTATGTTTGAATGATGGGATACCCCTTTCTCCCTAATAATACGCCTCCCATGTACACTTGTTAATATGCTGAAATTCAGAAATGATTTTCTCTCTCCACATTTACCTTCAAGAAGTTATTTTGTATCATGAATCTAAATTCCCTTACAATTTTTGGGACATGTATATATATTACCCACTTACTATCTATTTCATATAAATAGGACGATACACTCCTTTATTTCACATAATCTATTTTTATGAATTATTATGTCAAGTCATTACGCTACCAGAATTGACCAATGATTTTCCAAGACAAAATCATTATGTAGTGAATAATAAGACAAAGACTCTTAAAAGGGTATTCACATTTATGAACATTTAATTATTGATTATAAAGATTAAATTAGGTATTATATATCACTTTATCGTTGAATAAATGATGATTAGTTATTCAATGTTGTATGATCCACGTGGAACACTAATGACTGAAATGAAATGTATAAGAAGGGTGTGCCCTGATAGCACTCCAATGCAGTGGGTAAATTATAATAACATGATAATCCATGTTAAATGGGTGTTGAATCGTGATAATTTAAGTGCAATGAGGTTTTACTCATGTTTCTTGTGAAATGATTTTTTACTCATGCTCCATGTGCAATGAAAATTGGGTCATCTAAATAACATGTTAAGTGTTGTTGCCACATTTACATGTTATGATTATCATGATTTATCATGAAATTATGTTCATGTTCCTCTTTATCTCCATTTATTTTCTTATTCTATAACATTTATTGTATTTCTCATGTAATTATATGTTTATTACCTTACATGTATTTATATCTCACCATTTTCTTAGGCATGACCCCTGGCTATCCCATGAAATGTTATGTACGATAGAATTTAGTGGTCATGTAAAGGGAGTTTTCAATAATGATGTTTTGTGTTTTATTTTCTATGATGTTATATAATTTTCATAATTCCCAAAGAAACTATATCTCTTGATCTTCTATTTTGTAACTTGTAATGATTTTATAAAATAAATCTGGTTTAGGTGTGTAATAAAAAGTAGGGTTGTTATAGTTGGTAGTAGAGGATAGGTTTTGCAATTTTTGGTATTAGGATTAGAAAACCCAATTTAAGACATAGAGACAAGAATATGTATAATATAAATATCCCTATGTATTTTTAAATATTGATTAAGTTTTTTATCAAGAAAATACATCCCTATCTAGATACGAGTAGGTAGAGGCGGCTCTATCACAAATGTATCCGAGGGGTAACACCTGAATACATCACATTGAGCAAGATTCGAATGGGAACTAGTGCACAATAGTGGTTCTTTCTTCACTCTTGGTTCTGACACTCTAGGAATATATGCTTTGGTTAAATGTATAATCTTACTATGAACACTTTATAAGGGAATTAAAATAAATTTCCCCTCACAATATATGTTCGATTGTATATCATGGATAACATATATTGAAGCTTATGGATTCATATGATAAATATATAAAAGTTATTTATAAGTCCTATGTTTTTTCATTGATTAACATTTATGTGTTCGACCTAACATTCCTTTTATTCAATCCAATAGTTGGTAATAAGAGGACTCATGCTAACAGTTGATGTGAAGTTCAATGTGATGATTGTGCTAATGAGATACCCAATCCTATGGGAGATGAAATCATAATATTTTCCACGGTTCTATCTTTGTTAACTCACGATTTGAATAGATACATGGGTCAAGTGGAATATTCAACCACCCTAAAAAAGAAAAATTCACCATCGAGAGCTTCATGAGTCAAAGGCCTCATAATTTTAAGGGATCATCTAATCCCTCAATCTCTAAACAATGGATCAACTCGATTGAGAAGATATTATCAGTCTTTAAATGATCCGAACAAGAGAATGTTCTTCTTTCTGCTTATCATATGGTAGGTGATGATGATGATTAGTGGACATTGATCAAAATTACGAAGCCTATGTAAGAGAGCTAGGTGTTGTAATGAATGTATTTCTGGATTATGATTTCGGATAAATATTTTCCATGCACCCTCTGATTTAATATGGAATGAGACTTCCTTGAACTCTTGAAAATGAAGACCAATCTGTTAGAGAGTATAAGGAAAACATCACAAGGATTGCATGATACACCTTAGGCATTACTGCAACCCATGAATTCAAAGCTGGCCGCTTCATTTTTGGGCTCAATACATAGCTTCAGGAAGTGATTGAGATCTGTGGCATTGACAAATTTGAGGAAACTGTCTGATGTGACAAGAAGGATGAAATGGTGATCAATGAATCAAATACGTATCATGGGGATAAAAAGCATAAGGTGGAATTTAATGCTGGTGGTCCAATGCTTAAATCCAATGGTACTAATAAGATGCAGCACCCCACTTTCCAAAGGTGTGTAAAAAGAAACCATGAAATTTCATGAAGGGGAAGAGATAATTCATTAGTTATGGATGAGACGATCACCTAGCTATTAACTGCTGACACAAAAAACTCGTGGGTGAAATATAAGAGAGGAACGCTACATTCGAACCTCAAAGTGTTGTTAATTTCTTCAAATGTAAAGAACTAAGGCATCTTGAAAATCATTTCCATAAGCCATGGAATTTCTGAAGCAACGAACAAACTCCAAGGCACCATGGGAGATATTTCTCCATCACTACTGCTGAAGTGAACCCCTCCAATGAAGTGGTGACAGCTATGATAGTTATTCATTAAAGATTATTGACAATAGTTTTTTATTCAGGTACTATGAAATCTGTTATATCCCAAAATTTTAGTAGAACAATCCCTACATTACCAAAAATAATGGATTTAAAGATGTCAGTGACTACAGAAAATGGGAAAATCATTGCATCCATTGAATATAACTCCTCCCATGTCATAATATGTTAATTAAATTTCTTAATGAACCATGTCATACTCCCTTTGGAATAATTTGATGAAATTCACGGAATGGATTGGCTTTCCTTATTTAGAGCCAACATAAATTGCTGTTAGAGGGAAATCACTCTCTTTGTAGAGATTATATTCTCGATTCTATTCATGTTCAAGGAGGAAGATCAATCTTCTTTATATCCATCATCTAAAGCGTGGATATTACTAACATATGAGAATGCATATAAGCCTTATATGATTGAGTCTATGGAGGAAACCATCCTTGAAGTCATGGCTATTGTGAGGGAATTTGCTGAAGTGTTTAACGAGGAATTGTCTGGTCTCCCTCCTCAAATAGATGTTGATTTATCAATTTGATCTTATAACGGGGGTGTTTCCAATATCCAAGAACCCATATAGAATGGCTATTGTGGATCTTGTGGAGCTGAAGAAACATCTACAAGAGATTAGGATAATGGATTTATATTCCCAATTGCTTCACCATGGGGTGCACCTGTCCTCCACATCAAGAAGATGGACGGGTCAATGCGCCTTTTCATCAATAGTCGTGATCATAATTGAATCATGTTAAAGAACAAGTATCATCTCCCATGAAATGATGACTTGTTGGATCAGATGTCTAGAGAAGAATACTTATCCATGGTGGATTTGTAGTCTGGATATTATCATATATGGGTGAAGAAGGAAGATGTACCCAAGACTGAGTTTCGTATAAGATACGGACACTATGAATTCATACTAATACCTTTTGGGCTTACTAATTCTCAAAAAATCTTTATATACTGGATGAATAGATTCTTTAGGGACAACCTATAATAATTTTTGGTAGTCTATATAGATGATATTTTGATATACTCCAAAACCAATGAGGAAAATGAAGAGCATCTAAAAACTATACTGGAGACCTCCTAGAAGGAGAATCTCTATTCAATGTACAACAAGTGCGAGTTCTCATTGAAGGAGGTATCATTCTTGGGCCATATCGTCACAAGCAATGGGATATATGTGGATCCCTCCAAAACAAGATTCAATTGAGGGAAGGCCGAGGCAAACATCAGTAACAGATATCCATAGATACTTTGGGTTAGCTGAATATTATCATAGATTTGTGAGAAATATCTCTTTATTTTCTAACCCTCTTAACAAGAGAACTCAGACGTGATAAAAGTTTTTTTGGAGTGATGAATGTGAATAAGTATTCATGGAGTTAAAAAAGTAGGCTTATCACTATGTTCGTGCTCAATTTACCCACAAGTGGAGTACATTTTGTGGTATTCAGTGATGCTTTTTAGAAGGGACAGGTTGTGTGTTGATACAAAATGACAAATTCATTGCCTATGCTTCATGGGATAGTAATGCTTATGAAAAGAATTTTACAACACCTAATTTTGAATTGGTTGTGGTGATTATCACTTTAAAAATATAGTAGCATTATCTATTTGGGTAGAAGTGTGAAATATATACGGACCCCAAAATCCTCATGTAAATATTCACATAAAAATAGTTGAACATGCACTAATGAAGATGGTTAGAGCTGATCAAATACAATGACTTCTCAAACCATTAACTCCATTGGAAATCCAACTAGGTGGAATATTCTCTTAGTAGAATGGTCCCAACAATTCTATCATTGAAGGAATAGTGAAGGACCAAATCTTCTTATATTTGATGAATATGGATGTGGGAATCATAAGGAAGGTACATTATCAATCCTTTATCAATTGATTTCTCAGTAGTCTTTTTGGTAAAGGTTAATGGATGCTCAAAATAATGATGTGGGAATTTAGAAGAGAGTGGATGCTATCATAAAAGGGAGATCCCTAGTGTTCAATGTTAATTAACGAAGAATTGTGGGATTTGGTAAAATACTATATGTTTCATCATATCCAGAGCTGAAGAAGGAACTTTTTGATGATGCACCTAGTTTAAATTTCTCTATTCAACCATGAAACACAAATATAAATCAAGATCTCTAAGAGAATTATTAGTGGGATAATAAGAAGAAGGAGATCACTCAGAATAACTCAATGTGCCTGGTGTGTTATCAAGTAATGGCATAGAGGAAAATGTCTAAGGGGATGATAAAACTATTTCCCATACCAGCACGGAAAATTAAGAACATCACCATGGACTTTGTCAACAGACTTCCGAAGACATCCAAAGGAAACAATGCAATTTTTCTTGTTGTGTATCGTCTTATAATCTCCACACACTTCATCATAATTCGAGAGGATTTCTCATTGGATTTGATGTCACAAATATATATCAAGGAAATGGTATAGATTCATGGAGTAACACTATTAATTTAATCCCATTGAGATACAAGATTCACACCTATGTTTTGGAAGTTTCTTCAACATGATGTAGATACTGAGTGGAATTTTAGTATGTCTTATCATCCTCAAAATTATTTCCAATCTCAGCTGACTATTCAAACACTATAGTACATGTTGAGAGTGTGTTCTCTGTACTTCAAAGGATAGTGGGACCAACATCTTCAACTTGTTGAATTATCCAACAATAACAGTTTCCACTCGATCAGCTGAATGGCAACATTTGAATACCTATATGGGAAGATGTTCAGAACACTGACATGTTGGGATGATGTCGGGGTACATAAGATGCTAGGACCAGAAATGGTCAATGAAATGGTGTAGAAGGTGAAAACCATTCATCAGCATATCAAGTCAGCCTAGAGTCGAAAGAAGAGTTATACAGATAACTGTCAACGAGACCTTGGTTTTAATGATTTAGACATGGTATTTCTACTCTTATATCCATAGAATAAGATCATATTTTTTGGAAAGAAATAGTTTTTATGTCCTAGGTACATTGTCCCCTTCAAGAATCTTGATCGTGATGGGGCAGTGGCCTATCTACTATCACATCCACCTTCCATGTGCAATATACAAGATGTCTTTCATGTATATCTCTTATGGAAGTACAAAACAGACACTTCACATGTACTCTATTTATTGATATAACAGCTATATGATGACCCTTCTTATGATGGGAAACTAGTGTAGATCATAGACCGTAGAGAAAAAGTTCTACGAAATAAGATAATTCCCCTCCTAATGGTGTTGTGGAGAAACCACATATATAATGAAGAGACAAGGGAATCAGAGGAAGTTGTGAAGCAATGTCACCCACATCTATTTTAGTGTGGGAAAAAGAAATTTCATGTGTGAATTCTCTTAAGGGGGTTGATTTTAACATCCCAAAATTTCCCTCCTAATGGTGTTAAATGTTTTTAATAGACTTGGATGATATAAAATATTAAAAAGTCCCAAAATCCCATTAATAATTAGTTATGTATGGGTATATGATTAATGTACCCATAACTACATCATGGGTTACATCCACACTAGTTGCAGTGATTTCTTATTCATGGACTTCTTCTTTCCCCCTTCTTTCGTATATTCCATTGATTCATGGAGAATTCATTTGAATTGTTCTCTATATCCCTATAGAGAAAACTCTAAATTAATGTTTCTTATTTTATCCCATTTCTTTATTATTTGTTATGACCCTTCACCCCACATATTTAATAAACTCGCATTACATATAGTAATTTCACATGAAAATTATTTATTCATACATAACAATATGAGAAGTCATTATTTCACTTTTTTTACACATTATAGTTTTATTAGTTCATATTCAACATCATAGATTCTTAATTTTCCATTGAACGTAATGATAATGGAAACTACATCCGTATAATTATAGAACAATAAAACTCATTCTGTAATAAAAATGTTTTAGTGAAATGCACTCTTTGGTGACATAGATTATTAACTTCAATGAAATAATAAATATTTCAATTTTTGTAGCATATTTAATATGTAACATATCTGAATGACCTTATAGGTATAGAATTAAACTCTACAAAATATTATTCTTCATTTTTATTTAAATTAATGAATTTTCTGTTTGTTATAGTTTTCCACGAAAGAGAAATATTTTTTTTGTAAAATTTCTCCTAAATAGTGATCCATTAAATAAGTTTTATTTCAACATTCCCCCAAATATTCTCGATTAATGAAAAAAACAATTTCATATTTTCTATGATAAAATACACTTTATGTCAATCATTTTCATTTTTATTCCTCCTAATGAAATAAATATCAACTAAAAATATGTAATATATTGATCATATACAATTGTAATGGTAGGTCCTCCAAATGATGAAGAATTTAGTCACATAAGGTAATCCAGCATATGAGAATATCATTGTGGTAAAAAAAATTTATCTATTAAAGAATGAATATTTTTTATAACATGATTTATTTTTCCAAAAACATCCATGAACCTTTTAAATCCATTACCCACTATATTTTCTTTCTTGACGGGGGAATCTACAAATCGTCTGCGAGAATAGATATCCATCATTATTTTATGTACTATTTATAAATAATGTCATGACATGGATTAGCTTATAAAGATTAAAATTTTAAATCATAATAAATAATTCAAAATATTATGAATCACATAACATACAATGAATATTTATTCATTTTAAATCGTAGAATTATAAATAGGGTATATTTGGGTATATATTTATATTCAAATCTGTCATAATGGTATTTATTGAATATGTGAATCAGTATAAGAGTATCCACCAGGAATTTATAACCATGAGTGAATTTAGGACAATTTTTTTAATTGAAATTATTAATTCGATCTTAAAATTATTTTTTTGGAGTAATTACAAAATGTTAATTTTGGGTCATATCCACACACACATAGTGTATATAAAAAGGGTTGTATTTCAAGGAGAAAAAAATTATATAATCGTTATTAAAAAATTAGAATGTTCTTCAATAGTTTTTCAATAAAAAATATATCACAGGTTTATGCTTTTTAATAAAAGTATTTCTGAATATATTTCCCATGTATTTTACAAAATAATCCAATAAAAAATTGTAATGGCCTTGAATCCAGTAACTCTTAGTTATTTCCTACTGTATTGCATGGACATAAAAAAGTGTAAATTAAAAAAATGATCAGTATAGAAGTTTTAAAGAACTAGATCCATATATAGAACTCAAATTTAATTTTCAATAGAATATAAATCCCAACAAAATTAAATTATCAACATCATTGAAACTAATTCAATGGATAGATCATCAAAACTATATGAAATAAAACAAAATAAGGGTTTGTTCTAATAAATAAAAATTGTTTTGTACATGTGAAGAGATCATTAGTAACTATTGAATAAGAAATATGTCATGGTTAATAATTTAACACACGTTCCACTAAATTAATCACTTGTCTTAAATAATTATAAAATTCATAATCAATTTTTCATAGTAAATAAATAAAAACCCATGCCATTTAGTCAACAAAACATAAATAAAATGTATCTTGAGATATTATAAATGAAAAAATATAATAGATAATAATTATAATTGAATTATAAATTTTAGAACTTATTAATTATTTGATTTCACGATCTTTAGTATTATTATATCACAACATTTAATTCCATTCAATAGACACATTAAAACTGTGATTAAATATCCACTTAACCTAACCTATTAATTTATCTCAAAATACTTATCCATATATTGGGGGGTTATTAATAACCAAAACCTTAACATAACAACATTTCCAATTATTTCCTCAATGTTTTATTTTTTATTTAATCCATGAATCAATATTACTAATATAAAAATACTCTAATTGTGTAAATGATAAATATTTGTCAATATTTCCCAATTGAATCAAATAAACATCAATGTAATATCATTATTTAGAATTTTAATATGGATTCGGAAAAATTATATAAATAATACAATGATATGGATATCATAGAGAAATTAAATTTTAAATTTCAAAATTATTACATAAATGTTATTTAATCAATAGAATATTAATAAACAATAAAAAGATAGATTTTAAATTAATGGTTAGAAATTGGAAACATTCAAATGGAATCCCCAAGAAGAATAAACATAAAACTTTAAATTATTTTGTGTCAAAAAATATTTATTAATGTAATAATATATCAACGGATCATTATATACACCACATAATGGTGAATAAGCTCATATTAGCACATATGTCTCAATAAAGTTATATTTTTTTAGAAAATCTCATTTATCTGGCTTTCTTTTATTTAATATCGATTGAAATACTTGTTAAATTCTTTCAATCAGGTTTTTAATATATAATTTAATTAATTTCATATTTCAAATATCATATATGATCATATTATAACATTTTAAAATCTATTTGTTAATATATTTTGATTATTTTCATTTTATCAATTGTTAATTGAGTTTTTTGTTTTAGGAATGTTTTTTCATGAATATTCCATTTATTGTAAAAAAATATATATTTATATAATTAGAATAATGATATTAATTTTATAGATATTATTTTTATTATAGAAATCGTTAAAATGATTATTAAAAATTGGATATAGAAAATTAATCACATCGCATCGTGGAGATGGTAGGTTTTATGCATGAACAAGAAACCATATTATTAACATAATGGGTGAAAGGATAGTGGTTTTGGATATATTTTTAATTGAAATTAATTATATAATTTATTTTATGTCAAATATATTCAGTTAATTTGTTCTTAATACCATCTATGTAAAAAAAATGTGAAAAACTATTCACATCACATTGTGTGGTAATAGTTTTCCATACAAATGAATTCAATTATCATATTTTAAATGGATTTTAAATTAATAATATATAATTAATAATAAAATTAAATAATTATAATTATATCATACATATTATATTTATAGGTTAAATCCATCATAATATTCAATTGTGGGTTATTTTTTGGAAATTTAGTTATACTGGTTTGTGTTGAGGTAGTCCATCATAAAAATGATCGATGATTTTGTTTCCCATATAATTGATAAGGATAGGGTGAAATATTTTTCCACATATATTATGAAATATTTATATATTGAATTTTATGTTGTTATAATATTTTTTGTTTGAAGACATGATTGAATGTTGTAAATGTAGAAATATATGGAATGAAATTTGTTAAGATGTTTATCTTCTATTTGAGAATACTCCACTAGATAACCTATTAAGAACAATAGGATTAGTTTTTTATAAATAAAATAAGTTCTATAAATTTCCTATGCATTATAGGGAAGTATTTTGGAAGGTTCTGGTCATTATAAATTAATTGAAAGGGTTTTATGTAATGATGGAATTGAGTCCCCTTTTATAATTTATAAGAAATATAATTTTTATAAATAACCAAATATATTCTATAATGGGAATTCACGATCAACCACTGTACACTAAAATTTTATAAATAATAAGGGGGAATGGTTTTATAGTCTTGCAAAAAATAAACTACAGAAATAAAAAATTTATTAAATATGCTATTATGAAAAATTTATGTTTATATAATTTTATAATTTTAGAGTTAACCATGATAACATGTTTATTTGTTTCTACCTTGAAAATTTATTGCAAAATACTAAAATTAAATTGAACGCTGCTATCTAATTTTAATATAATGATTCAAAATATTACAAAACATAAATTATGTAAATTTCATACGTGTTTGGATTACTAACTTTTACCTACAAAAAAAAATGAGAACACCCTATTTAACCATAATCCCAATAAATATTTTATATTGTATTTATTAATCATTAGGATTGTAACACATGTATGTTCTAAAAGAAGAAAATTTTATAGGATTGTTTATAAAACACAATACAACAAGTCTAAATGAATGGTAATATAGTATACTATTTTAACATAACTAATAATATTGTGGTTATTGAAAGCATAATTTTATATGAAATATATTGTTTACAGATATTCTTTTTTATCTATTTATTAAAAAAATAGATTAATTTAAAATAAAAGGAAATGTTATATGAAAAAATTGTTTATTCTAAAAGTCGTTATAGTCATGAATCATGAAAATAATGTAAAATTAATTTCCATCGCTTTTAATAAATATATATAATAAATAAAATTATTATTCCCAATTATATATTAAAAATTCTATTCGGGTCCATTATTTTATTATCTCTATAATAATACTCATTAAATTATTATCAGTTATATATATATTATGTATACATTGAAATGCCATCATGAATGTAATTTACATTAAATTATTTATGTTAAAATAATAGTGACAATTGGTCATACATATGAATGGGTAACATTTTTATTTTTACAAAACCATTACGGAAATCAGTAATTATTATTTTAACTTTACAAAATTACCAAAATATAATAATTATGATAATTTTTTATAAAATATTTATATATATTGTAATGACCAGGATTGCAGTATCATATAGGTTCTTAGTACATTATTTCATTGGTACAGATACGATGAGAAAAATCATAAAGGATGGAATATAGTTACAATTTTGGATAACCCGTTAAACAAATGATAATCATTATATATTTGGAATAGAAAATATAAATTAAAAAAATAAAATTTTCAACATCCTTGAAACCCATTCAATGGATTCACCTTCCATAAATGAGGAAATTAAGAAAAATAATTCTGAGCATAAATGATAAGTAATTGTTATATATAGTGTATGATATATGAAATCAGTATACAAAAATAAATATTTAATATAAATAACATATAATAAAATTAAATAATAAATTGAAAATCATAATTTGATAAGGCATAGTAGAAATAATAAGCTAAATAACCAAAACAATTCCATTTAATCAAAAAAATTAGAATTAAATACTTCCATAGATAATATAGATTTGAAAATATCATTGATAATAATTATAAATTAATTATTAATTATTAAAATTCATAATAATTTATTTCAAATGATCTCAAGAATCATGATACATAGACTGTCACAAACATTCAAAAAATAGTTCAACACCGAGTATTAAAACTCACTTTATTTGGCCAATTGATTTGTCTCATTTAAATTTTTTATGTATCGAGGGGATATCTATAATTAGGATCCACATTAATTCACATGTACTAATCATTCCTCATATAATCAATGATATATTTAATTCTTGAATTATTATTACTCACCAACAAATATCCTTATTGAGTAAAGGATACAGATTTTTAAAAATTTCCCTAGTTAGTCAAATAAATATTAAATTATAAACCATATATATTATTTTTATAGGGATTAATAAATAGTGATATCTATCATACCCAATTATGGATATTTAAAAAATAATAATTAATAATGAAACAATTATAACAATAATGTAATCAATCACAAAATAATGTGATATTATATAATAATTTATATCATGTTGGTTACATTTAATTATTTTCCATTGAATAATATTACTGAATATTATCATATGTCCTAATTTATAAAAATGTAATATTTTTAATTACACAAAAGGGGATGAATATACACAAAATGTTTGTGAATAAGTGAATACTAACCAGTTTGTATCCATGAAATGTTAATTATGATGAAATCCCTTACACCATTATTTTATTTAGTTAAATGTCCTTTAAAAACAATTATAATGGTGTTAATAGTATTACTAATCAATAAAAACCATAATAATTATTATAATTTCATAAATTATCCATTTATTACAGTTTACTACCTTTATTATAATAATGTATCATTATTATAATTGTTTCATGTGTTAATTGACATTCTTTATCGTATATGTTTTATTATTATTAGTCCATTTCATTTACATGGGATTAAGAAAATAATGTCCAGAATTATATTAATGGTATAATTATTATTTTTATCATTTTCTAAATATTTATGACCAATCATGAAAATTGGACTAAGAAAAATACTACCTCACTTCATTGAGTGTGTATGTCATAAGTATACAGGAGAGACGATTTCATACCCTTAACGAGTTAATGGGTAAAAAATTTATTGATATTTTTTTATTATTGGATTCCTATCATCTAATATTTGAAACATATATACATTATATATTTCTTTATTATATTTCATACAAATTATAAGCGAAAAAGGAATCACAAAACTTCATGACGGGATAATCCATTGTATACATTATCAATATTTGCATATTTTAAATAAAATGGAATGTTAATAATGTTATATGAGATATTATAAGTAATTTGAATAATTATTTATAAAATATTATACATTAACAATTAATTTATAATAACCTGCATCATTTATAAGTGTTGATGGAAAATAAGTTACATCAGTTCATGAGTTTTTAGTCCATTTTACATGCTTTAAACAATTAGGTTTCCTATATAATATAGAATCGATGGAAAAATATTAATACATTAATATAGAAAAATATTAATATAATGTAGTTAATAGTTATATTATATTGGATGTGTTAATTCATAATTGATGGTTGTAAAATAAGAATGAAAATATAGAGCGTCGTAAAGTAAATGAGCTTCTATTGGAGAAAATTATTTCGGATCAACTTTTATGTAACCTAGGGTTGAAATTTTGTAAATAATATAATATTTATATCCTATATGATGATATTTCGGGTTTAATTAATTATTTTTTTGGAATACAAATTTGTTGTGTTGGGTGAATAAGTGAAATGATTGTGTGACATTTTTTATTGACTAAGAGTGAAATTTCGGTAAATACCAAAAAAACTATTAAATATGTGAAAGTCAATATGACCCCAAGAGACATTAAAATTGAAAAATAACATAATTTAGTTATAATATGTATGATTAAATGAACTATGAAACATGTATTTTTATCATTTTATTTCTTGTCCTTTATGTTACTTAATTCTACCATTTTATATTTCAACACGTTAACATGTATCTTTTTATTTACCATAATAATTTATATTTTGATAATAAAATTATTATGATAATTATTTGATATTTCGTAAAAACTAATTCAATAAATTACAAAAAATTTATTATATTAAAAAACAACGTGTGTGAAATAATGAATTTTAACAGATGTGCATGTAATGGGAAAAAACCATTTTACATATCATCATTGTAATCTTATTTTTTATATTTATTAATGATTAATTAATGAACTTTAATTTATATAAAAATATAATATAAAATATGATGATTAAAAATTTGAAATCATTTTTAACCAATTCAAAATGGGGTTTTCCATATAGAATGTTTTCAAAAGTTTAAATTGATTTAATATTAAAAAAATTATAAAATGATTAAAATTACCTATATTATATTAATGAATATATAATTTAAATAATTTAAATTTATTTAAAAAAATTAAATATATTTGGAATGCCTAAAATATTTTGAAAAAATTACAATTTTCCTAGAAAAAATGAATTTTTACAACATATAGAAAAATTAATCTTTGAAAAAAAAACCAAAACTCCCTCATTTAAAATTTTAATTCGATGATTAAAAAATTATTTTTTAAAACTAATTAAATAAAAATTTTCCAAATTTATTTTATATTTTTGCGTGAGAATTTAAAATAAACCACCTTTTAGAAAAATACATTTTTTCAGAGTAAAATATTGTTTCCTTTCAAATAATTATTTTTAAATTTATAATCTATATATATAATTAAATTTATTTTATACATTACTAACTTATATAAATTTCCTAATTTAACATCTATGTTATAATAATTTAATAATTTAATATTCTCTTTAACTTTGGATTCCTTGTAACACAAGCTATCGAATAAAATAAATTTTTTTAATGAAAATTTATTCTAATGTCTCAATGTTATATATTCCTTCCTATTAAAAAATTTCAACAAAATTATTAATATTACAATTTAAAATTATATTATATTTTTTATAACTTCCCATAGTTCACTCATTGATTCCTCTATTTTATGATTTCTCCATATAACCATTAATAGTCAAGTCATCAGCATATCAATAAATTCTCTATAGTATATGAAATTTGAATGTGATCTTCAACATATGATTGATAATGTTCTATGAATATTTAATCATAGGTGATAACCTATTTTGTTTTTGGAATTTAATTTTGTAGCAATGATATATATAACAGATCATGTACATTAGGGAGGGTTTGTAGAATTTTCAACCAGTATGTCACAAATCTAATCCTTTCCCAAATTTATAATGATCCAATAATCCAAGGTATCATTTATCCATTATTGCTGAACCTAATGACATCATTAAATGGATATATATTCCAGAAAACATAATCTCCTTCATGTAATTTAAAATCATTTCTTTTATTTTTATAATAAATATTTTTTCCTGCATTGAGACACTTAAATATGAGAAGTAATAGCCTTTCCATATATTTATTCGTATGACCCCATTTCAATGGTTTATTGTAAATATTTTTATAAGAATACAATACCAATGAAAATATTGATCTCATTTACATTGAATATCATGTGAGCATGACATGAACATGTCTTCTAAAATTTTAATAGCTCATATAGTTTGTCAATCTTCTTGAGGATGACAGGTGATGATCAAATAAAGCATAATATCAAGATCCCTCAGATGACAGTTCTGTATTTTTAATGTCAAATTGGTATAACTATTAGAAAAAACCCAAATATATTCAACTTGAAGTATTAAAAATTCTGGAATATAAAGGCATTCATTGGTCTCAATGGATATATTTTCTTTTATATTATTTAAGTATGAATACATAGAAAATTAATCATTGATAACCCATATTGCATCATTATTCTTGGGAGGATTTCATAAAATAATGCTGATGTACATAGAATTTTCACACAATTTCCACATATAAAAATGAAGAGGTTGAATAAATAATATATTACATAGTCTCTCAACATTTTGTTTTTTGAAATTCATAAATATAGAATTTTATCAGTAATCTACCTCATCATTTCTTTAAAAAATCACCACATAGAAAAATAATTCAATGTTCTACAATGGAGAACTACGAAATTAGATCTATGAGAATTGTTGGACAATTACCTTTATTATATCATGTATCGATGGAATAAATAGTTTATTTAAAAAATTAGAATATCATTTTAATAAAATATATCTACTCATTTCTCATCCATGAAATCAGGAATATTCTTATGAAAATTCCATTTCACATTTTGAGGAGTTTTTATTATTTCAAATAAACATGTTTTCATAATAATTTAAAAATTGAGTGATCTATAATTTTCATTAATAATTATTTTATATATCATTCCTAGATTTAATGAGATAAGATCCCCTTCAATCCTCATTTAGGTTATAATTGAATGATAATTCCAACTCAATGCATGTGTAAATTATTTTCCATCTATATATGGTACTATATATAATGTCACATTACATATGTAGCTCATACCAACATCATTATAATGTCATCATTGAATTTAGGATCATATGGTCTATTTATATCTCACATGTTTCACCAATGTTATAAAGTCTCTATATTCTGAAAGAAAATATTATATCTTATAACATATTATCTTCGGTTGGATAGTTTTATTCATGAATATTCAATTTCATTTCTCAATATAATATAATTTTTTTATATCCTTAAGAAAAAACATGTCCCTTGATTGATGTATCCCAATATCTCACAAACCCATCATTTTCATATGAATGATTACAAAATTAGATCATTGTACAATATCCTCTTATTTTTATCGATACATTCTTCCCATTCCATTGTGAAAACTAACATAACCCCTTTACCTGTAATATTGGTTTAGGGGTTATCAAATCACGTAAAAATTTCAACGAATTAAGGATAGTAACCTAGAACACCATATAAAAAATTTATCTTAGTTACATTATGTATTGTGTTACATTCTCTAACATCCTTCATCATTACATGAGAGAAATTAATTCCATAGATGGAGATGATATTTCCTTCAAAAGAATATGATTGAATCTATAAATCACAATTAAAAAATTTCCAATTTAACTATTTCCTTCTACAAGTATCATGAATAATACTCGTGTGGTTCTCATGTTCCTTGTAAATTTTAGAATACAATATTAAATAAGAAATTCCTTCCACAAGAAAATCATTAAGATATTCATTTAATAATATAATCATTACTCAAATAAAAATGGTTTTCATAGTCAACCAAAATGGAATTACATTAAACTAATTATGTTTTTATCTCATTTGGTATTTTCATCCAAGAATTATTCAATATTTATATTCAATTGATGATTACTCAATAGAAATTAAAATATCCAAAAAAAAATTCCTTTATGAAGTTGATCGAATAATATATCATTAAATGACATATGATGATGATTATTTATCATAATAACATTGATATACAAGTAATCTATGTACAGCTGCATGGATCCTTCTTTGATTCATAACAATGTGAACATGGGATCCCCATGGGGAAATATTTTGGTATTTAAAATCCTAATCAGACAACTCCCCATGATTTTTCATCAAACCCGATAATTCCACAACTTTCATTTTATATTGAGTATTCAATATTTGTCATTTATGAGGTGTTAAATCAATAGAAAAACCTAATTTAAAATCTCCATGATATCCCAAAAAAATCATTGGTAAATTGATCAATGTATTCCTATATAATAGTCACATCCACAAATTAAAGACCTCATTATCAGTACATTGATTTTGGTTTAGTACCTCCCTAAGAATATTTATTATAAGAGCTACTTGGGATGGCTCCAGAAATGAAATAGATAATGAAGTATCTTAACTAAAATTAATGACTTCTATAACATCATAATGAATAGTAATTTACAACTTCATATATTATACCTTTAAATCATACAAGGAAAGTTCAGTCAGAGGAATAACCTCTGACCATTTATTAAAAGAAATAAAAAGTGCAGTAAATAAGGAGATGGATGAGGGTGAACATCTTGCCCAAACCCAATCAAGAGTCCCCACCAAACATAGTCAATTACAAACCAATTCATAACACCCAAAACCAAAGACCCATACTGCTGGTTCAACACTTCAACCAGCAGTTCATCATCTTCATCAAACAAAAACATCAAAACTTCCAGCTTTCAATAGCATATCATCACTGCAATTACTGCAACCGCGACTTCATTCCAGAGATCTTCCCGAAAACAAATTCCGAAAAAGCAAAAACAAATCATGGAAGATAATCAAATCCGAAATACTGGTCCAACATTCAGTAAGAAAATCAGCGAGATCAGATCACCGAGGGAGAAATTCCACCATCACGCAACACAAATCCAAGAGAACCCGGAGAAGATTCATCCAAAACACACCAACGCAAAATTGCAGTTGAAAATAGCACGAAATCCATCACCTCATCCCACTCACGAAGCAACAAAACCCGATGTCGGAGCAAAGACACTAAATTCGAAACATCGTCGTCGACTCCGTTGAAGAGAAATGAACATGACCAGAAAATCCACCTCCCGACGTCGCCTTCATCAGCACAAACCAAGGAAAAAGCCCAACGCCGCCATCCGAGATCACCAAGAAAGCAACGACCGACCTCCAAACACCCAGATCAGAGGCCGAAGTGAAGATTCCGTACCGTCAGGCTAGGGACTCCGGCGTTGAATCAACACCGAGTCGTGAAGACCCCGGTGCACGCAAGAAGAGTCAATGCAGGGCCGAGCGAAAAGAAATCCCACCTCAAATCTCCGAACCAGGGAAAAAGACGCACAGCTCTGGGATGATGGAGACGGCGAGAGCGAACCCTAGCCAGACGCGGTGCCCTTTATGGGCTCATCTGAAAGGGATAATTATACCTTTGGATTCATACCTTTAAATCATATTTAAACTAATGTCTATAAATCGATTTATATATAATTCAACCAGATGTATGATGATTAAAACTACATGTAAATAATTTTTATGTGTTATAATGGGGATTTCCAAACACATACATGGTTTAGTGAAACTAGAACAGTCTGGTTTGTTTGAAAACTCCATTATTATCTTGATAGATAGGTATTTAAGGTTCTTAATAGACATGGATTATAGAAATTATTTAAGTGACCCAAAATCATATAAATAATTAGCTAAATATCGAAATTTGATTAATGTAACCCAACCACATCATGGGGTACCTCTACACTAACTGTAGTGATTTTATATTCATATACATCTTCCCTCCCCCTTCTAACATACACTCTATTAATGCATGCAAAATTAATTTGAATAGTTCTGCATATCCCTATAGATAAAACACTAAATTTTTGTTTTTCATTTTATCCCATTTAATTATTTAGTGCGATTACCCCTGTCAAAACACATATAATAAACTCTCATTACCTTTAATAATTTCATAGGAATGTTATTTCTTTATACATCTAATTATAAAAAGTCATCCTCATAAGTGTTCTTGATTAACGAAAAAAACTAATCTGTATCTGATAAGAGAAAATACACATTATAACTATACTTTTCATTTTCATTGCACCAAATAAATTAAATATATTCTAAAAAACATAATATATTGATCATCTACAATGGTATAGGTAGGTCATAAAAAAGATGGGGTATTTTTTCACATATGGTAATCCAAAAAAAAGAGAATTTCATTATTGAAATATATTTTTCTATATTCAAGAAATGATATTTGTTATAACCTGATATATATTGACATAAATTTCCAGGAAGTACTTATTTATATTACCCACTATTTTTTTTTCTTGATATGGGAATCAATACATCATCTATGAGTATAAATATCCTTTATTCATCCATGTACTAATTATAAATAATGACATCACCTAGGATAGCTTATAAAATTTAAAATTTAAAATCATAATAAATAATAATAAATATTATTAATCACTTCGCATACAATGATTATTTATTTATTTTAAATCATTGATTTATAAAAATTGTTTCTTTCAGTATATATTTACATTCAAATATGTCATTATGGTATGTAATGAAATTTGAAATTACCCTATGAATATCCAACAAGACTGTATAACTAGGAGTGGATTAAGAACAATTTTCTAATACAAAATTATTATGTTGATCCTAAAATTATTTGTTTTGGAGTAATTATGACATGTTAATTTTGGTTCATATCAATAACCAACAGGTGTATATATAAAGGGTTGTACTACATGGAGAAAAGAATTAAATTATTATTAATAAAATATTATAATTTTCTTATATAGATTTCTATTAAATATATCATAGTTTTAGTTTATCTAATATAATTATTCTTGAATCGAGTACCCAAGTATTTTACTAAAACAACCTATAATAACAATTGTAATGACCTTGAATCTAGTAACCTAGATTTGTTGCCAAATTTATTTAATTAACATATAAAAATGGGCGGAATTTAAAATATTAATTAGTATAGAAGTACTAGAGGACGAGAAACAAATATCGAACCCAATTTTCATTTTTAATAAAATATAAAACACAAAAAAATTAAATTCTCACTATTATTAAAATAAATTCAATGGATTTATCTTCAAAACAATGGGAAATTAAATAAAATAAGGGTCTGACATAATAAATAGAAATGGTTTTGTACATATAAAGCTATCATGAGTATAAATGGAGTAATAAATATTTCATGATAAATTATTAAACACGCATTCCATTAAATCAATAACATGAGTAAAATAATTATTAATATCTTAATAAAATTATCATTGAAAATAAATAAAAACACATTCCATTTAATCAAAAATACAAAATAAAATGTATCATGTGATATTATCAATGAATAAATATAATGGATATTAATAATAATTAAATTATAATTTATGGATCTTATTAATTATTTGATTTTTGTATCATAGGCATTATATTACTACATTCAATCCCATTCAACAGACAGTTTAAAACATTGTTTACAAAATCACATAACCAAGCCTACAGATTTTTCTCATGTGACTTATTAATATATTGAAGGGATATCAATATCCAAAACCAAGACATAACTAAATTTCCAATTCATTTCTCAATTTTTTTATAAAATAATTCATTAGTATATCTTCCTTATAAAAAAATAATCTAACTGTGTAAATGATAATTATTTATCAATATTTTCCCATTTAATCAAATTACCATTAATGTATAATATTTATTTAAATATGTATTAAGGATTTTGAAAAAATTATATAAATCATTCAATGAAATGGATACATTAGATGAATTTAATTTCATATTTCAAAATTATTACAATAATGTTATATATTCAATAGAAAGTTTGAAAATAATAAAAAAGATATATTCTACAATAATGTTTACAAATTTGCAACTTTAAAATGGCTTCCCCTTGAATAATAAACATAAAAATTCAAATAAATTTGTGTCAAAAAATATTTATTAATGAAAAAATAATTCAGCGGGTCATTATATACACCACATAAATTTGAATAGGCTCGTATTAGAAAATATGTGTAAATAAAGTAGAAAATGAGAGAAAATCTCCTTTATATGGGATTTTTAAATTTGATTTAAATATTTTTAAAATTCAATCAATCATGTATTTAATTTATAATAGAATTATAATAATATTTTATCTATCATATTTGATGATTTTATAACATTTTACCATCCATTTGATAATATATTTTGATTATTTAAATTATATCTGTTGTTAATTTAGGTGTTTTTTCATGAATGTACTAATAATTGTAAAAAAATATATAGTGAAATAATTAGAATAATAATATTAATTTTATAAATATATTTTTCATTATATTAATCTTTAGAACTATTATAGAAAATTGTACATTGAAAATTTATCACATAGCATCGTAGAGATGTTAGGCTCTATGTACACTGAAACAAAAATTTTATTAAATTAATGGGTTAAAGGGTAATGGTTATGGATATATTTTTATTTTAAATGATTTATATAATTTGTTTTTTGTCAAATATTTTCATTGAATATTTCCTTACTAACATCAATATAAAAGAGAAGTGGAAAACAGAGCACCTCACTTTGTGAGGTAGTATTATTCCATAGAAACGAATTACAATATAATATTTCAAAAGGATTATAAATTTATAATATATAATTCATATTAGAATTAAATAGATATAATTATATAATACATATTATTTTTATAATGTAAATCCACCATAATATCAATTGTGAGATGTTTTGTTAGAAATTGAGTTATATTGTTTGGAGAGGAGGTAGTACAACATAAAAATGATGGATGATTTTGTTTACTATATAATATATAATGATATGGTTAAATATATTTCCACTTATATTATAAAATATTTATTAATGGAATATACTAATGTTATAATTTTTTTAGTTTATAAACATGACTGAATATTGTTTAAGTAGAAATATATAAAAGGATATTTGATAAGATGATTAACTCTTATTTGAGAATACTCAACTAGATATCATTTTAAGAAAACTAGTATTAGTATTTTTGTAAATGCAATGAGCTCTATAATATGTCTATGTATTATAGGGATGGGTTTTGGTAGGATATGGTCTTGAAATATGGATTGAAAGGAGTTATGAAATGAGAGAAGTGAGTTTCCTTTTATAATTTAAGAGGAGTATAATTTTTAAAAATAGCCAAAGCTATTATATAATGGGAAGTCACGATAAAAAAATGTTTCTAAAAATATTATAAATAATAAGGATCAAATATTTTATTGTACAACAACAAATATACTGCAAGAAAAATTCATTTTTTAAACACATTGTTCCGCAAAATTTTTTTAGGTAATTTTAAAATTCTATATTTAACCACGGTAACATGAATATTTTTATTTACCTTGAAAATTGATAATTTAATTCTAAAGTTATATTTATCCTTACGATCTAATTATAACACAATGATTCAAAATATTAAATAAAATGTATTAAATAAATGTCCTACGTGTATGGAAAACTAATTTTAACCTAAACACATGAAAGGAGTAAACCATATTTTAATATTAATCCTCGTAAATAATTTATATTATATTTATTAATCATTATGATTGTAACACATATATGTTATAAAAGAAGAAAATTTTATATGATTGTTTAGGAAACACAAAACCCCAAGTCTATATGAATGATAATATAGTATACCATTATAACTTAAATATTAATTTGGTTCTTACTGAATAACTAATTTTATAATAAATATATATTATACATACATTATTTGTTTTCTATTTATTAAAAAAATATCATAATTTAAAATAAAATGATATGTTATCAGAAAAAAAAATGTTTTTTATTAAAAGATAAATATTCCTCATCATGAAAATAATTTATAATTAATTTACACCTATTTTAGTAAATATATATAATAAATAAATTTAATTTTATAAATTACAAAATAGAGATTCTATTAAGGAGAATTTTTTTGATTTGGCGAATATTTTTTACTTTTCAAGCTATAGTGACAAAAAATAAATTTTACATGAAATCATATATTTATATATATATAATTTATTAATATATATTATTTTTACAATATAATTTAATGTAATATTAATTCTTATATATATCTTTTAATTAATATTAACTCTTTGTAATTATTTTCATATAGAAATTGGATATAAAAGCGTTATAAACATTTCAACGTATTCTCTTCCAAACCAACGATTCTCAATGCACCTGTGTGATTAATATGAAATTAAAATTTCCACATATATTAATAGAAATCATATAAATAAATGAAATATTTTAAATAATAAAAATTTATTTTATCTAATAATTTCAAATAAATGATTGGCCATAATGAATAATAAAATGATAAAAATTATTTTCCATAGTAATGGAAAAATGGGTTTACTACTTGGGATAAAAAAAATATAATGGATAGAAAGACATAAAATTTTATATTATTTATTATCTATCTATAATTTTATCATATCGTGCCTAATTATCGATAATAATCCATTTTGGACTCTTTGGAATTTGTACAATATTGTTACACCATTATTTGTTAATATATTAAAAGTGTTCTGGTCACCAAACCTAAAAATGGACACTCCACCTCCTTTCACCATCGCACCATCAAACCATATTGTTCAATAAAATTATTAATAACATACATAATTACATACATTAATCATATAATCCTTTTTTTGGATATACATTAATTTTAAGGATATATAATATATAATCATAAAGATGTGGTCAAATAAAATACTAAACTATGGAATTTTTCTATTTCATCGTCAAACTACATAAAATATTATTAATTTATTCTTAAAAATTATTATTAAAATTTTAAATAAACCCATGTTTTATTGTGTTACGTTAATTACTAATATCATTTTCCACTTCCATTAAATCGATTAGGAAATCATCAATAATGTGTAAGATAAATTATCGCCACTCAAACTGATGCCATTAGTTTTTCCATTAGCACATATCGTGGATGAATTTGTTCATAATATATATATATATATATTAATGATATTTATGACATAATTATATATATGTAGTCATTATATCATATATATACTTTTTTTACATTATATTTCGTAGGAGATAAAATAACTTCACTTCTGTGTACAATATATTGCTACCTAGCAATGAAATTACATGACATGAAATTAAACATTAAATTAAAGCTAATAAGAGTAATGATAATAATTTTTTTTCATATACTTGAAATAAATATGATATTCATGAAATATTAGTAATTTTTAATGAAATATACATCATTTTTTATTTTACCTTTTCACTAATATAATGATGATACTGTCATTTATGTACTTGTGGACAAACATATCCTGAAGTTTTGTCAATCACTTTTCATTAACACATCTATGATATATATATATAAATATATGTATATTTAATGAAATAAAATTTTATTTTTTTATATTATTATCATTTTATAAGGATAAAATATTACCTCCCATCTTTCATTAATGATCATTGAAAATTGGAATTTTAACACAATTATACATACGGAATACCATTTCAATGATCATAACATAATTATTTTCTGAAAAATATCATTAATGATTGATTATAAAAGAATTATTCATTAAAAATTACGTTAATAATTTCATGATTATTATACTTGATATTTTAAAATTATGACATATTTGACCATATTCCACAATGAAAAGTCATTTTTAAGAGATAATCCAATTATCGTCAAAACATTCTATATGGACATAATTGATTTATTAATCATATATTACATGGTAATATGTGAATTAAAATAATGAATAAAATTCATAAAAATTCCTTTCTAAAATATATAATCAGATATGATTATTAATATGGATGATACAGAACATATGTGATGAGTAAGACTCATGGTAAGGGACTTCATCTCAATTTCCTATCATTTAAGAATATTGTAATGTTGTAAACCTTATATCATTTTTATGAGGAATATATAGTCCCAATTACATGTAATATAATAATTACATAACAATTTATTGTATTTTGTGTTTCTATTTGTATTATTTCAATAATGGGGATTGGACTTATAATGTACCTAGTGGTAAATTATTTCAGAACTCAATCTATATTCATCGGGTTCTATTAATTTATTATTTCTATTCATATTGTAATATTATGTGGGTAATTAATTATAGTTATCTTATATTTTATTTACAATTATTTAGCGTGTTCTTAACATTTGTACACATAATAAAATTATTTTCTAATTCTCACATATATGATATGTAAATTTCAGTCATGTATTTTACAATTATGTTTTCACCATAATTTATTATAATTGAATTTATATTTTATAATATTATTTAATGTTTATTTATTAGAACCTTTCATATTATTATCCTATTATTATTCTAAAAAACATTAAATTAAGATTAATAATTCTTTTATTATTTTTTCTAGAAAATGATAGATAAAATATTATATTAAAATATTAATTCATTTACCTCATTATAAGTAAATATTTTTTACTAAAAAACCATGTATTAAAAAAATCATAAATGTTTTTACAACAATTATAGTATATTTATTAAATACATTTCTACCAATTTTACTTTTTACATTTTTTAAATGTATAAACATTACTAATTTAAAACAGGTCATGTTTGTATTTTTCTAAAAAAATGCAGTGGATCAATCATTATATCGATCTTGAAAAGTATGGAATATCTATCCATAATGATAACTCAATGTTTTAAAACATACATCATAAATTTAAATAGTTATTTTTAAATAATCCTTTTCCTATATTTTATTGTATACATTTTGATTTAATATCTGATTTTCAAAATTAATATGATATTTTCCTCATGAATATTTTCAATAATATTTTTATTTTATTTATATATTTCAATGACAGAAACCCTTTATTTAACAAATAATCGTCTAATGATATGTTCAATTGATTGAAATAAAATTACTCTAGATGGATGGTGATTTTATTTTTATATTGGTGTATGTATCATCATTTGTTTGATAGATTTATCCTCATGGGAGGCACACTCTTGGCCTAGAGTTCTGCATAACCTAGAGATGCCTCCCATCATCTAACTTCTCCTTCACTTCTTCTGTGCCTCAATTTAGATTCCCTACTCATAGCGCAGATATTACCCCCATGACTTCAACCTCACTAGCTGCATCGACATCCTACTACTCCCGCGATCATCATCTCAGATTCATGCTCTTCCTTTGTCAGAATTCCTCTCATGTGACGTAGTTGTCGAGCTACCCCCTCATGGCATGCCATCTGTAGACCCCATGAGCACAACTATCCTTCTAGGATCCTCCTGGCCACATCTATGTTGCCACTCCCTGTAGACTGATGGAAGTAGCCTCTCTCAATATATTTCCCCCATTGTGCATCCTATGACAGCGTGTATCGTTCTTTGGTTCTGACATCATTCCCCTAATGTTATATTCCATCTGTTTTTGGTTGGGGTGTTGTTCGGTGTAGGGATGTGTTCCAAATCAGTCTCAAAACCGACCTTCATCCCGACTCGGTTCGACCATGATTCTCCCACCATGGATTCTAGGATTTTTGATGTATTGACAGACTAGACTGCACAAACAATAGATGTTGCAGATTCATATACATGTTTTTCCTCTATTGGGAGCATCAGGTTCCCCGAACCCAAACCTGTCATGGATGAGTGATCAAAACTGGTGTTTACTTTCATCATCATGGCTTGACCGTAGAATGGGTTTTGATGGTGTTCCTTCAATTATTGTTTACATTAATGTGGTTGTGAGATACATAACGATTCTTAATTGACATTCATTTGATCATGCATTATATAGTGACTGTTTATTAATGGTTTATTGTTTTATTGGTATATTTCATAAAGGGGAAATCACCCCCACATGTATTTGAAACCCTTGTGAATATATTTTCAGCCTTTGGAATCTTAGGAATATCCCTTGCGTCATTGTAATGATTTGATGTACTCTCATTCCAATTTGAATTGGTGGGTAATTACAGTTGATATCATCCATAAAGCTGGTAAAGGATAAAAGATCAAAAACATTATACAGAGAGGCAATTAACCAGAAAATAATGGAAAATAATTTTGTTTATTTGAATAATAGTATGTGATAAATGAAATGTAAGTGATATATTTCATTAGAAATATAAAAATAATTTTTATAGATTATTTAGGATAAATAATTTAATTATAAATTAAATAGTTGAGGTTAAATTATAACAAAGAATAGAAATTAAGTGGGGTACTTTAGTAAAATTACTTATGCAATATTCCCTTTTTCAAAGACCATTGCAGACCCTATATATCACCTTTTTTTGAGACCGGTTGTAATTGGAAATAGGTAGAGTTAGTTGGAGATGATTTGGATGATTTTCGTGTAGATAAAATTATTATTAGATCATTAATTGGAGGTGGAGAGTTGGTATTTATACATGATCAGATGTGGAATCTGGTGATTAGTTTATTGATTTACTTATATTAAATGATTAACATAATGGGGTGGAATTTAATTCCCTAAAATTGAATTTTAAATATTGTTTTATAGGATTTTTATCATCGAGACAGACCAAAACAAACCATTAAATGATTTAGTTTTTCTTTATTTTATGTTATTAACTTTTAACATTAACCTTTGTCAAAAAAATTATATTACCACTGTTAATATGTTTTTTACCATGTAAAATTATTTATATCCAAAAATTAAATTGAATATAAAAAATAATATGATCAGTATTATCCCAAAAGTGGAATCAATTTTACATAATTAAAATAACATAATTATTTAAATTAGATTTAAAATTAATGCCATTGTCAAATCATTAAAGAGGTATCAACAAGTGGGACGATCAAAAGATTAAATTGTGTTTAATTATAATTTCAATGTAAATAAATTCCAATGAATAAATTATAATACAATTGATATAAAAGTAAATATAAAATAAATCCAAATAAAATTATATCATAACAACTTAAATGAATTAGATGAATATTCAATTTTGAATTAAAATTAAGTATTTTTCAATATTCATTAAAATGTGAATGTTAATAGAAAAATACAATCAATTTATCAATTTTTTTGTATCACTATCTCAAATATGTTTTTTATTTTTTTAAATAGAAATTATATAAATGTAAAAACCATATTTAAAATGGGTTCTCCATCAAAAGGCACTAAAACTTCCTTTCATAAAATTACATCTTTTAGGATTAAAATTGATTTCTTTCTTTGTATCCAATCTGGATAACATATAATATAAAATTTAAACATAAAATTTAGATTATATTTCATTTACATAATCCTAAATTAGTGATATTAAAATTTTATAAAAAAAATTATTCTCATTTAATTTTTTTACAAAAATCTCATCATTTATATTGAATTGGTTTTTATATACATTTCTAATAAAATTGGCAAAACATGAATACGAATATAAACATGTGTAAACCATATTTTCATAATTCTCATTATATTTATAATTCCCACCATTAAAATAGCTAGGTTAAAATGGTAACATTTAAATAATAATATTTAGTTGCTAGTTTATGATCCATGTATTTTATCATGTAAACTATAAACCCTAGTATTTCGTTCATAAAACATATAGTGTAATAATAACACATAAAATCATACATATATATATAAATATTCCATGAATAAATATGATATATATTTCCATAAATCCAAATATTCATTAAATTATGAAAATTTTAATAATAATAAATAAAATATAATGAATGTCTAGTTTTATTTGAAGTAGAAATAAAATATATTAAAGTAATCAAAAATAAAATTATAGTTACAATTGAGGAAAAACCCATTGAAAATGAGTTGGTAAAAATAAAACATCCATTTTTCTTATAATGAAATTTAATACGTATAAATAAATCATTTTATAATATTTTAATGAATCGTATAAGAGATATATAATTTCAATAATAATTAATTTATATCAACATTAATACACCCAAAAAATAATTTTATAAATATAAAAATGTAATAAAATGATTAATAAAAAAACTGTTTAAACATTTAAAATGAGGATTATACTGTAAAGTGTCCCAAAACATTATTCCAACTCATCATGTATGTTATTATTTTTCCGGAATAATTAAATATTTTTAGTTATTTAAATTATTAAAAAATTCATCATCATCATCATTATTATTAAATATATCAATTAATTTTTTATTTTCATTTTATATATTTTTTTTTGAAATTGGGATTCAATTGTCCAATTTTAATTCGATAAGTTGACTATAGTCATTAAGTACAATATTCTATTATCACTATAATAATACTCATGAAATTATTATCATTTATATACATTATGAATACATTAAAATCCAATCATGAATGCTATTCACAATTAATTAACTATGATAATATAATTGTGACAGTTGGACATACATATGAATGAGTAACATTTCCATTTTTTCAAAACAATTTTGGAAATCGGTATTTATTATTTTAACTTTACAAAATTACCGATATAGAATAATTATAATATTTATTTATTGATTAATCATATTTTTTATAATGACCTTGATTCCAGTATCCTGTAGCTAGTTATCACATTATTACATTTTTATACATATGAAGGGACAATCCCGGATGACAATACATTTTAATAATTTCAGATAACAAGTTACATAAATGAAAATTATTTTATATTGTTAATATAAAATTGAAAATATAAAAATAATATTTTCATCATCCGTGAAACTCATTCAATTGATTAACCATCACTAAATGTGGAAAGTATGAAAAATAATTGACAGCTGAAATGCTTAGAAATGGTAATCAAAAGTGTAATATATCATGAATCAATATAGAATAATCAATATTTAATGTAAAGAGAAAATAATCCAAATAACTAATAAATTCAAAATCTAAAATCTATAAGGCATAATCAGTAGAGTAAGGTAAATAAACAAAAAATTCCATTTAATCAATAGATTAAGAATGAAATGCATCCATATATTATATTAATGTGAAAATATCATGCATAATAATAATAAATAAATTATAAATTATTAAAATTCATAATCATGGGATTCAAATGATCTCCTGAATAGTGATACATATTCTATCGTGACTATTTACAAAATAGTTTTACATCGAGTTTTAAAAATCACATTATTTGGCTAATTTATTTGTCTCATTAATCTTTTAGATGCATCGAGGGGATATGAATAATTAAGATCCCCATTATTCTACATGTACTGATCATTCCACATATATATGGTAATCTATTAAATTCATGATTTTTTATTCAATACCAATAAATATCCTTATTAGGTTAAGGATACAGATTTTTCAAAATTTCCCAAGTTAGTCAAATAAATTTAAAATTATAAACTATAGGTAATATTGTTATATGGTTTAATATATTGTCATATCTATCATATGAAAATAGTGATATTTAAATTAATGTGAATTTTTAGATAATTAATTATATCCATAATGTAATCAATCACAATATAATGTGATATTATATAATAATTTATAATGTGTTGGTAACCGTAAATTATTTTCCACTAAAGAATAAAAATGAGTATAAACATTTTTCATCAATAATATATATGTAATATTTTTAAATAAAAAAGGGGAAGTATATACACAACATATTTATGAAAATTTCAATATTAACATGTTTGTATCTATGAAATGTTAATTATGAAGAAATCCCTTACACTGTGATTTTATTTATTTAAACGTCCTTTATCGCCAATAATAACGATTTTGATAATAGTTATAATTAATAAAAAACTTTTACCTTTATTGAAATATCATAAATGATCCACTTATTACATTTTACCACCTTTTTATAATAATATTTCAATATTTTTATTGTTCCCGGTGTTAATTGAAATTCCTTCTCATATGTGTTTTATTATGATTATTCCATTTATTTTATATAAGATTAAAAAATTAATCTCCAAAATTTTATTAATGTTATAAATATTATTTCATTCATTTTCTAAATATTTATGACCAAAAATGAAAATTGGACTATTGAAAAAAACTGCACTACTTCACAGTGACTGTATGTCATATGTACGCATGAGACATGAGAAAATACCCTTAACGAGTTAATAATTAATGAAGTTAATGATATCATTTTATTCTTGGATTCATATCATTTAATATATATAACATATTTTCATTAAATCTTTAGTTATTATTTTCATTATAAATTATAACAAAAAAAATCACATATCTTCGTGAGGTGGTAGTTTTTTGTATACTCGAGCAACATTATCATATTTTAAATTGAATGAAATGTATAAAATATTATATGAGATATTAAAATTATATATTAATGATTATTTATTCAATTTTATATATTCACACATAATCTATAATAACATTCAACATTAATATTTTTTGATGGATAAGAAGTTACATCAATTCATCATGTTGTAGACCATTATACACATGATCAACAATTAAGTTTCCAATGTAATAGAAAATAGATATATATATATATATATTATTACATAAATAAAAAAATATCAATATATTGTAGTTAATAGTAATATTATATTGGAAGTGTTAATTTATAATTTATGTTTGTTAATGAAGAATGAAAATATAGAGCTTCGTTAATTAAATGATCTTATATTAGAGGAACATATTTCGGATCTTCTCTTACGGAACCTATGGTTAATATTTTGGAATCAAAAGATGTTTTATAAAGTATATGATCTTATTTGGGATTTTTTCCCTTATATTTTTGCACCATAAATTTCTAGAGAGGTGTGAATAAAATATATGATTGAGTGACATTTTATTATTTACTATGAATAAAATTTTCGTAAATACAAAAAAATATTCAACATTTTGAAGTCAATATCATCCCAAGAGACTTTAAAATTGATTAATTATATGTTTTACTGATAATATGTCTAATTAAACCCAACTACAAACACATTTTTTAATCATTTTAATCATTTTCCATTATGTTCCTTAATCCTACCATTTTATTTTTCAACACAGTAACTTGTATCATTTTATTTACCTAGATAATTTATATTTTATGAATAAAATTATTATGATCTATGTTAGAATTTTTGAGATAAAAAATTCTGTAAATTAATTAATTTTTTTTATATAAAAAACCATGTGTGTGAAAAAACTAATTTCAACAGATGGGTTTATAATGTAAAAAACCCATTTTACCTATCATCATGTTAATTAATATTTATTCACTTTATTATTGATAATGAAATGAAATTAATTTTAAATAAACATATTATATAATATATGGTGACTCAAAATTTGAAATCTTCTTTAACAAATTCAAAATGATGGTTTTTGAAAGTGGAAATGTTCAAATGTATAGATTGATTTCATATAAAAATAAACATTTAAATAAATTAAATTGAATAAATTAGATTACTAAATATATAATTGAAATAATTTCACATTATTAAATAAATTATATAAATTTTTAATATCTAAATTATTTTGTCAAAAATCCAATTTAAAAAAAAAAATTATTTTTCACTGTTTATCGAAAAATTATTATATTCAAAAAAATTACAAAACTCACTATATGATAATTTTTATTATAAGAATAAATAAAATTTAAAATAATTAAATAAATATTTAAAAAATTAATTTTATATTTTTGTGTGAAAAAGTGAAGTGAAACAACATTTCATAAAATTACATTTAAAAAAATATTTTCCTTTCTAATTATTCTTATTTAATTTATAATATAAAGATAGAATTTATTTTATTTTATACATAAGAAGCCTATAAAAATTAAATAATTTAACTACTAGGTTATAGTTATATACTAATATAATGTCTTCTTTAACTTGGGTTTCATTGTATCACAAGCTATCGAAGTGCTTAAATTTTTTAAAAAGACATTTATCCTAATGTCTCAAGCGGATATATTCTTCCATATTATAAAAATTTCACCGAACTGTTATTGTATTAAAATTTAAATTAATAACTATTTCATACAATGCTTCTTATATTTTTTTATTTCTTAAAAGTACCATTAATAGTCAAGTCATCAGCTTATCAATAAATTCTCTCTAGTATAAAAAATGTGAATATGATCTTCACAATATGATATATAATGTTCTATTACTATTATATTATAGGAAATAAAATATTTTATTTTTGTAATTTACGTTTTTTGAAAATAAGGACAGATAATATTAATGAAGATGATAAGCTGTTGTACATAAGGAAATCCATGAAGGAAAATTGTCCAGCAAGAGAATGTTTCCATCAAAGGGGCTGAGGCCACCAAGTGATGGGGCACATTGTATCATTCCCTTTTGGTAAATTTAATCTATATTAATGATATATAGATGACATCATGTACATGAGAGATATTTGGTTTAATTTTCAACTAGTAAGTCACAACTCCAATAGTATCCCAAATTTATAATGATCCAATAATCCCAGTTATCATTTATCCCTTATTTCTAACACTAATGACACCTTTACCTGGATATATATTTTGTAAAACATATCCTCCCTCATTGAATTTAAAATACTACCTTTTATTAATTTAATTATTATTTTTTCATATGTTGAGCTTGATCAATATGATAAATAATAGTCTTTCCATATATTTATTCATATAGCACCATTTGAATGGTTTATGGTAAATATTTTTATAGGAAAACTATTCCAATGATAAATATTGATCCCATTTACATTGAATGTCATGTGAACCTGATTTCAAAACATATTACACTATTTCAATACATCATTTAGAATATCAAATTGTTTGAGGATGGTAGGTGATGATTAAATAAAGAATAGTACGATGATCTCTTGGATGAAACATTTGTATTTTTAATGTATAATGGGGATCACTATCAAACAAAATACAAATTTTTGTAACATTAAGTATTAAAAATTAAATAATATAAAATATTTCATTGGTCTTAATGTATAATTTTTCTTTTATATAATTTATGTGTGAATACATAGTAAATAAATCATTGATAACCAATATTGCATCATTATTCTTGGGAGAAATTAGTAAACTAGTGATGAAGTACATAGTTGGGTCACTCCATTTTCATAGATGAATATTAAGAGGATAAATGAATCATCTATTATATAGTCTCTCAAAATTGAATTTCTTAAGATTCAAACATATTGAAAAATAATCAGTAATCTACCTATTCATGTTTTCCTAAAAAAATATCAACAAATACAAATACATTTGTGTTCTACTATAATGAATTAATAAATTTGATCAATGAGTAAAACTGAACCGTTCAATTTATTATATCATGTATTGATGGAACAAATAATTTATTTAGTAAATTACGAAAACCATTTTAATAAAATTTCCTACAGAATTACGATCTTCAAATCATTAATATTCTTATGAAAATTGCCTTTGTCATAATAATGAATTATTATATTTTATAATAAAAAAATCATAATAATTTGAAAATTTATTGATTTTTCATTTTAATTAACAATTCCCATATATTTTATTCCTTGAAATAATGAAATAATATCTCCCTCAATCCTCATTCAGGATCGAATTCCATGATCATTCCTACTCAATAGATGTGTTACTTTATTTTCCATCAATAGATCGTAGTGTTATGACCGAAACATTCATTAATGAAAATTCATCTTGATCTAAGTAAATTTATTATTATGGTTATATAAAATTTAAACCTTATTGGATTTTGGTTTCTGTATCATATTATACCATTATGAATTGTGACCGATGCAAATATATTCATTGAACAATGATGACATTATAAAAATAAATATAAGGCTTTAACAAATCCAATTTACCCAGACAAAGGATGATGTGGAATCATCAAGTAGACTTTCCCCATGCGAATCCCATTTATTGGTGCCCGTATAGGAGTTTGAGTAATAAGGATTTTCTCTTGACCAAGCGCAATTCGAGCTTGAACATTTCAAGCTTGAACGGAACCAAATAAGTAAGAAGTGGAACATAATAGACAATACCACTCCTGTGATATTATCTGAGAAACCACAACAGTCTATGTCCATCACACACCATACTTTTCGGTCATATGATTGTGTTATAAGGTGTTATGTAACAATACCCTTGTACAATGACAATGTAAATTATTTTTTTATAACAAATATGCATAAATTTTATTATTGTTACTTTGTAAATAGTTTTTAAATCACAAATATTATTTATAGTTAATATTAAACAAAAAATCAATTTTGATGAATTAATAAATTTTTTTGTTAATTAATATATTAAAAAATATTATAATTAAATTAAATTTTATTAAATATAAATGATCATATAATTTTATGAAAGAAATTGTAATTTTTATTACGGTTTGAAAACAGTTTTTCTCATAACCCATGAATTTTGGTAAATGTCGGTTTTCATTTTAAAAGAAAAAATTCACATATTTATATAATTATTGAGATAAAATGATTATTATTTTTAGAATCAGGATGTCAAAATTATCCAACAAAGAATTTTTCTTAATTATCTGAGAAAATAAGATATTCGGGAAAAAATTAAATACCATTAAAATGTATAATGTGTTTTATGACATCATATTGACCACATAGTGCGGTAATAAAATTCTGTAAACATTTTTTTCAGCCAATATATATTTTATCGTTAAAATTTTGTGATTTTAGATTTTTTTATTTATTTTACATTGCTTTTGTGTACCTTCCAAGATATATAAAAAATTTGTTCTCTTTAAATTGTTTTCCTTGAGAGTGTGACTAACTTCAACATAAGAAACCATATTATTTTAAGATGTTCTTCCATTGGTCTTATACAATATTTTTTTCGACTCCCAATTTTGAAAATCAATGGGCATGAAGAATGTGTTGGTCAGTGGTATTAATAAGTATAATATGCGGTTCTCCGAACCTAAATAATAAATAATTCCTCTCCTTTCATATATAAACCCACGCAAGATGCTACATCCTCATCCCTCAAATCCTTTGATGTTCAACCAACCCCTATCCTCCTTGCTCTGTAATCCTCCAAATGTCCTATAACTCCCAAGAATCCACTCTAAATCTTCTCCTAAGTCTTTGGTATCACACGTCCAAGGAACTGTTTTCCTCCTCTCTAATTTATGTCCAGTTTTCCTTAAGTTGTTTTTCCATTTTATTTTCAATAATAAATTTTGGTGTTTAGTTATGAACCTCCCACATACTACCATAATTATGATTTAATGATGGGACACCCCTTTCTCTCTCATAAAATTTTTCCCATGTAAACTCATTACTATGCCAAAATTCAAAAATGAATTTATCTCTCCACATTTACATTCAAGATGATCTTTTGTATCGTGAATCTAAATTCCATTACAATTTTTTGGACATGTATATATATGACCCCCTTAATATGAATATCAATTAAATATTATGACAAACTCATATCTCTCACATCATCAGTTTTTATGAATTCTTATGTCAACTAGTTACAATACCAGAATTTAACAAGGATTTTACAAGACAATGTCATCGTGTAATGAATAACAAGACAATTTCTCTTACAACTATATTCACCATTATACACATTTAATTATTGATTATAAATATTAATTTATGTATTTGATATCCATTTATCTTGGAATAAATTATGATGAATAATTCAATGTTGTATGATCCATATTGCACACTAATGCATGAAATGACATTTTTTAGAAGGGTCTTCCCTGATAGCGCTCCAATGTGTTGGGTAAAGTATAGTAACATGATAATCCATGTTAAATTTGTGTTGAATCATGATAATTCAAGGGCAATGAGGTTTTACTCGTGCTTCATATGCAGTGAGGGTTTCCTTATGCTCCATGTGCAATGAGCGTTGTGTCATGTAAATACCACGTTTAGTACTGTCGTCGCATTTCCATGTTATCATTATCATGATTTATCATGAAATTATGTTCATGTTTCTATTGTTCTCCATTGATATTACTATTCTATAACATGTATTATATTCCTAATGTTATTCTGTTTTTATTACCTTACAGGGCTTTATAGCTCACCCTTTTCTTAGGCATGTCCTCAGGTTATCCAAAGCAATGATATGTACGAGAGAATATAGTAGTCATGTAAAGGATGTTTTAAATAAATATGTTGTGTGTTTTATGTTCTAAGATGTTATATAATGTTCATAATCCCCAAAGACACTATATCTCTCAATCTTCTACATTGTAACAAGTGATGATTTTATGTAATAAATCTTGTTTAAGTGTGTAATAAAAAGCTGGGTCGTATATAGTTGGTAGTAGAGGATAGGTTTAGTAATTTTGGGTATTTGGATTAGAAAACCCAATTTAAGACCTTGATACAAGATTATTTATAACAAAACCTTCCCTAAGTATTTTCTAATATTATGTAAGTGTTTTATGAAGAAAATACATCCCTATCTAGATACAAGTAGGTAGAGGCGGCTCTCTCACAGATGTATGTTAGGGGTAAAACCTGAACACATCGATTTGAGCTAGACTCGAATAGGATCTAGTGCACAAAAATGGTTCTTCCTGCACTCTTGGTTATGACACACTAGGCGTATATGCTTTGGATAAATGTATAATCTTAGTATGAACCCTTAATAATGGAATTAAAATAAAATTATAAGAATATATGTTAAAAAGTAGGTCATAAATACCATAGATTGAAGCCTATGGATTCATAAGATAAAGATATAAAAGTTATTTATAAGTCCTTTGTTTTTCCATTGATTACCCTTTATGTGTTACCCCAAAAATTCCATTTATTCTATCCAATGGTCAGTAATAAAGGACACATACTAACAACCGATGTGAATATCAATGTGATGATTGTGCTAATGAGATACCCAAAACTATGGGAGCGGGAATCATGATATTTTCTACGGTTCTATCTTAGTTAAGTCAAGATTTGAATAGATTCATGGGTCAAGAGGAATATTCAACCACCCTAAAAAATAACAAGTCACTATCAAGAGCATCATGAGTCAAAGGCCTCCTACTTTTAATAGATCATCTGATACCTCAATCACGGAACAATGGATCAACTCGATTGAAAAGATCTTCTCAATATTTCAATGTTCTGAACAAAAGAATGTTCTTATTTATTCTTATCATATGTTAGGTGAAGCCGATCAATGGTGTACATTGATCAAAATTACAAAGCCTGCGGAATAGATAGAGGTGTTGGAATGGAAGGATTTCCGGATGATGTTTTCCAATAAATATTTTCCACGCACCCTCTGATTTAAAATGGAAACGGACATCCTTGACCTCCAGAAAAACGAAGACGAATCTGTTAGAGAGTATGGGGAAAAAATCACACAAGGATTGCATGAAACACATTAGGAATTGCTATTACACCTGAATTCAATGTTGACCACTTCATTTTTGGGTTGAAACCACACCTTTAGATAGTTATGGAGATCTGTGGAATCGATAGATATGGGTAAATTGTCTGATGTAACCACAAGGTTGAAAAGGAGATCAGAGAATCATTGAGGTATCATGGGGATAAAAAGAATAAGGTGGACATTAATGCTAGCTTACTTATGGATAATTCCAATATTTCTAATAAGATGCAGTACCCCACTTGCCAACAGTGTGAAAGGAAGAAAACCAGGAAATTGCTTAAAGTGGAAGAGAAAATTCATTAGGAGTGGATGAGGCGAGGACCTATGCATTAACTACATACAAGAAAAACCCATGGGTGCGTTAGAAGAGAGGAACTGTACATTTTAACCATAATGTGTTGTTAATTTCTACAAATTCAAAGAACTAGGGCATATTGAAAATCATTTCCCTAAGCCATGGAATTTCAGAGGCAACAAACAACTTCCAAGGCACCAAGGGTGATATAATTCCATCACTACTGCCGAAGTGTACCATTTCAATGAAGTGGTGACATGTAATCTAGTTATTCATTCAAGATTAACGAACATATTTTTTTATTCAGGTTCTATGAAATATTTTATATCCAAAAAATTTATTATAACAATCCCAAGGCCACCACAAATCATGGATATAAAGATGTCGATGACTATGGAAAAGGGGAAAATCATTGCATTCCTTGAATATAACTCCTCCCCCATCATAATTTGTTGATTAAATTTCTCAGTGAACCATGTCATACTCCATTGGATAGAATTTTATGAAATTCACCAAATGGATTGGCTTTCCTTGTATAGAGCCATCATAAATTTTTGTGAGAGGAAAATCACTCTCCTTGTAGAGATTCGACCCTCGATTCTATACAAGTGAAAGGAATAAGATGAATCTTCTTTATCTCCATCAAATCAAGCGTGGATATTACTGACATATGAGCATGAATATATGCTTAATATGATTGAGTCTATGGATGAAACCATCCTTGAAGACCAGGCTATTATGATGGAATTTGATGAAGTGTTTCTCGAGGAATTTTCTGGTGTCCCTCCTAGAATATATGTTGATTTCTTAACTTATCTTATAACTGGGGTGTTTCCAATTTCCATGAACCCATATAGAATGACTATTGTGGATCTTGAGGAGCTTAATAATCAACTACAAGAGATTCATGATAAATGTTTATATGCCCAATTACTTCACCATGGGGTGCACCTGTCATCTTCATCAAGAAGATGGATAGGTCAATGCAACTTTTCATCAATAATTGTGATCTTAATTGAATCATGTTAATGAACAAGTATCCTCTCCCACAAATTGATTACATTTTTGATCATATGCATGGAGCAGAGTACTTCTCCAAGGTTGATTTGTGGTTAGGATTTTATCATGTATGGGTGAAGAAGAAAGATGACCCCAAGACTGCTTTTTGTACAAGATACAGACATAATGAATTCATAGTAATTCCTTTCTGACTCACTAATGATCCAAAAATCTTCATGAAAATGATAAATAGATTCTGTAGGGACAACCTAGAAAATTTTGTGGTAATCTATATAGATGATATTTTGATATACTCCAAAACCAAGGAGGATAATGACGAGCTTCTAAGAACTATACTAGAGACATTGTAGATGGAGAATAAATACTCAATTTACAACGAGTGTGAGTTCTCATTGAAGGAGGTATCATTCTGGGGACATATCATCACAATCAATGGGATATCATTGGATCCCTCCAAAACAGGTGAAATTGAGGGAATGTCAATGCCATCATCGGTAACAGATATCCATAGATTCTTGTGTTAGTGAGATATTATCATGGATTTGTTAGAAATATCTCTTTAATTTCCAACCCTCTTAACAAGCGAACTCGGATCGGATAATTTTTTTAATGAAGTGATGAATGTGAAGAAATATTCATGGAGTTGAAAATGAGGATTATCACTACGCTCATGCTCACTTAACCCACAAGTGGAGTGCATTTTTGGTATTTAGTGATTCTTTGTAGAAGGGCGCAGGTTGTGTGTTGATTCAAAATGACAAAGTCATTGCCTATGCTTCATGGAAAATCAATGCTTATGAATAGAATTGTAAGATAGCTAATTTGGAATTGGATATGGTGATCATCACTTAAAAATATTATGGAATTATCTCTTTGGGTAGAAGTGTGAAATAAATACAGACCCCAACATCCTCAAGTAAATATTCATACAAAAATAGTTTAAAATGCAACAGTCACGATTGTTAGAGCTGATCAAACACTTTGAATTCTCAAACCATTAAATCCCTTGGAAAGTGAACAATGTGGGAGATTCTATTAGTAGAATGGGCCCAAAAAATATTTCACTGAGAGAATAGAGAAGGACTAAATCTTCTTAGATTTGATGAATATGGATGTGGGAATCATAAAGAAGGTACATTATCAATCTTTTCTCAAATGATTCCTCTGCTGTCTCTATGGTAAAGGTTAAATGATGCTCAAAAAATGATATGGGAATTGAGAAGATAATGGAAGCTATCATAAAAGGGAGATCCCCAGTGTTATGTGTTAATTAAGAAGCAATTGTGGAGTTTGGGGAAAGGCTTTATGTTACATCATGTTCGGAGCTTAAGAAGGAACTTTTGGATGATGTACCTAGTTTATATTTCTCTATTCAACCATGAAACACAAATATGTATGATGATCTCTGAAGGAATTATTAGTGGGATAATATGAAGAAGGAGATCACTGAGAATACCTCAATGTGCATGGTGTGTTAACAAGTAAAGGAAGAGTGGAAAAAATCTAATGGGATGATAAAACTGTTTCCCATAAGAGAACAAAATTGGAGAACATCACCCAAGACTTTGTCAATGGACCTACGAATACATCCAAAGGAAACAATGAAATTTGGGTTGTTGTGGATCGTCTTACAATTTCCACACACATAATTATAATTCGAGAATATTTCTCATTGGATCGGCTGTCATAAATATATATCAAGGACATGGTAAAACATTTGGAGTACCACTATTAATCATATCCCATAAAGATCCAAGATTCAAATCTTTGATTTGGAATAGTATTCCACATGATATAGATACTGAGTAGAATTTTAGTACGGCTTATCATCCTCAAACTGATAGCCAATCCAAGCTGACTATTCAAACACAAGAGTGCATGTTGAGAGTGTGTTCTCTGTACTTCAAAGGAGGGTGGGACCAACATCTTTAAATTGTTGAATTATCCAACAAAAATTGATTCCACTCACGCATCCGAAAGGAACCATTTGAATCCTTATATGGGTAGAGTTTCAAAACACTATCATTTTAGTATGATGTCAGTGAACGTAAGATGCTAGGACCAGAAATCGTCGATGAATTGATGGAGATGGTGAAAACCATTCATCAGCATATCATGTCATCCCAGAGTCGAAAGAAGTGTTATACAGATAACCATCAACATTACCTTGTGTGTAATGATTGAGACATTGTATTTCTACTCTTATATCCATGGAATAAGATCATGTTGTTTGGAAATAAATGGGTTTTATGTCCTAGGTACATCGTCCCCTTCACGTTTCTTGATTGTGATGGGGTTGTGGCCTATCGACTATCACTTCCACCTACCATGGCCTATCTACAAGATGTATTTCATGTATCCTTTTTATGGAAGTACATACCAGCCCCATTACGTGTACTATATTTAGTGATAGAATAGCTAGATGATGAACCTTCATATGAGGAGAAACTAGTGGAGGACATAGATTGTAGAGAAAAAGTTATACGAAATCAGATAATGCCCCTCTTAAAGGTGTTGTGGTGAAACCACACATATGAAAATGTGACATGTGAATTAGAGGAAGTGAGGAAGAAATGTCACCCACATAATTTTTATTATGGGACAAATAACATTTCAAGTGTGAATTATCTTAAGGGGGGAAGATTGTAACATACAATACAATCATTAGAGAAAAATCCTCTTGATTTAATTAAATGTCTTATTATGGTAATATAAAATGTGAACATCATTGGTTTTATATTTTTTATTTTATAATACAATTATGAATTAGAACCACTGATAATATAGGTATTGAATAGTGATCACATGATTTGAATAAATATAGGGCTTTAACAAATCTAATTTTCTCAAAAATAGAAGTAATGTCCTACTTGAGTACACTTGCCCCGTAAGAATCAAATTTTACGAAACATGGAAAGGAGGTGGCGTCATTGGGCTTTACTGTTTATCATGAACAAGAATGCTTGAACATGTTATGCTTGAGCAGAACTGACTACGATAGAACTGGAAGTTAACAGAGATTACCACCCGAGAGATGTTATCCAAGCCAACCCAAGAGGCTCTAACCATCGAACACCATACCCTTTGGTATTATGTAGGTGTTATAAGGGGTAATGTAACAATAACCTAGCACTGTGACAGTGTAAATTAGTTTTGTATAAACAATGTGCATTCATTTTATTATTTTTATTTTGATAATAGTTTTTAATGCACAAATAATATTTTTAGTTAATATTAATCAAGGAAATCTTTTTTGATGAATAAATGGATTTTAAAAGTAAATTATATTCCAATAAAATATTATTATTAAATTAAATTTTATTAAATATAAATGATCATATAATTTTATGATTGTAAATGAAATTTTTATTAAGGATTGAAAACTCTTTTTGACAAACCCCATGAATTTTCAGTAAATTTTGGTTTTATTTTAAATGTATAATTTAAATTATTTATAAAATTATTTAGATGAAATTATTATTATTTTTGGAATCAGTACTTAGAAATAATACAATGGTGAATTTTTTATAATATCCGTATACAATCGAAATTTTTGGGTAAAAATTCATTATTACATAAATATACAATGTGTTTTATGACATCATAATGACCCAATAGTTAGGGAAAAATTAATTTTAACATCAAGTTCGACAAATATATGTTTTATAATTAAAATAATGTGATTTTTTATTGGTTTGATTTATTTTACAATTCTTTTGTGGACCCTCCAAGACATATAAATCATTTTGCCTATTTAAATTGTTTTCCATGAGACTGTGATTCACCTCCACCAAAGAAACCATATTATTGTAAGAAGATAGGCCATTGTCCTTATAAAATAATGTTTTTAAATCCCCTTTTTCCAAAACCATTTGCATAAACCATGGTCAGGTTGGTGGTATTGATTAATTTAATGTGAGATATCTCAACCCTAAATAATAAAGAATTCCTTCCCATTTCCTATATAGACCCACCAAAGCTCTAACCCCCTCTTTAGTAAAAACATTTTGAGTTCAACCAACACCTACCCCCTTTATCTATATTCCCCACAAGGTTTCCCAAGCTCCCATGATTCTTCTCTCAATCCTTTCCCAAGCCGTTGGGATCACACTTCCATGTAAGAGTTTTCCTCCACTCTCATTTTGGTCCAGTTTTCATTAAGTTGTTATGACATTTTAATATCAATTATTAATGTTTGGGTATGGTTTCACACCTTCCCCATAATTCCCTCATTATGTTTTAAATATGGGATACCCTTTTCTCCCTCATAAAATGCCTCCCATGTACACCCGTTACAATGATGAAATTTCGAAATGAATTTTTCTCTCTTGACATACATTCAAGAAGTTTTTTTGTATCATGAATATATATTCCATTATAGTTATTGGGACATGTATCTATATATTTGCCTTAAATTTCATTTCATGTAAATATGATGATACACTCATTTCTCTCTCATCAACCATTTTTATGAATTCTTATGTCACGCAGTTATGCTTCCAAAATTACACCATGATTTTCCAACACAATGTCACTATATAGTGAATACCATTCCCATTTCTCTACAAAGGGTACTCATATTCAAGAACATTTTCTTATTGTTTATATAACATATTTTATTTACTCAACATCCCTTCAGCGTGTAATAAATTTTTCTGAATGATTCCATGTTGTATGATCTATGTGGCACACATAAACTTGAAATGAAATGTTTAGGAAGTGTGTCCCAGATAGCGCTCCAATTCTTTTGAAATAGTATTGAATCATGGTATGTACTATTCAATGTGTTTTGACTCATTAAAATTCAATTTCAAGGAGTTTTTACTCGTGTTTCATGTGTAATGAGATTTTACTCATGCTCCACATGAAATGAGCCTTGGCTCATGTGAATTGCATGTTAAGTGTTGTTTCCAAATTTCCATATTATAATTATCATTATTCATCATTCCATTATGTTCATGTTTCTCTTGTTATCACTTGATATTCCTATTTTATAACATTTATTTTATTTCTCATGTTATTCCATTAGTTTTCCTTTACCGTGCATTATAGCTCACCCTTTTCTTATTCATGTCCTCCGGTTATACAATGCAATGAAAAGTATGAAGGAATGATGTGGTCATGTAAAGGAATTTGTCAATAAATATCTTCTGTGTTTTATGTTCTTAGATGTTGTGTAATTTTCCTAATCCCAAAATGTACTAGACATCTCTATACTCTACGTTGTATCAAGTCAATATTTTATGTAATAAATCATGTTTTAGTGTGTAATAAAAAGCAGGGATGTTATATGGTTGTGTATATTGTGTTATAATATATTACAATCTCATTCCAACATCATTATAGTTTCATCATTGTATTTATGATCTTATTTTCTAAATATATCTATAATATTTCACAATTTTTATGAAGTCCCAATATTCAAAAATAAAATATTATATGTGGTGATATAAGATCTGGGGTTGGATTGTCTAATTCAAGAATATTCTATTTCCTTTTTAAATATAATATTACATTTTTATATATAATTATTAAAAATAATGTCCCTTCAATGAGGCATCACAATTTCTCACAAAAACATCATTTTCATATGGAAGATTAAAAATTAGAGCCTTGACCTATCTCCTCTTGTTTTTAACCAAACATTCTTCACATTCCTTTTCAAAAACCTACTTAAACACTTTATATGTAATCTTGGTTGATGGGTTATCCAATTTGCGAAAATTATAAATGAATTACCAATAGTAACCTACCACACCATTTAAACTACATATCATAGTTACATTAATTATTGTGTGGCGTTATCTGACATCCTTTATCATTACATGATCTAATGTCATTCCACACCTAATAATGATGTGGCCTTCAAAATAATATGATTAAATCTATAAATCACAATTATAAAATTTATTATATAACTATTTCCTTCTATGAGTCTCACAAATTATCTTCATTTAGTTCTCATGGTCCTCATAGAAATTATAATACACTATGAAATAATAAATTCATACCACAATAAAATCATCAACATATTCCTTGAATACAATGATCATTATTTCTAAAAAAATAGTTTTATTAATCAATTAAAATGGAATTAGAGTAATCTCAGAATGTTTTTACCTCATTCATAATTTTTTTAATGAATTATTCTTTATTTTCATTTAATTGATGATATCTCATTAGAAATTAAAATATAAAAAACAGCATGTGCTTTATGATGTTGATTAAATAATTCATCAATAAAAGTCATAGGATGATTATTATTTATCACAATACAATTCATATTCCTTTAATCTATGTACAACCTCATGGATCCCTATATTATTCTTAACAATGTGAACATGGAATACCTATTTCGAAATAGTAGGGAATGTAAATACCTAATCACACAACTCGTAAATATTTTTCATCAAACTTGCTATTACCACAACATTCATTCTATAGTGAGTGTTTGATATTGGTCATTCATGAGTTGTTAAATCAAACGAAAATCTACATTAGACACTATATTATTCCCTAATAATACATTGGTAAATTCAGTAATATATTCCACATCATGGGGTACATCAAAACTAGTTTTAGTGATTATATATTCATGTAATTCTTCTCTCCCCCTTATTTCATATATTCCCTTGATGCATGGGGGATTCATTTGAATTGTTCTCTATATCCCTCTAGAGATAATAAGAAATTATAGTTTCTTATTTCAACCCATTTCATTATTATGTGTGATGACCCTTGAGTCCACACATTTAATAATCTCTCATTACCTATAGTAATTTCACAGGAAACTTATTTCTTCATACATAACAATATGTAAAGTCATTATTTCATTGTTTTTATGCATTAAATTTTTATTAGATCATATTAAACATCTTAGATTATTAATTTCCCTTGAATATATTTGATAATCAAAACTAAATCATTATTAGTATGGAACTAATAATACTTATATTGTAATGAAAATGTCTTATTGACATGCACCCTTGGGTGACATAGATTATTAACATAAATGAAAAAATAAATATTTTATTTGTTTGTAGCATATTTAATATGTACCATATCTGTATAACCTTCTAGTTATAGAATTAAACTCTAAAAAATATTATTCTTCATTTTTATATAAAATAATGAATTTTCACTTTTCTTTAGTTTTTTCCCAAAAGGGAATTATTTTTTGTAAAATGACTCTTAAATAGTAATCCAATAAATGAGTTTTATTTCTTCTTTCTCCCAACTATTCTAGATTAATGATAAAAAATACGTATTTTCTATGAGAAAATACACTTCATGTCTATCATTTTCATTTTCATTCATCCTAATGAAATAAATATCAACTAAAAATACATAATATATTGATCATCTACAATTGTATTAGTAGGTCCTTTAAATGATGATGAATTTAGTCACATAAGGTAATCCAACATATGATAATATCGTTATGGGAAAAATATTTCTCTCTATTCAAGAAAGGATATATGTTATATCATGATTTATTATTCCAAAAATGTCCATGAACTACATATTTCCATTAACCATGATATTTTCTTTCTTGAAAAGGGAATCTATAAATCGTGTCCAAGTATAGATATCCTTAATTCTTTTATGTATTATTTATAAATAATGGAATTACCTCTGTTATCTTATAAAATATAAAATTTTAATTCTTAATCAATATTTCTAAATATTATGAATCAAATAACATAAAATGAATAATTATTCATTTCAAACAGTAGAATTATAAATTCGTTATCTTTGGTTATATATTTATATTCAAATCTTTCATAATGGTATGTAATGAATATGTCAATTTACCTAAGAATATCCACCAAGAATGTATAACCATGATTGAATTTAAGGCAATTTTTTAATTTGAAACTATTAATTCTATCCTATCATTATTTTTTTGGAGTAATTACCACATGTTAATTTTGGGTCTTATCCACACACAATTGGTGTATATATAAATGGTTGTATTTTAAGGAGAAAAAAATTATATAATCATTAATAAAAAATAGAATTTTCTTCAATAGTTTGTCAAAAAAATATATAATAGGTTTATTCTTTGTAATATAATTATTTCTGAATGTATTACCCAAGTATTTTACGAAAACATCCTATAATAACCATTTTAATGACCTTGAGTCCTAAAACCCTGTGTTGTTTCATACATTATTTCATCGACATAGAAAAAAGGGTAAATTTAAAAAAAATGATCAGTATATGAGTTTTAGAGATCTAGATACATCTATTGAACTCAATTTTAATTTTTAATAGAATATAAAACCCAACAAAATTACAGTCTCAACATCATTGAATCTAATTCAACGGATATATCTTCAAAACTACGTGAAATAAACCAAAATAAGGGTATGTTCTAATAAATAGGAATGGTTTTTTACATCTGAAGAAATCATTAGTAAATATGGAATAATAAATATTCCATGGTTAATTATTTAACACACAATCCATTAAATAAATAACTTGTCTTAAATAATTATAAAATAAATAATCTATATTTCATGTTAAATAAATAAAAACACATGTCATTTAGTCAAGCAAACATAAATAAAATGTATCTTGATATATTATATATGAAAAAATATAAAAGATAATAGTAATAATTGAATTATAAATTAATTAACTTATTAATTATAAGATTTCATGATCTTTAGTATTATTATAACTCTACATTTAATACCATTCAATAGACACTTTAAAATAATGATTAAAAATCTACTTAACCTAACCAATTAATTTATCTGATTAGACATATCGATATATTGAGGGGATATCTATAAAAAACCTATACATAACAATATTTCAAAATATTTCGTCTATATTTTAAATTTTATTTAATTCATGAATCAAAATTCATTATAAACAAATACTCTAATTGTGTAAATGATAAATATTTTTCAACTTTTCCACATTTAATCAAATAAACATCAATTTAATATATTTATTTATATTTTTAAAAAGGATTCTGAAAAAATTAAATAAATAATACAATGACCTGGATAACTCAATGAAATTTAATTTCGAATTTCAAAATTAGTACTTAAATGTTATTTAATCAATAGAATATTAATAAATAATATAAAAATTTAGATTTTAAATTAATGTTTACAAATTGGAAACATTCAAATTGAATCCCCAAGAAGAATAAACATAAGAACATAATTTAATTATTGTCAAAAAATATTTATTAATGTAAAAATAAGTCAATGGTTCATTATATAAACCACATGACGTTGAATAGGCCCGTATTATCACATATGTCTCAATGAAGTGAAATTTTTTAGAAAATTTTCTTTTATCTTCCTTTCCATTATTTAATCTAGATTGAAATACTTGTATAATTCCTTCAATCTAGTTTTTAATTTATAAAATTATCATAATCATATTTAAAATATCATATATGATCATGATATAACATTTTAAAATCAGTTTCTTAATATTTTTTTGATTATTTTCCTTATATCAATTGTTAATTATGTTTTTGTTTCTGGAATTCTTTATCATGAATAATAAATCTATTTTAAAAATTATATATTTTTATAATTAAAATAATGATATTAATTTTATAGAAAATGTTTTTATTATAGAAATCTTTAGAACGATTATTGAAAATTGGATAAGGAAAATTAATCACATTGCTTCATGGAGATGGTGGGCTCTATGCATGCACAAGCAACCATATAATTACCTTAATGGGTGAAAAGATAATGGATTTTGAAATATTATTAATTTAAAGTGTTTATATAATTTATTTTATGACAAATATATTCATTAAACTCGTCCTTAATACCATCTATGTAAAATAGAAGTGAAAAACCGACCACATCACTTTGTGAGGTATAGTTTTCCGTACAAATGATTTCTATAATTATATTTTAAAGGGATTTTAAAATAATAATATGTAATTAATATTAAAATTAAATAATTATAATTATATCATAAATATTATATTTATATGTAAAATACATCATAAAAACGATCGATGATTTTGTTTCCCATATAATGGATAAGGATATGGTTAAATATTTTTCAATTTATATTATAAAATCTTTATATATGGAATATACTATTATTATTATATTTTTTGTTTTAAGACATGATTTAATGTTGTAAATGTATAAAAAGATGGATAGAAATTTTTTAAGATTTTTATCTTATATTTGAGAATACTCTACTAGATATCCTATTAAGAACAATAGGATTAGTTTTTTGTAATTAAAATAAGCTCCATAATTTGCCCACGAATTATAGAGAACGATTTGGGATGCTTTAGGTCATTAAAAATGGATTGAAAGGTGTTATGAAACGAGGGAAGTGAGTCCCCTTTTATTATTTAGAAGGGGTATAGTTTTTACAAATAGCCAAATATATTATATAATGGGAAGTCACAATCAACCCCTGTACACTAAAATTTTATAAATAATAAGGGGGAATGGTTTTATAGGCTAGAAACAAATAAAATACCGAAAGTAAATTCTTATTAAATATGTTTTTATGAAAAAATTATGTTTATGTAATTTTAAAATTTTAGAATTAACCACGGTAACATGTATATTTCTTCCTTCCATGCAAATTTATCGCAAAACACTAAAATTAAATTGAACCCTACGATCTAATTCTAACTCATTGATTCAAAATATTAAATAACATTAATTAAATAAATGTCCTACGTGTATGGATAACTAATATTTACCTACAAAAAAAACTATAACATCCTATTTTAACCATAATCCCCATATATAATTTATATTATTTTTATTAATCATTAGGATTGTAACACCTATATGTTCTAAAAGAAGAAAATTTTATATTAATGTTTATAAAACAAAAAACACCATGTCTAAATGAATGGTAATATATTAAACCATTATAGCACAACAATTAATATTTTTGTTATTGAAATCATAATTTTATATGAAATATATTTTTTACAGAAATTCTTTTTTTATCTATTTATTAAAAAGACTAGAAAATATTAAAATAAAAGGAAATGTTATCTGAAAAAATTATTTATTCTAAAAGGAGTTATAGTCATGAATAATGAAAATAATGTAAAATTAATTTCCATTACTTTTAATAAATTTATATAATAAATAAACTTTTTTCCAAGTTATATAATAAAAATTCTCTAGGGGTGAGTTTTTGGGAAATTACAAAATATATTTTTTACATTAAATGTAATAGTGACAAAAATAATTTTAAATGAAATCATATATTTTTTCTAAATTATTTATGAAGCTTAATTATTTTGAAAATTAATTTCAATGTAATATTTATTCAAATTTGTATCTATTTATTAAAATTAGTTAACTATAATTACTTTCATATTGAATTATTATATAAAATCTTTTTAATCATTTGACCATTTTCTCTTCAAAAACAATCATTCTCAATGCACCTATAGGATTAATATGAAATTAAAATTTCCACTTATACTAATAAAATTTATTAAAATTTATTAAATAATTTTTATCCATAAAAATTTATAATATCTAATAATTTATAATTAAATTTTGGCCATAACACATAATAAAATGTTAAAAAAAATTCCATAGTAAAGGAAAGAATCAGTTTACTTTGGGGGTTTAATTAAGTATATAATTTTTATAATGACCTAAAATTATATATTCTTTATTATATATCCATAAATTGAGCGTATCATGTCTAATTCTTCATAATAATCCATATTGGACTGTTTGAAATGTGAACAATTTTGTTATAGCATTGTCTTTTGATAAATCAAAAGTGTACTAGTCACCAAACCTAAAAAAGGCCACTCCCCCTCAATTTATCATTCCACCATGAAACAATTTTTTATGAAACAATACTAATAACATCGACAATTACATCCGTTAATACAATTTTCTTTGGTTATGATATATATTTATTTTAAAAATACATTATTTATAATCCTAAAGAGGTGGTCAGATAAAATAATGAAATATGGGTTATTTTTTTTTTATTTCTTGATCAAATATCATAAAATATTATTAATTTATTATTAAAAAGTAATTGTAATATTTTAAATAATCCTATGTTTTATATTATTACGTTTATTACCTATATCAATTTATTCTTCCATTAAATGGATTATGAAATCATCAATAATGTGTACGAAAATTTATCACATATAAAACTGATTCCATTATTTTTTCCATTACAACATCTCATGGATGAATGCAATCATGGATAATATATATATATATATATATATTAATGATATTTATAACATAATAATACATATGTAGTCATTATATCATATATATTATTTTTTTTACTTTATATTTCATTGGAGATAAAATAACATCACTTGTGTGTAAAATAGACTACCACCTAGAGAATATATTACACAATTTTAAATAAAAAATTAAAAGGAAAGTAATAAGAGTAATGATAATGAATATTTGTGATATAAATGAAAAAAATTTGATATTCAAGAAATATTAAAAAAAATTAATGAAAAATAAATCATTTTCTATTTTATATTTTCACTCATAGAAAGATGATAGTGCTTTTCATGTACATGTGGAAATAAATCGTCATGAATGAGGAGCTAATTGGAATAGATATTGGCTTAAAATATTTTTTGATTCTTTTAGAAGGGAGAAGGTTTTGATAATATACCATGGAATTTCATTTTACATTCTATATCTATGATCAACATGGTTACTGTCGATCTTATAGCCTATCTTATCTTGGAGGTTAGTATGTTATTGGAGTTCATTCCTCATTCCATCTGATGTATCCATATTTTACCATGAGGAATTACTAATATTAGAGGCCTTGAAAGGTTTATTAACATCTATATTTGTAATAATTTTATCATATGTTTGGTGATGGATGGGGAATAGGTCATCCACGTTTATTTTATCATCCCATTTCACCAAGATAAAAAAATGGAGGTTGTAAGGAGTAATTAATTGATGTAAGTGAGGTAATGTTTTTGTAATGGAGGTTTCATCACTCGAGGGACCATAATTTGTTAAATTATTTATTCTATTATTATCTAACATATTATTATTATTCTTTTTCCTATATATTCTTAAATTTTATCACTATTTAGTTCGCAACAATGGAATAGAGGAGGAATGCATTCCATTCCTCCTATTTTAATCTTCCCTATTTAAAGGAAATGAATTATTGAATGATGTGTTTCAATGGTTTAGAGAAAATATGTGGAAACATCATTCCACTTCAGATATATTCTTATTATATAGTAATTCATATGATTTCATCTTTTGAATGTAATAGTAAAACACCATGTCAATGATTTTTCATTTATTTCAATATGTGATCATGTTTTCTATCATTTAATTAATGTAGGTAGTGATAATTTCATAATATAAATATCAGAAGTTTGTTAGGATTATGAATACCCTCCAACACCATTTTATATATTATTCAATGATGTATAATATGGTGTAGGTTTCTTGTGTTTTTATGAGTTGAATAATATCGACCAAGTTGAGGTTCTAAAACATCCCACTCACCGTGATGTGATATTTTTAAAAGAGTTATAGGTAAACATATATTATATAATAATCAGCCTATATAATATAAAACCATGGATTTATTATATTTGAGACTTTATATCTATTAATTAGCAAAATTTTGATTCATCTAACTCTATATAATTTAATGGGGTTATCAAAATTATTTTACCTAAAATGAAGTAGAATGTCAAGTATTTTTCTGGTATCTATGGTTTTTATCTTGGTATCTATGATGAACTATAACCCATTTCGAGGATATATGATTTTTTCCCACATAGAGAGGGTTAATTTTTTTCACATATGAATCTACAGACTAGATATCACAAAATTATTTTAAAGGTTGTGTATATTCAAAGGAATAACATTTAGTATATGGTTGGATAGCATGTGTTTTTGGTAATGAAGTTTAGTGTCCAATGAATTATATGTATTTATAGATCATAAAATTCATTTATAATAACTTTATATAATATATATTTGTTATGTTTATGGATGAAAAATTGATATACACAATGTTATATGATGATAATGTCAAGCATCTCAATCCTATCGCATAGGTTCTTCAAAACCCTAATCCTTATTGGAAGTTATCCGTTTGAAAATAATGGATGTTGGAGTTTCATTTTTGTTGACATGAGGTTTAATAACTTTTTTTTACATGGAACCATCAATTATTGAGGTAGTTATTTATTTTCAAGAACCTAAGGATTTGTTTTTGGATCGAAGGTTCCTAGTAATTTCGGGCTATAATAAGATGTTTCTATCCAATAGTTCTTTTATTTTAACCCCATTATAAGATTTGAATAGTACTGCCCATAATTTCTTCTAAAGATCACATTTTTTAAAATATATTAACCACCTGAATAAAATAATGATCAATGACCAAGTTTATTTGATTCCTGATGAGGGGGTAACATCATCAATTAGAACATAAAAACATTAATTATTTTGAAGAACAATATGAATATTATTAAATAGAGTATGGGTGTCATACCCCCAAGAGAAATACAGAATTGTGGGGAAAAACAAAAAATGAGAAAAAGAGAAAATAAATAGTTGAATTGATTAAGTGCTGGTGGAAGTGAAACAGTATAAAGGGGAGATAGAATTGATGCTTCATATTTAAGTTCACTCAAGCTATCCTAAACTAATTAAAAATTATGTTCTATACACATTTTCATTGGAAAAAATTATTCCAAATAATATAATGGATGTTTCTAGAAAAATAAACTATTTTTCATGTATTCTAAACTGTATAGTGAACTATCATACACATGATCAGTAAATAAAATTTCATGACGAAGTATGTCCAATGGTTGAATTATAGACATCTTCCTTTTCAAAATTTCATTACCTCTAATGATTCAAAATAGAAATGGATTCTCTATCATCTCATATTGGTAAATATTATAACATTAAAATGATACTCATCATGAAAATTATACTCTCACATTACAAAAAATAACTAGTGAAATAATGAATAGGTAATCAAGAATATTTAATGAATAATCAATTAAATCTATTATAAATTCCATTTTAAAAATAATGTATAAAATATGGTAAAAAAATTTATATAATATTTAACCAAATGTTTTTTAATTTATTAAAACTATAAATTTAAAAATAGAAATTTATTATCAATATCATGGTTTACCTCTTCCTCGGGTGCTAGCTCCTAAAAATAGGTTAGTAGTGTTATCACCTCTTATTCAGCTCTCCAGTAATGGTTTTATTCTCATATTCCATTTACATATGAATGTTTTTTTATATTCCATACTCTTACCTCCTTTTATGATTTATTTCATTCTCCCTTAAAAAATACATTATTTACCAACATTATTTGGTGACCAAAAATTGAGGGGGGAAATTTAGGCGACCGTATTCACAAAATCAATCAATATTGAAATTTTTTTCACCAATAAATTCAATTAATAGTTAATCATTATAAAATATAATTCTCAATAATAATAATATAGTTGCTAAAAAATTAAAATATTCTTTATTTATAATTCATTTCGACTATGTATTATTCATCAATAGTGATATCATCCAGTATTCAATATTTAAAATATCTCTCTATAGATTCTCTGATTACTATCCATTATCCTATAGGGAATGGTATAAACAATACTATTTATAAATTATAATAAAATTATCCATCTTCAATTATTTATACCATCCTTGATTTAAAATAATAATAGGGACCCATTCCATTATTTTAAGTATGGATTTCAATTCGTTGGAATTTTTAAATATCATGGTGTTAACAACTAATTATAACCTCCATTTTAGAATTTCAACAAACACATGGAGATAATTACTCCTACATATAAAAACATGTCAATTGTAGTTTAATGTCATCCTAATTTCATTGAAATAAAAATAAAATCTTCATAATTAATAGAATTCACAACTTCCCACAAGGATAGAAAACCATGAACATTTGATTAGGTTTTTACCTGAATTTGATTATACAACAGACATTGAAAATTTCAAAGTCTTAATGGGTTTGATTAAATATTCAAGAAGTTTATCCTTTGGTGATAAAAGTTGTATCAAAATGAATAAAATAAATGTTGTTTAAAAATTTCATCAATGATTGATCTCATCTGTACAATGAAGATAACCATGATTTTGAGATTGATTTACCATCTTGATGATGATTGTATTCAAAGATTCTTCAATAGTCTTTGTGTAATCCTCAAAGTATCAATTAGATCATTATATAACCAATATTAGGACACATGGTTCAGCAACATCTTTGAAATATTAGTGAAATTCCATCCAAACCATATGCTATAAAATTTATTCACATTGCATCATCATGATCACGATCATGGAATAGTGGAGGTGGTGGGTCAAATATTCTTCATAAAAATAGATAGAATAACTCGAGGAATTTGGCTCGGAATTAGACCAAATTCTACAAACTCACTCTTTCACGAGATATATGTTTTATAGAATCCGTTGAATTCCAATTTTCAACTAGATCAGCATGAAGCTTCATCACTGACAGATCAGGTGGATGAATCAGGTACATGGTGTTTATACTGTAGGGGAAATAGGTACATATCATTTTTTTAGATTTTACTAAAATTATTCTATATGGGGAAGCATTTTTAAATCCATTAAATAGATTCAATTCAAGAAAATTCTATGTAGGAATCTATTAAATAAACCTTATATGTGGCTACCAAATTACATTTCTTATCATCGTAAAGGAATCCTCAATGTTCCTATGTTATTTATATTGTTAAATTGGTATAATGAATGGTGCTAAATCCCTAAAAAATATAACTTAATTAATTAAAAATCCATCAATGTTTTAAATTAAAGGATTATTATTAATAAATACGGATAACTGTTATTAAAAATAATTTCCAAAATCGAAAACAGTAAATATAATCATTGAATCTCACAAAAAATAGATACATTAAATAAAATCAAATATTAAATTTAAAACTGAATCAAAATATGAATATTTGATAAGTAAAACCAGAAAACATTCATTATTTATAATTATTTCATTAAATATGTAAATCTATTATAATTCAATTATCAATGCAAAAAAGGGATTTTAAATTGCTGAAATGAAATTTATCAGTGATAGAGATATGTTAACAAATAGAATGAGATTAAGAGACGTATGCATTTATCCTCTCTAAAATAGAATTGATAAAGGGGAATACAATATGTTGATGTAGCGAAACATATCATCACAATGTAGTACCAAAATGACCACCATATTTCAACAAAATCATGTACCAATGAGGAATTTACCTGAAATTAAATATACTACATACATTAATGAAAATAACACTATATTATGGACATATAAATCATTGATTTATATAATTAAATTATTACAAGTCATTTTAAATCTTAAAAAATAAATGTACTTTTTTCATATGAACATAACCTCGACTCGTGCTATTTTAGGACAAACCACAACTACTCAAGCAACAGAATTAAACTATACATTAATAAGTTTCTCTTGATAGTAATAATCTAAGTTAATAAAATAATAAATTATGTAAATCTTAAACTAAATATTTAATAATATGATGAAAACTATGTATGAGATTGAGTTATGGTTGATTATTGTATGTCACACAATTTATTGTACATAGTCAAGCATTATCTTTATGAAAATGAAAATAATAAATATAAGAAAAAATTATAAATAAATTAAGAATTCATTGTTATATAATATAATGAGAAAACCATATAGGCTCATTTTCTCTGTTTTGGTGGCGTAACACATGTTTTTAAATTAAAAATGGACTTTATAAATAGAAGTGACACACATTGAGTCATACTAGACACACCATGAATCAGATTGAGGCCATGATGATTATTAAACATACCCAATAACTTGGGAATTATTTTTCTAATGTTTAAAACAAATTGCAATTATTTATTCCAGTATTGAGTTTGTAAGATATATTTTTTTAAGAAATTTCATTTTAAAATTGAATCATTCACATTGAGTCGTTCTTCTAAAATCATGTTTCATTTTGACTTTAAACTTGATCCAACATGTCTCAAATGGATTATGAATAATTTTCAAAAAAAATCAATACAATTAGTGTGTGTTTACTTAGTTTTTCATGAGTGTCACTTTTTGAACTAGAATTTCTTTTTTAATATAATCACATTCACATTTAATCATACAAAGTATTTCATATATCAGGATGAGGTTATGATGATTTATACACATCAATAATTACATATGCATTGTTTTAAAAAAAGTTTCAAAACATTTTGAATGAGTTTCATCAATTTTTATTATGGTAGTAGTAATGTTTTGTAAAATTATTTTCAATTTAAAAAAATGAATCACTTGGAGTCATATTGGTCACATTGTGCATTGGATTAACGTGTAAATTATTTCAACACATCCCAGATGACATATTGATTGTTTTCCAAATGTATCAAAACAGTTCAAATATGTTTTATAAGTATTGATCACATCAATATTCGTTTTTTACTAAAATACTTTTTTAAATTTGAAACACACACTATGAGTCATATATATCACATTGTATGCTTGATTTATGTGATACGGGTTCCTACATGTAAAAATTTTGTTTTGAAAATTTTTACTAAATTATTAATACATTTTATTGGATTATGATCGACTTTTAGTTAATGAAACATTTTAAATTAAAATTTCAATTGAAAATTGATAACTGACATCTTGGATCATACCCGGAATATTGTGTATTAGAATGAGGTGTGGACGAACCATACATGTCAAAAATTACTTAGGTATTATTTTATTAATGTATGAAAATAATCCAAATACAGGTGTTTTGTATTGAGAACATAATTTATCTTTTTCAAAAAATTTAATATTAATTTTAAATAGAAAGACAGACTTAGAGTCATACTGGTCAGACTATAAATCATATTTATATGAAGCTGATTCATACATATCTCGAATTACATACAGCTCATTTTCCTAGTATATTAAATCAGATAGAAAGATTTTTCATGATCTTTAATATTTTAGTATTCAATTTTAATAAAATTTCATTTTAAACTGGATATATGCAAACTGAGTCATACCAGACACATCATATGTTTTTTTTTTGACATGAGACTGATTCATAAAAATTAATAATTAATTATTCATTGCTTTCCGAAATTATCAAGACAATATTTTCAAGTGTTCTTAGTTCTCAGTGAGTGATTCATATTGAACTAAAATTTCAATTTTTATATGATAAATATTATATTGATTCATACAAGAAACATTCTGTATCAGATTGGGTTGTTGATGAATCATAAACATCAAAAAAATAGATCATTTTCTAAATGTATAATAAAAATATAAATGTGTTAGCTATGTGTTGAGTATTCTATTATTTATTTTTACTAAAATCAATAAAAATTGTAAATAAAATGAATAAAATGGATTTATACATGTCACACCATGCATAATATAGCAGTGAAAACAATTTCTATACTACCCAAAAGACATGTAGATCTTTTTTCTTGATTAATAAAATGAATATGAATTTATTTGATATTTTTATTAAAACACAAGTATTTTGTACTAAAATTTTATTTTAAACCCGAATCACACACATTGAGTCATACTGGTCACATCATGTGTCAGTTTTACATGGGACTAATTCATACAACTCAAAAAATGTCATAAGAGTAATATTCCTAAATAATTAAGACAATCTGAGTGTGTTTTTGTTGTTTTCAATGTGTAAAACTTTTTGAACTAAAATTTAAATTTTAAATTGATAATAAACACATTAAGAGATATAGGGGAAATATTGTATCAGCTTAACATTATGATGATTCTTAAACCATATAAATTACACCTATGTAATTTTACTAATGTATTACAATAATATTGATGTGTTTTCATGATTTTGCTTAATTTGATTGCCTTTTTGTCTAAAATAATTGTAAATTTTATATAAAATGACACACTTGGTGACATCTCGGTAAAACCAAGCATCATTTTCATGTGCACAGATTCCACCAACTCAAATATAACTTATAAGTCATTGTACTATGTTATTATAAAAATTTTAGCATGTTTTCATAGTTTAAGTGAGTATCAACATCAAATTGAAATTTTAAATTAAGACATATAACAGACACTTTGTGTCATATAGGACACATCATGTATCATATTGTGGGTAAATTGATTCATATATTTCAAAAATAAAATATGAGTCATTTTTAGGATGTGTGAAAACAAATCTAAATTTCATTTCTCATTTTTGAGTATTTCATTTTTTTTCTAAAATTAATTTTAAATTAAAAAAATGCATTCATTTTGGACACTAAATGTGTTTGATTGAATTTAGGTTGGTTCTAACAAGTCCTAAAGTCTCAAAACATCCTTAATTCTAAAGCTTTCATTCATTCCATTGATTTTAATTTTTGAACTGCCATAACTCCATATAGATTGGATGTTTTTAGCTGAAAAATAATGGAATTCTGGGTATGATCGGTATAAAGGAACATGTTATCTATTTTGTGGAATATTCTATATAATTGAAAAAAATTGACTTCCATGATTTTTTACTTAAAAACATAACATTTATTTAATTAAAATGATAAATAAATTTACTCTCATATTATAGATAATATTATTATAGTATTAATTAACATTTTCCTGATGTTTTTATATATTCATGACCCATTTCCATTTCCAATTATCTCGGTTTAAGTCTCCATGTCAAAAATATCATGAAGATGAGAAGTGTTTAACAAACCACCGCAACATTAAAAAAATTAATCATCAAGTATAATAAAATAATTATAATATGACTAACACTAAAAATAAATTTACTAAATATAAATTTTAAATAATATATTAATTTTATGGAAAATAAGTTTACAATGAAGTCATGAATATTTCTTCTATTATTGAGAAGAGTAGTCATCATTACTCTTCCTACAAAATAAATTGAGGGAATACGATTGTAAGTGATAAATGTCAATATTACATTGCAGAAAATGTTTTGAGGGAGAAGAAGTTTATAAGTGTATTGGTGTAAAATGAATATAATATTGACAAAAATATTCTAAAACAAATTAACATTGAAAATATGAATCCACAAAATATATATTGAAAAAATAATTATTAGAAAAAAATTACAATAAAAATAAAATAAAAATATTATGTAAAATAATGAAAAATGAATTAAATTACTATTATGACTTCACCTATTCATTATGGTTTTATACAATCTTGAAACATTTATTTATTTTCAATATCATAGTTAAAGTCTTAAATTCATATCACTGTTATCCATGATCAGCTTCGAACAAAGCATCCATACTCGAACAAAATATTTCACATGTATATGAAAATAATTATTATGTGAGCAATACTATAAAATAAAAAATAAAAACAAAATAATACATTAATTATATGGAACATTATTGTATGTTATAAAATACCAGATTACCTCTTTTAATATGTATAGGAAGTAAAACTCGTTGTACTTAAAACAATAATTTATATTGAGAAAAATTATGAATTAAAATTTAGTGTATTTTTAGGTTTATAGTTTCAGGTAATTAGGCCATAAAAATACATTACATCTCAAATATTACAAACTAAACACTTCTACGTTAACAATTTTTTTAAGAACAATAATGTTCCTAAAAAAGAATACTTTTATTCATATAAATATTTGTGAATTCTTCAGTTCTATTACCCTTTCTTATACCCTAAGAAAAACAATTCATAAACATAAGATGATATTAAAAAAGCACATCAAGGGTTATAAAGTAATGAAACAAATCATTTTTTCATCAGTGCATGAAAATCATTAAAATCATACATTTCACTCCGGAAACATAATCCCCTTAACATACCATAGGAAATCAAAATATTTATTAATAAAACACAAAAATAATAATTCACAAAGGTAACTTGTGGTATCCATAACATACTTATATTGTATCATTCACTATTATATTGGGAGTTACATTTGGAATACACATCATAGTATATTCCCCAATTATCTTAGGAGAAATTTTAACGTTTTTCTCCATCACATTACCTAAGGAATTAGAGATCTATCATGGGCTCACCTGCCCTATATTTATCATGGAACCACTAGTACAAGTAAACAAGGCATAGGAACCATAACAAAATCATATCACATAACAAAAGTACAAAGGAGTGATAAAATTTCGACATTACAATCTAAATATATCATTTCAATATATTGACATAATCAATCCATTATAAAAACCATTTTCAATACCAAAATATGTAAATAGAGTATATGGTATTTATTTTCCATTTAAAAAAGTATGTCTTGTTATGAAATCCTAATATCAAATAATGCGCATGTTGGTAGATATTTCATTGTCACCATAGAAACAAAAAAGAATCATTCTTTTCCATTTAGTAAAATACTTCATAGAAAAATATTACCTTTGAAAGAAATTAAATGTCAAAAGGGTTTATACAACGTATAAAGGAATGTTTCTTATAATTCAAATTATGCCTCAATGAAATGAGATTGAGATGAAGTCCCTTACCTTGCATCTAACTCATCACGTATGTTCCTTAATAATTATTAATAAAAAAATTGTCTTAATCATTATTTGAATCAAAACATTTTTCATGTTTATTATTCCTTTTATATCAATTAATTACATGTTATAAATGTTACATAATTATTTATGTTAATATTTGTTTTTTATCAATATGGGGTACATGAGTAAAAAATGAAATTGTTATGATATAAATTGTACATGTTGTCAAAATTATATCATAGCCATAATAGAATTCATGGTATAAGTATAATATATCAAATATATATGAATTAATAACAATCCATAACATTAGGAGAGAATAAAATAAATACACCATTCATTGAGATGGTAATATGTGCCTATACATGAATGATACTTTCATTTATTTGTCATATAAATAAAATGGAAGCTAAATGTTACATTATAATATTATAAATCCACTATAATATCATATTTTATATAGGTTACATATTTTCATTAACACAATCTCTTATATGTTCCATGTTTGGCATGAACGAGTAATATAACTTTGAGGGGGGTAGTCCGCACATCCTCAAAGGATATTATCATATTTACACATTATGGAAATAGTAAAGGTATGATTTATGTATAAAATAGATGTATAGAGACCATATAAATGTAATATTTATCACATGCAAAAACAGTTCCATTATAATGTCCACCATTTGTGGTGGGTGGGTAAAATCAAACAATAATCATTTCGTGAGGAAGTAATTCACCATCCACATAAACAATATGATCTAAATCCATTTTTTGGATGTTTTTGTATGAGTATTTATAATCAATATAATAACAACATATTTGTATTTGGATGTTACTAGTGTTTTTATAAATGAATGAAATATAGAGTGTTTTGGCATAACTACCCAACTTTTAATCAATGCAATTCCCTTCTTATAATTCTGACTTATTGTATAATCACATTAGGAATCCAAATGGAATACAATGATACTAAATAATATGTAACCATTAAAAATAAATTTTCATCTTCTACAGTCAGAATTTAAAAAATTTGACCAACATAATTGGGTTCAGGGTGATTGTTTGAGTCTAATAGAACAAACCTAATTGTTGGTGAATTGTAAAGTACCCTTATGAATTGTAACGGTACCCTTATGTATAGTGATATAAAGTTATGAATATTAACATTACCTATTATAGTATATATATAAATTTAAGTGAAACAATGTTGTACCTATGTTTTGGAATAAGTAAACAAATGATTTAAAAATGGAATTTTTCAAGTAAATTATTCTTTTAATTAAAAAATTAAAATAATCTTATTTAGATAATTATTTTTTAAAAATAGACTTAATTTTAGAATACTATATGTAAAAATGGTTAGGGTGGAATTTTTGTATTTTTCTGAAATACTTTATTTTTTGTGTTTAGAAAAATACATTAATTTGTCATATAAATAACTTATATTATAAATCTATTATTACAGTCATGAAAAGTGATGTAAGAACCAAAATATCGAACTCACATACCCTCTTTAATATTCCTGTTCATGGAATCCTAACTATTACTTCTCATGTAAATAAATAATAAATTAATGAATTTAATATTAAGAAAACCCCTCTTCCCACCGGTATTAATACCACCCTTTAAACCTTTATTTACTCACACTTATCAAGCTTCAATACATCCCTAAACTCTTCCAAAATCACTTACATATCCACTCACCCACGACCATGTTATATTATCCTCATCAAAAGGACAACGTTAGGTTCTTAAAATTTGATCTCAATAGGAGGATTGAAGATGCAATAACACTCTCTCTTTCTTTTCATTTTCTATTCAAATGTATTTTCCTTTTATCTCTTATAATCAAATTATCTTATCCAAATTTCATGATAAATCTAGATTGATTGATATACGAGTATGATATCATGATAATGGATGATTAATCATTATACTCTTCCATTCATCTCTATGTTAATATAATGAAATAGTATCCCATGATGTGTTAATAAACCTAAATCCTGAGAGATGAAATTTTTTTTCACTCCAAATCCTTTAAGTATGCCAATAAAACCATAAAGTTTTTGAAAATATATTGTAATGTGTTTGTATTATACACTTTTATGTTATGTAAATATCTTAGTAACATGATAATAAGTGATAAAATAAAATAAGTTCATTTTGAATAAAAACCACACAATTTGACAATAAATTATCTTCATTAGATTTTATCTAATTATTCATCATCTTGATGCATAACCAAATTCATTATAAAAACATTTATATCTCTTGAATTTAAATAATGATGTAAATAAAAAATTCTGGATGTTCAATCACATTTCAAACAAACATCTGTCCATTAATACAAGTGAACCATTCATAATAGCTATAAAAATTAACACTATCGAACAATGAATATAATATTTATAACACTTCCAAAGGGCCATAAAATAATTTAATGAAAACATAATGAACCATATTTATGTAAAAAATGTTCTGGATTGATAATTAATGAATTTAATGGGGTTATAGAGGATATTATAGTGAAGAAAGTGTTCAGATACAAGGATAGTGGAAATTATCCAACCCATATATCTTTCATCAGGTTCTCCATATATCAGTGACATCATAATGGCCACCATAAGAGGTGGTTGGGGAAAAACTAACAATCAATGTTTTGTGAGGTAGTAGTTTTCCATCAACAAAAATAGTGTGACTAAAATCCTTTAGATGGAGTTCTGCGTATATTTTGTTATAACCCTTCTAATAAAAAATTAATTTTATATTAAAGATACTTTTTTGTTATTAAATAATATAATATCGATATTTAGGGGGTTGGAGAGGTAAAATAAATGAAAGAAACTTTAGAGAAGGCATTATTTCAAATCGGGTAACATATTTTGATTTAAGCTGAAAGGATTTTTGGAATTTCATTATAGCAATGGTGCGGGTTCTAGGAGGAATATATGGATGTTTTATGATTATTTGGGGAGATGTTAGACGAGATAAGGAGCTTTAATGGTGTGAGTAAGGGTTACGTGTTATGCCATTTCATAAGAGGGAGGATGGGACATTAATAATATTTGAAAGTATTATTTTATGATAAAATGATTTTCGGTTTCAAATCATCCCAAAGTCATTTATTTATAATATAAGATCCTTTTGTGTTGAATAACACTCATCCAATTGTTTTTATGCAAGCCTATGTCTTGAATTTAATCTTATCTTTTAGCTTTAACAATTAGTTAACATATATGTCTCTTACCATGTATTCTTGTAAATTCATACTATATGATTACTAGAGTGGCAATAAAATGTGATTATAACATCAAGTTATTAAGTAATGAAATTATCAACATTATATAATTGTTTTTTCCGAATATTATATTTTTAGGAATATTATATCATTTAATAAAAAAATATTTGTTTCGAAAACTCATTTATGTCAATTATGGAACTATTTAGTAATTTTTTTTTGTTAAAGTTGTAAAAACATGATTCTTAGAACCAAAATCATTAAATAAATGATAATATGTCATATTTTTCTATAGAATTTGTTTATGGCATAAAAAAATTTAAAATAATTTTTTAACAATTATAATAATTGTTTTTAAATATTTCATTAATAATGTAATTATTACATCATCATGGTGTCCTAACTAAATACACTTATATAATGCTTAAAAATTATAAATAAACTAACCAGATGTAGGAAATCATTTTATGTTTCTAATGAATATATATAGTCAAATATTTCAAATATAAAACCCCACATTAAAATTTATTTTGTAAAACAATTTATCGTTAGATATTTTTTTTTACATAAAATAAAAATGTCATTACTGTTATTATCCAAACCACATGGCATCAAAAGGCCAAAGGTTCTATCCTCGGATTGTATTAGACGAAAATGACTCATCTAATTGGTTTAGAAAAAGTTTTGAGGTAATTTTATATTATTATAATATTATTATAATATTTAATTTCCCTAATTACCAGTAACTGCGGTAAATAAAATTCTTAAGTTAATATTCCTCAAAAACTATTTTAATCTTATTAGACCACATTTTTCACCCTGATTAATTCAATGTATATCGGATTTTTTAAATTAAATTCATTGAAGTAGTAAAGTTACATTTATATTAAATAATTTGTTTCTATGAAATATTTTTAGTCCATTCTCACATGTTTTGAATCCGATAACAGTCAATTCCATCCATTCCACGATTCATTTAAATAATGAAATTAAAAAAATTAATTGAATTCATCTCCCTAAAATCTATATTTTACATAATAACATTTGAATTAAATAATTTCCATAAACATCCCCTATTAAATGGAATTTATAGTTTTCAAAATTATCAAGAAAAAGCCTTATCAAATATTCCAATTCAGTAAAATTGGATTTTATTAAACAAATTGAATGAATGCTTGATAAATTTCATTTAAATAAACATTTTAAAAAATCTATCAAATCAAGGTTCATAATTTTGTATATATATTATATAATCACCTAACTTTCGCAGAAACAGAAAACCTCCAACAACAGACATCAATGAGAAAAAAATACAAGAAGGCCTCAAAACATAGGCTGGAGATGACATCAAACATCACATAGTGTATACCCATCACATAAAGGAAGATATATTGAAAAAAATAGATAATGCTGATAAAGATTATGATTGAGGAGAATACTCAGTTTGGAATCACATTGTAAGAGAAATAATGATCTAATGTCAAATGATATGATTCAGAAGGTTTGTAGAACTTCATGATTTCATGGGATGGATTTTGGTGTAGTGAGTTAAAATTGGATGGGAGAAAAAAGAAATAGATCATATGAAAACCCAATTTAAAAACTCCAGTTAGGGTATGAAATGACGTGTAATACCCATTCTGGTTTTGAAATAGATAATATCTAAAACAACTAAAAAATGTTCCCCCTCTAACTTAAAACTATCCATTAATTTTCACATGATGTGTAGAGGAACTTCATGAAATTTAACCTCCACATCATGAGTCTATTCAGGAATTGTCTCCAAAAACCATTACACATATCATAACCATGTTACAGTACATGTAAACCACTGACAACCTACATAAAATGTTGTTTATTGATGAGAGTCAAACAAATACATCAGAACAATTCTATTTGCATCCATCTAATTCATTCCCAACACTACCTAGTCAATGAAGTGTAAAATCTATGATAAGGATAAATTAATGCCTCTCAGATCAGTAACTATATGTTACAACCTCCACACTATGGAAACATTATATCCCTAAACAGCCAATAAATAATCTTCCATAACAATATTATGAGTCTAATAATCTCCCATTGGTGCATATGTTCCCAAATATCAGGTTTTCTAGAATAATAGATTCATAGAAAATTAATCATAGGTATAATCTTCCAAATAAGTACCTTAGTCTTAGAATCATCTATCATGATTGGCCACTCAATCAAAGAAAAATAGGGTTGAATCTCTAGATCACTATAGCTCAAAACCTCTGATAGTTCAGATAAACACATTATCAGCTTTGAAACATGGAATATGTTAGGAATCAACATCATGTGTTTTGGATATCGTAAATGATATGAAACATTCCCCACCTTTTCAAAAAACATTAATGGTGCCACAAAATGAGTAGAATGTATTTCATGCCACCCAAGCCTTCAATAACCGAATAAGGGGGAATAATTCAAGAATACCTAGAAAACTATTGAGAACTGTAATGGTCTACAAAGACAACCAGCAAAAGACATATATCATTTTTTTGATTCCAACATATTTTGATGAATTAAATGAATCATTATTTTCATCTCTATCACCATGATTGGACCATCCAAGGAATTTTCACCAATCTCTAATGAGCACAATATTGATTTACATGGTTGTCCATACAATTACTCTAAACTATCCATTCTGATCATTGAATGATAACTATTCTTATTTGAAAAAGAAATGAGGAACAAGTAATCTCTCTTGGACCAACCAAATTCTATAACAAATTTGTTCATAAAATCCTCATGGAACTATATAGATATCAATATCTGGACATTTGGCTACGGATGAAAGGCTATGCTCAAAATTGACGTAAGATACAATTTCATCCATAAGACCTCTAAAAAATGATATGTGGACAAAGGATCCATATATAATAATATAGAATATTAAAATCCATGAAAAATATCAATATCGTTCATGTAATAATGGTTTCTGTCATGATTTTGTATAATGTGAGCTGACATGGAAGCATGTTAATCACAACCCATATCACATTCATCATTATCTGTGTATTAGGAAACCCATAAAAATGATATACTTATTTCATCCCACTAAAATATATGGACTATATGTTTATAAAGGAAACCTGAAGGTTTATGGTGCCTATAATTCACATGCAGAAATGAATAGTCATAGGAAACAATCTCATCAATTCACCATCTCATACCTATACAGCATAACTGATGCTTCATGTTGTACGACATTGTATTGGTTTCTTCTTGAATAACCGACAAGGAATTATGACAATCCCTCATCACAGCCTTCTTTTCCACTAATGACACAATGTAATGGTTCTAATAATAAATGACAACATCATTAGAGAATGTTCACTTAAAAACTGTCTCCCCACCATAAATAGAGTCTATAATTCAACTTAATTCATCATATATATATTGATCATGAATAATCATATCATGAAGAGTGGATGATAAAATATGGAATCCAAGGAAACCTCAACCACTGATTCATGGACTCTAATATGAAATTATGAAATGATATCAATAAAATCCCACCATTCAGATGATTAATTAACTAAATGGGATTGAAGTTTTCCACTCAAAAAATATATAATGACATTCACATTCCTTGGTGTGAATGAGATTTCAATTTCAAATTATTTCAGGAACTCAACCAAACAACTCTAGAGGAGATTAACTTCTTTTTTATAGAAGATATAACTCTAAATTATATTTCCAGATAACATAAGAACCCTTTATATTAAATGATAGTGTCACCAATACATAATACCATGAATTACATATATAAGATCAAGGTAATGTGTTGTATAATTCCTCTCATGTGGACTAATTTAAACATAACCATAGACAACTACATGGCCTCCCTGCGTATGAACACATCTTAAGATTGAACCTGATGCATCACAAAAGACCACATAGCCCTACCTGACCATTGGAAGAGTCAACATAGTTGCAAAAGTAAAAAAGACATTTCATCATAACCAGATAGATCTTAAATTTATAATTTAAATATAACATCACCCCCTACTAATTTAGAATAGTCATCAGAGAAGCCAGCTTAGATATGCCCTTCCCAAACTGACAATAATATCCAGATAAGACTAACAATCATGTTATATTAAATACATTGGGTGGTTTCACCATGTCAATATAGTCATTCAATTCTTGTGATCAAATACCATTCCCTAGATAGAAATTACAAATTCAAATAATTTCACTTTTGGATGTCATAAATCAGACATTGAATGTTTGAAATAGAGTTAGTAATTTCTCCGTAGATTGTGAATTTTCCCCAGGTGACGAACATGATACTCCACTTATTTTAAGTAAACAAGGATGTCATCAATAAAAAATACCGCAATGTTTTTAAAATATTCATGGAAAATTGTATTCATTATTTCTAAAACAACTTTGATATAATTTATGAATCCAAAGGGAATAACAAGTTCTTATAATGGTCACACTTTCTCTAAAAATCAATTTTCGGAATGATATTATCTTTTATCCTCAACTGATTATAACCAAAGCGGAATTTTATCATTGGTAACAACTTAAAACTTTTAAAATATTAATAAAGATCATATATATGTGGCAACCGATTCATTTTCTTTCTCTTCACATGATTCAAATTTTGGTAATCATTTTACAAGGTAAGAAAATCATCAGCCTTTTTGTGAGAGAACTGGTGTCGCCCATGGTTACTCATTAGGGTGTATAAATTATTTCTCTTGAATATCTTCCAATTAGTACCCTATATCATTTATTTCAGTGGAAAAAATTTGGTAAGAGGGAATATATACTGGTTTAGTTCAATAAATTATGGATATGGAAAACTAGGTCTCCCTTAAAAGTGGAAAACCAAATAAATTAGATGCTAACACATTGGGAAACTCAAAAAATACTGGAGGGAGATCACTGCTCAAAAATTTTGGCCCTAGATTAAATGAAAACTCTATTATTGCATTCCCCAACTCCAAATAATATGATCTGTCTCAACACGAAATTGTGTCCCTTTATCATTGAATGATAAGAGGTACACTATAGGGTGTAGTAAGGTAAACATGTAAAATATAACAATGAATTAGGTTCTTATGATAAATAAGTAAATACATACAAAATATGACATCAAGATATTACATGTCATGGAATAGAAAATTCCAAGATAGCTTAAAATTAGATAGAGAGATGAAAAATTGATAACTATATACACTATGTACTCGATATGCACATGGAGTGTAGTAATACCCACAGAACAAGATGAAAAAATCAAAAAAAATATTGTGTAGACTAACAATATAGTTTGAAATAAAAAATTGAGTTGCACCAGTATCAAATAGAGAAATCTATTTTGATGAACCTATAGTAATATTACCAGTTACGGTTTCTAGAATCGTGCATGATTCATTTAGAGACTCTTCCACAAAATGATTTAATTTCATGACAGATGCATATTGCAAGGAACCTTTTATACCTGAATCATTATATTGACTAATAGTTCTAGCAGGAGATGATGATAATTTTCTACTACACGGAGTAGAAAATTCAAGGAAGCATATTTTAAATTGTCCTAAACATTTGTGTGAGGTACATGTGTAGGGTAAATCAGTGAAAACCTCATAGAATTTCAGGGAATTCCACACTAATAGAATATAAAATAATATCCTCATCATGATATGGGTGGTCTAGAATGATAATTATATCTATAATGACCACGAGAATCACGATGATTATATTTTTTCTTTGAGGAACTCGCACAATGGCTTGGAGAGAAAGAACCTCATGATAACCATGAACTTCTAGACAGTTCTATAGTTACCATTATAACTTGATCTGGTAAATCAGAATATGTGTGAAGCATTAACAAGAAATCATGACAATGGATATTTCATTGATCTCCTAACTCAAATATTCTATCATTCAACATCTCATTATATATAATCTTATAATAAAACTCCACTATCATAGCAATGTAATCTGAATAATTAGTCATAGTCTGTCAACATGGTCAATCACAAAAAAATACTTATCCTTGGACAACACCACAGAATATTGAAATAACTAGTTTGTGAATAGAATATTGGAGTATTTCCAATATAAGACCTCAAGTTTCATCACCATCACACTCATTTCCCACAATCTAATACTCAATACTTCCTACATAAAGGAGGAACACTTTACCATGATATTATTCAGTTTCTCAATTAGCTCAATCAATCATTCTATCATGTCTAACAATTACTCAACATGTTGGGGGTTTGTGTAGCCTTTGAAAAACGGTGGCTACTATAAATGGAATTCATGACAATTATTTTGTTGAGCACCTCAATGAGGATCCACAACTTGAGAATGTATTTTTACTAAAGTTGGTGCTTGTCCAATATCCTAGAAAGTTTACACAATCACCTCAAATATATTTGGGTCTACAAGAGGATTCCCTCACTATGTTTTAGAATTATCATCCCCATGGATAAAATTTTGACATCCTCTGAAAGGATGATACATAACTCTTGAATACAAAAAAGAAGACACTAATCATACAAACAATCTAGGAAAGGAGGTAAAAGTTTACAAACATATGGAAATATGATATATGGACTTCAGTATATCCAAATCACAATATGGAAAATATTACAGTTATTTAACAAGATGTCCATACCTAACCACCCATGGAGACAAAATGTTCAATCCCGTGAGAGATAGCTATGCACTTAATTGAATATACATCCAATGTATTAACAAGATTTATACACTGAATTGGCTTAATGTCAATATTTCAATAACCTCATCTGATTCATCTTTGTCATTAACTGTCCTCGGTACCCTGGTCAGCAAATAACCAAGATGGAAATAACATATCCATATGGGATTTATTGTTCCCCAGGTTTCAGTGACTAGCTACTGGAATCAGACAATTGATGTTGGAATGCTTTTCCCACAATCATTGTTGAAGTGAAAAGTGAAAATTTAGTATGAATATGAAAATAAAATCTATTGGGAGTAATGTACTTGAAGTAAAAAAGGCACAAAAAATTCCAATGTACTACAGACCAAGTACTAAAATATTAAAAAATACCAAATGGGATGGGTTGTTAAAAAGCCCTAATGGCGTTCCCAACCCACATGGGTTAGTGACTAGCACCTGGATTCATACAATAAACATAGGAACAGTTTTTCTAGAAGCATAAAAGATATGAAAAGAGACAAGGCAGTAACAATAACAAAATAAACCCCACAATGTGTAATGTAACAAATGTCAAGAAGGAAAAAATTAAATAATATAATATGATAAAAGTAACAAAAATTATGACATGACCCATATTATCTAAGATCCCAAATCACCACGTATAATGTTCAATAGTTATATCCACCACCAAGGGATCATCTCTCCTTGTTCGAACGTGGAAATAGATAATCTACATTCATCAAATGGAAAAAGTAGAGTGTGAGATGAAAATTCCATTATATTCTCACTGTGTATTCCATACTACATTCCAATAATAAATTTACCAATTTAATACATTAAATTTTTAAATAAATAAGATCTTAATTTTAAAATAACATTAAAAAAATATTGCAATATTATTAAAATGATGGAATTTATATTATTAAAAGACTTTTCAAGTTACAAAATATTTATAAAACAATATCATACAAATTATAGTTACATAAAATTGACTATGTTAATTAAAATGTCATATAAAGAAGTTTAAAAAATTGAAATAAATTTATATCACAAATATAAACAAATCATCAACATGGTCTCCTGCCATATAATAATGATCAAATATTTAGCTATAGTTATCTCAAACTGCTAGGTGATCGAAAAAATGTTTGTATATACACATCCTTATAACATTGGCCAAGGGAAACCCATCACTGAACAATTGGGGATTTGACCCATTACATGTATGTTTTAGAACAATGTTATAGGTATTATTCTAATTCATTCACATTCCTACATAAATAAAATAAATGAAAAAACACTAAAAAATTTTAAAGCATGATAATAATATTGGTAGTTGGATGATACATATATACAGACATAAAAAGGGTGTTATGAGATTTTTTTATTAATAATAGATGAAATTTCTATTTACTAAATATAAGGAAAACATTGTTAATAATTAAAGTAATAATTTATAGTGTTAAATAAAACAATGATTTTATTTTATTCACTATGATGTGTATAGTACCAAAAAGAATAAATTACCATAGAGTGATAAGTATTTAATTTCACCCATATTACATTGTACTCAGATCATATTTAATATGTTTTCATCAGACTCACACACACATACACACACATGTATATATTTCACTATAGGTGAATATAACTTTTTAGAAGAAGTATTAAGAATGAGTTTCACTATGTGATAATTATGATTATATTAAATTATTGGGATGATTATTTGACAAAACAATTATGTGGTGTGGAAAACTAATATTTATATTCCTCTTTAGTACTGCATAGTTGATGGCCCTGGTCATGCCATTATAGATTATATTTTGGATCACTCACTATTCTGATAGCATTATAATATTTATTGTATTATAAAAATACATATATTGAAAAATTTGAAAATATTTTGTATTTTAAAAATTGATTCAAAGAATATAAATAAAATACATAAAATAAAAATAATGAATAAAATAATATCAAAATAAATGATGAATTATTGGGGGTTTCCCATATATGTGTTTAATTTCTTTTTCATATTGTGTTGTCCCAACATCATTATTACTGTATAAAAATGATTATTATCATTCAATTAAAATCATATAATTACATATCTCATGTATAAAATTATTGAATTACTATAACATGCATATTATGACATGTATTTCATAAGTCCAATGGTCGGAGGCATCCATCAATTACGTATAATAACACATTGATTCCACACCCATCAGGTTGAAATAATGAATGGATTCCCATTGAACATGTCTAGTGTTTACTAATTCATTCCATATATCGTCACCAATATCAATCATATTCATGACTAATATAGTTAAGGAATCATTTATAAAAACTACTGTGGGAAGAAATAGTTGTTTATTGAAAAAAAAGAAAAAATGATGATCAAGAAACACAAATATATATCACCAAACAACTAATAAATTATTAAGGAGAATGATAAAATAACATACATTTGATTGAAGCTTTTAATTATTTAAAAGAAGTTAGAGATATCACCAAAAATCAAAATTAGTTGATCTGTGGATATGATCAACCCTTGAATTGTTCGTACAAAGGATTCAGGCTTTGTAATTGGTCTAGAAATGATTTAACCGTTGATTCAAGCTTGAATACCTTGATGATGAATGCAAGAAATAGTTGTCTTCCATATAATCATTCAAATATGTTAATTGGTTTGTGACACAATTATTAACGCTTCTTAAAAAGCATTGATAATGATTACCCTTATCCGCACTAAATTAATAATCCATGATAAATGATTTATACTTAAAATTATGAAAAATTATTATATATATTTAAATAAATTAATATATATACATATATAATAAATATATATATATATATATTAAATTATTAAAAAGATAAAAAATATAAAGTAAATATATAAATTATTTTAATATATTTATTAATATATTATAATTATTTAAATATATAATTATATAATTATACATATATAACATGTCATTAAAAAAATTATATACTTATATATTTATATAATTATATATATTTTTATATTTATATATCTATATCATTATATATATTTCTATATTAGTATATTAATATTTAAAAAAAATATAAAAACAAAAAAATAAGAAAGTAAATACATTATATAAAAATTTATTATATATTAATACTACTTAAATATATATAATTAATTATTTCTTTAAATATAAATAGTCTTTTAAAACTTAATATCTATTAATTTATTATTTTTAATATTTAAGTATGTTAATATAATAAATACTCATTTATAAATGTAAAAATTTACTAATATTTATTGACAAATATATATTTGACATCATTACTGAAAGATTAATCATATTTCATGCCTATTAAAATTAAGTGAAAATAGATAATTATAAAAGTGTGCAATTTAACAATATTGGTAAATAGAAAGATATTATTAGTTGAATATAAATTAATAAAAATAATATTTTTATATTTTTATATGAAGATGAATATATCATCAAAATATTAATTAATTTTAAATATATATAAATAAATAATAGAAATTGAATAAATTAAAAATTAATATATATATTAAAAATCATTTCATACCTAACTGTAATAAAATTTAAAATATATAAATCTATATTATTGATTCATTAAAAAATATATTAAATATATCATGTTAGAATGAAATACTAAAATAAATACTAATATATGAACACATTACATTAATATTTGGTGTACATGTTTGTATAAAAGATTACATTTATTACATAAATATTTTTGTGTGTCTGTTTTACATAAAAATGAATTAATTATGTATATGTGTTTGAAAAAAATATAACACACAATTTATATATGTGAAATTGTAAAATTGAATGACATTCAATTATGTCCATTACTCGATGTAATTAGCCTATATTTTTAATTCATATTAATTTTTAATTTTGATCCTTTCATAAATAAATATATGACTTTTTATTAAGAAGTGAAAAAAAAATTATTATATAAATCCTATTTTTATACATTAATATTTATCTATAACTTTAATATAAATTATTTTTTTAATATTATAAATAATTATTTAATATTTAAAATGTATCTTTTTTGTAAAATTGACAGATTATTAATATTCTTTTATTTAATTTTCATTGTAAATATGTAATATTAACTATTTAATATTTTGTATAAATTATATATATTATAAACAAGTTATTATTTTTTATTAATAATTATTTAATTAAAAAAAATTTAATATATTTTAAAAAAACATTTTTATTTTAAAAATGTTTTATTATTTAGTTTCATTCATGACCTTTATCAATGATAAAAATAAATCACTCATAAATGGTATCTTTTATCAGTGCAGAAAAAATAACTTATAAGGGGTACCTTCTATCAGCCCAAATGAAAAGCGCTGATAAATGCTACCCTTTATCAGCAGCAAAACAAGCATTGCTAAAGGCTACAATTTATCATGGACACAAAAATAATTGATCCAGGGAACCTTTAACAACTATTTTTTATAGAACAGATAAATGAAATCATTATAAAAGGGATGTTTTGTAGTAGTACATAATGAAAAAAAACAACCAAATTAAAGTTAAATCACACAAGAAAATCCATATTTTACAACAATTGTGATATGGAATAAAAATCAATTTAAGGATATATAAAATTCCCCCACACATAATAAACTTCTTTTCTTCATTTAATAATTATTGAAGTCAAATTTAAGGAATTAAATATAATAATGTAAATATTGAAATTACACTAATTATTGATTTTCATATTGGTTATCCCTCATGGATACACTCAAGTAGAGAGAGTGGATTCCCTCTCAAATGAAATTTAATCAGTGAAGAATGTGATACTATGTTAATGAAATGATGTTGATATCAAATTATAGATGGTTTAACAGACATCAATATTCATACAACAACATGTTTATACTTCTCTTTACATCCAGGAGAACATACTCATATAATTTATTAAACCCTGAAATATAAGTTATCTATTTCATGGGTGGATTGAATATTTTTTAGTGGAATAAATAACCAATCACATAATTCTATGAAAAATGAATGAAAATAATGAAATAATGAGTTGAAACTATATAAGGGGTTTCCATCCATAATCATTGTGGATGCATATTTGTTGAATTAAATTCAAATTAAAAATTATTAAATTTAATGATTTTTATATATTATTCTATCATGATTTTAACAAGAGGGATTTTATCTAATAAAAAAATTAAACTTATTAAATCAAAAACCATCCAAGATGTAATTATTATTATCCTCCTCTAGGTGGATTCAAAGCCATGAAATTTGAAAAAATTTCTCACACGAGGAAAATTTTTATGTTGTGAAAGAAACTAATATGTTCGAAAAATATATATGATTTATGATGGGATCATTGTAATAACAAAAAATTTTATCAAAGTATACTCATTTGTTATAATTTTGTCATATAGTATAAGATATATAAAATCACTTATAGAACAAAATAAAAACATTATAAATGTATAATGAATTAAATGAGATGTTTTTTTTAGAATTTAAGTATCTTTTACAAATGGAATAGTAACATGACATTTGGAATAGTAATGATACTATTTAGAATATTTAGTCATCCAATATTACATTACCCTCATATATTATCATGTAAATAATATTTTTGGAAATTGTAAATGAAAATATGATATAATTATATCATAGTATAAGTAAATAAATATTCTAAACAAAATTTAAGTAAGTGTTGGTACATATATAAAACAAAAAAAATTATCTACAATTTCTTTATTTATATAATTATTTTGAAAAATACTTATTTTCATAAAATATATTCATAAAAATTTTCTTTTTTAACAATAAATAATTTTATTGGACTTTAATTAATTTATTAAAGAGTTATAAGATCTGTTATAACTGAAATTATAAATTTTAATGATTATTTTAAAATAAAATAAATATTTATTTATTTAGAAGCATATATTTTGAAAATGGAGTTAAATTTTCAAATATATACATTTAAAATTGTTTTGGGAGAATTGGTGTGATTGTACTAAAACAATATATTTTTTGATGTATAGTAAAATATGACAATTTATGATAAAATTGAAATACTTGAATTGTTATGTCATAGATAATGTATGGATGATGTAAGCCCAAAATCACCAACTATCATTCAATATTTTAATATATTTTGTTATAATTATAAAACTATTCATATTCTTGAGAAAAAATAATATTCTAATTAATTAATTAATTAATGATAAAACACCATACATAGATTGTCTTAACAATAGAATAATCTATTTTTCCTATGGGGGATCTAAAGGAGGAGAAAGTAAAGAGGTACAATTCTATTTTTTGTTTTAAATATTTTATTTTTATTTTCATTATTTTATCATCCTATACTTAACTCCACCTATCTAAAAGGAATGATTAACTAGTAATCTTATATATATATATATATTATAATTTCTATATATTAATGTAATAATTAAGCCTCATGTCTCTCCACCTTGGAATTGTTTCTAGACATTAAAATATCATTTGTGGTTTGTCTATTTACCACCACCATAGATGATGTGGTTTTAATTTTCCATATCATCTCAAAGTTGGACATTAATCCCTAATTATGGTTAAATATGTTTTTATTATACATATAATTTTTTATATAATGTTCCATAGTCAATATATAAATATGATATTATATAAAAAGAAATAATATTATAATTTTTGTAAAACTACCAAAACTTATTAAATAATTTTTATTAACAGTAAATATAATAATTCAACATGATACAATATAAAAAAATGATATATAATATAATTTAAAATTATCAAATTTCAATAACAACATATTATTTCAATTTTGGATAGTGATTGAAATTTAACACGAACATTCATAACAATTGAACGGATCATGAAAATTATGTAAATGAACACTTCAGAATGATGCAATTACACACTATGACTCAAAAAACTACCATAATAGAACTATATAAAATTATAATTAATAAATTTAATATTTAAAATGTTATATATTTTGTAATTAATGAATTTAATTTGATTATCTAGGATATTAATTTGAAGAATGATTTCATACATAATGTAAGGGGGTTCTCAAACCCCATTGTCTTTCATTGGATTTTCCATCTTTCACTCAATATTCATTGTGGATGTACCTTTTATAGTAAAAAATATCATTAAAATTTCCCTATAATTTTATTTTTTTGGATATAAATATTTCTAATTAAATATGATGACAAATGCAATGTTTTTTTCACAATTACTCTTCATTATGAAAAATATACATTTTTATTCACTTGAGATTGTCTATTCTTCACTCAAGATTGATTAATATTATAACATGTATGATATTACATAGTTCATTTGGTAATCCCAAATTTTAATCATGAATTTATTCTTTAATAAATGAAATCGATTCCTCTCAAATAGATATTTTTTGACCAAGATTGATATATATTTTATGTGTCATTAATGATAATATAAATATTATGATATAATGGTTACCCAAAGAATTATGTAGTTCCTTAAAATTTTAGGATGTGAAAGGTGCACCTAAATTATATATAACACCAAAACATTTTTTAATGTGATGCTTTTGAAATGATAAATTAAAATATTTGTGAACATGAATCAATCATTGGGCACAACTATGTATGGTATATTACTAAATAGACATTATGTTTTATTTTTATGAATCTTCACATTCCATATAATTATATAACTTTTCCTCACATTATTAGGATGATGATACTTTTTCCTATGTTCTGATAATTATTATTGTTCTTGACCATGTTTCATGAAATTATTTATCGACTACTGGGCTTTTACCTAACCCCGTATTTTGATGTATATCCTTAAGAGAATACTTGTACTAAAAAGAACACAGGATCCACTACGATTGTAGTGAAGAAAAATATAATAACATCAATTTTTTATTTTTTAAATGTATTGTATAGAAATAATATTTCCATGATACTAATACATTGTATAATGGTCATGTAACATTTTATGTTTTTTATCATTAAAATTATGTAGTAATCATGTAAGAATAGTGGGGTCACTATAGTGGGTATCAGTAACATGTTTAGATAATTTTGGAAGTAGGCTTAGATAACCTTAATTAAAGAACATAGAATGAGACTACGTATATTAAATCACGCATGAAGATCAATTATTAAAAAATTATAAACAACGGTATCCCAAATAAAATGAATATAGATTTAATTGAACAGTGGAATAATTTATTTATGACTTTTTTACTTATGTTTTGTATAATGAAAATTATTTTTGAAAATAGTTGGATATGAATTAAACCCACAAAAAAACACATTCAAGGGACAATACAGTGATTTCGTGAATGAAATTCCCAATACTTTGTGAGGTGGAGTTCAAAATTTCTTGGTTATTTTTACCCAGTTGTCATATGTTAAAAGAATGACCTGAATACTATGGAACCTCTTCCTTTACCTTAGTTGGAGAAACTGTTTTTATCTAAATTTTATAGAAATATACATTGACATTTAGGTATATTATGATCAACTAGTCATGTAACATTGTGTCACATTTATTTTGAATAATGTTTCATTTCTCAACTATTTTTAGAAAAATAATTTGAATTGGGACATTAATCATTTAGATATAGAGGCCAATAGGTGATGTGTGATGAATAAAAAGACCACGGTGAAGGATGAAATTAAAGAGAAGGTGTGGTAACATCATGAATCTCATATCTAAGCACAAGGACACGTGTATGATAATTCCTCTCATGTGGAATAAACTACATAGATCCATATAAAACTACATGGCTTCCTTACATAAAATAACATCTTAAGAATGAAACTGATTCGTCACAAAGACCCCATAGACCTGCCCGACCATTAGAAGAGTCAACATAGTTGCAGTTGTCAAAATAAATTCTAACACAACAATAGAAGTCTCACATTTATCATTGAAATAAAACATCACCCCCTACTAATTCAAAATAGTCATCATAAAAGCCATCATTGATAATTCCTTCATTATTTCCATGACAAATAAAAAATCATATATAACACCAAAGGGAATAACTAAGTTCTCAAAATGGTCGTACATTCTCCAAAAATCATTATTCAGAATGATATTTTCCATTATCATCAACTGATTGTAAGCAAAGAATAATTTTATCTTTGATAAAAACATAAAAATTTTGAACTGTAAAAAAAAGATCAGATAAATATGGAAACCGATTCTTTTTCATTATCTTCATTCGATGGACATTTATGTTATCATCCGCTAAGGTAAGAGAAACATCGGACATTTTTGAGAGAATTAGTACCACCCCTGGTTACACACTGGGGATTTTAAATCCTTCTTCAAGAGGATCGTCCAATCAGTAAATCCTTTATTTCATTTTAGTGGAAAACATTTGGTAAGAGGGAATATATGTTGGTTGAGTTTGTGAAATTATTACTATGGAATACTAGGCCTCCCTTACCAGTGGAACCCCATAAAAACTAGAAGGAAACACATTTTGAAACTCGGAAAAAACTTTCGGGAGTTCACTCATCAATGATTATTTCTCTACATTAAATATAAAAACTAATATTTCATTCCCCAAGACTAGATTATATGATCTGTCTCAACTGGAACATGGGTACATTTTCCATTGAAATATAACAGCTAAATTATAGGGTGTAGTAAGGTATAAATGTCAAATATATAAAAGAATTGTGTTATTATTAGAAATTATTCAATCCATCCGAAATATTTCATTAACATCTTTCATGTCGAGGACTTGAAATCTCCATTCTAGCTTGACATCAGATAGAGAGTGAAAAAATACAAACTATGTACAATGAATACTCTATATGTACCATGGGGTGTAGTAATAACCATTGAAGTAGATAAAACCATCAATGAATGATTAATTAGACTAACAATATGGTTTTAAATAAACATGTGAGATGCACTAGTATAAAATATATAAATCTCTATTGATGAAACTATATTAACATTACCTCTCATAGTTGTTGGACTCGTATAGGATTCTTCTAAAGACTCTACCATAACATGAATTAGCATCGTGATAGATGCCTATGGGGGGACACTTTTATACCTGAAGCATCTAATGGACCAATAGTTATAGTAGGAGATGATAATCATGTTCCTCTACATGGAGTAGAAATGTCGTGGAAGAGTTTTTTAAATTTTCTTGATCATCCGTAGGAGCTACGTGTCTTGGGTAACTCAATGAAAATCCTCTTAGAATGTTATGGATTTCCACACTAAGAGAATATTATATAACATCCTCATGATGAAATGATGGGTCAAGAATTATCATGCTATCAATAACATCCACGAGAATCATGAAGTTTCTATTTACCATTTACAGTACTCACACAACCACTAGGAGAGAAAGAAACACTTCATAACCCTGAACTTCTAGCCAAGTCTATCTTGACCATCATCACTCGATCCAGTAAATCCGTATATGTTTGAAGCTTTTTCAAGAAAACATGAGAATTTTTATTTGATTTAATTCCTATCCCAACTAGTATATCATTCATAATCTCATTATATATAATCCTAGTTACAAACTCCACTATCTTAGCAATGTTATTTGAATACTTAGACACAGTTCTATCAATATGCTAATGATTGAAAAAATCCATATTCATGGCAAAAAACATAGACTATAAGAATAACTAGTTGGTTAATATAAACATGGAGTATTTACAATATAAAACCTCAAGTTTCATCAGCATCTCCTTAGTTTCCCACAATTTACTACTCCTTCCATTTATAATGATGGTGGAACACATTTACATGATACTGTCTTGTTATCCACTAACTCAATAAACCATTCTATCATACCCAACATTTACTCAGCATGATGGGGGGTGAGTGGAGACTTTTAAAACTGGTGCCTTCTAGAAAAGTAAGTCATTAGAATTATTTTTTAGAACACCTCCCCTAGGATCCAAAAATGGATCATGTACACTTTTTTAAGGTGGAGCATGTCCATGAGCATAGACAGTGTGCACAATCACCTAAACTATATTTGGATCCACATGAGGATTCAATCACAACCTTTTAGCAGCAGCTTCCTCATGGATATGATTTTCACATCCTCTAAAAGACATAATGATATATAACTTCTGAATACAATAAGGAATTCACAAAACTAAATCACAAGCTAAGAAACGAGGTACATTATTCCAAGCATATGGAACAATGATATTTGGACTTCACTATAACTAAATCAAAATAGTGAAAATACTATAATTAATTTTAATATTGTTTTCACCAACCACCCATAGAAACATAATGTTCACTCTTATGATAGATAGCTAGGAACATAATAGAATATTCCTTTTGAGTATTGATTAGATTTATACGATATATTGAATTAATGACTGAAGCTCAACACTCTCCTCTGATTCATCATTGTCATGAGCGAGCCTTGGTAACCTTGTCACCCAATAACTAAGTCGGAACTAACATATACAAAAGGTAAATATTGATCCCCACAGGTCAGTGAATATCAACTAGAATCATACAATTAATGATGGAATGATTTTACCATAATCATTGTGAATGCACTTGTGCAGAAAATGTTATTTACATCGGTTATATAAAATTTTTTACATCGGGTTTTAGCCGACGTTAACACAGACGATGTTATAAATAATGTTTTTTACGTCGGGTATTTAAATACCGATATAACAAACATAACATTGTAGTGATTATCATGTCGGTTAATTAATAACTGACATGAAAAAACCCAAGGGGTGTGGTTTATCACATCAGTTATTATAAAACCGCCGTGATAAACTGGGGGGCTTTATCATGTCGGTTAAACAATAACTGACGTCATAAACACGTCTGGGGGAGTTTATCACGTTGGTTATTAAATAACCAATTTGATAAACTCTTGGGCTGTGGTTTATCACGTCGATTTTTAAATAACTGACGTGCTAAACCAGTCCCAGGAGGGGTTTATCACGTCCATTAATAAATAACCAACGTTATAAAGCATTTCCCAGGTCCTTTATCAAGACAGTTATGAAAGAAACCGACATGATAAATGATTCTTGATTTCTTTATCACGTCGGTTATAAAATAACCAATGTGAAATGCAATTTTTTTAAAGAAAATCAAATCCACTACAGTCCCCTGCTCTCCCCCAAAATCAAAAAGAAACCAACTCAATAATCCGCACCACAAAAACAGATGGAGATCAAAACATGTACTAATGAAAATTTAAGCATTTACATTGATAACATATAAAACTTACCCAACTTGATAGCCCCCACCCTCATGTATACCCCATGTACAGCCCTTCCCCACCCCGTTGGAGCTCCCACCACACCCCTAGACTGCCCCCTGACCCCCTGGACAGCCCCAAACACCCCTCGACAACCCGCCTACCCTCATGAACAACACCCCTCACCCCCTCACAACAATTGACAGCCCCCACCACACCCCTGGACTGCCCCCCACCCCCCGACCGCCTGGACAGCCCTAAACACCCCTCGCCAACCCCCCCCCCCCCCAACCCTCCTGAACAGCACCCCCTCAACCCCACACCCCACTTAAAAACCCTCACCTCACCCCTGGACTACCCCCAACCCCCTGGCCAGCTCCAAACACCCCGGGACAACCCCCCTACCCACATGTATACCCCCCATACCATGGACATCCATCCCCCACCCCATTTGAGCCCCCACCACACCCCTGGACTACTCCCCCCCACCCTCGTGAACAACCCCCCCTCACCACTCACCCCACTTGACAGCCCCCACCCCATTAGAGCCCCCACTACACCCCTGGACTGCCCCCGACCCCCTGGATAGCCCCAAACACCCCTCTACAACCCCCCCCCCCCAAACCTCATGGACAATACCCACTCACCCCACTTGAAAACCCCCACCACACCCCTGGAATTCCCCCCGACCCCCTGGACAGTTCCAAACACCCCAAGACAATCCCCCACCCTCATGTATTCCCCCCCACCCCCTGGAAAGCCCTCCCCCACACCATTGTAACCCCCACCACACCCCTTGACTGCCCACCAACCCCTGGACAACCCCAAACACCCCTGGACAACCCCCCCCCCACCCTCATGTATACCCCCACCCTAGAGGACAACCCTCCCAGACCCTTGGACACCCCAACCCCACTAAACACCCCCCACACCCTTGAAACACCTCCCCCCAGACCATAATCCATACCAGAAAAACCATCATAAGTACATCAAATCAAGATGTAGAGAAAAATTAAACATTCACATATATAACATTCAAAACATACACTATCAACTTCAAAAAACAAACTAAATCCAACCTAAACAACTACCAAATACAAAATTACAATGACAATAATCAAAATTACATTTTACATTATAAACAACTTAAATTTAATCAATCCTGTAAAATAATTTGACCACTCCACTTGTAAGTGTTTGATGTCTTCAGCATTATAGGGATGAGGGTTATATAAAAGCTACAAATGAATAGGATAGAAGTCAACGTGTATAATGAGTAAATCAAATTGAAATATTATGGAAAAGTTTAAGAGGAAATCTTACAAGGTTAAAATTCACAACTATCCCAGTTGTTATTATTTAATACATAAATCACAACATATAATATCTGCATTCGATGACACCTTGTTGTTCAAGGAAATTCTTTTTTAATGAGTGTAAATTCAATATATTATTTAAATGTAATAAATCAAAAAGTACAAATTATAAATTTATATTTACCATCGCATTTATATATTTGATCTATGAATTCCATTTGTTTGTGTTTTTCCGAAAGTAAGCCCACGCCCTGTTAGAAAATAATACTAATGGGGTAAATTCAAAATTCATTATAATATATTAAACTATTGAGAAATTGAAACTTTCTTTTCCAATATATTCTTAAAACATTCCCGCACATCATCATGGATAGAGCATATCCAATAAAGTGTTTTCTCTGATGGAAAAAAACCCCTAACATCCAATGATCACTGATAAAAGGAAATTTAACGTTAGTGGTTTTTTATGTTAAATGCTAATTAAATCTTTCAGAGAGATGTGTTTCATACCTCTCACAAAAAGGCATCATCCAACAATTTGTGACTATATTCTTTTTAAGTCTTTCAGTAATATAAAGCATTCTTTGTTGCTCATCTAATGCACATGCTTCAGGGAAAATCAATTGCAGGTCCATGAAACCATATACATCTGTCAGCTCATTCCTCTCACCAATTTTATAAAGATACCTAATAAAAAACAGACATAAGTATACATTTTTAATAAATATAACGTAGGGAAAAGGTGTTAAGGCTTACATGGAAAAAAATTTCACCCCGTTGATGCCCAACTTATCTCCAGTTACAAGCTCCATGATATCAGTTTTCATAATCCCCACATTTATTTCACGTCCACAAACATGTTCTTCCATTGGAAGCTCATAATGACCCGCCAACAAATTTGAATATCATGACAATCTGTCAAGTCTACTAGAATCTATATCTGATGTCCTAGATATTTGTCTTTGTTATTGTCTATACAATATTTCTTTACCTTTGATGTAATCCTATAAAAATAAATGAAAAAATATATTAGTTTTCAAATGATAAACCAACTTTAATAAAAAAAATTAAAATAAAAGATAAAACATTCATACCTATATGGAAATGAGTTGAAGAAGTATGTATGGCCAAATTAAAAAATTGTCGATATTATGTCCAACTGTCACCACCACATCTGTAGGTAATGGTACCCGAGCTGATCTATCTATAATATCCTATACAGTTACCCTCTAATTCTCTACCTCTAATTATTGATGATTAATTGTATCTAATATACAATATACCAACCCATATGATACTATATGCTGTTGACAATCATCAACATATAACTCGCAATAAGTAGGAAGCTGCGGCGGAGGAGTAGGATAATAAATGGGGTCTATAGGCTGAGGTGGGGGAGTGGGAGCTACTGGAAGAGGTAGAGGATAAATAATGGGGACTGCAGGGGGAGGTGGAGGAGTGGGAGCTGTAGTCTAAAATTGTCTTTACATGTCTACAAACATAGACTGCACCGACGCTCTAATCGTGTCATCCATCTTCGCATTAATAATATGAACATCAGCCTCCAAGGATTCAATTTTTTTTCTATAAACCCCCTCAACGTTTGTTGTTGAAGAACATGGAAACACTTTTCTTACCGATACACATGCCAGATATCTTCTTACACGACCAGGATGTTTAGTCCATCCCAATGCTACAGATAAAATATCATCCCTCCCAGTAGCTGTAAATGTCCCATGTGAACTCCTCTCCTCAAGAGAGTCCTGTATTAATTAATTGAACATTTCACTAATGATTGAAATTATATGAATAAATTGGTTATCTTAAAAAAATAAAATATATATCTTACAATCCTCTCAGCTACGATTCTTGATTAATCCGAAATATATTGCCCTTCTTTGCCCTTCCGAGCTCTCTTCCATTTTTCATGTCCAGATGGAGGGGATGGAGGGGCCACCTCTCCAGAGATCGAAGACTCGGCTCTTAGTTGTTGAAATATTTCCTCCATCATTTGTTCTTCCAATAATTCATACCCTCACCAAGATAATCTATAAGGTTATAAATTTTTAGATTGGATCTCATGATGAGCTTTCCTTATTCGCTGTAAATTAAGAATAAGAAATCATTAACAAAACATTAATAAGATCATTTATATAAGAAATCTTATAAAAGGGTAAAATGCCCTTACCAAAAATGACTCTTTTCTTTTACTTTCAAAAAATTTTCTCCATGTGTCTTAATATATAAAATGATATATATGACATGGATTTTCATGACTCCTATGACCATAAATGAAATCAGATGAGAGGGTTGATTTGAAATCCATTCATCTCCTGGAATCCAACGATAAGAATTTCTTCCTGACTCCTCCAGTGTCAGGAATATCAAATGTCATCTGATAAAGAAGAGGTAAAACATATTATATATACTAGAAACATATAAATAATATTCATACAATAAAAAAAGATCTTACCAAAATCATCTCCCATAACTGTGTGATTATCGCTTTATCCACACTTCTCCAGTCATCATACAAAATGCTTACTTTCCTCTTAGCCTGAGTTGCTACAAAACTCTTTAAATATTTTGCATTTGGACATCTAGGAATATCATCATCATCAAACTCAACGAATATCCTCTGATCATGCTTACGGGCAACTGATAATTTTGGTAAACGTGTGCATCCACGTTTACCAACCATTGAACTCTTTGTTGTAATAGGAGCATGTGAATGTTCCTCCAGAGAGGTATGACCAATATTCTCATCTCCAGAATCATGTGGTTGATCAACTGAATGATTTTTCATTATCCTCCAAATAAAAAAACAAATGTTAGGTCGAAAATATACAAATTCAAATATTTTAATACTACTGTAACCAAAAAATAGAAAAGTGTACTAAGTTATGTAATATTAAACATTTGTAATATGGTAAGCATGTTAAACAATTGTAAAGATGGTAAAGATGGTAAAGATGGTCAAGATGGTAAACATGGTAAACCTGGTAAACCTAGTAAACATAGTAATGTAATTGTCACTGAACAAAAATAATAGATATATAATTCAAGTAATGGTAAACATGATAAAGAAAACTAAACAAACTTAAATCAAACAAAAAAATATAATTATTTTGTTTTAAAACATTTTTTAATAAATAAAAAACATACAACATCTATCATTTATGAAAAAAAATAAATGTAAACAAGAAATAAACATATGTTACCTGTAATTTTAGGAATGTACAAATGGATTGTTTTCCCAAATTCCTTCGTCTTGATCGTTTCTTATGGCACAAACCATGTCTTCAACATGCTCATCATAATGTTCTGTTAATCTTTCCATTGAAGTATGGATCTCCAATAAATCAGCATCTTCATAATCTTCATCCTCACCAACATATTGTTTTTCCCTTATAAAACAACAACCCACTACATATCTGATTGATCTAATACTTAGAATTTTTTTTCATGTGTTTCCATTATAAAAGAATCAGTTGTGTCTTCCAATCTATTCAGATTAACAAGTGTCATTCCAAATTCATCATGTATGACACTGTTGTTATTGATAAACCATTTACAGTAAAAAATATGAGCTTTAATTTTAATTTAATAAACCTCCCTTATGTCTTCAATCACTCCATAATATGGACTTGATGCAGAAATTGGGTTTTTGACTTTAGCACTCGAAAAATGCATTGCTTCTGCAAACCACAATACACCACTATTCTGAACTGCTCTCGTGTTGTCCTGAGCATTTGTATGAAATGTATAGCCATTAATGTCATAACCGGAACTTGTTATCACATTTAAAAATTGACCACCCAATATCCATTTTAATGTCTCTAATACATCTGATCTACCAAGAAAAGTCTTTTTAATCCATGAAAAAAACGTTTTGGTGTGCTAATTCAAAATCCTCATTTCTTTCTTCTTTAGATGAAATTGTTTCAACTCATTAATATGCATTGTGATATACGGTTGAGCATCAGCTATGTTATTCAAGATGTATGATTCTAACTTCTTCAACTGTTCAGCTAACAATGATTTGACTTTCAAGCCACGAATCCCCTTTCCCTCATTATTAACTTGTTCATGGCGAGATGGAGGCAAACCTATGTGTTGCGTCGTAGCCAAGTAGCACATACAAAACTCTGCTACCTCCTCAGAAATATAAGTTTCAATAATGGAGGCTATAGGTCAATATGGATTTCTAACATACCCCTTTAATATTTTCATATAACATTCCAAAGGATACATCCAACGAAGATATACAGGTCCATAAAGCATTATTTCTTGAACCATATGAATCATTAAATGCACCATTATATCAAAACAAATTGGAGGAAAATTCATTTCCAATTTACAAAGTATAAAAATTCCATTTTTTTCCAAAATGTTTAAAGCATTCACATCAATCGCCTTATTACAAATTGAATTTAAAAAATAACACAACATCATCATAGTCTTTCTGACAATAATGGGCAGTATTACATGCAATGCAACTGGTAGAATGTTTTTCATCATGACGTGACAATCATGTGATTTCATATCTATCAACTTCATGTCCTTCAATGAGACAATATTTTTTACACTTGAAGAATAACCTTGAGGAACTTTGATATCATGAAGACACTGAAAGAAGAGAATTTTCTCCCTCTTCGATAATGTATGACAAGCCGGGGGAAGAAATGTTTGTCATCATTTAGGAGTGGGATCTAACTCCAAGTGTATTCCCATTGATAGTAAGTCTAATCTTGCATTCAACCCATCTTTAGTATTTCCTTTAATATCTAACAATGTTCCAATCAAACAATCACATATATTCTTATCTACATGCATGACATCAATATTATATTTAACTTCATGATACCTCCAATATGGTAGCTCAAAAAATATTGACCTTTTCTTCCAAATATGTCTATCATTACCAGATTTCTATGTCTTTCCCAATGTCACGTCAAGGTTTTTCACCCTCTCAAAATACAGATCTAGGGATAATGGTTTTGGAGAAGTATTAAAGTCTTGTGAGCCATTGAATGCCTTCTACAATAAGGGTGATCCATAGGAAAAAACTTTTGATGACCCATGTACACTATTTTCCTCCCATGATGCAATTGACAATATGATGTATGTTGTTTTCAAATTGGACATGATTTATGAACATTAACATTGTATCCAGACAAATTTCCATACACTGGGAAGTCATTTATAGTTAACAGAAGAACGACATGCAGTTGAAAATATTCCATTTTATAAGAATCATACACCCTAATACAATTAGCCCATAACAGTTTAAAATCATCAATCAACGGTGACAAGTAAACATCAATATCATTGTCGGGTTTCTTTGGACCAGATAACATTATACTCAACATGACATATTTTTGCTTCATACAAACATCAGGAGAGAGGATGTAATTTACCAATAAAATAGGCCATGAACTATGTGTGCTAATGAGGGTTCTGTATGGATTCATTCCATCTGTGCACAACCCTGATATATGATTTCTTATTTCATTTCCCAATGTAGAATACTACGGATAAATTTTCTTCCATTGTGGAAAATCATCTGGATGACATATTTTTCCATCACATACCCGCTCATCAGCATGCCATCATATACTTTTTGCATCATGTGAATTAGAAAATAAACGTTTGAAACGATCAATTATAGGAAGATACAAAAATACCTTTGAAGGGTGCTTTGTAATCATTACAGTAGCATGTGATTTCTCTTTCACCTTATACCTTGATGTACCACATTTAGGAGACTATGACAGAAATTCATATTCATTCCTATATATAATGCTATCATTCGGACATGCATGTATTTTCATGTATCCCAATCCCATCGGGCATAATATTTTCTTGGCCTTGTAATGTGAATCTGGAATATTTTTATCTTTTAAAATAATGTCTTTCATCAATTGTAGAAGCTCTATAAAACTTCTGTCACTCCATCCATGTTTCGCCTTCAGGTTAATCAATCTTAACATTGCCGAAAAAACCAAAAAATCTGTACAACTAGGATATAATGGTTTTTCAGCATCACCATATATACGTGAAACTGTCAGTTCTCGCTCAATTTGTTCGGCTACAATATCTCGAATCATTTCTTCAATTCCATCGGAGTTACCATCTTGTGAATCATCATCATTAGTGACATTTTGTCTAATTTCACCATGCCAAATCCAAGGGCTGTAACTCGGATTAAAACCATGACATATCAGATTATCTTTTATATCTCTACTTTTCAACTTCTTCATATTCAAACATTTCAGGCATGGACAGAAAAAAATGTCACTACTTGGAACATTTCATTTAAAAAATTCGAAAAAGGCATCAAAACCTTCCTCATATTCATTTCTCATTCTATGTGTCGTAATCCAACTTCGACTCATTATTACCTAATAAAAAAAATAAAAAATATTTTTTTTAAGATAAGACAAATATATGTTTATATGAAAAAAATTATAATTTTAATGAAAAACAATTTTGAAATATAAAACAAATCTATGCTTATTTAAAAAAATATTCTGGAATATTATTATTAAAAGAAAATATAGTTAGATATAACAGTTTTAAATTCCATTGAATAAATGAAAGCCATGGTTCCCACCCCCTTGGACAGCCCCAACCCCCCGGACAACCCCCAAAACATTCTGGACAGGCCCCCACCCCCTTGGACAGCACCCCCCAAACACCCACCCCCTCGGACACCCCCTGGACACCCCAAAACCTCTGGACAGCCCCCACCCCACGGCCAACCCCCAAAACCCTCTGGACATGCCCCCACCGCCTTGGACATCTCCCCACACCAACCCACCCCCTTGGACACCCCCTGGACACCCCCAACCCTCTGGATAGCCCCCCAACTACCTAGACAGCCCACACCCCTCTAGAAAACACCCCCACCGCTCTTAGAGACAACCCCCACCTCCTACCCACATGGAAACCCCGCCGACCAACCCAAACCATTTGGACATCCCCCACCCCCTGGACAACACCCCACCCCTCCAGACAGCACCCCCACCCTTCCTAGACACCACCCCAACCCTGACCCCCTTGGACGCCCCCCTGGACACCCCCCAACACCTGTACAGCCCCCACCCCCGGAAAACCCCCAAAAACCTCTGGACAGGCCTCCACCCCCTCGGACATCCCGCCACACCCACCCAACCCCTTGGAACCCCCTGGACACCCTCTAACCCTCTGGACATCCCCCCTCCCCCCGGACAACCACCCAAACAATGGTTTACATATAAAAACTAGGCATGGTGAACAACTAAAAACACAACAATTTAATATATACATCATGATGAAATAAGTGGAATTAAATATTATTAAATATGTCTACTTTAATGATCGTATGATAATTAAAATTAACCATTGATATTCAACTAGTCAAATGATCACAAGTTTTCTCGATAACTAATATCATAATTAGGAAATGGATAATTCTATAAATATTAAACATAGTGTCGAGGCCTAGGCCAAGGCCTCAAAAAATACTAGGGTAAGCCCTCAGCATAACCCATATTTATTTTGTATCATGAGACATAGCGATGCATCGAAGGGACATAGAGGTCAACATCCATAAAATTATATGTCTAATAGATTATCATATAAAAGAGGATGAACTTAAGCAACAAAAACACATGAAATATAATTTCTGGATTCTTACATTTAATCAATAACTATTCTATGCAGTAATATAGGTGAATGAGATCATTAGTTGTCAATGACAACAAAAATTTCCAACGATTTCGGGCATTCGAGAAACAAAAACAAACTAAATAATAGTATTTTAGGCTTACATTAATATTGCGAGTCGATCTAACAGATCTTGGGATGATAAATAAGATGATGATGGAAAAAAGAGGTAAGAGGGTTCGAAATTGATGAATCTTACCTAGTTTAAACACAAAAAACGCAACACATAAATATAGACTATCTAGGAAAAAAAATGAACGAAATAAATTTGTGGAAGGCTTAATTGAGTGATGCGAGTTGAGATGATAGATCAGAAGAGCGTAAATATGATAAATGATGAAGGAAAAATGAGTTTAACGTAGAGAGATCGGCGATATGATTAGTGTTTACCGTGCGAGAGAGACGAGCCGCCGGACTGTCGATCAACAAAACTTAAATGACAATCCACAGGGCTTTTTAATTTTTATAATTTTTTATAATGTCGTTTATTTAATAACCGACATTATAAACTATTTTTTCACATTCATAACGTCAGTTATTATAATAACCGACGTTATAAATGCATCAGATATATCTTTTTTTACATCGGATAATTTATAACCGATGTAAAAAAATCATCGTGTTGGTTTTTTACGTCGGTTATTCTATAACCGGCATAAAAAAAGACATCAAAAATTACAGTTTTTTACATCGGATATTGTATAACCGACGTAAAAAACGTTCTGTGGGTTGTTTTGTTATGTCGGTTTCAAAATAACCAACGTATAAGCGGCCTCAAAAGTTGCATTTTTTACTTCGGTTATTTTATAACCGACGTAAACAACTCGTAGATAACTCGTTTTTTACGTCGGTTATAAAATAACCGACGTAAAAAAACCCCGGGCTTTGGTTTTTTACATCGGTTATTTTATAACCGACGTTAAAAACACGTAGATATCTTGTTATTTACTTCAGTTACTAAATAACCGACGTAAAAAACACCCAAATTTTGGTTTTTTATGTCGGTTAATTTATAACCGACGTAAAAACCGAACATCCACGATTTGTAACGTAGGTTATTATAATAATCGATGTTAAAAATCTTCTCACCGCATTTGTTACGTCGGTTATAAAATAACCAACGTAAAAAACCATGTTTCACAAATTATCACGTCTATTATATATAACTGACGTAAAAAATGTTGATGTAAATAACGTTTTCTGCACTAGTGAAGTGAAAAGTGAATAGTCAAGAGGAATACAAAAATAAACTCTATCTGGAGTAATGTGCATCAAGTAATAAAGGCACAAAGGAGCCTAATTTACTGCATACCAAGTACTAATATGTAGAAAAATACCAAATGGGTTGGTTGTGGAAAATACCTAAGGGCATTCCCAACACAACTGGGTTATTGACCCTCACATGTCATCATACAATTGAAGTGGGAATGATATATCCACAAGCATCAAGGAAGTGGAAAGAGAAAAGTAAATATCCATAATAATATAAACTCCATATTGAGTAATATAATAAATTTCATCAAGGAAACAATTGACCTAATGCACTACGATACATTTACCCAAAAGTAGAATGAACCCCTACACTCTATGAACAGAACTCAACATGTATAAATTTCAACTTCTAGATCTACCTCTAGGTGATCATCTCCTGTTACTCCAACCTAGACAGAGATAATATGTATTCAGCCAATGGGAAAAGTACTGTGTGAGATGAGAATTCAATAATTTTCTAACATTGGATTTCCTATTAGGTTCTAATAATAGATTTACCAATGTAAAACATTATATTTTAAATTAAATATGTTTTTAATTTTCAAATAAGTTTTTAAAAAATATTGTAATACTATTAAAATGATGGGAAAAACATTTTGAAAATTATTTAAAAGTTATATAATATTTTTAAAACAATATCTTCCTAAAATATTAACACAAAATAGTATATATAAATTAAAAAGACATATAAAGTTGTTTTATAACATATTTATACATTTATATAAAAAAATAAAACAAACGAGTAACATGGTCATATGCCAAATAATTATTATAATGTATGAAGAAATATTTATCAGAACCCTCTAGTTGATCTCAACAATGTGTGCATATACACATCCCACATACATTGGCCAAATGAAACTCATCACCATTACATTAAGGAGGTGACCCAATATATGTATGTTTTTAAACATTATTATATGTTAGAGTGTCTCCATATAACACACCAGCTACATAAGTATTACCTATCAACATATGATATCATTTAATGTAAATTTATATTAGAAATGGATAGAAGAAAATTAAATCCCATTTGTGAATTTTAATTACAATTTACCATTTGAAATGAAAATGATTTTTATTATAAAAACAATCATATTTCGAAAGATAGAACTATTGAGTGTCTATCAAATTTGTTTAGTCCATTTTTAAAACATTTAAATCCATTCAAGTCCAATTTCATCCTTTCAAAAATTAATTTCACAATTAAATTAAAATTATTTCATTGAAATAAGGAAAATTATATTAACATTTTTAATTAACTAATTCCCTTTAAACACGCCCTAATTCAATAAAATAGTTGGTTTTTAAAATTCTCATGATAAAGAAATATCAAATCCCTATTTCCAAACAATTAGAATTTTTTTACATGAATTGAAATAAAAGTTTGAGAAATTGAATTTAAAACAAAAATTGAAATTGAAATTGAAATTCAATTTTAATTAATTTGGATAAATAGGATGGAATCACATACCCAATCCAAAAACACAACACTCTCAACAACACATGTCAAAGAGGTCAAAGGTGAAAAAGATATCGAAAAACAACAAAAATATTAAATAAAACATCATAGAGAATATATCCATAAATTTCAGGATGACCTATTGAAATCCCAAAGGACTATAAATTAATAAATGTGAAAATGGGGAGAACACTTATCCATGAATAATACTACAACCATTATGATGACAAGACACCAAAAAAAAGATCCAAAAAGATGGAGATCATCCATTTTTTATAGAATGATATGGGTTGATGGATATGAAATTAGAGGGGATATGAAAGAAACAAATTGGTTGTACAACCTATTTAAAAACCACAATGGTGGTATTACATGTTTTCCAAAACTATTTCACTCAATGAAATAGTAAATAACTGAAATCTCTGAAAACATGTATCATCTTCTTAAAAACTATCCATTAAATAAATAATGATGTGTAAATTATTGGCACACTGTATAACCATCCTAATGGGAATTCATTCATGAGTTTTCCATAAAATCTATGACACATCATGTAACCATGATACATTGTATGTGACCCTCCAAAACATGTATAAAATAATAGTTAAAAATTAGAGTCCATGAACTCTCTTAAATCACCAATATATATATTATTATAATTAATTCTCAATCCTACCATGTAAAATAATTTGAAAAACACTGACATGGTTTAAGGCATGCCTGTCATATCAGTAACGGGATGCTACATATATACTGACTCAAAAAGGTTGGGTTGAGATGTTTTTAGGATGAAAAGAAGAAATTGATAGATATTATTTACTAAATTAAATCGAAATATTGGTAATAATTAAAAAACTAAATTATAGAGTTTATTGAAACAACGCTTTTATTTTATTCAATACAATATTTATAATAACTAAAAGTATAAATTAGAATAATGTGATAATTATTTCATTTCACCCATTTCACATTGTACTCCGATCATATGTATGATGATTTCATCACACACACACACACATATGTATATATATGTTCATCTATATGGAAAAACAATTTATAGAATAATTATTAAGAATTATTTTAACTGTGTAGTAATGAATTATATATTAGATTATAGGGTTGAGTATATGACACAAATGTTATGGGGTGTTCAAAACTAAAAATTATATTCCTCAATAGTACACAATATTTTATGGCCAAAATCATTACATTTTAAATTATATTTTGGATCACTCATTATTCCTACAACATTATATTTTTTATGGTATTATATATATATATTGAAAAGTTGAAAAATATCGGGTAATTTGATAATTTAATATAAAAAAATAAAAATAGTACATAAAATATAAATAATGAATATAGTAATATTGAATACAATGATCAATCATTGGGTGATTCCCATATATATGTTTAATTTTTTTTCTTATTGTGTTTTCCAAACATAATTATCACTGTATTGAAATGATCAACATCATTCACTTAACTACCTCTGACTATTTATCTAATGTATGAAATTATTTAAGTACTATTACATGTGTATTAGGAAATGTATTTCATAAGTCCAATGGTAGGATGCATCCCTAAATTCAGTATAATAACACATATATTCCACCCCAATCATGTTGTATTAATGAAGAGATACCCATTGAACATGTCAAGTGGGAACTATGTCATTCCTTATATCATCACCATTATCAGTCATATTCATGACTAAGATGGAAGAGGAAGCATTTATAAAAAATAGTGTGAGAAGAAATATTTTTTAATTGAATAAAAGAAATAATGATGAGAAAAAACCACTAATAAATATCACCAAATAACTAATCAATTATTAAGGAGTATGAGAATATAATATCACTTTGATTGATGATTTTAATCATATGACAGAAATTAGAGACATCAGCAAACCTTGAGTTCTGTTCATCTGTGTATATGTTCAACCTTTGAATTGATTCTGCATTGGATTCAAGCATTTTAATTTATCCAGCATTTATTTTACCCTTGATTCCATCTTGAATTCATTGAAGAGGAATTCTAGCAATAGTTGTCTTCCACATTAACATTCATTTATATTTTCATCTTTGTCACTTTTTATGGTTCTTTGAATAAATTGTAACAGTTTTGTTAAGGCTTCTTAAGAGTCGTGAATAATGATTTCTCTTATCATCACCAAATCAATCCATGATGATAAAAGCTTTTTAATGAAAATTATAAAAAAAGTCAAATATATTTATATAATTTAATATATATATATATATATTAAAAATGTATATATATATATTTAGTAAATATATATAAATATATATATAGTAAGTATGTAAATTATGTTAATATATTTTTTAATATATTATAAATATTTACATTTATAATTATATATTAATATATATATTTATATATTTATATATTTATAAATATATAATGCTTCTTTGAAAAGAATTAGATATTTATATATTTATATCAATTTATATATTTATATACTTATATATTTATTTCATTATATATATTTCTATAATTATATATTCATATTTAATATATATATATAGTCATTAATATAGAAAATATATTCAATATTTTAAAATTTTATTATATTTGTATAATATTTTAAATATATATATATATACATTTAAAAAATAAAATCAATTAATTTATTATTTTATATATATTAATTTGTAAATATAGTAAATACACATTTATACATATAATAATTTATAAATATTTATTTATAAATATATATTTAATATTATTAATGAATATTTAATCATAATTTATGCATGTTTAAAATAAGTGAAAATAATTAATTACAAAAGTTAACACATTAACAATATTGAAAAATGGATAGATTTTATCAGCTGGATTAAAATTAACAAAAAATACTGTCATATATTTAAATAAATATGAATAAATCTTTAAAATATAAATAAATAGTAAATATATATAAATAAATAGAAAAATTGAATATATTCATATTATATATATATTAAAAAGGATTTAAAACCTAACTATAATAAAATTACAATTATATTATTCTATTTTGTTCATTAATTGCTAAATATAATAAAAATATCTTGTTATAATGTAATTCCAAAAATAATACTAATATTTGTACAAATTACATAAATAATTGGTGTACATGTTTCTATATAAGATTTCATTTATTGCATATATATTTTTGTGTGTATGTTGTACATAAAAATGGATTAATTATCTATATGTGTGTGAAATAAATATAACACACTTTTTATATGTGTGATATTGTAAAATCTAATGACATTCAATTATGTACATTACTCGATGTAATTATCCAATACTTCTAAATCATATAATGTTTAATTATAATCATTTCTTCACTAAATTTTTTACTATTTAATGAAAAGTGTACAAATTTTGTATTATATAAATCATATTTATATACATTAATATATATATCTATCTATAAATTTCATAAACATTATTTATAAATATTATCAATAATTATATAATTATTAAAAAGAATCTTAATTTTAAAAAACAATCAATTTTTAATATTAATATGTTTACATTTCATTGTAAATATATAATATTTTCTAGTTATTAGTATGTATAATTTATATATTGTATAAAAATTTATTCATTTTTATTAATTATTATTTAATCAATAATTTTGTTAATATATTTTATAAAAATTAATTTTTATTTTTTTATATATTTTATATTTTCATTTCATTCATGAAACTTATCATATAAAAAAATAAACTACACACAAACGGTACCCTTTATAAATAGAAAATCAAGCACTGATAAAGGGTACCCATTATCATGGATACAAAAATAATTAATCAAGGGAACCTTTAGTATCTATTTTTTATTCCACTGATAAATGTAATCACTATTTAACTCATCTTTTTTAATTGTTCATAATGACAAAAATATCAAAATTAATTTTAAATCAAATAGGAAAATCACAATATTACAAAAATAGTGATATAGGAAGAAATCAACTTATGAACACATTAAATTCCACCACACATAACAAATTTCATTTCCTTATTAAATAAATAGTAAAATTAAATTATTGGAATTAAATATCATAATGTAAATATTGAAATTCCACTAAAAAGTGGTTTTCATATTGGTTATCCCTCATGGATACTCTGAAGTAGAAAGTGTGGATTCCCTCTTAAATGAAATTTAATGAGTGTAAAAATTGTTACTGTTTTAATGATATTAAATTAATATCAAATTATAGAAGGGCTAACTGATAAAATTTATTAATCCAATAGAAATATTGTACTTCTCTTTATATCCAATGGAATATTCTCATATAATTTATTAAACCCTAATAAACTGGATATACATTTGATTGGTGGATTGAATGTTATTAGTGGAATAAATGACACATTAAATAAGTTATAAATAATAAAATAAAGGAATGAAAGAATTTGATGAACCTATATTAATCTTTTCCTTTCATAGTCTTTTTGGATGCATATCTGGTGACGTAAATTCAAATTAAAAAGATTAAATTCAATAATTAGTGTATATTATTCTCTCATGATTTTAACGATACTTATTCTTTCGAATAACAAATGAAATCTTATTTATCCAAAAAATCCTGGATGTTTTAATAATTATCCTCCTCTAGGTGGACTCAAAACCCTCAAATTTGAGAATATTTCTCACCCAATGAATGTTTCTATATAATGAAAAAAACTAAAAAGTTTGAAAAATATTTCTGATTTTTGATGGCTTCATTATAACAACTCAATTTTTTATCCAAGTAAATTGACTTCATATAATCTTTTAATATAGTATATTCAATATTCAATCACTTTGAGGACACAATAAAAACATTATAAATGAATAATGACTGAAATAAGAGGTATTTTTAGAATATAAGGATCTTTTACCAATGGAATAGTAATGTTACTTTTGGAATAATAATGTCACTATATAGAATATCTAATCAACAAATATTATAGTAACCCCATATAGTATCATGTAAATATAATTTTTAGAGAAAAAAATGATATAATGATATAATTATATCATATAAAAAGTAAATAAATTTTTAAAATAAATTGACTCCATTGTTGGTACATATATGGAAAAAAAAATTATCTACAATTTCATTATTTATATAATAATTTAAAAGAAGAAATATAATAAAAAAATATATTCATAAGAAAATATTATTTTAACTATAAGATAATTTTTAGTAAATCAATTAATATTTTAAAATGCTATAATATCAGTAATAATAGATATTAAACCTGTGAATAATGAATTTAATAAAAAAAATATTTTTTATGTATTAAGAAACTTATTTTGATAAAACGGAGTTCATTTTTGAAATCTATACAATAAAAAATGTTTAGCTTTAATTATTGGAATTTTTCTGAAATAATATATTTTTATGTTTAATAGAAAAATGAGATAATTTATTATAAAATATAAACACATGAATTACTATTTCATAGATAATATATGGCTGATATAATTCAAAAATATAGAACCCTCCTTCAATATTTTAATATATTTTGTGATAAATATAATACTATAATTAGTCTTGTGCCAAAATATTAATCTAATTAATTAAAAAATGGGACAATATATTTTCCCTTATATATACCACCCCTAGCCACCTCTTATACTCACTCCTTCCATGATTTAGCATTTTCAAAATTATCCCTAAATTTATCCACAAGACCCACCACCATGTTCATAAATAGATAGTCTTAATTAGAGAACAAACCATTCCCCATATGGAGGATTTGATGGAGGAGAAATTAAAGATGTACAATCCACATTCTTTTTCTGCTATTTTATTTTTGCTTTCATAATTTTATCATCTTCTCATTAACTCCACCTGTCTAAAAGGAAAGATTAACCATTAATCTTATATATACTAAAATTGTTTTATGTTAATTTAATATTTAATCCTCATGTCTATCCCACTTATAATTTTTTTCCAGAACTGAAAATATCATTTGTGGTTTGTCAATTTACCACTACCAAGGATAATGTGTTTTAAATTTTCCGTATCATCACAAGGGAGTTCATAAAACCATCATTACAGTTAAATATGATTTTATTATACATATTATTTTTTATATAATGTTCTTTATGTAATATATAAATATGATACTATATAAAATGTTATAATCATATAATGGTTATAAAACTACCAAATCTAATTAAATAATTTTTATTAAAATTCAATCTAATAAATAAACTTGATAAAATATAACAAAATGATGAATAATATATTTTAAAATTTTCAATGTTCAATAATTACATATTATTTTGATTTTGGATAACGATAAAAATTTTACATGAGCTTTCATAACAAGTGAACAGATCCTAAAAATATTGTAAATGAAAACTCCTCAACGTTGCAATTAAACTCTATAACTCATCAAAAATACCATAAAAGAACATAATAAAATATAATTAATAAATTTAATCTATATAATGTTATATATTCTATAATTAATGAATTTAATTTGATTTTCTGGGACATTACAGTGGAAAACGATTTAATACATAAGGTAAGTGGATTCACAAACCCAACAATCATTCTTTGGATTTTCCATATTTCATTCAATATTTATTGTGGATTTTTCGTTAATGGTCTATAAATATCCGTGAAATTTTATTTTCATTTTATTTTTTGGGATATAATTGTTTAAAATAGGATTTGATGTCAAATGAAATGATTTTTTCAAAATAAGTCTTCATTCTAAAAATATACATATTTATTCCCTTGATATTGTCTATTCCTCACTTAGGATTGGTTATTATTATATCTTGAATGATATAACATCATTCATTTTGAAATCCAAAATTTTATCAATGAATATATCATTTTGGTATTGAAAACTATTCCTTTCAAATTTTATTTTATGAACTATATTGATATATGTTCTATGTGTCTTTAATGATAATATAAATGTTATAATATAATGGTTACATAAGGAAATATATATTTCATTAAAATTTTATGATGTGAACGGTGTGACTAAATTTTATAGAATACCAATTGATTGGGTAATGTGATGTATCTCTCATGATAAAGTGAAATATGTGTGAATATGTTTTAATTTTTGGTCACAACTATGTGTGGTATTTTAGTACTAATATATTACATTTCAATTTTATGAATTTCCACATTCCATATCATTACATAATGTTTCTTCAGATTATTAGGATGATGATACTTCTCTTATGTTATGATAATGATGATTGTTCCCAATCTTGTTTCATGTAAATTATTAATCCTATTACTGGTCTTTTAACTAACCTTGTCCTTTGATATATACCTTCAGTAGAATACTTGAACTATGGAGCACACGAGATATACTAATATTCTACTAAATATCGAATTAAATAAATGATATTTTTTATTATTTAATGGTTTTTATGTACATAAGATTACTAGGATACTAAATTCATGGATCATGGCCATATAACATATTATGATTTTTATCATTAAAATTATGTAGTAATAATATATGAATAGTGGGGTCATTATTGTTGGTATTAGTGATATGTTTAGTTAATTTGGTAAGTAGGCTTAGATAACCATAATGAAAAACTATAGAATGAGTCTATTCATATTAAATCACACATGACGTTTTATAATTCATAATTATAAATATAGGTATCCCAAATAATATGGATATAGAGTTAATTGAACAATGGAGTAATTTATTTACTATTTTTATGCTTATGTTTCTTTATAAAAAAATTATTTTTGGGAATGGTTGGAAATGGGAGAAACCCACACAACAACACATGCATGGGACAATATAGTGATTTCGTGAATGAAATCCATAATCTTTTGTGAGGTGGACTTTAGAATTTCTTGGTTATTCTTACCCATTTGTCTTAGGATAGAAATAATAACCTGAATACCAAGGATCATATCCTTTCACCGTTGTGAGAGAAACTGATTTTATCTTATTTATATGGAAATATAAATAGAAATTTTGGGATATTATGATTGACTAGTGGTGTAACATTGGGTCATCATATTGGAGAATATTGTTTCATAGCTACACTATTTTTAGAAAATGAATTTGAATTCAGCAATTAATCATCTATATAGAGAGGCCAATCAGTGCTGGGTGATGATTAAAAATACCAATTTGAAGGATGACAATGAATAAACACCGTGGTATGAATTTGAGATAAAATATCCTAACAGGTAATTAAATTAAACTCTTCATAAAAATATAGATATTGAACTTCTAGATCTGAGGAAAAAGTAATGTTAATTTTTCATGGATATGATGAAAATTTCCCAATGATTGAAGTATAAACATGATGGTTGGTTTTCATGATTTAATGAAAACTAGTTCGATTAATAAATGGTCTAAAACTGAACATTATAAATGATTTATAAATTCATGAATTTGGGAGATTTGATGATGTTGTTTGATGTTCTCTCAAAATAGAGAATGATTATAGAGAATTATCTAATATATATGGTGATATGTAAAAAATATGACATCCCAAGATGGGGGGTTTGATGATAAAGGTGGAAAAAAACTCGACCACACACATTTCAAAAAATTTGGATGAATCATAATGGTAACCAACAAAATGGGATAGAAAATTGACATATGTGTGGGGTAGAAGGCCACAACGAACATGAATGTCAAAGAGATATAATGAATACAGTTGATATGATGGAGGGATGGAGAGCACCATCCATGGTTCAATGCTTTATCGTTATGGATTAAAGAAACTATGCATGATAGTGCATTAAACCTCAAGTTATCAAGGGTATATAGTATCATCATTCCCCACATATAAAAAATAAGGGAAATTATCATTCCATCAATTCTAATTAGGTGAATCCCAAAAATTATTTAGTGAGATGTATGTTAGTTTTTAATTTAAGAATTGTGAACATACTATTTGATTCTAGGTCTATACATTCTATCATATCTTACAAGTTTAGTATTACTACTTAAAATACCCCTCAATATTTGGTGGTCACGTGGTCTTTCAAAATATAAAAATGCTGAATTATTACTTCCAATGTATTTAACTCCTCCCATGATAATGTTTTGGGAATGACACAACCATAAAATCATCTTTAAAATACTTTGGATGAGATTGATTCTACTTTTTGCATTATTGGATATATATATATATATATATATTTATAAAAAGACTACATTTAATTTTAGGAAAGGGAGATCAAACATAATATACTAAGGCATCATCTAATTCTATACAAGTGTAAGGATGATGATTAATTTCATTTAGTGTCATCATCTTAGTTATGGATATTATTCCTTATGAGAAAGCTTATATAGCTTAAATGATTGAGAAAAATAGGAGAATCAGGTATGAGATATGACAATTATGAGGGACTAAACTGATGTTCTCCCTGACGAAATCTCTAATCTTCCTCCTGACCGAGAAGTTGTGTTTTCAATTGAACATATTCTTGTATATATAACTATATAGAATAAAAATTTTAGAATTTCCTCAAAAAAAGGGATAAAATGAAGAAGCAGTTGATATTGAATTTGTAAAATCATATTTTACACCTGAGTACTTCACTGGTGGGTTCATTTGTCCTCTTCATTAAGAAGAAGGATGGATCAATGCACATTTGTGTTGATTAACATAAGCTCAACAAAATCAAGATAATGAACAAGAATCTGAATATGTTGATATATGGCCTGTTCAAAAAACGATGTTGTAACAAGTATTTAAAAAATGTGGGATTTCTATTAGATATCAACAATTTATGCTCATATAGGTATATATTCCTATAAATGTATTTCAAGCAATGTTGGAAAACATTGATTTTATATTGATTATTTTGAAACTCAGAAATGATCCGGAAATATTACTTTATTTAATGAATAGAGTATATAAATATTAAATTGATAAAATTTGTGGTAGTAATTATTGATTATATTATATCATACTTATAAATCAATAAGGTACATGAGGTGAATTTTCATACAATGATTTAGACATTAAAAGGGGATAATGTCTCTGAAAAGTGTTGTAAATGTGAGTTCTAGATGTAGGAAGTATCTTCTTGAGGGAATGTGATCACCATTAATGGAATATCTATGGAATTTCTAATAGAAAAAAATTAATGATTTACATAAGACAACATCTTCAGCTGATATTTTTAGTTTTCATGGTCTATCAAGTTATTATCGATGATTTGTGAAGATCATATCATGATTGTCAAACCCACTGACCATGTTCTCTATAAATGGATGATGTTTTTTCTGGACCAGTAAATGTCATTATTACTACAAATAGTGAAATATATGCTAATCACCATGAGAGTACATACAATAACATAATATTGGTGATATATATGTGGTATATAGAAATGGTTCATAGAAGGGGTTATGTTATGTACTAATGAAAAATGATAATGTTACATCCATGCCTCATGTCTGTTAAATATTAATAGCCAAAACAATCCAACTCTTTTGTTTGACTTGGTAGATATGATATTTTTATTGAAATTATAGAAGATAAATATTAATCTAGAGAAGTGTGAGATATATACTAATCATATGAATTTAAAATATATATTCACACACAAGGATCATAAAATTTACAATTAAAAATGGGTATAGATCATCAAGTATTATGAATTCTCAATCCACTTCCACACTAAAAAATTAAATAAAGTGAAGGATGCTCTCGGTAGAAAGGATACTACAACATTAATAATTTACAAAATTGAGAAGGATCTAATCTTTATAAATTTTCAAAGGACGGACATGTGATCCATTTTTGAAGCCACACTACCAATCATTTATAAAATTATTTTTTATACCATAAATTATCTGTAAAATAAATGATTCTAATAAAATAATGTGTAAAATAAATAAAATGTTAATGATTTGAGAAAATTTAAATTCTATGAGATTAAAATAGATGAGGAAGTAATTATATGATTTTGTACATAACTATTTGTGCCATCAAATACAGAGGTAATAAAATAGCATTTGAATGATTCACATAGTCTAACCTTCTCTATTCTCCAAGGGAGAACAATAATGTGTCATGATATCCAAGAGAACAATTGTTGGTATGATATGAAGAAGGAGATTGATAAAAATACATCAAAGTGCCAGGTATCTTTGCAAGAGAAGACTTAATGAAAAAATTATAAGGGTATGATGAAACCATTACTAATAAAAACATGGAAAAGAGAAATTATCACTGTGGACATTGTCACTGGACTTTTAATGAAATCTAGAGGAAAAAATACTAATTTTAATTGTGGTTCATCATATATGTTATCTCACTATATCAAAATTCAAGAGTATATCTCAATGGATCATCTTGCATGTATATACGTATGTTGTAGGGAAATATTGATTACATCTATTGATTGTATCCAATTGATAACAAAGATTCACCATTATGTTCTGGAAAAGATGACAATATGATATAAACAATGAGATGATCTTTAGTACATATTATCATCCCAACATTGATGGAAAATCATAGTGGACTATTTATAAACAGGGAGAAATATTGAAAGCAAGTTCAACATTCTAGGCTGAACTCAATGAATGTATGATTATATTTCATAAATGGTTAATGAAATGGAGGAATAGTTCAAACCCATTCAACTACACATTAAGGTATCAGAATTTCAATAGAAGATCTAAGTATATTATCATCGATAAGGTCTACAGTTTAAGGTCAGAGACTTGTTAGTATTCTACATGTTTCCAAGGAAAAAATCATGAGATTTAGGAAGAAATGATTTTTGTGTCATCGGAAGATTGACCCCTTCAAGATATATGATTGTGTCAAATCTATGGATTATTAGCTTGCACATCTTACAACCATGTATCATGTACACTATGTATTCTATGTTGTTTTATCAAAATATGTATGTACTTGTTACAATATAAGCGGGTGTTAATTGTATGTTTTGAAAACATTCGTTATCAAACCTAATAGAAACATTGTATAATTTTTTTAACAATAACCCTAAATGTGATAAAACATTAAAACAACGTGACCCATTGTATTGATGGAATGTATTGTCATAATTGGGTCAGTTATGATATGTATCATAATCAAATTGATTACGATAAGTATTCCATTGGTTGTTTGTAAAGCCCAATGGCATCCTAGACGAGTATGATGATCAGAGTAAGCAAGTAGATGATCGTAATTCTAATGGTAACAATAATCAGAATATTACAATAATAAATGGTTCTACCATACTATGTATAGGAACATAAGAAATAATAAAATGTGAAATATATGTTTTTTAGATGAAGAAAAATAAAATGATATGAATTATGTATATAAAAATACTAGATGACTTATCCTTCTATTACAAATACAAGGAACATATATAGAATGCAATTATTTTAAAAAAAAATGTGTAGGGTATTGTTTAACCTCAGATAGATGTCCCTTGATTTATACTTCCAAGAATGTTTTTCATACACACAACAATGTAATACCTATATTTGAAGATCGACATGAATTTGTCTACCAATCCTATATATACCTAAATTAAGTGTGTAATCAACACCTCAATTTTCCTATCCGTGGAAGCCATCGATCCGAAAAGAATTTGCACCAGTCTAACATGAAATACCTGGATGGCCATGATCTTATTTACAAATGATTAGTATCTCATAGGAAAAAAAATTAACTCCACTAAGATATAAATTCTGGGAAAAAGTTAATCACAACTCGTATTATTTAGAGAATTCACACAGTGCAGGGATTTTGGCTGATAAATCACAGAGTATATATAGATTTTCAAAAGTGTTCTATGCTTAGTCGATTGACCTGGAATATATAAACATTTTCTAAACAATCATATTCTTTCTCCAATAATCAATTTTTTTCATAAAATTTAGAGGGACATGGACATGTGGATCTTCCATAGTCATCTTCAATTAGAACACACGACATCAATTTAATACATTAAAAATTTTAAGAAATCAATTTAATTGAAATACATGAAATATTTAATGACATAATTTTGGTAGGAAATATTTCCTTTTATAAGAATTATACCATGCTAGAATAAAAAAGGTTATGTTTAATTATTTACATGAAGAAAAAAATATCTAGTAATGATTGAAACCATGAAATGAAATTAAATTTGATATCATGTTATATAGTTATGATTATAAACTAGTTTCAATTGAAAATAAGTCTTGTAGTTATGATTGTAAACAAATTATAATTAATGGAAATAAGTGTGATTATAATAATACATGTATCTATGAATGATAATAACTTATGAATGTAATCATAATACGTTTATGATTGTAAACAAAATGATTTATTATGATTGAAAACAACACATGTAATTATTATTGACTACAATACATGTAGTTACGAATGAATACAATATATGTAGTTACAATTGAATTTAATATAAATCGTATTTCATGTAAATTACCATGGAATGTATTTATAATGAGTTTTTTTATTTGAAAAAAAAATTAATGGAGAAGTTAAATCTAATATTTTAACTTAACAATATCCCCCTTTTTAACGCACAAAAAATTAATAATGAAAAAAACATATCTCCACCTGAATTTTATAACTCTTAATGAATTAATAGTGAATATGACTAATTAATCATTAGGTTAAAATTATCCCTAAGGATTGTAAAATATTATGTGTATGATTTTACTCCCCATTTCTAAAATATTCCTCTCGTTAGTATAATATTCATAATTTTTTGAACGCATTCTACCGAATAAAAAACATTTACATGCTTTAGGACCTTCAAAACAAGAAAATCTAGATAAACAATAAAGGGTAAAAAAATATATGAAACAATACAGATAAAACTGAGTATTCATTTGATTTCATAAATATACAACATCGGTTCAGAAACAAAATCATTTCTCATCATTTTACTTTTCCATGACATTAAAAGAACCTAAATTCATATTTCTAAATAATTCTATTTTCTCCATAAACAGGGCATTAGATTTTTGCTGATACTGAATATTTTCTTCCTATTCTGCAAAAATCTTTTCTTGATTACAATTTATTTGTTCTTGATGTCGATTAATATCATCTTGTGCATTGAAATTTTCATCATGTGCATGAAAATCATCTATTCGTATTATGAATACCTTATTTTGGATTTGAAAAAGTTTTATCAACAAATATTTTTAATTTTTTAAATTTGATAATTAAATATTTTTATTCTGAAACACTTAAATGTGAATTTATTTTGATGTACTGGGACTTTTATATTCCTTTTCATTCCCATTCATATCACTTAAAATCATTTTTATGTGGTCTTATGATCATTAAAAAGATTACTTATTTAATAAATATTATCCACAAAAATATTTAAATTTGAATCAATGATATATGACCACATAGAGAAATTATTACAGGCCTTGGTATGTTGGAGAGTACATTTTTTGAGACAATATTAAATGATCATCAAGTTTAAAAAATATATCCATCAAAAATCTAAAAGAATCAATTCATTCGTTATGCCTATTTGAAGGAATATATATATTTGCATCTTTTTTTGCAGAATATGGAAAGATCAATTAGAATATATTTAATGATTTCTTGATCTATTTCACACATTTTATTGTAATTGTATTATCAAAATTATTATCTTCACTTATATATTGATGATCATAATAATAAGATACTATAGACACATCCTCAATTTTTAAATACAATTTTTTAACAGATTATACCTCTTCATCTTATTCATCTATTATTTGAATTAATTTCTTTGGTATTGTCTTTTGAATAACTTATTTTGATGATAGATGATCATGATATTAAAATTCAAATTATACCGCTTCTGAGGATTCTGTTGGGGTATTATTTTTAGGAGTGTTGTTCTTGAAAACAGATTTATATTGATATTCATTTTCTCTATCCACTTCATGCTCTTATTCTTATACTTCTTCTTCGTGGATTTCATCCTTTTAATTCTATTTTTCAATGAATTCATCAATTTTATTTAGCACAATAACATTCGCTTCTTATTATTCTTTAATATTTATTGAATCCTTGAAGAGATTATCCTTTTCCAACTATTTGTTTTCCTTTTTCATGAATATATGGAATATATTTCCTTTATTTGTAAAATATATTGGCAATATATTTCTCACCAGTTTTCCAAATATTTTTCATATCAATGTCTTGTACCATTATTTTCTACATCAAAAATTTTAACTCTATTTCATTGTGTGTTTCTTGAGTATGAATCTTTGGGCCAGGACATGAGTAGGATCAACATCAATTTGGGGTTCACCCTCTTTAATTTCATTCTTTTTCTTTCTCCATTCAAATGTAAACTCATTACATACTGTATTTTTTCTTCATTGATTTCACGGGTGGTTCAGACCTGACCTTATTCATTTAGGAAACCATTTATTTCTATTGTTTTTCATCTTTCATTATCCATTCGACAACATATTTTTTCTTTCTCACATTAAGAAAATTTTATATTTTCTTCGATTATGAATTGAATCATAACTTTTGAATCATGATCATATATGAACTGATAATATGAACATTAAAACCTTTTAGATTAAGCTTAATTACAACATTTTTCAACATTATGCATTCAGAATGAAAATTTCATAGGATTGTGGTAAATATAATTAAATATTATTTGATTAATCAAGACATAAATTTCATAATACTCAATAAATTAAAAACCATGATATTTAATGTCATCATATTTACTATGTAGTCATGGAAATAAACATCATAAAATTTAAGGGTGTTCTTATAACCTATTTTCGGCACTAAAAATCCTTTCACCCATATGGATATTAATTGGTTTTCAGTCTAAAGATGTTTCAAATTTTATTTTTCATCATGAATAACAAAAATATGTTCCTCTTATATCTATTTATCTAAATTTCCATCCGGGTTGGGCAACAAATTAAATGGACATAATGAAAGTCCCTCACATGGAATTCTAACAAGATTTAGGTCATTATTTTCCAAAGTGGATTAATTATATTCATACATTTTAATAGAAACATTGATATTATCATATATTTACACATTATTATAGAATTCTATTACCACATCAGAGTGAACATGCACTAGTTTAGATTTAATTCTTTCTACACAATGATACTTCCATCATTGAAATTTCAAAATTATTTTTAATGAAGAATGGAAACAATCATAATATTATCAACATATTAACTATTTACCTTGAAAGATTGTAGAAGAGAAGACCTTCAATGTAAATTGTTATAGAGATGATGCATTTGTCTTTGAAAAGAAAAATTGATTGTTTTTTCAAATTAAATAGAAAATAACTTCTTTGGTTATGGAATGAAACCATATTAACTATTTGAATTTAAACATAGCTTCACTGAAAATCAAGGTAAAATCGATGTGGGATAAGGTAGGGATGGTCCATTATATAGGTGATGGAAATCTGATCATTGATATTATATGAGACAGATTAGATACAAAAAATCCAACGGTTGAAAATTATTTCAAACATATGATAGTTTTTCTAAAAAAACAAATCATATTCATGATGAATATTATAATGTTTCAAACTAATGGGAATGAATTTAAATAACAATATTTTTTAAATGAAATAGAAACTGTATGGTTTAGAAATTATAACTATCAATGTTTTCTGATAAAATTATTAGTTTTAGAATAATGTTCTTATAAAATAAAAATTAACTATTCGGAAATAAAATTCAAATAAGATGTCTATATATATTTTGAATAAAATTTAGATATTTATTACAATTAAATAAATGAAATTGTAATACCCATAAAATTAAAATAAGGATAAAATTTTACTTCCAATAAAAATTTTATGTAGATAAAGTTGTAATGCTGATAAAAATGTAATATTGATATAAATATAATACTGATAAAGAATATATACCAATATAAATGTAATAATGATAAAAATGTAACACTGATAAAAATGTTTTACCGAAAAGAATACATGAAAATCATATGTACTCCGTCTATTCAAATGAGTATCATAATGTAATATAATGTTTAAAATAGGATGTATATGTGAATGAATAATTTATAGTGATCATTCCAATCTTCCGTATAATGTATTAAAATCTATCCGAAGTTATAGATTTTGGGAAAATATTTGCAAGTTGTTATTGTGTTCTGATGAATAGTAAAATTATATCTCTTTTTAGTGTTTGATCCTTAAAAATTGATGCTAAATATCCTTGTGCTTTTCATGATAGTTATGTGTTAGATTTTTTCCAACGGATTTGGAACTATTGTTATCAAATAGTATTTTAGTTTTAATAAATTTCATGTTTTCATGACCCCCTCCCCACAATGTGTATCCAACATGGGCTGGAAATGTGATAATGGAGATAATGAAAACCAATTCCTACCTCTAGTAATCCTTGGGTTTGAGGCTAGCACTGAGGGTATAGTAACACATAGATGGGTGGCATTACCCTCTATGAGAAAAAAATCAAAAGACAGAGATACGACAAACACTAACCAACTCAAAATCAGACTTCAATATAAATGAAATTAAATGTGTACATAAGTAATGTCATGAAAAAAAATTCATCTAAATGCGAAAACTACAAGAACACCAAAGAAGGTAAATACAACAACAACCACGAATCCTAAAGAGATCCTAAAACCCTAAGTTAGTAGAAACCACCCTGATCTCCAGCCTTCTCCATGTGACCTGAAAAACAGTTTATATATTCATAGGGTGAGTATAAAAATATACTCAGTAGGATCCCCCAGAGTGCCTCTCATGCTAATGAAGAGAAAGCACGCTAAAACACAGTTAACAAATATTGAAACTAACTCATCCCCAAAACATGTATAAAATTTTCCAACCCTCACCATGGAAACACTTAACATGTTTCACATACAATAGTATATATCATTCTAATGAATATCATGTGTACCCTACTACTACTTCCCCACAGCTTTTCCTCATTACCACAACATCGCACGTCATAAGAATCTCATTCCAAAAAGGATTTCCTAATTAAACCTGGAATAAGAACCAAATCATTCATCTAATGCAACAAAAACTCTACGTCCTCACAAGTAAACTATCAAGGTTGTGGTTGTGATCCACCACAGCTCGTATAATGTGTATCATACATCCGGTATTGTAACTCAAGCCATTACTACCCATACACTAAGTAAGGATCCTCAAACCATCACAACTTATACATGTTACACCTATAGTAGTCCATAGAAAACATTATCCAAAATATGTGTGTGTGAATATCCACAAGACATTACCTAGCTATAATCACATATTTTGGGAATGATAACCATTGATCCAGCTAGAACAAGTAATTACCAAGAGTAGAGATTGGCGCCGAAGTGGGTAGTCATTCATCCATCCTCCCATTGTAATTATGGGAATACACCCCACGTGGCTTAGAATCCCCTGGGTTTCAGTTTCACTAACTGATGAGGTGGAAGTAGCATATAGAATCAAAAAATCAGTGAATATACTATATCTCACAACCACAACTAAGGGTATAACCTAGTCTTAGAATCAACTACAGCTATCGTCTCTAAAACTCCGATATTCCTCATCTATTTATAGATATCCTATAAGAACAAAACCATTTAAAGAGATTCAATACATTTTTTCATTCCCTTTTTATCAGATTTAATTTATGTAAATTAATTAATTAACCCTCAATAATTATACATTAAATATCATCAACATCAACCCGAAATTCCATTTTCCCATCAAATTATAACATCAGCATTGCATGCCAGCATGCTCCAACCCTTTGAGTTAAATCGTCTATTCAATCATTTATTAACAACATTATTACATTTCCATATTACCTGAGATTCTAGAAAAACATTCTGAGCTAGTAATCACAAGGGGTATTAACTCAGTGAGTACATGAACTACCCGAAACGTCTTTTCCACATATTGAAAGAGCATTGACCCATCCTCCCTCGAGAAGATAATCACCGAAATCATGTGGAAAACACTTCGCGTCTTTACCCATTTTTGGAAGGAGGGTATGAAAACCAGCTACCTTGAGTTGTGGGATATGTAAAGATAATAAACAACCAAAAAGAATTAGCAATCATCTAGACATTCACATCCAAAATGTTTCATCATCCCGGGTGTCCTCCCCGACACGCACATTGACAAACCGATGCTTCTCGCCACTATAAGAATCAAATACTACCACAAACAATAGGCCTCTATGACCCAACATATCACAACAGACATCTAGTCACACATCACAACATAAGCAACATCAAAACAAACATCTTATTTAAAAAGAAAAATAACCATCTTATCTATTGTAATCTTGGCCCTTGAACAAGGAAGGGGGTAACTCAAGACAACACAATGAATTATATTTTATCGAATAAAATTTTCATTAATCCATATATAATTAGATGAATAATTATTTTCTAGTACCAACTACGGGAAACTTAAACATTAAGCTATCCCAAATTGATTAAAAATTCATAATGCATTAATTTTATTACCATCAAATTACAACAACACCAACTGTATCCATTCAAAATCTTTTTTATCTTTATCAAAAAAATATCAATTAATTATGGTTATATGTTCTTTAAAAATTTCCCTCATGAACAAATAACTAAACAAAGAAAACATAGATATCACACTATCTAGAAAAACAAGAGGCAATAACATATAATAGGTATCAATTTATTAATCTGGTTAAAATATTTATTATGTAAATTCCATTGTGATAATGTGGCATAAAACATGTTAACAAAACATATTATTATAAAATAAAAGTGAATCAATGAATCCCCTACCACAAACGGGTCTTGATGTTCTTAATATAAGAATGAGCCACACAATGGGTTATATTCTCCTCCACCAATGACAATTGTTTCCACTAGAGGATGCAGAGACACCACCACATGGGTCATAACACAAGAAAACCCTATTAGTAACATGGATATAGATTTCCATAAAATGGGAATGGAGAAACAGATGGAGATGAACCCAAAATAATGACGATATAAAAAACCTTATATCGAATATTGATCGATACATCATGGTTACATCAAAAATAGAGGGGAACCAATTCGAGGATGAATGTAATATTACACAACTCATATGGGATGAAATGGAAGGTTCAAGAATCTCACACCCATGAACTCTGAGGAAGAACTAGGGAGGAAGTTATCTCATCTTATTTGAAGATTTAATAGAGGAACTATTTAAGATATGTTGGATTTTATATTAAAATGACATCACATTAAACAATACGGTTTAACCATGTTTAAGCTTCCTAATCCTTTTAAAAAATTAACATATTTTTTATTGCCTTCAAATCAGCCATAGAGTCCATAAAACCAGGATTTAAATACATTTTACAACAAAGGAAATGTAGAAGCAATGAAAAAATAGAATTCTAGAATAACTATTAATAAACACGGTATTTCGAAAAGGAAATAGAGGTAACTGTTGGACCTCTCCGTTCGTGAATCTTTGATCATGAACTCAAAATATGGAAATAGAAATAATGTTTACCATTGGACCTCAACGTTCTAGAAACACTCTTCAGGAACTCAAAATCTGGAAAATGAAAAAGAGGCAACCGTTGGAACATCACAATTCTAGAAACATTGTTCATGAACTCAAAATTTGGAAATGAAAACAGAGGCTATCATTGTGAACTCAACATTCTTGAAAAACTTTTCATGAAATCAAAACATGGAAATGGAAAGAGGCTGTTGTTAGAACCACACCGTTTTGAAAACACAGTTCATGAACTCGAAATTTGGAAAAAGAAAAAGGCTACCATTGGAACCACACCATTCTGTAAACAGTGTTCAGGAACTCCATATTAGGCAAAGGAATGAGCCTTCCATTAGAACATCACTATTCTAGAAACAATGTTCGCGATCCTAATATTTTGAAAAGGAAAGAGGCTACCATTGGAACTCACTGTTTTGGTAACACTATTCTTAAACACAAAATTTGGCATAGAAAAGAGGCTACAATTGGATATTCACCGTTCTAGAAACACTATTCACATAAGGATATCATTTCACTGTTCACTTAAAGCTACAGATGACTCTGTTCACATAATGATACAATTTTACTATTCAAAAAAGAAGTAATATTGTTAATGAAACTGGAAAATTTGAATAAGTGTTTGGGATAAGTCCCCTTGATGACCTGGAACACCTCTAACACCAGTTTTTTGCAATGGAATGTACGAGAGAGGTTTGTGCCAATACATCATATACCAATAAAAACATAATCATCCTCGATAATTCAATAACAACCTCAATGGAAAAAAATGAGATGTCTAAACAACCACCTATTGAGATACCTCTAAAAAAGGGGGAACTCACAAGACACAGCCAATGAAAGCCATCTCATATACATGAAAGGTCTATAACCATAAAGGGGGCATCATTAAATAAAAAGAGTTAAACAAGACACATCTATAGGTAATGATCACATATCTCTAACTCACATTCCTAGGTATACTTCTCCATAAAAACCATGTCGCCACAAGACATGAACCAATGGGATATAACTCCCACCCAACATATTATCTTCACAGTGCTGGATATCAACTAGTATCTCCTCAAAGGTTTCACCATCATTAACAACGATCTATCCACAATCGATGACATGAGAGTCATGATGAAGATAACGACGGAGCTGTGACACATGAAAAACATCATGTACTCATATCATCTGTGGGGAATCTGAAACTCAATACACCACAGCTCCAACATTAGCTAACACCTCGAATGGCCCATCGAACCATGGAGAATTCTTTCTCCCACGACAAAACCATTGCTTCCCATGAAAGGGAGTAACCTTCTGAAACATGTGATCCCCCAAATAGAACACTAAGGGTCCATTCCTGGGATTGGAATACGATTTTTGATGATCCTGCAATGTGTTCATCCTCTCCCGAATAAACAAAATCATCTTTGTTTTATTCTATGCTATTTCCAGTCCATCAATTTCTAACTCTTTGACCCTAATCTTACTTAATGGAGAATGTAAAGGCCAGCCACACAAGGCTTCCAATGTTACCAAAAAATGATGGTGTGAAAACTGCTATTATAATATAAATCCACCAAGGGTAATTTCCTCATCTACAAGCCTCCAAAATTCCACGACAAAAGAGTGTAACATGTCTTCCAGTTTTTCGATGGTCTGCTCTATCTAACCATCCGTATGAGGATGAAAAGAATTATTAAATCATAGATGAAATCAAAAAGCATGCTAGTGACCTCTACACACCATATAGGTAAAATGAGGATCTCGATAATAAATGATCGTTCAGGGGACACCATGATGTCTCACCACTGCCTCCACATATAGCGTTGACAAAACCTCCACTGATCATGGCTCCTTGATTTCATTAAATTGGTATTATATTATTAAATGGTCCACTACCGCCAAAATAGCAACATTTCCTCCATGGTCTCGAGGAAAACCAGTAACATACTCCATTGAGATTTCCTCCCTCTTCCACTACGGAACAACTAATGGATGGAGAAGACCACAAGGAACATGGTGTTCATCCTTAACCTTCTTCCAGACCAAACATCGAGACACAAATTCCGCAACCGCACACATCAGCCCAGGCCACCAAAACTGGCTCTTCATGTCTTGCTATATCATTGCCACATTAGGTTGGACCACTAAAGTATAACTATATAACATTATATGAAACATCTCATACATCATCAAAGGAACAAATATATGTCAATGACAGAATACTCAATGTTCTTCATCCTCAATCCAACCATGAGGGGCCTTGGTAAACACAACTCGATCTCTCCAGACCACCCCCACTAGAGCCCCAAATAGGGAATCTTCCACATGTTGCACTAGATATAACTACAACATCATATGAAAAAAGACAACATCTGCCCCCAAATACTCCCAAATCAAGATGTAATTTGGAAAATCCTTCCATTACTCTTGAAGAGTCATTATATTCATGCACTACATCACTACATGACATATATCTGATTGCATCAGCTACAAAATTACCATTTCTAGATGTATATGATATTTCAATATCATATTCATGTATGAAATCCATCATTTAAAGTCGAAGTATTTTAAAGACAAGTTGGGATAAATCATATCTCAAACTCTTATGATCATTGTAACCCACAAATCTTTCACCAATAAAATAATGTATCCCCAAATTCAAGCATACTCCACAGCTTGTAAGTCATCATCATGGGATACATAGTTATTCTCATGGGGAGGCAACTGCCAAGATCCATAAGAAATAATTGATATCATGTGAATCAGAACATATCCTGATAATAGATTCAAATCATCGCAAAAAATATCAAATTGAAATTCCTCGGATGGAAGGGAATGAAATAGAGAACTTTCTAACTTATCACCTAGATACACAAATGATTTCAGACACTTTTAAGTCCATATGAACTCATGATCATTCTTGGTCAATGCTTTCAAAGGAGTCGAAATTCAAGATAAATCAGCTACAAACCACATATAGTAGCCTGTGAGACCAAGGAAACTTCACACCTTCGACACAGTCATGTGAGAATCCCAAGACACAATATCTTCTATCATCGATGGATCCATAGATACTCCATGTTGGGACACAACATTCCGCAAGAAAAAAAAATTTCCAGCTCAAAAATTACACATTGACAGCTTCCCATACAGTTGATGATGATGAAGAACTGCCAAAATGGCGTGTAGATGCTCTGCATGATCCTATAAAGTTATGGAGTACATAAGGATGTCATCGATGAAAACCACCATGATCATTTCTCAGAACTCACAGAACACATCGTTCATCAATCCCATGATCACAATACGATTATTTTTCATGTCAAACGACATTACAACATACTCATAATGCGCCTGGCGACAACAGAAAGCAGTCTTCAGGATATCATCATCCTTCACATACATCTGATGATAAACTAACCACAAGTAGATTGTGGAGAACCTACATGAACCCTTCAGTTGATTGAGTAAATAATCTATACACGAAATATGATAGTGATTCTTCGATGTCACTTTTTTTAAGCGATTATAATCGACACACAACTTCAAACTGCAGTCAGCCTTCTTCACGAACAAAAATTATGAAGCCCACCGTGACACACTTAGTCAAACAAAACCGCATTGTAAGATACCATCACACTATATAAATTGAACTCATAACTGATAAGGGGCCATCATATAGGGATAATTACATATAGGAGACACTAATAGATGTATATCGATCCCAAATTTGATCTCTTTTCGTGGGGTTAATGCTACAAACACTTCTGGAAAGATATCAGGGTACTCTTCTACGATCCTAGAAAATGCATACTACTGATCCTCAGAGGATCTCATCATTATATCATCCATCATGGATCATAAGGATGGACCACACCCCTGACACATTTGAGGTTCTCTCTCACCAACGTCCACCACATGATCTCCATCCACATCAAATAACATTACCTACCACTTGAAGAAATCAACAACAGCATTCACTAAATAAAACCAATTCATGTCAAGGATGAAATCATTTGGTCATATTCATAATCATTAGAAATATCTCCAATTGTGGTGTTTACCCAACACTATCTCACAGTTTATACATACTTCAAACAAGTCAACTCTGCCTCCAACTATCCTAGTCATTTCCAAGGGCATTGGATGCCTCTCTACCTCATGTCCCATAGCATGGAAAAGGGTAGGTGATATGAAGGAATGTGTCCCTTATAAATCAAACAAGGAATAAACCAAGGTAAAAAATAAGAAAATTGTGTCTAGAACAACATATGGCTTACATAGAGCTAGAAATTCTAATCCATGAAGCTTACCATGACCTCCTCTATAGCTTATTATACCCTTATGAGGTCTAACACTACAACAAAAAATATACTCTCTGAGGACGAGGAGTGTGGCGAGGTTATACTCTCTAATTACTTCGACCTCCACATGAAAAACAAGCACTTGATCCCTTGGAATATCCCTAAGAGCCACTTACCCTATAGAAATGAGATGTTGAGGGCTGAGACCTACCTCTGACCAAACGGAAACACTTCTGCCCTAAAAACCAGGAATCCCATACTACAACTCAACTTGATGGGGAGTCATGATGACTCCCCTCTCATTATGATCCAGTTCTTCAAAATGTCCTCTCACTGACATCTACCCTATCCAGTACCACAAGATAAGTTTTCATCATAAATGGGGTGACCAGTAACTAGAACAATAAATGCAAATCTTCCTCGAAATTCATCACCCTAGCCTCCAAATCTAGAAATAGGCCCGAATATTTTTAATGTATACTAAAATGGATTAAAAACAATTATAAACTAGAGATCCCCTTTCTATGGGTGCGACGCTCATGGAGACTGGAAGCCTTCTTAGACAAAGTAAAAAGCTTGACTCTAAACTTGTCTCAAAACACCTCCCACTAGATCGATGACTCCTTGCGATCATTGTGGAATATGAGCCAACACTGCCTCACAACTCAATGCATCATCATCACAAACATGGACACACAATGATCCTTTTGTTCCTGGAACAAAATAATTCCTATCTCGACCTCCTCCAACTATTCTTCTGTAACTACATCTGAAATGTAGCCCTCCTACTTCTTCAAACTCGGGCATAGAATCTATCGGAGTGTCCTCCTCCAAGTGTCTTCATCATCAAACACTACCCTGTACTGATCATCTGGCATAGCCTGCTAGACATCTTCTATATGGTCCTAATGAGCACGTCGACATGGATCCATACCAGTAAAATATCAATCAATTTTATCTCTGGACCCCTGAATAAAGAAGCCTTATCATTACATAATTAATTGTTTACTTTTATTCATTTCAGGATACCCTATCTCATGGTCTACCAATTCAAAATATGTACAAGGAATAATGATGTATGATCCTTTCCTAGGTATCTACACTACAACTAGTATCACCTCTTATAATAGAAATTTTAAACATAATGCTCGACACATCTAATAATAGTGTGCCCTAAATTTCTAGGACATAGATGGTATCATGTGTCTAAAACACATGTTAATCTAGTATGACACTGTTGCCCAACAAACCCATGAAAACTAACTTATGCCTTACCATAAACTCAACCATATCTCTCATCATCCCTTTGATACCACTCTGTCATGACCCCCACCCCTCATGGTGTACACCACCTAGGCAGGAAATGTAAGATGGTATATAATGTCTCCCTGAGTACCACTTCTAATAATCCTCAGGCTGTCAAATTTCACTAAGTGTATAGAAAACACAGAAATGGGAGGCATTACCCTCAAAGAGAACACATGTGAAATAGAGAGATATAACAAACACTAACCAACTCCAACTCATACTGCAATATTAAATAAATTCCATGTGCACATGAGTAATGTTATGAAAAATTATTACAACTGAATTGGAAAAAATGCTAGTACCAACAAGAAGGTAAAAATAACCGCAACCATGAAGACCAAGAAACTATGGAAACCCCACGATAGTAGAAACCATCCTGATTCCGAAACTGCTCCAAGTGATACTAACTCATCATATAAATATGTAAAATATGTTCAAATGTAATGAATGCATGATAAAGCACAGTGATCAACAAGTGATACTAACTCATCATATAAACATATAAACTATGTTCTAAGCCTCACCATGGATTCTCTCCCCATGTAAATAAAACATGATTACATTGTATACTAATGAATATGAAGGGTACCCGCTACTAATTCCCCAATATTTTTCAGCTTTTCCCTAATGGTGTATGTCCTAAGAATCACTATCCAAAAAGGCTTGGCTGTAGACACCGAGGAGAAGCACCACAACATGAACCCCATGTAACAAAACTACCACATCCACACAAGAATAGTAACTAGGTTGTTTCTGAGATCCACCACACCTCGCATAACATGTATCATACGTCAGGTATTATACCACAATCCATTACATCCTATACCATGAGTAAGGATCCAAAAATCATTATAACCTTCAGACATTACACCAATAGTATTCCAAAGTAAATTATATCCATAATACATGTGTGTGAATAACTACAATATATTAAATCCCACCACACACATATATGGGGAAAACTAACCGTTTTTCCAACTAGCATAATGAAGTACCCAGAGATGTGACTGGGGAAAATGTGGGTAGTCATCCATCAATGCTTCCACCAAAATTTTGGGGAAGACACCACCTAGGGCTCTGAATCCCCAAGGTGTCAGTTTCCCTAATGGGCGGGGTGGAGTAGTTTATAGTACCAACAAATATATAGAATATATTATAGCTCACAACCACACTCGCAGAATAAACCATTATTATAATCCACTGCAGCTAATGTCCTTCAGCCTCCCAGATACCACATCTAAGACATGGTATCTTATAAGCACACAACAATTTAAGAAAAATTAATACATTAATTCATTTCCATTTTACCAGTTCCAATTTAAATTAATTTAATCTTTTAAAATTAATTAACAATCAATAATTCTACATTAATTTCATTAGCATCACACCCATATTCTATAGTTCTATTAAATTGTATCCTCGACGTTGCATCACAACAAGATTTAACTATCTATGTTGACATCATTAATTCAATTATTTTTAAAAAAAATTAATAACTTTATATCTTCCAATGCATTCTAGATAAACGGTCTAAGATAACAAACACAAGGGGGAACAACTCGGTGAGTAGATGAACTAATCACCATGTCATTTACTCCAATTGAAATTGCATAGACCCTTCCTCACATGATAATCTAGAAAATAGAAATCATGTGGCATACCATGTGTGTCATTGACACTTTTTAGATGGAGGGTAACCAGACCAACTACCTTGAGTAGTGGGGAACATAAAGTGTATAATAAACTAACAAGAAACATCAAGCATCCAAAAATTCACACCCAACCAGTTACATCATCCTTGGTGTCCTCCCCAACCACCACATTCATAAACCTATTCATCTTGACACTCAAGGAATCAACTTATTCCACAAATATTAGGCCTCCATACCCCAACATATCACATCAGCCATCCGGTCACACATCACAGCAGAGGCAGTAGCAAAACTGACATCTTATAAATTGGGCCCTTACCCCATATAAAAGAAATAAGGTAGCTTAGAACCCTACAAGGAATTATCTATTATCAAAAAATCAGATCTATAATCGATCTTGAATTAACTAATTTATTATTAACATGATCCAATAATAGGATACCTAAAAATTATGCTATCATAAATTGATTATGTATGCTTGTTGTATCAGTTTTATTAGCATCAAATTACAAAAATAAACAATCAGATTCAATCACATGCCACATTATCTTAATCCAAACAATTATCAATGAATTCTGATTTTACGTTCTTAACCAATTTCCTTCAAGAATGTAATGCTAAACAAATCAAGCATAGATATGACACATTCTAGAAAACTAATAGGAAATAACACACAATCGATATCAATTTATTTATCTGGTTCAAATAATTATGTTGTAAATTCTACTGTGATCCTGTGGGATAAAACATGATAAATATAAAGTTTCACATAAATGAAAACAGAAGCAAAAAATCCCCTACATAAAATAGTATTTGATGTTTTCTTACAAGAACACGCCACAACACAGGTAACGATCTACCCCCCTGTGACGAATGTATCCAACTGAGGATGCAGAGACACCACCACACCAGTCAAAACCCAAGAAAAGCCGATAAGGATGTTTGAGATATCATTCCATAAAATGGGAAAGGAAAAAATTAGGAGACGATCCCAAAAGAATGATGATTTATCCTACCTTATATCAAAGATTGATCTATACTGGTCGGTTTCCTAAAAACAAAGGGGAACCAATCCAATGAATATGGTTTTATCGCACAACTTCTATAGGAAGGAATGGAAGGATCAAGTATCTCCCTGTCGAGAACAAGGAATAAAACAAGGGAGGAAGAAAACACACCCTTTTAAAAGATTTAATGGACCAGTAGTATAAGATAGACTAGATTTTCCATTTATATAGGATAAAATTAAACCATACGGTTTGACAATGTAAAAGTATCTCCAGCTTTAGTAAAAATTAAATTAGGATTTATAGCCTTTGAATCAGACATATAGTCCTTCAAACGAGGATTTAAATGCAATTTATGTCAACAGAAATGTTAAAGGGGAAAAACATTATGAAGCCGGATACACTCTTTATGAACACAAAATTTTGCATAGGAAATAGAGGTTGAAATAATACCTCGTCATTCTAGAAACACTATTCATGAACATAAAATATGTCCATGGAAATAGAGGTTACCGATGGACCTCAACATTCTAGGAACACTATTCATTAACTCCAAATATAGAAACAAAAACAGAAGCTACTGTTGGAACCTCACCATTTTCGAAACATTGTTTATGAAACCAAAATTTGGAAAAGAAAAAAGGCAACCGTGGGAACCTCACAATTCTAGAAGCATTGTTCATGAACTAATGTTTAGGAAATGGAAAGAGGCTACCATTATAACCTCTCCATTATGGATACACTATTCCTGAATTCAAAAATGGGCAATGGAAAGTGGCTATCATTGGAACCTCACCATTATAGAACACTGTTCTTGAACCTAAAAATTGGAAAAGGAAAGGGGACACTGTTGGATCCTCACAATTCAGAAAAAAGATGATCATGAACTCAAAATTTTGAAAATGATTGAGGCTACCGTTGGATCCTCAACATTCTGGAAGCATTGTTCATATGATGCTACGTATAACTTTTTTCATCGAATCTTACCATTATACTGTTTAATGAACTCTAATCATTGTTTACATAACATGAAATATGTAAAAGTATTGGGGATATGTCACCTTGACCCCCCGGAACTCCTCAGACATTAGATTTTCTCAAATGAATAGATCAGAGAGGTCAGTGCCATTACAAATTCCATAAAATGTGAGTGTGTGTTTCATCCACAACACATGATCACATCAACTTCCAGCTGCTACATATTCATCTTCAGTAGTTGAGAGTGATATAGTCTGTAGTTTCATACATGAATAAATAAATAATTATTATCCTAAGAAATGAGATGACTTGGGTGTACTATACATACCATTCTATAACCACCAATGTTCACTTTTGAAAAACATTTTAAAACCTAATAATTTCTAGAAGAGTAGAAATTTCATTTGTCAATAGTTCACATTAAATAGAAAAAAATATTTTCACTATAAATTAATTGGATTTTTTTTATGATATGGACATCTTTTACAAAAGCATACTGAAAACATTATGACGTGATGAATAGTAGTTAAGTATCGTAAACATCACCTCATACATCTAAAATTTGTTGGATCTACTGGTTTCCTTGCTATATCCTCATCAGTGGTATTTGAGATACCAATTGGAGTACTTATAGTTTTAGAGCTCTCATAACCATAACTTTCTAGAATATTATTAATATACGTATTTTGAGATATATAGGTTCCTGGAAGTTTTTTATTAATATTAAAACCATGAAAATATACGAACTAACCCATCATACTCAATTAAAACTTGGATTTCATATGATTGGAAAATGAATTAGTTCTGTATTGATATGTTGATCTAAATATAATGTCATCAACATAGATTTGAATAATTAAATCATTCTTCTATTAATTCATTATAAAATGGATTGGATCATTAGTTCCATTAAAATAATTGTTTTATGAACAATATCATTTATGATTACCATACTAGGCTCTAAGGGCTTGTATAAAACCATAAAATCATTTGGTATGTTTAAAAACATGTTCAAGATGTTATGTGTCTTCTAACCTAGGAGGTTGTTCTATATAAACATCCTTGTGAACATGACCCTTGAGGAAAGAAAACATTACATTGATTCGAAATAGTATAAAGTCAGTGTATGTAAGAAAGGATAATAAAAATCGAATAGTTTCATGACTAACTAATGGAGCATTGGTTTCTTAATAATTTATTTCCTATTTTTCATGATAACTCTTAGCAATAATTATTTCTGTATTTCTTATTATGGTTTCATTTTTTCACATTTGTTTTTTAAGACCATCATTACTATAATTATAAATGTTTATTAGGTTCATTCTACCATGTTCCATATTTTCTTCCATTCAAATTCATTTAGTCAATACTTCATAGATTTTATCGAATATTTATCACCCAATGTCTCGTTCATACATTGAAGTTATAATTAGGAATGATTTGGTAGAATCTCTACTTTATTTATTAATGAAATTTTCATCCTTATGGGTTGATTTACATCTCTATTTATATTAATATAGGGATGATTCTATTAAACAATGTATATGGGTTTTATAAGACATATTCATCAATATTGGGTATAAAATATTCTGTATTGAGTACTTCAGAAATGTTTTCTTGATTATAATCCTTGATAGAATAATCTTCCATCAAAAGTTGATAATCAGTTTTGGAAAACACATCTAATGATTTTGTATGGGGATGTATAAATACTAAAGGAACAGTTTCCTCATATTTTACATTTACTACTTCTTCAATAATGTAAGAGTATTTATTTGAAACACTATATTACTTAGAATTTTTGGAATATCAAAATAAAATTCCATCAATGTATTTTGTTGTGAATTTGTGGAAATTGTATTTTGTACTCGAAATGTCTAATTTTCATGTAAATACTCTAATGTATAAAACATTAGTTTTTTGGCCTATACCCAATTCATAAGTTGAATCATTAAAAAATTGTCTGATTAAAATTCAATTTATAGTATAAGAATTTTTATTATAACATTATCATAAAAATGTTTAGTAATTGTGAATTCAATAAAAATATTTCTTGTTATCTATTGAATAATTCAGTTTCACCATTAAAATCCTTTTCTTTTGAGTACTTCTTTATACTGAGAAGTAATGAGTAATGTCATTCATGATGTAAAATGTTTAAAAATATTAATTTTCAAATTCCCCACTACGTTCAATACAAACATTTATTAATGATAGGGTTTACATATTTTTAACTTAGGATGTAAAATTTTTAAATAAGAAAATTCTTAAAATTACATTTCTAGAATGTAAAACCATTTAAATAAAGTGAATTCATAGAATAAAAATGAATTGTATTTTCCTCAAATACTTCTAGTTTTTGTTTGACATAATGATCCATATTCAATATCTATAATACATCAGATGTTAAGAATATTATTTTGTATTTAAGGATAGTCTTATGTTGTTTTCTATGATAACAAGGGTCATATATTTTTTCAGAATCAAATCCAAGATTTGGTTTATAAATATCAAGTCTTATAATAGATTATTTTCATAAGTTCGTAATGATACATTGTTCTGGAATTCTTTTCCATAACAAATATTGGTCTTCCATTAATCTATGACAACATTTGTATTGTTTCCAATGGTATTCCGGGTTTATAGTGTTGACATTTTTTCGCCTATTGGTAAGAATAATTTACTCACTCTTGGAATTGTGTAAAAATAATCATTAATTCCTAAAATTAATAAGGTAACCTTCATTGCTTAATTTTATTATTCTTATAAAAATGTTTTTAAGACCATTAATTAAGAGGGAATTTCAAATTATTTCTTTTTCCTTGAAGAACAATATTTGTTAAACAAATGATCATTTATGAATCATTAATTATCAAGGTAACTCGTTCACATATCATTTCTATTTTATTTTCAAATTAATATTTTATTCGATCAATATGATGAGAACATCCAATTTCCATGTAACAAATATTATTTTTGTTGGTACTCCATTTGTTTTCCCAAAAATAATACCATTATATTTTTGTGAACAGAAACATTCTTGGATCCAGAGCTCTTTTATAGTAAAATATTATGAATCCATATTTTCATATAATTTTTTTACATATGACATACTATGGAATTATTTCTTTAAGAAACATTTTATCGAAATATCCACCATTTTGACAATTGGTAAAAAAATGGGGCTCTTTGAGGTACCAAATAGTTATTATTGAAAACTGATGTTGAGTGAGTATATCCCATTCTAGAACAATTATTATGAAGCTGAATTTGTGAATACTTTTTTTCTAAACTTTACATATCAAAATAAATGTTTAAAAATGATTCATTATATAAAATATTTCATATTTTAGTGTTATGAATAAATTAATTACGTCAGAATCAGTAGTCATAGTATTGAAATTTTCCTCAAAACATTTTTTCATTGAAATAATATTTTCAAAAATATTATTCTCTTTTTACATATTAGAATTAAATTATATATGATTATTGATATGGAAATAATTTAAAAAATTTCCCATCAATCCCTTTAGAATGTTCTTATACTTCTTTTTTTAATATATGAATTCTAGAATCTTTATTATCTAGTTTCATTTTGATAATAATATTTTCATTATTAGTTAACTTATTAAATCCTTTATTTTCATCAAAATAATGAACATATCATTTTCACTATGTGAATAGGATAATTTATATAAGGATTCAAAATACTTTTTGGCAGGATAATTTGTATTTATAGACATATTGGTTAATGATTCTGCATTGGTTACATTATCCAGGATACAATGATTTTCTATAGGAATCCAGCAATAAAAACAAATATTAGTTTTTACATAATACTAAATAATTGAATAATTATAAGATAAGTCTATATAACTAGCACTCCAAGTATCATTCTCCTTGAGCACTTTCTTTCCCTGTGATTTTCAGAACTTATTTTGGCTTCTAATTGAATTTTTATCACTTTTTCTTTTCCTAGTAACCTTAAGAAAATATTTTCTGATTTGTATGGTTATTTTACATTCATAATACGTCATTTTATAAATAATTATTATTATTTATATCCTTTTTTCACTTTTTATATCTATTATAAAAATCCTTCTTTCCAATAATCTTGTTCATCCTTCGATAAATATTAGCTAATTCATTTTTATTTTTTTCATCACCACACCAGTCTGATTGACAAACAACATTCTTTTCCATTAACGGATTTACTATTTTATCATGATTTGGTGATTAAAATTAATTTTTATATGAAGTAAAATAAACACAAACATTCTTATTATTTTAATTTTTTTACATCGATAATCAATCTGTTCTCATGATGCAATATAGATCTACGTAACTCGTGATGAGTTACAATTTTAACTTTACATTACTCTTGAATAGTTATTCTCTTTGATACCCATTTATTTTTCATAGTGTATATGATATAATCTACATGAATATTATCATTTATCCTTTTTTCTCCCATTTATTGTTATTTTTTTACAATGTTCAACTATCTATATTTATCATTAAAAAGGCTCTCAATTAGTGAATACAAATCCATGATAATCTTCTCTAATCATTTCTCTTCACATTTAAATAACATCAAATGTACCTAAATTTGTAACTTAAAACGTCATCCAAATCTTATTTGAATCATCCCAATAAGATAACTGGGTGTATATAATTTTTGTCTTATAACGAAGAAATTTTTTCGGTACCTTATTGTTTAGGATATATTTTTTCATTTCATGATTGGTAAAAGTTATGAATTCATTATCATGTATTTTACATTCTCCATTAAGCATAAAAATGTTTTCTACATCAATAGAAATGAAAATGTTCTTCATTCTATATATATGGTATTAATAATCCTTCGAAACAAATATAGGTGGTCTTGTAGGGAAAAAATTTAATATGGATTTGACATTAATTCATTACATATTTCAAGAAAACTATCCTTTTCCACACTTAAATGACTAATGTATTTATAATCAAAGAGTTTATCAATGAAATAAATCTATATTATAAGAGAGGTCAATTATGATAAACACAATGGAATCCTCTTTTAATACAAATGTATATATTATAATTTAGGATACCTCCTACGATAAAATTGTTTTATGGAAATATTTATGTTGATGGAACAATACAAGGGGGGATAAATTTAGGTTTTTAAAAATTTCTACTATAAAACCTAAAATAAAAATAGTTTAAAAATATTAAATATAATCTAATTCACAATATCTAAAAATGTGAAAAAATGAATTCGGATGGGCCTAGGTACTGGAGAAAAATATATTCATAATTGGATTAGTTATAATAAGAATCATAATCAGATTGATTATGATAAGTATATCATTGGTTGTATTTAAAGAACAATTGTATCCTAGAGGATTAAGATGAACTGAGTAAGCTTATAGATTGTTATAGTTATAATAGTTATGATAATCCATGTATTACTACAAAAGGTAATTCTACAATAAATCATTTGGAATTGTAAGCACAAATACAACATGAAATGTATGATTTTTTATTGAATTAATTACAATGATATGAAATAAGAATAGAATGAAAAAAAATATTTATCATTATATTACAAATACAACTGAAATGTAAAGAATACAATTATTTTATCCTAATGAAAAGGGTGTAATTTAACATTAGAAAGTGGTCTATTGTTTTATAAATTCAAGCAATAATTTCTTATCATGACTTGGGTAAGACCTTGATTCTATTATTGGCTCCAGTCTATCTCTAAATCTCTAACATCGCTCGATTAAGTAGGTAGTCAGCACCACTGTCTTCATATCTTCGGAATCCATTGATCTAGAAAAGATTGGCACTAGTCTTTCTGCCTATCAGAGGCAGCCCTCGATTGTAATCACAATTGATTAGTGTCAGATAAATATACACCAAACTAATTGATGATACAAGTTCAATGTACCAGATATTGATGACTTGTATTTATCTGATCTTTTTCAGAAGGCATTGATTTTGGATGATCTCACATAGAGTATCTCTAGATAATCAAAAGAGTTCTGACCATATTAGAATGACCTCATATTTATTGAAATCATCCAAATGATTATATTTATGTTCCAGAAATCATATTTTTCCTAATAATTAAGAGATACATGGACACATATTACCTCAACAGTCATATTAAAATAGAATAAACCACATCATTTTAATACATAATAAATTTCAATACATCTTTTTAATACAAAAACATATCAGATTTTAGTACATCATTTTGATATAAAATAATTCATTTTATATTTTTTACAATTTAATATAAATGGAAAGGTTACAAGTGATGATTTTCATAAGGAATATAATATGTGGAAATGATTAAAACCACAACATTCAATTACAATTGATATCATATTTTCCATTTATGATTATACACCGGTTATGAATGGAAAAATATGATGTAGTTGTGATTATAAACCAGTTATGATAAAAAGAAATGCATAATATTACAACAGTACATGTACTTACGATTGATATGTAGTTAGGAATGCCAACATGATAAAATTAGGATTGTAAATAAAATGATCGGTTTTGGTTGAAAACTATAGATGCAAAAATGATTGAAAAAAATACATGTAATTAGGATTGAATACAATACATTCAGTTAAAATATGATATAATATAAATCAAATTTGATGTAAATAAGAATGGAATTAATTTATTTTGTGTTTGTGATTTTCACAACAAAATAAATGGAGAATTCAAAAAATTATTTCTCAACACATGTGTCCATATTAATAAAATATAAACTAGATCCCTCACAAGTATTAAATACCGAGGTAGTATTGTTCGAAAATGAACTCTCTCATAAGGATAAGACAATGATGTTCTTCAAATGTAGAAATTAATTAATTGGAATCATGAATACTCATCTGGTTAAGGTATTATGGTGAAAGGATACGTATGAAGAAAAATCATAGGCGTTGGATGGAGTGATGAATGATAAGTACCTTCACTTGTTTTCCACATAAAATTTAAGACAAAATTTTGATTGGGAAATTTAATAATGGGGGATCAATTCTGCAACCCAAAATTTTATCAATTTAAATTACCTTATTATTGGTATTTCATATAGTAAAACCCATATAAATTCACTTGGATAAACTATTAGAGACTTTATAAAAGAAAAACTAAATAAATAATAAGTATTTCTAGATGATTAGGACCCATTACTAATGGAATGGTATCATGGACTTTGGAATATTAGTGTAACCAATAGGAAAAGTAAATCACCCAATGGAATTATAATCTGATGATTGAATGTGATAATTAAATTTTCACATCATATACATGAAAATGTTATATAATGACATCATAGTATATGTAAAGAAATATATAAAAAATTATTAATTAAGTATTGTTATTTTTATAAAACATAATTTTTTTCCAATTTTATTTAATAATATAATGATATAATACATAATTTATAATTCATATAATATATTCACAAACTAATTATTTGTTTTCTATTGACTGTGCTGTAATTTTTTGAGACCTTAAATAATTTTTCAAAATGTTAGGAAATCAGTTATAATTTCCATTCTCAATGTAAATGATGAATGTAATTAAAAATTAAAGTTAGATTACATAGAAATTAATTTTCATAAAATTTAGTCCAAATTTGATTTATACCCATCATAAAATCATTAGGGTAATTATTTTGTATTTTTCTAAAATACACGAATTTTTTTGATAATACTGAAATATGATAACTTAATATAAAATATAAATAAATGAATTATTGATTCCATGGATATTAGTGGATGATATAAGCCCTATATCACTAACGATCCTTTATTTTTTTGTTATATTTCGAAATAAGCATCAAACTATTAAAATTGATGAGCAAATATAATAAACTAATGAATTAAATAATAAAAAAACAGATATCTTCCCCTATAAATTTCATCCCTCACCACCTCGTCTAGTCACACATTAACATCATTAATCATTATCCAAATTCATACCAAACTAGTTTCATATCGACCTTACCCACATCCCATATCCATTGATCTCATCAAAAGAATAAATGATCTTTTCTAAGGAGGATATCATGGTGGATAGATTCATGTTGTAAAATACACTTTATTTTTTTTTATTTTTTTTTTATTTTCATTATTTTTTTCCCTCTCATAACCTCCACCTATCATATATGCATGAAAACTCAATTATATTATATACACTGAAATTTTATTTTTTTTAATGGAATAATTAATCTTTATGTATCATCCCATTTCTGTTTTTTTAACTTGAAAATTTTACATGTGGTTTCTTGATGTAACACCACTATAGACAATGCATATTCATTTTCAAAATACAACTTAAATACAATTAATAGAACCATATTTATGTAAAATATTATTTTTTTATACATATAATAGGTAATAAAATTTTATAGATGAAATGTATAACCATGATGTAAAATAAATTGATATAATATCATAATGGTTATAAAAACAAAAATAATAATTAAAAATTATTTAGTAATATTACATCTAATAAATAATCATAATTCATTATAAATAAATGAAAAATAATATAATTTAAACTTTTTAATGTTCATTATTAATAAATAATATCAATTATGCATCACTATTCAAATTGAACAAGAACATCCTTACTCATATACAAGAAAACAGATCATCGTAATCAAGAAGACGAACACTCTCGAATGATGAAATTAAATTCAAAACTCATCAAAAAGACCATAAATGAACTTAATATAACTATAATTAATATAATTCTTTCATAAATGATTCTATATTTCTCATTTAATGAATTTAATTTTATTTTTCATGATATTAAGGTGATGAAACTATTTAGACATAAGGTAAGTGGATTCTCGAACACAAATCATTTATTTTGGTTATTCCTCTTTCACTCCTTATGAATTATGGATGTTCCAATAATATTCCATAAATATTATTTTTTCTTTGTATAAATTTTTCTTTGTTGATATACATCTTCCCAATCAAATATTATGAGAAATGAAAATATTTTTTATAAATAACTCTTCTTCTGAAAAATTAATGTTTTATAAGGCCCCTAAAATAAAAATTTAATATTTCCAAATTAATTCAAGAATTATACAATAATTAACATGGGGGATAATTTTAGACTTAAATATTTATATAATTAAAACATAACATAGATATAACAATTCCAAAGATACAATGTTAACACTTCTACATTCTATCCATTTTTCACTAAAAAAATTTAAAAAATATTGTTTCATATCATCTTTAATCATAATATTATTTCTATTATCCCATAATTGACATTATTATCCCTTAAATACTATAAAAACATTTAAAAATGTGTGATTAGCATTTAATATATGTAAGGGACACACAATGAAGTAAAATCGTTAGTCTTTTGAAACCAGGAAGACCAATTAAATCATTATTAAATAGTAATATTTTCCACCATTTAGAAGTAGTATAAACATTTCATTTAAAATAATTTTTTTGTAAACCTTCAATAACTATTATATTTCATATAACAACATAAATCACTTATAACATATGAAATTATTTTTGTGCATAATCATACTTAAATGGACTAACCATTCAGTCAACTTGCATGCATGTAAATCCGTTAAATGAAATAGTCGTACGACCAACTTAAATACCCAATATAGTACCTATTATAAAATAATCACCCATACATGGATTATCATGAGACCACTTGTATTTGGTTTATTATGTATCCAACCATTAAATTTCAATGTTTCATTAATTAATAATAACACAAAAAAAGATGCAATTATAATCATTTCATTCATAAAATTTCATTTGAAATCACATGAAATTATTTCAAGATATTGAGATAATAAAAACATTTAAAAAAAATTCAAAAAAAATATTGAAAAGGTAAGACTATATTTCATTTCATTTGAAATTAATTAACACTTATATATAAATAAAAATGTCAAATAATGGTTATGGCGGTGGATTAGTCATTTTCTCTGAATGAGATTAAAATATTATTTCTATAATTTTGTATAATAACATTATAGTATTCATATTTAATTTTTAATTTTTTAAATCCTATTAATGAAATTTATGTTCAATGTGGTTGATTATAAACCATAAAAACTAATTTTGAATATAACATCAAAATACGCCTCAATAAAAGGAGATTGAGATAATGCCCTTAAACTTGAGTCTCATTCATAAAGTATGTTCATTATCCTCAAAAAAATAAACAAAGTATAATTATTTAAATTATTATGAATTATTTTTAGGTGTATTATTCATTTTATATCACATATTACAATGCCATAAAAATTTCATAAATTTTTTATTTCAATTAAAAAATTTGTTGATATTCTATAATTGAGTTGACAATGAACACGATAGGTTGGAAACAGTATAGGTAGTCATAATTCAATAATCTAAAGAATAATATTAATTACCTAATAATAACATTTATATATCAACTATACTTAGAAATCCATTCATTATATTTGGATATTAAAAATGAGAAACGTTATAATCATTGAGACTGTATGATATACGTACGCGTGAGTAATTTTTTCATTTTTCAATGATCATTATAGAACGAAGATAAATAATTATTATCAATATAGAATAATAATTAAATAATTTTTCTCATATTAATCATTTAAATATTATAATATATTTTATCCATGTGATGTGGTGATTAAAAAATAATCAGATTGATTCATATAAGTGATAATTCACATATACGCATGAACGATTTTCTCATATTTATGTAATGATAAAGTAAAAAAATTATATTATTTTAATAAAAGGATAAGTATGGAATGAATATCACATGAGAAAATTAATTACATCACTGTAACCATTCATTATATATGATTATGTTAAAAAACATACATTAGTTCATAGAGGTTATAGTTTACACGTATGGACAAACATTTATTTCCTTCCCATTTGATTGAAGTGATGATGGATTTTGGTGATAATTTTATCATTAAAACTTCTGATTATATTCAAAATACTATATTTATTATTGATTCATAGTGGAATATGATTTTAATGATGTGTAAAATAAATAACGAAAAAATACTTGATTAAAAATAATATTAAACCTTTGGATGGTCACGTTTCATTAACACCTATGTAGAGGATTTTATACCAAAAATAAGAACGTCATAATGTAATGAGAGATTCATGGAAGTTTTTTGGGGAAATAATTTCTAAAAAATATACTTAGGTAAATATAATAGAGATTAATGAGTTCCCACTTATAGAAGAGGGGATGGTCACTCTTGACATTATTAAAAGTATTAAATTAATAAAAATTAACTATCACTTATAAATGGTTTTAAAATGATTTATTTATAATATAATATGAGTATGAGTCTAAATATAATCATGTAATACAAATTATATGTGTTTTAATATATTTTTAGTTCATATAATTTTGTTTTTTCACCTTTTATAATGTACCATTTTATCAAATAATATAAATTTTTTGGGTTAAAATAATAAACATTAAATTAAAAAAACCAATGAATGAGTTATTAATTATATTAATAGAATTATCTCAGCATTTTTTCCAAAATATTGGTTTATTATAAATTTTATAAAAATCAATAAGGTTTGTTATATTTCAGAAAAATCATTTGTCTCAACATTAAAACAATTCATTTATTGACATTATAAAAATATCATTACATCAGGATATAGTCTAAAAAAATATGTTAACACATCACATAAATTTAAAAAAATCTGAAAATTCATTTCTGTCATCAATTATGTTAAATTATATTTAACAAAATATTTACAATGTAAATTTTTTGGATCTTTGTTTAATTAAGGAATTACTTCATCATCATTATGTCACCATTTAATTAAAATATTTGTTTTCTAAATAATTTAAAATAAATTAAAATGATGTAGTTAATAAATTAATATCTATAAGGAAATTTATTTTAAAATACATCCCATGTATAACCCCATATTAAAAATATATTACATATTAAATATAAACGTTTTTGAATTTTTTTCCATTGAATATATTAATATAAATGACTTTAATTCATCCATGTGACTCTAAGTGGCCAAATAATAGACCCACAGATTATATTGGTTGTAATAAAATCATAAAATTAAATTCTAACATGTTTTAGTTTAATTATATATTTTTATAATATAATTTTTACCTTTAATTACCAGATTTACCTTTAACCGTGGTAAAACAATTATAGCTAATGATATAATTTCTAATGTCTAAAAAGATACTAAATTACATAATTTGAACCATATTATTCATAATAAAAAACCATTATTTCAATTTTTAAACACATATTTTTCAGAAATTAGTTAAATATTAATATCATTAATAGAATAAGAAATTTTTTTTAAAATAAAACATTCAAAAGTTCAAACAGTTTTTGTATCCAATTTCAATGTGAAATTGATTCCTATGGGAAAATTTAGATTAAATTATTAAAACATAATATAAATATACTCTTAAAACTATTAAAATTATAACATAACCATCTAAATAAATTATATGAAAAAGATGATAAGAATTAAAATCAGTATTTTTAACTATTCATTAAAATATGAAATTTGTCAAAAAAATTACCAAACATTCCACCAATGTAAATTTTGACAACCCAATTCTAAAGGAGATGTTTATTTGATCAAATGAAACATACAAATGTTTTAGAAACAATATTTAAAATTTGTTCTCAACCAAATGGATGTAAAAATATATTTTTATAAAAAAATATTTTTATTTGAATAATTGAATTTGTTCTTAAATATTATCAAAAAAACATATAAAATTATTTTTAATCATTATATTATATATATATTTCATTAATAAAATCCAAAAGGAGTTATTTAATTATTTTATTAAACATTTATTTTAATTTAAATTGTTTTTCATAAAAACACTTCTTTTGTGTTGAATTTGATATTATATCAATTTATAATATAATTGTTAACCATTGAATAATTATATAAACATGTATATTTTCATAAAGCATGTAATCATTATTATTCCCTATATTCAAATGTGTATATGATTATACTATAATAAATAATAATATTATGTTTTTCATTTAATCGAAATGTGGTGTATAATTTATGTTACTGAATATAGTGTTTAATTTTGAATCATGGAAGGTTAAATTATCCCCCTATTAATATAAATTGTGTGATTTAAATTTAAACTCAGGATAAAAAAATGGTTTTTTTTCAATATTTTTTTTTTCATATCCCACAAATGAATAGGTATTAATAAGATATTCACATTAAAATATTGTATGATGGTTAAATGATATAACAAATTATTGGGTTCCATGTTGGAAAACCTAGACATGCAGGAGAAAAATACCACACATATACTAATAGAGAGTGATAGATAACATGATCATATAAATTTATCCATCAAAATACCATAAATATATAATCGGTTAGTATTCCACTGTTAAAAGTATGTGTATAGTGTTATTTATTCAAGATAAATTACATAGTGTTGTTGTATTCTTTTAGTTGTTCATATAAGAACCAAAGGAAATATACTTTCTTGATAACTAGATATTCATCGTTTAATCAAATTCCACCACAAATGTACTTTTTCCTCCAAATGATGAGTATTTAATATGATTTTTTCTTGCTCGAAGAACTAGATTTGACTTCCATAAATTCATAAAATACACAAAATATTAACAATATATTACTATTATAATTAGATTTTAACAATAACCAATATGGGTAGGGTATGATATGAAAAATACAAAAAAAATATAAATTCTATTTGGTGAAATACTACTTCAAAATCCAAATTCAGTGGAAATATCAGAAGATCAACACATACCTTTCAAAAAGTACCTATCCATCAAAAAAATCACCCAAACAAATACATAGTAAAATTGTAACAAAAAATAGAAGGATTTAATCAAATAAAATTCCAAGTTAAAATTTAAATTTGTATCTCTAAATCAATTCAATTACTCTTAACCTCTAACATAAAAATTAAATTTTCCTAATAAACTACAAGTAATAATAGACATTTATATATAAAACGTGAATAATCATATGTAGATCATTGATTTTTATAATATGTAATTAATCTATTATTCCTAAAATAAAATAAAATATTATTATTTTTATGTTGATCATATAAGATTACCATAATAGAAAATGTAATAGAAAATAATATTAATCACTTCATCGACAATTCAATTTCTAATTATACTGTTATCTATTTTATAAAACTTATATTTCCAAAATTTAATTAGTATTAAACCATCAAATCATTTAACAAAAAATAGAAACTTATAATAACATAGGAATCGATGTAGGCTAATGGTATGTGTTTAACCATTTTCCCCATTATTTGCTGGATCGATTCTCACATCCTTGTCTGAAACGATGGGTTTCCTCCAATGTAGTGTGTTATTATTTTTATAATCCTAAATAATACTTATTAAATTTTAAAATTTTAATCCTCAAAAAATAAACATAACATATGTAAATGTCAATGTTCATTTTATTACTTGTTTTTCCATCCCAAAAATTAATATCTTATAATTTCTTTAAAATAAAAGATCATATAAACCATAAAGGTCATTCATACATTTATAATTATGTCCACATGAAAAATTATAATTATTATTGTATATAATTATTATGTCAATTTATATTTATTTAATTATTTATAATGTCAACTATAATATTAATTTATTAATTTATTAATTATTGCATCATCATTGTGTCACGGTTTATTATACATATTTATTTCATAAAAAATTTATATAAAATACCAAGATATAGTTAATAATTTTTTTCTTCTGGTGACTACTTATAGTAAAAAATATCCCCTATATAACCCAATATTAATGATTACTTTCTTATTAAAAACAAATGTGCAACAAAAATAACTTTTTTTGAATATAAAATTATAATGCTATACATAAATTCATGTTACTACCAGTAGTCCTAAAATCGACCCATGTGTGATCATGGTCAAAATAAACTCACAAAATTAAAGTAGTAAATGTTTTATAATAATTTTTTATTTTTATAATATATTCATTACATTTAATTATCCAATTTACAATTAATCATGGTAACAATATTTATTACATCAGTTACTAGTCATAATGTCAAAAAATAAAAGGATACTTTTTACATAATTTGAAAATTCTAAATCCAAAAATGGAATTAATTTTTCTAGATATGTAATCCATTTTATTAAATTACAAACCTATAATTGGAAAAATATAAAAAAATTAATCTCATTGATGGAATAATAAAATTTGTTTTTAAAGAAAAATGTTCAAAAGTTCACATAGTTTTTATTTCCAATTTCAATGTTACAGTAAATTAGTAAAACACAATCTTATTACAATTTAAACAAATTAATGGATAATATAAAAATATAAATTAATTAGATGAAAAGGAAATTTTGAAGTAAAATTTAGTCATTTTCATTCATCATTAAAATATAAAATTTATTATAAAATAAATCAAATTAATCCAATATAATTTTTCATGACCCACTTTAAAATAAGAGGATTATTTGTTTAACATAAAACATATAAATGTTTGAAAAAGTAGTTTCAAAAAGTTTTCACTATAAAAAGATGGTAAAATATTATTTTTAGAAAAATGCTCAATTTATCCGTAAAATTGATTTTATTATTATATAATATGTAAAAAATATATTTGATGACTTTTAAACATTATATTTAATTTATATTTCATTAATAAAATCCAAAAAATGTGAATTTATTATATTATAAAAACTGTTATTAGCATTTAAATAGTTTTTCAAAAAAACATGCCTTTATATTAATATAGTTTTTATTTATAATTATGATTACTTTAGTAACCATAGAATAATTATATTAGCATGTATATTTTCATGTTGAAGTTAGTCATTTTAATTACTAATATTCCTAGTACTATATGATTACTATCATATTAAATAATATTATTCAGTTGTTTATTTTATATATATGTGGCGTATCAGGTATGTTATTGAACATAATGTTTCCTTTTTAAAATAAAATTGTTTACATGCTTTCCTTATCATGAGATTATTTCCTATTCCCTCATGATTGATGATTCCTATACCATGTATGATATTATAACATTATTTTATAAACCTAATGATTATTCATGAATTTTTTATTTATTGAACAAAATATATTCCTATCTATGGGTTATTTAATATAAAAATATATATACATTATATGTGTAATTCGTGATAATTTAAATTTTATCATGTGATGATTGTTCTTGTTATTATATAGCACATGTAAATTTTATGGTGTGATGTGTTTGCCGATAATTATATAGTTCTCCAACTCATTGTGTAATGTTATGTATCTCATGAGATAAAATGAAATTCTTGTGAACATGATGCTTGATTTGTTCACAATAATGTATATTATTTGACCACTAGGACATGATTTTTTATTTTCCACACTACCATATTCCATTCCTTTATCTAATAATTCCTCACATGATTATTATCACTATAATTTTCTTATTATATGATAATGATGAATATTATCACTGAGGATTCATGCCGCTAATACATCATCTTACTTGGATTTTAGCACAACCATTATTTTGATCGATATCCTTTGGTTAATACTTTATCTATGGAAAACATGAGGGCTATTAAGAATCAATAGAATAAGTACATAAATAAATGATTCTATTTTATTCTGTAAAATTTATGTATAGACCACATTTTTTCAGGATAAAAATTATTTGGGTACTGTTTGTGTAACCTTTTGTGGTTTTTATATTTATGATGATCTAATAATCATGTAAGAAAATTAAGGTCACTATAATCACCACAGAATTCATCATAGAACAATGAAATACTCCCATTAATACCTAATAATGTTCACATTATTAAACTCTAGGTGAAAGACCTTTTAATTCAAAAAAGATCTAAAATCATTTCAATTAACTAGTGACTAATTCATACTGCATTTTCACATGAAATATCAAAAATAATTTTTCTACACAAAAACAAAAAAAATCAAAATTTGTAAGGATTCCATTGGCCATAAAAATAAAATTTATCATACAATATAATGTATAGAAATTATGATTGCATTAACACATTAAAATTATTAATGATTTTCCAAGGATAAGTAACAAAATACGAAAATAAATTTTTTTAAGAATATAGAATAGTTAAGAAACAAATATGGCAAATAGACATAACAATAATTAACACATTAAACACATAAGTACAAAAAATAATTCATAGCATGTAACGACACAAAATACATTAATGAAAATATATATTTTAATGAATATAAAATTAAACAATTAAAACTAATACTCCCCTGATATGAAGATTCATTCTTTATTTTATGTTTATTAAAAATAAACACTTATTTTCTAAATTATCTATTAATATGGTCATAAAGAAAAGTAAAACCTAAAAATATTGTAATTTATGAACTTTTGGGACCATGAATATATGTTCAATAACAGTTTTTCCTATAGAAAAAAGAATGGGAAATTAATGTATAAAGTTTACTATTGATGAACCCCAAGAAAATGTAAAATAATTACAAATATGCGTGTAAATAAATTTAATACACCACCTGATAGAGAGGCCTAATATAACCAGTGATATAGTAGAACATATAGAGAAATGATTATTTGAGAAAAAAAATAAAAAAAATCATGGGTTGTATCATAATAAGTACTTGATTTATAGTCCTGAGAAAACCCTCTATGAAACTAAACATAGTCACTTGTTTTATGTGTTTTTTAATCCCTGAACCACTGAATATATTATTTCATTAAAATTTTGATAGAAAATTGATATTTTAAGGAACCTAAACAAAACAAAAAGACTATATGCTTCGAATAGTATGAAATTATTATAGGATATGCCATTTATATTTGTGGATATTTCATTATGCTCAAATGGAAATGTACTATATGTTTTTGATTTGTAAACCTTAATGAAGGAAACAAAATAAATTATGTGGTCCAAGGGGAGGTACATGGACCTCAATTTTTTCGTCACCAAATTACGCACAAAATCTATATAAAAATGGGTGAAATAAAATATGTTTTATATCATTTGTTCATGAAGTGTTTAATAAATATATTCATTGTAACATTTATTTTTAGTAGAACAGAAGATATGCTACTATTATAATCTATTGTTTGATTATAAATGGAAATCAAAACACATCATAGATGAGGATTTGTATGAAAATTTTTTAATAATTTTTTTTATTTCAAAGAATACATAATTTTGAACAAAAAATAAGTCGCTTACTAAAGTTCCAAATCTAAATAAAAAATTCCATCAATTAATGATTTGTGTTAATAATATATACTTATGTCATCTACAATGTTATCAATAATTTAATCAGTTTAATGATACATTGATTCATCCATTAAAAAATTTACTTGAATGTTCTAGTTCATATTTCTATGAAAATTATTTTTTTACACTCCATGAAGAATAATTTCTTTTTATTCTTGAATTTTCATATCTTCCCCACTGTGGATAATACTATTTTCATTTTCATTTTTATGGTAATTTGTGGTTTCAAAAGTGAATGGATATGGGGGATAAAATTCATCAGTACATATTTTATAATGACATATCGATCATCAATTTCATCAAGAACCAGCTCATAGATTGTCTGGTTTTTTATTTAAATAATGGATATTCTCATTTACTAATATCATCAAAAAATCAAATTTAGTTATTAGATATTTGTTATGTTCTAATAATTTATCCAATGTTTTTAGTTCATGTGATTTACTCATTGATTCAGGTAAACATGGTGATTAGTTTTCAATGTACCAAAATGAATTCCTATTATTTCCATCAACATGTGTATACATTTCATAAAATGTTATGAAGTTAATAGGTTCAGGTTTCATAATAATGATGGGATGATCATCTTACACATATAAAACCACGTAATGTAATTGAAATTATTTTCTATAATTTAGTCATTTAATGGATCTATTTTACATGATAGTTCATTTTATATAATTTCTCCAGTTTAATAATTTTCCTCTCCCACCAATTTATCTATTTTATTATTTTGAACCATTTCTCTCCGATCTTGTTTGTTAGTCATGTCATGCAACTACAATATTGATAATGAAACATGAAAATTATTTCATGGTCTTAATCATGATTATATATGATTTTCATTAATATTTTTTAATATTACATATTTTCAAGGATTGTGAACATTAATCTTAGTGTACTCTTCATAGAGAGTATGTAATGGGGTTAATTTTAGACACATTGCCAATAAGTATTCCCATAACCAACACAATATGGAACAATCATAAATTTTTCTGAACCCAATCCTCATGATAGACTATTTTAATAGAAAAAATCCCAATTAAACAATTTAACCTATCAATAATTCAATATAATGAAATGTATTATTGGAAAAAAGAAAAAATCATGTTATACATGTAAAAAAATGTTTAATTAAATAAAAAATTATAATAACTTATAAATGCATTTTTATATGTTCTTATAATATTTTATAGGTTATTTTTTATATCTTTTTGTTTGACTACATGCTCATTCAAAAATAATGATTCCAACATTAGATCACATTATTTTTGATATTGTGACGAAATTTATTATTATAAAATCAATTAAGTTGTATTATTGAGGAAATTAAATGCCTCATAACATAGTGAAGGTGATATAATTGTAAAAAGTTTAAATAAATAGAATATAACTAAAATATATGGTTGATGTGATAAAGTGTAGCTGGTAGTGAAACAATAGAGATGATATAATCTAGAAGTTGATGATTTTTGGGTAATTATACCTTCCCGATCTGATTAAAAAATAATTATTATAATAATAATAAATTAAAAAAATTGTTCTAGTGAATGTAATGTATAATCATAGAACCAAATAAATATAATTAAATTGGTCTATAATATTTTCAAAACTCTCTGAACAATGATCATTAAATAGTATTATAGGAAAAATATTTTCAATGATGGATAAGAAAAACGAAAAAAAATTCTATAGTTTAGTACATCATATAATACAAAGTGGTAATGTATTTTATATCATCTCTGATCGAAACAATGAATAACATGAAATGGAATTTCATCAAGAACAATAATCAGTTCACAATTTATGTAAATTCAATTTGGCGGTTGGAAAGAGAAATGAATTCATTCCAATATAAAAACCCTATAAAAACATTGAATGAAAAATCAAAAAAAGAAATTTTAAATATATAGTATAGTGCATCTTAAGATGTTAAAAATAAATATGGATAAATATAAACGCTACTTTTTTATTTTGGTTATCTCCTTCATTGAGCTATACCTCTTATACCTGAGATGGGAGAATTATTGTGTGTACACCATATCTTCACCCTTAATTCTTATACCCTCTCCCATATCTATAAGAATATTTTTTTATGCACCCTTCTCTTATATCCTGTTAAAAAAATATTTATTCTACCATGAAATAAAAGGATATATTTCCATGATCATTTTTTGATAGAAAAATGAGGCGGAAAATTTTCATTTATTTATTCACAATATCAAACACTCTAGAATTAATTACATACTCGTACAATCTATATCGAAGAGACTCATCTTTCTTATATTAAATCCAATTATTATTTAAAAATATTTAAAAATATTAATAAAAATTAATAAATAATACTACAATAAAATAAATATTCATAAATATTAGCATTTAGTAAATTTAAGTAATATTTATTACAATTTAATATATTTTTTAATGGTTGTCTATTATTTATTTCTATTTTTTAAATTTTATTAGCATTTATTAATATCAAATTAATATATATTGAAATTCAAGTAAATTTTTTTAAATTATAATTATTAATATGTGTTTATAAAAATTTACAAATGTTCAAAAATATTTATAATTATTTATATTTATGGAAATTTAGTTATATTTATCAATATCTAAATTATTTAATTTACTGTTATCAAAATTCAGTTAAATATTAATAAATATTTATATGTATTGAAATGTATTAACAAATATGAATAAGAACTACTTTTTATTTAAAAAGATTATTAAATATTACGATAAATATTCATTAATATTAAATAAATATTAATTATCTTTTCATAGAAAATATGAAATAATATCAAAATATTTCTAATGATTCTTGAATACTAATAAATATCAATAGATGTAAAGAAATGTTAAAAATTATTCATAAATATTAAATACATATTTACAATCATTTAAAAATATATATAAATGTTAAAGATTATTCATAAATATTAACACTAAATAGATAATCATTAAATTAATATTCACAAATAATAATACAATTAAATAATTTTTATTAAATATGAATATTTATTAATACATCATGAAATTCACTAATATATATTAATAGTTATGATTAATTATGAATATTTAATTCTAATTTGTTAATATATAATAATACAGATTCTATTATTATTAATATTTCATTAATATTTATCTTAAATTTATTATAATATTTAATAATATAATGATATTTATTTAGTATTTATTAATATTTTGTAAATAATTATTAATAATAATTCATATTCATTATCATTTAATTTTTGTTATTTAAAAAATAGATATATTTATTGAAAATTTATTAATATTTTTTAATACTTATTAATATTTAGTTAGTATATAATAATATTTATTTAATAACTAATAATAATAATTTATATTAATTATCATTTCATTATGATTATTTAAAATTTAAGAAAGTGTATAGAAAATGTATTATTATCGAGTAAGATTTATTTTAATATTTACGCATTTTTAATTAACATTTATAAATTTGGAAAATTATTTCAACACTATTAATTCATATTTTTTTGAATTTTCTATTATATTTAAAAATAGTCAATTAATCATTATTAGTATTCAATTAGATATATTTTAATTTATTGGTATTTTAATAAAAATTATTAGTATTTATAAATATTTAATTATATTTTTGTTTCCTGTGAATATTTGATTTATATTTACAATTATTATTAATATTTCATAAAATTTATTTTTTATTTATGAATATTTATTTAATATTTTTTAATTATTGTTAATTAGTACTAATACTTATCATTGTATAATTATATTTTTAGTGTTTCAAGATGTTTATAAATAATAATTATTATTTATTAATATTTTTAATATTTAATGAATATTTATTAATATTTTAGTACTACATAATTATAGATATTTATATTAATTTACATTTATTCATATCCATAATTATTTTTTAATAATTATAAAATATTTTGGAACATTTATTAAATATTTAAATTATATAATTAATATTTGTTTTTATTATTAAAATTGAGGAATATTTAGTAAATGTTTATTAATTATTGTTAATATTTTATAAATATTTATAAATGTTTAATTAATATTTAATTAATATAAATGAAGTTTTACTTAATAATTATTTATATGTAAATAATATTTATTAATATTTAGAATGTTTATTAATATTAATTAATATTTATATTAATAAATGTAGAATTATTTATTTATTAAAATATACATTGGAAGAGTGAATGATGTCCAATCCTCCATTACAATTATTTCACAAGAAGCGTGAATCTCATTCACCATCATTATCACCCCTTAAACCTATTTAAAATAAACTAGTCGTAGCCTGATGTAAATCATCAAAATAAGGATGAAAAATAGATGATCCAACTGCCAATGGTTGTGGTGGGGAAGTCCCCACTACGGTAGCTGAGGGGAGTAAAATGGTCTAGGGATAAAACACCTTTAAGAGAATTTCAAAGAACCAAATGATTGAGCTACTCTTCAATTTCTAGCTAGTTTTCTGTGGTTCAACAACATCATTAACATCTTAATATAAATATAAACCTATATAAGGAACTGAATTCACAGTGCCCAAAAGTATCACAAAACCATCAAGCATTGATTTGTTATTCATCTCATTCGATTACATCTAAATCCCCAAAACAAGACTTGGTTATATTGTGTTGGAGTCATGCTCCTCAAACATAGACCCATTCTGTTGGATATTTTGACAATGTGAATAAACATGGTTGTGTTGTGAAGCATCAATAGACAATGGCCTCAAAAACCTAGTGATGTAGTTTTTGATTTCATGGTTTGTTCATCTTATTGATGATGATTTTCCTCGAATCATCATCAACTCCCTTAGTGGAAACCACATCATAGAGAATTTATGAATATGTAAGAAAAAAAATTCGCAATCTGGGCTTAGGGGGAAAAACTTCCCAGCCTATTGTTCATATTAGGGACTAAAGGGTTTTTCTTGGTTGTTGGTTGTGCACTTTATAGAAAATTCCCTACTAGAAAACCTTCATGATGAAGGGGGTTTATATGAATTTGGAGTTTTTTTTATATTTTCTAAATATAAATAATAGTATGTTACAATTTTTTTTTAAAAAATTCATCATAATGATGGTAGGGGGGTTTTCTTTGCCTCTCATTGTTTTAGATCAATGAAATTGAAAAGCATGGGGATGGAAGAAACATTCCTCCAAATTTAAAATGAATGGAATCCTAGGAGCACTCACGTTTTGCCAAAACTAAGTAAGAAATGTGGATGTGAGTGCTACCATTCGATGAAGTCCATATAAAAGGTAACGACCTCCTGACATCATAATCCCTCCTCTCGAAATTCATGTCCCTATCTCTATAATAATATTCGATTGTGTATGGATGTTTCAATGACCTAGTAACGATGATTATATTTTGAGAATCATAAATTAGATGTTTTTTTGTATTTATTTTGAAATTATTAATTAATTTAATTTATTTGGTTTAATGTACATCAAAGTATGTTTTTTTATTTAGTAGTATAGATAGTTATATATAGTTTATAAATAATAGTTATTAATTGTAATGATCATGTATTTACTGACTAATGAATAACATTGGATTAAAGAATGAATACAAATAATAATTAGATAAAACTAATTAAAAAATAAATTCTATTTGATTTACTAAATAATATTACATAATTAATTAATGATTTATTTATTTTTTAAATAACTATTTTCTATTGAATATGTAAATATTAATGAATGATTAATTATTTATTGACGGATGATTTAGTAATGATAAAAAATAATTATGTAATGATTTTATAATGATTGACTAGTGATTTACTAATGATTAATAAGGAATAACTAATGATCAACTAATCATTAATTATGAATAATTAATGGTTAAATAATGAATAAATTATGATGAAATGATGATTAACTACTATTTGAGTATTGTTTACAAATGAATATCTAATGATTAATGATTTATTAACTAATGATTGTTTAATTATTAGATAATGATTAAGGAATGATTTATGAAATATTACAGAGATATAAAAAATGATTCATGAATGATCAACTAATTATTAATGAATGAATAACTAATGATTAGCTAATTTTTAAGTAATTATTAAATAATTATTATGTAATGATTACTTATTTATTGTCTAATTATTAACAAATGATTATGAAAGAATTAATAAAATATTAAATAATGATTAAATAATGATTAACTGAATTTCAATAAATGCTTAACTATAGATTAAGTAATGATTACAAAAGGAATAAAGAATGATTATCTAATGATTATGGAATTATGGTAGAATGGTTACAGAATGATTACCTTAAGATTATGGAATACATAAAGAATGATTTTTTAATGATTGAAAAATAGTTATGGAATGATTAATGTATTATTGAATAATTATTACCTAACGAATAACTAGTGATTAAAGAATGATTAAATAATGAATACTAACTTATTATCTAATGGAAAACAAATGATTAACTAATGATTAATTATTTAATTACAAATGATTTAGAATTTACAAATTATGCTTATGGAATTAATAATGATTGATTAATGATTGAATAACTGATGATTGAGTAATGATTATGAATTTTTTTACTAATGACTAACCAATGAGTAACTGATTATTATCCAATGATTGACTAATGTTTAAATTTTGATTAATAAATGATTAATGTATCATAAAATAATTATTAACTAATGTTTAATAATCTGCATACTAATTAATAAATAACAATTAAATAACGATATAGTAATGAATAAATAATGATATAATAATAATTTATTAATTAATATATATTGACTCTTTTTTTAATTAATATTGAGTAAACATAAAATGAAATATTAAACAATAGATGAAATACAATCTTTAATAAAATATTAATTTGTTACTTCCATGATTTAAAGGGTTCATCTCATGTTGTTATCCTATTTTGTTAATTTTGTTGGATTTGATTAAGATGAATAACAATCTATTTATAAACAACTAAAAACCCTTTTAATAAAGATTACTATTAAACAACAAAAAGTAGTGTCATCTTTAAGGATACTAGAAAACATTCTAATTTTTTTTCACAAATATAATATGTTTATCAATGAAATAAAATATATTTCTGGATACTACATGTGGATGTGGCTTTGGAACAGCTATACTTAGTGGTTAAACCTAAAAACGTCACATTAAGATAGATAAGATCAAGAACTATTACAACACAATGGTCCTTAAAACAATTATATTTTGAAATTCCCACCAGATATACCTTAGATGATTTATGTTTTCTTTTAAAAAAATAAAATAAATTTACAACTAATTATAATTGTACTATGAACAATTACTATCATTTTTAATGATTTAAGGATACTTAATAAAATTTATTTATCAAATATATTATATGGTCAACCCCCATTGTTCGTAGTGTTCACATTATGTTTTGGAAATTGATGGAAAAGGAATATAAATATAAAAGTAGTTTATTTACCCATTCAAAATGAACATTATGATATTATAATGTGAAAGAAATGAAACAAAACACATTAAATAACACATGAATGATTTATAATAGATAATAACATCTATCGAGTTTAAAAAATAGATTTTGTATACGAAGAGTCTGACATTATAAGTGAAGTTATATCTAGTTATTTTTCAAGTGGTAGGTTAATGACATCTTCTACATATTATTTTCATTTTAAAATCTTTCTTATTAACTATTCTCCCCATATAATGATTGTGTCAATTTAAGGAGGAATGATTTTCAACATTAGAAAGATAATTACATCTATTTTGAAGAATATATAAAGATATCAAGTGATAATAAGAAATATTTTTAAATCCCATATGGAATCATGATCATATCATCCAAAATCAATTAAGTTGAGAAATGAACAAATATTTCATATCAATTTAAAGCATTCAATTTTTATTAAATAGGGTTGCTCTTGATCATATCACATTATATGATAATAACTTTCACTTCATCATAGATAAATAAACTGATTTCATGTGTTAAGTTCCTTGGACACTTTCATCCAATATAATATGTCACGTATATTCAAATGAATTATTATATAATTAAATATTGGTATCAAATGTTTTGATATAAAAAGACATTATAAAATTTTACTATCATAATGATTATGTTGTCAACCTTCATGGTCAATGTAATCTACAATATAAATATATTTATAAAAAAAATTTAGAGATAGATATTCATGTTTTCCATGGTCAACAATAACTGGTAAGTTTTTCAAACAAAGCATGGAGATTGTTATAGAACACACAAAAAATGGTTAGGAAATCTGATTTTGTGACCCTAAGTTTAATTAATGTCTAAATTACTGGTTTCTTAAATTTGGTACCTAATAACGAGATCAAGACTATTAGATATAAAAAATTTTAATACTTGGATACACAATAGAATCTAGATTATCAATTGGTTATAGATGATCATTGGGTCCAAGAAATAAATTAAGTTTACTAGTGGAAAGATAGTTCCATTTTGGTGTTATATTTTTAGGTTTATACTATACAAAAACAATTCCCAATGTTATAATATTGTATAATTATTATAGTGGTTGTAGAAGTTATATCTTGAGATTTAAAGACTTCTATATATAAAATTGAAGCGGAAAACCATGATGATATCCCAAAATACAAATATAAATCTATCTTATGTTGAGATTTTTTTATAGTGCAACAAATATAGAAAAAAATTATAATGAGGATGGAGAGGTATAATATGGGGATGATGTTTCATGAAATGATGTTGTTGTATATGATCCTCAAACAATAGAAAATCATTCATGACCCTTCACATCTTTAAATAATTAAATTACATGATTTCATAAATTTGATTGCCAATTTCACAAAAATGTAATTGAGAGTCCGTGAGTTGTAGTGGATATGTTCAGTGAGATAGAAAATATTTATTGAAGAACCATTGTAGTATTTTCATTTTAACACTGTTTTTTATTAATTGGGAATTAAACTTTTGGTTGATGAATATTTTTTATATACAAGATTATGTTTTTGTTGGGTATAAGGATATTTTTGAGCATAATGAATTTCACTATGTATGAAATGTATTGATGTGTATTAAATATGATGATGAAGTTCTTTTTTGTTTTTGAAGAATCAGGAAATAGGATGATGTTGAAGAGTCTAATGATAGAATGTTTTTTAAACCTTCTAAATAAATCATATGATTCTTTTTTGATCTTAATGTTCTCAAAAATCATGAAAGGTTTCACGATAAAGACTATTGAAGAAAAGGTGAATAGGTTTGACAATTTTCACTTTGAAACATTCTGAGAAAAATCAGAACCTATTTTCTGAGAAAAAAAAGAACCTGATATCATAGAAAACCAAAACATTATTTCTGAAGTTGATATCTGAAAAAACCAGAATATGATTTCCGAACCTGATTTATGAGCTATTTGGAACTCGGTTACAATGAAAAATAAAAGCTGGATTCTAAAACTAATTTAAAAGAACACTACCTTGATTTACGAACTTGATTTATGACAAAAAAACCTGATTTCTGATCCTGATTTCTGAAGAAACCAAAACCTAATTTCTGAACCTAATTTATAACAAAACCAGAACCTAAAATCTTAACCTAATTTCTGAGAAATCTAGAACATGATTCTTGAGAAAACAAGAACCTGATTTCTGAACCTAATTTATGAAAATCCATTTACCTGATTTTTGAATCTGATTTATAATAATGATTCTTGACAAATTCATAACCTAATTATTGTACCAAATTTTGGCTAAATTTGTAACCTAAATTATGATCAATCTAGAACATGGTTCTTGAAAAAACTGTGACCCTATCATTAACATGATTTCAGAAAAAGCTGGGACCGGATTTCTGAACATAATTTCTGAGAAATGTGGATCATAATTCATGAGAAAAAAAGAACCTGATTTCTAAACATAATTTCTCATAAAATCAAAACCAGATTTTTGAACTTGATTCCTAAAAATACAAAAACATTATTTTTGTGAAATCTGGAACCTGATTTTTTAGAAAACTATATCATGAGTTCTGAAGAATACGGAACTTGATTTTTATGAAAACGGGAACCTTATTTATCATTAATTTTGAACCTGGTTTATTGATAATTGTAGAATTAATATCAGCACAATTCAGAACTTGATTTCTGAGAAATTAATAACATGAATATGGAATAATTCTGAACGAGAATTCTGGAAATTTTGGAACCTGATTTTTAGTGTAATTTTGAACCTAATTTCTAAACAATTCCAAACTAGATTTATAGATAATTCAGATTATGATTTCAGAAAATGTAGGAACCTGATTTTTGAACATGTTTCTGAGAAAATTGGAACTGAGACCCATCATTATCATTTTGAGAATGATATGAAGAGTTCACGATGGAAAACCCGGATTTCTAATTTCATGTATAGGTTGTTGAAATTTATGGATTTTATAAAGAAGTCAAATATTGATGATTAAATTTATGATATTTGTGGATTTTTTGTGAAATTGGGAAGTGTGAATGATTTTCTAAATTCTTTCATTGGTTTTCCAAGTTACCTATAAATAAGTTCTTTTATCGCTCAAACATTTGTATCATTTAGAAACTCGGAATTGGCAGATCATTGGAGAATTCAAAGGGAAAATATACCACAATGACTGAAGAACATTTTCATTGAGCTTTTAAGGAACATAATGATCAGAAACATCCTTACCTGGATGAGATGATCGAAATCATCCCAGTTGTACTGAGGATTCAGACGGATCATTTGTAGAGAATGTTCAACAGTGTTTTTAATATAATGGATCATTTCTTCTTTATTATATCATTATTAACTGATATGAGTCAGTTTAATCATTCCTATTATGATATAGAAGGTGTCTAATAGGATTGTAAAAAAGTTATATTTACTTCATCATTATGTTGGATTTCCATAGACCCACAAGTGTGGCTATGTCAAGGATGTTTGTTATCACATTGAGGATGATCCTTTTGAATAGTGTGTCCCTAACATACATTACCATTTTTGCATGCTTATATATTTGATAAAGGGTGATATGTAATGAAATCTTAACAGGTTGCAAGGGTTATGTTTCATAATTGGTTGGAGCATACTTCCTGTTAAAAAATGATTAACCCCCCCCCCCCTTAGTTATTAATCGATCCTTGGAATATCTTGTGGTATCAGAGCGAGGTTCCCTTGATTAATCCTTATGATGAATAATATCGATTCTATAAATATTACATTAGTTCATATATTCGATGGCATGAATTATTATGTATTTAAAACTAGGATGATTCTCTAACTCCTATCTCTTAGACATGACTATGTTGATGGTGTTATTTTTACCTTCCCACCTATTTTGAAAAAACTTCTCCTATGATTTTTGATGACAAGAGAAACATAAATTTTGATGGAATGGATAAAAATTATATTCTCATGTCTTATTAGAAAATTCTTATTAGATGGTTATGGGTCTCACAACATCTTAAATCATGTCGGACAAGATAGAAAGTGTTTTCAACGAAAATACAATTTTAAAAGAGGTCACGATGCAAATATGGAATTATAAGTTCGATGAAATCATGTTGAAAGATGATGAAACAATTCATGAATACTTTACCAAAGATAATGAAATTTTATTCAACATCAAAGGATTCAAAGATGACTTTGATGGTTCTACAATTTTGAAGAAACATAAGATAAGATTTATGGATAGGATTGATTCTAAATTTTTTTAGTTAACTGATAATCATGAATTAACTCTATATGTATTGGATAAAATTCATGTTTCTTATGAAATTAGAAATTATACTATCATTAATAAAATAATGAATGATGAAATTCCATTTGAATCAATGAGAAATATGAAAATCAATGATGTTGATAAAGTCTATCCTTGTGAATCCAATGACAAGGAAGATGATGAGTTGAATGAAAAGATCATGTCACCTGTCTCTAAAACTTATTATAGAGGAAAATGAATGTATGGAATAAAACATCATATCAACTGTATTGAGGGTTTTGGAATCATGATAATTGCTATGAATTTCTCTAAGAATAATGCAGGAGAATATTGAGATGATTCGGATGAAAAACCTCAATGGAAGATGTGTGACAAAAACAATAAATCAGAGTAGTGTACCAAAAAAAATCAAGAAGTTTTCTTTAGGAAATAGGAGAAGTGTTTTGAGAAATAAAGTTTAATTACACTCAATTGAAAATTATACTTCTGAAGATGAATGTTTACGAAAATTTAGAATAGTTATTACAATTTGACAAATAAAAAATATTATTCAGCGAGTAAAGATGGTGGAGAAGAACATTATAAAGAGTATCACATCAGAACTGAACTTCTTTCTTATCTTCAGAAAAAAAACTATCAAGAAAAAAATTAGAGTGATGAAATAATATCATGATGTAGTTTTTGATGGAAGAAAAATTTTCATCATGCAGATGTATGAATACATTAATGATATTATAAGTTACCAAAATAGAAATTATGAATATAGAAATGTGATTGAACATCTAAAAAATATGTTTGAAGAAAAGGATGAAGAAGATAATAAGATGCAATAAAATCTCCTTTAGTCTTAAAATGCCTTCAGGAAGATGAATGTGAATGAAAACAAACCAAAATAAGTTAAATATGAGACTACTGAAATTTCTAGGAAGTATTTTTATGAGAATGATGTGGAATCTTCTCGAACCAAAAATAATGTTTCATCTGACTATTCTATCATTTCATGGACTGTAAAATGTAATGGGAAAGCATGGGTGAAGAATATAGAGAGAATATTATCCACTCTTGAAATGTTGAATTAACAGTCCATGGGAAATATGGTACAAATACTCATATTTTACTTTCTATAATAGTTTACCTACCTCAATAATTTTTCTACAAATAATGATCATTCTATAAAATAATATCATAATTTGATGTCTATTATTGATGTTGTGGAATCTATGGGTATAGAACTAATAATTGTTGGAATAATTTATCTTTACCTGGAAGAAGGATTGAAAAACATGGAATAAATAATGAATGAAGATTGAGTAACTTTACCCACTTCGAGATTGTTAAAAAGGTAAATTCTCAGGATGTATGAAACAATCAAACAAAGAATCAATTTTAACATATCATAAATGTTTTGGTAAGATGTGATATTTCCAGTTATCATGAAGAATGTCATATAACAATACTTCCTGAATAAGATTATAATAATGAAAGAAATGATTGTAAAAAAATAAGAATTCTGATGAGAGATATTTCTTTTTTTATGCAGATTTGAAAGAAATTAATTGGAACAAATCATGTATTTTTGATAGTTTTTGTTCTTCACACATGATAGGTGGTATTAAAATATTGGAACATGGTGAGAGTCATGATAGAGGAGTGGTTACTTTTTGAAATTATAGTTCAATAAAAATTAAAGAATCATATGGATATAGATTGATTCAGAGGAACTAAAGTCTAAGGAATACTTTTTTGTTGATGGGATAATAAATGACAAACATTGTGTAATTAAACTCTATTATGATGGTAATTAAGTAATCATTAAAAAGGATTCTTGTATCATCAAATGTGTGAAAAAATGAAAAACAAACATTACAAAAAAGGATAAAGAACCAGGGGGAATCCCATTGAATTTGGAGAATCCAATAACTACTATTATTTGAGTGATAAATATGAAAACAGGTTTTGGAATTGAAGATATGGACATTATTGGAAGAAGATAATAAACAAGATATTTAAATTTTATGTTGTTCATAATTTTATATAATTGAAAACAAGATATGAGGATGTATTTATTACATTCCATAACTAAAATATGACTACCAAAATACATAAAATATTAGAGATTCAATCAATCAAACCACTTGATCTTGTTCATTCCGATCTATGTGGGGCAATGAGATGTAAATCAACAAAAATTGATTTAGACTTTATGTCTTTTATTAATAATTTCAGTCTATTTAAAAACAACATGTTCCAGATGCACAAGTTAGAGGATATTTAATTTTCCTCTGTCTATATAAAGGATATTGAGAAATAATTGAGGGTTTCCATAATAAAGCTAAGAATAAATAATGGTACTTAATTCACAAATAATGCTTTTAAACCATATCTAAGAAATCATGGTATCAAACCTAAATATAGTCCTCCATATACTCCACAAAAAATTGATTACCATAATAAAATAATACAAGCATAGTAAAAATGGGATAATTTATTTTAGCTAAATAAAAACATTCAAAATTATTATTCAAGAGAATATATTTGTACAATTGTACATGTCAAAAATAGATTCTTATTGAGAATGGAATCCAACATGATCCTTTATGAAATGTGGTATTACAAAAAACCCTCATGGGAATACATCAATGTATTTGGATGTCAATTTTTCTTGAAGTAAAAAATATATATTTGGTAATGATTGATGAAAATGCTGATGAAAGAACCTTCATGAGTTATTCACCGAATAGGACAAGTCAAAAATGTTTTGACAATCATTTTCTAGAGTTTTTGTACTCATATGATGTGAAGGTAATTGGAAATAAATTGTATTTTACAAAAAAATTGGGCATGTTGAGGATAAAATTTTGGAGAAATCAAATAATAGTAAATGTGGTCCAAAACAACCTCATCATGATTTAGATGAGTCATGTGTTGAGAAATTGATGTTAAGGATGAAAACATGGGATTTCCATCCTTATGAAATAATAATTAATATGAAAAAATTATTGGGAATCAAAATGATCTATTTCAGACAAGAAGTAATTTGAGATTAGAAAATCAGGCATAACTTATCCGAAAAGAATAAATAGATTTAGTTTTAGACGATATTAAATATAATGAATGTGTGGATTCTATTAATACAAATCTAGATCAGATTACGAAAAATAAATCATGGGAACTTGTGCCACATCTAGCACAAACAAATGTTATAAAAAACAAGTGGGTTTAAAAAATTAAAATGAATGAACATGGAGATTTTTCACGAAAAAATGAAAGACAGGTTTGGTAATGATATTAACAAGTAGAATGTGTCTATTTTGATGAAACCATTTCCCCTATAGACAGGATAAAATTTCTTCGAATGATTCATGTCGTGGCTTCCCATCAAAAAAAAAACAATTTTTATGAGATTGATGTATAGTTAATTTTTTTAATGTGGTGAAATTGGGGAAGAAGTTTACATTAAACATCTTTGTCTGTTTATACATGATGAGAATGATTTTTTTTTAATTTATTAAAGCACTATATAGGGTGAAACAAGATCCACTTGCTTGGTATTCAAAGATATAAAATTTTTCGAGAACGATGAAATTTTCTAAAGAAAAAGTTTATAGTAAGATTAATGTGAAAGATGTTGACTCTGAATCTTATTTATAATTGTTTATTTGGATGATAAAATTTTTCGAAGATTAAGAAAAGGTTTGGGATGATTTTTCTAAAGAGATGAAGAATAATTTTAAAATTTCAATTTTGGTGGAATTAACATTCATCAATGGCTTACATGTCCAACCAATATAAAGATATATATACTTATCATTATAAAATTATGGAAAATAATTGTTAAAAGATTTTGGAATAGAAGAATAAAAATAAGATTCATCTCCTATTTCAGTGAGAACAATGTTGAACAATGATAAATCTAGAATAAGTGTGAATTTGAATGATTTTTGGAAGCTGATTGGAAGTATTAATTACCTTACATCTTCCTGGCCCGATATTGACTATTATTATACTTTATGTGCCAAGGATCAAAGTAATATGAAAGAATGAAATATAATTGACTAAAATAGGATTATATGATATGTCAAATGAACAACTTCATATGTCTTTTTATACAAAATAAACATTGATTTAAAGACTCATGGATACACTAATGCTGATTGGTATGGTGATTGTAATGACATAAAATCATCATCCGCAGGAACATTTATCATAGTTGAATGTTGTTTGTGATGGCATATAAAGAAATAATGTTCATTAAATTTGAGCACAACAGAATATTAATATGTTGCAGCTACTCAATCTTGTACTCAAATTATGTGTATAAATGATCATATGGATGAATTTAACCTAAATTTTTCTGAACCATGTAAGATACATTGTTATAATCATATTTTAATTGTTCTTTCTATGATCCTTTTTGAACACTAAATATCAAAACACAATGATTTATAATTTCACTTTATAAAAGAGAAAGTTCTTTCTGGAGATATTTTTATTGAATACGCATCAATGATGTATTAGATTGTTTATATCATTACAAAATCAATGTAAATAAATTGGTTTGTCAAATTGAGGCTGCAAATCCATGTTCACCCTCCTCCCTTGTCTCCATAAACCTCAAAATGAAAACCCCCCATTGTTCTTTAGATTATGTTGAGAAAGGGGGAGTGTAAGAAACACAGTTTTTTGTAATATGTTTTTACTTAGAATTTATTTTGTGAATATGATGATATGGTTATCATATAATGTGGGGGATAAAAATTAGAGATAAAATTGAAAGTGAGAAAGATAATGATAAATGTATTGGGGGAGTTTGAGTAAGGGGAGTTTATCATTACATGAATGCAAAATATTCATGCCACTGTGGGATATAAGTCCTATAAAAAATAGTTGTTTCCAATCATGTTAGGTTAGGACACTCTCTTTTATCATAAGATATGTTTTGATTTAAGTAAAAATCATGAGATATAAAATGTTTATATTTTTAGAAAGTCAATGTTTTCATTGTAATATTTTTTAATTATCATTCAATGAGAATCTGAAGCAATTTTTATCATATAATGGGGGAGATAAAAAATTGAGAGAGAATATTAATTGTGAGAAAGAAAAAGATAAAATTAAAGGACAATATGAGTAATGGGAGTTTATCTTTTCATTGAATTTTTTTTTCTTTCCACTGAGGGATTGAAATCCTTCAAAAAAATTACATTAACTAGTACAGTGGTGTCAGGACACTCTATTTTGAGAAAGGGTATGTTTTGATAAATGTCCAAATCATGATTAGTGGAATAATTCTATGTGTTTGAAAAGATTTTAAACAACTGTTGTCAAATAATTCTATGGGGAAAATTGAATTCCCTTAATGGTGTTTTTGTTTTAAAAATGCATTTTATTAGTTTAAAACTAAGAATTTGGTGGAAAAATGATTTTGATATACAAGAATATAGAAGCATTGCGATTAAGTAAGTTGGTGAGCTTAGTGAAATTGGTTTATTATGAATGACGGTTATGAGTTTGAAAGATGTTTTTGAATTCATTTTTTTGTAGCTGAAGAATATTGAATTATTATTTTGTCAAAGAGTCAGATGTTAAAATATTTATCAATCATTATAAACAAATCAGACAATGCTTTTCAAAAAATAATGATATAAAAAATCCTGAAAAGATTCAGGATAACATTTATTGAATAAACTGTGAAGTTGTTTGAAAATTTTCACCTAGAAACATTTTGAAAATAATAGGAACTTAAATTATGAGAAAAACAAAAAACTGATTTCAGAGAAAACTGAAACCTGATTAAAGAACATGATTTCTGGAAAAACCATAACCATATTCCTGTAAATGATTTTTGTGAAATATGGAACCCAATAGTTGAGAAAATCACAAACATTTTTCTCAACCTGATTTATGAAAAATCTGAAAACTAATTTCTGAAAATAAATTATGTGCCCAATTTCTAACAAAATTGGTACCTGGTTTTGGAACCAGATTTCAGACAAAACCAGAACCTGATTTTGGAACCATATGTTTGTACAATTTGGAAACTGATTCCTAAGAACACCAGATCCTGATTTGTGAATGTGATTTATGATAAAACTAGAACCTGATTTTAGAAACTGATTTCTACACCTGATTTCTATCAAAACCAGATCCAGATTTATGAACCTCATTTTTGACAAAATCAAAACCTGATTTCCGTTAAATATAAAATCTTAATCCATTGAATCCCAAACCTGATTTCACAACCTGATTTATGAAAAAACATGAACCTGATTTATGAACCTGATTTTTGAGCAATCCATAACATAATTATTTAAGAAAAACGAAACCAGATTTTTGAAACTGATTTCTGATAAAACTAGAATCTGATTTGTGAACCTAATTTCTAAAAAAACAGGAACATGATATGTCAATAATTTGTAACCTGATTTTTGAGAGAATTAAAATATTACTAATGAACAATACACAACCTTTTTTCTTCATAATTCATAAAATAATTTCTAAACAATTTGGATCCTCATTTTAGAGAAACATGGAAGTTTATTTCATTGAAATTCGGTACCTGATTTTTGAAAAATTTGGAACATAATTCTGAACAATTCAGAACCTAATTTCTGAGTCATTTGTAACATTATTTATAAACTATTTGGAACATGATTTCATCATAATTCAGAAGCTAATTTCTAAAAAAATCAGAACCTAATTGATGAACATGTTTCTTACAAAATGGGAAACTGGATTCATGATTATCTTTCTGGGAAATATTTGAAGTGTTCAAGATGGAAAACTAGAATTTCAACATTGCCTAAATGTCAATGAAATTTAAGATGGTTTGTAGAAGTCAATGATTGAAGATTAAGTCCAAGAGATTTTATAAGTATTTGAGATTTTAGGAAGCATGAATGATTATGATGGTTCTCGCATTCGTTTTTTGAGTTACCTATAAATATGTTCTCATATTATTTTCTCATTTATAACATTCACAGAAGTAGAAAAGGTGGAGCGATGGAGAATAAAAAGTAAAATATTCCAACCTAGATTGAAGAAGCCATTTATTTTAATAGTAGGGAATAGAATTAGTATAACCATTTTTACCTTGCTGAGAAGATCAAAATCATCCAATCTGGAAAATTGATTCAGATTGGGCATTTGTGGAAGAGATTCAGAAAAAAATTCATACTTTTTATTGTAATATATTGTAATTAATAAATATGGATAATGTAATGGGATGTAGTATTATCATTCATATAAGGATATAGAAGGTATATAAAGTGATTTGGCACAATTTCAATTCATTTATTCATTAAATAGGATTTTATTAGATCAATCGAAGTGTCTATGACAAGGATATAGGGTCTCACATTGAGTCTTAACCTTGTAAATCACGTGTGCCTTACATGATTTACTATTTTTATATGGATAATTATTTTATAATGGTTCATAGGGAATGAAATCATAACAGGTTTCAATGGTTTTTTTCTTAATGTTTCGAAACATATTTAATGTGAACAATTGATTATATGATTGAAGGAATATTCCCAATAAAGATGAAATAAAAAACATACTAAAACATGTCATATTTAGTGGAAATGTAGATATTTAATTTAGTAGTCTTGATTAAAAAATACATCATATGGTTTCATAAATATCAGAATGATTGTATATTTTTCATGAGGGTGATTATAAACATTACATTTGAAGGTTGGTGGATTTCAATGATTAATGTAGCTCATACCTATGTTCAATAAAATCTTGCACAATACCATACCCAATTGGATGCCGAATTTTTGTTATATATAGTTTTCGAGATGATTTGGACCGACCATGATTTTCTTATATCACTTGATCAAAAGGAGATGAAACAAACATTAGGTTATGATTTTTCCAATAATGAGGCATGAATGGTGAAATCGATTGATATTATGAACATTTATAGTAATTGGGATGACTCGTATCTTGTGTTGCCAAAATTTATAGCCATACAGAGACACAAAATCCAATTATTCTTCCATATTCGTCTCACGACAATGTTCATCAGGATAAAAGACTTGATCTATCTCATGATCAATTTTATCAGTTTGTCTAGGTAGACCTCACTTGTATTTCCAAATTCTATTTTCGAAAACAGTTCATATAGTTTTATGGAATGTATCTATATGGAAAATACAAGGTTGTACTATATATTATGAAAACGAAATTTATAAACCATTCACATGTTCCTCGTTAATTTCACATTTTGGAGATGGAAAACTATTATTTTGGGGGTTTGTTTTTAGAATGTATCAAAACAATTTTTTCTACATTGAGAGTTTAATAAAGATATCATATTGGAGATAGAAAATAAATGAGGTACTTAGTATTGATCCTGATAATTTTAGACCCCCAAATACACATTATCATGTCTCTATAAGAACAATATTTAAAAATGTGTGAAACACATTACATTGTGATCCTATAAATAAGGAAATCAAGATTCATGGTATGAAATGACAATATTATTTATAAATATTTCAATATAATGATAAAATTAAATTATATTACTGTTTTTCACATTTTTGTATAATATAATCTAGATCCATGAGGGTTTGAATAACATTTCAAGGAAATCCTCATGTATAGAAAAAATGTGTATGATTATATGATGAAGATTAAAAAAGAAAAATGGGCATTGGCTATGATGAAGGGAAGAGGTACGAACACAAGACCACAATATTTTATTAGTGTATAAATGATGACTTTATGTAATTTCACATGTTACATATAGAATTATTATATTAAGATAAATTTAATAATTATGTGATGTACATCATCGAAAGATGAAAACTAGCCTTGAATATGATTCTGCAAGGGAAAATTAATGGAATAATCATCTAATGTGATATTGAAAATAATATTTCAGAATACTTAGGTTAATTAATTTGCCTTTATTTTGTTAATACTATCGATTTGATGTTCAAGAGTGTCTAAAACCTAACATAAGTTGTATAGGTGATATTAATGTTGAATTTTTTGAGGCAAGGAAATATTTATATTGAAAAATTTAGGAATAATTGTATTCATGTACACAATCCATCACATCAAGTAACACTATGAACATGTCATGTAAATCATATTTTTATCCAATGTATATGATGGACACCATGGATAACCGTTATGCCTGGCCATTAATGCCTATTAGTGAGTTTCAATATTTAGAAATGTCTATACACCAGTAAATATTAATTTTTAACATCAACATTTTTCACCAATGAGGCAGACTAAAGTCTAGAAGAATGAACAATGATATGGAATATCATTAGGAATATAGGAAATGATTCTGATGAATCATATATAATCAAGAATGTCATAACAATAAATGATGACATAACATTGTGGGATTGAGTTCAAACTCACATCCATAATTACATAACATGTCTGACATGATCTTTTTATACTGTTAACTTCGGTGTTAATATAAGATATTTCATTATATTGGTTTTTTTTTATATTTATGAATACTTTTAATATCAAATAACATAAAATTTATTAGAATTGTGAAAAATAATGTTTTGGAATGTTTCGTAAAATGAAGATAAAAATATACATTTCTATTTATTTATCCACTGTAAAATTAAAGGTATGATCATAACATATATTTAAATTTTATCCATGTGTATTATTACAATATTTACTTATAAAAGAATGATAATAAACATCTCACTAAATATTGTAGGATATTTTCCCACGACGTGATAGAGGTTTGTTATGATTGATAAATTAGGGTGCACCGACCACACCATCGTCACCACTTTCAACCTCCAGCAACCATTAAATAGTTCATAATTTTTGCTACCATATATTAAATTTATATATAGTATTTCTCATTTTTTTATCATTACATTAATTCAACCCTTCTCTAGTGATGGAGACCAGTGACGCACACATTCGACCTACCCGAGGGATGGACGACCATCACCCTATAGGATATTACAATCTTAGTCGGTATTCCTACATATCTTGATGTGGTTATTAGTATCAACCATAGAGACTGTATTGAGCCTATACATATAATTCCATGTGTGGATACATTGGCATATGATTTTACTATAGATTTTGGGTTTATATCTATAAGACGGATTGAGATTAAATTTTCATAATTACTCATTGATGCCAATTATTAGACTATCATGATTCACGCCTGTGTATATATCTTATAGATCAATGGAGTAATATTGTATGGTGATCACTCTATTTTGTAAGAGAACATGATTTATATTAGTATACTAGATGATTTTGATGAGTTTGATATATATTTCTCATTTTTTTTCATTTATTCTAAACACTTATAAATAATTCCAAATGCCGTGCCACTTAGATCACATAGACCTCGGGGGATGTGGAATAATTTATCCAATGTGTGCATTGGATTGCAACACTAACCTATCCTCAATTATTGGTGGGAAAGGTCTCCATATATATTTTATACAAGGTTATCTATGCAGACAGTGTTATAATCAGTAATATTTATTATTTTATGATTCTTGTAGAAGTTATTGAATTTAATTTCTTATTAATTATCGCTTTTGGATGTAGTATTTTATGGGTGGAGTCAGGATCAGCTCTTTATCAGTGCTCTGAGGTTCCCTTTTAGTGAATTACATCCCATATTCGATGGTGTACTACACATTGATATACGTATATAAATTCATTCAATGACTAGCTAATTTTACATTGTTAAATTTTTTTGTCATTAATGAAAAAACATTTTTCTAATGTATAACAAGTCATTTAAAGATTACATTGATTATCTATTGGGACTTATTAAACCATATCCCTAGATATTACACTACTTTAAATCCTAATTATACGGTAACAGTGTGTAAGAACTTGGATCGTCTTATCACATATGTTTTATTTCTGGTTGTTTTTTAGAAAAAGAGAAGTTTCTGCAAATTTCAGCAGTACATGTTGTGTACTCAGTTTTCATGGGAGACCATGTATTGGCCCTATAATGGCCAATTAAATGGCCTTGTATGGTGACATAGAGACCCTTTAAAGAATAGGGGGGATGTAAATAGCATGCCATGTACTTTAAAAAAAACACACTGTGTAATTTCTTTTTTTATTAAATGGACATGATCTTGTCTAATCGACAAAACCCTTTTTCTCTTTGTCTATCACATCCATGAGCAACCAAATGGTTGCAGGTCATATCTGAGCACCCTACTTTTCGCCTATCCTCCGAATCCACCATGGTCAATTGTGTTGGAATCGCATCAGTGAGTTCGTTCTACTTCTAGAACATCTAATCCTGATTTCTCCTCTCTCATGAGTTATCCACTAGTGAACATTTTATGAATTTTTTTTATATGGAATTTTATGGAAATTCAAGGGATTAAGTTTGTTTATATTGATCTCACAAATCATAGTAGGTGTTTTGTGCCTTTTTGAAGATAATCTATGAATTTTTATCTACAAAAGATCCCAACACCCTTGTTCGAGGTATTATGTGTCTACAGTTTTAGCCCTGTTAATGCCCGCAATACCTTGTGTGCTTGAGTAGGGGTGTCTTGATTGTAAATAGGGTTATTTTACTTTAAAGGGATGTTTTTTCACATTTTTTCATGTTTTTTATCATTTTTTATAGTTTTGTATGTTTGGATGTTTACCTTCACTGATTAGTATTTTTAGGATAGAGTGATTATTATCTGCGAGGCTATGATATGCTATAGATTGTTTAGATAAGTAGTTTTTGAGGTTTACATTGGTTGGAAGGTATCACTGTGCTTTATTGAAATACTTAGGGCTATGGGAACTTATAATACTAGACCATAGGTATAGTTAATATTGAGGGCATCTATAGAGTGTATGTTTTATGTTTACGTTGCGAGGCCATAAGGGGGATGGACGTAAGTGCTCCCTCCGAGAGTATGTAGTTCCTTGATGTGGGATGCATGGTGAATAGGACGTTTTGTGCTTCATTAGAGTTCTAATTAGTTACAGATATGTGACCACAAGGGGAATTGACTTTGAGTGCTTCCTCAGAGTGTCTTTTCTAATACTGAACCAGAGGGGTTTGACTGTGTCTACTTCCTAGAGGGTTTCTTGTTCTTGTTTTGGTCATACCAGTGGGGTTAGTCTATGAGTAACTCGCAAAGGGTTATCTTATTTTGATTAAATACTTATTTGATATATGAAAATGAATGCAATAGAATTTTTTGGATTTTTACTATGTGAACTTCCATGTCTACTGCGTAATTTTTTTTATTTCCTACCATATATATTCACTAACTATTAGGCTTAGATCTTTGGGTGGTTTCCTACTGGGATTTATCTCACACCATGTTTGGGTCATGGTTCTGGCCAGAAATTTATTATATTGTTTTATGTATAGATAAGGGAAGAAAAACTTCTACATCAGGTACTTGAATGATGTGTATGTGGGGACTATGGGACCAAGTTGAGGCTGGCGATTCTGTGGAGGTGTTAACTACTTTTCTTTTGTACATTGGTTTAGTACTGTATCCTATCATTGTTAATTTTTTTCTTATTTCCTCAACATATGTATCATGCATCATTTATATATGTGTTCTTTAGTTATTACTTCCAGCCTTCCGCTGATTACTGTTGTATGGTGTTATTATTGCTTTCTCTATTTCTATATGTTTCAATTATGTTGTGTTACTCTGACAATGAGAGCATAGTTTCCCCACTATCGCACCCAAGGCCCCTATTTCTAGTTGGAGTCCTCTGGCATTCAGGTAAATGAGCTTGTAGTTATGAGACTAACCAGGTACGTGGTGTATTTGGGATCTATCAAGAACACTGACATTAAAAAGTAGTATCGGGTGACTTATTTATTTTTGACATACTGATTGGAGCCTATAACTATTGATAATAATGAACTGGTACTTGGTAATAATTTTTTCATGGGATTAGTTATCCTTTTTATATAGAAAATCAAATCTACCTCATTATGTAATTTTTTCTGGATTTTCCATTTTACAAGTGATTTGATTTCATCGTTTTGTAATTCATATGTATTGTGCTGTTATTTTTGATACCATTGAGGTTCTGTTTCTATCGCAACATGATGATTTGAGGGTATGAAATCCCATGCATCATATTGGTACTTGTTAGAAACACATGTCATGCATTCCTACCATTCCATTTATGATGCATTAGCGATTTCATGTAGTTCTGAGAGAGGTTGAGTTATATATGAATTATGTTTTCATAGATGTCTTGATAGAATACCTACTTTTTGATAAGTTCATGGTTGATTAAGGGTTTGTTTGAATGGATTCCAAACCATGGTTCTTGAATTGTTATGGGCCCTCGTGGATTGGAATTATGTAGATCATTGTATTGTTTTTCAATGGTTATGACATGTATAAGATGTCAAGGATTGATTCACGAGTAGTGAGGGGCCTCGATGATCATAATTTAGAACTTCAATGTTTGATTCAGTGTATTTCAGGGCTTCCAAAGTAGTTTCTGAGGCTTAATGTCCTGAAAAACCCACAATACACGTTGTGTAAAGATGACTACATGCTATGTGTCCTTCTATTTGGGATGGAACTATTTTTCAGAAGTACATGTCTTATTTTGTATGTACGCATCTTATAGTCTCTAACCATATCAGTTACTATGTGGGTAGAGACATGGGGTTGGTAAATCATGTTGGGACATGCGGGGTACCGAATGTACACACCATGTTGGGAAGACAATGTGTCCACTAGTGTGACTAATGACATGGATGGATAAAACATAGGTTGTACATGTCATGTCAAGATTGAACAGACCATGTAGTGTAACCCATGTATCTTTCCATGTAACAAACAACATGGGTCGGTGAGGTTCATCTGGTACACGTTATGTTTGGAACTAACACGTCATGTAACCTTTTTCTATGAGAACCGTGTGGCTCATACATATAGAAGAATTCTGACAGGGAAAAAGGATTTAATTACAAGTTGTTTGTTAAGACAACACAACATTGTATTGGGTGTTACATGACCTAGGATGGCAGAAGTACATGCCCATGTGAAGGCTTAAGAGAACACATCATGTTGGAATTATACACGATGTGTATTCATTATTTGAAAAACATGAATGTTTTCTTTCCCTTTTTACATTCATAGCCTTCTATGCACCAGTCCTTTTTAATCTTTATCTAAGGCATGCACCTGACCTTGCAGAGTCATTCCACCGAGACGTCCCTCGGTTGTCCGCCAGTTACAGGGCGGTAATCAGACTTCAGATATGGCTAATTAGGGAATACCAGGAATGTTCTCCCTCTTCATCAGGGGATGTAGGACACCAGGAATTAGAGTCATGGTTGTCATCCATGCTATCTATCATCTAGAATCTAGAGATTCCACTAGAGAGGAGGTTGAAGCTCTATTTTTATATTCTTCAATATTCTTCTAGGAGATGGTGGGATGTGATCTCCCAGGAGGGACGCTAGTAGTTTGAGGCTTGGGATGAATTCTGGCATGCCTTTTATGAATACTTCAACTTGGAGACTTTTAGGGTCGATTGAGCCCAAGAGATCATGAGTCTGGTTCATGGTACTCATTCTATTATGGAGTATTATTATCGCATAATAGAGCTGTTGTGCTTCAGGAATATCCCAAAAGGTGATGATTTATTTATGGAAAGTATGTTTGAGGATGGACTGAGGCACAACATCTGATCTTAGGTGAACAAATTATGGTTCACTTTGAGATCTTCTATCGTTAATCAGGCATTGATCATGGAGAGAAACCTGAGGGATTTGGGAGTTTTGAGCTAGGGTGTCTCCACATCTGGAGTTTGTATCCCTCTTACTGATAGCTTGAACCACCACACGAAGTCTACAAATGGAGGTCATAGTATGCGAGAGACATCTTCTAGTATCCCGGTGGTGTGTTACATGTGTGGTAAGAGCAGCCATATGAGACAACAATTCCTGAGAGACCTAGTGGATTGTTGATAGTTTGGCAAGATGTGGCATATTTAGTTCTTCTATCAATTCTTCTCACCCGAAACTAGTGACATTAGTTCTGTTATGAATTTTAATTGACGATAAGCCCTAAATTTTTCTAACTAGTATGGGAACTTGAGTTCTTCCATCCATTCATGAAGATGTGGAGGTCGAGACAGTGGTAGAAAGTCACCAGGATTTCAGCAACAACATGGTGGATCAGCTTAGGGTGGTTATTCATGGTCACAGGGCTATGATGCAGGTCAAACATTTCATGTGGAGTAGATCCAGCAGGATGACGATATCAGACCATCTAAAGTTCAAGGAATTATCCTAGTAGATTCAGTTTTAGCTACTTCCCTTTTCGATATAGGGGATTCCCATAGATTTATATCTATTGATTTTGTAGGGAGCCATAGGATCAGTATCTTTTATTTTACTGATATCCTGATGATAGAAACTATGTTGGGGGAATGAACGGATAGTGTACGATACTGTATTGAGTTCCCACTAGATATTAGTGGTTTTCACTTCATATTGGACCTCAATGTTCAAAAAATGACAGGCTATGATGTCATTCTCTGAAGGGATTGGTCAGTTCCCTTCCATGATGTTGTCGACTGTTGTAGAAATAGGGTGAGTTTCACATCAATAGAGGGTGGATCATTCATTAATATGGGTGATTGGGATGTCCAGGTGAGTAGAACAGAACATGAACCTCATGGGTGGGGAGGAGTTACAGCACAGATAGCTAGTCTATATCTTGATGGAAAAGGGACTTCACCTACGGACTTCCAACCCGTGTTGGATTATTTCATGGAAGACTTTATAAAAGAATTTTCTGTTTTTCCTCTAGAGAGTGAGGAATTATTATCTTTTGAGCTTGTTCTAGGACCATCACCGATGTCTATTCCTCCTGAGAGGCAGGATACACCAAAGTTACGGGAGCTCAAGAAGTAGGTTGAGGTGTTGCAGGCAAAGGGTTTCATCTGACCGAGTGCATATTTTTGAGGTTCGAATGTCCTATATTTGAAGATGGTGGATGGTACCCTAATACATATTGTGGACTATCAGAAGTTGAACCAGTTGACAGTCATGATCAGATATCCCTTGTCGAGGATTGATGATCGCATTTATTAGCTTCAAGGAGCCTGGGTGTTCTCAAATATTGAATTGAGATCCGGTTACTGTCTGATTCAAATTAAACTATCTGATATACCTCTTACAGCCTTTCGGATAAGGTATGGTCTATGCGATTATGTGGTTAGGTTGTTTGGTTTCATGAACACACCTGCTGTTTTCATGGCACTAATGAACTGCATGTTCAATCCATGCTTGGATTCTTTTGTGGTGGTCTTCATGGATGATATATTAGTGTACTGTCACAATCAACAGGACCATGCCAATCATCCTGAGATCTTTTTGAGTACACTAAGAGTGCATTAGTTATATTCTATTCTCTCAAAATGAAACTTTTGGATGGACCAGATTCACTACATGCATCATGTTATCTTAGTGAATGTATTATCGTTAGACCTTGAAAAAATGAGAGCAGTAGTTTCCCTGGTGAAACCAAAGATTTCTTTTAGGAAGGAAATTATCTAGGGCTGGTTTTTTACTACAAGTGTTTCATACTTGTTGTCTTCACTGACCAAAAAATAATCACGTATATCTTCACTCATCATGACCTGAATTTGAGATAGTTAAGGTTGGTTGAGTACCATCAGTGTTTTAACATTGATCTTACCTCCCTGCCTGTGAAGGGAAACACAATGACGCTGTTTTGATTAGGATAACTCAAATACATGCAGTTCAGGAGGCCAATAGTTAGTGGCGGCTTATGGTTCTGCTCACTAAATTTAATTTGGAGGTGCATGAAAGACATGGGGAAACAATTCTTTCATCTATAGTTATTACTTCGACTCTACTTGACAAAGTTTGTATGAGAACCCTATTAGATTCATAAGGCCTAGTTCTATGAGATAGTGTTTCAGGAGAGGACCCTATTGCCGGATCGATAGTAGGTGAGGATGAGATCTTTAATTTTCCTAGAATCGGGTGGGTACCTATAGATATACACGAAGAGAAGATTTGAGACATTCATTCCTCAGTTTGGGTTGTTCATATTGGTGTCACCGTGATGTATCGGGATCTGCACTATCAGAACTGGTGGCCAGGTATAAAGAGAGATGTTTCTAGTTTCAAAATGTAGTGTTCCATTATTCACAAGTTGATGGAAGAGAATCAACGAGTATCATGGTTTTGTATCAGTTACCCATTCTCGAGTGGAAGTGGAATGTTGTTGATATGCTTTTCGTGACAGGTTTGATGAGGAATCCTCTAGGAAATGAAGTAGTTTGTTTTTTCATTGACAGACTCACATAGGTTTCTCACTTATTATATGTCAAGGAGACCTTAAGGGTTAGTGAGTTTGGAAGGTTTTACATCAGAGACATTTTGTGTTTACATGGTGTTACATACTCCATTGTGTCAGATAGTGGTGTCTCTTTACATCTCGGGTTTTTTAGGGATTACAAATGGATTTGGGTACAGAGGAACTTCTATGTACAGTGTATTATCCCCAGATAGATGTCCAGTCTGTGCATATGATTCATGTTCATGAGGGAATTCTCCTAGAATGCATCATGGATTTTGGAGGTTTGTGAACGAAGAACTTACCCCTTGTGGAGTTTTCAAATAATAATAGTTTTCATGAAAAACAATTTAGATGGCACCATATAAGGCTTTGTATGGTAGGCCATGCCAATCACCCATATGTTAGCTAGGGGAAGTAGTGGCATTTATGCTGGGACCTCATTTTTTCCAGGAGATAAAATAGTAGATATAGGTGATTTTGAAGAGGATTTCCACTGCATAGTCATGAATGAAGTCTTATGTTGATCGACAGTGATGAAATCTGGAGTTTGAGGTTGGTGATCAGGTTTATCTATATATCACCCACATGTTGGAAACATGAGGATTAGGATAATTGGTAAGAATTCCCTGAGGTACATCGAACCATTTGAGGTGTTGGAGAGATTCGGGGTGGTCGCATATCAGTAACAGTTACCTTAGAGGTACCAGGCTATGCGTGACAGCTTCCTCGTTTCTCAACATTGTTGTTACATCTCAGACACGTCTCATGTCTTCCAAATCGAAGAGGCTGAGTTATTGGTGGACACATCCATCGAGGATAATCTTAACCAGATTATTGATCTAAGTGTGATGGATCTTCGTGGCTGGTTTGTTCCTCTAGTATGAGTGATATGGCAGCACAATAAAATACCAGATGGAACTAGGGAGAGGGAGGCTGATGTATGATAACAGTGGCCAGAGCTGTTCAAGGTTTCCGCATCTATGCCACCTTGATGGGGAAATTTAGGGAAAAAATTATTCAAGGGGGTAAGTTTATGAGAACCTGTATCTTCATTTAAGGTAAATTTTTCGTTTCTCATAGATTTTGAGAAAAGGTGGAGTATTTTGAAATTTTTAATGTACACGTCATGTAATTTAAGTACAAAATGTATACCCAGTATCCGCGGGTGACCGTGTACTGGCTGTGTAACGACCGAGTACATGGCCATGTGTGGTGAACTGGAGACTGCCTAATGTATAGTCCCGAAATGGTAAGTACATGTTGTGTACATTTAAAATACACTCCATGGAGTTTCATTTTTTATTAAATAGACCGGGGTCACTTCTAACCAAAAGAAACCATTTTGACTTCATCTGTCTCATCCAAGAGTGACAGTATGACCACAGATCTTTGTTAAGAACCCGAATCACCATCCATTCTCTGAATTGACCATTTCTGACTGATGTGGAATCACATCGGTTAGTTTTTCCTTCATCTTGAACATAATCTCTTGATTTATCCCCTCTAACGAGTTATCCTCGTCTGAATGTTTTATGTTTTTTATATCGATGACATTCATGTGAAATTCAAAGCATGAGGTTCACATATATCAATCTAACAATGCCGAGGTAGGTGGTTTGTGCCTTTCCATAGATAGTATATGAATTTTTTTGTAAAAGAGAGCCCAATACCTTTGTTCAGTGTATTTAATGTTTATAGTTATAGCCCTATTGTATTCCGGAAATGCCTTGTGTGCTTGAGTAGAGGTTTGGTGATTTTAAATAAGGCTACATACCTTTAAGTGGATGTTTTTTCCCATGTGTGAATGATTTTGACCATTTGGTCACGTGTTTCCAGTTTGGATATTTACCTCCCATGCTTAGTATTGTAAGGATGGAGTGATTATAATCAGTCATTCAATGATTTGTTGTATATTGTTATCACAGAAGTTATTGAGGTTTAATTAGGCTTCCATGTATCTTTGGCTTTGATTGACTTACAAAGGGTAGTGGTAACCTAGTGTAGTAAACCATATAGAGAATAATCATTAAGAGATTATCCATAGTGTATATTTTACTTTTACATTGCAAGACTATAGGGCAGATATACGTAATTTCTCCCTCATAGTGTATATAGTTCCTCGATGTGGGCCACAAGTAGAATTGGATGATGGGTGCTTCCTCAGAGTGCCTATTAGATACTGATACGAGACCATTGTGGGAATTGACAGTGACTGCATCCTCAGAGTGTCTTTGTAAAAACTAAACTAAAGCGGTTAAACTATGTGTACTTTATAGAGTGATGCCTGTGTTTGTTTTGTATGAAAAGGAGGGGTTAGGCTGTGAGTACCTCCTAGAGGGTTATAGTTTTCTGATTCGATACATACTTGATATATGAAAATGAATGAAATTTAATTTGTATTATTGTTACTATGTGTACTTCCTTGTCTACTGCTTCATTTTGTTTATTGACTACAATATATATTCCCTGACTATTAGGCACAGTTCTTTAGGTGGTTGGCTACAGGGATTCGTCTCACAACATGTTTGGGTCATCGTTTTCAGACCAAACCGATTATATTGTTGCAGGTCTAGATATGTGAAACCACACTTCTACTTTAGGTACATGGTTGTTGTGGACCTGGGCAGCATGGGACCAAGCTGAGGATCGTGATACTGTTGAGATGTTTACTGGATTTTATTTGTTCTTTATTTTAGTAATATATTTCATAATTGTGATTTGTTTGGATACTTTCTTAGACATATGTATCAGGTATCATTTATATATGTGTGCTCCAGTTATTACTTACAGTCTTCTGTTGATTACTGATGTATGGTGTTTTTACAGCTTCCACTATAGCATTTTGTGTTGCTTTATCTGTGTTACTCTACCAATGAGGGTGTAGTATCCCCAAAATCTACCTAAGGCCCTCTATACTAGTTGAAAGCCTCTGGAATTCTAGAAAATGAACATGTGGCCATGTAACCAACTAGGTATGGGGCTTCTACGGGAAGCATCATGAACCAGGATGTAACACATAACCTCTAAATCAATTCTATATTATAGAGTCTATCCTTTATGATAGATTCATTAAATTTATTGTTTTTGTTCATCTCATCACATTTCCTTAGAGATAGTCACTGCTGCTTCATTTTGTGAAGATAATGTGGATGATGGTTATTGAAAGGTGCAACGAAATACCGAGTATATGAAACTATAAAGAATATGATCATTTCATTGAATCAAGGGTGTTTGTATGATGTGATTCCATTAATCACAATAGGTCATATATGATCCATGCTATATTCTAAAGACTATACAGTATCTTACTCAACAAGGAAGTGGGATTCATGATCTGGTAAGTCCTTCAATATCTATTTGTTTGTTTATTGTCCAATATTATAATTCTTTTTTAATCTCGTTACAACATACATTACTACAACAGAATATATTCATTTCTGATGTGGAGGTGAAGTATGTCTCTATCATCGTGAAGATCCATGTTAAAACATAAGGGATGATTCCGACTCATCATATGATTCACATGTGTATCTTTGATTTTCCACCCTATGAAGATACCTTTATTACACAGGGATGGGAGCTACAATGATGATGATATAGACCATGCCATGCTGCACATTATTCATAACCTATTTGAGAGGAAAAGGTATTCCCTCAAGAATTACAACTGCATCTGATTGGGGATATTCATCTTGTGGAATGGGAAATATATTTGTTGTTATTATAAAAATAGTTTGGTTCAGGTAATTATTAAGTAATCCTGTATAATGGGTCATTTCCAATGCATCCTTTCATGTGAGATCCTTCAATGGCTATATTATTCCCCCATGGGATGATGCCCGATCCTTGTACTCACCTAGGTTGAGAAGGATATAGAGAATATAACTATTTCTTGTTAAAAAATCATACCATTGTGACATCGGTAGAGAATACAACATATGTGGTTCAAGATCCCTAATGATTATACATCTCTATGTCATCACACTCGACCCCAGAAGAGAGGTCAAAATCTTGTGTATAGGAATCCAATTCACACAACATCATGTGGTATGAGAAATCACCATAACGATTGACTATACTTGTTCATGTATATGTTTTCTATCAATTATAATTATGTAATTAATTTTAATATCAACATTTTTACACGATTTCCCACTATAACGATTTTAATTTATATTTTAGCAAAAAAAATTATTTTATATGGTTTCAATGTCAACTACACGAAAAATAGGAATTCATTTTAAAATTCAATTATGCAGCCTTAAAATCATAGGAAATATAAACTATAAAAACCATATAATTAAAATAAAAAACATAGCCGATGAATCTCAAAAATTACTGAAAATAAAAATAATTTCATAAACAAAATATATAATTGAATATGAACGAAATATAAAGAAACATTATAAATATAATTTTAATGGTTTAAGACCAAAATATATCATTCCACCACAGTGACTTTTCAGTAATGTTTTTTACGAAATTCATTTTATTTTGAATTATTTTTTTTATGTTCAGTATGCTTGGCAAATAAAATTTAGGTTTTGATTATCTTTTATAAATTTTAAAGATTAATCATCACCAACATTAATATTGATTCTTTTTAATAAGAAACATTTAATGCATAAAAAATATATATTTTATATTCTATCTATGTGATAAATTAAAAAATGAATCAACCAATAAATAATATTGAAAATAATTAAAATAAAAAATATAATAATTAAAATCTAATTTACATATCACCAAATTTATTAAATAAAAATATAAAAATTTTCCTTTCTAATATTAATGGATAAAACTATGAATAAATTAAATAAAAAAATAATCTTAATAAAAAAATATAAATATAAAAACATGTATTTTTAAAATATTTTATTTTTAATTTTTCTAAAAGGTGGTATATGACCTATGCATTTCCACTTAACATAAATCCATCATGACCACAGCCAATAAACTAAATTAATATTCAAAAAAAATATTTAACCTATACTTGTTTATATATATTCATTTCAAATGATGCATAAAAAATCAGTAATGATCTTTCTACGAGATATATATTTAGAAGGAGATTTTTCAACATGACTTCATCATATAAATTACCAAAAAGATATTTTCCCCAAAAATACATTATATTATAAATAATTTTTAGTTTTTTTAAATATTATTATAATTTTTTTATTTAGTTAAAATAATTACTAATCTCACTAGTTGAATTATTATTATGAAAAAAATGTCAAAAATTATTTTTATAATATTTTTACAAATATTAATAATGATTGTAATAATAAATATGATGTATATAATAGTATTAAATATATACCTGATTAAATAAAATAATTTAAATATTAAAAATATAATATTTTAATAATAATTAAATTAATAAAATAATTTTTTGTTTTGGATTAAAATAACGATTATTTTAATTATTCTCTTATATAATTTAAATTAATAATATTATTAAATATTATTTTGAAATTGGAATTATATAAATAAAATATTCTAGAAATAATGATTAATTTTTATTAATTTAATAATAAATTATCTTATTTTATTTTATTTTAACATTATAAATAATTATAATATATATAACATTTATTGTAATTATTTATTACTTATATAAAAAATATTAATTATATTACTATTCTACTTATTATAAATGAATATTAATTGTATAATAAATTGTTAATAATAACATTATTTTTAATAATTATATTTTCAACATTATTAATTTTATTAATATTAATTTTTTATTATATTATTAACAAATTTATTAATTTCATGAATAATTATTATAATTGTAGCATTATTCATAAGTATTATTGTAATTATTGGAAATACATAATAATAAAATTAATTGTTCATAATAATGTGATTACATATATGTAAAAATATAATAATAATTATTAATGTTCATAATAATTTAAAAATAATATATAAATTTTTAAAAATTATGTCCCAAATTTTTTAGACAATAAATATTATATTTTCATTAAATATTGTTTCTATATTTTAAATTATTTTTCATTTTTTAAATTAGTGAAAATTTTTTACATTTCAATTATTTTTTAAATGTTTAATCCATATCATATGATTCATTTATAGTGTACTAATAGTTTAAAATTTATTGGATTCTAATTTTACATACATGAAATATAATAATGTATCTAAAATGTGACATTGATAGCATTTATATTATAATGTATAAATAAAAATAAATGATATTAAAAACAATCATTATACATATTAAAAATAATTGAATATGAAATGAATTTATTAAAAATATTCGATTAAATAAAAAATCAATTCCAATGAATAATGTTTTTCCAAAACAAAACACTTCTAAAAATGAATTAATATTTTTAAAAATATATCTTTTGTAAATGTATTTATTTTAATTATTTTATTATCAATCCTTTTATTTTTGAATAATTTTTATTTTTTCTCTAAATTATTTAAATTAATATTAGAATTTATTTGTACTGTATTTTAAGTGTATATATATATTTAATTAATGTGGTGCATTTATTCAATAATGTTTGTTTCTTGTCAATTTATATTGATTCGTTATGTTAATGAAATTATACTATATTTTAGATATTTTTTTAATGTTTAATCCATAATTTAGGTTTCATTTAGATTTTACAGATATTTTATATTTGGTAAAAATCCAAAGTCACAGACTAGAAATATAATAATGTGCCATCTATTTGAATTTTGAAGCTAATAAATTATAAAGTATAAATACAATCTAATTTAAATTTCAAACATTTACTATACATATAAATAATAATTGAAAATGATGAAAAATATTTAAAATGATTTGTTTGAAACAATTAATCTCATATGATATATTTGTTTCAAAAAAAATAATATTGGTACTTATAAATTATTTATTCAACATACATTTTTATGAACATTTAATTTTTTAATTAACTTTTTTTCATTCCATTTATATTTTATTATTATTTATGTTTACAATAAATATTTTAAATTACTTGTAGATTATATTTATACATTATAATTTGGGAGAATACCTGAGTGATAAATTCTCTCACTAATCTTAAATCAAATCCATGTTGAAATCTGAGTGGGATAGAATTTCTGTAGGTAGTGTATCATTACAGTAGAAGACATTATTGCAACCTTGTAGTAGCACATGTACATTAGCATGTATTGTAGCGGGGTTACAGTAGCAGTATAACATTTCATAGTAAATCGTTTATTGAGACACTCGTTCTTTAGGCCATCAAGGGGTGGTGAAGCAAGAGATGGCGCAAGGCCTGATGCATTTGCTACCTTTGGGCGACAATTACGGTGTAATAAAAGAGGTTGGTTAGGTGGGTTATCTGATAGAGGGGTATGGCCTATCATTCCAGCTTGTTATCTTATTGTGTGTTTCTACATGATTGTTATATAAAAAACCTAATATATATATATATAAATTATAATTTATAGGCTTTCAAAGTCCCATATTTGAAACATTATTATGATTTAGGTAGGTGAAATAGATTCCTGTAATTTATAAACTATAGTATAATCTATGTTAAACTTAATACATGGACTAAATATATACAAATAAATGAATTGTTAAATAACATGATTAGTATATCAAAAAAAATTATTTACATAACATTAAAATATTGAATAAAAATATAAGATTTATTATTTAAAAAATTATGGGTATATAATAGTATTCCATTGAAATATATATGAAATATAAAACATATAAATTAAAAATAAAAATTTATTGAATACAAACAAAAAATAAAAAAATAAAATAAAACATTAGTTCATAGAAATTTTTTTACTCCACTTATAATAATTAATTATAGATGTTATTTATTAAAATTATTATATTCTGTTTCATAGAAATTATTTTTCTACATCATTTTAACGAAATTATTTTTATTATCATTTATTTTTTATATAATTTTCAATTTCCAACTTTCTTTTATATTGAATTTATTATTTATAATTTATAGGATTTCAAAGATACCTACATCATACAGTAATACGTTCAATGTAGGTAATTTTGGAAGCCAATAAAAAGTAATCTATATGTAAAATATAATTTTACCATAAAAAAATATTAAACATTTAAATAATATATGAAAGTAAAAATAATTAAAATAATATAACCATATTAAAAAAATATATACACTAACTTTACTGATTAAAAATATAAAATTTACACTTCAAAATATTTTTTAACATTATTTACACTACTAATTAAATGTAAAGGAATTTCAAAAAAATTAACCATACAAATAAGAATTAACTAGAAATAAAATGATTGTAAATAAATAATTATAAAAAAAGGTAATTTATATTAAAAAATATTCTCATCAAACATAATTTATAATTACATATTTTAATATAGAAAATATAATTATTAATATTAATTTATAATATTCATAATAGTAATATAATTAATATATTCATAAGTTATAAAGAATCATATTTTAAAAGTTATATTCAACTGAATTATTTTTTAATTTAATCATAATTAATAATAATATAATTAATAAAAAATTATCATTTAGTTCTAAGGAATTGATGTGTATAACTATTATATAGAAATAAAAACATTATTAATAGTTTTGATGAGACTAAATTAAGAATATTAATTAAATATTAATTAATAAAATAAAAATAACAAATAATAATTTTTATATATTATATTATTATTATTATTATTATTATTATTATTATTATGAAATTTATTCTATTTAATCATAATTTCCATCTTTTTTACATAATTTTATTATATATGTGCATCAATATAATTATTATCATCATTATTCGTAAAAAATAGACATAAAATTACTTACATGACATAAAGTAGTATTTCCTAATAACAAATAATAATAATTAAACTATTGATTAGTACTAATAATTTTGATATATTAAAATATTTATATTGTTAATTATATTTCATATATTAGGTATCAAAAAAATTAAATATTTTTTATCCCCCCACCATTTCTATATGTAACAATTATAAATTATAAATTATTATATTATTTATTATTTGTATAATTAATCTTATCATTTAAAAATATTTATTTTAAATATATATATATATATCAAAAAAATTATAACATTAATTTTTTTAAAAATGAAGTATGGGATTTATCTTGGAAATAACGTACGAAAAAATTATCTTGACTAATGTGCTCTTCAAGAAAACACCTTATTTAGTACATCTTTTAAGAGGGAATTGTATTGGATAATGTCTTATTCAGATGATTCTGAAGAACTTTTTGTCATGAAAAAAACATTATCTAGCATAATGTTGATGAAGGTTATTTTCAGGACAACAATGACCATATTACCTCTATGCGCCCGAATAGAGCCCTTGACTAGGAAACAATTTCTAGATCAATTAATTTTGGGATGTTGTTTTCATTTTCCTTTAAAATGGTGAAATTTACCACCCATCATTCATCTTCAATAAATATATATCCAACAAACTAAACTCAATGTCTTTCCTATTCTTCATATTCTCTAAATTAATTAATCTGAATTATTTTCCTCAACTTTGATTTAGAGTCATTCATTGTATTCATCAACATAAAATGGTGGTGGGAGCTGGATGAGTCTTTTTCAATAACCAAATAGTGAATGGGGTGGAATTTTTTTCAGCCTCATACTTTATTCTACGTAGTCACCTAGTTGGTGCTGAGATCACTTCATGAATCTCTTGGATTCTATTTTTCAACAGGCATGTCCAGGTGATTGTTCATAATAATCATAGGTGGCTTATTCTTGTACATTGTATCCTATTTGAAGAAGAAATAGGATTATAAACTTTTGGAAATGCGACGATACAAAAAATAAGCTATTCGGTGGAGACTTATTTAATTCCCTCAGGTGGATGTTATTTCAGAATTGGATATGTAGGGATCAAATAAATAAATCGGTTACATGACTATCAAATTGTAATTTTCTATGTGAGCATTGTAGATTCAATTTTCCAACATAATTAACATTTGGAAATTGGAATAAATATCAATGATTCGTCAAAAATAAATTAAAAAATCTAGAAAAAAAATAAACAAATATTTAAATTCGAAATTAATTAATTATTCAATTAATAGCACAACATGACATTAAAATTAATTATCTTCTAATAAATAACATTTTTATTAATTATAAAAATAATAATAATTATAAAAGATAAAATAATTCAATTATAATTCTTTAAATTTCTTTGTTAATTTATATTAACTGTATTATCTAATGTTAAAATGAAGTTAATAATTAATATAAATAAAAAATAAATGACTATATAAATAATCAATAAAAAGTTAAAAAAATAATTAAACATGGAAAAAATAATTACCTAACTGATAATTACCAATGGATAATAATGAAGGTGAAAATTGATTGAAATAACAATTTGTAAATATATATTAATTTTTTTAACTAATTAGCCTAATTTACTATAAATTAAAAGTAAATACATAATTAATAAGAAAAATGTTAATTCAATAAATAAAAATATTATTTTACAACCAAATATATTCTTAAAAAACATACATTTAAGGACTCATCAATGGGTTGTTATTAAATACCTTCGGTGATACATTCATTATATGAATGTGGGGAAAATAGTATACACAATATACGACTATGTTGGCATGTGAGAGTATTTACCATCAAAATCCAAGAAAACAGACACAGTGAACCTTATGTGAAATAATTCCATTGAACTATGTGAATAATCAAATTCAATACATCAACATATTTTCATTTCACACTACATAGAAATATGATGCTCGGTCCCACAAAATAAAATGTGGTCCCCATATGTAAGTAACTGAAAATTAGGGAAATTAGTAGTTTATAATCCATAGTCGAAGAAAATTTTATCAAAGACCACTATCTCCATGAAAAAATTAATGGATAATGTTGTTGTATTGGAAATCTATTTTTTAAAATATACTAATTGATGAATCCAACATCATTTTAGTTCCACTTCCATATAAAATCATCTTCCTAATGAACATATTTATATGGGATGTATAAATGGTAATTATTCAATCCCTCACAAGAAAAAATCTTCCATGAATCAGGACATGACCTATGCTATCATGCTCCCAGGCCATATCTCATCTTGGAAATTTGTCTTGTCAATGATGATAGACACCATGATAATGTGGTAAAACTAGGAGGGGGTCATTCCTAATGAAGACATGTCCCACTGAACCTGGAGCCTTCAAATCCTCTCTAACACTACCTCCCCATGGGAAATTTCGGTGGATTTCAACCAAATTCGAACTACAAATCTTTTCTGGACCTATAACCAGAGTGATCCATTGACTCCATCCACTATTCAATGGATGTTGGGTATGAAAAGATCACCCAAAAATGATTATATCCCTATATCCTCAACAGACGTATCCTAATAGTCATTTTTGTCTCTAATAATGACCGGTCTTCTAGGATGAAGTATTGGTGGAATTTACCCCTTCTCTGTCAGCCTTGGCCAGAACCACCTAATGCCACCACTAGATGAAGGCCTATGAGAATTCTAGAAAAGTATAATCATCCTCCATATCTCCAGTGAATCATTCTATTGATGATTCATAACTCTGGATCCATAACGTAGAAGGTCAAGGATCCATCTTTCCAATATGGGATTAGAAGCTTAGCCACCTCTCCATAAGGTTTGGGTGACTTCATCAATTCCTTTTGCACTCGACATTTGTAATTATCTACCAGTGATTATATGTTTTAGTTATGAATATATCACTATACTATCAAAAACCCTGTAATATAAGCACCAATATATAAATATCCATTTAAATTTCCACCTCTTGTCATTCCCATCTCATGTAGAGGACATTCACTCTTCATCACTAACAATGGTTGATGTCCTTTCTTCATCATGGACAAACAGTACATATTTTATCCATGTGATATCATCACTATCCAACATGGAGGTCCTCCCATGTATTATAAAATATGATTGGAGGTCTCCCCACTCCTTCAACAACTAACATGGAGGTCCTCCATTTTTTTCCACCAATCATAGTGGACATTATCCATGTGTTTGGGAGAAACTATATAGATTCCTTATCTATATTCATACTACTCAATATGGAGGTACCCCCATTTAAATTTCAACCATCTTGAAGTTATTCCTCATACCATTCCTTCCCCATGAACAGGACATCCTTGCTTCAACCCCATCCAATGTGGAGGTCCTTCCCTCTTCATTGAAAATCGTTACATAGGTCCTCCCCATATTCTCACATCCCATCATCAAGTTTCATCTAATGTCTTAGCCCATCATAGTAGATGTCCCCAATACATCATGAATCAACATGTAGGTCTTCCCCATGTTTCCAATGACTATATAGGACTTCTTCCTCACATTTCTAACAACCATATTAGTGATCCCCCCACACCATCAGCAGTCAATGTGGGGTTCCACCCCTCTCTGGCTACAATTTATACAAAGGACCTCCTCAAATGTAATCCAATTAATGGGGAAGTCCTCCCCACGTCACCACCAACAAGATCAGAGTTCCTCCTCATGATTCGGAGGTATACTTCCACAAAATACCCACCTAGTATAGGTGAGACAACCCACATCATCGATAGTAATATCCTTGGAAAAATCATGTAATTTTTGACATCATTGACCTACCATAGATGAAGTAAATAAACATTACAATAATGGAATCTTCTCCATGACTAATACAGTATTTTTTATGTTCTCTTAAAGTAGACTTCCACAACATGGATGGTGATATCCAATTTTTTATCTAGATCCCAAAACTAGTATGTTTCTGTATAGTATTTTTTACATCCCTTCCTGGAGCTCATGATGGAGCCATACCCTTCGTCACTACTCTCTCTATTTAACACTACCAAATAAAACGGAATATTTTTGTAGTCTATGATGTCCCATTAATATGGTGAAATAACCTTAGATCTACTGATGAGTGATTATTCCATTTCACATGATAATGGAGTGTTTTTATAGTCTAGGATATCCCCTTCAGATGGTGATATACCTAAAGATCCACTAATGAGTGATTCATTCATTTAACATGATTAAATGATGAATACTAACTATTAAAAGGAAATAATGATGCAACTGTAAACTCCCCATGATAATACCCAACATGAATTTAGTAGATTCCTCACAAAGTAGAACATATTATTTCTAACCATTCACCACACTGAACCATATTGGTGCCTTGACCCATCTCTCAGATATCACCAATCAAAGTTTGGCACAATCAATATTATGGGCATGCCTCTGAGCTTGAAATCACGTGAGAGACATTGGCCACTTATCGGTTGTTGGTGTTGTTTTTTCCAAATGTGAATTCCAAAATTTACATAACAGTATCCCTCAATGAGAACCAGGCCCCAATTGTCCACCAAACCATTTAGGTGTTGCTTCACCACCTATATGATCATTATTTTTCTTATATAGAAAGCATGTGGAACCATGAGTCCATTGATCAACAATGATGAAGGTTTTAGTTAGCAGCAGTTCAAATGGATCTGTACCCAGGATCTCTTGACTACAATTAGACTATTTATCAAAGAAGTATCAACAATGTCATAGTTCACTAAAGAATTATGGAAGTGGTGTCTTCGTATGTGAACATCCAGGGGAGGATTTATTATGTTTCTTTCCACATCATCAATAATCCAAGACGGTATGACTTATTAGTCAAAAAATAAAACTACGATACATGTATATTTTAAATGAACAAGGTTTTTAAAATTTTTTCAAAGGATAACGACTCCAATATAGGGTTTTACAATGAAAATTAAACCAATGGGAATTTTAGTACTAGAAACACCCTCATACACGAATCATTACCATCTAGAAATGGAAGTAACTCAGCCTGAGAGACCCATATGAGACATTACAGGCTCAGAAGAATGTCAGAAAAGGAAAATATATGGGATAACCCTCTGATACACCAATGATAACACCAAATGTTTAGGAAAATCCCACAATATACTTCCTACATCAGTAGGTTGTACAACAGAATAATTTTATCTTGGATTTCAGGGATAATCGATGCATGTATTATATAATAGCCCAAAATGATACAGATTATCTTACTTAAGTGGAAATCAAGTCATCTGTAGCTTGTTTTTCCCATATGGGCTCAATATTCCAACACATGAGGTATAGAATATGTTGGGAAATATTGAAGGTGACCACAATATGAGTCAACGAACCATACTGAGAATTAAACTACCCTCCTTGGAATCTAGGATGTGATGTTCCACAGGACGTTTATCCCGAATTCTAGTTTTATGAGAATTTCATTGAAATATTGGTATGAAATTATCCTCCATGATAGGGATCCATTCCATGATGATTTTAATATTTCTCTCGCCGCACACCTCATTTCTCTATAAATTCTATAGTTGATGATTCTACTAGATGGAATGTTATTTCTAGCATAGGAGAATGACATGTGAGCACACCTATAAATTGAACATCCTATATTTTTCTCATTAATCAGGATGAGATACCAAATATAACATATTTACCACTTCATGTAGAGGTGTAGTCCCATTTTGTGAAATACAATTCCCATGATGGTTTCCATGATATGATGTTTTCTCTAGACAGTTGAAGGAATTGTGTTTTTATTATTCAACTAGTTTCTTATTAGGTCCATTACTAAATGGGAAGACTTCTATAGAAACATACTCTACCAATTAAACACCATCAAGTTCAAGACAAGACTTTAGGCCCTCCTCTCATTCAAAGACCTGGATAATGAGGGAGTCTCATATTTATCCACTCGAGGTAACAACCTAAAGTACTAACTCAATATGACCTAGAATCATGAGAATCATTTATTGATGATATAGGGGAAATTGAAATGGTACCTAGTCCCTATACTCATCACTCATTACATCCCTAGTGGGTTCTAGGATTTCTCAAAAAAGGCCAAGCATTTGGAGAAATCCATGAAGGATGATAATAATGCATGTATGATGCATCCTCTAACCCCCAAAAAAATATATTTCACTGTATAGAAGTATATTGTATTGCTGGTTGAGGGCCCAAGTCCATTATAGTTGTTGGACCATTTTCCAATGGTGCCTCACATATTAATTAAGACACAACAAAATCAACCTCATTTGGAACACAATCATATGGGATCACCACACCATAAAAATCCACCTAAACAAGTGAATTTGTCTAAATCCCCACATCACACTCCATCCCCTCACCAATGAGTAGATACTAGAGTACCCATCCTTGATAAAATAAAGTTGATCTATTTTTTCAATTATGAACATATTCTTCGATATTTCCTCATTGTATTGGTATAGATAATTATATAGCATCAAGTGTTTATGAGGCCACAATAAGATGAATTCACTAATCGGCTCGACCACTTAACATAAAAAATGATCATCAAGAATAATATAAAAACTATTTAGTTTTAAAGGATTATATACAAGAACATGTGAATAATGACATGGCCATGCTAGGAAATGTCCCATCATAAGTTTCACACAACTCTAATGAGCATGATTGTAACAGTAGGGCTCCTAAGAATGAGATTAGGATTCCTACAGTGAGACCCAAATGTAAAACTATTAGTTGAAGCACATAGTATTCGATCACAACTATGGTTTCATTTATGACTACATAGTTTGGAAATAGCCTCCTGATGTATATATACCATCTCATAACAGTACATATTCATCAATATCATAGCTCTCCAAATCTCATATGAGTATGAACTAAGAACGAAAGGGGGACTAATGTCCCACACTACAGCCAATTCCATATTAAACTCTTAACAATTTCATGACACTAGAGTTGGTAATCACCCACATGGTATGCCCCACATTGGAAGGCCACTCCAATGATAAGAACGAACATTAATTTAAGAATTTAATTGAATTGATAACATGCCTCACAGTGCCTAATGATGTGGAATATCAGTTATAAACCCTAATTGTCTCTAGATGACTACATCTATAAAGGGGTATAGGAAATGTAAAATTCCATAATTCTTAGGGAATCCCCTAAAATTGTGTAATTCATGTCTCTATGACTACACTGAAGATTTTTCATTTTGATTAGAAGGTATAGTCCACCCAAACTTCTCTAGAATACATGCTGCCAAAGTTGGTCGTGTTAACTGATCTAGAATAATATTCATTAGTGTTGAAACAAGGTGAGGTTTTGAAAATAAATATAATGTTCATTTTATAATCTAGAAGTTAAACTCAACATTGCATATTATATATTTTGAATTTCAAAAAATGGTCATCTAGAGTTGTGATCAGTAATTCATTAAGTGTCTGATAGAACACACATGATTATTTGTGAATAGTAACATACTCATATGAATAGTAATATAAATTGTAATATGACCCTTACAAATACTAAATTATATTATTATTTTATTTTCTTAAGGCAATAAGATATTATAATCTTAATTAACTTTTCAATGTGAAATTAAACTAATTGAACCTTTAAACTTGTTATTATTTGATTTAACTAAAACTTTAATTACAAATATAATAAAAAATATTTAGCAATTTAATTTTGAAAAAATGAGTTAATTTTTGAATTTTTCATGTCATAAAATGTTAGGGGTAAAGTTTTTGTTATTTTTCTGAAATTCTAGAATTTTTTATGAATAGTGAAATATGATAAAATACCATATATACAAATTATCAGTTAAATTTACTATTTTTGACATCATATGTGATTTAAGGCCACATGGTTCGAACCCACATGCACTTATTACTATTAGGATTCACATGATACATCACTACTGGGTTTCTTGAGGGAAATAATAAAATAATGAATTAAATATTTAAAATTTACCCCTCTCCTCCTATTTAAAAACACCTCCCCAATCCCTCTTCACATCACTCCTGTAAGCCTAGATGTTACTTCATTATCAGCCCAAATACCTTTCCCTATTCACTACCCGCGACTAGGAACCTCTTGGTCTTTCCAAAAGACCAAAATCTCTTCCCTTTAGAAGGTTTTCTAGGAAGTTATTTCAAGAGGTAAATCACGGTTCTTTATCTTTTAGTTTCATTTGAATTTATCTTCTTTTTTTCCTCTCCTCTCCCCATCTATCCAAATGACCATAATTAATCCATTATCATGTATATATTGGATTTATATCATATTAATGGAAGAACCATCTTCAATATTCTTACTCCCTCCCTATTATTTTGATAAACGAAATCAAAATCCATGATCTTCCAGTTTATAACCTTCGTGCACAACAATGGTTTGTTCTTCAATAATTCGTTAATTACTAATCAATAAAACATATTGATGGTTGAACCGGACAATAATATATGTATTACCACCTAATTAATATGCATGATCCAGTATATGCACATATTATTACTTTATGTGACAAAACGAGTTCATAATAATCCAAATATTGCCATATAATCGAAGTGATTGTCATTTAATAATTATTTCTCATTCTATGTTACCAAATGATAGAAATTGAAATTAACAAATTTTTTTGTTATTAAATAACATTTAATTTCAATTCTGTTGTTTTACATTGATACCACTTCATTACTTAAGATGAATTGAACTGATTATTAAAAACAAAGAAATGAATCACTCCCAAACAACAAAATTCAATACAATAACTTATTAATAAAGTAATAAATAATCTAACAATTATTATGATAAACTAGATAAATGATTAATAGGTTCTGAAATTTGTTATTTATAAGTATGATTTCATATCCTAGGAGCTTGTGTACAAGAGCAGAACACATTCTATGTTATTGTAAGGGTTTTCTACCCGAACATTGATTTTCATTACGGTTATGATCATTGTCTAATTACCCCAATGAAATTATTATATATTGTAATTTAATCCACATAAATTAATTGGGATTATTCTATATATATACACTATCTAGAACCCTTCCTTATTTTATGGATTGTTACAAGTTTTAAAAGAAACATTCAATAATGTTTCTAAACTACAAGCCTGATTGAAGAGAATTTTTCAAACCCACATATATTTTAAAGAGCAATATATAATCTGTTTCTGGAAACCATTATATTTATAAAAAACTCATTTTATTATAAATATACTATCTTAATTCACTTCTAGTTTAATACAAATATTTCCCAAATGAACCCTTCTTTTCAAAATAGATGTGTATTTATGTCAAGATTGCTTAATGATTTTATAATATTATTTTCATTTGATTCAACAATATTGTTGTTTCTTATGTGTTATTGGGTTTAATAATTTATAAAGTTGTATTCCATATTTAATTTTATTTTTTATGAATAAAACTATTGTGGATGATCTATCCAGAAAACAGTCACCATATTACACAGAATTGTTAGTGTTTTATGTTTAATGGTTTGGGAAAGATAGTTAAATATTTAATGATAGTTTTAATATAAATGTATATGTTGTCTATATTTATAACCACTAATATGATGAATTCATTGGACATAATATGTGACGTTTGGGAAATACTATAGGCCCTCTATGTATCGGTAGGTATCTTTAGAAAAATAGACTTGGAATTGGTAGAGGCATTTCCAAATGTGTTATACGGATTTTGGTTGATGCCTATATCATTAGATGTCTTTCATAAGGCCTTGTCAAAATGTTTTATAATGTCTTACCTATGAAATTCTCTCATTGTAAAGCTATTAATTGAAATTTCATGTTATTATTCGACTAGAAGAATACCCATGATCTTATTTCATTCTGGAATTATTTACTAAACTCATATTCCTACCATAATGTGTGCTAGTTTATTTTTAAATGCATATGTTTTCAATTGGGAACCATATATTATGTTTAAGATTTCTTCAATTGTATTTCATACTCTTACTAATCATTTGATCACACCCCTTTCTTATGATTAAATTTTCACATGACATGAATAATTAAATTTTGAATGTCTTCCAAGCATAATCTAGTAGGCATGATATTTATTGTGGAATAAATTAGTGTTGTATTTTTATAAATGATGTAATATTAAACATATTTATATATATTGTTTCCAAAATCTACTAAACAACATGGTCCTTTGGGGTTCGTATTCCTTTTATTTATTCCAACTTAGTCAAATAAGGCACCAGATCTAAGCAACTGGGATTGTTCCTTACAGTTGGAATATGAGATGGTTTAGTAGAAAACATGGAAATGAAGATTAGGGAATTATCCATATGTGAGTATTTGAGGATAAAAATACAAGAATGTCCTTGTATTTTGTAAAGGAAGAGATTATGTGGTTCATTCAATCAAAACATCCATGTATGGATACGAGCATGTCGAGGTGGCTCTAGCATAGTTATACCTTGGAGTGGAAGCTCCGACAAGGAGTTTTGGGATTGACCCAGGGTATCCTGGTATATGAAAATGGGCCTTGCTAAATTCTTGGTTACGACACACCCGTGGGATATTCTTAGTATAATTCAGGTTTTCTATACAAGCCATTATGAAGGATTTAAATGTAAATATTTCCTCAATGATACCATGGTTATGATTAAGAGATTATCTAAGCGTAAAAATTCAATTTATACTTGGTGTTTTTCTATATAGGGATTATAAATTATGATTCATACCCTAATATAGTGTATGCCATTATTTAGAAATGGAGGCTATTGGATGGAATGGAAACCAAATTAATTCACATGTCCCCTATATTGATTTTCCTCTGATGCAAAATAATGATGTTGGATATGGTGTTGTGACTGTTGCTGAGAAACTCATAACTAGACTTAGATAACTTATTCATGTTACTAATAATAACTTTACCCATACAAAGCATCCAGATCCACCACGTGAAGGAGCTGTGCTGGATCACTTAATGTGACAACAGCCTCCATTATTCAATGGGTCTATAAATTTCTTTTGTATATGAGAAGTGGATAAGTTCCCTCAGGATGATATTTCTTGCATTAGGATTTAATGAAAGTGATATAGTCATCCTAAAAGTTTATTTGTTATTGAGAGATGCGGATCATTTGTGGTCATTAATCCAAATCACAATGGAGGAGGAAGAAATAGAAGAGATGGAATGGAGATATTTTAATGAAATAATCCAAGAGAAATACATTCCTCTTGAATAGAGAGCAGATATGGGGAGACAATTTTTAAATATGAGGTATAAGAAAGATGATAATGTTACAAATTATGATGCTAGCTTCATAAGGTTATGAAGACAGTTTGTGGACTAAATATGAAATACAAGGAGCAAAATTGATCGATTCATGGATGACCAAAATCCACTCTTCTGGCGGGCACTAGTATCCCAATGTTTTTAATCATACGAGGATATTGCTTTTTGTGCTATCAAGACATAAAAATAATCTTAGTGTCATATTACTTTTAGCGAATGCACGAAATGAAGAGGGATACTGAAAACTCTGGGAATGGAAATAAGGATACAAGGAAGAAGGGAAGAGTTGAGTTTCTACCTAGTGATAATTGTGGAAGTAAACACACTGTTTCATTCTTAAAGGGAAGAAGAGTATGCTACAAATGTGGTCAGAAAGGCCATCTTACTGGTTACTTCTAATAGAAAAAAGAGGCCACTAATGATCAATGATATAATTGTCAGGATATGGGACACTATCCTTAGGTTTTTCCAAAGAGTCAAGGAAATATGTAATAGAAAATGTCAAGGGAAATATGACAGGCATATGTGATCACAACTGCAGGGGTTGAGGTTCTGAATGACGTGGTTGTAGGTAATTTGATCATTTAATCAATCATATATAATGCTTTATTTGATTCTGGATCAACTCATTGTTTCATATCATCATATTTTGAAAATAATATTAGATATTTTCCAATTTGATTTAACAAGGGAGTCTTCATTCAAAAATCATAATGGAAGTATCCTTGTAACAATGTTGTGTTAATCCGTTCCCATTGGGGGACATAAATGTTCTTTATCTGCTAATTACATTTTCATACACATTATTTAATTTAATATCATCCTCAGTATGGATTGGAATTTAGAACATGAGGCGAAAATTTATTGTAAAAAGAAGGATGTTACAATTTTTGATAATGATAATTAGTACCTTGTTGTATGAGAAAAAACATCACCTCCTGTTTCTTATATAGATCCACCCCTATAGTTCAACTAAATTTAATTATCAGGGAGGAAGAGAATGAAATAACTATGGGTGAGGAAAATAATTTTCAAATATAATATGTACCTGTTGTGAATGAATATATTGATTTATTTCCAAAGATTTTACCTAGACATCCTCGAGAGCGGGGAATTGAGTTTTCCACTAACTTAATTCTTAATTCAGGACCCATATTAAATACCCATTATAAAATGTACACTATAGAGTTAGTGGAGCTAAAGAAACAACTATAGGAATTGAGTGATAAAGGATTTATTTTCCCTAGTGTTTCTCTAGGGGGAGCCCCTTTTCATTTTGTTAAGAAGAAATATGGGTCTATGAGAATGTGAATTGATTATTGGGAAATCAATGCAGTTAAAATAATTAATAATTATCCTCTAACACAAATTGATGATTTATTAGATCAACTTCATGAAGCACAATATTTTTTGAAGATTGATCTTTGATCTAGATATCATTAGTGAATTTTGAGGAAAGATGTCATTCCAAAAACAACATTCTGAACCAGCTATGAGCATTACAAGTTTATAGAAATTCATTTTGGACTAACAAATTCACCGTCTGTTTTCTTGGATTTGATGAATATAGTCTTCAAAGAAAATCCTGATGTCTTTTTTGTGGTTTTTATTGATGATATACTAATGTACTCTAGAAGATATGAAGAACATGAAAATCACATGTGAACTATTATGAAGTCACTTAGATGAAATGAATTATATGGGATGTTTAGAAAGTGTGACTTTTGGCTCTAATCAGTCTCCTTTTGGGGCCACATTTTATCATAAGACAATATATTTTTAGATCCTGTGAAGACAATGGTTTTTGTAGAATAGCCTACTCCATTTAACGTAAGTGAGGTAAATAGTTTTATTAGTTAAGAGGGTTTTTATAGGTGTTTCATTCGAAACATGTCTCGTTTAGCGAAACCAATAACCAATCATAGAGGAAAATGTGTTAAGTTCTTATGGACAAAGGAATGTGAAGAATGTTTTGAATAATTTGTGAGGAGGTTAGTGAAAGCTCCAATCCTAAACCTACCATTGGAAAATGATGGGTTTGTTATCTATAGATATGCATCAAAGAAAGGACTGTGTTGTGTCCTTTTGTAGAATGATCGACTGATTGCATATGCATCAAGGCAGCTAAAAATGCATAAATAAAACTATCCAACTCATGATCTAGAGTTAGCAGTGGTAGTCTTTAAACTGAATATTTGGAGACATTACCTCTATTGAGAAAAATGTGAGATATATACATATTATAAGACTATGAAATGTATATTCTCAGAAAATGAAATCAACATGAGACAAAGGAGGATGATTGAGCTACTCAAATATTTTGATTTTATAATCCACTACCACCCAGGGAATGAAAATAATGTAGCAGATGCTTTGAGTAGAGAGGACCATGGAATCTTTAACAAGATGATATTTGAAAGGGATCCTATGTTCATTGCTCTAGTAATGATGGATATGGGAAATATCAAGGATGGTAAAAGATCACTACTTTTTCTAATGTTTTCCCAAACTTCTTTACTGGATAGGATAAAATGTTATCCAGATGATGAAAAGGAGTTTCCAAAGAATATTAAAAGGTATAAATTATTGGAATTTGACTGACTTTGCATATGAAGGTGTCATTTTGATATTCTGGAAGAGGCTTTGTGTTCCTGCTATTCCCGATATAAAGATATAACTATTGGATGATGCTCCTAGCTCAAATTTCACTATACATCAAGGTAGCCCAAATTGTATCGTGATATCCAAGAAAAAATTTAGTGTGAAAATATTGAAAGGGAGATTTATGACTATGCATCAATGTGCATGGTATTCCAACAAGTGAAGGCTCAGAGGAAAAAGTCTAATTGGAGGATGAAACCACTACCCATACCATCATGTACGTTGGAGGACATTGACCTGGACTTTTTCATTGGACATCAAAGGACATCTAGAGGAAAAAATGCTATATGGGTTGTTGTGGATCATCTTACAAAGACATATCACTTTATCGTGATTCGAGAGGAATTCTCATTGGATCATCTTGCATGGATATACATAAAATAAGTGGTAAGGCTACATGGAGTACCACTCTCTATATTATCTGACCATGATCCTAGATTCACCTCAATGTTTTTAAAAATTCTCCAACATTATTTAATCACTGAAATAAACATCAGTATGGCCTATCATAATCAAACTAAAGGCCTATCTGAGAAGAATATTCAGACAATTGAGGACATGTTGAGAGCATGTTCTATGGAATTGAAAGGAGTATGGGACCAACATCTTCCAAAGGATTAATTCTCCAACAACAATAGTTTCCACACAAGCATCTGAATGGCACCATGAGAATCCCTTTATGGTGAAATGTGTAGAACACTGGTGTGTTAGGATGAATTAGGATAGAAAAAGCAGGTAGGACCTGAATTGGTTGAAGAAATGGTGGAGAAGGTAAAACCCAATATGTAACATATCAAGGAAGACCCATGTCAACAAAAGTGTTATATTGATAATTGTCAATGATACCTTGAGTTTAATGTTGGAGACCTGGTATTTCTAATAATATTCTCATAGAATATGTTCATGAGGATTGGGAAGAATGGAAAGCTTTGTCCTGGGAATATAGTCCCCTTAGAGATCCTTGATCAAGATGGAACTGTGTTATACTGACTGGAACTTCCACATACCATGTCAAAAGTACATGATGTCATGCATGTATCCCTCTTAATGAAGTACATACCAGACCCTTCACATGCACACTCTTTAGAGTTGGTACAGTTGGAGGAGGATCTTTCCTATGAGGTGTAAGAACTCAGTTCCTTGTTTCAGGTATGTTTTTCCTTTTCTGGTCGTTTTTGAGAAAAATAAAAAAATATGGAACATTACAGAGTACACGTAATGCACTGTATAAGTACACGATGTGTACTTTGATTCCACGACAGGCCGTGTGATGGCCATGTCCGGGCCACACTCATGGTGTGTAAGGGCGATGTAGAGGCCTCTTAATGTGGAATACGAAAAATATTTTTACACATCGTGTACCCCTGAAGTACACGCTGTGAAGATTCTTTTATTACATTAAATGGTCCAGGGTCACACCTAACTGAAGAAAACACCTTCTTCGGGTTCTTCAACCGATAGCACCTCGTACGGCCGCAAACACCCTCTGAGCACTAGAGCCTCCGTCTTTATTTTGAATAGATTGTTGTCGATTGCGTTGGAACTGCATCAGTGAGCAGTTCCTTCTTCTTGAGTCTCATTCCATGATTTTACCTTTTTTCTATATATCGTGGGTTGAATGTTTCTGGCGTTTTCGTCGCTTTATGCAGTTCTAAGGAGAATCATGCCTTCTGGTTCAAGTATATTGATCTCCTTGCAGAAAGGCAGGTATTATGTGCCTTACCTTTCAATGTATTTTATTTTTATGTGTGAATTCCACTGATACCCATGAATGGAGTATTTCTAGTTTTACATTTTTCCCATGGTGTTTTACTGCCTTTATTGTATACTTTCTAGAGGTAATTTGATCATGTTTGTTGATAATTGATGTGCTTGGATGTATTTCACTTGTATTTTTATTGTTATGTCCTTTGGGTTTTATAGAATTTGGTCGTTATACCTGTTATCGATTCATTTTGACTGTTGGTTGGAATGATAGTCTTGTCGTGATTATTATGATGTAGAATGGTTATCCAAGTACATCATTAGGTGTAATTTTTCCATATAGCATTATTATGCACTGACTTGAACTGGATTGTGAGAACATGGTGCTATTGACAATAAGGGATAGACCGAGTGAGCTTCCAAGAGAGTCCTGAATATTATAGAATACATGATGCTAGACCGAGTAAGCTTCCTCAGAGAGTCTTAGTTATTAAAGATTATTGGAGATATACGGAGTGAGCTTCCCAGAGTGTCTTGGATATTATATACTACCGGAGGGTAGACCAAGTGAGCTTCCTCACAGAGTCTTTACTTGTTTGAATTTATTTAAAACCATTCCTAGATAGAGAAGGAATTGACTGAGTGAGCTTCCTTAGAGAGTATGTGTTAAACCTTAGATTATAGGAGGAATTGACCTAGTGATCTTCCTCAGATAGTTTCTAGTCCTTGGGGATATAAGAGGGTTAGACCACGTGATTCTTCATCAGAGAGTCCCTGAATACACTAGACTATAAGGGAAATTGATTGAGAGATCATTCCTAGAGTGTCATATAATTTGGTATTACCAATCAAGAGGGGTTAGGCTGAGTTAACTGCCCATAGGTTTATTGGTACTTCTTGAATGGGACTAAAGGGGTTGGCTGTGAGTTCTTCTCAAAGGGTTCTTAGTTATGGCTAGCTATTTTCTTCACTGCTATTTATAGGTGTTTGCTTTAATTTTGTTTACTGTTATTGGTTACTGCATAATGATTACTACCAGCTATTTACTATTACTGTTTACTTCATACTGTACTATTACCTTATATATGCTCACTGACTATGATACAAAAATCTTCGGGTGGTTTTCTACTAGGGGTTTGTCTCAAACCATGTTTGGGACATGCTTTTAGGCCCAAACAATCTATGTTGTTGTAGATATAAACAAGGTAATATGCCCTTCATCTTCTGGAACTTGATTGCTTTGAAGCAGGAGAGAATTGGACCAACATTAGTCTTGCGATGCTGAGGAGCTATTTATTTTTTCTTTTGTACTTGTTTTGGTACTGTTTTTATTTCCAGCATTGTGACCTATTTGGATGTTTTCCTTCATATGTATCATTCATCATTTCATATATACATATGTTCTCCATTGGATTATTGATTTGTATTCCACTACTTACTTGTGCATTGTTGTTGGTTATTTACTGATTTCGCTATTGCATGTTTTCTTTACTTCTGTTGTGTACTCATCCAAGGAGGGCATGGTTTCCCCACTATCACACCCATGAACCTCGTAGATAGTCGGCAACAATTGGTTTTTGGGAAAATTTTCTTGAGACCATGTGACCAACAGGGTACGGGGTGCCTCTTGGTGGCTTCCAGAAACAGGATGGTACAAAGTGGTATCAAAGGAATTATTTTCTAATTATTTACTGTTTGTAGCCTTTAGCACTAGATAGAGAGGATTCGGTACTTGGTAATAAGTTGTGTGGAGGAGTAGATAACCCGTGTATAGGAAAAAGCCATTCTACATCGTTATTTCAGTTTTCTGGTTTAAGATTTTACCATTGATATGATTTCACCTAGAGTGATTCACATGCCTCGTATTGTTATTGTTGTGCTAGTGTGGTTCTATTCCTATCACAACCTGATGAGATGAGGGTATTCTATCTCATTCATCATATAGGAAATTGTTAGTAGGTACATGCCATGTATTATTTCCATGCCATCTAGGGTGCATTAGCGGTTGCATGTAGTTGTGATAGACATTGTGTAGATTATGCATGTTGTTTTGATAGATGCTTTGATTGAAACCATATAGTTTTATAGGGGAATGGTTTGAATTGTGACTTACTAAAATGTACACCAAATTTTGGTTCATGATGTGTTATGGAACCTCATGAATCTGAAAATGTGGATTATTGACTTTTTTCCCATGTATATGATATGTAGAAGATGCCAAGATTTGATTCACCAGGAGTATGGGCCCTCACGGATCAGAATTTGGCACCTTCATGTTTGTTTTTCAGTGTTTTATGGGATTTGGTGCAGTTTCTGAGCTACTTCCCAAAAAACCCTGAATACACGGCGTGTACATGACTATATGCCATGTTGTTTTAAACCATGTCCCTGATTGTGTTAGCAGAAACACCGTGTGGTGAAAAACTTCTTTGGAACACGCCATGTACATTGGTTACACATTGTGTAGTAGTGAGATGTGTACCCGGTTGTGTCACTAACAACACGAGTTGGGGGAAACTCATGTAGTACACGCCATGGTGGGTATGAACATGCCATGTAGTCTTGTTCTCGGTACTCGGCCACGTCTTAAACAATACAGGATGATTTTATCTCTCCTATACATTCCGTTTGTGTTCGGAACACATCATGTAAGTTTCAGACGTGTAGTCGGTCGTGTAACTAACAAGAAGGGTCATTGAATCCTTACCGGGAACATGGCGTGTAGTTAGTGAGCACACCATGTAGTCTAGGGTTAAGTGGACCATGTGAGTTAGCCATGAAAAGAGACACAGTAAGGGGAAGGGAGATGAAGTACATGCCGTGTGTGGGGACAACACGTCGTGTAGTCTGGGGTGTTACATGGGAAAAGGTGGAAGAAGTACAATCCCATGTGAATTCCCTTAAGGAGCACGTAGTGTAGTTTTTTACACGTCGTGTAGTCATGTTTTTTGAAACATGTGTGTTTCTTCATCATGTTCCTGTATTCTGCTCTTGTTTTATCTGTCCTTGATAACCCTGATCTAAGGTGTGCTTTTGATCTTTCAGATCTATGACTCTGATACATTCTCTGGTCGTACATCAGCTGCTAGACAGTGATTAGACACCATATATGGCCGATCAGGAACCTCCTGAAGATCCTCCTGCTATGCCAGCCTTGGCCCCAACAGTTATATCTGTTACAGGCGATGATACACAGTTCCTTGAGGACTTCCTGAGGATAATGAAGACCCTTCAGGGAGCGCTGTCTCCTGCCCCGTTGATGGTTGAGTGGACGCAGGTTTTCCAGCAGTAGCATCCTCTTACATTCTCGGGGGATAGAGGACCACAGGAAGGAGAGTCATGGCTATAGGCCACACTGACGATATTTGAGCATATGAAGATACCTCCAGAGAAGAGGGTGATGATGGATACTTATATGCTCCGAGACACTGCCAAAAGGTTGTGGTAGGTGATCTCAAAGTCAGGACGCTAGTAAGGGATGACTTGGGATGAGTTTTAGTGCATCTTATACTATTACTTCTATCCAGAGACCTTGAGGGCTAACCGAGCCCACATGTTTGTCAATATCAAGCAGGGAACTCTCTCTATTATGGAGTGGTAGTATCGTATTACCAAGATGTAATGCTATACGATTATTCCAACTGGTGATGAGTTGTTCCTTGCTAGGATGTTTGAGGACGGTCTCATGCAGTAGATCTGTACCTAGGTGAATATCTTTAGTTTGACATCGATATCGTCGATCGTCAACTAGGTGTTGATCACTGAGAACAATCTGAGAGATTCTAGAGTAGTGATCTAGGTCGGTTCGACCTTTAGAACTAGTGTTCCTCATTCTGAGAGCAGGAAGCGCCATATGGGGTTGTCTCAACGATATTAGAGTCAGAGAAGTGCACCTTCTGGTAGCCAGGTTGTATGCTACCAGTGTGGTAAGAGCAGGAATACTAGGCCTCAGTGTCTGAGAGACATTATGGAGTGCCGATATTGCGGCAAGATGGGCCATCTTCAACGTTTCTGTTAGGTTTTCTTAGATACATTTGGTGGTAGGAGTTCTTCTATGAACCCGCGTATAGGGGATGTATCAACAGTTTTGTCACCAGTCTGGGAACTATTGTTCTTCTGGCTGTTCGGTCCGAGTTGGAGGTTGTGGCCATGGTGGTAGGTCCCCAGGTAACCAGCGATAACAGAGTGGATCTTCTCAGAGTGGTCAGCCTGGGGTGCAGGGCCGTGAGATAGGGAAAACATTCAATGTGAAGCAGACCCTTTAGGAGCAGGATCCCAAACCTTCTACAATTCAATGCTACGATCTTAGTATCCTCTGTGTTATCTTTATCTATTTTTGATGATGTTTCTTCACATAGCTTAATCAATGTGATTGTGTTGGAGAGTCTTGGGATCTGTATCTTTTCGTTTGGAGACATATTAACTCTTGATACATCATTGGGAACGAGGAAATCTAGAGTACGTCAGTGTAGAGAGTGTCATCTTGAGGGTGCAGGGTGTTACTTTTTATGGGACCTCTATATCATAGAGATTACATGTTATGATGTCATTCATAGTATGGAATGGTTAGTTCCCTTCCAAGCAGCCGTCGATTACTATCACCATAGGTGAGTATTGTATCACCATAGGGAATATCATTTCTTCGTAGAGGCGAGTGGGATGTCCAGGCGGGTAGAGCTAAACCAGAGCATCATGGGCTATGAGGAGTTACAACCCAGATTTCCACTCATTATATGGATGACTTGGGGATTTCACAGTTAGACATTCCTCAAGTGGTGGAACGTTCTAGGGATGTCTTTCTATATAACTTTTCAGGTTCTCCTCCAGAGAATGAGGTATAATTTTCTATTGACCTTGTGCCAGGAGTTGCACCGGTATCCATTACTCCTTATAGGATGGGTACACATGATTTATAGGAGTACAATATGCATTTGTAGGAGTTACATGCAATGGGATTCATCCGACCCAGTGCATCTACTTGGGGCTTGGTTTTCCTTTTTGAAAAGGAGGCAGATGGTACCCTACGACTTTGTGTAGATTATCAGTAGCTAAACCAGCTGACGGTCAAGAACTGTTATCCATTGCCGAGGATCGATGACCTCTTTGATTAGCATCAAGGAGACCGGGTGTTCTCAAAGATCAATATGAGATCCGGCTATCATCAATTTCGTGTTAGACCATCTGATATATCTCTTAAATATTTCCGGAGTAGGTATGGTTTATACGAGTATACAGTTATTCCATTCGGAATCACGAATGCACCAATTGCTTTTATGTCACTATTGAACCGAGTGTTCCATCCGTACGTGGATTCCTTCGTGGTGGTTTTTGTGGACTATATCTTGGGGTACTCTGACACTCAAAAAGACAATGTTACCCATCTTGAGATCTTATTTAGTACATTGAGGGAGCATCAATTATTTGCTAAACTCTCAAAGATCCAATTTTGGATGGATTAGATTCACTTCTTTGGCCATGTTATCTCATAGGTAAGAGTATTAATGGCCCTAGAGAAAGTGAGAGATGTAGTTTCCTAGGAGCATCCGAAGAACATAATTGATGTAAGGAGATTTTTAGGGCTATATGGATACTACAGGTGCTATATTCTGGAATTCCCAACCCTTGCAGCACCACTCAAAGGTCTGACCATGAATGGGGTGAAGTACTTATGGTCATATTCTTCTATGTCAACCTTTAAGAAGCGGAAAGGGAGGTTTACTTCAGCACTAATACTATTCATTCCAGATCTAGTAAAGAGCTATAAAAGTCTAATGTGATGATTCCGGTGTTGGACTAGGAACCGTGCTTATGCAGGGAGATGGAGTTGTTGCATATGGGTCTTAGTTGTTGAGGCCAAATGTGAAGAATTACCCAACGCACGATCTGGAGTTAGCAGTAGTTGTTCATGCCTTATGGTGTTGGAGACAATATCTTATGGGAGAGCACTATTTGGTTTTTACTGACCACAAGTGTCTCAAGTACATCTACACTCAGTTTGATCTGAATCTGAGACAACACAGGTGGGTCAAGTATCTTCCATCCTTCGACATTGAGCTTGCCTAAACTTTGGGAGAGGGAAATGCAGTTGATGATGCGTTGAGCAGAAGAAATCAGTTTCAGGAAGATCAGGAGACTAGTAGTGAGTGTAATCTTATGGATATGTTCCTTGAGATACATTTGGAGGTGCAAAACAGACAAGAACAAACATTCCTATCTTCTATAGTAGTTACCTCTACACTTCATGATATGGTACGTATGAGGCAGCTATCAGATTCAGAAGGTCTAGACCTGTTGGAGTGTATGTCAGGAGAGGACACTCCTCCTAGATGGACTATGAGTGAGTAGAGATTTTTCTTTTCCATGTACGTGTATGGGTGCCAGCAGACATACGCGAGGATTTGATGAAGGATTTTCATTCCTATTTTTGGTGAGTTCATCCGGGTGTCACCAATATTTATCTGTATCTTCATCCCCAGTATTAGTGGCCAAGCATGAAGAGTGATGTTTCTGGTTTCTTTATGAGATGTTCTACTTGTCAGCTGGTGAAAGTAGTGAATCAGTGACCAGTAGGTCTTTTATAGCAGTTACCCATTCCTGAGTTGAACTTGAAAGATGTCGCGATGTACTTCATGACCGGGTTGTCGAGGTCATCATGAGGGGATGATGTAGTTTGGTTTGTCGTCGATAGGAAAAAGAAGGTTTCTCATTTCTTAAAAATCAAGGAGACCTTCAGTGTTGATGAGCTGGGACCATTGTACTTCTTAGAGATTGTACATCTGCATGGAGTTCCACAATCCATTGTTTTAGATAGGGATTTGTGTTTTACTTCTCGGTTCTAACAGGGGCTTTAGAAGGCTTTGGGTACACATGTACTTTTGAGTACAGCATACCATCCCCATACTGATGGCCAGTCTGAAAGTACGATCTAGGTACTTGAAGATATTCTCCGAGATTACATTATATATATTGGAGGTTCTTTGGAGAAGCATATTCCTCTTTTGAAGTTTTTATATAACAATAGTTTTCAAGAAACTATTTAGATAGAATTTTACGAGGAATTGTATAGTAGACAATGTCGATTACCTTTGTGCTGGTTGGAGGCAAGATATGCAGCCTTCCAGGGACCTCGTCTTGTTCAGTAGACCACATATCGGATAGAGTTGATTCAGAATAGGATAGCTACAACACAGTCTCGACAGAAGTCTTATCCTGATCAGCGGAGATGTCCTCTGGAGTTCGAGGTCGGGGTCAATTTTTCATTCGTGTAACACTTAGGATGGGGCACATGAGGATACAGAGGCACGGTAAGCCTTCACCCTAGTAAGTCAGGATGTTTGAGGTGTTGGAGTGAGTTGGGATGGTTGCCAATCAGTTGTATTTATCTCAGAGGTACTGGGATATACACGACGTCTACCATGTTTATCATCTCAGACGTTACTTTTCAGACCCATCTCATTTCATTCAACCCGTGGAGGTTGTGCTTGAAGAAGATGCATCATTTAACAAGCATCCTATCCAGATTGTTGATCATAGTAAAAATGTTATTCGTTGCTAGTCTATTCCTCTGGTATGATTATTATGGCAGCACAGGCAAGTACAGGACGAGACCTAGGTGAGGGAGACCGATGTACGGTCGTAGTGGCCGGAGCTTTTTGGGGTTTCTTCTTCTATGCCTCACTAATGAAATTCAGGGATGAATTTTTTTAAGGGGGACTTTTGTATGAACCCGGATCTTCGTTTTAGGTGTTTTTTTTTCTTTTTCTGGTAATTTTATGAGAAAAAAAAAGAAAATTCGGAAATTTATAGAGTACAAGCAGTATACATTATAAGTACATGTTGTGTACTTTGATGCTACGCCAGACCGTGTGATGGCCATGTCCGGGCCACACACATGGTGTGTAAGGGAAATGTGGAGGCTACTTAAAGAAGATTACGGAAAAGATAAGTACATGACATGTACCCTAGATGTAAACACCATGTAGTTTCTTTTTAAATTAATCAGACAGGGGTCACGCCTAACTGACGAAAACACCTACTTCTTTAGGTTCTTCGACCAGGAGCGCCCCGTACAGCTGCGAACACCATCCAATCCCTAGAGACTCCATCTGTTTTTCGAATCGATCATCATCGATTACGTTGGAACTGAAGTGTTGAGCTCTTCCTTCTTCTTGAGTCACATTCCATGATTTTCCCATTTTCTCGAGATATCATGTGTTTAACATTTATTGCGTTTTCATATATCTATGGTGTTATAAAGAGAATCAAGCCTCGTGGTTCCTGTATATTGATCTCTTACCACCAAGGAGGTTTTTTTGTGCCTTACCTTTAGAATCCTTTCAGTTTTATGTGTGAATTCCACTGATACCCATGAACGAGGTATTGCGTGTTTACCATTTTCCCCATGTTGTTTTCGTGCATTTCTTATATGCTCTTGTAGAGGTAATTTGATCATGTTTTAGGATAATTGCTGTGCTTGGATGTTTTTCCCATGTCTTATTTTTGTCATGACCTTTGGGTTTTTGAGCCTTTGGCAGTGATACCTGTTTTCCATGCCTTTTTACCATATGATGGTATGATATTATTTCCATGCTTATTATGTTGTAGAATGGTTATCCAAGTAGCTCTCTAGGTGTACATTGGTATTATAGAATTATTATGTACTGACTGGAATGGGACTGTGAGAAACTAGTGCTATAGACTATAAGGAATTGACTGAGTGAGTTTCCTAGAGAGTCTTGAATATTATAGATTACAGGAGGGTAGAACGAGTGAGCTTCCTCATAGATTATTGGTTATTATAGACTACAAGGGATAGACCGAGTGAGCTTCCCAGAGATTATTGGATATTATAGAACACATGAGGGTAGACCGAGTGAGCTTCCTCAGAGATTATTTACTTGTTTGAATTTATTTTAAAACATTCCAAGCTAGAGAAGGAATTGACTTATTGAGTTTCCTTAGAGAGTCTCTGGTAGACCTGAGACTATAGGAGGAATTCACCTAGTGAGCTTATTTATAGAGTTTATAGAACTTGGTGATATAAGAGGGTTAGACTGCATGATCTTCCTCAGAGAGTCCCTAACTACCCTAGACTATAAGGGATATTTACTGAGCGATCTTTCCCATATAGTCTTATAATTTCATATGACCAAACCAGAGGGGTTAGGCTGAGTGCACTACCCATAGGTTTGTTGGTACTTATTGGAAAGAACCAGAGGTGTTGGATGCGAGTACATTCTAGGGGGTTTGCTGTTGTGGCTTGCTGTTTGTTTCACTACTGTTTCTAGTTGTTTTTATCATTACAGTTTATTGTTACTGGTTACTGCATATTGATTACTTCCTGCTGTTTCCTATTACTATTTACTGCTTACTGTACTATTACATGCCATATTCCCACTAACTATAAGGCATAAATCGTCAGGTGGTTGCATACTAGGATTTTGTCTGACACCCTATTTGGGTCTTGCTTTTTGGCCCAAAAAGAGTATGTTTTTTCAGATATAGACAAGGGCAAGATCCCTTCGTCTTCTGGAACTTGATCACTTTGGAGCTGGATAACATTAGACCAAGCATAGGCTTGCAATGCTAAAGAGGTGATTATATTTTCTTTTTTACTTGTTTTGGTACTATTTGGATTTTCTGTATTGTGACCTGTTTGGCTATTTTCCTATATATGTATCATGCACCATTTTATATATACATATGTGCTTGAGTGGTTTATTATTTAGTATTTCAATGTTTACTTGTGCATTGTTGTTGGTTATTTACTACTTCTGATATTTCATGTTTTCTTTAATTTTGATGTATACTCTTCCAATGATGGCATAATTTCCCCACTATCACACCCATGTCCCTCACTACTAGTCGGCATCCTATGACATTTGGGGAAATGCGCTTGATGCCATGTGACCAACCAGGTACCGGGCGCCTCTAGGTGGCTACCGTAGCCAATGAAAATCATATATCATAAAGACAAAGTTATACGCAACAATACTACTCATCTGGTCAAGGTACTATGGTGAAACCAGATGTATGAAAAGGCAACATGGTAACCAGAAGAAGAAATAGAGGAAAGGTACCCCCACCAGTTTTTTGCCTAGATAGTAAAATGAAATTTTGAGGTTGAAATATCTGATGAGGGAATAATTTAACACCACATGGTTTTGAAAATAAATATGGAGTGCATTTTATAATCTATAAGTTAAACTCCACATTGCCTCTTCTATGTTTGGAATTTCAAAAAATGATAATCTGGAGTTGTGATCAGTTTTTCATTTAGAGTTGGATAGAAAAAAACTTGAGGTTTTGATGAATAGTAACATTTCATTATGAATAGTACTATGAATAGTAATATGACCCTTATGAATAGTAAATAATAATAATATTTTATTTTTTGAAGGAATAATTTAATGAGACCTTAAATAATTTTTCAATGTGAAATAATACTAATTGCACCTATAAAATTGTTTTTTTTAATTAACAATGAAATTATTTATAAATTAAATTAATAATATTTAGAATCTTAATTTTGAAAAAATTGAGTCCTTTTTTTAATTCTACATTTCGAAAAAGGGTATGGGAGTTTTTCTTGTATTTTTCTGAAATTCATGAATTTTTTATGAATAGTAAAATACGATAAAATTCCGTATATAAACATTACCCGTTAAATAGAATATTTATGAAATCATAAGTGAAGTAAATCCACTTATTTCAAACTCACATTATCTTAATACTATTAGGAGTCAAATTAATCAACACTATTGGTTGTCTTGAGGGAAATAATAAAATAATTAATTAAATATTCAAAAAATTACCCCTTCCTCCACTATAATAACCCCTCCCCAATCCCTCTTCTATTCACTTCTCTATGACTTGAAGCTCCATAGTGTTCTACCAACAAACAATTACCTAGTCACTCCCCACTCCCAGGATGCTCTTGGTCTTTCGAAAAGACCAAAATCCCTTCCCTTATTGAGGTTGTCGAGGAAGTTATTTCAAGAGGTAAAGCACTGTTATTTTTCTTTTAGATTCATTTGATTTTGCCTTCTTTTGTTATCCTATACTCACCTTCTATGACCAAATAAACATTATAATTCATGTATCATATATATATTTTATTTATATCATGTGAATGGAGGAAACATCATCAATATTCTTACTCCCTCCATTTTGTTTTTATAAACGAAATCAACATCCCTGAGGTTTCAATTTCTAACCTTCGTTTATGACGAAGTTTCTTTCTTCAATATTTCCTTCATTAATGGTCATGAAACCATATTTATGGTTGAACCAAACTATAATATATGTATTATAGCCTACTAAATTTTCATGAACCCGTATATGTACATATTATTTATTTATGTGACCAAGCAATTTCACACTAATCCAAATACCACCAAATTATCAAAGTGGTTGTCATATAATGATTAATCCTCATTCCATGTATCCAAATGATTGAAATGGACATGAAAAATTCTAGATGTTCATAGATAATATTTAATTTCAATTCTGGAGTCTTACATCCGCACCACTTCATTACATAAGAACAAGTGAACTGATTATGAAAAATATTGAAAACAATCACTCTAGAATGAAGAAATTAAATAAAATAAATTATCAATAATGACATAACATAACTAACTAGATTTATGATAAACTAAATAAATGTCTAATAGGTTCTGAAAAACATTTATTAATAAGTACAATTTCATAGTCCTGGAGCATATGTACAAGAACAGAATACGTTTGGATTTAAGGTAAGGGTTTTGCATCTGAGCTTCCATTTTCATTCAAGTTAATTTCATTTTCCAATTACCTCAATGAAATTTTTATATATTGTTTATTTCTCTTAATAAATTATGTGTGAGTATTCTATATATGTAAACCAACCATAATCCATCCCTATTTTATGGTTTTTTACATGTTTTAAAAGAATCTTATAAAATTGATTCAAAAATACAACCCTGGTTCAATGGAATTTCTCAAATCCAAATCTATTTTCTAGAGCACTCAATAATCTTTTTCGGAAACAATTATCATTATAAATCGAATCATTTTTTATGAAAATTTTATCTTAGTTCTCTTCTATTTTTATTCGAATATTTTCCAAATGAGCTTTTCTTTTCAAAATAGAAGAGTATTTATCTCAAGATTGCATAAAGATTTTATAAGAGTATTTTCATTTGATTCAACACACTTTTTGTTTCTTATGGATTATTGGGTTTAATCATTTATGAAGTTATCTACCATATTTGAGCTAATATTGTATGACTAACTATATTGTGGATGATCTATCCTAATAACATTCACCATATTACATGGAATGGTTAGTGTTTTATGATTAATGATCGTGGAAAGATAGTTAAATTTAGTATGATAGATTAAATATGAATGTATATGTTGTTAATGTTTATCCCCACTAAAATGATAAATGCATTAGACTTATTATGTGATCATTGGGGCTCGCTATAGCCCCTCGATAAATCGGTAGGTCTCATAAGACAAATAGATGTGGAAATGGACAAGGCCTTTCCCAGTGTGTTATATATATTATGGTCGAGGCCTTAATCGTTAGATGTCTTAGTCGAGGCCTTGAAAAAAAAATTGTAATGTGTGACATATGCACTTCCCTCATTATGAAGTTAGTAATTGAATGTTCATGTGGTTATTCGACTTGTTGAATACCCATAATCATGTTTCATTGTGGAATTATTTACTTAGCTCTTAATCCTGTCATAATGTGTGTAAGTTAATTATTAATGGCGTGTGTTTTAAATTATTCACCATGACTGGTACTTATGATAGGTTTCAAAATATTACTTACTCTTACTAAGAATTTGAGCTCACCGTTATCTTATGTTTCATTTTTCACATGACATGAAGAAGTTAATTATGAATTAATTGAAAGAAAAATGTAGGAGACATGATGTTGCTAGTGGAATAAATTCGTGTTGTATTTCACTTCATGGTGTATTGTTAAAATTCTATGTATCATGACTCAAAAATATACTAAACTACATTGTCATTTGGGATTCGTATTCCTTGTATGTTTTCTAATGTTATCAAATAAGGAACTGGCTCCAGGAAACTAGGGTTGAGTGCATATAAATGTACTATGGTTGATCGTGTCATGCTAAATCTTGGACTCAACCATCATACATTTACCCTATTTTGGTATTGGGTGAGTTAGCTGATGAGGAGTGGGATATTTCTAGCACCATCTAAAACCTTGTAATATAGAATGTATCTCTTGTTGTTCCCCTCACCAATAGGTGACCCCAAAAGGGTAAAAATTTGTATCTTGTAGTGATATACGATGTTTTAAGCACCTAGATATCATACCTATAGGCTCTATATACTTGAGATCAGCTTCTTGTCAAAGACTACGCATGTTGCCCTTGAAGAATCCATAAAACTCCCTCTATAGGATGAAGAAAAAGTTGTGATGTTGACACATACTAATAAAAAGAGTATGATCAAGTGAAATACCAAGACATCATGTTATTCTCTAAAGTAGATGATGTATCTCTCATGAAGGGGAACATCCCCCTACTGTAAATCATATTCTAGTTCAGTGGCATAGAGATTTACCACTGACGAGTGATTATAGGTACTGGGATTAATCTCATCCCATCTCGGTTGCATCATAATTTGGGGCTGAATGAAGTTTATATAACTACTTATCACCTGAATATATTGTGTAATGATAGGACTGAGTAGAATCTATATGAAAATACTCAGTTGAAAACCTATTTCAACGGATATATATATATCTGATTGTATACCTTCTACAACACATTTATGGGTAGGACTTGGCATGAACAACATAGGGAAGTTCCCTCCATATATCACTAATTCCTCACGTACTCTCTAACAACCATGTAGTTTATATTTAAGGTGATGGACCCCCATTCATATCCTATAAATCATGTTATTTAGATATTTACAATAATATGATAGAGGGAATGTATGTTGAGACTAATAATTTTGTTCACACATCTATTCTAGTTAGCCTGTTGGTGGACCAGGATAATATATTTATCCTTATGATTCCACTATTGTAGGACATGACAGATGAAAAGGGATAATATATTTTCAATTCCATGAAAAATGTTGAAACTATACATAAATTGAAGGAAAAGTCATAAGATTACTCCATTCTGCTACACCAAACATGCCCTAGGGATATCATATTCCAATAGCCCTATGATGTACTGAGAGGTCCTCTCTATAAACAAGATTCCATGACACTATTACCTATTAGATATATAAGTATTGTATCTCTGAAACATGACTCACCACCATCTTATTAATATCAAGAATAGAACCCATGGGTGTAGGCCTGATGGAAGTATCTCAATAGCCTCTTTTTTCATGGTTTCATCCGAGTAGGAAACTCTCATTGATGGTTCTATATTCATTGCAACATTCCCTACACATCCCCATTAATCACCTAGTTTTTATGATCCAATTGTATTTGATTCTCAAGCCTCATATGATGATGAGTAATTGGAATATTCTTCTCCCACATTTGAAGAGGGATTCTTCAGATCCATTGATGAGATGATTCAGGTGAACCATGGTTACATGGAATATCTATGCCCAATGAAGATAATAGATTCTATTTCATTGGAGTTGTAATATTAGTAAGTGGCATTGAATATGCGACATGATGATTATTAACCATTGATTTAAGATGAGATGCCAGGAAAATACCCTAATGTATCTATCAATTTTCTTGTAATCCTAGTGAGTCATCATTTGTTCATGTATCATTCTAGAATAATGCACCATTGTCATGGTCCTATGGTCGAGGCTGAAGTTTATAATATTACCAAATACAACGTCATCAAGGAATTATAGGACCCAAAATGGATAGCTAACACCGTCATAACTCGGAAGACAAATGGGTAGATCCAATTATATATCATCCTATAGGACTTTAACTAAAAAAATTTGATGGATGAATATCCCCTTATATTAACGTAGCTATTAGTTAATGATGTAGTTGGTTTCTAGTAACTCTCCTCCATGGATGGATACTCTAGAAATAATCATATCTGAATGTCCCCTGAGGATGAGGAGTCAACAGCCTTGAGAGAATAATAAGTGACTTTTTCTTTTAGTTTATTCACATAGTATTAAATAATTGTGGAGCCATATATCTATGGGGGATTCATTAAATATTCAAATAGATCCATAAGAAGCTATATTAATGATACATGAATGATTTATCGGTCAAATTACACTTGTATTAGGTCCATATAAATAACATTGAGAATGTATTTAGCTTCCTCTTGTACTAAATTTTGATGATTAATACCTTGATATGTGTGATCGATGTTACCAATGGTCTCTTTTATAGCATCATTTTCAAATACAAAGGTATCAACATCTAGAAAGAGAATATCAAAGCCACTCGCTAGATTCCCCGCTTAGAAACCTATGGGAGATCTGAGTCCTTCAAGGCCACATGGCCTACATATGTTGATTAATCATGAACATAGCTAGAATATATAATCCATTATTGAGTCTTATGAATAAAGATTCTATATACCAGTGAGATGAGAAATAGAAAACCACCTTCGTGGAAATGAATAAGTATCTACATAATCCTCTGTTTCGGATGTCACCCGTATTTGGTAAGAATATATACTTCTATGTGAACACCCTAGAATGGCCTCTTATCGAAAATCTTTTCAATTATTACAACAAGTTAGGTGGAAATAATTTAAAATATCTTAGTCCCATGCTCGTCAACATAAACGATAGATACTCCCTTATCATGAAGATCTTCCTCATGTATGTTTTAAATTTTTATAAGTCATGGAATTATCCGATTCATCATGAGATACACTGAGAATCCTAGATGAATCCATTGTTGATCATTTTGAGTCACCCCTTATTGATAAGATGGCTAGGGAATTGGGATCCAGTTCACCAGTATTTTAACTTTAGATTCATTTTAAACAAATCCATCATGTTTCAGGCATTGGTAGACATTAAAGTTACCCATCCATCATTTCATAAATTTTCCGTAGATATAGAGTAAAATGATGATTCTATTGTATCATATAAATATTCAATTACATGATGGAATGTTAATTTTTTTTGTTCCTCTAGGATTATGGCAGGTAGAAGGATCTATAACCCTAATATGAATTGAGTATTCTCGGTAATTGTCTTCATCTATATGTCGCATAAAATCACGGAATACTCATTCTTATTATTAGAAGAATGTCGAAAAATGATGCTGAGTAGAAGGATCTCATAACCGATCTTGAGTTTTCCCTTGATATATAATTTTCATACATTCAAGAAAAGGGAGACTCTGAGTTAGTTACCAAACTGATTAATGGTGATTTGGTGGATACAATGACTGAGATCATGCCCCTTATAGGGGGACCTCATCATATGTTTTACTAGTTACCTTCTAATCTAGAATTATATCATTTCCCAAATTCATATAATAGTCAAGAATATACCCAAGCCAGATTAGCGACATCTCTGGAAGATAACGACCAAGATAACCTATTAAACCACAGGGTTCATTGGTGAGTAATTTATCCAATCATACTAGATAAAAAATATGAATAATCAAAACTTGCTTCGTTTATGTGTTTCCATTCAATGACTCCTTGATCCCTCCCAATAAATATGAATGATATTATTGGACAACACCATTAGAAGAGTTCCTCTAACATTATACCCTCTAACTAGACTGAGCAAAACACAGATGACTCCATCATCATGAAGCACTGTTTATCATCTTGAGTGGGACAAACCTCAAATCATCCCACTACATGTGTGAGTTTGATGATGTTATCCTATATTTCACTTAATGAATAATATTTACAAGGTTAAGAAGGATGTTGTGCTGGTTCCTGTGGTTCCCATATGTTATGGTTGAATCTCCCTAAACAGATTTAAATATTGGCATACATCTAGCCCAGAATGGTCCTTGATTCCATTGGTTATTCCAATATGTATAATGCATATCAGATCCATGAAAATGTTATGAATCGACTGTAGGATCCCCTCCATAACACCATATATTTTTACCCATTTTTTATATGGGAACACGAAATTGAGTGAACCCATCAAACAAAAACATCTCTCCAGTTTACACATATTCTGACCATGATGAAGTTCTTTTCTAATTTAGAAGAATTGGTCTTTCATAAATAATCCAAGGCCCCGTCCATGATTAAATTATTTATATACCACATCATCCCAAGATTTTGTGTTCCACATGCTTTTCTCACCATTAAGAGAACAATCATTTTGAATATTGAGGTGAAGAGATTGTATGCCAAGTACAATATCTAGTCATTCAATACATCCCAATATCATGATCAGTAAAATTGAAAAATTGATGTGTTCAATAAGACCCTCTATAACATTATACTACAGAATGTGGTAGATATCAAGATGTGTTGGCCATAAAATCACCCAATCACCCTCTAGTCCTATTACAAGATGAATCAGTTTTCTACTCAGCAGATATTATAATTTTGGGTGTATAGAACAGAGGGAGTATTTCCCATAGAGGTTTAATTAAAATCCATATGAAGAAATATCTACAACTATTTGACTCAATAAAAAATATTTGAAGTTGATGTGAATGATTTCCTTAAATTGAACAAGATCCAATCCTTCCACAATCTATAAATGAACTATAACAAGATATCGGGAGAGTCTAACAATAAGGATCACCTCTTCTCATTCCTCCAAGGAGACATGGTACATTATCTCATATTTCTAGTCAAACTCATAAATAAGACACCAATGTCAAATCCAATGTGGGAAGGACCTTTTATCCTTCATAAGGCCTATTCCTAGGGACCATACTATGTGATCACTGTAGGAAAAGATTGTATCACTTCTCCCAGCAATACCAAATTCCCAAATCATTAATTATCACGAAGAGGAAAATATTTTTCAAATTACATTTATATAAATAGGGTATCAATTACTAAAATTGAACACTATAATCTATATCTGGGATCTCTTAGTGATGTTTCATATGTGTTTGGCCCTCCTAGGTCGTCATCATCATTTAGTTTTTCACTACGCTATATACACATGTCAATTTGAGATGAACCCCCAGACGTGGTCCAAACTCTACAACATATATTATGATCCTATTGGTAATTTCATTAATACAATAATCCAATATCTACAATATGATCCATGTGAAATGACCTTAATCTATCCACAATAGGTCTTATAATTATGCAATTAAACTATCTTCATCCCCCATATTCCTCATTTTATAATGGATGTCCCTAAAACCCATTGAAAAAATGTGATTATACCTAGTTCAAATTGGTATTATCCACGATAAAAATGGTGTGCAGTAGTTTCCCATTCAAGATGGGATTACTTCTAATAGTATTAGTACTCTGAAAATATTTTTTTTCTAATTCTGTGCGTATTTATTCACATTCATGTTGGACACATATAGATGCCCAAAAATCTCATCCTCAAACCCTTATGTCAATTGAGAATCAGTTTGGACCTCTGACCATGATCTACGGATTATGACCTTATACTCCTGATACTATTATGGTACACGATCCTCATTTGGCACAGTCATGTGTGTTTTTACCGATTTTTTACCACATATGCATTATTATAGAAAAAATATTATAGTCCATACATCATGACTTTAAACAGATTTCCAAATTCTTGAAAACATTACTTTAATATTTTTATCCTGGGTCCTGCCCAAGTAACCATACTCGATGTGTGTAAAACATTAGGGATTCTTTATTAGTATTATATCCCCCGTGGATCAATTATGATAGCTTTTAATACTTTCACTATATAATCATCATTGAATTCCTATATTCAATCCAATATAAGCAATATTAACTTAAACAATGTTTAGTTAATTCCAATTCAGTGTGTCGATTGATGAACATCCTCATGGGATACATAGTGATTCTCAGACACTCTTTATCCTATCATAGTTGTATATTCTCTTCAAAATAATTTTTTTCATTTGGTGTAATCTCCAAAAAATATCCCACATGGTAGCTATTATGTATAATCCCTATTCTATTACATTTACCCGCTAATGGTCCAATACTACCTCATTCCATGATATTAGGATAAATATCCTTATCACATGACTTTTAACAATATCCTTACCCAATATGAATCTGTGATTCCATATATATAAGAACGATAATATTTATTACTCTTCTTTGAGATGGTATCCTCTTACTGGAATCACTATTGTACTATTCTGTGTTACAATACTATTCTTGGAATTATTCCCATTCACTAGGAATATGTAGTGATTCCAATATATAATATATTTGGTCGATCCTTCCATGTGATCCACTGTGGGGGATTTCCTTCCCCAATGTCATGATAGTGTCTCAGGGTGTAGTTTGTCATGATTTCTCATGTAGAGTGTCCCATAGACCCTCCATTAATTTTCATTTAACATTATTTGTTGAACATATGTCTCTTAAAATACACAATAGTTCCTCATATGGTTAATATTTTATGTCCATAAACCATTTTCGTCCTTCCTATTATGTTTCAGATGGCACATGGGCCTTCACGAGATGACAAATGTTTTTTTTTCGGACTCAATTGTTTTGAAATCTGTGACCATAAACTGTGTGAAGATACATAGTCCATTTATAATGAATTGAAATTGATTTTCATACTCCATGATATAAAAAATGAAACTATTTTCAACATCAATACAACATGGAATTAAAATGTGAGATGTCTCCAAATCACAAGAAGATTTAATATTCCATTTACCATCATCACTATATAATGTGAAATAGCATACAAATAATTATTAACATACAATGTAGATCTATTTTTCTACCATACATATTTCCTGATGTGAAACTAAAGGTCATCAAAATCCATATATTTATAGGTTATATACTATGTTTTCATTAAAATATAACATTTTTCATATTTTTAGTTCATGCTCAATAGGTAAGATGATGCTCCCATATGAGATAAGTATGATTTTTCAGATAGATATACCCATTAACATGTTCAATCTGTCATAGTGGTAGAAATTTAATAGTGATATAATACCTTTGAATGTTCCATCACTTCATTTCCATTATTCCCATTCCCTGTATTTGGGTTTTCATCATTCACCACATCTAAAGGGAGCGCCTAAGAACATTTTGTCTATATAGGCCTCATATAGAATTATTGTCCAATGTTCCGATGGAATTTTGATGAAATAATGAGGAATGATCTGTGTTTCATTCATTGTAATGTTTTTACCATCATTTGTTAATCACCATTCCTGGTTAACTGATGTGGATTCTGTGTCCCTTAAATTGTGACAAATTGTCCATTAACATGACTCCACCATCATTATGTTCCAAATGTTGATAATCAGGATTCATGTAACACCCCGAGCTTCCACGATACGCTTCTCATTCAATAATGCAATAGCTTGCATTGTACGCAAGTTCGAGTTCTAACACACCGCAACTAATCAAAATAGCCGTTATGAATAGTAATAACCACTTTTTAAAATTATAGAAATTTTATATTTCAAAATGGACTTTATTTTTGTATTCCTAATATTGAAATTAGCCTATGTTGAATTTTTTGTAATTTTCTGAGAACTTCAAAATTTTTATGAATAGTGAAAAATACTTAAAACAACTTTTTTAATCAAAATAATTCATAGTTATAAATTATACTATTGAGTTGTTTTAGAGTATAATTAGAATATATTTTTACCATTTTATCCAATGGTGGTCATTAGAATTAATTTAACATTGAAATTGGACATAAACAATTGCCAATCTTTTGATATAAATTGTTTCTTAAAACCACGCTATTTGTCGTAACAGCGGGAATTAATTGTAAAATTAATTAATGAAACTTATATGTTTGGAATTTTTTTAAAATAGACATCATTTTTGAATTCGTAATATCAATTATAGCTTAGGGTGAAATTTTGGCCTTATTCTGAAAAACTTCAATTTTTTGATGAATAGTGAAACCACTAAGTGGTAATCAAGCAAACTGATTTTCAGTTAAATGAAAGTTTACCACTAATGTGTATTGAATTTTGAAAATCCGACATACATGGTTGTCATTTGTATGTAAAATGTGGTTCAATGGGATAAAAATATTTTTTTTGGTGAATAGTAACTTATTAAGTTTTAATCGCGATTAGTGGTAATTAGTGTAGTTTAAGGTATAAATAATACTTTAATAATATGAAATGACCTAGAAACATGTCCCAACCTCATTGGTTGAGTCATGGCCGACCAAGACAATCCATGGCCTAACTTGGGGACCCCATGGATCCACTTTTGTTGGGAAATAACATAAATTACTTTTTATTTAATGTTAAAGTGAAAATGACACTAACATAAATTGTTTTACTAAAACAATTTTTAAGTGGGGTTACACAAGTCACAATTTTGATTATAAATATTCATTAGAAAGCTAAAAATATTTCCTACATCATAGTATTTTTTTTATAATTTTTAGACATTAAATAAATTAAATTATTTATGACATCATGATGATGTAGTGATGACCTCATTATTTAACGATTTAAATAAAATGGGAAGATAATGCAAAATACAAGGCTTACACTTGTCCAAAGCCTATTGGATGAAGAGATTTCGAAACCTTATCACCTTAGCCTCGAATTATATAAGTGTGGGACCTTTAGAATCCGAAAAGCATTGTGAAATAATGTAACATTTCAATCTTTCCAAAAGTGCCCCTCCTCTCCACTTATAAAAGGCCCCCACCTCTCCCACCTCATTTACACTTTCAAGCCATTTGGCTCGGCCAAACTCTGCCCAAATACTCTCCCAACATTCCTCCCTTACTCATAGAAGCCTCACATTGGGCAGAACTCTTCCCAAGGAAGCCTTTGGCTCAAATCAAAAAGAGTTACCCGATTTTGAGGTAATGTCTTTTCTAATGTTGTTTTGTTTTATTTTTCTTCTCCAACCCCCTAAACTCTTTTTATTCATTTATTTTGTGACAACACCAGTATCCTCAATATACTAGGATGTTGTTATTAGAAGGATTCGAGCTACACTTACACACACCTACATCTAATGGTTAAAGAACATACGGTTTCTGTGGATGGCGAATTTCTGCCTCACGAAACGATGATTGTTCAACACTCATATAACACCTTCAAAGGTGGCCATTAAGATGTCACTATTTTTATATATGATATATAATATGTTTATGTTTTACTTATGCTTCTGTATTTCTCATTTATGGCATACTTTATGATTTCCATTATGGGTAAAACGCGATAATTTCATTTTTGGAAGTGCGGACTACCGCCCCCTCAAAGTGATTTGAATCGTAAATGCCATATGTGGGATGTATAAAGGATGGAGTAAATGGTATTATACACTATATTATACTGGAATTATATTATACATTTATATAATTATGATTTAGTTCCATTAAATATGAAATTGAAATGAAAGTAGCATTCATGCGTACGTACGGCTTACCGTCTCCATGAACGGTGCATTTCATTTCTTACCTCTAAATGTTACGTGACATTATGAATGAATGTATATACTGTATATATGATATATATGATATCTACATCATGAATATAATTCCGGATATAATGGATATTTCACCACATGAACAACTTGTAATTATAAGAAGTTTATTTTTGACTCAAGTACCAAAGATCGACCAAACGACCGTTATTAACTTAAATAATTACATAATGTTCATAACATTGTAATAAGTGATATAAAAAGGATAATGAAATTGAAAATGGTTCTTAATAAGGTAGATAATTACTCTAGTTTATTATTCAGGAGGTTAAAGAACGGTTGAGTCAAGTCGGACACAAGGTAAGGGAATTTCTTAACCCAACTTCCATTCTTTGGGTTAATCTCCTACTTTCAAATTATGTCATGATATTATTATGTCCTATTTTGTATTTTTACTTTCTTTATGTGTACCTATAGTGAATACACATAATAGATCTATTTTATTTTGAAAAATGATCTTTTTAAGGACTTCGTCTCAATCTCCTTTCATTGAGGCATATTTTCTTTTATACACAAATTTCTTTTATACGGTGTATAAACCCCTTTGACTTTTACGGTTATTCAAAAGGAATCTTTTTATACAAAGCGTTTTACTAAACGACAAAAGGGAATGTTTTTATTTCCGTACTTATGCGGCGACAACGACTTCTCCGCCGCCGTGACCATTATTTGAGATTCGGCTTCTTCTACAAGCCATCACTTTTTTTTATGAAAAATAAATACAAAGTTTTAACTTTCATTTATTTTGGTATTGAAAATGGTTTTGAAAGCGTTTTTATTATATCAATGTGCTGTATTGATATCTTGTGATTGAAATGTGGGAATGTTATGTTTCCTTTATACATGTTTTATGTGATACGATTATGTTATGGTTTATGATATGTTTAAACCTATTCATATGAGGAATGCATTGGACTTAATAAGTGACGGGTGGAGCCCGCTATAGCTCCTCGATGCATCGGCAGGTCTCATGAGACAAACTAGTGTCTTGGCACGAGGCCTTGACAAAATCTTATTTGTGGTCTTGGCACGAGGCCTTGGCTACGTGGTTATGATAGTCTGGCATTATGCATTCCATCATTATGAAAGTGGTTATTGATATTGCATGTGATTATTCGACCAGTAGAATATCCATGTGAAGAAGTAAATGGCATTATTTCATTTTACTTTTGCCATATTATGTTGAAGTTCATGTTTAAAAGGCTTTTGTTTTAGTTATACATTGCCTTAAATGTTAATGTTTATTTATGAAAGCTTCCGCATTATTGTTATCCTTACTGAGCATCTGAGCTCACCCCTTTCAATGTTTTAATATTTTCCAGGATGTGAAGAAGTATTTTATGAATGACCTGCAGGGATAGTCAGAAGAGGATATGAGTGTGGACTATGGAGACTTTTTTATTGTAGTTTTTCACTTTATGATGTAATGTAATGTTTACGAATGTATCTAGTGTTTCCAAGGCTACTAAACTAATCGGTCTTTCGAGACTTGATCTTTTGTGATCATGCCAATGTTACGAAGTAATGCACCGACTCTGGGTAGCTGGGGTCGGGGCGTTACAGTTGGTATCAGAGGCAGTTTAGTACTAACCTTGGAAGCTAGATTTAGATAAACTCTGATTAGAGCACATAGCCGAAAGATAGACTTTGAGGATTAGTATAGAAGAACTTCCTAGAATTTTGGTATTATAGAGATGTTATGAGTTTTCCGAGAAATACATCCCTGTCTGGATACGAGCAGGTAGAGGCGGCTCTGGCACAGATGTACCTAGGGGTAAAACCCGAAAACACCGCTTTGAGCTAGACTCGAACAGGAACTGGTGCACGACAACGGGCCTTGCTGCACTCTTGGTTACGACACTCCCGGGGGATATGCTTAGGATAATTCTCATTTTACTTACAAACCACTATGAAGGGTTATGAGTACATACTTATTCAAAGAAAACATTTCTTTTTATGATTATGGATTATATCCATAAATAGTTCAATTTATGTAAAGTGTTTTACAAGTATGGAATTATGTATTTTGATTCATAAACTAACCTAGTTTATGCCGTTGTATAGAAATGGCGCCCAGTAGAAGGAATGTGAACTCCAGCAGTACGTATGATCCAAAGAGTAAGAAGGATAGTATCTTTCACGGTATTAAGCCAACATTTCGAAGGGAAATAGTCTCCCATGTGTTCTCAACATATGAAGAAATAGTATCATGTGTTAATAGGATAAGTAAAGAATTATCTGAGTCCTATGGCTTTGAAGCGAAGCAAGAGACGAAATGGATGGAAGAGAGAATGATGGATAAAGGGATGAGGGGAAAGAAGAATTTTCCAATATGTGGTAATTGTGGGAAGAAACATCATGGAACTTGCCTAAAGGGAATGGGATTTTGTTATAAGTGTAGAGAAGAAGGACACAAAGTGCGTGACTGCAAGGGTAAGAAAATGGTTTCAAATGTACAATGCTTCTTCTGCAAGGATTGGGGACACTACGCAAACCAATGTCCAAATCATCAGAGCATGCCCCAAATGATGTTATTGGATAATAATCAAGTTATGATACTACCACAGATGAGGAGTACGGATTAGAGTTCTTATGTTGTTATTAAAGATTTTTTTTAATTTGAGTGTTGTATCAATGATGTACTGGTTATAATAATTATGGAGTATATAAGGATTGTACTGCAGTACTATTTCATCAAGGACTTGAGATTGTGTGGAACCAAGAAAAGTGACTCCACAGTAGGTTAAATTTTTGGAAAATATATGGTTGAGAGAAAGATAAACCATAATATGGTTTTGATACTGAGATTGTGATTTTGGAATAAAACGTGATTGATTTGGATAAATTATATTGGATATACTTAACTTCCTTGAAACTGATTGATGTTTTGTATACATTTTTGGATAGAAGGAGTATATCTAGTATTCTATAAGGAATAAGGGATCATGGTAATTCAGTATGTTTAAAAAGAATACATGATGAAGGTGTTCACATGTTGTTACGTGGGATAAAGGATCTTCATTATGTTTACCTTCCTTATAAAATTTGGACTGTGAGTTGGACAGAAGTATTTTGGATAACTATTAAGGTTGGAATGGATTAAGTTGAACTTTGGATAGTATTGTTTAAGGTTAAAACATTTATGAAGATTATTTTTGGAATAGTATAGTACTATATTTTAAGGAAAAGGACAACCTGCAGGGTGGGGAATAACCCATCGCGTCGGACAAAGCTGCAGGAATCGAACCCACAACCATAGTGCGACAAGCCATTATTTCCTACCACTAGCCTACAGGAAGTCCCTGGTTATTACAAAATAGTTTTACTAATCTAAATGGTATGTGTTAATATTTGGAACCTTATACAATTAGGATATTTTTGAGTTCCGTTACCATTTGGAGTAAAAGTTGGGTTTGTGGTAAAAATTTATTAACGAATGAAAGTATACATAACAAGTATGTATATTCCCTTACGTTCTGAGTAAATCTCATAAATAAATTCCTCAACATTATAAAAGGTAACTTAAAACAAAAATGTTGTCTGTTAACTTTTCCAACTGGGGATTCAATGACCGTTTAACCAATCACAAGTTTGTGATTTTCTTATGGTTAAACATTCTCCTAATCCTGTTTTCTATAACTCTCCATCAGACCTTGATGGTTTGTTTTTCTTCCATATCCATATTTTCATAGAATCCTAGAATGGGCTATATCGGGTGACCTTTGTACTTATCCTGCTTTCTTTTAATGTTATATATTTATTAACCTCATTTCCGATGTGGGTTTTCCACAAAGGTATTTTCTATTTTCAGCCTTTTATTATCAAAGAAAAATTTCAAATTGCGAGGACGCAATTTATTGAAGGAGGGGAGAATGTAACACCCCGAGCTTCCAAGATACGCTTCTCATTCAATAATGCAATAGCTTGCATTGTACGCAAGTTCGAGTTCTAACACACCGCAACTAATCAAAATAGCCGTTATGAATAGTAATAACCACTTTTTAAAATTATAGAAATTTTATATTTCAAAATGGACTTTATTTTTGTATTCCTAATATTGAAATTAGCCTATGTTGAATTTTTTGTAATTTTCTGAGAACTTCAAAATTTTTATGAATAGTGAAAAATACTTAAAACAACTTTTTTAATCAAAATAATTCATAGTGATAAATTATACTATTGAGTTGTTTTAGAGTATAATTAGAATATATTTTTACCATTTTATCCAATGGTGGTCATTAGAATTAATTTAACATTGAAATTGGACATAAACAATTTCCAATCTTTTGATATAAATTGTTTCTTAAAAACACGCTATTTGTCGTAACAGCGGGAATTAATTGTAAAATTAATTAATGAAACTTATATGTTTGGAATTTTTTAAAATAGACATCATTTTTGAATTCGTAATATCAATTATAGCTTAGGGTGAAATTTTGGCCTTATTCTGAAAAACTTCAATTTTTTGATGAATAGTGAAACCACTAAGTGGTAATCAAGCAAACTGATTTTCAGTTAAATGAAAGTTTACCACTAATGTGTATTGAATTTTGAAAATCCGACATACATGGTTGTCATTAGTATGTAAAATGTGGTTCAATGGGATAAAAATAATTTTTTTGGTGAATAGTAACTTATTAAGTTTTAATCGCGATTAGTGGTAATTAGTGTAGTTTAAGGTATAAATAATACTTTAATAATATGAAATGACCTAGAAACATGTCCCAACCTCATTGGTTGAGTCATGGCCGACCAAGACAATCCATGGCCTAACTTGGGGACCCCATGGATCCACTTTTGTTGGGAAATAACATAAATTACTTTTTATTTAATGTTAAAGTGAAAATGACACTAACATAAATTGTTTTACTAAAACAATTTTTAAGTGGGGTTACACAAGTCTGAATTTTGATTATAAATATTCATTAGAAATCTAAAAAGATTTCCTACATCATAGTATTTTTTTTTTATAATTTTTAGACATTAAATAAATTAAATTATTTATGACATCATGATGATGTAGTGATGACCTCATTATTTAACGATTTAAATAAAATGGGAAGATAATGAAAAATACAAGGCTTACACTTGTCCAAAGCCTATTGGATGAAGAGATTTCGAAACCTTATCACCTTAGCCTCGAATTATATAAGTGTGGGACATTTAGAATCCGAAAAGCATTGTGAAATAATGTAACATTTCAATCTTTCCAAAAGTGCCCCTCCTCTCCACTTATAAAAGGCCCCCACCTCTCCCACCTCATTTACACTTTCAAGCCATTTGGCTCGGCCAACCTCTGCCCAAATACTCTCCCAACATTCCTCCCTTACTCATAGAAGCATCACATTGGGCAGAACTCTTCCCAAGGAAGCCTTTGGCTCAAATCAAAAAGAGTTACCCGATTTTGAGGTAATGTCTTTTCTAATGTTGTTTTGTTTTATTTTTCTTCTCCAACCCCCTAAACTCTTTTTATTCATTTATTTTGTGACAACACCAGTATCCTCAATATACTAGGATGTTGTTATTAGAAGGATTCGATCTACACTTACACACACCTACATCTAATGGTTAAAGAACATACGGTTTCTGTGGATGGCGAATTTCTGCCTCACGAAACGATGATTGTTCAACACTCATATAACACCTTCAAAGGTGGCCATTAAGATGTCACTATTTTTATATATGATATATAATATGTTTATGTTTTACTTATGCTTCTGTATTTCTCATTTATGGCATACTTTATGATTTCCATTATGGGTAAAACGCGATAATTTCATTTTAGGAAGTGCGGACTACCGAGCCCTCAAAGTGATTTGAATCGTAAATGCCATATGTGGGATGTATAAAGGATGGAGTAAATGGTATTATACACTATATTATACTGGAATTATATTATACATTTATATAATTATGATTTAGTTCCATTAAATATGAAATTGAAATGAAAGTAGCGTTCATGCGTACGTACGGCTTACCGTCTCCATGAACGGTGCATTTCATTTCTTACCTCTAAATGTTACGTGACATTATGAATGAATGTATATACTGTATATATGATATATATGATATCTACATCATGAATATAATTCCGGATATAATGGATATTTCACCACATGAACAACTTGTAATTATAAGAAGTTTATTTTTGACTCAAGTACCAAAGATCGACAAAACGACCGTTATTAACTTAAATAATTACATAATGTTCATAACATTGTAATAAGTGATATAAAAAGGATAATGAAATTGAAAATGGTTCTTAATAAGGTAGATATTTACTCTAGTTTATTATTCAGGAGGTTAAAGAACGGTTGAGTCAAGTCGGACACAAGGTAAGGGAATTTCTTAACCCAACTTCCATTATTTGGGTTAATCTCCTACTTTCAAATTATGTCATGATATTATTATGTCCTATTTTGTATTTTTACTTTCTTTATGTGTACCTATAGTGAATACACATAATAGATCTATTTTATTTTGAAAAATGATCTTTTTAAGGACTTCGTCTCAATCTCCTTTCATTGAGGCATATTTTCTTTTATACACAAATTTCTTTTATACGGTGTATAAACCCCTTTGACTTTTACGGTTATTCAAAAGGAATCTTTTTATACAAAGCGTTTTACTAAATGACAAAAGGGAATGTTTTTCTTTCCGTACTTATGCGGCGACAACGACTTCTCCGCCGCCGTGACCATTATTTGAGATTCGGCTTCTTCTACAAGCCATCACTTTTTTTTTATGAAAAATAAATACAAAGTTTTAACTTTATTTTATTTTGGTATTGAAAATGGTTTGGAAAGCATTTTTATTATATCAATGTGCTGTATTGATATCTTGTGATTCAAATGTGGGAATGTTATGTTTCCTTTATACATGTTTTATGTGATACGATTATGTTATGGTTTATGATATGTTTAAACCTATTCATATGAGGAATGCATTGGACTTAATAAGTGACGGGTGGAGCCCGCTATAGCTCCTCGATGCATCGGCAGGTCTCATGAGACAAACTAGTGTCTTGGCACGAGGCCTTGACAAAATCTTATTTGTGGTCTTGGCACGAGGCCTTGGCTACGTGGTTATGATAGTCTGGCATTATGCATTCCATCATTATGAAAGTGGTTATTGATATTGCATGTGATTATTCGACAAGTAGAATATCCATGTGAAGAAGTAAATGGCATTATTTCATTTTACTTTTGCCATATTATGTTCAAGTTCATGTTTAAAAGGCTTTTGTTTTAGTTATACATTGCCTTAAATGTTAATGTTTATTTATGAAAGCTTCCGCATTATTGTTATCCTTACTGAGCATCTGAGCTCACCCCTTTCAATGTTTTAATATTTTCCAGGATGTGAAGAAGTATTTTATGAATGACCTGCAGGGATAGTCAGAAGAGGATATGAGTGTGGACTATGGAGACTTTGTTATTGTAGTTTTTCACTTTATGATGTAATTTAACGTTTACGAATGTATCTAGTGTTTCCAAGGCTACTAAACTAATCGGTCTTTCGAGACTTGATCTTTTGTGATCATTCCAATGTTACGAAGTAATGCACCGACTCTGGGTAGCTGGGGTCGAGGCGTTACAGTTGGTATCAGAGGCAGTTTAGTACTAACCTTGAAAGCTAGATTTAGATAAACTCTGATTAGAGCACATAGCCCAAAGATAGACTTTGAGGATTAGTATAGAAGAACTTCCTAGAATTTTGGTATTATATAGATGTTATGAGTTTTCCGAGAAATACATCCCTGTCTGGATACGAGCAGGTAGAGGCGGCTCTGGCACAGATGTACCTAGGGGTAAAACCCGAAAACACCGCTTTGAGCTAGACTCGAACGGGAACTGGTGCACGACAACGGGCCTTGCTGCACTCTTGGTTACGACACTCCCGGGGGATATGCTTAGGATAATTCTCATTTTACTTACAAACCACTATGAAGGGTTATGAGTACATACTTACTCAAAGAAAACATTTCTTTTTATGATTATGGATTATATCCATAAATAGTTCAATTTATGTAAAGTGTTTTACAAGTATGGAATTATGTATTTTGATTCATAAACTAACCTAGTTTATGCCGTTGTATAGAAATGGCGCCCAGTAGAAGGAATGTGAACTCCAGCAGTACGTATGATCCAAAGAGTAAGAAGGATAGTATCTTTCACGGTATTAAGCCAACATTTCGAAGGGAAATAGTCTCCCATGTGTTCTCAACATATGAAGAAATAGTATCATGTGTTAATAGGATAAGTAAAGAATTCTCTGAGTCCTATGGCTTTGAAGCGAAGCAAGAGACGAAAGGGATGGAAGAGAGAATGATGGATAAAGGGATGAGGGGAAAGAAGAATTTTCCAATATGTGGTAATTGTGGGAAGAAACATCATGGAACTTGCCTAAAGGGAATGGGAGTTTGTTATAAGTGTAGAGAAAAAGGACACAAAGTGCGTGACTGCAAGGGTAAGAAAATGGTTTCAAATGTACAATGCTTCTTCTGCAAGGATTGGGGAAACTACGCAAACCAATGTCCAAATCATCAGAGCATGCCCCAAATGATGTTATTGGATAATAATCAAGTTATGATACTACCACAGATGAGGAGTAATGATTAGAGTTCTTATGTTGTTATTAAAGATTTTTTTTAATTTGAGTGTTGTATCAATGATGTACTGGTTATAATAATTATGGAGTATATAAGGATTGTACTGCAGTACTATTTCATCAAGGACTTGAGATTGTGTGGAACCAAGAAAAGTGACTCCACAGTAGGTTAAATTTTTGGAAAATATATGGTTGAGAGAAAGATAAACCATAATATGGTTTTGATACTGAGATTGTGATTTTGGAATAAGACGTGATTGATTTGGATAAATTATATTGGATATACTTAACTTCCTTGAAACTGATTGATGTTTTGTATACATTTTTGGATAGAAGGAGTATATCTAGTATTCTATAAGGAATAAGGGATCATGGTAATTCAGTATGTTTAAAAAGAATACATGATGAAGGTGTTCACATGTTGTTACATGGGATAAAGGATCTTCATTATGTTTACCTTCCTTATAAAATTTGGACTGTGAGTTGGGCAGAAGTATTTTGGATAACTATTAAGGTTGGAATGGATTAAGTTGAACTTTGGATAGTATTGTTTAAGGTTAAAACATTTATGAAGATTATTTTTGGAATAGTATAGTACTATATTTTTAGGAAAAGGACAACCTGCAGGGTGGGGAATAACACATCGCGTCGGACAAAGCTGCAGGAATCGAACCCACAACCATAGTGCGACAAGCCTTTATTTCCTACCACTAGCCTACAGGAAGTCCCTGGTTATTACAAAATAGTTTTACTAATCTAAATGGTATGTGTTAATATTTGGAACCCTATACAATTAGGATATTTTTGAGTTCCGTTACCATTTGGAGTAAAAGTTGGGTTTGTGGTAAAAATTTATTAACGAATGAAAGTATACATAACAAGTATGTATATTCCCTTACGTTCTTAGTAAATCTCATAAATAAATTCCTCAACATTATAAAAGGTAACTTAAAACAAAAATGTTGTCGGTTAACTTTTCCAACTGGGGATTCAATGACCGTTTAACCAATCACAAGTTTGTGATTTTCTTATGGTTAAACATTCTCCTAATCCTGTTTTCTATAACTCTCCATCAGACCTTGATGGTTTGTTTTTCTTCCATATCCATATTTTCATAGAATCCTAGAATGGGCTATATCGGGTGACCTTTGTACTTATCCTGCTTTCTTTTAATGTTATATATTTATTAACCTTATTTCCGATGTGGGTTTTCCACAAAGGTATTTTCTTTTTTCAGCCTTTTATTATCAAAGAAAAATTTCAAATTGCGAGGACGCAATTTATTGAAGGAGGGGAGAATGTAACACCCCGAGCTTCCACGATACGCTTCTCATTCAATAATGCAATAGCTTGCATTGTACGCAAGTTCGAGTTCTAACACACCGCAACTAATCAAAATAGCCGTTATGAATAGTAATAACCACTTTTTAAAATTATAGAAATTTTATATTTCAAAATGGACTTTATTTTTGTATTCCTAATATTGAAATTAGCCTATGTTGAATTTTTTGTAATTTTCTGAGAACTTCAAAATTTTTATGAATAGTGAAAAATACTTAAAACAACTTTTTTAATCAAAATAATTCATAGTGATAAATTATACTATTGAGTTGTTTTAGAGTATAATTAGAATATATTTTTACCATTTTATCCAATGGTGGTCATTAGAATTAATTTAACATTGAAATTGGACATAAACAATTGCCAATCTTTTGATATAAATTGTTTCTTAAAAACACGCTATTTTTCGTAACAGCGGGAATTAATTGTAAAATTAATTAATGCAACTTATATGTTTGGAATTTTTTAAAATAGACATCATTTTTGAATTCGTGATATCAATTATAGCTTAGGGTGAAATTTTGGCCTTATTCTGAAAAACTTCAATTTTTTGATGAATAGTGAAACCACTAAGTGGTAATCAAGCAAACTGATTTTCAGTTAAATGAAAGTTTACCACTAATGTGTATTGAATTTTGAAAATCCGACATACATGGTTGTCATTAGTATGTAAAATGTGGTTCAATGGGATAAAAATAATTTTTTTGGTGAATAGTAACTTATTAAGTTTTAATCGCGATTAGTGGTAATTAGTGTAGTTTAAGGTATAAATAATACTTTAATAATATGAAATGACCTAGACACATGTCCCAACCTCATTGGTTGAGTCATGGCCGACCCAGACAAGCCATGGCCTAACTTGGGGACCCCATGGATCCACTTTTGTTGGGAAATAACATAAATTACTTTTTATTTAATGTTAAAGTGAAAATGACACTAACATAAATTGTTTTACTAAAACAATTTTTAAGTGGGGTTACACAAGTCCAAATTTTGATTATAAATATTCATTATAAAGCTAAAAATCTTTCCTACATCATAGTATTTTTTTTATAATTTTTAGACATTAAATAAATTAAATTATTTATGACATCATGATGATGTAGTGATGACCTCATTATTTAACGATTTAAATAAAATGGGAAGATAATGACAAATACAAGGCTTACACTTGTCCAAAGCCTATTGGATGAAGAGATTTCGAAACCTTATCACCTTAGCCTCGAATTATATAAGTGTGGGACCTTTAGAATCCGAAAAGCATTGTGAAATAATGTAACATTTCAATCTTTCCAAAAGTGCCCCTCCTCTCCACTTATAAAAGGCCCCCACCTCTCCCACCTCATTTACACTTTCAAGCCATTTGGCTCGGCCAACCTCTGCCCAAATACTCTCCCAACATTCCTCCCTTACTCATAGAAGCCTCACATTGGGCAGAACTCTTCCCAAAGAAGCCTTTGTCTCAAATCAAAAAGAGTTACCCGATTTTGAGGTAATGTCTTTTCTAATGTTGTTTTGTTTTATTTTTCTTCTCCAACCCCCTAAACTCTTTTTATTCATTTATTTTGTGACAACACCAGTATCCTCAATATACTAGGATGTTGTTATTAGAAGGATTCGAGCTACACTTACACACACCTACATCTAATGGTTAAAGAACATACGGTTTCTATGGATGGCGAATTTCTGCCTCACGAAACGATGATTGTTCAACACTCATATAACACCTTCAAAGGTGGCCATTAAGATGTCACTATTTTTATATATGATATATAATATGTTTATGTTTTACTTATGCTTCTGTATTTCTCATTTATGGCATACTTTATGATTTCCATTATGGGTAAAACGCGATAATTTCATTTTAGGAAGTGTGGACTACCGCCCCCTCAAAGTGATTTGAATCGTAAATGCCATATGTGGGATGTATAAAGGATGGAGTAAATGGTATTATACACTATATTATACTGGAATTATATTATACATTTATATAATTATGATTTAGTTCCATTAAATATGAAATTGAAATGAAAGTAGCGTTCATGCGTACGTACGGCTTACCGTCTCCATGAACGGTGCATTTCATTTCTTACCTCTAAATGTTACGTGACATTATGAATGAATGTATATACTGTATATATGATATATATGATATCTACATCATGAATATAATTCCGGATATAATGGATATTTCACCACATGAACAACTTGTAATTATAAGAAGTTTATTTTTGACTCAAGTACCAAAGATCGACAAAACGACCGTTATTAACTTAAATAATTACATAATGTTCATAACATTGTAATAAGTGATATAAAAAGGATAATGAAATTGAAAATGGTTCTTAATAAGGTAGATATTTACTCTAGTTTATTATTCAGGAGGTTAAAGAACGGTTGAGTCAAGTCGGACACAAGGTAAGGGAATTTCTTAACCCAACTTCCATTCTTTGGGTTAATCTCCTACTTTCAAATTATGTCATGATATTATTATGTCCTATTTTGTATTTTTACATTCTTTATGTGTACCTATAGTGAATACAAATAATAGATCTATCTTATTTTGAAAAATGATCTTTTTAAGGACTTCGTCTCAATCTCCTTTCATTGAGGCATATTTTCTTTTATACACAAATTTCTTTTATACGGTGTATAAACCCCTTTGACTTTTACGGTTATTCAAAAGGAATCTTTTTATACAAAGCGTTTTACTAAACGAAAAAAGGGAATGTTTTTCTTTCCGTACTTATGCGGCGACAACGACTTCTCCGCCGCCGTGACCATTATTTGAGATTCGGCTTCTTCTACAAGCCATCACTTTTTTTTATGAAAAATAAATACAAAGTTTTAACTTTCTTTTATTTTGGTATTGAAAATGGTATTGAAAGCGTTTTTATTATATCAATGTGCTGTATTGATATCTTGTGATTGAAATGTGGGAATGTTATGTTTCCTTTATACATGTTTTATGTGATACGATTATGTTATGGTTTATGATATGTTTAAACCTATTCATATGAGGAATGCATTGGAATTAATATGTGACGGGTGGAGCCCGCTATAGCTCCTCGATGCATCGGCAGGTCTCATGAGACAAACTAGTGTCTTGGCACGAGGCCTTGACAAAATCTTATTTGTGGTCTTGGCACGAGGCCTTGGCTACGTGGTTATGATAGTCTGGCATTATGCATTCCATCATTATGAAAGTGGTTATTGATATTGCATGTGATTATTCGACCAGTAGAATATCCATGTGAAGAAGTAAATGGCATTATTTCATTTTACTTTTGCCATATTATGTTGAAGTTCATGTTTAAAAGGATTTTGTTTTAGTTATACATTGCCTTAAATGTTAATGTTTATTTATGAAAGCTTCCGCATTATTGTTATCCTTACTGAGCATCTGAGCTCACCCCTTTCAATGTTTTAATATTTTCCAGGATGTGAAGAAGTATTTTATGAATGACCTGCAGGGATAGTCAGAAGAGGATATGAGTGTGGACTATGGAGACTTTGTTATTGTAGTTTTTCACTTTATGATGTAATGTAACGTTTACGAATGTATCTAGTGTTTCCAAGGCTACTAAACTAATCGGTCTTTCGAGTCTTGATCTTTTGTGATCATGCCAATGTTACGAAGTAATGCACCGACTCTGGGTAGCTGGGGTCGGGGCGTTACAATTCACACATTTTTTCTATTTTTTGGGTACAATTCAAATCCATTGAAATTATCCCATTCATGATCTAGATTACAGTAGAAAATTAAGTAGAATATTTATAAAAACCAATTCTCTAGAAATATCCTCTCTCATTATGAACACACTTGTTGTCCTGTCACCCATAGAAAACCCTTATTGTTCAATGGAAATATTACAGTCTCATAAAAATGAGTGATCATATGGTCATCCCATTTTTTTCACACCAATCATGAATAACATGATCATACACTTTTATTCATTGGTTGTTTAAAAAATATGAATAAGAAATTTTTGATTATCCATAATTTTGAATAGAAAAAGAATCAATTTATATACATGAAAAAGTCTAAAATAGAATGCTATGGATCATGTAAAGGGTCATCCATATGTTATAACCTCTCGTGAGTCCTGGTAAAATTCCCCGTATAGAACTACTCCAGTAATTGAGTGTTAGAGTTCTACCAATATCTAGTATGTGGAATCGAGAATCTACCACAACCTCTCAAGCTCCAATTCCATAAAATTCATAGTATGATGAATCCTATTAGTTAAAATATGATTTCATTTCTTTTTAGGTTTAATCCATTCTATTTGAAATATATCTGTTCAAATATTTTTGTAACCCCCCACTATCTGATCCATCATTTAGATAATGAACATGGATTTAGAATTGGAATAAGAGGAATAATTTTTAATTTATCCTTTCTAATTTTTATTTCCATATTTCCATCATGATGCATTTGAATTCAGGATGTCCTCTACTGGTTCTAAGAAACCACTAATTTTCATCTTCCTTTAAGCAACATATTACATAGAATTTCATGAACCAGCACATGGAGACTATGAGCACCCATGACTCTAATTCATGGGATACACATCTAGTGGTCAAGGGACCCCTTACAATGCACTTTCCTGAGTTCATGGGTCTACTTTATGAAACTATGCACATTCCACCATTCCATACACTAGACTATGAGATTTTTTATGGCCTCTAAACCAGAATATTATTTATCTTCATGGGGTGAATGATTGTGTTAGGTGGAATCCTGAATAAGGGTTGCATGATGGGTAATCCTATGGAATTTTATCATTTGGGATGAGCTCTAGATCACGAGGTTTATTATCATCAATATATTCCCCTTGATCAACTTCTCCCCCACCACCCACAAGATCAACCCCATCAGTGGTGTTACTCGTAGGAGCAAAACAATATTTTCATGTATATATGGTCAGATCCATTTGAATGCATGAATCATTATTGACCTGAATGACTAGTAGAGAAGGGTACCCATATGTTTTAGACTCATATTCTTTATGGGAATAAAATCTAACATGAAATTATTGAAATAAAAACATATAATTATCCCAACACCAAGACCCAAGATTCGGTGGTCATAACATAACATTCCCATATTATATAAAGAGATACTTCCTGAATGAATAGATATATTAGTATATTGAAAAAAAAATATAAAATCATATGTATTAAATTATAACATGAATTTAAATAAAAACCTTAAATACAATGGAAACACCACTATTATATTATATTACCCATGATTGTCCATCATAATATACATGTTGTGATGTTGGGTAGAAAATATAATAAAGGTGTGTGATTAGACGATCAGTAAGGGTATGGATAGAGAAGATTCTATTATATATACACATAACCAATAAGGAATGATGAATAATTAAAAATAAATTTCATTAAAAAATATTCATTATCAAAATATGAAAGGAATTAATGACTATCAAATAATGTCATATAAATAATTACATGTAAATTAAACATAACCATGTATATAATACTAGGTGAATAATAAAATTGATTGTCAATAAATTATCTCATAATGATATATTGAAAAATGATTGAAATCAATAACATAAAATCAAGTCTTCAACTTGATTACACCATACATCCTTGTGTAAGATATCAGATGATATGTGAACACGTTTTTCCTCATGAGACCTTCTAATACATATTGGGGATATAGAGGTCCCCACACATCCCTTATTAAGACCATTGAATTTACCATATGAAAGGGGTGAAAACAATCAATATAATGATTTATATTGAAAATAATATAAGAAATATAATTCTACAAACAATACAAATATTCATAAAATATCTAGTGTAATATGATTAGTGGTATCAAAATAGAATAACCTTGTCACGAACTGTCACCTGGGGCTCGTGTCATGACTACACCAAGCCCACTACTTGTTGGACAAGGGTAGGAGACTATCACCAGAAAGGCATATCACTAAAATGGGAAGGCATTTACTTTAAACCTATACACACATATTCTAGGGACACCACTAATGTAAACCACATATTTAATCTGTTGATGTAAAAGTGTGAACTAAAATTAAGTGGCTAGTATACAAACCCAACTGAAAGAGATAATACAACTAAAAAAGAATACAGATCTTGATATCTTCCACTAAGGACCCAACTAGAAGGCTGGGTATATCTCATCATTATGTCTATCTTCAACAACTGGTAACCATTGTGTACCATCTATTCCTAGCTCTCAAACCTCATTCAAATATGATTGTCCTTTGAAGAAGACAGAATAAGGTGTTTGAAATTCCAATGCATTGGTGAGTATAACAATACCCAGTAAGGACCCCGAGACCACCAATGGTATCTCGAAATTCCAAAATTTGTTAACCAAAATGCATGATCTCAATCATAATTCACAAGGAACGACACTACGGATAGTATCTATATAACTTAATGAACCTAAATAACGATTATTTGAAATAATTATAAATCATATTATTTGGTCGGGAGGCTTTTACTATTATACCACATAAGGTGTCTAGGTGTTAAACCATATAGGATTGCTTGGTGCTGACCCACAGAGGATATCTAGGTTTTGATCCATTAAGGTTCGCTAGGGGCTGACCCAAAAATGATCACTAGGTGTGGACCCACGGAGGATCGCTAGGTTCTGACCCAGGAAGGGTCTCTAGGTGGTGACCCATGTAGGATTGTTATGTGATTATCCATATAGGATCACGAGGTATAGACGCAAAAACGATCACTAGGTTTTGACCCATAGAGGATTGCTAGGTGCGGACCAACGGAGGACCGCTAGGTGCTAACCCACAAAGGATAACTATTTGTTCTTCAGGTCACAAACATCCCATGGATTCTAGTATATAGTAAGCTTGACTCAAAAGGATTCGATCTACAATCTATATAACATATTTCCACCATGAAGATATCCTATGATGATATATCTGTTGAACTTCCATTTCATTAGTGTCCCAATGCAACATACAGTGCATCAATTGGATGCCCGGTCTCTGCATTATCGATATTTTAGTGCCAGGGCCCAATTGAATTTGAGTTTGATCAAAACCTACAATACATTATTGTTATCAAAAACCAATGTGCATTATCTCAGAAGGACCATTTTGTCCTAACAGTTCAGGTTATGTAGATAGTTCGTCAAACAGACATCTAGTTTGGAAGATATGCCCCATTAAGAGAAACAGGGATGTAAGTGGGTCTAGATCATGTCAGAACCAGATGGCCCGACATAAATGGGAATAGCCTTGGCCTAGTTTGCGTTGGACTTGCCAATCCAAAATGGGTTTGGCCATGGGCTCGGCTTGGCCCACCCGTCTGGGCGCGGTCTACCGGCTGGGCGCGACCTAGCGGCTAGGTGCGATGGTCGACTCCCCTCCCGAACTATATAACCATTTATGTTACACCATCAATGGAACTATATGGCACAACTCCACCTAGTCAGTCTGCATGGACCAAAAAATAAGTGGACCCACGGGAACGGGCCCGGCATTCGCCGAAGCTCAATGTTGCGTCCCTCCAACAATGAGCGACGTCGTGGCATGCCGCCACCTTCAACATAGCCGTCAAAGGCCTGCCACCACATTTTTTTGATGTGGATTTTCTGGGGGCCACCATCTTAACGTGGCTAGAAGGATCCGTCCCCTGCCTCATTTGGTCGTTGGCGCTACCGTGCCATCCGAGCTTTATCGGGCTTCCAGTGATTCGCTGAAGGTCTATTTTCTTTTCCTTCTACACCTATTGGTCTCCCGGTAGGATTTCCTCATTGTGTGGCTCCAATTCCTATTCATTTCTTCATAATTATGAGTTTTTGATGATTAATGCCACAAAATCAAGTTTGTTGGAGGGTTCGTGCCTTGTACAGTTTGTCACGTGCCCTCTGCTTAAGAATTATAGCAAGGGAAGAGTTTAACATTATCATGAGTTATGGAATACTAAAAATTAGTAACAAAACCCTACATGTAAGAAGGAGGATGTTTCTATAGATGTTAGAGGAGAACTCATATTTTTTTCACTTGTTGATTCCAATCATTTTCTAGTTAAAATCCTCAAATGGTCTTCAATGCTCTATTCTATGTTGTTGGAAGATGTAATCTGAACTTCATCCGAGATTCCTATCATGTGTCACCAATACCCATGACCAATATTTGTTTAAATAATTGATTTATATGCCATGATTTGTTTTTCATTATGATTCATTAGTTAATAGTAATTAATGAGTCAATTAAACACTCAAACCTTGGCATTAGAAAACCAATGAAATGAGAAGATTAATCCATTAAAAGTCTATTATTTTATTTATGGTGGTGCACCATGGACCCGACAGTATTTCACAATGGTTAGAAGGAATGAATATAATAACTAACGGAGGAATTTTATTATTTTTTTCAAATTCCAAAAATTATCATTTTTGTTCTAACCCTTGAAAGTCTTTGTTATGCTTCCCTTATGTGAATTCATGCACTGAGAATTCAACACTACACTAAAATATTTTATCCGAGATTCATTTCAAAAGATAGAAATTGTTTGTCTCACATTTATAAAATTTATCTTATGAATGTTAAAAATATATTTATAGTCACCCTCGAACTACACCATTCGAGGGTTTTCTCAACCAAAGGGGAACACACCCCCACGAGCTCCACAGTATTCAAGGATTTTCAATCGGAGATACTATTTAGATGTTATAAGGTTTTAAAAATAAAATATTTGTTACTAATTATTTTTTTTAAAACCAAAAAAATAACTGCCATTGTTGTTCCACGCTAGCCAAATTTAGTTTCTTCCTGAGGAAATAATACCCTTGTGAGTTCAGAAGTGGTATCATATTTTTTTTGGAATCACCATTCAAGAGTTATAAGTATTGGAATAATAAATAATTTTATTTCATAATATTAACTATGGTTTTTCCATTTTATGGTTTTATCACTCAAGGAATGCACCAAATAAAATTAAGTCACACCTATGGAAAACCTGGTATCATGAACCAAATGGTGCTCTTAGTTTTTTGGTCTAGGAAACTATTTTAAGAGTTATTTCAATTTTATAGAAATACTTCTCATGCGCACTATTTGAAGCTTACTATTTTTTTGACAGATAATTCCTTGACCTCCGACCCTCAACCATGTTCCATTAATTTTTGCAGTCTTGTAAGAATTCCATATAATTAAAAACATTATATGAAATTTCAGCGTCATTAAATTCTCACATCCATAGGTATTTATGTCCCAAATATAAAAACCAAAGGAAAATAAAACATTTGGTTCATTAATCATGAATCTAGCCCTCCAACTCCTATGGGCTCTTTTGGAGGATCTCATGCTACCATTTAACTCGCAATAGAGGAATTGATCATCCATGGAGGAACCACTCCTATTGATAGTAAATTTTTTTAGGGAACTGCTCAAATATTTCCCCCTCACCATTGTTCAGCTCGACCCAGTCGATGACTTGAGATGGGTCATGCACGTATCATATCAGTTGCAACATGTGGAAAGCATTTTGCACCTAATGAATCTATGGGGGAAGAGATAGCCGGTACTCCATCTTGCCAACTGTTTTGAGAATATATAATGGTCCGATGAACCTCATAGATATCTTTCCTCCCCATCCAAATATCTACAATCCTTGTCTAGGTGAGACCCATAGGAAGAGATGGCCACCACATTCGAACTCTAAAAGTCTCCATCTCCAATCGACATAGGACATACATCTATTCTGTGTTGTTTTCACACACCCATAGATGATTTCCATCTTCTTAGTTGTACGCCATACGAACTATGGACCCATGAGTATGGACTCTCCAAGATCTATCCAGTACAGTGGTGATCTACCTGGCCTCCCGTATAAGGCCTCAAATAGTTCCGTGAAAAAGGGGGAGTGATAGCGATGGATATACTAAATTTACAAAAGTTGTAGGCGGTCCTTTTAGTAGTGAAAATTTTGCAGGAAACAAGTATGATTCATTTCCTCCATGGTCTTTATTATCCGCTCATTATGATGATATGTCTGAGGGTAAAATTAGCGCTCAAGTGTGTGAGCACATGATGCCCAAATTTCACTTACTGAAATGTGAGTGATCGTGAAATAAACTTTTCAAAGTACTCCATCATCCATATCAGAATTACAAATGTCAGAGGTCCTGGTACATCTTTTCCACTCCATAATATTACACCTAATAGAATGTATGGAACTCCTAGAATACATCAACATTGTAACACCCCAATCTTCTACTGTACGCTTCTCTTTGAATAATGTGGTAGCATGTGTTGTACGCAACATCGAGTTCTAACACACCGCAACAAATCAAACCAGTCATTATGAATAATAATACATACTTTTTGAAATTATATATATTTTATATTTCAAAATTGACATCATTTTTGGTTTCAGAATTTCGAAATTATCCAAAGATGATTTTTTGGTATTTTTCTGAGAACTTCCAATTTTTATGAATAGTGAAAACTACTTAAACAAATCTATTTTAATCAAAATAATTTATAGTGATAAATTATATTATTTATTGGTATCAAAGTGTAATTAGAATATATTTTTACAATTTTATCTAATGGTGTTAATTAGAATAAATTTCACTTTGAAATTGGACCAAAACAATTGTCAATCTTTTGATATATATTGTTTCTTAAAAACACTCTATTTGTTGTGATAGTGGGAATTAATTATAAAATTAATTAATGTCGTTATGGCCATTACGAGTTCATTGTAATGTCATTCGGCAGGAAAAATGCTATAGTAGTGTTCATGGGACTCATGAACAGGATCATTAATCCATACATTGAGCGCTTTGTAGTGGTCTTCATCGACTACATTCTAATCTACTCAGCTACTGTGGGGAAGCATGCATATCATATTCTGGTAGTACTGGACACACTCCAAGAGCACCATATTTATGGTAAACTTTCAATGTACCAGTTTTAGATCAGAGAGGTTCACTTCCTAGGACATATCTTATCGGAGGTAAGAGTTGCAGTAGATCCAGTAAAGATTGAGGAAGTACTTGCATGGGAGCCACCCGGGAGTGTGACTGAGGTATGAAGAGTCCTGAGATTGGCTGCATATTACTAGAGGTTTGTGCCAGGCTTCTCTAGGTTTTCATCACCACTATTAACCATGTTGAATAAGGGTAAACCCTTCGTTTGTTTGTACAAATGCAATCGGAGGTTTCAGGTGTTGAGGTAGAGACTAACTAGTTCCCCCATCTTGAGGATTCTAGAGAAATTAATAGGGAATGTAGTATACTATTACACATCAGGGATTGGAATCAGATGTGTCCTAATGGAGGAGAGAGAAGTTATCGTTTATGTTTCTCAACAGCTGAGACAACACAAGTAGAACTACACTACCCATGACCTGGAGTTAGCAGTAGTGGTCTTCGCTTTGATGATGTGGCGACACTATCTGATGGGAGAACATTTTAATGTGTTCTATGATCACTTTAGTCTCATGTATATCTTCTCCCAGAAAGACCTAAAACTGAGATACCGACATTGGATTGAGTTACTTTAGGACTATGAATTTGATATAGTCCATACTCATTGGAAAAGAATCATTGTAGAAGTTGCACTCCATAAGAGATCTGGTAATCAACACCTAGACAAGGCGACTGAGTAGCTGGCTTCCTTGTAGATATCCTTTGTTGATAGAGATAAAGCAGCATTTCTACAGTCTCTTAGAGACACTCCAACATCTTTAGCGAGTCAGGGAGGCGTAATGTGGAGATGCTGACTCCGAGACACGGTGTGCTCAGATATTCACAGAACATGCACCTGATGTATTTTCTAATAGTGGGGAGAACGTCGCCTTCTTTTTTAAAGGACATACCTGTGTATATGTGTCACTTGAGGAGGAAGTGTTGAGGGAGTTCCACACATCCCATCTAGAGGTACATACAAGATTGGAAAAGTTTTCCTAGGATATATGATGATAGAACTGGTGTCCGAGAATGAAGAAAGAAGTAGTAGAGTTTTTCCCATGATGCCTCACTTGTCAGCATGTGAAGGCAGAGCATAAGGTACCATTAGGTTTGGTTCAGTCGTTAAGGGTCCTAGAGTTGAAGCGGGATGGGATATTTATATAATTTATGATAGGACTCCCATGTACATCTAGAGAACGTGACTCTTTCTAGGTGATATTCGCCCGACTCACCAAGTCAGCCCACTTCCTACTGATTAGAGACTAGGGTTCAATAGAGATCATCAGACACCATTCTGTGCTAGAGATTTTGAGGTAACATGTAATACCCTAAACGATTGTTTTAGATCATGATACACATTTTAATTCATAACTATTGAAGGGGTTGTAGGAGGATTTAGGGATTCATGTTCGTTTGAGCAACGCATTCCATCCTTGGACGGATGGTGAGACCGAGCAGGCCATTCAGACCCTCAGGGACATGTTGCATTCTTGTTTCCTCGACTTCGGTCATAGTTGGGAGGATCACTTATCATTGGTGGAGTTTTCATACAAAAATAGGCTATCACTCCACGATTGGGATGGATCCTTTGGAGACATTGTATGGGCGACTTTTCATATCACAATTGTGGTGGACTGACCTTGGGGAGTCATCACTAGTGGGACCGGAGATGGTTCAGGCTACCACAAGGAAGGTGAAGATCATGCAAGAGTGGATAAAGACTGAACATGGTATGCATAATTCTTATGCTAACATGAGATGGAGGACACTGGAGTTCGAGGATGGAGACCACATCTTTCTACGGGTCTCACCATAGTGAGGACTACAGAGATTTGGTTGAGGTGGAATGTAATCTCTGAGGTTCATCATACCTTGTTAAGTTCTCTATTGAGTTTATGAGGTGGCATATCACTTAGCTCTTCCACCTCAGTTGCACTAGGTGGATGACGTCTTCCATGTATCATAGCTAAGGAGATGTGTGCACGACCCTTCTCATGTATTCCACCATGGAGATCTGAACATTTACGATGAGGCGACATTTATAGATGTTCTAGTTGACATTGATGATAGACAAGAGCGGGTCTTTTATAGACAATTGAAACCTCTGGTGTGCATTTTTTGGAAGCACGGGAACAACTAGGAAAACACATGGGAGCGAGAGGCTCTAATGCAGGTTCAGTACCCCTATTTTATTACATAGTTTCGAGTTGTGGCTGACGGGGACATAAATACCGATTTGTGGAGAATGTAAGGAACGAGAATATCCTTGTAAATTTTTTTAATAAATTAAAATTTTACTAGTTCTTGAATATTTACGAAACATGATTCTGAGGCCAGGAGTCCCCAGAAAGAATTTGTAATGTTTTTTTTGGGTACTTTCAGTAAACATACGAACATGTTTTCTAACTTTTGAACTGGTGCTCAGAATTGAAATCTGAGGGCACTGTTGAACTCGCATCGCATGTATTCACTTAAGGAAACATTCAACTCGATGGATGATGGTTGAGGGTGAAATGTATTTTTATGGTTTTTTTCATCTAAGAATAATATAAAAAGAAAAGTGTGTGACATTTTATTTTTATATACAAAAACCATGTGGGTGTTGGTAGGTGGGTTCCACTTGAACTAAACCTCATTGTGGAATTTGAGAAGTGATGACCACCAAACCTTAACCTCCCATGAGAGGTTTTGGTTTTGGGTACCACCCGAATATATCCTCTAATGAGAGGTTATTGTGGTGGTGACCACCTAATGCCTTGACTTCTCAACTCCCAAAATAAATGAGGGAGAGCCAATTAAACTCCTCCTATAATTAATTTTACCAACACTCCTTAATTAATTGTGACAATACTTGGTATCCTACTTTTTTAATTTTATTCCAACAAAACCTATTAATTGTTTCCAATTAATTAATCCAACCTATTTCCATCAAATTAAATATATAAACATATTTTATTTGTTTGGCTATTCCGTTGTTTGAAAAGCAGGATTGGTAGAACTTGGGAGAATGCTCTATAATGAAGAACTCCCCGCCAATGAAGAATGTATACCTCCTTCAAACATATTACTTGGGACATCTTCAGAAGTGGGATTTCCTCATCTATGGTGAATCAATGACTGTACTACCTACTTTCCCAATCTCCATCAAACGAACGAGGTAGGTGGTTATTTTCATGACAATTATTTACATGTACTCCTTAATTTTCTTGTGCGAGTTGGGAACAAACATTGTAGAAGATTTTGGTTTCACATTCATGCTTTGTTCTTTGTGAACCAAATTCTATAACTCTAAATGTATATGGTGTTGGCCAAATAGACACATCCTGACCCCTCCGTCGTTCTTCTTCGGTGTATTCGTCAAAATGGAAGAAAGAGATGAAGACGACTCGCGGGCTCGCCACACTGCCCTGGACAAATCGCGGCCTTACCGCGCCACCCATGCTGACATGTGGCCTTGCCGTACCGCCCTGGAAAACCCGTAGTCCATGCCGAGATGCACCACGGTCCATCAGGCCATGCCACTATCCACCAAGTCGCACCACCATCTAAGTCGAGCCATGCCGCCGTCTGGTGAGCCGCACCATCGTCCGAGCCGAGCCATGTTGCAGTCCCCAGAGATGTGCCTCCATCCGAGCCAAGCTGCACTGCCGAGCTGAGGGGCACCACCATCCAAGAAAAGTCGTGTCATCATCTGCCAACTTGTGTCATCGTTCGAGCCAAGCCGCACCGATGAGGCAAGCTACTCTGCCCTCCTGACAGAACTACTGCCGATGTAACACCCTGATATTTTCTAAGAAGTATATTTTTTATGTCATATGTCATACACATAATTAAAGTAATCTTTCACTACACACAACACTACCTTGACATGCATTACACACAATCACGACCTTCCTCAATAGCGTATGTAGTACGCATTACCGGGTTTCACTAAACAACAATATATTGTTAAAATATTATTATGGACTAGACCTTATAAATAGTATTAACTAAATTTTCAATTTTATTACATTATTATTAATCCTACATATTTTCTGTAACATGGTATGATAACAAAATAAATTTTTTGGGTAAAATAAGTATTTTTAAAAAAATGCAGTTTTGCCGCCTTTTGATGACGCACCAAATTTAAATCTACTTTTTGACATTTTTATATGATAAATTTGACAAAATAAAATTCGTATTTGGAATCAGGATATATAAATTTAATTTGAATAAATTTTTCATATTATTATGATATGTTTCATATTTTAATGAATAGTAAAAACACGCTATATTTCAATTAAATACAGCATTTTTCATCGCAATAATTTATATGGTTAAATTATAATATTGAGTGGTTTTAAAGTATAAATAGAATATAATGTTACTTTTGAATATAATTTATGTCATTACCATCTATTTTAAATTGAATTCATAGGTAAAACCATTTCAATCTTTGCCAAGGTTTTGACTTTTAAAACCCGTTTTCTTAACAACAGGATAAATTTTAAATTAATTACTGCAACTTCTGTGTTTTGAGTTATGAAAAATGGATTCCATATTTGGTTTCAGTTGGTCTAAATTATGATAAATGGTTACTTTTATTTTTTTGATATTATGAATAGTAACTTCATTAATTTTTATTTACTATAGTTAATGTTAAATCAGGTACTTAAGGGTAAAAATAAGATTATAAAATTAACATAACACCTGAAAAAATCTGATTGGATGAATAATAGTCGACCCAAATCACCTAAGGGTCGGAATAAATTTATTTTATGAACTTTTGACAATTAAAATAATTTAATTATTTTTAAAACCAAAGAAAGTGACAACATGTCACTCTCTTAAATATTATAAGTATAATAATTTTAATTTAGTGATAATCTTCCTGAATCTTCGAAAATTAATAATATCAAGAAAACTAATAAAATTATCTATATCATGTAAATGTATTTATAATTTTTAGGGATTAAATAATTGTCATTAATTATGACACAATAGTGAAGTTGAAATTATTTTATTGATTGAGTTTTCAAATAAATGATTTTAAAAGTATTAAAATAAATATGATATGAAATATTTAATGTGCTCCACTATTTTAATAGATACATATGACATGTTGTGAATCTATTAAATCTTTTTGTTTGAGCATATCTTCTGGGTATATTCTATTTAAATTAAAATAATTGAATAGTGTTAAAAGTGACACTATAGTTTTTTTATAATAATAACATATAATAAATTTTTTTAAAATCAAAAAAATATTTAATAATTAAAAATTAAAATTTATATGGTCTACAATGTAATAAAGTAATCATTTATGGACAATTCACAACATATAAGTAATTCTTTATAATGAATTAAAATTTAGAATTTTATTATTACAAATAAATATAAATAGATTATATAAGGTAAAATCATGTTGATAATGTTTAAAATAAATTCCCAACTTGTCTTAATTTTATTTTTAGATTAGATTACTACACTATATCATCTAAGAATCGTATTTGAGTCATTTTTGGTGGTTTTTAAGTGGGGATGGAATTTATTATAAATTAATATTTCCTATCACTCCAAAGGTGCCCCTCTCCTCTCTTATAAAAAGGCACATCCTCCCTCTTCTCTTTACACAATTTAGAGCCTTCATGCTTGGAAAACCCCGATCCATTTCCATTCTCAACATCCATAGAAACATACTAGAAGTCCTGGTCTTCTTAAAAGTCAAAATTTAGTGCTCTATGTGGTGGTTTTAAAGAGGCGTGTCAAAATAGAGGTAATATCTGTTACCGATTCTTTCAAATTTATATATTCTTCTACATCATGTTCTTTAGTTGTCTCCTTATGATGTAATAACATCAGAATCACTCATATACTGATATGTTATTATAAATTTTAAACAACCATGTTTCACTTTATATCTATTCTACGGAAAATGAAATCACTGATCGTGCGTACGTACGGAATATCGTCTCCACGCCGTGGTGTAATCTGTTTTTCGCCACCACCATACATGGATGGGTATAATGGTGTAAAGGATAAATATATATGATTATTTTAATGTGATATTGATTCTTAAATAGTATACATACATTTCAATATAATTTCACGATCATGGGAACGATATCATTGCTCGTGCGTACGTACGGACTACCGTCTCCACGATGTTATGCAACACATTCTACTTGATCTTCATTGAATAATGATTATATAAATTAATTGACTGATTAAATATGATATATATTATAATAATACCATTCTGTAAATGAGGTATCTATAACCTAAAAAAAATAATAAGAATTTATTCAACAAAACAAGCATAAAAAAATTAAGCAATAAACACCTGAATAACAAGTAGCAATGAAATATTACTAATAAGAAGCTAATAATATGACCATATATGATATCATAAAAATGATTATGATTTTTTAATAAGTCAATGATATTATTTAAATCATTATATAGGAGTTTCAGATACGTTTGATGAAAATCAGACCTAAGGTAAGGGAAAAGCTCAAAATCTCATTTTTATTCGATATTGTTTATACTTCTGAATTTCATGGGGAATATTTATCATCCACATCCATGTTTTGTCAACATGTATTATTATTTGTATACTACAACAATTTTTTAAATCTAATTTTACCCATTGCTGAGTTTTTCGTAAAAGATATGAAAGGAATCTTTTGTCGTTTTTAGTATAAGGTTTTTTTTACTTTTCCCGCCAAAGTACAAGAAAAATGTTTTTTTAACTTATACGGAATGAATGGAATTTTATGATTTCATAGAAAATTACTTCAATGTAGAATCATTTAAAAATATTCATGTTTATTTTTAGCCAAATTTATTTAGTTTAAAATTGTATGACATGTTAAGAAAGGAATAATGTTTCTGAAGGAGAAAAGATATTTTCCTCAAGAATGGAGTTCAAGTGTTTTATCAAAATTATTTTACATCTAAGATAATATAGGGTTCTGTTTCTATCCCTATTTTTACATTGATTTGATTATGTTATGATGGATTATTTTTATGATGTCATTTAATCTTATATGGATTAAGTTATGATGGCATGATGTTTAAGAATCCCATTTTTATTACACGGGTTTTGCTATGATTTATGATTTTCTAGCACACATAAGAATGGTTTCATTATGAGATGTGTGGAACCTATATCTCCCTAAAATTAATTGGGTAATGATTTATATCTCATGAGTGTTGGTTCTGAATCTACAGAATATACACCAGAGGGTGGTGAATTGGTTCATTTTCAATTTTTCAGAAACTCTTTGATTGAACATGTTCTGTCATCTATACTTTATCAGATTTGATCATGCAGTGGAATATGTTAAAACAATAACACAAAGATGTATAGTGGTTCGGGGAACAGACGGCCCCTAGTTGTTACGTGGGATAAAGGATCTTCATTATGTTTACCTTCCTTATAAAATTTGGACTGTGAGTTGGACAGAAGTATTTTGGATAACTATTAAGGTTGGAATGGATTAAGTTGAACTTTGGATAGTATTGTTTAAGGTTAAAACATTTATGAAGATTATTTTTGGAATAGTATAGTACTATATTTTAAGGAAAAGGACAACCTGCAGGGTGGGGAATAACCCATCGCGTCGGACAAAGCTGCAGGAATCGAACCCACAACCATAGTGCGACAAGCCATTATTTCCTACCACTAGCCTACAGGAAGTCCCTGGTTATTACAAAATAGTTTTACTAATCTAAATGGTATGTGTTAATATTTGGAACCTTATACAATTAGGATATTTTTGAGTTCCGTTACCATTTGGAGTAAAAGTTGGGTTTGTGGTAAAAATTTATTAACGAATGAAAGTATACATAACAAGTATGTATATTCCCTTACGTTCTGAGTAAATCTCATAAATAAATTCCTCAACATTATAAAAGGTAACTTAAAACAAAAATGTTGTCTGTTAACTTTTCCAACTGGGGATTCAATGACCGTTTAACCAATCACAAGTTTGTGATTTTCTTATGGTTAAACATTCTCCTAATCCTGTTTTCTATAACTCTCCATCAGACCTTGATGGTTTGTTTTTCTTCCATATCCATATTTTCATAGAATCCTAGAATGGGCTATATCGGGTGACCTTTGTACTTATCCTGCTTTCTTTTAATGTTATATATTTATTAACCTCATTTCCGATGTGGGTTTTCCACAAAGGTATTTTCTATTTTCAGCCTTTTATTATCAAAGAAAAATTTCAAATTGCGAGGACGCAATTTATTGAAGGAGGGGAGAATGTAACACCCCGAGCTTCCAAGATACGCTTCTCATTCAATAATGCAATAGCTTGCATTGTACGCAAGTTCGAGTTCTAACACACCGCAACTAATCAAAATAGCCGTTATGAATAGTAATAACCACTTTTTAAAATTATAGAAATTTTATATTTCAAAATGGACTTTATTTTTGTATTCCTAATATTGAAATTAGCCTATGTTGAATTTTTTGTAATTTTCTGAGAACTTCAAAATTTTTATGAATAGTGAAAAATACTTAAAACAACTTTTTTAATCAAAATAATTCATAGTGATAAATTATACTATTGAGTTGTTTTAGAGTATAATTAGAATATATTTTTACCATTTTATCCAATGGTGGTCATTAGAATTAATTTAACATTGAAATTGGACATAAACAATTTCCAATCTTTTGATATAAATTGTTTCTTAAAAACACGCTATTTGTCGTAACAGCGGGAATTAATTGTAAAATTAATTAATGCAACTTATATGTTTGGAATTTTTTAAAATAGACATCATTTTTGAATTCGTAATATCAATTATAGCTTAGGGTGAAATTTTGGCCTTATTCTGAAAAACTTCAATTTTTTGATGAATAGTGAAACCACTAAGTGGTAATCAAGCAAACTGATTTTCAGTTAAATGAAAGTTTACCACTAATGTGTATTGAATTTTGAAAATCCGACATACATGGTTGTCATTAGTATGTAAAATGTGGTTCAATGGGATAAAAATAATTTTTTTGGTGAATAGTAACTTATTAAGTTTTAATCGCGATTAGTGGTAATTAGTGTAGTTTAAGGTATAAATAATACTTTAATAATATGAAATGACCTAGACACATGTCCCAACCTCATTGGTTGAGTCATGGCCGACCAAGACAATCCATGGCCTAACTTGGGGACCCCATGGATCCACTTTTGTTGGGAAATAACATAAATTACTTTTTATTTAATGTTAAAGTGAAAATGACACTAACATAAATTGTTTTACTAAAACAATTTTTAAGTGGGGTTACACAAGTCTGAATTTTGATTATAAATATTCATTAGAAATCTAAAAAGATTTCCTACATCATAGTATTTTTTTTTTATAATTTTTAGACATTAAATAAATTAAATTATTTATGACATCATGATGATGTAGTGATGACCTCATTATTTAACGATTTAAATAAAATGGGAAGATAATGAAAAATACAAGGCTTACACTTGTCCAAAGCCTATTGGATGAAGATATTTCGAAACCTTATCACCTTAGCCTCGAATTATATAAGTGTGGGACATTTAGAATCCGAAAAGCATTGTGAAATAATGTAACATTTCAATCTTTCCAAAAGTGCCCCTCCTCTCCACTTATAAAAGGCCCCCACCTCTCCCACCTCATTTACACTTTCAAGCCATTTGGCTCGGCCAACCTCTGCCCAAATACTCTCCCAACATTCCTCCCTTACTCATAGAAGCATCACATTGGGCAGAACTCTTCCCAAGGAAGCCTTTGGCTCAAATCAAAAAGAGTTACCCGATTTTGAGGTAATGTCTTTTCTAATGTTGTTTTGTTTTATTTTTCTTCTCCAACCCCCTAAACTCTTTTTATTCATTTATTTTGTGACAACACCAGTATCCTCAATATACTAGGATGTTGTTATTAGAAGGATTCGATCTACACTTACACACACCTACATCTAATGGTTAAAGAACATACGGTTTCTGTGGATGGCGAATTTCTGCCTCACGAAACGATGATTGTTCAACACTCATATAACACCTTCAAAGGTGGCCATTAAGATGTCACTATTTTTATATATGATATATAATATGTTTATGTTTTACTTATGCTTCTGTATTTCTCATTTATGGCATACTTTATGATTTCCATTATGGGTAAAACGCGATAATTTCATTTTAGGAAGTGCGGACTACCGAGCCCTCAAAGTGATTTGAATCGTAAATGCCATATGTGGGATGTATAAAGGATGGAGTAAATGGTATTATACACTATATTATACTGGAATTATATTATACATTTATATAATTATGATTTAGTTCCATTAAATATGAAATTGAAATGAAAGTAGCGTTCATGCGTACGTACGGCTTACCGTCTCCATGAACGGTGCATTTCATTTCTTACCTCTAAATGTTACGTGACATTATGAATGAATGTATATACTGTATATATGATATATATGATATCTACATCATGAATATAATTCCGGATATAATGGATATTTCACCACATGAACAACTTGTAATTATAAGAAGTTTATTTTTGACTCAAGTACCAAAGATCGACAAAACGACCGTTATTAACTTAAATAATTACATAATGTTCATAACATTGTAATAAGTGATATAAAAAGGATAATGAAATTGAAAATGGTTCTTAATAAGGTAGATATTTACTCTAGTTTATTATTCAGGAGGTTAAAGAACGGTTGAGTCAAGTCGGACACAAGGTAAGGGAATTTCTTAACCCAACTTCCATTATTTGGGTTAATCTCCTACTTTCAAATTATGTCATGATATTATTATGTCCTATTTTGTATTTTTACTTTCTTTATGTGTACCTATAGTGAATACACATAATAGATCTATTTTATTTTGAAAAATGATCTTTTTAAGGACTTCGTCTCAATCTCCTTTCATTGAGGCATATTTTCTTTTATACACAAATTTCTTTTATACGGTGTATAAACCCCTTTGACTTTTACGGTTATTCAAAAGGAATCTTTTTATACAAAGCGTTTTACTAAACAACAAAAGGGAATGTTTTTCTTTCCGTACTTATGCGGCGACAACGACTTCTCCGCCGCCGTGACCATTATTTGAGATTCGGCTTCTTCTACAAGCCATCACTTTTTTTTTATGAAAAATAAATACAAAGTTTTAACTTTCTTTTATTTTGGTATTGAAAATGGTTTGGAAAGCATTTTTATTATATCAATGTGCTGTATTGATATCTTGTGATTCAAATGTGGGAATGTTATGTTTCCTTTATACATGTTTTATGTGATACGATTATGTTATGGTTTATGATATGTTTAAACCTATTCATATGAGGAATGCATTGGACTTAATAAGTGACGGGTGGAGCCCGCTATAGCTCCTCGATGCATCGGCAGGCCTCATGAGACAAACTAGTGTCTTGGCACGAGGCCTTGACAAAATCTTATTTGTGGTCTTGGCACGAGGCCTTGGCTACGTGGTTATGATAGTCTGGCATTATGCATTCCATCATTATGAAAGTGGTTATTGATATTGCATGTGATTATTCGACAAGTAGAATATCCATGTGAAGAAGTAAATGGCATTATTTCATTTTACTTTTGCCATATTATGTTCAAGTTCATGTTTAAAAGGCTTTTGTTTTAGTTATACATTGCCTTAAATGTTAATGTTTATTTATGAAAGCTTCCGCATTATTGTTATCCTTACTGAGCATCTGAGCTCACCCCTTTCAATGTTTTAATATTTTCCAGGATGTGAAGAAGTATTTTATGAATGACCTGCAGGGATAGTCAGAAGAGGATATGAGTGTGGACTATGGAGACTTTGTTATTGTAGTTTTTCACTTTATGATGTAATTTAACGTTTACGAATGTATCTAGTGTTTCCAAGGCTACTAAACTAATCGGTCTTTCGAGACTTGATCTTTTGTGATCATTCCAATGTTACGAAGTAATGCACCGACTCTGGGTAGCTGGGGTCGAGGCGTTACAGTTGGTATCAGAGGCAGTTTAGTACTAACCTTGAAAGCTAGATTTAGATAAACTCTGATTAGAGCACATAGCCCAAAGATAGACTTTGAGGATTAGTATAGAAGAACTTCCTAGAATTTTGGTATTATATAGATGTTATGAGTTTTCCGAGAAATACATCCCTGTCTGGATACGAGCAGGTAGAGGCGGCTCTGGCACAGATGTACCTAGGGGTAAAACCCGAAAACACCGCTTTGAGCTAGACTCGAACGGGAACTGGTGCACGACAACGGGCCTTGCTGCACTCTTGGTTACGACACTCCCGGGGGATATGCTTAGGATAATTCTCATTTTACTTACAAACCACTATGAAGGGTTATGAGTACATACTTACTCAAAGAAAACATTTCTTTTTATGATTATGGATTATATCCATAAATAGTTCAATTTATGTAAAGTGTTTTACAAGTATGGAATTATGTATTTTGATTCATAAACTAACCTAGTTTATGCCGTTGTATAGAAATGGCGCCCAGTAGAAGGAATGTGAACTCCAGCAGTACGTATGATCCAAAGAGTAAGAAGGATAGTATCTTTCACGGTATTAAGCCAACATTTCGAAGGGAAATAGTCTCCCATGTGTTCTCAACATATGAAGAAATAGTATCATGTGTTAATAGGATAAGTAAAGAATTCTCTGAGTCCTATGGCTTTGAAGCGAAGCAAGAGACGAAAGGGATGGAAGAGAGAATGATGGATAAAGGGATGAGGGGAAAGAAGAATTTTCCAATATGTGGTAATTGTGGGAAGAAACATCATGGAACTTGCCTAAAGGGAATGGGAGTTTGTTATAAGTGTAGAGAAAAAGGACACAAAGTGCGTGACTGCAAGGGTAAGAAAATGGTTTCAAATGTACAATGCTTCTTCTGCAAGGATTGGGGAAACTACGCAAACCAATGTCCAAATCATCAGAGCATGCCCCAAATGATGTTATTGGATAATAATCAAGTTATGATACTACCACAGATGAGGAGTAATGATTAGAGTTCTTATGTTGTTATTAAAGATTTTTTTTAATTTGAGTGTTGTATCAATGATGTACTGGTTATAATAATTATGGAGTATATAAGGATTGTACTGCAGTACTATTTCATCAAGGACTTGAGATTGTGTGGAACCAAGAAAAGTGACTCCACAGTAGGTTAAATTTTTGGAAAATATATGGTTGAGAGAAAGATAAACCATAATATGGTTTTGATACTGAGATTGTGATTTTGGAATAAGACGTGATTGATTTGGATAAATTATATTGGATATACTTAACTTCCTTGAAACTGATTGATGTTTTGTATACATTTTTGGATAGAAGGAGTATATCTAGTATTCTATAAGGAATAAGGGATCATGGTAATTCAGTATGTTTAAAAAGAATACATGATGAAGGTGTTCACATGTTGTTACGTGGGATAAAGGATCTTCATTATGTTTACCTTCCTTATAAAATTTGGACTGTGAGTTGGGCAGAAGTATTTTGGATAACTATTAAGGTTGGAATGGATTAAGTTGAACTTTGGATAGTATTGTTTAAGGTTAAAACATTTATGAAGATTATTTTTGGAATAGTATAGTACTATATTTTTAGGAAAAGGACAACCTGCAGGGTGGGGAATAACACATCGCGTCGGACAAAGCTGCAGGAATCGAACCCACAACCATAGTGCGACAAGCCTTTATTTCCTACCACTAGCCTACAGGAAGTCCCTGGTTATTACAAAATAGTTTTACTAATCTAAATGGTATGTGTTAATATTTGGAACCCTATACAATTAGGATATTTTTGAGTTCCGTTACCATTTGGAGTAAAAGTTGGGTTTGTGGTAAAAATTTATTAACGAATGAAAGTATACATAACAAGTATGTATATTCCCTTACGTTCTTAGTAAATCTCATAAATAAATTCCTCAACATTATAAAAGGTAACTTAAAACAAAAATGTTGTCGGTTAACTTTTCCAACTGGGGATTCAATGACCGTTTAACCAATCACAAGTTTGTGATTTTCTTATGGTTAAACATTCTCCTAATCCTGTTTTCTATAACTCTCCATCAGACCTTGATGGTTTGTTTTTCTTCCATATCCATATTTTCATAGAATCCTAGAATGGGCTATATCGGGTGACCTTTGTACTTATCCTGCTTTCTTTTAATGTTATATATTTATTAACCTTATTTCCGATGTGGGTTTTCCACAAAGGTATTTTCTTTTTTCAGCCTTTTATTATCAAAGAAAAATTTCAAATTGCGAGGACGCAATTTATTGAAGGAGGGGAGAATGTAACACCCCGAGCTTCCACGATACGCTTCTCATTCAATAATGCAATAGCTTGCATTGTACGCAAGTTCGAGTTCTAACACACCGCAACTAATCAAAATAGCCGTTATGAATAGTAATAACCACTTTTTAAAATTATAGAAATTTTATATTTCAAAATGGACTTTATTTTTGTATTCCTAATATTGAAATTAGCCTATGTTGAATTTTTTGTAATTTTCTGAGAACTTCAAAATTTTTATGAATAGTGAAAAATACTTAAAACAACTTTTTTAATCAAAATAATTCATAGTGATAAATTATACTATTGAGTTGTTTTAGAGTATAATTAGAATATATTTTTACCATTTTATCCAATGGTGGTCATTAGAATTAATTTAACATTGAAATTGGACATAAACAATTGCCAATCTTTTGATATAAATTGTTTCTTAAAAACACGCTATTTTTCGTAACAGCGGGAATTAATTGTAAAATTAATTAATGCAACTTATATGTTTGGAATTTTTTAAAATAGACATCATTTTTGAATTCGTGATATCAATTATAGCTTAGGGTGAAATTTTGGCCTTATTCTGAAAAACTTCAATTTTTTGATGAATAGTGAAACCACTAAGTGGTAATCAAGCAAACCGATTTTCAGTTAAATGAAAGTTTACCACTAATGTGTATTGAATTTTGAAAATCCGACATACATGGTTGTCATTAGTATGTAAAATGTGGTTCAATGGGATAAAAATAATTTTTTTGGTGAATAGTAACTTATTAAGTTTTAATCGCGATTAGTGGTAATTAGTGTAGTTTAAGGTATAAATAATACTTTAATAATATGAAATGACCTAGACACATGTCCCAACCTCATTGGTTGAGTCATGGCCGACCCAGACAAGCCATGGCCTAACTTGGGGACCCCATGGATCCACTTTTGTTGGGAAATAACATAAATTACTTTTTATTTAATGTTAAAGTGAAAATGACACTAACATAAATTGTTTTACTAAAACAATTTTTAAGTGGGGTTACACAAGTCCAAATTTTGATTATAAATATTCATTATAAAGCTAAGAATCTTTCCTACATCATAGTATTTTTTTTATAATTTTTAGACATTAAATAAATTAAATTATTTATGACATCATGATGATGTAGTGATGACTTCATTATTTAACGATTTAAATAAAATGGGAAGATAATGAAAAATACAAGGCTTACACTTGTCCAAAGCCTATTGGATGAAGAGATTTCGAAACCTTATCACCTTAGCCTCGAATTATATAAGTGTGGGACCTTTAGAATCCGAAAAGCATTGTGAAATAATGTAACATTTCAATCTTTCCAAAAGTGCCCCTCCTCTCCACTTATAAAAGGCCCCCACCTCTCCCACCTCATTTACACTTTCAAGCCATTTGACTCGGCCAACCTCTGCCCAAATACTCTCCCAACATTCCTCCCTTACTCATAGAAGCCTCACATTGGGCAGAACTCTTCCCAAAGAAGCCTTTGTCTCAAATCAAAAAGAGTTACCCGATTTTGAGGTAATGTCTTTTCTAATGTTGTTTTGTTTTATTTTTCTTCTCCAACCCCCTAAACTCTTTTTATTCATTTATTTTGTGACAACACCAGTATCCTCAATATACTAGGATGTTGTTATTAGAAGGATTCGAGCTACACTTACACACACCTACATCTAATGGTTAAAGAACATACGGTTTCTGTGGATGGCGAATTTCTGCCTCACGAAACGATGATTGTTCAACACTCATATAACACCTTCAAAGGTGGCCATTAAGATGTCACTATTTTTATATATGATATATAATATGTTTATGTTTTACTTATGCTTCTTTATTTCTCATTTATGGCATACTTTATGATTTCCATTATGGGTAAAACGCGATAATTTCATTTTAGGAAGTGTGGACTACCGCCCCCTCAAAGTGATTTGAATCGTAAATGCCATATGTGGGATGTATAAAGGATGGAGTAAATGGTATTATACACTATATTATACTGGAATTATATTATACATTTATATAATTATGATTTAGTTCCATTAAATATGAAATTGAAATGAAAGTAGCGTTCATGCGTACGTACGGCTTACCGTCTCCATGAACGGTGCATTTCATTTCTTACCTCTAAATGTTACGTGACATTATGAATGAATGTATATACTGTATATATGATATATATGATATCTACATCATGAATATAATTCCGGATATAATGGATATTTCACCACATGAACAACTTGTAATTATAAGAAGTTTATTTTTGACTCAAGTACCAAAGATCGACAAAACGACCGTTATTAACTTAAATAATTACATAATGTTCATAACATTGTAATAAGTGATATAAAAAGGATAATGAAATTGAAAATGGTTCTTAATAAGGTAGATATTTACTCTAGTTTATTATTCAGGAGGTTAAAGAACGGTTGAGTCAAGTCGGACACAAGGTAAGGGAATTTCTTAACCCAACTTCCATTCTTTGGGTTAATCTCCTACTTTCAAATTATGTCATGATATTATTATGTCCTATTTTGTATTTTTACATTCTTTATGTGTACCTATAGTGAATACAAATAATAGATCTATCTTATTTTGAAAAATGATCTTTTTAAGGACTTCGTCTCAATCTCCTTTCATTGAGGCATATTTTCTTTTATACACAAATTTCTTTTATACGGTGTATAAACCCCTTTGACTTTTACGGTTATTCAAAAGGAATCTTTTTATACAAAGCGTTTTACTAAACGAAAAAAGGGAATGTTTTTCTTTCCGTACTTATGCGGCGACAACGACTTCTCCACCGCCGTGACCATTATTTGAGATTCGGCTTCTTCTACAAGCCATCACTTTTTTTTTATGAAAAATAAATACAAAGTTTTAACTTTCTTTTATTTTGGTATTGAAAATGGTATTGAAAGCGTTTTTATTATATCAATGTGCTGTATTGATATCTTGTGATTGAAATGTGGGAATGTTATGTTTCCTTTATACATGTTTTATGTGATACGATTATGTTATGGTTTATGATATGTTTAAACCTATTCATATGAGGAATGCATTGGAATTAATATGTGACGGGTGGAGCCCGCTATAGCTCCTCGATGCATCGGCAGGTCTCATGAGACAAACTAGTGTCTTGGCACGAGGCCTTGACAAAATCTTATTTGTGGTCTTGGCACGAGGCCTTGGCTACGTGGTTATGATAGTCTGGCATTATGCATTCCATCATTATGAAAGTGGTTATTGATATTGCATGTGATTATTCGACCAGTAGAATATCCATGTGAAGAAGTAAATGGCATTATTTCATTTTACTTTTGCCATATTATGTTGAAGTTCATGTTTAAAAGGATTTTGTTTTAGTTATACATTGCCTTAAATGTTAATGTTTATTTATGAAAGCTTCCGCATTATTGTTATCCTTACTGAGCATCTGAGCTCACCCCTTTCAATGTTTTAATATTTTCCAGGATGTGAAGAAGTATTTTATGAATGACCTGCAGGGATAGTCAGAAGAGGATATGAGTGTGGACTATGGAGACTTTGTTATTGTAGTTTTTCACTTTATGATGTAATGTAACGTTTACGAATGTATCTAGTGTTTCCAAGGCTACTAAACTAATCGGTCTTTCGAGACTTGATCTTTTGTGATCATGCCAATGTTACGAAGTAATGCACCGACTCTGGGTAGCTGGGGTCGGGGCGTTACAATTCACACATTTTTTCTATTTTTTGGGTACAATTCAAATCCATTGAAATTATCCCATTCATGATCTAGATTACAGTAGAAAATTAAGTAGAATATTTATAAAAACCAATTCTCTAGAAATATCCTCTCTCATTATGAACACACTTGTTGTCCTGTCACCCATAGAAAACCCTTATTGTTCAATGGAAATATTACAGTCTCATAAAAATGAGTGATCATATGGTCATCCCATTTTTTTCACACCAATCATGAATAACATGATCATACACTTTTATTCATTGGTTGTTTAAAAAATATGAATAAGAAATTTTTGATTATCCATAATTTTGAATAGAAAAAGAATCAATTTATATACATGAAAAAGTCTAAAATAGAATGCTATGGATCATGTAAAGGGTCATCCATATGTTATAACCTCTCGTGAGTCCTGGTAAAATTCCCCGTATAGAACTACTCCAGTAATTGAGTGTTAGAGTTCTACCAATATCTAGTATGTGGAATCGAGAATCTACCACAACCTCTCAAGCTCCAATTCCATAAAATTCATAGTATGATGAATCCTATTAGTTAAAATATGATTTCATTTCTTTTTAGGTTTAATCCATTCTATTTGAAATATATCTGTTCAAATATTTTTGTAACCCCCCACTATCTGATCCATCATTTAGATAATGAACATGGATTTAGAATTGGAATAAGAGGAATAATTTTTAATTTATCCTTTCTAATTTTTATTTCCATATTTCCATCATGATGCATTTGAATTCAGGATGTCCTCTACTGGTTCTAAGAAACCACTAATTTTCATCTTCCTTTAAGCAACATATTACATAGAATTTCATGAACCAGCACATGGAGACTATGAGCACCCATGACTCTAATTCATGGGATACACATCTAGTGGTCAAGGGACCCCTTACAATGCACTTTCCTGAGTTCATGGGTCTACTTTATGAAACTATGCACATTCCACCATTCCATACACTAGACTATGAGATTTTTTATGGCCTCTAAACCAGAATATTATTTATCTTCATGGGGTGAATGTTTGTGTTAGGTGGAATCCTGAATAAGGGTTGCATGATGGGTAATCCTATGGAATTTTATCATTTGGGATGAGCTCTAGATCACGAGGTTTATTATCATCAATATATTCCCCTTGATCAACTTCTCCCCCACCACCCACAAGATCAACCCCATCAGTGGTGTTACTCGTAGGAGCAAAACAATATTTTCATGTATATATGGTCAGATCCATTTGAATGCATGAATCATTATTGACCTGAATGACTAGTAGAGAAGGGTACCCATATGTTTTAGACTCATATTCTTTATGGGAATAAAATCTAACATGAAATTATTGAAATAAAAACATATAATTATCCCAACACCAAGACCCAAGATTCGGTGGTCATAACATAACATTCCCATATTATATAAAGAGATACTTCCTGAATGAATAGATATATTAGTATATTGAAAAAAAAATATAAAATCATATGTATTAAATTATAACATGAATTTAAATAAAAACCTTAAATACAATGGAAACACCACTATTATATTATATTACCCATGATTGTCCATCATAATATACATGTTGTGATGTTGGGTAGAAAATATAATAAAGGTGTGTGATTAGACGATCAGTAAGGGTATGGATAGAGAAGATTCTATTATATATACACATAACCAATAAGGAATGATGAATAATTAAAAATAAATTTCATTAAAAAATATTCATTATCAAAATATGAAAGGAATTAATGACTATCAAATAATGTCATATAAATAATTACATGTAAATTAAACATAACCATGTATATAATACTAGGTGAATAATAAAATTGATTGTCAATAAATTATCTCATAATGATATATTGAAAAATGATTGAAATCAATAACATAAAATCAAGTCTTCAACTTGATTACACCATACATCCTTGTGTAAGATATCAGATGATATGTGAACACGTTTTTCCTCATGAGACCTTCTAATACATATTGGGGATATAGAGGTCCCCACACATCCCTTATTAAGACCATTGAATTTACCATATGAAAGGGGTGAAAACAATCAATATAATGATTTATATTGAAAATAATATAAGAAATATAATTCTACAAACAATACAAATATTCATAAAATATCTAGTGTAATATGATTAGTGGTATCAAAATAGAATAACCTTGTCACGAACTGTCACCTGGGGCTCGTGTCATGACTACACCAAGCCCACTACTTGTTGGACAAGGGTAGGAGACTATCACCAGAAAGGCATATCACTAAAATGGGAAGGCATTTACTTTAAACCTATACACACATATTCTAGGGACACCACTAATGTAAACCACATATTTAATCTGTTGATGTAAAAGTGTGAACTAAAATTAAGTGGCTAGTATACAAACCCAACTGAAAGAGATAATACAACTAAAAAAGAATACAGATCTTGATATCTTCCACTAAGGACCCAACTAGAAGGCTGGGTATATCTCATCATTATGTCTATCTTCAACAACTGGTAACCATTGTGTACCATCTATTCCTAGCTCTCAAACCTCATTCAAATATGATTGTCCTTTGAAGAAGACAGAATAAGGTGTTTGAAATTCCAATGCATTGGTGAGTATAACAATACCCAGTAAGGACCCCGAGACCACCAATGGTATCTCGAAATTCCAAAATTTGTTAACCAAAATGCATGATCTCAATCATAATTCACAAGGAACGACACTACGGATAGTATCTATATAACTTAATGAACCTAAATAACGATTATTTGAAATAATTATAAATCATATTATTTGGTCGGGAGGCTTTTACTATTATACCACATAAGGTGTCTAGGTGTTAAACCATATAGGATTGCTTGGTGCTGACCCACAGAGGATATCTAGGTTTTGATCCATTAAGGTTCGCTAGGGGCTGACCCAAAAATGATCACTAGGTGTGGACCCACGGAGGATCGCTAGGTTCTGACCCAGGAAGGGTCTCTAGGTGGTGACCCATGTAGGATTGTTATGTGATTATCCATATAGGATCACGAGGTATAGACGCAAAAACGATCACTAGGTTTTGACCCATAGAGGATTGCTAGGTGCGGACCAACGGAGGACCGCTAGGTGCTAACCCACAAAGGATAACTATTTGTTCTTCAGGTCACAAACATCCCATGGATTCTAGTATATAGTAAGCTTGACTCAAAAGGATTCGATCTACAATCTATATAACATATTTCCACCATGAAGATATCCTATGATGATATATCTGTTGAACTTCCATTTCATTAGTGTCCCAATGCAACATACAGTGCATCAATTGGATGCCCGGTCTCTGCATTATCGATATTTTAGTGCCAGGGCCCAATTGAATTTGAGTTTGATCAAAACCTACAATACATTATTGTTATCAAAAACCAATGTGCATTATCTCAGAAGGACCATTTTGTCCTAACAGTTCAGGTTATGTAGATAGTTCGTCAAACAGACATCTAGTTTGGAAGATATGCCCCATTAAGAGAAACAGGGATGTAAGTGGGTCTAGATCATGTCAGAACCAGATGGCCCGACATAAATGGGAATAGCCTTGGCCTAGTTTGCGTTGGACTTGCCAATCCAAAATGGGTTTGGCCATGGGCTCGGCTTGGCCCACCCGTCTGGGCGCGGTCTACCGGCTGGGCGCGACCTAGCGGCTAGGTGCGATGGTCGACTCCCCTCCCGAACTATATAACAATTTATGTTACACCATCAATGGAACTATATGGCACAACTCCACCTAGTCAGTCTGCATGGACCAAAAAATAAGTGGACCCACGGGAACGGGCCCGGCATTCGCCGAAGCTCAATGTTGCGTCCCTCCAACAATGAGCGACGTCGTGGCATGCCGCCACCTTCAACATAGCCGTCAAAGGCCTGCCACCACATTTTTTTGATGTGGATTTTCTGGGGGCCACCATCTTAACGTGGCTAGAAGGATCCGTCCCCTGCCTCATTTGGTCGTTGGCGCTACCGTGCCATCCGAGCTTTATCGGGCTTCCAGTGATTCGCTGAAGGTCTATTTTCTTTTCCTTCTACACCTATTGGTCTCCCGGTAGGATTTCCTCATTGTGTGGCTCCAATTCCTATTCATTTCTTCATAATTATGAGTTTTTGATGATTAATGCCACAAAATCAAGTTTGTTGGAGGGTTCGTGCCTTGTACAGTTTGTCACGTGCCCTCTGCTTAAGAATTATAGCAAGGGAAGAGTTTAACATTATCATGAGTTATGGAATACTAAAAATTAGTAACAAAACCCTACATGTAAGAAGGAGGATGTTTCTATAGATGTTAGAGGAGAACTCATATTTTTTTTCACTTGTTGATTCCAATCATTTTCTAGTTAAAATCCTCAAATGGTCTTCAATGCTCTATTCTATGTTGTTGGAAGATGTAATCTGAACTTCATCCGAGATTCCTATCATGTGTCACCAATACCCATGACCAATATTTGTTTAAATAATTGATTTATATGCCATGATTTGTTTTTCATTATGATTCATTAGTTAATAGTAATTAATGAGTCAATTAAACACTCAAACCTTGGCATTAGAAAACCAATGAAATGAGAAGATTAATCCATTAAAAGTCTATTATTTTATTTATGGTGGTGCACCATGGACCCGACAGTATTTCACAATGGTTAGAAGGAATGAATATAATAACTAACGGAGGAATTTTATTATTTTTTTCAAATTCCAAAAATTATCATTTTTGTTCTAACCCTTGAAAGTCTTTGTTATGCTTCCCTTATGTGAATTCATGCACTGAGAATTCAACACTACACTAAAATATTTTATCCGAGATTCATTTCAAAAGATAGAAATTGTTTGTCTCACATTTATAAAATTTATCTTATGAATGTTAAAATATATATTTATAGTCACCCTCGAACTACACCATTCGAGGGTTTTCTCAACCAAAGGGGAACACACCCCCACGAGCTCCACAGTATTCAAGGATTTTCAATCTGAGATACTATTTAGATGTTATAAGGTTTTAAAAATAAAATATTTGTTACTAATTATTTTTTTTAAAACCAAAAAAATAACTGCCATTGTTGTTCCACGCTAGCCAAATTTAGTTTCTTCCTGAGGAAATAATACCCTTGTGAGTTCAGAAGTGGTATCATATTTTTTTTGGAATCACCATTCAAGAGTTATAAGTATTGGAATAATAAATAATTTTATTTCATAATATTAACTATGGTTTTTCCATTTTATGGTTTTATCACTCAAGGAATGCACCAAATAAAATTAAGTCACACCTATGGAAAACCTGGTATCATGAACCAAATGGTGCTCTTAGTTTTTTGGTCTAGGAAACTATTTTAAGAGTTATTTCAATTTTATAGAAATACTTCTCATGCGCACTATTTGAAGCTTACTATTTTTTTGACAGATAATTCCTTGACCTCCGACCCTCAACCATGTTCCATTAATTTTTGCAGTCTTGTAAGAATTCCATATAATTAAAAACATTATATGAAATTTCAGCGTCATTAAATTCTCACATCCATAGGTATTTATGTCCCAAATATAAAAACCAAAGGAAAATAAAACATTTGGTTCATTAATCATGAATCTAGCCCTCCAACTCCTATGGGCTCTTTTGGAGGATCTCATGCTACCATTTAACTCGCAATAGAGGAATTGATCATCCATGGAGGAACCACTCCTATTGATAGTAAATTTTTTTAGGGAACTGCTCAAATATTTCCCCCTCACCATTGTTCAGCTCGACCCAGTCGATGACTTGAGATGGGTCATGCACGTATCATATCAGTTGCAACATGTGGAAAGCATTTTGCACCTAATGAATCTATGGGGGAAGAGATAGCCGGTACTCCATCTTGCCAACTGTTTTGAGAATATATAATGGTCCGATGAACCTCATAGATATCTTTCCTCCCCATCCAAATATCTACAATCCTTGTCTAGGTGAGACCCATAGGAAGAGATGGCCACCACATTCGAACTCTAAAAGTCTCCATCTCCAATCGACATAAGACATACATCTATTCTGTGTTGTTTTCACACACCCATAGATGATTTCCATCTTCTTAGTTGTACGCCATACGAACTATGGACCCATGAGTATGGACTCTCCAAGATCTATCCAGTACAGTGGTGATCTACCTGGCCTCCCGTATAAGGCCTCAAATAGTTCCGTGAAAAAGGGGGAGTGATAGCGATGGATATACTAAATTTACAAAAGTTGTAGGCGGTCCTTTTAGTAGTGAAAATTTTGCAGGAAACAAGTATGATTCATTTCCTCCATGGTCTTTATTATCCGCTCATTATGATGATATGTCTGAGGGTAAAATTAGCGCTCAAGTGTGTGAGCACATGATGCCCAAATTTCACTTACTGAAATGTGAGTGATCGTGAAATAAACTTTTCAAAGTACTCCATCATCCATATCAGAATTACAAATGTCAGAGGTCCTGGTACATCTTTTCCACTCCATAATATTACACCTAATAGAATGTATGGAACTCCTAGAATACATCAACATTGTAACACCCCAATCTTCTACTGTACGCTTCTCTTTGAATAATGTGGTAGCATGTGTTGTACGCAACATCGAGTTCTAACACACCGCAACAAATCAAACCAGTCATTATGAATAATAATACATACTTTTTGAAATTATATATATTTTATATTTCAAAATTGACATCATTTTTGGTTTCAGAATTTCGAAATTATCCAAAGATGATTTTTTGGTATTTTTCTGAGAACTTCCAATTTTTATGAATAGTGAAAACTACTTAAACAAATCTATTTTAATCAAAATAATTTATAGTGATAAATTATATTATTTATTGGTATCAAAGTGTAATTAGAATATATTTTTACAATTTTATCTAATGGTGTTAATTAGAATAAATTTCACTTTGAAATTGGACCAAAACAATTGTCAATCTTTTGATATATATTGTTTCTTAAAAACACTCTATTTGTTGTGATAGTGGGAATTAATTATAAAATTAATTAATGTCGTTATGGCCATTACGAGTTCATTGTAATGTCATTCGGCAGGAAAAATGCTATAGTAGTGTTCATGGGACTCATGAACAGGATCATTAATCCATACATTGAGCGCTTTGTAGTGGTCTTCATCGACTACATTCTAATCTACTCAGCTACTGTGGGGAAGCATGCATATCATATTCTGGTAGTACTGGACACACTCCAAGAGCACCATATTTATGGTAAACTTTCAATGTACCAGTTTTAGATCAGAGAGGTTCACTTCCTAGGACATATCTTATCGGAGGTAAGAGTTGCAGTAGATCCAGTAAAGATTGAGGAAGTACTTGCATGGGAGCCACCCGGGAGTGTGACTGAGGTATGAAGAGTCCTGAGATTGGCTGCATATTACTAGAGGTTTGTGCCAGGCTTCTCTAGGTTTTCATCACCACTATTAACCATGTTGAATAAGGGTAAACCCTTCGTTTGTTTGTACAAATGCAATCGGAGGTTTCAGGTGTTGAGGTAGAGACTAACTAGTTCCCCCATCTTGAGGATTCTAGAGAAATTAATAGGGAATGTAGTATACTATTACACATCAGGGATTGGAATCAGATGTGTCCTAATGGAGGAGAGAGAAGTTATCGTTTATGTTTCTCAACAGCTGAGACAACACAAGTAGAACTACACTACCCATGACCTGGAGTTAGCAGTAGTGGTCTTCGCTTTGATGATGTGGCGACACTATCTGATGGGAGAACATTTTAATGTGTTCTATGATCACTTTAGTCTCATGTATATCTTCTCCCAGAAAGACCTAAAACTGAGATACCGACATTGGATTGAGTTACTTTAGGACTATGAATTTGATATAGTCCATACTCATTGGAAAAGAATCATTGTAGAAGTTGCACTCCATAAGAGATCTGGTAATCAACACCTAGACAAGGCGACTGAGTAGCTGGCTTCCTTGTAGATATCCTTTGTTGATAGAGATAAAGCATCATTTCTACAGTCTCTTAGAGACACTCCAACATCTTTAGCGAGTCAGGGAGGCGTAATGTGGAGATGCTGACTCCGAGACACGGTGTGCTCAGATATTCACAGAACATGCACCTGATGTATTTTCTAATAGTGGGGAGAACGTCGCCTTCTTTTTTAAAGGACATACCTGTGTATATGTGTCACTTGAGGAGGAAGTGTTGAGGGAGTTCCACACATCCCATCTAGAGGTACATACAAGATTGGAAAAGTTTTCCTAGGATATATGATGATAGAACTGGTGTCCGAGAATGAAGAAAGAAGTAGTAGAGTTTTTCCCATGATGCCTCACTTGTCAGCATGTGAAGGCAGAGCATAAGGTACCATTAGGTTTGGTTCAGTCGTTAAGGGTCCTAGAGTTGAAGCGGGATGGGATATTTATATAATTTATGATAGGACTCCCATGTACATCTAGAGAACGTGACTCTTTCTAGGTGATATTCGCCCGACTCACCAAGTCAGCCCACTTCCTACTGATTAGAGACTAGGGTTCAATAGAGATCATCAGACACCATTCTGTGCTAGAGATTTTGAGGTAACATGTAATACCCTAAACGATTGTTTTAGATCATGATACACATTTTAATTCATAACTATTGAAGGGGTTGTAGGAGGATTTAGGGATTCATGTTCGTTTGAGCAACGCATTCCATCCTTGGACGGATGGTGAGACCGAGCAGGCCATTCAGACCCTCAGGGACATGTTGCATTCTTGTTTCCTCGACTTCGGTCATAGTTGGGAGGATCACTTATCATTGGTGGAGTTTTCATACAAAAATAGGCTATCACTCCACGATTGGGATGGATCCTTTGGAGACATTGTATGGGCGACTTTTCATATCACAATTGTGGTGGACTGACCTTGGGGAGTCAGCACTAGTGGGACCGGAGATGGTTCAGGCTACCACAAGGAAGGTGAAGATCATGCAAGAGTGGATAAAGACTGAACATGGTATGCATAATTCTTATGCTAACATGAGATGGAGGACACTGGAGTTCGAGGATGGAGACCACATCTTTCTACGGGTCTCACCATAGTGAGGACTACAGAGATTTGGTTGAGGTGGAATGTAATCTCTGAGGTTCATCATACCTTGTTAAGTTCTCTATTGAGTTTATGAGGTGGCATATCACTTAGCTCTTCCACCTCAGTTGCACTAGGTGGATGACGTCTTCCATGTATCATAGCTAAGGAGATGTGTGCACGACCCTTCTCATGTATTCCACCATGGAGATCTGAACATTTACGATGAGGCGACATTTATAGATGTTCTAGTTGACATTGATGATAGACAAGAGCGGGTCTTTTATAGACAATTGAAACCTCTGGTGTGCATTTTTTGGAAGCACGGGAACAACTAGGAAAACACATGGGAGCGAGAGGCACTAATGCAGGTTCAGTACCCCTATTTTATTACATAGTTTCGAGTTGTGGCTGACGGGGACATAAATACCGATTTGTGGAGAATGTAAGGAACGAGAATATCCTTGTAAATTTTTTTAATAAATTAAAATTTTACTAGTTCTTGAATATTTACGAAACATGATTCTGAGGCCAGGAGTCCCCAGAAAGAATTTGTAATGTTTTTTTTTGGGTACTTTCAGTAAACATACGAACGTGTTTTCTAACTTTTGAACTGGTGCTCAGAATTGAAATCTGAGGGCACTGTTGAACTCGCATCGCATGTATTCACTTAAGGAAACATTCAACTCGATGGATGATGGTTGAGGGTGAAATGTATTTTTATGGTTTTTTTCATCTAAGAATAATATAAAAAGAAAAGTGTGTGACATTTTATTTTTATATACAAAAACCATGTGGGTGTTGGTAGGTGGGTTCCACTTGAACTAAACCTCATTGTGGAATTTGAGAAGTGATGACCACCAAACCTTAACCTCCCATGAGAGGTTTTGGTTTTGGGTACCACCCGAATATATCCTCTAATGAGAGGTTATTGTGGTGGTGACCACCTAATGCCTTGACTTCTCAACTCCCAAAATAAATGAGGGAGAGCCAATTAAACTCCTCCTATAATTAATTTTACCAACACTCCTTAATTAATTGTGACAATACTTGGTATCCTACTTTTTTAATTTTATTCCAACAAAACCTATTAATTGTTTCCAATTAATTAATCCAACCTATTTCCATCAAATTAAATATATAAACATATTTTATTTGTTTGGCTATTCCGTTGTTTGAAAAGCAGGATTGGTAGAACTTGGGAGAATGCTCTATAATGAAGAACTCCCCGCCAATGAAGAATGTATACCTCCTTCAAACATATTACTTGGGACATCTTCAGAAGTGGGATTTCCTCATCTATGGTGAATCAATGACTGTACTACCTAATTTCCCAATCTCCATCAAACGAACGAGGTAGGTGGTTATTTTCATGACAATTATTTACATGTACTCCTTAATTTTCTTGTGCGAGTTGGGAACAAACATTGTAGAAGATTTTGGTTTCACATTCATGCTTTGTTCTTTGTGAACCAAATTCTATAACTCTAAATGTATATGGTGTTGGCCAAATAGACACATCCTGACCCCTCCGTCGTTCTTCTTCGGTGTATTCGTCAAAATGGAAGAAAGAGATGAAGACGACTCGCGGGCTCGCCACACTGCCCTGGACAAATCGCGGCCTTACCGCGCCACCCATGCTGACATGTGGCCTTGCCGTACCGCCCTGGAAAACCCGTAGTCCATGCCGAGATGCACCACGGTCCATCAGGCCATGCCACTATCCACCAAGTCGCACCACCATCTAAGTCGAGCATGCCGCCGTCTGCTGAGCCGCACCATCGTCCGAGCCGAGCCATGTTGCAGTCCCCAGAGATGTGCCTCCATCCGAGCCAAGCTGCACTGCCGAGCTGAGGGGCACCACCATCCAAGAAAAGTCGTGTCATCATCTGCCAACTTGTGTCATCGTTCGAGCCAAGCCGCACCGATGAGGCAAGCTACTCTGCCCTCCTGACAGAACTACTGCCGATGTAACACCCTGATATTTTCTAAGAAGTATATTTTTTATGTCATATGTCATACACATAATTAAAGTAATCTTTCACTACACACAACACTACCTTGACATGCATTACACACAATCACGACCTTCCTCAATAGCGTATGTAGTACGCATTACCGGGTTTCACTAAACAACAATATATTGTTAAAATATTATTATGGACTAGACCTTATAAATAGTATTAACTAAATTTTCAATTTTATTACATTATTATTAATCCTACATATTTTCTGTAACATGGTATGATAACAAAATAAATTTTTTGGGTAAAATAAGTATTTTTAAAAAAATGCAGTTTTGCCGCCTTTTGATGACGCACCAAATTTAAATCTACTTTTTGACATTTTTATATGATAAATTTGACAAAATAAAATTCGTATTTGGAATCAGGATATATAAATTTAATTTGAATAAATTTTTCATATTATTATGATATGTTTCATATTTTAATGAATAGTAAAAACACGCTATATTTCAATTAAATACAGCATTTTTCATCGCAATAATTTATATGGTTAAATTATAATATTGAGTGGTTTTAAAGTATAAATAGAATATAATGTTACTTTTGAATATAATTTATGTCATTACCATCTATTTTAAATTGAATTCATAGGTAAAACCATTTCAATCTTTGCCAAGGTTTTGACTTTTAAAACCCGTTTTCTTAACAACAGGATAAATTTTAAATTAATTACTGCAACTTCTGTGTTTTGAGTTATGAAAAATGGATTCCATATTTGGTTTCAGTTGGTCTAAATTATGATAAATGGTTACTTTTATTTTTTTGATATTATGAATAGTAACTTCATTAATTTTTATTTACTATAGTTAATGTTAAATCAGGTACTTAAGGGTAAAAATAAGATTATAAAATTAACATAACACCTGAAAAAATCTGATTGGATGAATAATAGTCGACCCAAATCACCTAAGGGTCGAAATAAATTTATTTTATGAACTTTTGACAATTAAAATAATTTAATTATTTTTAAAACCAAAGAAAGTGACAACATGTCACTCTCTTAAATATTATAAGTATAATAATTTTAATTTAGTGATAATCTTCCTGAATCTTCGAAAATTAATAATATCAAGAAAACTAATAAAATTATCTATATCATGTAAATGTATTTATAATTTTTAGGGATTAAATAATTGTCATTAATTATGACACAATAGTGAAGTTGAAATTATTTTATTGATTGAGTTTTCAAATAAATGATTTTAAAAGTATTAAAATAAATATGATATGAAATATTTAATGTGCTCCACTATTTTAATAGATACATATGACATGTTGTGAATCTATTAAATCTTTTTGTTTGAGCATATCTTCTGGGTATATTCTATTTAAATTAAAATAATTGAATAGTGTTAAAAGTGACACTATAGTTTTTTTATAATAATAACATATAATAAATTTTTTTAAAATCAAAAAAATATTTAATAATTAAAAATTAAAATTTATATGGTCTACAATGTAATAAAGTAATCATTTATGGACAATTCACAACATATAAGTAATTCTTTATAATGAATTAAAATTTAGAATTTTATTATTACAAATAAATATAAATAGATTATATAAGGTAAAATCATGTTGATAATGTTTAAAATAAATTCCCAACTTGTCTTAATTTTATTTTTAGATTAGATTACTACACTATATCATCTAAGAATCGTATTTGAGTCATTTTTGGTGGTTTTTAAGTGGGGATGGAATTTATTATAAATTAATATTTCCTATCACTCCAAAGGTGCCCCTCTCCTCTCTTATAAAAAGGCACATCCTCCCTCTTCTCTTTACACAATTTAGAGCCTTCATGCTTGGAAAACCCCGATCCATTTCCATTCTCAACATCCATAGAAACATACTAGAAGTCCTGGTCTTCTTAAAAGTCAAAATTTAGTGCTCTATGTGGTGGTTTTAAAGAGGCGTGTCAAAATAGAGGTAATATCTGTTACCGATTCTTTCAAATTTATATATTCTTCTACATCATGTTCTTTAGTTGTCTCCTTATGATGTAATAACATCAGAATCACTCATATACTGATATGTTATTATAAATTTTAAACAACCATGTTTCACTTTATATCTATTCTACGGAAAATGAAATCACTGATCGTGCGTACGTACGGAATATCGTCTCCACGCCGTGGTGTAATCTGTTTTTCGCCACCACCATACATGGATGGGTATAATGGTGTAAAGGATAAATATATATGATTATTTTAATGTGATATTGATTCTTAAATAGTATACATACATTTCAATATAATTTCACGATCATGGGAACGATATCATTGCTCGTGCGTACGTACGGACTACCGTCTCCACGATGTTATGCAACACATTCTACTTGATCTTCATTGAATAATGATTATATAAATTAATTGACTGATTAAATATGATATATATTATAATAATACCATTCTGTAAATGAGGTATCTATAACCTAAAAAAAATAATAAGAATTTATTCAACAAAACAAGCATAAAAAAATTAAGCAATAAACACCTGAATAACAAGTAGCAATGAAATATTACTAATAAGAAGCTAATAATATGACCATATATGATATCATAAAAATGATTATGATTTTTTAATAAGTCAATGATATTATTTAAATCATTATATAGGAGTTTCAGATACGTTTGATGAAAATCAGACCTAAGGTAAGGGAAAAGCTCAAAATCTCATTTTTATTCGATATTGTTTATACTTCTGAATTTCATGGGGAATATTTATCATCCACATCCATGTTTTGTCAACATGTATTATTATTTGTATACTACAACAATTTTTTAAATCCAATTTTACCCATTGCTGAGTTTTTCGTAAAAGATATGAAAGGAATCTTTTGTCGTTTTTAGTATAAGGTTTTTTTTACTTTTCCCGCCAAAGTACAAGAAAAATGTTTTTTTAACTTATACGGAATGAATGGAATTTTATGATTTCATAGAAAATTACTTCAATGTAGAATCATTTAAAAATATTCATGTTTATTTTTAGCCAAATTTATTTAGTTTAAAATTGTATGACATGTTAAGAAAGGAATAATGTTTCTGAAGGAGAAAAGATATTTTCCTCAAGAATGGAGTTCAAGTGTTTTATCAAAATTATTTTACATCTAAGATAATATAGGGTTCTGTTTCTATCCCTATTTTTACATTGATTTGATTATGTTATGATGGATTATTTTTATGATGTCATTTAATCTTATATGGATTAAGTTATGATGGCATGATGTTTAAGAATCCCATTTTTATTACACGGGTTTTGCTATGATTTATGATTTTCTAGCACACATAAGAATGGTTTCATTATGAGATGTGTGGAACCTATATCTCCCTAAAATTAATTGGGTAATGATTTATATCTCATGAGTGTTGGTTCTGAATCTACAGAATATACACCAGAGGGTGGTGAATTGGTTCATTTTCAATTTTTCAGAAACTCTTTGATTGAACATGTTCTGTCATCTATACTTTATCAGATTTGATCATGCAGTGGAATATGTTAAAACAATAACACAAAGATGTATAGTGGTTCGGGGAACAGACGGCCCCTAGTCCACTCCACCAATGCTCAACTCCACGAGAGTGGTGCTTTTTACTCTCTTGTCCTCGTTTCAACAGACTGGTTCACAACTGAGTACATGCAGTTGACCCCTTTACAGTCGTCAGGCTAATCAAATCCTTCTTGTTCAAACACGAACCTACACATCTTAGTACAAAAATTTGGTCACTCCAGATGAAAATCATGTTTACAAAATCATTCCAGTTGATCTTCACAATTTCAATAGAAAGCAATTGATAATAGATGGATCGAAGTGTCTAGAAGTATTGATTTTCAAGTCGAAGTAGTTCTGAGTTGATCCTGTCACGACCCGTCCTCGGGGCCCGTGCCGTGACTACCCCAAGCCCGCCTTCCATAGGCCAGGGGCTGGCGACTAGCACCAAAGGCGTAAAATCCCGATAACTGGGAAGGCATTGCCTTTATAAAGAAAACAAGCACCACAGAGTACAAGCGGAAGTAAAACACTAAGTACAAAAAGAAGAGCTGAAAAGTAAAAGGGGCCGGAAATACAAGCCCAACTGTAAAGTACAACTCGAAAGGGAAAAACAGCGACTGAAAAGTAAAGCTGCTACGTTGAGATGTCCACTGGAAATCCCACCTGAAGGGTGGGTACAGATAGCTCCTCTGCTCCTCGGGTCCCGCCATCCGCTCCGAGTATGTTCCGCCCAGTGGTCCTCCTCCGGGTACCGCCTCGTCGTATAGTCCACCTCCAGGTACCGTCCAGTCCTCGAACCTTCGGCTTCTGTCAGCACTGTCCGTCGTCTGCAACCAACACAACGAGGTGCGGGCATAGCCCGTGCAGGGGTGAGTATAACGATACTCAGTAGGGACCCCGAGACCCTCAAGGTCTCACTAAAACCAACAAGGATAAACACAAGAAGATCTCAACAGATAAACTCTACTTAGGTGTATGCCCATACATATACCTAAGTTATTAAGTAACCCATCTCAATCATGAGGAAACACAAGGATTGTGAAAACGACGGATAACCACTACCCGGGTATATGCCCATACATATACCAAAGTTAGCAAGTGACCCATCTCAATCATGAAGTAAACACAAGGTCAAAAGTCTCAGCTCAAACCAGGATTTTCATTATCGAAACCGTAACTGCTGAAGAGCTCCGTCTCTGGAGTGTGCAGTGGTCCTGTCACGACTCCGAGGTACTGCTCACTAACCTAAGACTGCTGAAGTACTCCTCCTGTCGAGTACTGCGGGTCTGCTGCCAACTACCAGGCGCTCCGTCCGCTGAGGGTCTGCTGCCAAATACCGGGCGCCACCCAGATAGCCTACTGAGGTACTCCTCCTGTCGAGTACCGCGGGTCTGCTGCCAACTACCAGGCGCTCCGTCCGCCGTGGGTCTGCCGCCAAATACCGGGCGCTCCGTCCACTGGGCTAGTCGACTCACTCCAAGTCGAGTCGGTCAAGCAGTCGTCAGGTCTCAGCCGGCTACACGGTCTCCGTACTCTGCACGCTCGTCTCCGGGAGGGTTCGCTCCACGAGCCACTGGTCGATACTCCAAGTATCACAAAAATCCCACGAAGAAGTATCTCAAAAGTCCGTCTCGTCACAGGGGTCTCAACGCAGCAGACGGCGCGTCGATCGGACGCCCGGTCTGTGAGTTATTAGCCTTTTCGTCCCAGGGGCCCGGTTGGTTTCGTGTGCGAACCAAACCCGGCCGTATCTCAACTGTACCCCGAACTCTCATAGGGTATACTCATAGGGACCGTTTCTCATCGTGATCATCAACGCCGCTGACGGTTCGTCAGACGGACGTCCTGTCTGAAAGATAACAGCTTTTCCCGTTCCAGGGGCCCGGTTGGATTTCGGTGTGATCCAACCCGGCCACTATCCAACTGCATCCAAAACTCGGGCGGAGGGTGCCAAAAGTTTCGTATCGTCAAGAGGAAGTCAACGAAACAGACGGCGCGTCAATCGGACGCCCGGTCTGTGAGTTATTGGCATTTTCGTCTCCGGGGCCCGGTTGGTTTTTAAGGAAAAACCAACCCGACCGTACTCCACCTGCGTCCAAACCTCGGGCGGAGTATGCCAAAAGATCCGATTCACTAAGAGGAACACAACGCGACTGACGGCGCGTCAATCGGACGTTCGTGGCTCAAGATATGAGCGTTTCCGCTCCGAAGGCCCGGTTGGTTTCGGGAACGAACCAACCCGGCCGAACTCAAAGTAAACCGAAACCTTGAGTGCAATATATCGAAACGACCGTCTCGATTCAAGGATCGCGTTGCCGCAGACGGTTCGTCATTCGGAGGTCCGAGGCTCAAGTTATGAGCCAAAAACCAAATCAGGTTCGAAACGGGGGGGTCCGGGTCCGGGCCGACCCGGCCCGACCCCCCCCCCCCCCTGGGCGGCGCGGTGGCCGGCGGCGGCGGACGGCGGCGGCGCGGTGGCCGGCGGCGGCGCGCGGCGGCGGCGGGCGGCGGCGCGGCGGGCCGCGGCGGCGGCGGCGGGCCGCGGCGGCGGCGGCGGGCCGCGCGGGCGGCGCACGCGGGGGCTCAGCCCCGCGGCTTTTGTGTGCTGCGCGGCACAAAGGGGCCGTGCCCCTTTGTTTTTTAAGAAGCCTCCCCCCACGTGGGGGGCCTGCTGGAGGAACCGAGGGGGCAGCCGGCCCCCTCCCTTTGAAGAAACCCCCCCTTATTAAGAGGGGGGTTTTAATGGAAGGCCGGGGGATTAATTCCCCCGGTTTTTAAGACATCCGGCCGGCCAGCTGGCCGGCCGGTTTTCTCAAACGGGACCGGAATTTCCGGTCCCGTTCTTCGGCTTCCGACGCCGGCGGCCCGGCCGCCGGTCTTCCCTTCCGCCGCGGCCCGGAACCGGCCGCGGTCTCCTCGTCCCGCCGCGGCCCGGAACCGGCCGCAGTCTTCTCGTCCTGCCGCGGCCCGGAACCGGCCGCGGCGTTCGTCATCCGGCGCGGTGCGTCGGCACCGCGCCCCTTCGCCGTGCTTCGATTCTTTTCAATGCGGCGCGACGGCGTCGCGTTCTTGAAGATTTTCACTCGGCGTGGCGCGACGGCGCCACGTAAATTAATTGTACGATCATCCGCGTGGTGCGACGGCACCACGCTACTTGCTTCCACCCGCATGAATAAACATGAACGTTGGAGGGGGGTTCGGCCGTGTTCGTGCGGTCCGGCCCCCTCACGTTAAATTAATAACGCAACTTAAACAATCAAGCATCAAGTTAGACATGCGAGATCCACGTTCAAGGAAAAAGAATAAAGAAATAATGAACCAACAACCCCTACCTCGGTATAAGATTCAAGGTTCGGCTACGCTCCGCGGAAGACGGCGTCGCGGAGGTCGGGCGTCGCGGTCGTCGTTCGTCAAATCCGTTGACGAAGTGCTATGCCCGAAGAGACACGACGATGGCGGATCTTCGTTTGCCGACGAAGGTTGTCCGAAGAAGAGATGGCGTCCCCTTCGTTGTCACGGTGAACGAAGAAAGGAGTTGCGGCGTTCTTCGTCGGAAAAGAGAGCGTTCCTCGTCAAGTCTTGAGGAAAGTCAAGATATAAAGAAAGCAACGATCTCAAGAACCCTTACCTCGATAGTCGCACGTTGACGGAGTCGTGGAAAAGATTATACGGAAGAAGAACGTCACGTCGCGGATAAGGCGTCGCGGAAAGTCCGCGTTCTTCGGCGAAGAAATTCTTCGTTGAAGAACGACGTTCTTCGCGTTCTTCGTTCTTCGAAGATTCTTCGTCAAAGCTTGGAGATGAAGGGAAAGCTCTCCAAAGACAAACAAAGAACTCTCAATAAAATAAGAATACCACTTATTTTATTAACACACAACTCAAAAGGATTTCAAAAGTTTGAAATTCAAAAGAGATAACTCCACATTTAACTCACTTATTTAATATACATGAATTGTATAATTAAATATAAGTTAACTTGTCAAGCCTTTAAGAGGGAGAGTGGGGAGTTGAAAAGGTGGGGGTTCGTGTGGGCCCCACCACACTTAATCCTCCCAAGGGAGGTTAAGTGGGTGTGGGTCCCACTCCCAACCACCTTAGATAGGTTTTAACAAGTTAAAAATAAAATTGTTCTACACAATTTTATTTAACTCAAACTAAAAACCCCAAAACGAAACTCTCAACCCGCAACAAACGCAACTCCCGAAAAGGTCTCTTTAAGCGAATATCGGCGCTGCGAGTTCATCGGTGCCCTTGGATTTCAATTCCGAGCACCGGATCAAAAGTTAGGAATACCCGCTCGTTCGTTCACTGAACGTACCCGAGCCAAACTTCGGAAATTAATTCCGGGCACTCCGGGCCTCGGAATCAGGTGCCGTCAGAAACCGCGCTCTTGTAAAATTCTAAAGAAAAATAAGAAAAAATTTTCCTTGAATTTTACGGGTCTTTACATTACTCCCACCTCAGGGCTTTACGTCCCCGTAAAGCTACATCAAAAACTAGGGAAACAAAAGAGGGTACTGAGCACGCATCTGAGCCTCCCGCTCCCATGTGCTCTCCTGGAGATTCTCGTGCCGCCATCTGTTGCGCACAAGAGGAATCGATCGCCCATGTAGGACCCGCTCCTGGATGACATGGACCTCTTCCGACGTGGCCCGGACCATCTCTGGTCCCACAAGAGCTGCAAGATTTCTTCTTTGCCGATAAGAGAAACCTGGTCTCATCCCCTGGATGAACCACATTCTTTGCCTAAAACAGTCAATCCTAACATGGATGATATTAATCCATACCAAGGATGACGTCGTAAGGCCTCGACGCTACTACTAAGAGATCCAACCGTTACTCTCGCCTCCAAGGGTTGAGTCACACTGTCGGCATCAGTGTGTGGTAACTGGTCTCCTCCAGTAGATGTCTCACAAGTGAGGGTCAAGTCAACAGTCAACTGGAACCTCTTAGTAACATCACAAAAGAGGACAGGAAAGAAAACATCACAAAAGTATGCGTCTTTTATTATTGCAGATCATAATACAAGACGCTACATAAAAGCAACATCAACATGGAACTAGAAGTACAAAAGACGTATCCACTAGTTCCTCCCCTGTCCACCTGCTTTACTGTTGCTCAAGCATTTGTCGCTGCCTCTATCTCGGTGGCTCTCCCAAAGCCTGCGGATCGGGAGTCGGACAGTCACGTGCCAGATGTCCCTTTCCTCGGCATGAGTAACACAACCTGCTCCTTGCACGGCTAGCTCTGTTCCCACTCCGGGTGCCCTGCACCACCGGTCCTAAAACCCGAGTTCGCCCAACCGCTGGTCTGGTCCTCCTGGACCTCTGCATCATCTGTCTACTGCCCACAGATGACTCGGCTTCTGATCGAAAATCACGCGGTAAAGGCAGAATCTCCTGTACACGCTCGGGGTGTAGAGATACTGGCACAAACTCCACCCTGAAGAAGGTCTCGAAGTCTTCCCATGTGAAGTTCATCTCATCGCAAAACTGAAACAAGTGGCTCCACCACCTACCTGCTGCTGCGTGTAGTAGGCTCGCAGCGAGGATCACCATGAGGTCTGCTGGTGTCCTCACTAGCCTAAACACTCGTACCACTGCCTCCAGCCAGTCCTCTGCAGCCTGGGGATCCGTCTCCCCGCGAAACCTGGGCGGTCGCTGGCGCTGAAACTCATGCAGTGCGCTGAGGCGACGTGCATCGTCAGCGGCTGTTGCTGGAAGCATCGGGGGCTCGGCGGGTAGAGCTACCGCCGGTGCCACTACTGGAAAAGGGCCCTGCACCGAGGCCTCGTCGCTCGGTGGGCTGTCGTCACGTTCGATTCTCGGAACCCTAGCTGGCTGCCGTCGTGGGGCCATCCTGAAAGAAACAACGTAACACGATCAAACGATTATACCTGGTGAGCTGACCTGGTTTGAGCTGTTTTAAGGGGAAAAACTTTTGAAAACACACACGCAATCAGTGTTTTCGTGCACAAAGTCGGAAATCAGTTGTCAGGGTCCTGGTGTATGGATACGTCGGCCGCCCGCACCAACACTGGACTCCCTGAACTGAAAACCACACTCGGTACCCTTAACACTATTGCTTCACAGAAAGAAACATCAGAGTTATAAGTTCTGCGGTAGAACCGAACTCCTCTGATACCAATTTGTCACGACCCGTCCTCGGGGCCCGTGCCGTGACTACCCCAAGCCCGCCTTCCATAGGCCAGGGGCTGGCGACTAGCACCAAAGGCGTAAAATCCCGATAACTGGGAAGGCATTGCCTTTATAAAGAAAACAAGCACCACAGAGTACAAGCGGAAGTAAAACACTAAGTACAAAAAGAAGAGCTGAAAAGTAAAAGGGGCCGGAAATACAAGCCCAACTGTAAAGTACAACTCGAAAGGGAAAAACAGCGACTGAAAAGTAAAGCTGCTACGTTGAGATGTCCACTGGAAATCCCACCTGAAGGGTGGGTACAGATAGCTCCTCTGCTCCTCGGGTCCCGCCATCCGCTCCGAGTATGTTCCGCCCAGTGGTCCTCCTCCGGGTACCGCCTCGTCGTATAGTCCACCTCCAGGTACCGTCCAGTCCTCGAACCTTCGGCTTCTGTCAGCACTGTCCGTCGTCTGCAACCAACACAACGAGGTGCGGGCATAGCCCGTGCAGGGGTGAGTATAACGATACTCAGTAGGGACCCCGAGACCCTCAAGGTCTCACTAAAACCAACAAGGATAAACACAAGAAGATCTCAACAGATAAACTCTACTTAGGTGTATGCCCATACATATACCTAAGTTATTAAGTAACCCATCTCAATCATGAGGAAACACAAGGATTGTGAAAACGACGGATAACCACTACCCGGGTATATGCCCATACATATACCAAAGTTAGCAAGTGACCCATCTCAATCATGAAGTAAACACAAGGTCAAAAGTCTCAGCTCAAACCAGGATTTTCATTATCGAAACCGTAACTGCTGAAGAGCTCCGTCTCTGGAGTGTGCAGTGGTCCTGTCACGACTCCGAGGTACTGCTCACTAACCTAAGACTGCTGAAGTACTCCTCCTGTCGAGTACTGCGGGTCTGCTGCCAACTACCAGGCGCTCCGTCCGCTGAGGGTCTGCTGCCAAATACCGGGCGCCACCCAGATAGCCTACTGAGGTACTCCTCCTGTCGAGTACCGCGGGTCTGCTGCCAACTACCAGGCGCTCCGTCCGCCGTGGGTCTGCCGCCAAATACCGGGCGCTCCGTCCACTGGGCTAGTCGACTCACTCCAAGTCGAGTCGGTCAAGCAGTCGTCAGGTCTCAGCCGGCTACACGGTCTCCGTACTCTGCACGCTCGTCTCCGGGAGGGTTCGCTCCACGAGCCACTGGTCGATACTCCAAGTATCACAAAAATCCCACGAAGAAGTATCTCAAAAGTCCGTCTCGTCACAGGGGTCTCAACGCAGCAGACGGCGCGTCGATCGGACGCCCGGTCTGTGAGTTATTAGCCTTTTCGTCCCAGGGGCCCGGTTGGTTTCGTGTGCGAACCAAACCCGGCCGTATCTCAACTGTACCCCGAACTCTCATAGGGTATACTCATAGGGACCGTTTCTCATCGTGATCATCAACGCCGCTGACGGTTCGTCAGACGGACGTCCTGTCTGAAAGATAACAGCTTTTCCCGTTCCAGGGGCCCGGTTGGATTTCGGTGTGATCCAACCCGGCCACTATCCAACTGCATCCAAAACTCGGGCGGAGGGTGCCAAAAGTTTCGTATCGTCAAGAGGAAGTCAACGAAACAGACGGCGCGTCAATCGGACGCCCGGTCTGTGAGTTATTGGCATTTTCGTCTCCGGGGCCCGGTTGGTTTTTAAGGAAAAACCAACCCGACCGTACTCCACCTGCGTCCAAACCTCGGGCGGAGTATGCCAAAAGATCCGATTCACTAAGAGGAACACAACGCGACTGACGGCGCGTCAATCGGACGTTCGTGGCTCAAGATATGAGCGTTTCCGCTCCGAAGGCCCGGTTGGTTTCGGGAACGAACCAACCCGGCCGAACTCAAAGTAAACCGAAACCTTGAGTGCGATATATCGAAACGACCGTCTCGATTCAAGGATCGCGTTGCCGCAGACGGTTCGTCATTCGGAGGTCCGAGGCTCATGTTATGAGCCAAAAACCAAATCAGGTTCGAAACGGGGGGGTCCGGGTCCGGGCCGACCCGGCCCGACCCCCCCCTGGGCGGCGCGGTGGCCGGCGGCGGCGGCGGGCGGCGGCGCGGCGGGCCGCGGCGGCGGCGGCGGGCCGCGCTGGCGGCGGCGGCGGGCCGCGCTGGCGGCGCACGCGGGGGCTCAGCCCCGCGGCTTTTGTGTGCTGCGCGGCACAAAGGGGCTGTGCCCCTTTGTTTTTTAAGAAGCCCCCCCCCCCCACGTGGGGGGCCTGCTGGAGGAACCGAGGGGGCAGCCGGCCCCCTCCCTTTGAAGAAACCCCCCCCTTATTAAGAGGGGGGTTTTAATGGAAGGCCGGGGGATTAATTCCCCCGGTTTTTAAGACATCCGGCCGGCCAGCTGGCCGGCCGGTTTTCTCAAACGGGACCGGAATTTCCGGTCCCGTTCTTCGGCTTCCGACGCCGGCGGCCCGGCCGCCGGTCTTCCCTTCCGCCGCGGCCCGGAACCGGCCGCGGTCTCCTCGTCCCGCCGCGGCCCGGAACCGGCCGCGGTCTTCTCGTCCTGCCGCGGCCCGGAACCGGCCGCGGCGTTCGTCATCCGGCGCGGTGCGTCGGCACCGCGCCCCTTCGCCGTGCTTCGATTCTTTTCAATGCGGCGCGACGGCGTCGCGTTCTTGAAGATTTTCCCTCGGCGTGGCGCGACGGCGCCACGTAAATTAATTGTACGATCATCCGCGTGGTGCGACGGCACCACGCTACTTGCTTCCACCCGCATGAATAAACATGAACGTTGGAGGGGGGTTCGGCCGTGTTCGTGCGGTCCGGCCCCCTCACGTTAAATTAATAACGCAACTTAAACAATCAAGCATCAAGTTAGACATGCGAGATCCACGTTCAAGGAAAAAGAATAAAGAAATAATGAACCAACAACCCCTACCTCGGTATAAGATTCAAGGTTCGGCTACGCTCCGCGGAAGACGGCGTCGCGGAGGTCGGGCGTCGCGGTCGTCGTTCGTCAAATCCGTTGACGAAGTGCTATGCCCGAAGAGACACGACGATGGCGGATCTTCGTTTGCCGACGAAGGTTGTCCGAAGAAGAGATGGCGTCCCCTTCGTTGTCACGGTGAACGAAGAAAGGAGTTGCGGCGTTCTTCGTCGGAAAAGAGAGCGTTCCTCGTCAAGTCTTGAGGAAAGTCAAGATATAAAGAAAGCAACGATCTCAAGAACCCTTACCTCGATAGTCGCACGTTGACGGAGTCGTGGAAAAGATTATACGGAAGAAGAACGTCACGTCGCGGATAAGGCGTCGCGGAAAGTCCGCGTTCTTCGGCGAAGAAATTCTTCGTTGAAGAACGACGTTCTTCGCGTTCTTCGTTCTTCGAAGATTCTTCGTCAAAGCTTGGAGATGAAGGGAAAGCTCTCCAAAGACAAACAAAGAACTCTCAATAAAATAAGAATACCACTTATTTTATTAACACACAACTCAAAAGGATTTCAAAAGTTTGAAATTCAAAAGAGATAACTCCACATTTAACTCACTTATTTAATATACATGAATTGTATAATTAAATATAAGTTAACTTGTCAAGCCTTTAAGAGGGAGAGTGGGGAGTTGAAAAGGTGGGGGTTCGTGTGGGCCCCACCACACTTAATCCTCCCAAGGGAGGTTAAGTGGGTGTGGGTCCCACTCCCAACCACCTTAGATAGGTTTTAACAAGTTAAAAATAAAATTGTTCTACACAATTTTATTTAACTCAAACTAAAAACCCCAAAACGAAACTCTCAACCCGCAACAAACGCAACTCCCGAAAAGGTCTCTTTAAGCGAATATCGGCGCTGCGAGTTCATCGGTGCCCTTGGATTTCAATTCCGAGCACCGGATCAAAAGTTAGGAATTCCCGCTCGTTCGTTCACTGAACGTACCCGAGCCAAACTTCGGAAATTAATTCCGGGCACTCCGGGCCTCGGAATCAGGTGCCGTCAGAAACCGCGCTCTTGTAAAATTCTAAAGAAAAATAAGAAAAAATTTTCCTTGAATTTTACGGGTCTTTACAGATCCGGTTGTAGTAGACATAGATATATAGTTCACACCATCAGCAGTAGAATATTCACAGTAGATATTCGATGTAGAACAAGTGAATCTTCTATTGAGATCTTTCTTCTTAAGAAAAAAGAGCTTTGACGCTCCTTTTGAATTAGCAGAACCTGATTCTTTTTGCAGACTCTATTTTCCATCTTTTTTTAAAAGATTGATCACCATACATGCTTGTACCTAGTGTTTAAGAGATAACATATATAATAAATCAAATCATATCTCCTACACATTTAGATCCATAAATTCACCTTTTTATTCGCGATATTCTAATATTTGATTTTACAGAGAAGTCATAACATCCCTTAAGACTTGGCATAAAAATATCCTTTTAATTCAATCTTAAATCTATTGATAAAATGGATTTGAATTAGTCAATGTCGTATTTTAAAAACATCTTAAATCCAGCTTGGATTCTAGCAAAAAATCAGCTTGCCGACTGTTGCATAAAAATATCTTCTTTCAAAATTTCTAACGCCAAATGTAAGGTTGATGACGTGGCCTCCAAACATGGGGTTAACAACGTAAGGTTGATCATGACCACCAAACGTAAGGATGATCATCCATATGTTTTCTTTAAACTCTCAAACGTATGGTAAAAGATCCATAAATTTACATGATCAATTTTTTTCCAAGAACATATGGTTGTTCACAAAAGTAAGGTTGATGAACCATACTTTTGAGAAACAAACGTAACATTTAGTACTTACGTATGGTTATCCTTCAATACATTGCTAATAATATATGGTTGTTTAACCATACTTTTATATTATCTAAAAATGTATATACGCTTTTCATCCTTACGCTACATTTATCCACATAGGGTATGAATAGTGATGACATGACGTACTAAAACAGATTCCGCACAACATTTATCCATGTATGGTATAAACCTTTCTTCAAGTACGCGCTAAAGCATATTTTAAACAAGTAATAAATTCTCGTTATTTCTTGAGTAAAATAAATTAATAAATTCCAAAAAAAATACTAAATGAAAACATTAGAAAATAATTAAGGGTATTTGTGAGCATCAAAATCATCATAAAAAGACAGAGTATTGTATTCACTAATATCCTTCTTTAAATAACATATTTATGTATTGTTGAAAATAATACTTTTCTCAACAATCTCTTCTTTTTTTATGGTCACAAAACCCATAAAATAATTAATGAAATCAAATTTACAAAATTAATTACAAATAGTTTTGAAAATTTTATTCTTCCAAATTTCTCATTTAATTCTCCCCCTAAAAAAATGTTGATGTTTTGATGATGTGTTTATCCAAATTCACCCCCTTTTGTGATATCAAAAAGAATGAAAAATCATGGATTTTAGCACTTTTAGTATTACATTGAACTGTTAGTAAGTTCTATTATAAACTATTAAATAGTAAATGTATATGATATACTAGAATATGTTAACTTAAAACATTAATAAAAAATAGAGAAAGAAACAAATAAACAATGAAGGAATTTTTCATTCAAAAATAGTAGCATATACATCATAATGATATAAACAAGAATTAAGGTTTGGGTAAGATATGCAACTAGTTCAATCTGTTATGGATTGAAGTCTTGATTTCTGTAAACTTTTCCTGAAGTCTCTTCGTCATCCCATCTCTATGTTTGATAAGGTGCTCTCTGTTCTCCCGAGTCATATGAATATCCTTGATTAAATTGACTCCGAAAAACAAATTCATCCTTTCATCTTTTTGAACAAACACTGAAATCTTCTGTGACAACTGATTTAACATGATTCTGATTGATGGATCACTAGATGTCAGTTGATCCACTAAAAATTTTGATTGTCCATCAACACTAAAAAGGATCACTATTACGTTGAAGATCATGTAACCTGTCATTCATGTTTCTCATCACAGTTGTGATAGCTTGAATCATTCTGATGAATTCAGGTGAAGTACCTGATCCACTAACAACATTATTTTCATCTTATGCAAACTGGTTCTCCATAAATAACTTCAGATCTAATAAATCTAACTTCATAACCATTTCATATTTCAATTATGAAACTGTAGTCAGCATATCTTCTTTAAACATTTCTTCATCTTGGCTTGAGACTGTACACTCCTTCAGCTTTTGAAACTTCAAATGTTCTAAGTATAAGGAATTTCTCAGAATGACATTCTCAGACTCCAACTGAGATACTTTTCTGTACAGTTCTTTAGTTTTTCTTTCCTTGAATCAGATCCACCCTGTGTTTGATTCATATTCACTTGTTCAGGATGATTCAGCAACACCAAAGGTAATGATACACCATCATATTTTTCTTTTTCTCTGTCCTGAGAAGACTATACAATAGATTTTTACATAAAGTTTTCAAGCTATTCCACAGAAGAATCTCCTTGAAGTACCTCTATGTGTGCATAAGAAGCATCCTCACCACAAACATCAGCATCTTGGCCTTCCACTGGGTGTTCAAGAACAATATCTTCATTAGTTTCCTTAGTTCTGGCCACTTTTTCTCCAGGCACAGCGCCCATCTCTTGTTCCTTTTGAAGTACAACTTCAACATCAACTACAATCTGTTGCTGAGTCTCCTTGTGTGCTTCGTCTGGAACTCCTGATCCCTATACTAGTGATGTTCATTCAGTAACATCTTCCATGGTCTTATCAACAACAACCTCTCTTACAAAAGTATATGAAAATAAATCTTTTGTGGCTCTAAAAGGAAGGGAGGTAATTTCTTCATTGATAGGTCTCTTTCTTTTGGATTGAATTCCCTATTGACTTTTGTCTTCCTCAACATCTTCCACTTCAAAGTGAATGCTTCTTGCTAAATTGTCGACTCTTGATTTATATTTTCCCTCCTTGTACTTAGCTGGTTGTGCCTGAGCACTCTTTGAGTCTTCCTCGGCTCCTACTGGAAAAAAAATTCCTTAAATGGTGCTCCAAAAATATGAAACCTTCCTTAAATTTCCATCATTAAACGTATTACTATGATGGCAGTTTACTCGGGCATCCACTAATCTCATAATGTCTTTCTTAAATAGCAGTTTAGAAATAAATCGACCGAAAGGGTATAAATTCATTAGGGAATCGCTTTTTCAGCAGTAATTGAGATACATTATCATGTATCTTGGGAAGTTTAACATAATATCACATAACACAAGAAACATTATATACATATCAGGGTACAAAATCTTTTCCATTTCAGCCATTTTTTGAGCTATTCTAGTCTGAATAAATTTGACCAAAATTTTCAGACCAGGCTCCAAATCCTTGAAGAAAATTTTCATTATATTCTTAGTACCAAAAATAAAAGACATGATGTACTCAGATTTATGTACAGAATCGAAAATATTTATCAAATCGAAATGAAAAACTCCCTCGTGAGGGATGTTGAGAATCTTACCAATCTCTACTGATGAGATTGAGAAATCCACATCCTCTATATTAGCCAACATATTGTCCTCAGTAACTCCCAGACTAAAATGTATAGATTTGAAGAAGTATCTAAGTTCAACTTCATACAGGCATTTTGTATTTTCACTGTTGAATATCTGTTCAAGATTCTGAAACGACATCGCTTTCTTCAATAGCATATTTGTCTGAAATAACCATTCGAGATCGAATACCTTGCCAAGTAATATTTTTCTTCCCTCAGACCATTGTCTCATAGCATTGTTTGGCTCAACTTCACTGGATCTTTTAGTTCTTACCATATTTGTGAGAATCTCTGAAGGTTTTATGATTAGGGTTTCAGAGGTTCGATGATTAGTGTTTAGGAGTAGAAGTGCGGTTTGTGGGTTCGAAATGGATTCGATAGAAATGAAATGGTTTAGAAGTCAAAAAGGCTCTAACAGGCATGATTCCCATGTAATCAGTAACCAATACATATATTTAAAACAAATAAAATTTTCATAAGGATAAATAAAAAAAATTCTTAAATAGTATTCAATAAACAAAATAAAATTTACAAAAATAATTAAAAGTAAATAAGAAAATAAATTATTTAAAATTAAATAAACCTAGATGCCCCTTCATAAAATAAAACCTCACTGTGGGAAGTGGATTAGTAAAAATATCTACTAATTGAATTTCAGTATTTTTAAATTCTAAAAATATATCCTTCTTAATAACATGATCTCTTAAAAAGTGATGCCTATATCAATGTTCTTAGTTCTCGAATGACTAATAAGATTTTTTGAAATATTAATTTCACTTCTATTATCACATAAAATAGGTGTATTTTTAAAATTCAATCCAAATTCCATAAGTTTGTTTTTCATCCACAACACTTGTGCACATCAACTGCCAACAAAAACATATTCTGCCTCAGCCATTGATAGGGAAACTGATTGTTGTTTCATACTAGACCATGATAATAAAGTCTTTCCTAAAAAAGTGACTTGTTCCTGATGTGAATTTTCTATCTAATCTACAACTTCCAAAGTCAGCATCTGAATCTGAAATAAAATTGAAATCAGAAGTTTTATGATAAACATGATATTTAAAAATAGTACCTTTTAAATATCTAAAAAATCTTTTAACATCAGTTAGATGAGATTCATTAGGATTTGATTGAAATCTAGCATAAAGACATACTAAATACATTATATCTGGCCTTTTAGTAGTACGATATAACAAAATACCAATCATACCACTATATAAGTTGTTGTCAACTGATTTCCCAGTTTCATCCAAATCAAGTTTTATATTAGTACACATATGAGTTGTAAATGTCTTGTTGTGTTCAAGTCTAAATTTATTAAGTAAATTAGTAATGTATTTTCATTGATTTAAAACATTTCCAAAATTATTTTGAAATATTTGAAGACCCAAAAAGAAATTTAATTATCCCATTATACTCATTTAAAAATCTTCTTACATTAATTTTGAAAATTCATGACAAAGAGTTTTTTTAGTTGATCCAAAGATTAAATTATCAACATAAATTTGAACCAATAAAACATTATTTTTCACAGTTTTCTAAAAGGGTGTTGTATCTGCCAATCCAACAGTAAATTCATTTTTCAAAAGAAATGAACTTAATCATTCACACCAAGCTCTTGGTTCTTGTTTAAGACCATAAAGAGCTTTAGTAACTTTAAAATCAGAATCAGTTTTTTGAGAGTTTTCAAAACCAGGAGGTTGATCAACATAAACTTCCTCCATTTACTAACCATTTAAAAATGATGATTTATCATCCAACTAAAATAATTTAAAATTCATATAAGATGCATATGCTATAAGGATTCTAATGGCTTTTAACCTAGATACAGGTGAAAAAGTCTTATCATAATATATTCCATCTTCTGGATTATATCCTTTAGCTACTAATCTTTCTTTATTTATAGTTATTGTGCCTTGTACTTCTTGTTTATTTATAAAGACCCATTTGGTTCATATTACAGGATAATTCTTAGGTCATTCCACTAATTCCCAAACATCATTTCTTTTAAACTGGTTTAATAATTCTTGTATTGTTATTACCCAACCTTCATCATCTAAATCTTCTTCTATAGACTTGGGTTCTTGTTGAGATAGGAAGGCAGAGAATTCCACTAGATTTCATATGTTTCTTCTAGATTGAACAATAGTTTCTAAGTAACCTATTAAAGTTTCTAACGGGTGATTCTTTAGGGTTCTAGAATGTCTAGGTAATATATTTAAAGGTTCTTCAGTTTCATGTTCCTCAGAACTGTACTGAGTTTCTTTTATATCATTTTCAAAATCATTCTTTATGTTCTCAAGTCTCATGTTATCATTAAGGTCATGTTCATACATTTGATCTGTCCTTTTCTCAAAGGGATCTAATTCATCAAATTTCACAATAATTGATTCCTCAAAAATCCTAGACTTCTTATTATAAACTTTATAAGCTTTGGAGGTAGAAGAATATTGTAAGAAAATACCTTCATCAGATTTTGGATTGAACTTACCACGATTATCCTTGGTGTTGAAGATGTAAACCTTGCATCAAAAAACCTTAAAGTATTTAACTTTAGGTTTTCTATTCTTCAATAGTTCATAGGGCGTCGTTTTCAAAATAGGTCTAATTAAAACTCTATTCATTATTTAGCAGGCTGTGCTTATAGCTTCTGCCCAGAAGTCGGTAAGAAGGTTGTATTCTTTTATCATAGACCTAGCCATTTCTTGAATAGTTCTAATTCTTCTTTCTACAATCTCATTCTGTTGAGGTGTTCTTGGTGCAGAGAATGTGTGTTCAATACCCATATTTGAGCAGAAAGAATTAAATTCCTGATTATCAAATTCTCCACCATGATCACATCTTAACGAAATTATTTTAAAACCTTTTTCATTTTGAATAGCATTACAAAAACATTCAAATAAGGTAAAAGCTTCATTTTAAATTTTAAAAAGAAAATCCATGTAACTCTAGAATAGTCATCAACTAAAACATATACAAATAATTTACCAGACAAGCATGATACTCTAGGAGGTTTAAACAGATCCATATGAATAAGTTCTAGAGGTTTAGATGTAGAAATTTTGTTAACAGATATGATGGATGATTTGTGTTGCTTTCCAAGTTTACATGCATCACAGAATCTGTCACTTTCAAATTTGAGACTAGGTAAATCAAGAAACTAAATTCTTCTTAGATAATTTATGTAAAAAATATACATTGTAATGTCATGTCTACTATGCCAGATCTAGGATTCACTTACTTTAGCAATTAAGCAGTTTACATGCTGTTTACACATGGAATTTAAATCCATATTATAGACATTATCAGTTCTAGGTACTTTAAATTAAAACAGTTTATCTTTAGAAATAGTACAACAATTTTTAGTAAAATAAAAAATATATCCATCATCAAAGAGTTGAGAGATACTTATGAGGTTGTGTTTTAATCCTTGTACATAAAGTACTTTGTTGATTGAGACTGGTTTTGGATCTCCAACAGTTCCAATGTCAATGATTTTTCCTGTGGCATTGTCACTAAATGTGACTAGACCTCCTTCCTTTTGAGTGAGTGAAGTAAAATTCAATGAGTTTCCACTCATATTTCTTGAGCAGCCACTGTCCATGTACCATATAAATTTTCTACTTTGGTGGCCTACTACCTGCAAAGAAATTCAAACATATTGCTTTGGTACCCATGTTCTGTTGGGTCCAGGTGTATTATCTAGCAATGATATGGGTATCCAGATTTTCTTTGATCTTCTAAAATCAGCTAAATCATATAAGTCTTTTGAATCATAGGATTTCTTAATACCATAAATTTGAGGTTGTCTTAAGAAACAGTATTTAGCTATATGTCCCTTTTTTCCACAAAAGTTTCAAATAACCCATTTAGATATAGGAACAGAATAATTTTTATATAATTTAGGTTTTTTTCCTTTACTCCAAATTCCAAATCTCTCCATTTTAATGAAATTATTTCCATGAATTTCATTAAAATAATTCTCTCCTTTTGTAAAAAATAAGGTAGCATGTTTGTAAGATTCTACTTCATTATGCAGTGTTTTTATTCTTGATTCATAATTAATATAGTTAGTGTTAATAAAATTGAATTTATCTGTTAAATCCTTATGTTGTTTCAGCAGTGTATCTCATTAATCTGAAACTGGTTTATGTATGTTCTTTAGTGACTTATGATTCTTAAATAGTGAGTCATATATTTCTTCAAGCATATTGCAGTAGGTTGAAAGTTTTTCATTTGTATATCTTGATTCAGAATATGATTCATTATTTGAGTCAGAGGAGTTATATGAGTGTAACTCATCGGTTTCATCCATGAAAGACATTTTTTATTTTAGATTGTCTTATTCTTTTTCTGATCATGATTTAGGATAGCTTCCGGATGCTTCAGATACCCTCCAGGTAGTTTTCATAGCATTCTTGTCTTTCTACTCAATGTCGTTTCTTTTTAAGAATTTCTTCTTCTTCTTTGTATCATTTAATTGTGGGAAATATGGTCTAATATTCCCCATCTTCTTGAATTCATAAAATCTTACTTCTTATTATCTCCCTTAATGTATTTTTTGAAACCTCTTTTCTTACTGTAGAATTTTCTTAATTTTCTAGCTAGTTGAGCTAGTTCTTCATATGAGTTTGATGAGTCTGAGATCTCTGATTTAGCTTTGACTTCTCTTTTCGTAATCATTAAATTCTTTTGTTGTGACGTTACCTTCAAGGTATTATCTTCCATTTTGATGTAGAACTTATGTTCATTTTCCACATCATTCATTTCAGCTTAATACATCATCTGTGTACAAATCAGCTCTCTTAAGGTAAGATCATTGACATGTTTTGATTGTCTGATTACAGTAGAGTTACCATTCCATTGATTAGGAAGTACCCTCAGTACATTTAATGCAAGATCAGACTACTTGATAGGTTCTCCTATAGAAATTATATTATTGACAACTTTTTTCAATCTCCCATTCATTTGGGTAATTCTTTCACCATTAAAAATTCTGAAAGTATCAAATTTAAATTTGGCATTTTCATATCTCATTTTTCAAACAGTATTTGTTCCTTCATATGCCATGACTATTGTTTGCCTCATATCATATGTTGTGGGTCACTGAGATATTATATTAAATTCATCAGGTCATAGACCGCAGATAATTTCATTCATAGCCTTTGAATTCATAATGAGTCAGAATCATTGAATAGACTTTATATCCGAGATTTTTCAGATATATTATCATGCGAGATTTCTAGCAGCCATGGTTTTCTACATTAAAATATGGTGCTCTAACTGTTGACATCCCATATCTTGTATCATTTATGATGCTTTTTTGTATATTCATTAAATTCTTCTATCTTTTTAAGGATCTATCAGAAGCTCTACCTCTGATACAAATCATTGGATCTGAATCTATAGATTATACACAAGAGGGGGGGGGGTGAATTGTGTCTTTTATAATTTTTCGGTAACTCTATGATTGAATGAGTTATGTCCTCTATAATTTATCAGATTTGATCATGCAGCATAATGATTAGAAATAATAACACAATGATGTATAGTGGTTCAGGGAACCGAAGGCCCCTAGTCCACTCCACCAACGCTCAAATCCACGAGTTTGGTGATTTTCACTATCAGTTCCTCATTTCAATAGACCGGTTCACAACTGAGTACTGCTTGTTGACACCTTTAAAATCTTTAGGCTATTCAAAGAGTTCTGGTTCAAAAACGAACCTACACATCTTAGTACAAGAAACAGGTCACTCATGATGAAAATAATTTTAACAAAATATTTCCAGTTGATCTTCACAATTGCAAATGAAAGAAAATGACAGCAGATGGATCGAAGTCTCTAGAAATATTGATTTTCAAGTCGAAGTAGTTTTGTGTTGATCCGTTTGCAGTAGATATAGAGATATATTTCAAAACATCATTAGTATTAGATCAATAGTAGATTTTCGATGTAGAACAAGTGAATCTTCTCTTGAGTTCTTTCTTCTTAAGAAAACAAAGAATTGATTCTCCTTATGAAGCAGCAGAACTAGATGCTTTTTCCAGTCTTTGTTTTCCAACTTATTATTAAAGATTTATCACCATACATGCTTTTACCTAGTGTATTACATAGAAAATATATAATAATTCCGAGCATATATTCTACACATTTAGATCCATAAAAGTTTCCTTTTTATTCGAGATATTCAAAGATTTGAATTAACAGAGAAGTTGTAACTTCACTTAGGACTCAGCATAAAATGAACCTTTTAATTCGCTCTTAAATCAATTGATAAAACTACTTTTAATCATTCAAAGTCGTATTTTTAAAAGTACTTTATACCAGGCTTGAAATCTGCCCAAAAATCAACTTGTTGACCACTGCATAAATATATCATCTTTCAAAATATTCGACGCCCAACATAAGGTTGATGACGTGGTCTCCAAATGTAGGGTCAACAAAGTGAGGTTGATCATGGCCTACAAAAGTAAGGTTGATCATCCATACATTTTCCTTCAACTCTCAAACATATGGTAAAATATTCATACTTTTACTTGATCAATTCTTTTCCAACAATGTATGTTTTTTCACAAATGTAAGGTTGATGAACCATAATTTTGAGAAACAAATGTTACATTTAGTACTTACGTACGGTTATCTTTTCGTACTTTGCTGATAAATTATGGTTGTTTAACCATAATTTTCTCTTATCTCAAAAATTATATACACTTTTCATCCTTACTCTATGATTACCCACATAGTGTACGGACAGTGATTCCAGGACGTCCTAAAACAGATTCGGTGCTACATTTATCCACGTAAGGTATGAAAAGTGATTCCATGATGCACTAAAGTAGATTCCAAACAAGTAATAAATTCTCATTATTTCAAGAGTAAAATAAATTAATAAATTCCTACAAAATACTAAATGAAAACATTAGAAAATAATTAATGGTATTTGTGATCATCAAAATCATCATAAAAAGAAAGAGTATTGTACTGAATAATCTCCTCCTTTAAATAACATTTTTATATATTGTTGAAAACAATTCTTTGCTCAACAATGATATAAGCATGGATGGAATGGCAAGTTAATCTAGTTCTGTGATATAGGACTGGAATGAGGAGTGAACTCGGTTCAGTAATAGACATTTTCCTCTATGAGGGTCTTGGCGATGAGACATGACTAATATGAAATGATTTTCTATGATTATGTGTGTATGCCAAAAATTTTATGTTTTATGTTATTATTATTGGGATTACATTTCACTACTATGATTTATCACATGTTATTATATTATGATCTCTTTTGCAGGGTATGATTTCAAAAATGTTATGTTCTTATGAATATTATATGATTGATATTTTTTTTACCCTTACTGAGCATTTTAGGTCATCCTTTTGTATGATTTATTTTCCCCAGGTCAGGATGATGGGTATTAAGAAGGATATTCAAAAATGGACTCTAGATATGATGATATAAACGAGAGACAATGTAGATGATTTATGAACCAGATGATTATGTTTCCCATTTTCTTAAAAACTATACCTATATGGTCCTATCACGGTTTTTATATATAATATAATAAGTATGCTTTAATTTTGATGTAATAACCATGTATGTAATGTATGGGTCGTTATAGTTGGTATCAGAGGGAGGGTATAGTCATCCTTTGGAAACTAGGATATGAAAGCATTAGTAAGAACCCTAAGGATATGTCTAATAATATAACACAATATTAGTGTTTTAGAAATAGCAATGAATATCCTATTAAAAGACCATAAGTGTAAAATATTATTCTTGAATATATTGTTTTCCTATTATGATTTGTGTTTCTCACACTATGCTTATTGGTTTTAGTCAATGGTGGGAACCCGAAGGAACCTTGTTAATGATGAATGTGACTGGCATTGCAATGATTGACCCCCTGAGTAGCCAAATGTTATGGGAGCTGGAAAAAAAATCTTGTAGCCATACTCACACAACTTTCTCAAGTTATGAACCATGCATGACTTCCAAATGAGCAAAGGAGAAACATTCTGTTAAATCCTTCAAGAGGCCGTGTCCACCTTCATTCAACGATTCTTCTAATCCATTAGTGGCTGAAAAATAGATTAGTACCACTCAAAATATATTTTCATTTCTACAATGATATGAACATGACAAAGTCATCTTAACTATGTATCGTTTGGATGGTGAAGTTGATCAATGGTGGAATATTTTCAAGAATACGAGTCAAAGTGATGAAAGTGAGTCCATGGAATGGGACTAGTTCAAGAACATATTTTTCAATAACTAATTCTCTCATATTATTTGAAAATACATAGAGAAGGAGTTTCTTGAACTGATGAAAATGGATGATGAATCTATTGGTACCTACGAAGAAAATTTTACAATACTTGCAAAGTTCGATTATGAAATTATTATCCAACCTTAGAGTAAGATCGATTGATTCTATATTGGCTTAAAACCATGTCTTTGAAGGGCGTTAGCCATAAAGGACTTCAATAGCTACGAGGAAATTGTTCGATGTGCTCTCAAGGTTGATATGGAGATAGGAGTAACCTATCAATCATATGGGTCTGATGAGAAGAGAAAAATTGAATTTAATGGAAAATCTAAAGACCACACTAATAAGAAGATTACATTACCTTTATTCTCAAATTGTGTAAAGAAACATGGAGGTAATTGTCTTAAAGGGGTAAGAAAATGTTTTAAGTGTGGAAAAGAAAGTAATCAGACAAATTAATGTCGAAATAATGGGAAGGAAGAGTATAGTGATGCAAACAAAGAAAGGGATACACAAAATGCACCAACAACACTTCAATGTTTCCAGTTCAATGAAACGAGGCATTATGCTAATCGATTCCCTAATCCAAGGGTTTTTGATGATGATCGACATCAACAAACTCTTAAGGCCATAGACAAAGGAAAGTCACATGCAATTACTATAGGCGATGTGGAGTATGATAATGATGTTATGAAAGGTACATTTACCATCCCCTCTAAAGTTCCAAATGTTTTATTTGATTATGGATCCACTAATTCTTTTATTTCTGAAGAATTTTTTTAGGGTATAGCTTTACTACCTCAAAAATATGATGTTGAGTTAGCTGTGACAACTCCTAATGGCACAAAAGTCACATCAAAAGTTTACAATTCTTCTCCGATTGAAGGTTGTGGGAAAGTGATTCCTGCAAATCTTGTGATCCCTCCTATAGTGGATTTTGAGTTTCTTGGCATGGATTGGCTTTCTTTATACGGATCTCATATCAATTTCCAATGAAGGTAAATCACATTTTATATTCCTGATCAATCTAATATCATCTATCGATGCACGGATGAATATAACCTTTCAGTGGAAATTTCTTCTATCTTATGGGTCTTGATTCCAATAAATAATGTTTATTTATCTCAAATGATTGGAGAGTAACTCACGATTATGAATATGCCCATTTTATGAGAGCTTGATGATGTCTTTCTAGAGTAATTTCAAGGTCTTCCACCAAATCATGATGTTGAGTTTTTAATAGAACTCATACCGTGTGCTATGCCCATTTCAAAGACACCTTATAGAATGGCCCCAATTGAGTTGCCGGAATTGAAGAAGCATCTTCAAGACAATCTTCATAAAGGATTCATATGCCCTAGTGCATCACCTTGGGGAGCACCAGTTATTTTTGTTAAGAAGATAGATGGATAAATGAGACATTGCATTTATTATCGAGCACTTAACAAGAACACTATCAAGAACAAATATCCTCTTCCGCACACTGATTACATATTTCACCAACTACATGGAGCGCAATTCTTTTCCACGATTTATCTTCGTTCATGGTATCATAAAGTAAGGGTAAAAAGGAGGATATACCAAATATAGCTTTCCGCACAACATAAAGACACTATTAATTTATAGTGATGTCATTTGGTCTTACTAATGCCCCTACTACCTTCATGGATCTAATGAATAGAGTCTTTAGAGACTATCTTGATCAGTTTCTGGTAGTCTTTATAGATGATATTCTTATCTATTCAAAGAGAAAGGAAGACCATGAAGATCACTTGCGAATTGTATTAATGACCCTATGAAAGTAGAAGATTTATGATAAATTTACAAAGTGTGAATTTTGGCTTCAAAAAGATTCATTTTTGGGTCACATAATCTCAAAATAGTGCATATCTGTGGATCCTGCAAAGATTTAGGTTATCAAAAGATGGTCGAGACTAACAAAAGTAACTGAGATTCGATGTTTTCTTGGTTTTTCTAGATATTATCGATGTTTCGTGAAAGATTTTTAATGATTATATATTCCACTCACCAGGTTGACTCGAAAAGGAGTTTCGTTCGTGTGGACGGGGGACTGTCAAGAGAATTTCAAGGAGTTCTAAAGAAGGTTATCCAGTGCATCTGTGCTCACACTGCCTTGTAGTGGAGAAAGGTTTTTGATCAACATTGATGCATCCAATAAGTGATTTGGGTGTGTTCTCATGAAAAATGATATGGTGATAGCTTATGCTTGAACACAGTAGAAAATCCATGAGAAAAATTACCCAACTCATGATTTGGAGTTACCTCTGGTAATCATTGCATTAAATATTTGGAGGTATTATATTAATGGTTAAAGGTGTGATATTTTTACTGATCTTAAAAGTTTAAAGTATATTTTCCCACAAAAGGAGCTGAATATACACCAAAGAAGATGGTTGGAGCTGATTAAGGATTACGATTGCTCAATTCATTATCACCCTGGATAAACAAACAAGGTGGAAGATGTATTAAGTTGACAAGATCATGCTAGATTATCCATGATGAAGATCACAAAAGATCCAATATTTATAGATTTATAAAGGATGGTTCTTGGAATTATAATGGATGGGGAAAAATATTATCTTTCTCAAATGAATGTTCAAACATCTATACATGAGAATATTAATGAGGCACAAAATATAGATTTAGAGTTACAAAATAAGGTGAGAAACGTTCCTTTATTCAACCTTGATTATGATGGGATAATAAGGTTTGGGAATCAGTATTGGGTTCCTCCCATCCCAAAATTAATGATGGATCTATTGGATGAGGCTCATAGTTATTTATTATCTATTCATCTTGGATGCACGAACATGTATAGGGACCTAAAAGATTACTTCTGGTGGGATTACATGAAAAGAGATGTTTCTGAATATGTCTCTCGATGCTTTTTTTTCAGCAAGTTAAAGCTGAGAGATAGAGGTATAAACAGATGTTACATCCATTACCCACAATAGAATGGAAATGTGAAAAAATATCTATGGACTTTGTCACTGGACTTCTTAAAACATCCAAAGGCTATAATGATATCTGGGTCATATTTGATCTTCTTATGAAGTCAACACACTTAATTTCTATTAGTGAAGATTTCTCTCTGGATCATCATTCCAGGATATTTGTGATGGAAGTGGTAAGATTTCATGGAGTAGCACTTTCCATAATATATGATCGGGATCTGAGGTTTACCTCAAAGTACTCATGAAGTCTTCAGCATACTTCAGATACAGAGTTTAGTTTCAACACTGCTTATCATCCTCATACATACAGTCAGTCTGAGAGAACAATTAAAACTCTAGAAGATATGTTAAGAGATTTCTCTATGTATTTCAAATGTGGATGGGATCAAAACCTACCATTGGTGGAACATTATTATAATAATAGATTTCACTCCAAAATTCAGATGGATCCTTATAAAGATCTCTACGGAAAGAAAAGCAGGACTCCATCTTACTGGGATAATGTTGCGGAATGAAAGCTATTAGGAACTGATATTGTTGATAATATGGTAGAAAAGGTTAGATCTATTCAACAACACATAAGAGTAGCTCTGAATCGACAAAATAGTTTTCCCGACAACTGAAGAAAAGACCTAGAGTTTTAAGTGGGTGATAATGTTTTATTACGAGTATCTCCATGGAAGAGAGTAATGAGATTTGGAAAGAAGGGGAAACCGAGCCCTAGGTATACTGATCCTTTTGAAATACTGGACCATTTTGCGAAGGTATCTCACTGATTGGTGCTTCCACCGAATCCCTCTCATTAGCATTATGTGTTCCATGTAACTCTCATGAGAAAGTACATACATGACCCTTCATATGTACTAAGCTCAGAAGATGTACCGCTGGAGCAAGATCATTCTTATGAAGATCATCCGATAGAAATTCTAGATCATAGTGAAGTAGTTCTACAGAACAAGACCACTCACTTGGTGAATGTCTTATGGAGGAACCACCAATTAGAAGAACCTACATGGGAGCTTGAGGATATGATGAGGGAAATGTATCCTCATCAATTTCTTACGAAGTGACGAATTCCGTGGGAGAAATTTATTTTAATGGGGGTAGAATGTAACACCCTGATATTTTATGAGAAGTATATTTTTTATGTCTTATTTTATAGAGAACATCAAATGAATCATTTACCGCACACAACACTAGCTGTGCTTGTGTTTCATGCTATCGCATCCTTCCTTGATAGTGTTTTTAGTACGCAATACCGGGTTTCACTGAACAACGATATATTGTTATAATATTATTATGGACTAGTCGTTATGAATATTATTAATTAATTTTTAATTTTATAACATTATTAATCATCTTACATATTTTCTAGAACATGGTATTAGAACAAAATAATTTTTTTGGGTAAAATATGTATTTTTTAAAAAATGCTGGTTTTTCGTCTTTTGATGGCGCACCAACATTAAATATTGTTTGTTGACATTTTTATAAGTTCAATTTCACAAAATAAAATTCTTATTTGGAATCAGGATATAAAAATTTACTTAGGATAAATTTTTTATATTATTCTTCTAACTTTAATATTTTAATGAATAGTAAAATCACGTTATATTTTAGTTAAAAACAAATTTTTTTCATAACAATTATTTTTAGGGTTATATTATAATATTGAATGGTTTTAAAGTATAAATAGAATATATTTTTACCATTTAATATAATGTCTGTCATTATCATTAATTTTACATTGAATTCATAGGTAAAAATATTTCAATCTTTGGCAATGTTTTAACTTTTAAAACACTTTTTCTTAATAGCGGGATTAATTTTAAATTATTTACTGCAAAATCTGTGTATTGAATTTTAAAAAATGGATTCGATATTGGGATTCAGTTGGTCCAAATTTTGTTAATGGGATACTTTTATTTATTTTTATATTATGAATCGTAACTACGGTAATTTTTATTTACTACTGTTAAAGGTAAATCGGGTAATTAAGCGTAAAAATAAGATCATAAAATTACCCTAACACTTTCCGAAATACTATTGGATGAATAATAGTCGAGCCATATGACCTAAGGGTCGGAATAAATTAATATTATGGACTTTATACCATTAAAATAATTTAATTATTTTTAAAACCAAAGAGAGTGACAACATGTCACACTCTTAAATCATATAAGTATAATAATTTTAATTTAGTGATAAACATAATGAAACATAGAACATGAATAGTATCCAGAAAGATAATAAAATTATCTACATCATGTGAATTTATTTATAATTTTTAGGGATTTTATAATTATCATTAATTAGGACACAATAATGATGTTGAAATTATTTTATTGACTGAATTATCAAATAAATGATTTTAAAAGTATTAAAATAAATATTAAATGGACTATTTAATGTTATACACTAATTTTCTAGATATATATACATGTTATGAATATATTTAATCTATTATTTCGAACATATATTCTCTGTATATTTTATTTAATTTCAAATAATTGAATAGTGTCAAAATTGACACTATTGTTATTTTATAAAAATTACATATTATAAAATTGTTTAAAAACAAAATAAATATTTCAAAATTATAAATTAAAATTTTTATGTTCCAAAATGTTATAAATTATACAATTATGGACAATTAAAAACATATAAGTATTTATTTATAATGATTTATAATTTATAATATTATTAACACAAATAAAATTGAATAGATTTTATATGGATAAATCATGTTGATAATGTTTAAAAAAAATTACGAACTTATATAAATTTTATTTTTTGATGGGGTTAAAACCCTATATCATCTATGAATCATATTTTATTCATTTTTGGAGGTTTTCTAGTGGAGTTGGAATTTATTATAAATTACTATTTCTTATAATTCCAAAGGTGTCCCTCTCCTCCCTTATAAAAGGGCACCTCATTGCTCTTCTCATTACACAATTTAGAGCCTTAATTCTCGTCCAAACCCTGATAATTTACCTTCTGAACTTCTCTAGAATCATTCTAGATGTCCTGGAATTCATAAAACACCAATTTTAGTAACGTAAGAGGAGGTTTCAAAGAGGGGTGTCAAATAAGAGGTAATATCCGTTATCGATTATTTCAAATTTATTTCTTCTTCTACTTACTCTTCGTTAGTTGTTTCATTATGATGTATTAAAATCAGTATCAATCATATACTGATATGTTATTATAAATCTTAAACAACCCAATTTCACCTTCTATCCATCAAACGGAAAATGAAATCAACGCGCGTGTGTACGTACTGAATATCGTCCCCACTCCGTGGTGTAATCTGTTTTCCACCACCACCTTACATGGATGGGTATAATGGTGTCAAAAATGACTATATATGATTATTGTAACGTGATATTGATTATTAAATATTATACATACACTTCAATACAATTCCACGATCCTGGGAATGATATAATCGCTCGTGCGTACGTACGGCCTACCGTCTCCACGATGTGATGCGAATCATTCTACATGATATTCATTGATTAATGATTATATAAATGAATTTAATGAGTAAATATGATATATATTATACTAATACCATTCTGGAAATGAGTTATCTATAACCTAAAATTATGAATAAGAATATATTTGACAAAACACACATAAGAACATAAAGCAGTAAACACCTGAATAACAAGTAGCAATGGAATATTCATAAAAAAAGTACAGAATATGACCATATATTATATCATAACAATGAGTATGATTATGTAATAAGTCAATGACACTATTTGAATCATTATACTAGTTGTTCAGATACGTACAAAGAATATCAGACCCATGTTAAGTGAAAATCGCGCAATCTCATTTTTATCCAAGATTGTTTATACATTAGAATTTATTGGGGAATATTTATCAACCAAATCCATGTTTCGTCAATATTTAATATTATTTCTATCCTCCTACAATTTTTTAAATCTAATTTTACCCGTTGGTGAGTTTTTCATAAAAGATATGAATTGAATATTTTTTCTTTTTTAGTACGAGGTACTTTTTTACTTTTCTGGACAAAGTATGAGAAGAATGTTTTTTAAACTTATACGGCAGGAATGGATTTTTATGATTTAATAGAAAATTAATAAAATGAATCTTCATTTACATGTTTTCATGTTTTTTTAAATCAACTTATGTTTGTTTAAAATTGAATGACATGTTACGAAAGGAAAAAAAATTGAAGTAGAAAGGATATTTTCCTCAAGTATGGAGTTCAAGTGTTTAATCAAAATTATATTCCATCTATGATAATATAGGGTTCTATTTCTATACCTATTTTTACATTGATTTGATTATGTTATGATGGGTTATTTTTAGGATTTCATTTTATCTTATATGGATTATGTTATAAAGGCATGATGTTTAAGAATACCATTTTTATTACATGGGTTATGCTTGGATTTATGATTTTGTGGAACACATAAGAATGGTTTCATTATGAGATGGGTGGGACCTATATCTCTCTCCAATTCATTGGGTAAATATTTGTATCTATTGAGATAGACATGGCTGTAACAGAAAGTTAATCTGGTACAGCGATACAGGACTAGAACGAGGTGTAAACACGGTTCAGTAGTGGGCTTTGTCTGCTATGATGGTCTTGGAAATTAGCCTTGACATATATGAAATGATTTTCTATGATTATGTGTGAATGCCACAAAGTATCAAGTTATATTTTATGATTATTGAGATTACATTTCACTACTATGATTTTTTCCATGTTATGATATTATGATCTATTTTGCAGGTAAAGATTTTCAAAATGTTATGTTCTTATGAATATGATATGATTGATATTTCTTCCATTTACCCTTACTGAGAATTTGAGCTCACCCTTTTGTATGTTTTATTTTCCCCAGGTCAGGAAGAAGGGTATTAAGTAGGATATTCCAAATAAGACTCTAGATATGATGAAATAAATGGGAGACAATGTAGATTATTTATGAACCAGTTGATCATGTTTCCCAGCTTCAAAAGGCACTATACATATACAGTCCTAAAATGGTTTTGTTATATGTTGTAATAAGATTACTTCAATTTTTAATTAATAACGATGTATGTAAACTATGAGTCGTTATAGCCGAACTGCAGCCGGTCAGCGCCCTCGTGGCTGGTCCCCCACCCTCGCGGCCCTTGCAGGCTGGGCCGGACCCTACAGAACAAGACATACTATGGGCGAGGCCAAACCCAATGGTTCAGGCCCAGTTGGGCTAGGTTGGACCAGACCTGGGGACACTACGACCCCTTTTTTACTTTCTTTTGACCACATCATTTGCACTGTACATCCCTTTGACGAACTGTCAGCATCATTGTGAATTAGGATGTGATACTGTGCCTTTGAGTATATTCTATAATGTTTTGTATTTAGATTGGTAATGGTCTTGTTGGATCGTAAATGAATACAACTGAACCCCCGGAGACTAAAAAGCTAATAATTCACAGACCGGGCGTCTGATTAACCCATTGCATGTTGCGTTGAGACCTCTATGACATGGAATACAATAGAGATACTTCTTCATGGGACTTTGTAGCAGTTGGAGTATCAAACTTATCTTTTGGAGTAGATCCTCTCAGAGATGAGCGTGTATAGTGAAGAGACCTAGTGGCTGGCTGAGACATGATGACTACTGACCGTTTTGGCTCAGAGTTACTCAATTGGGCCAGTGGGGAGAGCCATGGTGTCACAATAAACACATGGTTGTGAGAGCCTCTATGTGACATGGAAGACCCATGGTGGGGAGCGCCACTATGTGACACAACAGACCCACTATACTTGACAGGAGGAGTACCTCAATAGTTCAAGGTTAGTGGGAAGCCCCTCTGTCTGACACAACATGCCCAATGTAATAGATAGAGATAGAGTTCTCCAATAGCTGAGGAGTTTGACGTTATGTTAGGAATGTTACATGATACTACCTCTAGAATATATCCGGGTTTGAGCTGAGTCAGTATCTCTATTTATTCCTCATGATTGAGATGGATAACATAATAACTTACGTATTTGTCTGGGAATATACCTAAGTAATGTTATCTGTGGATTTTCATACATTGTGATTATCCTTTATTGATTTTGTGAAACATAGAGGGTCTCTGGGTCTCTACTAAGTATCGTTACACTCACCCCTGCACGGGCTATGCCTGCACTTCATTGTGTTTGGTGAAGACGACGAACAGTGCGGACTGAGGACGAGAGTACTTGGTCTGGACGGTACCCGGAGGTGGACCTTACGACGAGTCTTTACATGGAGGAGACAGACGTACAAGTAGTGTTGAAGAGGCGATATGTACCTACCTTTCAAGTAGGAACCATGGAGGATGACCCAAAAGCTAACATTCCCTTTCTTCAGTTATATTGTATCATAGTTTTACTTTTACATTCATATTGGTCTTGTATTCGGGACACTTTTACTTTTAAAGAATTTTTTTTATACAATTTACATAGTGTTTTGTATCCAGCTATGTGATTTCTTGTGTGTGGGTTTATAGGTCATAAAGTCAATGCCTTCCCAGTTTTAGGGAATTACACCTTTGGTGCTAGTCGCCAGCCCCCATCCTATGGAAGGTGGGTTTCGGGTAGTCACGAAATGGGCCCCGGGGGACGATTCGTGACATATAATCTTGTATAAAGTAAAATGATAGGGTATCCACGGTAAGGATGGGACCATATTATACTGGTTTAGGTAAACCATTAGTTTCACTGGTTGTTCCATTTACATTATCACGATTTCCATTATTTTTCAGGAGGGGATCAAGGGGGTATTCAACAAAGTATACATTTTTACTCTCCCTATGTATATATAAACAATCATTCAATTCAATTTGTGTAGGTTGGATATTAGTCTGGCTATTACTAGGTTGGGGTTTTACTGGAGATGTTTGGGCTTTGGGGTCACTGTTTTTTAACTTTCTACTAGAACTTTTGGGGGTTCCTTTTAGTTGTAGTAGTATTTTCATGGAATCTCTTATGTGTACATGTGTTAGCTTTGTTATTTTATCCTGAGGAAGAGTTTTGTGGTGTATATCATATCTATATCTTTCACATGTGTTCACTTAGAGGGTAATTCCTCCCATATGTATGTTTATGGTACCCTCGGTGATATTCGACCACTCGAGGTCTACTAGTGGAAGGACTGTTTTTATTATCTATCAAATACCACTTCCGCTATAGGATTGGTATAAATTGTTGGGATTGGGTTTTTAAGGAGTTTTATGTGAGGTTTTTAAGAGGAATATGATTAATTTTGTATTTAGTCACATGTGAGGATTCATGTGTTGCTAGTGAAATTGTGTCAGATATAATTTGAAGGTCCCTTAATCATGGAAGACCAACTAATACATTAGTATTTATGCCCCCCCTGTGATCTGTTACACATAACATTTATCTTACATTGGATACTAAATTATCTTATACTTGACATTGGGTAGAGAACTATGAAAGGATCATGAATCATTATCCATTTTTCCTAGTTTTTAATGGGTAATTCATTGGATAATTTTACCTATATAGTATAAACGAAAGCCATTAATTAATGAAAATTTCATCCATAATACATTTTTTAGCACTCTAACTAATTTAAATTATTCCTGTATGGGTACAGGTTGATGTCCTAGTTAGATTCTGGAAGAAGATATTCCGCTTGGTGCTCCAGCATATCGTCAGAGAGTAGAGTTTGATTATGACGACACTTGGAAAAGGAATCACTGAGTGTTGTTGCACTAGTGTTTTCCTAAGTATTAGAGATCCATTTCTGAAGCAGTCACAAAGAACTAGTTATGGGTGGTTTTGATAAAATTCAGTTCAATATGTTCTCAGAATAAGAACTGAGAGTCAATTGTTGTGAGGATGCTACCTGGGGTAGTGAGGTCGTGGTGGTTCTTGTTTCTTGAAGATCATAAGGAGTTAGTTGTTCCATGGGATTTGTTCTAAGAGTAGGTTTGAGATGTGTTTCTTTTTTCGACCAAAAATTAGAATAGTCACTCAGAGCTACTTAACCTTCTGAATGGGAGCTCCAATGCGAGATAGTTTTGGATCCATTTCAGGAAAATTCTCTGTTATTCATTGAACTTGAATCTAGAGGGGAATGTTAGGGTGAGTCATTTTGTGGTTGCTTTGTGACCAGATATCTAGTGTCTGGTATCTCCATTTATTCTAAAAACACATCTGATGGTGCTGTAGAGGGCTTTGGTCCTAGTGAAGATGATAGCCAAAACATTACTGTCATAATAGGGGAGTCATCATGATTCTCACGAAGAAGAGATGTTGTCCAAAATTCACAATTTTTAGGGTAGAAGTGTTTCTGTGAGGTAATGGACAGGTCCCATCAATCAATATTTTGTTTCTATGGGGGTAGTGCCTCTTATTACTATTCTAAGGGACCAATAGATTTTTTTTCTTAGGGGTTCTGAGGTCATCAATGGAATGAGTTCCCAAAAGTTATGATAATAAAGTGAGGTTCATGTGTCCTGCTCTTGGTTCCTCTTTTGAGGGAGTTCAAACTGAGATTACAAAAGTAGTTATCATCAAAATTCGATCAACTTCGATTAGATGGTCCAAGAATGGGATATCCTGTGAATCCACCACGTCATTAGAAAAAATAGATCAACCATGGAGGTGGTTTCTATTAGTGTCAAAGAGGCGATGGAGTAGGTTGGGTCCAGCTTCATCTTTTATTGATTCCAGCACCAGTGATCCATACATCATTCAAGGTTCCCTTTTCTAATTCCCTACATGGGGGGTATGCCTTGTTTTATTCAAAAGTGACACATTACAGCATGTCACCTTCCCTTGACAATACTTCGGGACATGAGGTTTAGAGGCATCCAGTTCCCTTGGCATTGAATATTATAGTTGGAGTTTGAGAGACATATTTGATGAATTTAGAGACCAATAGATATTTCTGGGGTAGCACTGCTCTTGGGGTTATTTCTTATGTTTACAAGTAAAACAGTCTGATTTCATCCTAGACTTTCATTTGTTGTATTTAGTGTCGGTATTGTGGATGGATTCATGAGTAAGTTATTGGTCATTGATGTTGATTGAGGGAGATCAATGTTTTTTTGGTGAGAAACACCGTCAGATGGGTCAGAGGCATGTGCGGTCATTTTCATCCTTTATGGTTGTGTTGATATTTGATTCATTATAGATTCAGTATTTGGAATTTCCTAGGGTCACAGAATAGTACCCAAATGTATTTCCGGAATAGTCTTTATCATTACATCTTTAATGGGAGATTATTTTCAATATCGTGTTATAGCCGTGATTGTCTCCAATATCGATTTCTCGGAATAGGATGTATCCTTATAGGTTGAAGGTGCTGCATATATAGATCAGTGGTCTGTTTTTGTGTTGATTTGTTTAGTTGAGCATGTAACTGATGGGGAACTAATATTTATCATAAAGAAGGCTAACAGATATTTGTGTTTGTGGGTCTATTATCATCTCTAACAATGTTACAGTGAATAACCACTATCATATTCAACAGTTTAATGATTTATTCAAATAGAGTTATAGTTAATATTGGTACTCGAAGATCTATTTATGGTCATGATACCATTAGATCTGTGTGAATGATGAGGATATCATAAATACAACATTCTTATAACAACATGGGAATTATGATTTCATTTTGATTCTATTTGGTGAGATGAATTCTCATATATTGATCAATGGGTTAATGAAGGATATGTTCCTTGTGTCCCTAAATATGATTGCGGTGGATTTCATCAATGACCTCTTTATGTACCCCAATTCCATGGAGGTTCATGCAAAGTATCATCATACACTATTGGGAGTACATTGTCAATATTATCTCTTTGGGAATTGTTTGATGTGTGAGTTTTTTTCTCAGGAAGTCTTTTTAATGGAGAACATTGTATCTTAGTAGGAAGTAGTTGCGGATCATTAAATGATTGAAGTAGTTGTATCTTGGGAAGCCCCCAAGAAACAGGCAGAGGTGAGACGATTCAATGTTCATGTAGGCTATTACAAAAGGATCGTAATAGATTTATCTTAGGTTTCAACTCCTCTAATATGATTTCCATAAAAGATCATGTGTTCATCGGTACCGATCAGTTCCAGGTTTCATTTTAGTATCTGATGGAGATGATGTTCAGTAATCCTTGTCATTGTCTACAAATAAAGGGATTATAGTATTAGGTTTTCTGTGATGCTTTACCTTTGGAGTTTGGCTATGTTTGGATGTAGTAGAGATAATTAAATTCTTAAGGGTCTCAACAGTTACGTCCCCATTAATATATTATTCTATGTATGTTCTTCAGCTAGAGGTAATAGTGTTTTCCATGAAGATTTGGAGACATTAACTTATTGAAACACATTTTTTTTGTCTTCACTGATCATATGATCATGAGGTATGTTCTCTACCAATTGGACATTGTATTTTTATAACGTTAGTGGATGGAATTCATATAGGATTACAATTTTTAGGTTTTGTATACCCCTAGTAATGTGAATGTTGTGGTTTATGCATAGAACAGGATGTCTCGTAGTGGTATAGGGTGTGAATCATGTGATTTCTAGAGAATAATGGATGATATTTCTGCATAATATCTATACATGGGAGAAGTTGGGGGAATATTTCAACATTTTTAGATGATTATGAAGTCATATCTTGTGCATTAGGTAGAAGAGTCATAGTTGGGGAATCTTGAGGGGGGGATCATGAGAGACCGTGTTGTTGTTAGCGAGGACCCTAATGGTTGGTCTGAGGAGGAATAACACTGATTGATATTTTAGAGAATGCATTTCATTTCATTAGAATTTCTTGTGATGGTTCTCATATAGTTCCAGAGAACTAAATATTCCATACAATGTGTTGTGAAAAAATATGTACTGAGATATGAGAGGTCAGTTTTGTGGCTTGGGTTGATGTGTACGGTTGCAGATGTTGTGTCTGGGTGGTTGGTATCCAAGAAGGTAATGGGTGAGCACTATGTTCCTAGTGGTTTTCTTGTAACACCCCAGGTAAATAAAGAATATGACATTTCATATTTATCCATATTTGTGAATAAAATATTTAAATAACTTTAAAGGGGACGCTATGCTTGATGGCGTACCCAACACGCAACAACGAGTTTCTTGGGAATCTTACGTTGCACTCTAATAATAAAATAATATTATTTTAAATGGTAGTTAACATGTAGTCGTTGTAATGGCGGGAATGGATAGAAATAACTAAAATATGATTATATATGTTTTTAAATGTTTTTACATTTATCCAATAAAAGATAATGGCTTAAAATACGGAAAGAATTCAATTTTAGGCATATATGCCCTAGTTTTCACTAAAGGTTCACTTATCACCTTTTGATGGCGAACCGTCATTAAATATAGTTTTGATCACTCTTATACATTCTTTTGGACCAAATAAAACTCTTATTAAGAATCGGGACATCAAAATTTACTTTGTGTAAATTTTTGGTATCTTTCCGATAAAGTTCATTTTTTAATGATTAGTGTAAAATGTTGTATTTTAATTCAAAAAAACTTTTTAATATAATTTATTTATATGATTAGATTATATTTTGAATTGGTTTTAAAGTGAAATTAGAAAATATTTTTACCATTAAATCCAATAGTGTTTGTTGGAATCAATTTCACTTTGAAATCAGACTAAAACTAGTGTCAATCTTTTGATACTTATTGTTTCATAAAACACGCTATTTGACATGACAGCGGGAATTAATTATTAAATTAATTAATGTGACTTATATGTTTTGAATTTTGTAAAATGGACGTAATTTTTGAATTCAGAATATCAAATATAGCTTAGGGTGAATTTTTGGGATTTTTCTGAAAAACTTCAATTTTTGATGAATAGTGAAACCACTAAGTGGTACTTATAAAAACTGATTTTCCGTTTAAATGAAATTTTGCCATAATTGTGTTTTGATTTTCAAAAATCCGACATACATGGTTGTCATTAATAAGTAAAATGTTGTTCAATGAGATTAAAATAATTTTTTGGTGAATAGTAACTTATTAAGTTTTTAATCGCGATTAGTGGTAATTAGGGTAGTTTAAGGTATAAATAATACTTTAATAAAATAAAATGACCGAGACACATGTCCCAACCTCATTGGTTGTGTTATGGCCGACCATGACATGCCATGGGTTAACTTGGGGACCCCATGGATCCACTTTTGTTGGGAAATGACATAAATTACTTTTTATTTAATGTTAAAGGGAAAATGACACAAACATAATATGTTTTACGAAAACAATTTTTAAGTGTGGTTATACAAGTTAAAATTTTGATTATAAAAATTCATTGGAAAGATAAAAAGATTTCCTATATCATAGTATTTTTTTATAATTTTTAGACATTAAATAAATTTAATTATATATGACATAATAATGATGCAGCGATGACATCATTATTTGACGATTTAAATAAAATAGAAAGATAATGTAAAATCTATGAACTACACATGTCCAAAACCAATTGGATGAGTGTATTTCGAACTCTTATCACCTTATCCACGAATTCTATCAATGTGGGACCTTTTAAAACCGAAACACATTTTCAAATAATGTAATATTTCATTACTTTCCAAAAGTGCCCCTCCTCTCCTCTTATAAAAGGCCCCCACCTCTACCTCATTTCACACACTCTTCAAGCCTTTGTCTCGGCCAACCCCTTCCCATTTGCTCTCTCCACATCCCTCTCCTCATCCTAGGGGATTCACTTTGGGCAGAATCCTTTCAAAGGAAGCCTTTAGGCTCAACTCAAAAGGAGTTACACTTTTAAAGGTAATTCTTTCTCTCATGTTCATTTGTTTTATTTTGCTTCTCCAACCCCCTAAAACTCTTTTTATTTACTTCTTTTGTAACAACACCAGTATCATAAATATAATAGTATGTTGTTATAAGATTTATTTGAGCTACACTCTCACACAAATACATCAAATGGTTAAAGAACATACGGTTTCCGTGGATGTCGAAATTCTGCCTCCCGAAACGATGATTGTTCAACACTCATTTAACACCTTCAAAGGTGGCCATTATGATGTCACTATTTTTATATATGATATATAATATGTTTATGTTTTCCTTAAGCTTCTGTTTTATTTATTTATTTTGGGCATACCTTTATGGTTTCTATTATGGGTAAAACACGATATCTTCATTTTAGGAAGTGCAGACTACTGCCCCCTCAAAGTGATTTGATTCGTTAAATACCATATGTGGGATGTATAAAGGATGGAAATATGATATTATACTGGAATTATAATATACCTTTATATCATTATTATTCCATTCTATAAAATAACAAAATAGAAATGAAAGTAGCGTTCATGCGTACGTACGGCTTACCGTCTCCATGAACGGTGCATTTCATTTCTTACCTATAAATGATTATGTAATGTTATAAATGAATGCATGTAATGGATATATATGAAATATATGATATCTAAATAATGAATACAATTCTGGATATAATAAACATTTGGCCACACGAACAACATGTAATTGTAAGAAGTCCACTTTCGACTTAAGAACCAAATATCGGCAAAACAAATATTATTAACATAAATGATTACATAATGTTTATGACATGGTAATAAGTGATATAAAACGAATAATGAACTTGAAAAATGTTCTTAAGGAAGTATAAATTAACTCATGTTTATTATTTAGGAGATAAAAGAACGATCGAGTCAAGTCGGACCCGAGGTAAGGGATCCTACAACTCTCTTTCTTTTTAAGTACACTCTTTTATGTCATTTCTTTTAAGCTCATGTTTCTTATGATTGAGATGTTCTTTTATATTACTCCTACTTTAATTTTTATGTTCATGTGATGAGAGACCCTATTCTCTCTCATCAATCCATTTTGGAAGTTTTGAGTGGCGCCGCTAGGCTGCCGAACTTTCGTAAGAGATCTAACCTCTCTCTTTCTTTTTAAGTACTCTCCTTTATGTCACTTCTTTTAAGATCCTCTTTGTAATGTTGGGGGATGTTATTTTATATTCCTCTTTCTGTAAATTTTATTGTAATGTTATGGGATACCCTATTTGATCTCATCAATCCATATTCAGAAGTTTTATGTGGCGCTGTTAGGCTGCCGAGTTTTCGTAAGGGATGTTTCATCTCACTTTTATTCCCGTGAGATTTATGCTACATTTGCCACAAATTCCATTGAGTGGTGTATGTACTGCCCATTATTCTACTCTTTCTATAATATAATTTCATTTATGAGTATTTACATCAATGATCTATTTTCCTTATTTCATGGGGTGTATGTTTTGAAAGATACCCAAGTCGGTAAGGGAACCTTTCACCCTCCTCTTTTTTAAAAGACTTCATTTGTTGGGTATTTTAATTTACATATTGTTATGTTGGGATATGTTCTCATATATCCTTATTGATGTAAATTTTATGTCCAAGTGATGAGATACTCTTTTTATCTCTCATCAAGTCATTTTGATGTGATGCCGTTAGGCTGTCAAGGGAACTTTTTAACCCAATTTCGATTTCTTTGGTTTCAACATGTAGTCATTGAATATGTCATCCATTGAATACGTGTGAATGACCTTTTATTGTTTTACACTTAATATCCACTTATATTGGGTGTATTTATTTTTGTCACACATATTTTTGAGATTTATTTGTCCTTAATTTAAGGATACCTTCTTTATAAAGGATTTCATCACATTGACATTTCTATTGAGGGTTCATTGTTGTTATGCACTAATTCACTCTTATATGGTGTATATACTATCATTTGGAGTATTATATCATGAATCCTTTTATTCTCATGATATTATAAAGTTCTGACTAAATATTATTCCTCGATTATTGTATTCTAGTGTCTCTAATTTTGGTAAAACCCCTTTAACCAAAATATCGTTTTAAATTTTTTAATTATTTGTTCTTATTAATATCCATGATTTAAAAATGGTTTTTAAGGATTTATTTATATGGATATTAATGGTTTAAAATGTTAAAAGCTTCAAGGTGGTATGGGACTTCGTCTCAATCTCCTTTCGTTGAGGCATATTTTATTTTATACACAACGTTCTTTTATACGGAGTATAAACCCCTTTGACTTTTACGTTTATTCAAAAGGAATATTTTTTATACGAAGCGTTTACTAAATGACAAAAGGGAATGTTTTTGTCGTACGTATGCGGCGACAACGACTTCTCCACCGTCGTAACCGTTATTTGAGTTTCGGCTTCCTCTACAAGCCATACCTTCTTTTTTTTTAAAAGAAAAATAAATACCATGTTTTACTTTGGTATTTAAAATGGTTTTCATAATGTTTTTATTATATCAATGTGTTGTATTGATATCTCGTGATTGAAATGTGGAAATGTTATGTTTCATTTATGCATGTTTTATGTGATATGATTATGTTATGGTTCTTGGGCATTATTATGAAGACGGGTGGTTCCGTGATAAACTAAGGGTGGGTGAGCCCGTTATAGCTCTCCAATGCATTGGGTAACGCGAAGGAGTGAAAAGTTATGGTTTCTCCGAAGAGATTTTAGTGAATATACTGTGATGGGTATTCCAAACGTAACCAAGAGGGTTACTCCCCACGTAAGAATGTTATGAATGCCTCAAGTTACCTTTATGTCTTATGATTTCTATGATTTATTCATGATTTGATATGCCTATGTTTTATGGGTAAAGTATGATTTCATTCTTATGTATACATGTACTCATGTTTCCTTTCCATATCTATATATCCCTTACTGAGCTTTTAATGCTCATCCCAAGTTTTTGAAATGTTATTCACAGGTCAAGGGAAGGGTACATGATGTGATGATATTGTCAAGGATGTGTCAAGAAAGAATCCATGTTTTATTTTAAATATCTTTCTGTTGATGGGAATAATGAATACTCTCTTTTATGTAACCACTTTGTTTAAATGTGGAATGTAATGCAAGTTTCATGATATAATTCTCTAAAACTCTAATCCTGAAAAGATCCGCAATGTGTAATCTTGTAATAACTCAAGATTAAGTAAGGTTTAAGGCTGGGGCCTTATAGTTGGTATCAAAGGCCGGTTTAGATAACTTTAGAGGTTAGGGTATTCTTTAATCATAAGTGACATTACCATAATGGTTAGGATTTCAGAAAGAGTCCTAGTTTTAGATAAAGTGAATGAGTAAGTATATCTTACTGTTTACCTTCCTCGTTAGTACATGATGGTTTTGTTGATATACTCACACTGATCTTTTTGGTATTAGTAAATTGCTGGATCTAGCAGGCACCAAAGTGACAATGGCTTTGAAGGAAACTGTGGTGGTTCTCTGATTAAGATACTCGATGAGATGGAGGATTCAATGAGGAATCTCATGGTTTTTCTAAACCAACTATCAAGGAGTCATGATCAACCACTTTAACCTTGGTGAGTTCTCTAATGCATCATGTACGAGATGGCCAACTCGATGTGGAAATTCAGGTAATAATTATTAAGGTAACCATTAGGGTTTATATGATACTTAATTTTTAGGTAATTATGGGTTACTCTATGATATGATGGAAAATGAAAGGAATGAGATAAAGTTGTGGTTAAAATATGTTATGATTATTCTTGAAGATTTTTTTCTCATTTTGGGGAATGTTTTAAGAATTAAATAGTTTTGGAAAAAGGACAACACGCAGACTGTGTGACTACCCATCGCGTCGGACAAAGCAGCGGGAATCGAACCCACAACCAAAGTGCGACTGGTATTTATCGCCTACCACTGGACTACGTGAAGTCCCTGGTTATTTTTTCTGATTCTTTCTTGTTATATGATTTTATGAATTAAGAGTAAGTTGATTTTGGGTTATTTATGAAAATGATTAACCTATCTTGGAGGATATGTGATTAGGTTAATTACTTTTTAATACGAGACATTAGGGGAAACTGATGTTGTTTGGAGATAAATGTTACGATTTAACTTGGAAGACTATGTGACTAAATCCTTCAAATATTTGGGTTTCATTCTTATATTGGTTTACATTGAAAAATTTTATATACAAATTGTTTATCGGATGGTCCTCGTTGAACTTTGGGTTTTTTTGGACAAATTTTGGAGATTAAGCATAGATTTTCTTTTTAAAGGGTTATCCTTTTCTGGATTATCTAACCTTGTACTAACCTTTTTGGTTTTGGTTCTGGTTAAAGCCTAATGACATGGGAAGTATATAGTTCTCTTTTTTGGATTAGGTGATTCTCTAGAAGTTGATTATTGTACTCTTAATGTGAACAAGTCTTCCAAAATACTCGTCTTTTGGAGAAAATATGAGTTTGTGTAAGGAATCTAATAAAAGTTGAAAGTCAATATGATAAGTGATTATGTTTCCTTATGAATAAATTCCTCAAAAAAGTAACTTAAAACAAAAATGTTGTCTATTAACGTTTCCTACTGGGGAATCGAATACCCTTTAACCCATCACAAGTTTGTGATTTTCTCGTGGTTAACTTTCTCCTAAACATGTTTTCTATCACTCTCCATCAGAACATGACCCTTTGTTTTTTCCTCCATGTCCATATTTTCATACATGGAATCCTAGTATGGGTTCACTCGAGTGACCTTTGTACTTATCTCTCTTTATTTTAAAGTGTTTTTTTTACCGACTTTTGTTCCGATGTGGGACTTTCAAGGATGTTTCCAAGCGCAATTTTAAAATTGCGAGGACGCAATTACCAAAAGGGGGGAAGGATGTAACACCCCAGGTAAATAAAGAATATGACATTTCATATTTATCCATATTTGTGAATAAAATATTTAAATAACTTTAAAGGGGACGCTATGCTCGATGGCGTACCCAACACGCAACAACGAGTTTCTTGGAAATCTTACGTTGCACTCTAATAATAAAATAATATTATTTTAAATGGTAGTTAACATGTAGCCGTTGTAATGGCGGGAATGGATAGAAATAACTAAAATATGATTATATATGTTTTTAAATGTTTTTACATTTATCCAATAAAAGATAATGGCTTAAAATACGGAAAGAATTCAATTTTAGGCGTATATGCCCTAGTTTTCACTAAAGGTTCACTTATCACCTTTTGATGGCGAACCGTCATTAAATATAGTTTTGATCACTCTTATACATTCTTTTGGACCAAATAAAACTCTTATTAAGAATCGGGACATCAAAATTTACTTTGTGTAAATTTTTGGTATCTTTCCGATAAAGTTCATTTTTTAATGAATAGTGTAAAATGTTGTATTTTAATTCAAAACCACTTTTTAATCTAATTTATTTATATGATTAGATTATATTTTGAATTGGTTTTAATGTGAAATTAGAAAATATTTTTACCATTAAATCCAATAGTGTTCGTTGGAATCAATTTCACTTTGAAATCAGACTTAAACTAGTGTCAATCTTTTGATACTTATTGTTTCATAAAACACGCTATTTGACATGACAGCGGGAATTAATTATTAAATTAATTAATGTGACTTATATGTTTTGAATTTTTTAAAGTGGACTTCATTTTTGAATTCAGAATATCAAATATAGCTTAGGGTGAATTTTTGGGATTTTTCTGAAAAACTTCAATTTTTGATGAATAGTGAAACCACTAAGTGGTACTTATAAAAACTGATTTTCCGTTTAAATGAAATTTTGCCATCATTGTGTTTTGATTTTCTAAAATCCGACATACATGGTTGTCATTAAGAAGTAAAATGTGGTTCAATGAGATTAAAATAATTTTTTGGTGAATAGTAACTTATTAAGTTTTTAAACGCGATTAGTGGTAATTAGGGTAGTTTAAGGTATAAATAATACTTTAATAAAATAAAATAACCTAGACACATGTCCCAACCTCATTGGTTGTGTTATGGCCGACCATGACATGCCATGGGTCAACTTGGGGACCCCATGGATCCACTTTTGTTGGGAAATGACAAAAATTACTTTTTATTTAATGTTAAAGGGAAAATGACACAAACATAATATGTTTTACGAAAACAATTTTTAAGTGGGGTTATACAAGTCCAAATTTTGATTATAAATATTAATTGGAAAGATAAATAGATTTCCTATATCATAGTATTTTTTTTATAATTTTTAGACATTAAATAAATTTAATTATATATGACATAATAATGATGCAGCGATGACATCATTATTTGACGATTTAAATAAAATAGAAAGATAATGTAAAATATATGAACTACACATGTCCAAAACCAATTGGATGAGTGTATTTCGTACCCTTATCACCTTATCCACGAATTATATCAATGTGGGACCTTTTAAAACCGAAACACATTTTCAAATAATGTAATATTTCTTTACTTTCCAAAAGTGCCCCTCCTCTCCTCTTATAAAAGGCCCCCACCTCTACCTCATTTCACACACTCTTCAAGCCTTTGGCTCGGCCAACCCCTGCCCATTTTCTCTCTACAGATCCCTCTACTCATCCTAGGGGATTCCCTTTGGGAAGAATCCTTTCAAAGGAAGCCTTTAGGCTCAACTAAAAAGGAATTACACTTTTAAAGGTAATTTTTTCTCTCATGTTCATTTGTTTTATTTTGCTTCTCCAACCCCCTAAAACTCTATTTATTTACTTATTTTGTAAAAACAACCAGTATCATCAATATACTAGGATGTTGTTATAATATTTATTTGAGCTACACTCTCACACAACTACATCAAATGGTTAAAGAACATACGGTTTCCGTGGATGTCAAAATTCTGCCTCCCGAAATGATGATTGTTCAACACTCATTTAACACCTTCAAAGGTGGCCATTATGATGTCACTATTTTTATATATGATATATAATATGTTTATGTTTTCCTTAATATTCTGTTTTTATTTATTTATTTTGTGCATACCTTTATGGTTTCTATTATGGGTAAAACACGATATCTTCATTTTAGGAAGTGCAGACTATCGCCCCCTCAAAGTGATTTGATTCGTTAAATACCATATGTGGGATGTATAAAAGATGGAAATATGATATTATATATGATATTATACTGGAATTATAATATACCTTTATATCATTATTATTCCATTCTATATAATAAGAAATAGAAATGAAAGTAGCGTTCATGCGTACGTATGGCTTACCGTCTCCATGAACGGTGCATTTCATTTCTTACCTCTAAATGATTATGTACTGTTATAAATGAATGAATGTACTGGATATATATGACATATATGATATCTAAATAATGAATACAATTATGGATATAATAAACATTTGGCCACACGAACAACATGTAATTGTAAGAAGTCCACTTTCGACTTAAGAACCAAATATCGGCAAAACAAATATTATTAACTTAAATGATTACATAATGTTTATGAAATGGTAATAAATGATATAAAAGGAATAATGAACTTGAAAAATATTATTAAGGAAGTATAAATTAACTCAAGTTTATTATTCAGGAGATAAAAGAACGATCGAGTCAAGTCGGACCCGAGGTAAGGGATCCTACAACTCTCTTTCTTTTTAAGTACATTCTTTTATGTCATTTATTTTAAGCTCATCTTTCTTATGATTGAGATGTTCTTTTATATTACTCCTACTGTAATTTATATGTTCATGTGATTAGAGACCCTATTCTCTCTCATCAATCCATTTTTGAAGTTTTGAGTGGCGCCGTTAGGCTGCCGAACTTTCATAAGAGATCTAACCTCTCTCTTTCTTTTTAAGTACTCTCCTTTATGTCACTTCTTTTAAGATCCTCTTTGTAATGTTGAGGGATGTTCTTTTATATTCCTCTTTTTGTAAATTTTATTGTAATGTGATGGGATACCCTATTTGTTCTCATCAATCCGTATTCGGAAGTTTTATGTGGCGCTGTTAGGCTGCCGAGTTTTCGTAAGGGATGTTTCATCTCACTTTTATTCTCGTGAGATTTATGCTACATTTGCCACAAATTCCATTGAGTGGTGTATTTACTTCCCATTATTCTACTCTTTGTGTAATATACTTTCATTTATGAGTATTTACATCAATGATCTATTTTCCTTCTTTCATGGGGTGTATGTTTTGAAAGATACCCAAGTCGGTAAGGGAACCTTTCACCCTCCTCTTTTTTAAAAGACTTCTTTTGTTGGGTCTTTTAATTTACATATTGTTAGGTTGGGATATGTTTTCATATATCCTTATTGATGTAAATTTTATGTCCAAGTGATGAGATACTCTTTTTATCTCTCATCAACTCATTTTGATGTGATGCCGTTAGGCTGTCAAGGGAACTTTTTAACCCAATTTCGATTTCTTTGGGTTCAACATGTAGTCATTGAATATGTCATCCATTGAATACGTTTGAATGACCTTTTATTGTTTTACACTTAATATCCACTTATATTGGGTGTATTTATTTTTGTCACACATATTTTTGAGATTGATTTGTCCTTAATTTAAGGATACCTTCTTTATAAGGGATTTCATCACATTTGACATTTCTATTGAGGGTTCATTGTTTTTATGCACCAATTCACTCTTATATGGTGTATATACTGTCCTTTGGAGTATTATATCATGAATCCTTTTATTCTCATGATATTATAAAGTTCTGACTAAATATTATTCCTCGATTATTGTATTCAAGTGTCTCTAATTTTGGTAAAACCCCTTTAACCAAAATATCGTTTTAAATGTTTTAATTATTTGTTCTTATTAATATCCATGATTTCAAAATGGTTTTTAAGGATTTATTTATATGGATATTAATGGTTTAAAATGTTAAAAGCTTCAAGGTGGTATGGGACTTCGTCTCAATCTCCTTTCGTTGAGGCATATTTTATTTTATACCCAACTTTCTTTTATACGGTGTATAAACCCCTTTGACTTTTACATTTATTCAAAAGGAATATTTTTTATACGAAGTGTTTACTAAAAGACAAAAGGGAATGTTTTTGTCGTACGTATGCAGCGACAACGACTTATCCGCCGTCGTAACCGTTATTTGAGTTTCAGCTTCCTCTACAAGCAATACCTTCTTTTTTTTTAAAGAAAAATGAATACCATGTTTTGCTTTGGTATTGAAAATGGTTTTCATAATGTTTTTATTATATCAATGTGTTGTATTGATATCTCGTGATTGAAATATGGAAATGTTATGTTTCCTTTATGCATGTTTTATGTGATATGATTATGTTATGGTTCTTGGGCATTATTATGAAGACGGGTGGTTCCGTGATAAACTAAGGGTGGGTGAGCCCGTTATAGCTCTCCAATGCATTGGGTAACGCGAAGGAGTGAAACATTAAGGTTTCTCCGAAGAGAGTTTAGAGAATATACTGTGATGGGTATTCCAAACGTAACCAAGAGGGTTACTCCCCACGTAAGAATGTTATGAATGCCTGAAGTTACCTTTATGTCTTATGATTTCTATGATTTATTCATGATTTGATATGCCTATGTTTTATGGGTAAAGTATGATTTCATTCTTATGTATACATGTACTCATGTTTCCTTTCCATATCTATATATCCCTTACTGAGCTTTTTATGCTCATCCCAAGTTTTTGAAATGTTTTTCACAGGTCAAGGGAAGGGTACATGATGTGATGATAGTGGCAAGGATGTGTCAAGAAAAAATCCATGTTTTATTTTAAATATGTTTCCGTTGATGGGAAGAATGAATACTGTCTTTTATGTAACCACTTTGTTTAAATGTGGAATGTAATGCAAGTTTCATGATCTAATTCTCTAAAACTCTAAACCTGAAAAGATCCTCAATGTGTAATCTTGTAATAACTCAAGATTAAGTAAGGTTTAAGGCTGGGGCCTTATATTTCTCTAGCCAATAGATGTTCCTCAATGGAAGTGGAAAGACAACATAAATGATTTATTTACTAGTTTTACTTTAGATCAGGGAGGTTTTGATGATATATTGTTGGTAGTGAAACATTCTTCAAAATCATTTGACTTTTGAGTGATCAAGGATTTTAGATCAGGGGAGGTTTTGTTGATGAAATATTTAGTGGTGGTGTTATTTCTCCACTGGGTTTGAATGATGATCATTTTAGATTGAGAACTACATTTTACCTATATGGTTTGGAGGGGTCACTTACATGATTTTGGTTGTCAGTTATTTCATATAACTTCATTTCATCCATATAAGGCTGGTCGTATAGAGTGGAACATCTACATTTTTTCAAACATGTTGTGATCTTATTTCATGGATATTTTAGGATCGTGGATAAGACACATACCCATGGAAGAGGGCACAAACAAAAATATTTTTCACCACACCATCAGTATTGATCTTTTTGAATCCATCTATGGTCAACCATGTTGTTCGATATTGTGCTGGACTGGGGTTAGAGTGTTTACAATTCTTAGGGTGAAACCTGTACAAAATACTACAGAGATGGTTCATCTTATTTTCGAGATGTTGAAGCTAGAAGAGGATATTCATAAGTCTTATATTGATCCTAAGAGGAGACATATATTTTTTGGTTTTAGGGATCATGTGTTTCTGAAGGTGACTCTCGATTGTGGGCAGTGAAAGTTCGGTAATGGGAGTACCATTATTTCTAGTTTGTTGGTCCTTTCAAGGGGATGGATCATGTTCTAGCTATAGAATACCATATAGTGATTCCCCAAAGATGACCCAAATAGAAAATATGGTACACAAGTACCTACTTCTTCATTATCTTCATTATGATTCCAACGACATTGAATTGGGCGAGATTGATGTTGATGATTATGGGACCATTGATAAGTAACCTGTAGAGATATAGGACTGCCAGGAGTAGGTGTTGCATAGGTGTGCAATCCACTTGGTCCAATTCTTTTGGAAACATTTTGGCATAGAGTGGGTAATTTGGAACATGAATAATTGAAGTTTTATTAGTAGCCTAAGTGGTTTTATGTTTACCTCTTATAATCTATAGTTGTTAGTTTGGTAGTGGTTGAACATTTTTATTTATGATATGGAATTCTATAGTTCCATGTTTTCTAATACTCTATTCCTGAAAGTATCTCCCTCATTATAGTATTTAAGAGTTTTTTTGGTTGTTAATTGTTTTCTCATTGTTATTAAAATGAAGTGGTTTGGATTCAGTGGTGATGAAATCAGGGAGAGTTAACTCACTGGGTGGCTATTTTGAAGGAAATTGTTTTTACACTCTTTGATAGTTTTGCATTATATAGGATGATAATGTTATGAGAGGTGTCTGATGTAATAGTTCGGATCCACATGGACCATTCCATTTAATTATTTTAATTATTGAAGTGCTAAGAGGGGGATCAGAATATGTTTGTAGGATTTTGGTTAAGTAAAAGAAGAAAATGTGAGATTATATATTGTATAATATTGTTACCTAGTGTGAAATCTTGTTTCACATGTACTCCTAGATGGCTTCACAACATGTATACGTTTACATGGTGTTAATGAGGGATTCATGTAATGTAATCATTCAGGGGTTTAAAAATAAAATTAAACTTATATGCGACATTTTTTCAGTGTAATTCGACCTTAAGGAATTACATGATGTGAAAGGGGATTACATATCGTGTAATTCCCCAATTATATATGTTTTATGTGTTTCCTAGAAACTCAATTTTTTTCATTCCTAAATATATATTGTCTTTAATTATAACCCAGGATACCTAATGTCCATCCTTGATAATTTTTTGGATTTCATTATCAAAGAACATTCCCTCTCTCCTTTATTTGACCTGTTGTGATCTATCTCTTATATAAGGTATGATCTACATTTTTCATGAGTTTGATTTGATCTCTTTCCTTTTGTTTATCCATTATTTATGATTTACAATTTTTTCCATGTTTCTAATGGAGATTCCATTATTATTGGATGGCGTGGTTATGATGCAGTGTCCTCATGTGGATGCAGTTGTTATGTGAGTGGTGACCGTGATCTGTTTCATTGATCTATTCACATTCAAATAATTTCAATGTCCTTTTGAAGTATGTGTTTCATTTATATTAATTTTCTAATTGTGAAATCATAGAGTATGAATTCTTTTCCCCATGGATTTCAATGGAATTGACATAATTATATACATAAATATGATTATGGAATTGGTATCAATCACATAGCGGTGTTATTGCTTCATATCATGATAATGGTTTCTGTCTTGATTTTCTAGATAGTGTGATATCTATTCCATAAATGTTTTTCCATGTCATTCAAGAAGGAAAATTTTAATGAATTTATTTCAAGAAATTAACTGATAAATATTTGGTCAAAATATTAAAAGGCATGATTAATGAGTCTTGCTGATATCGTTGCAATATGATGATTACTAAATTGATGAAGATATGAATGTTTAATAAAATTGGATAGGGAAACTAAATCATTTTGTTGGTTATTTATAAATTTTTAATAGTATGATAACTTTATTTTTTTTATTAATTTATAAAATATTGTCATATAATTTCTTTACTTAACCCATATATGGAAACTGATAATAACGAATCAAATAATTAATGATTGAATAAAGAATAAGTTGTGTGATAAATGTAACACCTTAGAGAATATGAGTTACCTTCATTAATGTAAATATTTTGTTCTATATGCTATTGATCATTCAGATCTCATTGTTTGTTATGGTTGAATTATTTTTTTAAGAGATTAGAGCCCACTGCTATTCTAGATCCTACTTTTTGTAATGTGATCTGGACATGAAACTTGAGGTTGTGGGGCCAGGGGGGGCGAGATGTGATGAGAAGATCAGATGAATGTGCCTAGTGGGATATTTAAGAATGTGGGTTTTTTTCACATATATTGTTTTATTAGTTGATTACATGAGTAGATAGGAGCATCAATTTATACATATGGTTATCTGGGTGGACATTCGTGGTGAAGAAGGGGTTTGAAGATGGGCTTACCCGCTAATGTGGAAGTTGTAATCTTGTTGAATTTGTTTTTTTGGTTATCAACATTAATTTTCAAAAAAATAAAGTAATATGGTATCATTTACCCTCTTTACAATAGAGGTGAATACAATAATGGTCTACAACATGATTTCCATCTTTTGGTTATCAAGGATGGATTGGTCTATTCTATTTATATAGGTGGAAAAGACTCGACAGATAGCGCATCTACTCACTGTGTTGATCCCATTGTGTTTCGTAGAATAGAATATATTCAAAGATTACATGAAATATGTATAGTGATAATTGTATTAATAAATTAAAGAATAAATTTTTAACCTATTGGATTGAAGGTTTCTGTGATGCAATGTAGATGTTAAGATTCTATGATCTCATGAACATAGTTTGGTAATTCCTTGAGGGAATGGAACGTTGTTATGGTTCTAATAAAATTTTTCATGGACATTGTTAAATTATAATTAAAAATCAATGAATTAATTAATATAATTTTAAATTTATGAATACGTATAAATTATCTTAATTAAGCTATTTTATAAGGTAATGTAATTATATGATTTCTAGTATTAGTAGTGGTAGCTGGGAGTTAGAGAGACCTGAGCAGAAATTGAGTCTATGACTAGTTTATGCCCACTATGTGGTTGTGAGCTAAATTATATCATGTTATTTTAAGGTTTATTTATGGTAATCCCCCATGATGCATAGTAAATTGAAACACTAGTGATTCTATTAAATGGGGGTGTTTTCCCCAACATTTTCAACGGGATGTTGGATGAATGACTACCCCATTTGACTCACACTCATCCATTGTTAGTTACTTACATTGGAATGCACATCAATTATTTTTTCGCATATATGTGTGTAGAGGGATATAATGGATTTCTGTAAGTTAACAGACATATATTCTAGATATATATTATCCTATAGGCTACTGTACGTTTAATGTGAAAAGGCTATTATAGATTGAGGATCTTTACTCAGTGTATGGGTTGTGATGGTTAGATGTATAATACCTGATGTATGATACACATTTTTTGAACTATAGTGGAAGTCTAAAATAAACCGGATACATTGGTTATGTGTACCTGGTGGTTGGATTTTAGGAGGATCATGTTGTGGTTATTTGGACATGTGTGTTTTGGCCACTTTTTTAGAGAGATATTATTAGGACATGTGGGATTGTGGAAAAGAGTTAAATTAGTGAGAAAGTGGTAGAAGGGTAATAATTTTATTCTTTATTATATTATATAACCTTGATTGAAACACTTGGTGAGAGTAGCCATGGTGAGGCTGGAAAATAGTATACCTCTTTTGGTGATGAGTCATTTTCACTTACTGTTCACTATGCTTTATAATTATTTCATTACTTTTGCAAGCGACTCTCATGGGAGGATATTACTATGTATACATGTATACTCACCCTATATATTTATAAAATGTTTCTGAGGTTATTTGAAGTAGTTTGGTGATCAGGATGGTAACTAATGAAGTGGGGTTTTAGGGAGCTATTGGTGATACTTTGTTTATGTCATTTTATATTCATTTGCAACGTGTAGTTTTCATTTTTAGTTATATTATTCATTGAATTACATTACATATATGTACTTTGTTTTAGTTTTTAAATCTTATTATGAGAAGGATTTGGTTGGTTTCTATCTTATCTTTCACTTTTTCATGGGTTCTCACAGAGGTTAATGCCACACAGATGTGTTTTTACTATACCCATGGTTCTAGTCCCCATCCTAGGGCCTACTGGAGGCGGGAATCAGGTGTCATTATCTTTAAACTCCCATTTTCAAATGAGGAGGAGTACACATTTTGGGTCGTTGTATGTGACATGGAATCTTCCACCGGAACACTAAAATTATACTGGATGTCACTTAATATAATGTCGACATACATGTGATGACGAAGGAAGGTGTGCAAATCTAGAGTCCATTGGCTATATATCTATGGTATCATAATGTTTTGATGTTGGATGTAGTAAACGTCTAACCATACTACCACATAGAGTCTGATATGGTGAATTTCAATGAAAATATATTAATAAGTGTACAATATTTAGTTCTCCAATGTCCATTAATTGATAATTTTTATCTAGACCACATATCATAATCATTTTTCCATTCCGTACTATTATCCAACATACTACTATGAAAAATAATGTCCATGTGGCTGGGGAAATCTTTTTCTTGAGGATCCTACTCTATATTCATAATGGTCTTCTCATTTAGCATGTATATAGCCATACCATTGAGATCCACGTAGAAGTGTCCATGAATAATGATGCTCCAGTAACTATGTTCTTCCTCATGTCTGAGAAATGATTGTGCCTCGTTAACCTTGAATGAATGGACATTGAAATCATCCAGTGGCCCAAAAATCCACAATGAGAGGTTGTTTCTCATTGGATAGATATTTTTGGCGTCTTTCATCATGTCCATATGAACAATATTGTACGAGGAAAACCTCGATCAAATGGGAAATTAGGATTTCAATCAATTTTGCATATTTGAGAAGTTGTAGTGGAATAATCCTCACCAAGGTTTTCTTGGTTGGATAATATGATCGAGTATGAGAAGTCTATATAAGGTGCACATAAGAAGGGAGGTCAAGTTTAAAAAAAGCGATGTTGTGGTTAGTTCTGGAAATAGGGGCACAAAATGATTTTCTAGTAATGGAATTAGGAAATTGAAAGGGAGATTCTATGTTAATGAAGAAGTTAAATGTTGGTTTCCATCACCAAATACATACATACACACATGAGAGTGATAGGATCACATAGAAAAAGTCTAGGTACCATAAAATGGGCTCACATCAACATAATTACAGTGATATAATGGCATCATTTGTAGGTATGCACTAATATTTAACCACCAAACCTTATTTTTTGTGTACATATAAAAATAAACAAAAAAATTGTAGTCTCCTATAAATCCCGTCCTTCTGTTACACTTACATCATATATTTTTAGGGGTTAATTTTTATTCATAAAAATACATTAGAAGAAAAAAATGATTGATTTTGGAAGAAATAATAATGCATCCCACCAAGAATGACCATTATAGGATAAATTAGAGGGTGTCTTCCCCTGATTACACAACCACATGTAAGACCCCAATATGTATAAAAATATCTAACCGCATAAATGTGATTGGATTTTTTATCTGTTCCACATAGGCCAATGAAACGGTTAAGGCTCTGATGTGCAAGATATACCTCCAACATGCAAGTAACTAGTATGGTGCACAACAGTTCCATGAAACACCCATTAAAACCGAATGATATGTGATATATAACATCTTTCACAACTAATCTACAACCATAAAATATTTGGGAATTTGAAAAAACAGTCTTCACCAAAAATCATGCATTACCACTATCAAATGATTCGACTATAAATAGGAGGTCACACACTTTTTTAGGAATTCTCACTATAAGGAATCATTTCTCTACCTCATTATAAACCAATATAATGTGAATATATGTGGCATAGACTTCCCAAGGAAAATGATCATGGGCGATATGTTATAAATGGGTAAAAAATTGATTATGCCTTGTATTTCACTATTATTCGCCCAACCTTCGTCAACATCAGTCTAGTGCCAGCAAAGGCTATACTAGAACACAACATTGATCTTGTATCTTACCCCAAAACATGTGTAAACCCACTTTTTTAGACACTATTACCTAACATCTATTATTTTCCCATAGTCGAACAACATATTCATGGAAACCCCAGAACATGAATGAATCTATTGTGCACATCTACCCAAAAAATCATGTAAGGATTTCATTGCACCCCATGTGATGTCCCTTATACCTATAGTTCATATAATTCTATTATTATTTTATTTCAACATAGATACTATAGTCTCTATTACATCCTTGAATATTGACTATAACATGATCCTTTTGAGATATAATTCCTCCCACAGTTTCACCGTGGTAGTTCCATTGACATGAACCTCTTAGTGGAGCATGAGTATGGGTCACGTAATCCATAATGGTATGGAGGGTAAGGAGTGATTCAACATATTCCCAATATGCATGATGTAAAACTTTTTTGTCCCACATCCTATTCATAAAATGTAAAAATGAACAACAAATCATCTACACAAAATATAAAACTATAACATTACCTTGTGTGATGAATAAAAGATACCTCATGTATGATAATCATGGGATGTCACCTCCTCCAACCATCTACCAAATACCTTCCATATATAGAATATAACATATATAAGTCTCAAAATCCTTCATAAAGAGTATCAAAATTTCCAAGGGAGACTCCCTCAAATTATCCCCACTTATACATTTCCACATGTAGATGATAATACATGTATGAGTCACATGGAATGTGATCCTATAGTAATCCATGATGTACATAGACTTAGTCCTTCCTAAAAAATGTTATATTTTTTATCCTCTTATTCAAATATAGTTTTCTATGGATAAATCATCATATGTGACTATATCAGACACATTAATAAAATATGAAAAGGAGAACAAGTGATTTCCCCTTCCATTCTTATTATAACCATGACCTGCATCCATCAGTGGAAAAAGTGTATCATAAGATCATTAGATCCAATGAATCCTTTATTTTATTACACCAATAATAACTCATGCGGTCATAGAGGTTAGTGAAAATCCAGACATCCAAATGATACCAAAGGTCACATGGTAGTAAAATTAGTATAAGCCCTAACCTCCACCTTTTATGATCATCTTATATTGTATAATCTCCAAAATGATGACTTAAACATCTAAATGATTTATTTTTAATGAAGTATAATCCTATTGGACCTCATATAAGATTTATGATCCAACCCATTACGAACTATGTGGGAATTGATACCAAACTAACTGGGATTCTTTTGGAGAATCCATGATTTCCCAAACCAACATATAAATCAACCATATTATACTCTATGTCAGATATATGATATGATCAGGCCCCAATAGAGAGACCACATCACCTCAAGGTCCCTCAGATAGCTCAATGCATAAGGCCCACACTATCCTCAACCATGATTAATATCCTATGAAGGGATGATTTCACATGTAAGAATCACACCACCCTACATTGATTCCCCAATTGTGACATGATCTTACCTACCACATGATATTAATATTCATGGATTGGGCAGTTCACATGAACCTAAACAAAGGTATGTAAATATATGGGTTTTTATCCTTGTCCTCTAATTATAGTTCCTAGGACTCTACTCCGAGGTTCAATCTTGACCAATCATAATCATATGTGAACCCTCCTAGGAATGTACCATTCTAATCCTTATCAAGGGGATTTTTGATTGACCTTAATGATCTATCTTAAGGAATTCTTGGATCCATCCCTCATGAGTTATCCTGTATGAGGAGTTCATATACATGGGTAAACCATTTAGGTGTCATAAAATCCCTCCCAGTGAAACATATCCTTGATCCAACATAAGGGGAGTTATCATTAATCACATCCCATATACAATGTAAATTTATATCGTGAATTGAATAGTCTCAACCAGGCATTCTGGTATATCTTCACTTGAATTATCACTTGTGGAAGAATGGAACACAAAATACATGGTAAAAATGTGATGTGTTGGGTAAAATTTAATAGCATATCAGACCTATTGGTGTTGAAACATCATGATTGTTAGGATATTCCTTGGGTTACATTCCTCATATTCCTCCTTGAGATACCTACCAAATTGGACGAATATAGGTTAACAATTCTATTATAATCCTCTATGCCCAGCGATTACCAATGTGAATACTCTCCGAACATATGATTACTTATATATCAATATGGAATCAGAATGTAATGAAAAATGTAGTGTAATTAACTAACATCCAAAAGGAGATGGCACCATGAATGAGTTCCATGTACATGAGTTAATTTTATGAGGGAGAAATAAATAATCTGATGAGTTGAAATGAAAAATATAAGGAAGGAGAACCCCACTTCGACTCATGCTATATAGATGAAAAAGTATACAGAATAGCTAAATTTAATGAAATCCAAATGCCTTTAGAAAGTAGGAATATATGTAAACTTGAATAGAGAGTCTGTGAAAAAAACTATGTGGACACATGTAAATGGCCCAATGAAAATGTTAGAAACACGCATGTTTTGTTTTTAAAAGTTAATTATAATTTTATAAAATGAATGTGGAAAAATGATTTTCAGATGATGATTTATTTTAAATGAAAGGATTTCCCTATTTTAAATTGATTGATAGACTGAGCGAATGTAAAAATGGGTAGTTTCTAGTTTATCTGAGAGAATAATTATTAGATGGGAATAATTTAGAAATTCATTTACGATTAGAAATATAACAAAAATATAGTTATGATCATAATATTAATTATGGATATTTGAGGAGTCTTATTCATACTATGAGTGAGGGAAATCTGTACAAACATTCCATTATCATATAATTGAGACATGTGGGTATCCCATAACCTGAAACTATCCCATCGAAGGCAAAATGACTATTGTTTTAATTGTGGCTATTTTTATTTTTAACGTGACTGATAATGAAACTTCTTTATTCATTACAAGTGATATATAGAAACTATTTTCTATAAGGTGTTTATAAAATACATTTTTTAATTGTTATCCACAATTCTAGAATAGAACTCTAGTTTTTTAAATGTTAAAATGCCGGTTTGATCATATTTTATTGAAAATAGAAAGCCTAATTATGGTCTTTAATATGGAATATTATTATGGAAGACTTGGTGACCCCCTATTGGGATTTTGTCTCACACAACACATTTTACATAAAAAAGATTTATATATTCCCTATATAGGTATTAGAAAATGGAATTTTCATCCAGAATGATGTGTGTGTTTAGGATCCGATGTGGCTTTGAGTGCTGTCTCGTAAGGGTTTTTAGTTTATATTTTATTCTTTTGAGTACTCTGATGAGGTAATATTTGGTTCATTGATATATGAGTTTGAATTCTTGTAATTTATCCAAGAGGATAATAGATAATACTGATATATATATATGTGTTATCTTCTATTGTAATTGTAAAAAATTAATTCCTACATTTGTATTGCCCGATTCAATGTGCTAGTCACCAACATATATAGATCGATAATTCCCTTTCCACCATATTAGTTTGGGTCAGGTAACTGGGTATCGGTTATCTAGGATGGTTCGTGACATGATGAGTTCATGAAATTATGTCTCCACAAGAATAATTATACAAATAATTATCTGACGTTGTGTCTAGAATTTCCTAAATTATATGAAAACATTACAACATTTCTCAGTGATATTTTGGATCCACTTAGTAAAAAAGTCATTCATATGATTTATCTAAGTGTGATATGAACCTTTATTGGTAGTGGTGGTTGGGGTTTCTTTTAGATTATGATTTTGTGATCACTTATAAACAAGAAATGATGAATTTTTTTTATGTGTTTCAATGGATGTTGTGGGAATAAACTTTTTTTGAGTATGAGGATACAGGGAAATGGATGGATGATATTGTAGTAATTCATCATGGAATGATGTATATAGGTGAAATTGTTTTTCTCTATTTTATGATATTGGAATCTTCTATAATGTGGTAGGTAAATGAGTCTAATTGGTAAAACATAGAGATGGAGTTGGCTCAATGTTGTATTAGTCTAGCTGCTATTATTAAGGAGTGGTACGCGGAATAATGAAATTTAGTTTTTCCTTTGTGGAGGCTATATGTATCATCTTCCATGAAGTTGAATAATCTAGGAATGCTTTACTAATATCCCTTTGTAGTTATTCATGGTGTGTCTATGATGTAACATGGTTTTATGATGGTACATTTGTGGACTGCATTGAAATTATCTACTATAGTGTTTATTAAACTATTTTTCATCTATCAATAAGTTGAAATACAAAACTATTTTGGGGAGTGATAATAAATTGAATAAATTAAACAATGTTGATGTGGTATGTCATCGTAATTGATTTTTTCCATTGGGTTATTGTCAGATAAGGGAGATTGTAATGTTTTTTTTATTTTGTACCACTGGCAATATTTCCATATTTTATATATATCTATGAGTCATTTGTTATGGATTATCTTGAAATGTTTTATACCGATGATATGGTGAGACTCCCTGGGAATTGACAGAAAATTATATATTAAATTGTTTATCATTTTAGCACATGACTCTATAGAGGATTTTAGTATGATTTTATAACTTAATTATTCTATATCACTTCATTAGATCCCCAATAAATCAATTATAAATTTTCTATAATTCATCAATATGTATTTCATTATTTAGTCCATTGAATGTTATTCTGTTTTTATATATATTATGCTGGAACTATGTAGGGTAGTTTGCACTTAGGGGCCCCAATATAGTGTAAATGATGTCATAGAACTATTATACGGTTTTATAGTGGATGAAGGTGGCGTTGGACCATACAAATGGAAATTTAGGTCCTTGCGGGAGATACCATATAGTTTAAAAATGGAGATAAAGTGTTTTTTAGCTGTTACATTCATATTGGGTTCTTAGGATCTAATCATACATGTATTCAATATCCTATTCCATTAGGAAATAGAGATGTTGTGAAGCAATATAGAGTTAACTTAATGGTTAACACTACCACCTTGATGGATCTGATTCACAACAGCTTTGATATGTGTAGGGTTAGATGGTACATTTATAATGAGTAATATATCAATAACTCAGGATAATTGTTTGGAATGAATGAATCAATAATTCAGTTTGTTCTAGATGAGTTCTATGGTAATATGATATATGTGTTTTATATGTCAGTTATGTTAATGGTTCATCTGGTATTTATTTATGATTTTTTGTTGGAGAACAATTGAAATCATTAGTCACTGGTACATGTTCAATATCTTAACATGTGGGAGGATTGATCTTTTTACTCGGTAACATTGTTTGATTTTTTTCTGTTGGGAATATTTTATTTTCTATATGAATCATATTATTTTACTCCCCTCATCAATGACTATATATCATGGTTATATACCTTCTTCCTTTGAATGGTAGTTCTATTAGTGATATAGTAATATCTAAGATGGGAATCTCATTTACTGAGAGTTTAGAATCCGTTCCCCAGTTTATTGTTTCGTTTTAAATTATCATCGGTGATACATTCATAGATTTATCTAATGTAATGTGTATTGTTTTTATAAATCATTGTCTTTGTATTTTCTTGGTCTACGTGGTTAATACTTTTCTCAATATTTTTCCTAATTAAATATCATTATATTTCATCATAGTAACATGGAAGACCATTTATATTTCGTGATCATTCATATAGTCATTCAGTTTTATATTTCACATTATTAATTCTTTTTTTAATAAACAATTAACCACGAGTTGAATATATTATTCTTATAGTCATATTTCAACATTTGGAAGTTTGAACATTTGGACACGTGGTCCCTCTTTCATTGTTTATAATTTTACATAGATAGTTATTCAATTGTCATGAGATTGAACCTTAAGTTCCTACTATTAATCCATGATGTCATTTCTAATTATATAAACTCACGGTATGATCACCCCATTTCATAGTGAAATTCTAATTTTTTTGAAATCTTGAAAATGCACAAAATGGCAGAAAATCCAATTTATAATGCACATATGAAAATAAATACCTAAATATATTAATTATAAATTTTTAATGATTGGTTATATCATATTTTCCCCCTCATGAGTAGGGAGTGATTAAGCTCACATTTACATATATTTTAGAATCTAAATAATTGTTTATAATTTCCACATAGTGTTATCGTATGAGTAATTGTCATGTTTTTAGGCTTTAGTGTTATTTTAAGCCTAAAGGGGAAATGGACCAATTATGCAATTTTTCCAGATTTTTATCCCATGGGTGTTTTTGACATGTCCCACAAAATATATGTCAAAATTTTGTGATTCAAAAATATTTAGGATCCTAATTTTATTACCTTCAACAGTTTCATCTAGACCAAGAGTAGATATGACCATCTAAATAGCTTAATAATGAATTAATTTAATGAAATCTCGAGAAAGATAGTGCGGTCCTCACAACAATAATGAAAATACAACTCAGCCTTCACACATAAAATAGAGGTGTTTCCACCTCGTCTAGAAACAAAGACACATAAGTCCATCTATACACCAATTTTGGTAGATTTTTTAAGTCATTAATGCTATCATTGTATGTTATATATTTGAAGGAAGTGTCCCGGAGGCTGTATCCAGAAATAGAAACATCCAAGTAAAAATTTCTAACACAATCATCCAGTGTCCAAAGGAGATGAAAGTTGGAGGGTGAATGACCTACATATTTATGAACAATCTAGAAGAATTTTTCCACCCATGAAACTTCCATTGAATTGGCCAACAACTTGAACTCTTTTGGTGGAAGAAATTATACATACAAAATTAGGCCCTCGCCTTCTTCCCAAATCATCCAATTCTCAATTTATTCCTTCAATGAACCAAGGATGTGATCTCCACTGAGGGAGGTCGACCTCAATTCTTCCCCATTTACTTTTTATTTATTTCCTTTCATTATTTTTGTTTTAGTGTTCATTTTTAATTTTCATTTTTAATAAAATTTATCCATTGATTTTATTTTTGTGTCCAATCATACCTCATCTTTTCTTCTTCTCATATTACCATCAAGAATTATATACTCTTGTTTAAGAGTAACCCATCTGTGGAATACCATGAGGGATTTTTCAGGTTCTTGATCCAATGCCCATGCTTTTAATATTATTTTAATTAATTATAAGGATAATTTAATGCGGGTGTAATCCTTATGTGGTTGTCTTATGTCTAACTTCTTAATCAACAACCATTTTCCCACGATTGTGGATGTGGAAGGAGGGTGTGCTTGGAGATGGCTAAGAATACATTTCCCTTCATAATTGGGGTAGACGAGTCTATTCACACATATAATGGAGTGTGTTTACTAAGAATATTTGAAGCTTGTCAATGAAGGTTATCCCTAAATGTTATCACAAGAAAACTTCAATATGTCCATAATTTCATTCTGTTTTGCATAACATGGTAATTTATAATTTAATTTTAGTTTCCTATTAATTTTCATTAAAATTATATTATTATGTTCAATTTATTTCAAAAAACATAAAACAATATAAATAATAAATTCTTAGGTGAATTAGATTGTGTAGGTGAATGAACAGAAAAACCTCTTCAAGTGAGATGACCATGGTCAGCCTCTATACCACACTTATAAATCATAAAAATATGATTTTTCCATGCCCTACGATAGGTGTCCAACAAAACTGGCATCATTTCGAGGGATTAAATATGTTTTTCACTTATCCTTTTATATTTTCACATTATAGATTGATTTTCATTTAATTTTTTTTAATATTTAAACACACATTTAAAAAAATCATTGTTCATGATGTCGTTCAATTCAAAATATTATTCATGGGATGAAAAACCTCTGGAGCCAAAAAAGTTTTTCTAATGATCATGATGATTAGTTTCAAAGGATTTGTGATAATGTGAAAAACATGGAGATCCAAATAGAATTGATTGCTAAATATGTACTCGCATCCCATGAACAATCTGAACTTGAGCTGGACCTGAACTAGAATGTGTGGTGGAAGAGATTTCACTAATAAATTTTTATAGTAAAAAACCTGAAGCCGGTGAGAATTAACTACTAAATGAATTAATCACATACTACTGCAATCAACCATTACTCGAGTACGTCCTAGAAGAATACATTACAATCGATGTTGTGATGGGAGATCAACATTTATTGGAAGAATCATGGAATAACATTGTCAAAGATAAAATGAAACATGATCATCCCATCCTTGATGATGAAATATCAAAATTTATCTACCTATCTATTTCTATGGAAGATTATGAACAAGATCACCTGTTGATATTGAGTTTCCATTGGTCATTCCTGACAAGATCAATTACTAAGAAGACATTCATGAAAGGAAAGATTTCTTTATTAATTACTCATCTATAAATATTATTCAGGATGAATTGTTTTCTGAATTCTCTTTCTCTGAAATTTTTGATACAAAATAATTGGAGTAGACCATGGATGTTAACGAATAAAAAAATCAAGTGGAGGTTATTGAAGAAAAAGATTAATAGAATATGGAAGTGTGAGTACCTCCTCAATAAAAAATTCCACACCACATAGAGGAGGACACCATAGAAGTAAACAAGGAGAACCCCTATATTCTTTTCCCTCCCACTCCAAACCCAAAATATCATCGTTATTATTTTTTGTAGATGAGAATTTCCTATCTTCTGTGGGGTTCTCTACTTTCAGGTTTTAAACATAGACATTGTGAAATATAAACTGTGGTGGTTCATCTCAATGAAACCACACCCAATTTATGATTAGGGGCAATCCACTGAAACTTCCAGACAAGGGGAAGTAAAATCCTAGCACCCACTTGATGGTCTAAACCAAGCATTATATATTTTCTATTCCCATTCTATTTGTTTTTATTTATTTTTATGATTTATTTTCATTAAAATATTGTAGTCTTAATGTGGTAGCTTCTAAGAGACTAACTCCAGGAATCTACTTCAAAAATAATTTGAGGTTGTATCTATCCTCATACAGTATTTTTTAGCTTAATATTTATATTTTTTAAGTAGAAATGAGTGGTTGAAAATTTTAAATGTGGTGGAGTGTCAACATGCTTAGTTCATCTTGTGCTCTTTTGGTTCTTGTGTATTATATTTTTAGGATTTTTTAGCTTTATTGAATATTCTAATAACATCTCACACATCAATTGATTTTGAAAGGGTTGAAATGATTAATGAAATAATTAATTTTAAATGATTTTTGATGTGAAAACATTAATCAAGAATTCGATTGTTGATCATTTTTATGAGTTTTATTTATTTTTGAAGTCCACCCCCTTGAAACACTGAGTGGAAATAATTTTCCAATCCTGTGAGTTATTATAAACAACATTTACATATTCTTCCTAATACCCACACCTTCTAGAGGGAAACTGGAATTTAGTGTGAGAACCTGAATTTGTGAATATTCAATTTTAAAGTGTTGGTTTTCATGCAATGTATTTGAAATGATTGAAGCATCTATTTGTCTTGACACATTTTATCTTGAGACCCACCAATACATTTATACTATGTAATCACTTAGATTCCATGAATTTCATTATAGGTTTAAGTCACATTACAAGCCAATTTTTCCTTCCCTGTCCTCACTTGCAGTTTTTTTTCATGGATATTTAATGTCTGAGGGTGGTGGAAGGGCTTTCGTGTGTGTTAATTAGGTTGTGTATCATTAATGGGTGGTGTAAGGTTTTTGTCAATACATAGGGTAGTGGATAATAAGAAAATAGGTCATGCTTCGTCATTTCTTTTTTTTTCATTATTTATTTCATCAATTTATCCTTCAAAAAATGAAAAAATGGAGATGATCATGAATTCCTCATTATATATTTGTTATGACTCATTTACCTCTCAAATATCAAGAGAATGAATTGTTATTCATTCATTGTATTCAATTTTATGGTCATCCTCCATAAAAAAATAAAAAGAAAAAAAGAAAAAAAAAGATATGCCTTTCTGGTGATTTTAAAAAAAACTGGGAGAACAAATATGATATAATTCATTATAATAACTGATTCTCTCATTTATCATTACATAAATGAGTTTTTGTGTTATTTTCACATTTTCATCTGGGATTTAGAGTTGAATTTCCCATGTTTTCCCTTGAATTAATCATTCATTGAACATAAAAGTACACCTTCATCTTTCTAGCATGATGCTTTATTTCAATCAATTTCCCACAAACCATAAGCCATAGAATCATTTGAATCATTAATTAATTCCGTCATAATTGATTTCATTTTTAATTTTCACACTATAGAGATATGATAATTTTCACAAACATATGATGATACATGAAATTTCAATGTATGAGTATAACTCCAGATTTAATTTATTTTGAATGAAGAGTGACATTAAATTTAATGTGAGATAAATTGTGATTAGTACATGGATTTATTTATCATGTGGATAAAATTTGAACGATAGAAATGAAATGTCAAGACCCGCCTTCACCAAAAGTAGGGAAGGGATTGCAGAGTGCCAAACCCTTCATTCATTATGTTGAAGGAGAGATAATGACCCTCGAGACCCGACTTTAATAGGTCCCGGAGTGGCGACTAGCACCAATGTTATTTGAATCACACACAAGATGTTACAAATTACCCTTTTTATTATAATATGATTAGGAGATAAGAAAGAAACGCCAACAACACCAAAGTTGAAAGTAAAGGTAAAGACGAAAGAAAGCCATTCCCATATGCTTGTTCAAAAAGTAAAAGATAAATGCCACGAGGACTTCAAATGTAAAGTATGAAAAGAAAAGAAAAATAGCAACTGCAACTGTCCCAATGCCCGAGCTAGTACGACCTTGCATGATCCTTGATGTCCTCCAAGAAACTTGAAAGCGGTTTTATATACATAGGGTGATCATACAAGTATACTCAATATGGAAAACCAAAGACTCTCGTGCACAAGTGGGGAGGCATTCTAATGCTCTGTGAGAAAGGAGACAAACAAAGAAGATTGAAAGGAAAACTATCCACCCAAGCCTCACCAAGACACACTCACCAAATAACGCAAGTCATGTAATGTATAGTAATATAACATCGATGTATGGGTACCCCGTGGTACTTTCCCACTGGTTATTGAAGACATCATACACATCGAACCAATCCCGCCATTCTTACCATAGTACCTCTACCACAACTCACCTACACACACCTGGGACACTACCACACATCCCACCCGCAATCACCTAGGCCAATACCACTACATGTAACCGCACATGCAAGAACCTGGGCTAGAACAATGACTTCCATGCCCGAAGACACCTGGGATAGAAGGACTCTTTCATGCCTGAAGACACCCAGGCCTCTTTCCAAAGACACTTGGGAAACAATCTTCCCACAAACACCTTGGCCAACCACCATGATACCCTTACCGAAGATTCTGGGGCTAATAATAGACTTCAGGCCATCAAAACTTGCCTAAAGAGTCTTGGGATATTCAGGAAAGGGAGCAAAAAAGAAGCTAATAACCAGCCACTCAGAAGAGTGTTGGGGAAAACACCCTCCCCATTGAAATGAGGCTTTTGAAACTCAGTTCTCAAATTGGGTGGGTTTCGAATAAGAAACATAAGAACAAAAATTATATGTATATGTACAAGCACTCATCCAAACCAAGGGTTTCCAAAGACAACCTAAGCACAACCACCCTGTTACTATTCATTCATATAAGAAAGGTATAGTACTCATGACAAAGCTACAACTCATTCCCAAAACCAAGTTTCCATTCAACTCAATCATGTTTTCATGTTCATGTGATATAATTTAATTAAATTATATACTACTGGGCAACTAACAGGCATAACCAAAATCCAAGAAAATTGAAACATCCAAATAGTAATTTAAACATTCACACCCAGTTCTCTTGTGATGTCACAACAACAAAGTGATAAGTGAGATCCCTCAAAGTACTGAAACCGAAGTAGTCATCAAGATACATCCCCATGTCCCAAATACCATGAACCAATGATATACCAAAATTATAGGATTTCACCCCAATTAGTATCACAAGCAGAGAAACCACACAGTGCTAAACTCACAACCAAGAGGATCCCATCCTCACCCACATCAACCCATATGAAATCAAACAGAACAACACACCTACTACCAAAACAGAGTTGGGAAACTTCCAGGTTCAAAACATCATTCATTATTTTCTTATTTCTGTTGGTTAGACGGGGTGACCACACAGAGTATTATGGCTACTGGGTATCCATTTAATCCACTGACTTTACATGATTTAAAAAATTCCATGTGACATTCATTTAATCATCGCAGAAGACATGGTTCAATAGTTCACAATGAAAGACCAACAATGAACATGATTTAATGTGAGAAAAGTCCTGCAAAATTCACAACACATATCAATATAAAATAGTACAGAAGAACATAAATCACACCACAAACCTTCATTATTTAAAGTGTGTTTGTTATCTTCGATGAGCTTTGGTTTCACCCACTCCCACAGAAACATCAGAGTACCCACCCCACATGATACACATAAAGGATAAAATAAGGAAAAATACCTAAAAGGTTGATCATGGATCAATGTTTTTCTCCGTGTGCCATGTTCAGGGGATGCACGACTTGCAGGGAAGGAATTTCATGGAATACAAGAGGTGCAGAAAGCTCCAGAAGAGGCGCACGACAAGCCATGAGAAGAGAGGAACTCCAGGCGCACTAGGGAGAGGAATGAAATTCAGCTGAGAAGAAAAAAAACTGTAGCAGGTGGAATAAATAGAAGATCCTACAGTTACTGGATATAGAATTTTGAACTCCTTGAAAGGCATATCGTAGTTTCCTATGTGGTTTGGCAGTTACAAATGATGATATTAAGGTGTTATTTAATACCTCCCATTGGGGAGGATTCTTGGGATTTTTAGGAATTAATTATTGGCTTTAAATAGGGTAAAATAATTAATTTATGTTATAAAAATTACGTTGCGGGAGCGGCAATGGAAAAAGAAAATGGGGGGCTGGGTGTGGACACTGTGCCACCGTCATGGTGTCACCCTTACAGTGCCACCGTCATGGTGCCACTGTTTTGGTGGAGCCTATTTCTGGAAAATTAATGCATCAGGAGGGTCTAGTCCATTAGATCAGATACCTCTCAAACTATTCTCTCCCTTTAGAATCAAAAATAAACTAGAAGAAAATAGAGGGTCTGAACAACCACCTCTAAAGATACCTCTCAAGAGTGAATCTCATCATCATCTAGAAACACATCTCCCCCAAGAAACCAAGCAACATACAGGGGTCAAAAAGCCCAGTCCTATGGGTTGCATATCCACTTCCTCCATGTCAAGATTCTATCAACTATGGGTGGAACTGACTCACCTACACAGGTTTAATCGCATCCAACATAATGCTTCTTTATTAGGGATCGGGTCCTCCCCTACCCATATACAGGAATTTTCACACAAATTCAGAGAATAAGGAAAACCACATATTTCATAGCCAACAAAGGTAAATTGTTCCATCACAAACAAGTACAAATAGAATAACTCAAGACTCAAAAAAGCTATGGGTACTGGGCTCGCATCTGTGCTTCATGTTCCCAGGTACTCTCCTCAAGCCCACCGTGCCTCCACAAGACATGAACCAAAGGAATGGTTCGTCCCGGAAGAACCATCTATTCACAAACTTCAATCATCTCTGGTCACTATAAGAATGTTGCATCGTCCCCGATATCTAGCTCTCCCCAGTCAAGTACGTGTGAATCGTCATGTAGATATCATCGGAGCTGAGACACATGGAAGGCTTCGTGCACCTTTTTCAGTGGTGGCGACAACACTGGCTGAAAAGCCACCCCTCCGACCCACTACAACACATAGAATGGCCCAAAAACCTGGGAGAATGATTAATCCCTCTACCGAACCTCTACTTCCCAAGCCGGGGGAGGCCTTCAGGAATATGTGGTCCCCAACCCCAAATTCCAGAGGTCTCTTCATGTTATCAGCATATGACTTCTATTTTTCTAGATCTGCCGTCATCCTCTCTCGTATAAGATAGACCTTCCCCATCATGCTCTGCACCTCCTCCGAGCCAATAACACTTGTTTCCCCAATCTCATTCAAGCATAGGTGTGAGTGACACGACCTTCCGTACAAGGATTTGAACGTAGCCATTCCAAATGGTAGAGTAATTGCTATTATTGTAGAAAAACACTATTAGAGTCAAGTGTCATTCCCACGATCCCCCAAAATCTAGAATACATGCCCGTAGGATGTCCTCCAACGTCTGGATGGTGTGCTCAGTCTGTCCGTCTATATGGGGTGGAAAGAAGTTCTATGACGTAGTTGGGTGCCAAAAGAATGTTGTAATCCTCACCAGACACATGAGGTAAACCCTGCATCTCTAACCAAGACTATAGACCTCAGGACTCCATTAAACCATACCACCTCATCTATATACCTCTGTGCAAATTCATCTACTACTCCCGACTCTTTGATCACCATAAAGTGAGGTGATTTCCTCAACCGTTCCACCACTATCTAGATAGAGTCACATCCTCCTTGAACCCTGGGTAGCCCCATGAAGAAATCCATCGATATGTCCTCTGACTTCCACTTAGGAATTTTTAAAGGTTGAAATACGCCTCCTGTAACATAGTGTTCATCCTTCACTTGCTGACACACTAGGCACTTTGATACAAGTTTTGCTACCGCCCGTTTCACCCAGGCCACAAAAATTGTCACCTCAGAACCTGGTACATCTTCAAAACTCTCAGGTGTAATGATAGGGGTGATTTGTGGAAGTCATTAAGAACCCTCTCAGGCATCGCCTCTAGAATAAGCAACCTTCCTCAGAAAAGCACCTGATTCTGACCATCCTCTGGCCACCCTTCCAGAGCATCACCTTGATTATCCTAGTCACACACCACATCACTTTTTGAGTCTCCCCACATAGACTCATCCTCCTACTCTCGTAGAGAGTACTGCACTTTTATCTGTTACAAAAAACCTCTTCCACCTCCCACCCTTGCATCTAGGTGCATGGAATCCAACTCCTCCATTGCCTTCCAAGCCTCTGCCAACTTTCGAACCACATCCTTCTGCGACTTCCTGCTCAAGGCATCGACAACCACATTCCCCTTTCGTGAGGTGTAGGAAATCTAGAAGTTGTATTATTGAAAGAATTCCATCCACCATTTCTACCATATGTTTAGGTCCCGCTGGTAGAAGACATACTTCAATCTCTTGTGATTGGTGATGACCATGAAGTGCACCCCGACGAGGTAGTTCTGCCATATCTTTTGTGCGAACTCGACCGTCGTAAGCTCTAGATCATGGGTGGCATAGTTATGATAATGGGGGCGTAACTTCCTAGACTAATAAAAGATCACCCCTTATCACTGTATCAACACACATCTGAGGCCTTGCTATAAAACATCATAGAAAACCTCATACATCGTCCCATCTCCTACCAACCTCTACACTGCGGCACTAACCATCTTCTCCTTTAGATAACTGAAGGCCGACTCACACTAATCATCCCACACGAATTCATGGTCCTTGTAGGTCAAATATGTCAAAGGTGTTGCATCTCAGGATAATTTGGGCACGAATATCCGGTAGTAACCTGCTAGCCCGAGGAAACTACGAACCTCTGCCTACATTCATGGGTGTTGCGCAAGAAAAAACAGCATCGACTATAGATGGGTCCACTGTTATCCCATGTTCGGACACCACGTGCACAAGGAAGTGCACTTCTCGCATCCATAATAGGCACTTGGACAACTTCCCATATAGTTGGAGTCGTCAAATGACCTATAAAACTGTTCTCAAGTGCTCAACATGATCCTCCTCTAATCTTGATTAGATCAATATGTAGTCAATAACCATGTCTATGAACCGGTCCATATATTCCCGTAAGACATAGTTCATGAGCCCCATGAACACAACTTGAGTGTTCGTGACACCGAATGGCATGACCACAAACACGTAGTGCCCATATCTGCACATGAAGGCAGTCTTAGAGATGTCACCCTTTGTCACCCTCAGCTTGTGGTATCCTGACTACAGGTCAATCTAAGAGAACCAACATCCCCCCTTCCGTTGGTCAAAGATATCGTCTATTCTTGTGAGGGGGTCACGGTTCTTGATCGTTACCTGGTTCATTCTCTGGTAGTCTATGCATAGAGTGAGACCACCATCCACCTTCTGGGCGAATAATACTATATCACCCAATGTCTAAGCACTTGGTCAAACTAAACCCTTCTTCATCAGATCGTCAATCTGAATCCGCAACTCCTGTAACTCAGAAGGTTCCATCTGGTAGGGAGCCATCGAAATCGTACGAGCATCAGTTTGTAGGTATATCCCAAATTTGATATCACGTCGAGGGGTAGAGTCTCTACTTCTTCCAGGAAGACATCCCGGAACTCACTGACGATACCTGGGATGTCCACCATCTCTGCATCCACCGACTCCTGTGATATCTTGGCTAACAAAGAAAGGAGGGGCTCCTCTCGTCTACTGCTTCTCTGGAAACCATTCTCACCAATCAAAGTTACACGTTGAACTTTCAAATCTGAAAACACAACCCTTACTCAAAATCTATCAGTGATGGAACACACAAAGAAAAGCTATTGGATGCATAAGATAACATTATATGGTTGTATCTGCAATAGTAGAAGATCCATGACTGACTGATGTGGCCCTATCATCATTCTGCATCCTCAACAAAAATACAACATAATGTCCTATCCTCTGACTGGTGTGCGCACCACCAAGATTACTAGAAGTCTCTCAGTGTCTAAACCAAGATCATGGTCCAGACTGGTTATAACAAAGGAGTGCGAAGCACCTGTATTGAAAAAGGAATATGAAAGGGTACTAAACAAGCTGATCGTACCTTGAAAAGACTCTGTTCTTGCAAGAAAGGCTGCCTATGTGGAGTTCGACTACCCACGCCTAGCTCTTATCCCTCTCAGATATCAGCCACCTCCTAGACCATGCCCTGGTCAGGGTCCCTGAGGATCTCCCTAAGGTCATCCTACCCTTGCAATTCCTGCCCTCGGCAGGGTGAGAGTCTGCTGCCCCTACTGCTACTACTGAACGGGACTAGCTGGGGACTGCTACTGCTGAAGTGGGTGTCGGACCTGCACACCCCCACCATACAATACACTGTCTGGGCACTGATTCCTATGTTTCCTATGGCTTATACAGATGAAGAATATCAGCCCTGGGCCCTAATGAAAAGGTAGAGGGCCGTAAGGTTGGGACTGGAACTGCTGAGGCCTACTCCCTCCTGGTCGAAACCTAGAGGGTCCTGATACTAGAGGCCTGCTGCTGATGGCCTTCCCCATTGATGAGCCCAACTAGATTCCCTCTCATGACACTCCTCGCAGCATGTGCATCCTTTCCTCCACTTCAGCCTTCTTCTAAACCTCAAGTAGGTTGGTATGGTGAAGAGAGTAACATCATACTGAAGAGAAGGTAGATGTGCCTCCTCCAAACGTCTCACCCGAGACTCCTCATCTGAAATGATGTCAAGAGAAGAGTGAAAGAGATCCTTGAACATGATCCCCAACTCTCTCACTGACATACTCCCCTACTGCAGGGAGAGTAATTCCTGCCTTTTCTTAGCCTTCATCGTGGAAGAGAGAAATTCTGCCAGGAACTACTTCTCGAAGTCAGCTCACGTCACCTCGGTCTCCCTCTTCTCCCCAAGATAAAGAGTTCACCACTGATGTGCTTCTCCATGAAGCTGGCTTACAGTAAGAGGAACCCAGTACTCCGTTAGAGCCCAGATCATGCTGAAGGCTATCAATATCTCCTATATCAATCTCGCTATCTCCATATCTGAGATGTTTCCCTCTTACTTCCCGAGGGTTTGTAGCTGAATGGCTTGAAGCGTATTCTACCACTGATCATCCTCCTCCTCTCAGTTGGTCCCCTGTCGATCGGCCCAGTCAAACTCTTGGTCCTCGATCGCCTGCACTACTCATGGTCGCCTTCCAGGTTCCATAACTACAAGGTAAGCACGAAATGACTATGCCCAATTAGAGTATAATATTGTTCTTAAATTTGCGTAGATTTATTTATTTATTATGAATCCCCAAGACACCCACGAAACATAATAATACATGTCATCATGATGCATGTAACTTTCCTAGGGTATCTACCCTACAATCAGTGTAGCCTCACATGGATGTTTTTTACGTCTAGATTTATTTCATTAGATCACGTGGGGCCCTATAATCTCGTGTCCTAGCTGGTCTTCCCTAGAAAAATTCACGCACCAGTGTCACCCAACAATGTTTCTCTACCACCCAATGCAATCATCACTGTGCCTAAATCTAGACTCCATCCTAACTTTAAACCTCCTTACGATACCACTCTGTCATGACCCACCTTCACCAAAATGAGGGAATGGATAGAAGATTTCTAGACCCTTCCTTATATATGTTGAAGTAGAGATAATGATCCCTGAGACCCTCCTTCAATAGGTCCCGGAGTTGTGACTAGATCCAAGGGTATTAGAATCACACACTTGATGGAAGACGTGTCACTTTTATTTTTATAGGATCAGGATATAAGATATCATCCCCAATAACACCAAAGCTAAATGCAAAGGTAATGCCAAATGTAAACCACTCCCATATGCATGTTTAAAATGTAAAAGAAACAAGCCACAATGAATCTATAGGTAAAGTATTAAAATTAGAGAAAAACAACAACTACAACTGTTCCAACGCCTGAGGTAGTACGACCCTGCACGATCCTTGAAGTCCTCCTGGAAACCTGAAATCAGTTTTATATATGTATAGTGAGCATACAAGTATACTCAGTAGGGAAAATTAAAGACTCTCATGCACAAGTGGAGAGGCATTCTAATACCCTGTGAGAAAGGAGACAACCAAAGGACCAAGGAAGGAAAACTATCCACCCAATCCTCACCAAGGAACACTCCCCAAATAATGAAATTCAATTAAAGTATAGTAATAACACATCGATGTATGGGTACCCTGTGCTACATTCCAACTGGTTATTGAAGACATCCTACGAATCGTACCAATTCCTCCATTCTTACCGTAGTCCCACTTCCACACATCGCCCAAACACACCTGGGACACTAGCACACATCCTTCCCGCAAACACTTGGGCTGCAACCAATACGCGTAACATTGCACGCAAGCACCTGGGATAGAAAAACCACTGCCATTCCCATAGTCACCTAGTCTAGAAAGATATTGTCACAACCGATGACACCTGGGCCTCATCCCGAAGACACATGGTAAATAATCTACCCACAAACACCTGGGACAACCACCATGCTACCCTGCCCAAAGATTCTGGGGATAATAATAGACTCTGGGCCATTATAGACTGCCCGAAGAGTCTTGGGCTATTTGGGAAAGGGATCAAAAAAGAGTTAATAACCAGACACTCAAAAGAGTGTTGGGAAAACACCCCCATGAAATGGGGCATTCTACACTAAATGATGAACTTGGGTGGGGTGTGAATAAGAAACATAATGACTACAATTATATGTATATGTAATAATAACTCATAACAACCTAGGGTTTTCAAAGCGATCATAAGCCCAAACACATTGTTACTATTCATTCATAATAGGAAGGTAAAATACTCATTACCAAGCTACAACTCATTCCCGATACCAATTCCGCATTCAACTCAATATTGTTTTCATTTTCATGTGATCCCATTTAAGTAAGTTCTGCACTACTGGGAAACTAACTGTTATAACCACAAGCCTTGAAAATAGAAATAGCCAAAGAGCAATTTATCATTCACACCTGGATCTCTTGTAAAGTCACAACAACAAAGGGATAAGTGATATCCCTAAAAGTACTGGAACCAAAGAAGACGTCAACATACAGCCCCACATACCCAAAACAATGAACCAACTTTATACCGACAATAGATGATTCCACCCCAATTCGTATCACATATAGAGAAAACAAAAAAATTTAGACTCACAACCAAAAGGATCCCATCCTCAACCAAATCACCCCATAGTCAATAAAACATAACAACACACCTACTACCAAAACAGAGTAGGGAAACATCCAGGTTTATTCACATAATTCATTATTTTCTTCTTTCTGTTGGTTAGCCGGGGTGACCACACCTGGATTTATGTTTACTGGGTATCCATTTAATCCACCGAGTTTATGAGATTTATCAATTTCCATGTTATAGTCAATTAATCATCACAGAAGACATGGTTCATTAGTTTACATGGAAATACCACCAACGACCATGATTTTACGTGATCATAGGCCCATACAATTCACAACAAATATCAATAAAACAGAGTACTACATAACATCGATCACACCCCTTCCCTTCATTCTTTATAGTACATTTTTTTATCTTAATAAATGTTTGGTTTCACCCACTCCCATAGAAACAACAGCCTACCCACACCACTTGATACACAGAAATAGATAAAAATAAAAAATCCCTACTTGGTTTATCAAGAGTCAAATTTTTTTCTCCACGAGCCAAGAATAGGGGATGTACGACTTGAAGGGAAGGAATATCATGGACTCCCAGAGATGGATAAAGCCCCAGTAGAGGCGAACCATAAAAAATGGGAGGATAGGAACTCCAGGATCACTTGGGAGATGAAATAAATCTAGCCGAGATGAAAAAATGAAACTCTAGCGGGAGGTATAAAGAGAATATCTTACAATTATGGTATATGGAATTTTGAACTCCTGGAAAGTCGGATCATGGTTTCCTACATGGGTGGGCAGTTACGAATGATGATATTAAGGTGTTATTTAATACCCTCCATCGATGAGGTTTCACATGATTTTTTGGAATTAATTATGGGCTTTAAAAGGGTAAAAGTATTAATTTACGTCAAAAAAATTATGTTGTGGGAGCGAGACTGGAAAAAGAAAATGGAGGGATGCATGGGGACAAAGTGCCACCGTCATGGTATCACACTTACGGTGCCACCGTCACAGTTCCACCATTTTAGTGGAGCCTTATTTTGGAAATGTAATGGGCCAAGAGGGTCTAGGCCATTACATGAAAATTAGAGAGAATTTTTTTCATAGATGAAACATGATAGAATTCTATTTTGGTTACGATCAATGATATTTTCTCATTTATTTTTGTTGTGTGGATTTTGATTTAAATTTAAGATGGTTTCCCATTAGTGCAATGTTTAATTTTGAGGGAGTTACGAAGCTCAAATTTTCATATATTTTATAATGTAAATTAATTTTTATAATCTTTCCATAGTTATATTGTAATGTTAATTGTCCCATTTTAAGGTTCTAGTGTCATTTTGATCCTAAATGCAAAAATGGACTAATTCTGCAATTTAAAAAAAAAATTATCACAGGGTTATTATTTAAATTTATCAAAATATATATTTCAAAATTTTGTGATTAAAATATTTTTAGAATCATGATTTTATCTCCTTCAACTTTTTCTTTCAAAGCCGGAGCTAATTCGGCCAACTAAAGGGAATAAACAATCAATAAAGATTATGATTTTTCTCGATAGACATGGTGGACCACACAACTGTAATGGACCACAACTCAGCCTTCACACATATACAGAACTAGTTGATATATGGTCTTGCACGAGGACCCATAGGGAAGGATTTACACATATTTTTTGGATTTTTGAAGACATTAATGCTACAATTCGATGATATAAATTTAATGGGATCTTCCTAGAAGCTGCATCCAGAAACATAAACCACCAATTAAAAATTTCTAACGAATTCATACTATGTCAAAAAGGCCAAAACATTGGAGGGTGAACAGACACCATATTTATAAACAACAGTAATGAAGGTTTCCATGCATGAAACTGCAATTTAATGGGTCCAAAATATGCAATCATTCAGATGACATTATTCTGCCTATAAAAGAAGGCCCCCACCTCCTTCCCAAATCATACCATTATTCATCCTTTCGTTCAAGGCAGCAAGGAGGAGATCTCCACAAAGAGATTGCATCCATTATTCTTCCCCCTTTCCATTTTATTTATTTCATTTCTTTATTTTTGTTTTAGTTTTTTGTTGTAATTTCAATTTTTAATAATATTAATGCATTGTTTTTATTTCTGTGTCCACCCATCCCCCATATTTTCTTATTCTCATCTTACCATCGTGAACAATAATACTCATGATCATGAGTAAGTAATTTGAGGAATATCTATAGGGAGTAATCAGGTTCTTCAAACCAACACCATGTTTTTAATAATCATTGAGTTAATTATAAGGATAATTCAGAGTGGAGGTAATCCTAATTGTGGTTGAATAATGTTTAACTTCTTAATCTACAACAATTTTCCAACGATTTAAGAGGATAATGGAGGGAGTGTTGGGTGATCATTACGTATACTTTTTATTCATAACCAAGGTAGACTAATGTGTTCACACATATGATAGAGTGTGTTCACTAAGAATATTTAAAGCTTGTCAATGAAGGTTCCTCTTGAATGTTTTCTCGGGAGATCTTCCTTTCATCCATATTTCCATTCAGTTTAACATTTCATGGTAATTTATAATTCAATTTAATTTTCCTATAATTTGTCATTTAAATTATTTTATTAGGTTAAATTTATTTCATAAATCATAAAACAACAAAAATAATTACTTCTTAGGTGAATTAGATTAAGTAGGTGAACGAACTGGGAATCCTCCTCAAGTGAGATGACCGTAGTCATCTTCTATGCTTCACAATGAAAACATTAAAATTTTCCTTTACCACTCCTTAGAATAGGCATACATCAAGGAGCATAAATGAACCTTTTAAATAATATTAATAAAAACATAATTATTAAGAAATTTTAAATATGAATAATGACTACATTATTTTATGAGATAATAAAAAAAATTTAATCATGAAATCAAATTTCTATTTTTCTTTATATTCAAAGGTTTTTTAATTTATTTACATTTCAGTTAACCAAAAAAATATTAATGAGAGTTCAGAACCATTAAAAATCAAACTAAAATCCTCACACTCATATTTTCTAAGTGTATTCATTATACGTCAAAATTATATATTTTATGATGAATAATATAGTGTTATAGGTGGACTTTTGTCGTCATTTATATTCATTGTCTCCATTATTTATTTCTACTCAACTATATATTATACATTGAATTTACAGGAAATAGAATAAACCAGATGTCCTTCAGTTTGATTGTACATCGTGAATATGATTTTATTGTGAGTTAAGGGATATGAGTTCAATCATTCTATTGTGAATATATATGCAGGAAATTTAATTTCATTCCTTTTTTTGGATGGATAAATTAATATCAAAGTATATTTAGAAAAAAAATCATTCTCTTAAAAGAGGCATGATGATTTCTCAAGTGTTTACTTGTTTCCAATTATTTCAATTTTTTCTCTTGAAACCTATGGAATTTCCCCATATGAATTTATTATATACCATGTAATTATAAATCATTGATGTGGATTTATAATTAATTTTAGTGAAGATATTTTCTAACACAACATTAAATAAATGGTAAACTTATATATATATTTATGATCAAATTTTATTTAAATATTGGATTTGTGTAAAAATACATGAATTTGAGAATATTAGGCAATGATAAATCTATCTTTAAATGAAAAATATTAATTACATGTACTATAATAAAACAATAATATCTTGTTTTTTATTTTTAATTTACCTTGTGGTAGAGTAGGCCTTGTGGGGAATATATAGTTATATTGGAGATTAATTTTCATGTGTTATATATAAATGGATAGAATAATATATGATTATATTTTTTTTGAGATGGTCCTATTTTTGGGATGGTTCTGTATGATGATTTATTGTTTAATATTTTGACATCAATGAGTTACTGGGAAATAGATTTTCCACTTGTACTAATGGAATTTTTTTTGCAACTTAGAGGAATAAAAAAAATTAAATTAATGTCTGATTTAAATTCATATATGGTATGTTAATTAATGAATTTAATGTTATCTAATTAGTAGATAATAAATGGAAATTAAAATGGTTGTTCAATAGAATGTATTAATAAAATTAATTAAAAAGATTCAATAATTAATATTGTTTTATAGTGATACAATATATATATTTATTCTTACTATAAATTAAAGAATGAAATGTGTGTTTTTCAAGATTATTTGGGTGTTGGGTTCTACATAATGGTGGAAAGAGTAGGTAATTATTTTTAGAACATTGTGGTGGTATTTTGGGTGATGATAGTGATGTATTGATGAATTAGATTTAGGATGAGATCATATATATATATATATTATTTTATTATAATTGTGTTTATTTATGCGGAAATCCCTACTATGTACTATGTAATGGAACCCAAAATTATTGGTAACTACTTTTCACATACTCATAGATATTGAGTGGATAGACATATGATTACAGGCACTTCCCTAACATCCAATTATTAGTTATACAATAAATCATTACACCAGTATGGGTATTTACATTTTAGTTATATTATATAAAGTGGTGTATCAAGATGATCAGAGAATGTAATACATGACATGGTTCATTTAGGGTAGTTGGAAGGACGAATGTTTAATTCACACAAATTTTCGTTACCATTTATTTTTGTTATGATGTTGTAATTTTGACAATATGTATGATGGGTGATGAAATAATAAACTAATGTATTATTAAAATATTCAATGATTCTAGAAAATGATGTTATTCTCTATGGGTGGATGAGTTTGGAAATTCCATAACCTATTCCACGTTAGATAAAACTATATATAGTTTTTCCTCTCTATACGGAATGAAAGAGATTATAGGAAGACTAATTGTTGGGTATGAGAGTGGGAACTCTATGGGGGTAGTGATATAGGTTATTGTTTTATACATTATCTTGATATTGTATTACTGCTTTCATAGTGTTTATTAATGAGAAATACTTGTTGAGGATGAGGTGGTTAGTTTACCATTATTTCTTCATGTTTGTTTTATAATTATATCACTAGTTCTATAGTTTGATCTTTTCACATTTTCATGATAGTCCATAAATCTGGTCCTATTGAGTATATATTTTATGCTCTCTAGACATACATAAATAATAATTTCTAGTATTTTATGACTTTCTTGGGGTCCAAGATATAATTTACTTGAATAAAAGTTCCTGTTATTTTTCTAACACCCCAATACATTACAATATTTATCGTGTCAAATAGAATTATTTTTTTAATAGCACGTGATGCACTAACCAATTGGTTTAAAGAAAAATACACTATTAAAATATAATTTATTCCTAACCATTATAAACATGATTTTAATTTGGTCTCTATGAATATTAATAAATTTAACATTAATTTTATTGTTCTTTATTTATTATAAATGTAAAAAATAATTTAAATGTAAAAGATATGTTTTATGAGAAACTGTATTTTTCTAAAAGTGAATGTAATCAGTCTTTGAAAATATATAAAATGATTTTTTCCAATTTTAGATTCGTTTATTTTAAAAAATATCTTTATTTTTTATAATATACTATCAAAATATACAAATTTTTATTTTTTTTTATTTTTTTACTTTCCTATTATTAGTAAAAATACATAATTTTAGTTGAAAATGTTATTTTAATTTTAAATATTGATAATTTTAAATTATATTTTAATCTGATTTATAATATTTTTTATTCTTACATAATAAAATGTATGTCATTGTATTACTTTACATATTGAATTTTGATATAAAATCATTATAAACATTCAATATTTTTAAAATTAAAACCCATTTTTCCTATCACGTCTACATGCAGTTTTTATAATAAAATTCATGACTATTGTGAATTTGATTTCGAGTAATGGATTACATATTTGGAAACATCAGTATTATTGAGTTACCATAATTTAAAACTAATTTTTAAGAAATATAAATTGTAAAAATTTTATAAAATAATTATTCTGATAATAGTAAAAATAAATTAACTAGGAGGTTATAAGAAAAAACAGAAGGGTTTAAAATGATCTACAGTTTTTTAAAACACCAATTTGATGGATATAGTTATAAAAATTAACTTATACATTATATAATGGCCAATTTTAAATTCTTTTTACAAGATAAAAACATGTGTATGATATAATCATTTCAAAAAATTATAAGTGGTCAAATCAACTCACTTATAGATGTCCCCCTCTCCTCTCTTCTTCAGACATTCAAAACCATTTTTCTCAAACAATACCTTCCCAAATAATATACCTATATCCCAACAATCATATATTATGATTTATATTTGGATTAAATCACACCCATTAATGCATTACTGATACCATTTGGAGGATTTTGGAAAATAATTTAATGTTTTTCAATGATATTTTTTTATTTCTCCACCAATATTAATAATTACTAAAGCCTATTGATATAAAAATATGTATCTTCTATGTTATTTCTTGATTTTATATGAATATTTTTTTCTACATCCATATCGACTTCAATTAAATGCATTAAGAAATAATCATTAATGTATACAGAATAATATTGCCTTATAAATAGATGTAATACTTTCATCCATTGTTTCCTTTCACACTTCGATATGATGATGTTTTTAATGATATATAGGTTATTTTTAAAATATTTATACCTATTTAGTCATTATATAATATATATATATTTACCCTCCACTTCTAGAATATACAATAACATTAGTCATGTGCATGATAAAGTACCACATCATGATATTATGTGATTCTTCGTCCACCAATTGTAACTCCCAAAGGTTTTGAACATAAATTTTGAGTGCATTTTTTAATTCATAATTTAAACTCAACTTTCCACTTCTATGTTTGAATTATCAAAGAACAATCATCTAGAGTTTTGATCAATAAGTCATTTAGAATCTCATAGAACAAACTTGATTTTTTTCTTTAATAGTAACATACCCTTATGAACACTAATTTGACCATTATGAATATTAAAAGATAATAAAATTTTATTTTATTAAGAAAATTATATATTGAGATCGTAATTAATTCATCAATTTGAAAAAGAACTTATTGCACCTTCATATTTTTCAAAATAGGTATGAATTTTTTCAAAAAATAAATTAACAATATCTAGAAAATTAATTTTGAAAATTGATTTCATTTTTGAATTATATACATCGAAAAATGGTTGGGGTAAGTTTTTGGATTATTATGAAATTCTAGAAATTTTGATGAATATTGAAATTTGATAAAATATTGTATATACAAATTATCAGTTAAATACACTATTTATGTCATCATATGTGATGTAAGGCCACAAAGTTCTAAATCACATGCATTTATTAATATTATTGGACAAATTAAGAAATACTATTGGTTGTATTGATGGAAATATTAATATAATAAAAAAAATTCAGAATTTACCCCTCTCATCCACTATAATACCCCCACCCAACACTCCCTCTTCTCATCACTACTCTAAGCCTTGAATATTTTCAATTTTCTAGCCTATTACCATTCCCTAGTATCTCCCCACGTCCATGAAGCTTGTGGTCTTGGCCAAAAAGAAAAACCCATTTCCTTAAGAAGATTCACAATGAGGTTATTTCAAGATGCAAAGCAATGTTCTTTTTCATTTGATTTTATTTGAATTTATCTTCTTTTTTATTCTCTACTCATCTCCTCTACCAAATTGAACCTGATAACTAAAGTATCATATATATACTATAATTATCTCATGTTGATTGAAGAACAATCATCAATATTCTTACTTCACTGTTTTGTTTTTATAAAATAAATCTACATCCATGATATTTTGATTTATAACCTTCGTGGATGATGACATTTAATTCTTCAATCACTCCATAATTACTAATCATGAAAGCATGTTAATGGTTTAACCAGAATATAATATATTTATTATAAAATTATTTATATTCATGAACCTTTATATGTACATGTAATTATGTTATATGACAAAACTAATTCATAATAATCCTAATAATGCCAAATAATTGAAGTGGTTTTCATCTTATGAATTATCCCCATTAAATGTGACAAAAATATATAAATGAAAATTATCAATTATGTATGTTCATAAATAATATGTAATTTCAATTCTGGTGATTTAAAACAATTCCACATGAAAACCATTACTTAAAAACAAGTAAACGAGTATGGAAAACAAGAAAACAAACACAACAGATCGACAGAGTTCAATATTATAACTTATCAATAAGGACATAATTGAAATAAAAAAAATTATAAAAAAATAATTAAATGTCTAAAATTATTAATTAAGTTATTATTGAGTATGATTTCTTATTATAGTTGTTTAATTTCATCAGTGGAAGACATTAATATTTCTGTAGGGTTTACAACCCGAACATCCATTTTCGTTCGGGTTTCTTTCATTGTCAAATTAACTCGTTGAAATTATTATATATTATTATTTAATCCTCATAAATTCTCTTTTAGTATTCTATATATGTACACAGACCATAATACTTCACTATTTTATGGATTATTACATGTTTTAAAAGAAACTGTAAAAACTTTTTCAAAAAAAGAAGCCGGATTCAATGGAATTTTTCAAATTCATCACTATTTTCAAGGCCACTCTATAATCTGTTTTTCAAAACTATTATATTTCAAAAAACTATAATTTTATTATGAAAATAAAATATTACTTATCTTCTAGTTTTATACAAATAATTTCCAGAAGAATTTTTCTTTTAAAAATAAAATTGTATTTATCTCAAAATTGCTTAATTATATTATAACATTATTTTCATTTTATTCAATTACCTTGTTGATTATTATGTATTATTGGGGAAAATAATTTATTAATTCATCTACTATATTCGATTTAATGTTTTATGAATAAACCTACATTGGATGATCTATCATAAAACCATTTACTATGTTACTCCGAATGGTAAGTGTGTTATGTTTAATGATTACGGAAAGATAGTTACATTTCATATGATAGTTTCAATATGATTGTATATGATGTTTATGTTAATCCCCGCTCATATGAGGAATGTATTGTATTTATTATGTAATGGGTGGGGTCACTTATAGCCCCATAATTCATTGGTAGGTCTCATGAGACAAATAGATTTGGAATTGGTTGAGGCCTTTGCCAATGTGATATATGGATTTTGGCTGAGGCCTTAATCTTTAGATGTCATGGTTGATGCCCTAAGAAAATGTTTCATAATGTCTAGAATACAAACTTCACTCATTATAATTCTAGTAACTGAAAATTCATGTGGTTATTTTACTAGTATAATATCGATGATTATGTAATATTTTGGCAATATTAAAATTGCTTATATTTAGATCAGTTTATGACCAAATTTATTATTAAAGGCATGTGATTAAAATTTTTCACCATGACTATTTTTTATATTATCTTATGTTGTATTTCTTACTCTTAATGAGTGATTTAAATCAATCATTTCTTATGTTTCATTTCCACAGGGCATGAAGAAGTAAATTTTGAATGACTTGCAAGCGTAATCTTGGAGTCCTAGATGATTCTACTGGAATAAGTTAGTGTTGTTTTTTCATTCATGTCATAATGATAAACATATTTATGTATCTGGTTTCCAATAATACTAAACTACACAGTACTTTGGGATCTTATTCCTTTTATTTAATCAAATAAGGCACTGACTCAGTGCAACTGGGGTCATGTCCTTATAGTTGGTATCAGTAGAAGTTCAGTATAAAACAAGGTTGCTAGATTTAGAAGACCAGGATTAGGGAAGAGTCCCTAAGATAGTTTTTTGGATAATCATACATGAATATCCTTGTATTTTGGTAAGGAATATATTATGTGGATCATTCAAGAAACACATCGATGTTTGTATACGATCAGGTAGAGGTGGCTCTAGCACAAATGTATCTAGGGGTAAAAAAATGAAAAAATATATTTGAGCTAGACACAAATGGAAACTGGTGAATGACAAGTGGCTTTGATGCACTCTTGGTAATGAAACTCCCGGGGGATATGTTTAGGATAATTCACATTTTATTTTCAATCAATTAGGAAGTATTTAAATGTCAAATATCTGTCAAAGAAATCATTTTTGCGATTTTGGTATTATCCAGGCCTAGGATTTCAATTTTTGTTACGTATTTTGTTAAGTTATGATTATGAATTATGATTCATAACATAATCTAGTGTGTCCCATTATCTAGATATGGAAATAAGTGGAAGGAATGGATATTTCATGAACGCACATGTCCCCTATAGAGATTTTCCTCCAATGTAAGATGATGATGTAGGATTTGTTGTAGTGATTGGTGTTGAGAAACTCATAACCATACTAGGAAAACATACTCAGGTTATGAATAATAAACATACCCATATGTAACATCTAGATTCACCACATGGAGTAGCTATGCTAGATCTATTTATGCAACAACAACCTCAATCATTCAATGGGACTAAAAACCAATTTTTAGCTAAGTAGGGGGTATGTTCCCACAAGAAGATATTTCTTGCTTTGGGATGTAATGAATGAGAGAATGTCTTCATAGAATATTATCGGATATCGGAGGATTTCAGAGCTATGGTGGTCATTAATCCAAATAAAAATGGTGGAGGAAAAAAAAAGATATAAAATGGAGAGATTTTAAAGAAATCATCATAGAGAAATACATTCCTCGCAAACCGAGAGCTGATATGGGGAGGCGATTCATGATGCTGAAGAATAAGAAAGATGAGAATGTTGCAAATAATGAAGCTAACATCACAAGCATATCATGACATGTTATGGACTAGAAACGACATCCAAAGAGAAAAATTTATCAATTCATTGATGGCCTACTGACATTCCCCCAGCAGGCACTGGTATCCCAATGTTTTTCATCATATAAGGATATTGTTTCATGTGATATAAAAATAGAAAATTAATTCATTAAGTGTTATGACTTTATGTGATGGATACAAAAGAATAGGGCTACTAAAAATATTTGGAAAGGAAATAAAGAAAACATTTAAGAAGGGAAGAGTTGAATTTCCACCATGTGATAATTATTGAAGGAAGCACCATGGTGCGTTCTTAAAGGGAAAAGGAGAATTCTACAAATGTGTTCAGAAGGGCCATCATTCTAGTGTTTTTAATGGGAAGAATAAGGCCACTAATTTTCAATTCTATAATTTTCGGTATATGGGACACTATTCTAATTATTTTCCAAAGTGTCAAATAAATATGAAACATAAAAGGCCAAGGGAGGGGGGACAAGCTTATGTGATCACATCAACAGAGGTTGAAGTTCCGAATAATCTGGTGGCGGGTTCTATGATCATTTAATCAAACATATCCAATGCAATATTTGATTCAAGATCATCACATTTTTTGATATCGTCCCAGTTTACTATGAAAATTATATATTTCAAATTTAATTTAAAAAGGGAGTTTTCTGTAAAAACTCCTAAGGGATGTATCATTGCAACAATGTTTTGTCAATCATTTCTTATTAGGACATATAAATGTTCTTTATCTATTTATATCATTTTCATAACCACGATTGAATTTGATCAAATCCTCGGTATTGATTTGATTTTGGACCATGATGTGAAAATTTATTATATGAGAAATGAGGTTACAATTTTCGATGAAGATAAGGAGTACCTAATATTTAGAGAGAAAACATCAACACCAGATTCTAATCAAGATCCACCCTCAGTAGCTCAAATAAATTCAATTATTAGGGAGGAAGAGAATGAAATAATCATGGGCGAGGAAAGGAATGTTAAAAATGAACATGTACATGTTGTGCAAGAATATATTGATGTATTTCTAGTGGATTTACCTAGACATCCTCTATAGTGGGAAATATATTTTCTATTGAATGAATTCATAGTTCAAGTACCATATCAAAATCCTTTATATAATGGCCATGTGGGAGTTAGTTGATCTAATGAAACAACTAGATTAATTGAGTGATAAAGGATTTATTCTACCTATCCTTTCTCAAGGGGTGTCCTCTATTATTTTTGTTAAGAAGAAAGATGGGTATATGTGGTTGTGCATTGATTATAGGGAAATCAATGATATTAAAATAATGAATAAGTATCAAATGCAATGAATTGATGATTTATTCAATAAATATCATAGATCCAAATATTATTCTAATATTTATCTTAGATATGGATATCTTCAGTTACTTTTGAGGAAAATAGACATTCCCAAAACCACATTCTGAACCAGGTACGAGAATTACGAGTTTACTGTAATTCCTTTCAGACAGACAAATACCCCATATGTTTTCATGGATATGATGAATATAGTTTTCAAGTAATATCTTTCTGAATTTTTTGTGGTGTTTATTGATGATATCCTAGTGTACTCTAAAATCTATGAAGAACATGAAGTTCAATTGCATGCTATTATATAGACTCTGAGAAGAAATGTATTATATGGGATGTTTATCTAGTGTGGTTTATGGAATCATCAGTTTCCTTTAAAGGACTCATTGTCTCTAAAAATGGAATATCATTAGATCTTGTAAAGAAAGAGGTTGTGCAAGAATGTCCTACTCCATCCAATGTAACTGAGGCACATAATTTTTTTGGATTAGCGGGTTATTTTTGGATTTTCATTGAAAACATCACTAATTTAGCCAACCCAATGTCCAATCTCACACGAAAAGGGATAAGATCATATGGAAAAATGAATGTGAAGAATGTTTTGAAGAATTGAAGCCGATGATAGTGAATGATCTAATACTAACCCTACCATCTGGAAATGATGGGTGTGTTATCTATAATGATGTATCAAATAAAGTATATGGTTGTATCCTTATGTTGAATGATCGAGTGATTACCAATTAATTTAGGATGCTAAAAATTCTTGAACAGAACTACCTAACTCGTGATGATGATTAAATAATCATAATCATTTCTCTGAGGAATTTTAGACATTACCTCTATGGTGAAAAATGTGATATATATACATATCATAAGAGTTTGAAATATATATTCTCAAATAAAGAACTCAACATGAGACAAAGGAGATAGATTTTGCTACTTAATGATTCTGATTTCACAATACACTACCATTAGAGGAATGAAAATAAAGTAGTAGATGATTTTAGAAGAAAGGATCCTGGTGTTTCGAACATGTTGAGAGCTGAAAGGTATCCTTTGTTCAGGGATCTAGTAAAGATGTATTTGGGAATTATCAAGGAAGGTAACATGTCACAACACATTCAAATGGTTTCCAAAACTTCTTTACTATAATGGATAAAATGTTCCCAAGATGATGAATAATAGTTTACAATGAAAATTAAAGCTGTAAATGATTGTAAGTGGACTGACTTCGCATATGAAGGTGGCTTTTTGAAATTTGGGAAGAGGCGTTGTATTCTCGCTATTCCTGAGCTAGAGAAGGAACTGTTAGATGATGCTCATATCTGTAATTTCACTATACACCCTTTTAGAACAAAGACTATCGAGATCTATGGGAAAACTTTTTTTGGGACAATATGAAAAGGGAGATTAATGAATATACATCAATGTGACAGGTATTTCATCAAGTGTAGGGTGATAGTAAAATGAGTAATGGGACGATTCAACCACTACCCATACCATCAAGGATGTGAGAGATCATTACCATGGACATCATCACTAGAAATCCATGGAAATCCAGAGGAAACAACAATATAAGGGTCGTTGGTGATCGTCTTAAAATGATAGATTACTTTATCACAATTTGAGAAAACATTAAAATGGAGCATATTTCACTGAATTACATCAGTGAAGTGGTAAGTGTTCAAGGAGTACCACTATCTATTGTATCCGATCATGATCCTAGATTTAAATTGAATTTTTGGAATGTTCTCTAGTATTCTCTATGAATAGAACTAAACATAAGTAAGACATATCATCCTCAAACTGATGGCGATTTTGAGTGGACAATTCAGACACTAGAAAAAATGTTTGGAGAACGTTCTTTGGAATTAATGGGTGGATGGGACCAACATCTTCCACTAGATGAATTCTTCTACAAAAACTATTTCCAATTAAGTATCCGAATTTCAACGTATGATTCCCTTTACAGGAAATGTTTTAGATCACTGGAATATTGGGATAAAGTCAGTGAGAGAATTCTACTAGGACCTGATATGGTGGATGAAATGGTGGAGAACATGAAAACCCTTCAGCATCATATCAAGCAACCCAAATACCTCAAAATCGATATGAAGATAACCATCTACGAGACCTTTAGTTCATAGTTGGAGACCTGGTATTTCTATGAATATCTAAATGGAATAAGGTTATGTGGTTTTGGAAAAGGGATAGATAAGTACTAGGTAAATAGGCCCCTTCGAGATCCATGATCATGTTGGAACAGTGGCCTATCAACTTGATGTTCCACCTACCATGATGAAAGTACCTGATGACATTCATGTATCCCTCATAATAATGTACATACCATACCCTTCACTTGTAATCTCTTTAGAGGTGGTACATTTGGAGGATTATCTTTCCTATGAGGAGCAGCCAGTGAATATATTGGACCACATGGATAAAGTTATAAACAATATAACTACTCATCTAGTCAATGTACTATCGTGAAAGAATAAGTTTGTAGCTGAAAAATGTGAACTGGAGGAAGCAACAAAAGAAAAGTACCCCCACCTGTTTTTGGCATAGATTTTAAAAAGAGACTTATATTGTGAAATTTCTGTAGGGGGGATGAATGTAACATCCAATGGATTTTAGAATAAATTTTGAATTCATTTTATAATCAAGAAGTTAAACACATCTTTTCCTCTTCTATGTTTTGAATTTCAAAAATCGATCATCTGGGGTTGTGATTAGTAAGTCACTTGGAGTCTGATAGAAGAAACATGAATTTTATGGTGAATAGTAACATATCCTTTTGAATAGTAATAAAATTAGTAATATGACCCTTATAAATATTAAATAACAATAATATTTTATTTTTATAAGGAAATAAGATAATGAGACATTAATTAATTTGTCTTTCTAATATGAATCTAATTGCACCTATAAATTATTTTTTTCATATTAAGTATGAAATTTTAAAAAATAAAATTAATAAAATATAGAATTTGTTTTTTGAAAAATGGAGTTCATTTTTTACGTCTACATGTCGAGAATTGGTAGGGGTAATTTTTTTGGGATTTTTGCGAGACACTAGAATTTTTTATGAGTAGTGAAATATAATAAAATATTTTATATAAGAATTATCAGTTAAATACATTACTTATGACAACATCGGTTATGTAAGGCCACTTGGGTCGAATTAAAATTCACTTATTACTATTAATGGTCACATGAAACAACATTATTGTTTGTCTTGATGGAAATAATAATATAATGAAAAGAATTATTCAAAACTTACCCCTCTCCTCCACTATATGCACACCCCACCACTCCCTCTTCTATTAACTACATTAAGCCTCAATGAACCATAATGTTATGCCCAATTACCTTTCTCTATTATATCCACACATCCATGATGTTTTTTTTCTTTCCCAATGACCAAAAACCATTCCCTTAAGGAGGTTCCCTATGAGGTTATTTCAAGAGGTAATACACCCTTCTTTTTCATTTGTTTTATTTCAATTTATCTTCTTTTGATATCATCTCTTCAACTCCTCTATCCAAATGGTCATGATAATTCCAGTATCATATATACACTATAATTATATCATGTTATTGGAAGAAAATCACCAATATTATTACTCCCCCTTTTATTTTTATAAACAAAATCAATGTCCATGTGGTTCTGATTTATAACCATCACAAACGATGAAGTTTCGTTTTTCAGTACCTCCTTCATTAATGGACATGAAACTATATTAATGGTTTAGAAATACTATTATATATTTATTATAACCAAATTAATATTAATAAACAAATATATGTACTTATAATTTAGTTATATGACAAAACTAATACTTACAAATCCAATTACCGCCATATAATCGAAGTGGTTGTCATCTAATGAATCATCGTAATTCTATGTAACCAAATAATAAAAGTGAATATTAACAAATATGGTTTTTCATAAATAATATGTAATTTCAATTCAGGAGAAATAATCCATTCCAAATGAACTCCATTTCATGAAAACATGTGAACCAACTATGAAAATCAAGAAAACAAAAACAATAGAACAAAAATATTCGATATTATAATTTATTAAAAAGGACATTAATGAACTGAACCGAATTATGGTTAACTAAATACATGTCTAATAGGTTTTGAATTTATTTATAAATGATTATGATTTCATATTCTAGGGTAATATGTTCATGAGAAGAAAACATTCAGATTGAAGGTATGTGTTTTCCCCCAAAACATCCACTTTCATTCGGGTTACTTTCATTTTCTAATTACCTTAATGAAATTCAAATATATTCGTATTTACTTCTCATAAATTCTGTTTGAGTATTCTATATATGGTCTCCAATAATAAGCCTTCACAATTTTATGGGTTGTAACATGTTTTAAATGAAAATTTTGAAACAATTTCTAAAATACAATCATGATTCATGTTAATTTTTCAAATTCATTTTGATTTACAAGGGAACTATATATTCTGCTTTTTGGAAACCAATATCATTATAAAAACACTCATTTTATTATTAAACTACAATCTTAATTAACATCTATTTTTATACAAACATTTTCTAAAATAACACTTCTTTTAAAAATAAAAGATTTTTTATCTCATGATGGGATAATGATTTTATAAGAGTATTTTAGTTTTATTCAACAGTCATGTTGATTATTATATATTTTTGGCTTTAATAATTTATGAAGTTATCTACTATATTAGATTTAATGGGTTTTGAATAACCCTTTTTGGATGATCTATCCTTAAACCATTCACCATATCACTCAGAATGGTTAGTGTTTTAGGTTTAATGACTGGGAAAAGATAGTAACATTTCATATGATAGATTCAATATGAATATATATGTTTTTATGATTATACCCACTCATATTTGGAATGAATTGGACTTATTATATGATGGTTGCGGCACTCTATAGCCCCCCGATGCATTGGTAGGTATAATGATACAAATAGACATGGAATTGGCAAAGGCCTTTCCCAATGTGATATCTGTATTTTGGTCGAGACCTTATTCTTTAGAATTCTTCGCCAAGGCCTTGAAAAACTATTTCAGAATGATTGGAATGTGAACTTCCATCATTATGATTCTAGTAATTTAAAATTCATGTGATTATTTTAGTATTATAATATCATTGATTTTGATATATTATGGCAATATTAACTCAGCTCATATTCCTGCCATTTAATGTTCGAATTTTACTTTAAAGGAGAGTGGATTAAATTATTAACCAGGTCAAACGTTTTTATTATATACCTATTTATTGCTTAATATTACTGAGAATTTGAGCTCACCCCTTTCTTATATTTAATTTCAACATGGCATGAATTAGTAAATTATGAATGACTTTCAACTGTTATCTAGCAGTGATTGATGTTTCTAGTGAAATAAATTAGTGTTTTTTTCTCTTAATGATTTAATGATAAAATTATTACCGTATATTCATTACAATAATAATAAAATATTAGGTAAATCATGATGCATATTCCTTTTATGTAATCAAATAAGGCACCGCCTCCGGGAAACTAGGGTCGGGTCCTAACATCATATCTCCAAAGGGTACGTGATAAGGGAAATGATAATGATTATATGTAATATATCATTCATAATTATGAAATTAATTTAAAAATTATTATTTTATAAATTTGAAATTTCATTTTATGAATTACCATTTCACTCACATAATGATGATAACATAGTTCATTTATGTGAAGTATTTGTCCTTCTAGAAGTAAAGTGACTCAATTTTCATAACACATACCATGTTATATATATATATATATATATATTATAATTGAAATATCAATATAATGATTATTATAGAAAGATAAAAATTCCCAGAAACCCATTCTATAACGATCATTGGAAAATGAAAACATAAATCATGCACACATATGGCCAACCGTCTATATGATAGTATTATTGTTCATTTTTTATAACTTTATATCATGATTGGTTATAAAATTATAATGTTTGTATAAATATGATAATTATGTCATGATTATTTTTTATATGATTAAACTATGTAACATTTTGATTAAACAAATCTTAAATAAAACATCACATTTAAGAAGAAAAGGTAATTATGACCCCTAAAGATAAAAATACTGAATGACTATTGATGAACAGTATATAAGATGACATAAAATGATCATATAAGACATTATAAATATTAATAAAAGTATAGTGTGAGTTAATGAAATGTCTAAACCCACCATATAAAATTATAAGTCACATTCAACCAAATGGAATAAAGAGGTAATTGATTTCACCTCAATTTATGTTCCATTGAGACTAATTTTTTATTAAGCACCATTTCTCATTTATATGATGTATATAGTTTTTCATTGATAATAAATACCTATTGGATCAAAAAAATTTCTATGGCTATATGATTTATGACATTAATTGTAATTGATTTATCAATTGGTATGTTTTCCATCAGAAAAATATTTTTTATAGTTATTACATAAAAAAGAATAATATTATCTCATAATAATTATTATTATCGAATGAACTATTTAAATAACCACCTCGTCCAGTTTTACTCAGTGTCTTAGTATCATTCGAACATTTCTTCCTCTTATAATTTTAAAAAATCTTTTTATTTATATCAATATTACTTTTTTCCTCAAATCTCTCACTAGTTTAGGGAAATCATTCCAGATGTTTCTTATCATGTAAAATACTTTAAATTTTTTTAAATTTGAATATTTTTTATAATTAATATCACTATGAAACATTATATATATATATATATTAGTAATCATTACTTCTGATGGTCATTTTAAATATCCATTCAATATGTTATAATTCATTACAATTTTTAAGGATAAAAATTCTGGTTGAACCAAAAAATTATTTTTTATGTAATATTTTACAACATTGTCATGTTATTGTACATTAATATAAAAAATAGATGATCATTCATAAGAAAAAACTCTTTTATTATTTTTATGTTTCGTATAATATATTTTTAATATGCTAGCTTATTACATTAATAGTCCTATAACATCATTTAATGTTTGATTATTAATATTCCTTCTGACTCCCAAGCCTATAATTTTAGATTACCATTCCTTGGTACTGATATATATATTATTTTACTTTGTATTACATTATTAGGATAATTATCCCCATGAGATGTTAATTTTTTTGATGTTAGTGATAAATATTTGTTTCATTTTTTCAAATAACTCTCCAGATAGGAAATTTGAAGGACTGATAGTCTACTATCATCATCACTCTTATAGTATCAATAAAATTTGTATTACGAAAGTGTATAACATCAACCTTTTTCTGAATTCTATTAGAATACTCTCTTAAAGGAATATGATTGTTAATATTCATTTCCTTATATTAAATATGTAATAATCCAATTAAAATTTAGTTGATACTTTTGTTTTTCTTCATGATCAATGGTGCTAACATACAGTTCAATAATATTGTAATAATTAGTTATCACTAAAACGTTATCAACTAAAGTATTATTATAATTTTTTTTATATCCCATTAGTATTCATAATCAGCACCATCAAACTTATGTGGTCCTCTGATATTCATATTTTATAATCTGAGATATTCAGACCTTCCATCATAAAAACTATTTAAATAATTTTCTATAAATACAAGACTATGTAAACAATTTATAAAAAATATTATTACAAAAAATCATATGAAAATGGTGTTTCTAATGAATAAATGAACATAGTATGCAATTAGTAGTAGAAACACCTCTACTACAAATTTTTGCAATGAATGTGTTAGTATTGTAAAAGTGGGGGCATGGTTAAATATAGTTTAAAAAATTATACGAAATGAATACACATTAACTCGTTAAGTAAAAAAGATGATTGGACCCAAAGATCACTTAAATATCACAGTATTAATATTAGAATATATATTGAACAATTAAGTTAGAGTACATTTATCAGTATGAAATACTCACAGATAAATTAATTTTAAAAAAATATATATATATAAAAATCTTACTAATACATTTTGTTGGTGTAAATATTATTTTTTAAAAACAAGAAAAAAAATTCTATCAAATGTAATATTGACTAATAGGAAAATTAATTAATTCCAGTTTTATCCTTATGAGTCAAGTTAACCTATGACCCTAACTAAAGGTATCCATATTTTGATACCTATAGGAAGGTATGTAATTCCATAATAAGAAATCCATCGATATGATGATATGTATGTTACTGTCTTTATATCCACGAAAGAACTCTATATGAGGACCAAACACTATTTTCATATCCTTGAAATCCATAGATCTGATTGATCAGATTCTATATCCTCTTATCCATAGAATAACAAGCTTTTTACCATGATCAGATTCATAATATAAAAGAACTTTTATTTTAATGTAACTATATCTTCGACAGCGTATCAATAGATCATCAACTCTCAAATTTTTTACAACGACTTGGAATGAGATTATGACACAAATAAAAAATTAGACGACTTCTGTTTTAAAATTTATTATCTTCCAACTATTAAAATAAACTTATATTTATAGTTGATCACACAAAAATATTATTTTTGAGTTAAAAATATCTTGGATAACATACACATCACCAATCATAATGATCCAGAGTAACTATATTTATGAAATCATTTTTTTAGAACTATTAAAAAGTTAATATATAAATCTTGTGTTAAAACCATTATTTTATAATACAATTATAATAATTTTGATACTTTGATAGAATTTATTAATGCTTATTAACTAGAAAAAATGAATACAGGTTAGTTTAATTTATTTTTACCATTTTTATCATGATGGTCGGGACATTTTTTAATTCATGAACAAAATGAATCTAACCACTAGTTTGAGTAAAGGTGGTTCAGATATACTAAAAACAAAATTAATATGATGGGTAATATTTATTAATAGATTTTTATATTCATATTAAAAAAGATCGTTTCCACAATTAGGTATAAAATAATTTTTTCAATAAAAACATTCTAATAATCTGATTATATTTTAAATTTTGTAAACATTGTTTGAAGACGTTTATTTTGATTTAAAATACTAAATGAATTAAAATTTAAAAAGTAATACTTATGACTCAAAAATAACATGATTAATTAATAAATAATTTTATTTTAAATTCAAATGTAAATAATATCTTTTGAGGAGATTTTAATTTAAAATTACCATGTGGTAATTGTTATCGAAAAAACTCACTATAATTTTTGAATTTTATCTTTCTCTTGAGAGAATAAATTTGTTGTATGCATAATATTTTAGACATGATTTTTTAATAAAATATTTACAATATTTCAAGATGGGTATGATTATTTCTTAATCCATATATGGTTTTTACATACAATTTTATCATTGATGTTATTTATTTAACTGGAGAATTAATCAAAAATTAATATCCCATAATAAATAAGGATATTTTGTGATAAGACATATACAGTGATGAATAAAATCAATTATTTGATATATGAGGGATATATTGGACAGTATGGATGAGTGGGGATAGTATTATATATCTCATTGATGCATTGGTCGGTCTCATGCAACAAATCAGTTGTCAAAATTTAATGGGGTTGAACCTGTAGTTTTATAATCTCGTGAAAGGTCATAATAGTATAGTAATCTTACTCTTGAGACATTATATAGAATAATTAAACATTTACATAATTTATAATTCAGTTATTATTGTCCTCGGGATTTTAGGAAATTTATTAGTTATGGATTTATTTAATTATTTTTCAGTTTATTATATCTATTAAGTTTTTAGTAATATATCATTAAATATTGATTATGCCTTATATGATTAGAAAATAATGTTAAACAAATGTGATGTCTGTCCAATTATTTATATTTCCATATTTATTATTTTATATTAATTATGGAAATCATTCATTGTACAAAACCCTTACTGAACTTTTGAAAACACCATTTATCTATTTTGTTTCCACATGTTTCATTTTATACTCCAAATATAAGATAAGAACCAGGTGTAACACCCCATGAATGGAATATTAAGAAATTATATTATATAATGGAAGTGACATAGAATACTAAATTATCATTTATTTCATGAAACAATGTGTTTCTTCAATAGTTACATTACATTCTAGTTAGAGTTTTACGAAAAATTAATGAACCATTATATATTTTACCATTATAGAAAAGCCATTAAATTGGCACGTTTGAATACTCATAACAAAAATATTTAATATCTAAATTTATATGATAGTATATATATATATATATATCATACTCCATATAAAATAAATGTAAATTTTTCGTAACTAGTGAATAATTATTTTTTAATGTTATTTTATTATTCAAAAATTTGTTTTCATAAAACAATTATTAATATCATGAAAAAATTATGAAAAAAGTTTTTTAACCTTTTGAAAAATTTATTTGATTAAATTAATATAATATAAGAAATCATTGAGTAAAAATTTAATTACAATTATGTATTAATTTTTTTGAAAAATACTAAATATTTATTGAATATAGATAAAAAAATTCAATTGTTTTTTATTTTCAATAAATTATATAATTCAAAAGTACCAATAAGTTATGATTAATTTTATGTGACATAATTTATATTTAATCCACTTAAATTCATTTAATAAAATTTATATGTATTTGTAACATATGTTTTTTTTTAAATTTTTGTTTTCCTAAAATCTCTATTTAATTTCATGTTACTTCTCCAATTTAATACATAAAAAAATATCAAATACCAAATTTTTTGAATTAAATATTTTGATTATATAACATTAAAATTTGTTTAATTTTCATCAAATTATTATATTTAGTCATATAGTTTAAATAAATTCAATTTATTTTTAAATAGTACTCGTCATAAAACAATATTATATAACCATGTAGGTGGGATTAATGTTAAATAAAATATTTATAATTCCAAAATTTAATTTATATAAAAGGATTCCAAATTTTGAACCAATAAATTTTTTAATATTTAATATTTTCATCTTAGTTTGAAACCAAAATTAATAGTGAATTTAGTAAAAACATAATTTCCGAGGATAATGTAATAATATATATACCATCAGCTAAATTAGATTGACAAGGGTGAAAATAACCTAAATTTTTTTCTAATTTTTTTAATGTGTTTATTTGTAAATTTTAAAAAACATTATATAAAATATGAAAATTAATTTCTATATACCTTGTAATATTATCCATATAATAATTCATGTAATTAAAAAAAAGAAAAATTTATAATTTTTTCCTATTTAATGTTTTTCATTCTTTGGGATGGGTGAAAACAATATAGGTTGGGATATAGATATTATATTTAAATATTAATTTTATTTATCATATTAATTTTAAATATTATTTAGTGACGAATAAACTACCTTAAATGCTTATGAAAGGATGCCACATTATTTGTTTAGTTATAAATTAAATTGAAAAAATTATACTAAAAATAATTTATATGATGTAAATTGATTAAATTATTTCGTGAAATTAAATTATTAGATGAATTTATCATGTAACATATATTTTATAAAAATATATTTTAATTCTATAAATGTATATATGTTTATGTAAATTTTAATTAAAGTAACATCATCAAAAAAATTATTTATGTTATTATATAATAAATTATATTTTATTGAATGAATTTAAAAAACAAAAAATAAAATATTTAATAAAATGATTTCTAATGATTAATAAATACAATGTTTGGCTCATTAAAATAAATAATTTTCTTTTTTGATGAATATATTTAACTATAATTAGTGAAAAACATGATTACTGCAGTTGTGATTAAGTTACTGTTTTTTCACATTACATACGCATGTCTCAATAATAATTTTCGACACATAGAAAATTTTCATTTAATAAATTGGGTGTGTTATTTATAGTGAGTTGTACCAAATATTTTAATAAATCTATCATGAATTTAGTATTAATGGGAAAATTAAATAGTATAGAAATATAGTAACCCTATTGAAATCCTAAATTGTTAAAAATAAGGAACCATAAAAGGTAAGGAAAAAATTGATTAAAACATGTGATTCATTGAATGATGGTGGTTATTATATACCATAAAATACCCTAAAAACATTAATTGTCAATTTTGAAAGAATTTTGTTATCATTGACATCCAAATAGTTAAAAAATTAGTATATACAAAAATGTCAGACATCTTCAAAAATAAATGGTCACCCATTCATATCACTATGGATTCATCAAAAGGAATTTTTCTCATCAAAACCCTACCTGAATCACTTCCAAACATCCCTAAAATCATAATATAAGCATTAGTGTGGTCATAAAGTCATCATATCTAGGATTTAGGGAAATCCTATGGATACTCGTAGAAGAGGTATGTTTATTCAACTTGTGTATTTATATTACATCATTATCAACTCCTTTAATTATTATTATTAAATGATGATAAATTAACCTTGGAGTATTTCATATAATTAAAATTTTTATGTAAATTTGTGTCCTACAACCACACACATGTCAATTAATAGGGTTATAAAACCATCATTCCGTTGTATTTCAGAATACTGACTTGAATAATGATGTCACTCGTTATTCCTTTACCAGATCTCATTGTTCTTGATTCAATAAGATTTCTTAGGAATATTCCATTTATTTTTAAATTTATAATCACAATCTCATTTTTCATAAGAAAAATTATCTTTCTCAAAGAAAAATCTCTGAAGGATCTTTTTTTTCAAACAATGTTTTTGTATTTACCTATGGTTTTCATTGATTTATAATTTGTTTTCCCACACAACTTCTAACCATATTGTTCTAATGTAAAACAATAATATCAATATCTAACTCCAAACAATAAATTCTGTAAAATTCAATTTTGGCATAAATAAAAATCTGATTACCCTAGAAATCAGATACCAATTTCTTATATTATAAATCTCTGATTTATTTTGAAATCCGACTCCTATTTATTTGGAAATTGGACTATGATTTCTCAAGAAGTCAGAATCACATTTCTAGTAAAATAATACTTTGATTTCTCTAGAAACATGTCTCAAATTTCTTCTGGAATCAGACTACAATTTCATAAAAAATAAAACTCCAATTTATTTTGAAATTAATCATTTATTTATATAGAAATATGAAAACATTTCTCATTTAATCATAATCTGATTTCTCCTGAAATCATACCTCAAATTCATATAAAATAAATTACTAAATTCATCTGAATTCAAAATTCATTTTTTAATTTATTAAGAATCCAATTAAACTCTTTTTTGATAGTTATCTCATTTCATTAAAATAATGATTCATTTTATCTGATCTTAAATTTTTTAGTGTTTATTATACTTGCTATGGTTTTTTATAGTTATTAATCAAAATGATATAATCTAATCTATTTTAACATGACCATTACATGAGTTTTTTTTACATTGGTCCCTAAAAAATACAATGAAAAATATGACCATTGAAGTTTGTAGTCGACCATTATAATCCATGATAATAAATACCCATCTATTTGAATGATCCCATTGATAAATATTTTAAAGAGAGATACTGTTAAATATTTGGTTTTATAGAGATATAGTTTTAATTGAGAGTTGTTGATCTTTATAATACAGTTATACTCTGTAAAAGATCTACTCAAATTATCCTTCTACGAATGATGTGAACAACTTGTTCAAGCTAAGAACATATTGTACAGTGTACGTAGTGTGATTCTGAATGTTGCAGATCAATCATGAGCTTTTATTGTTATGAACACATAGGTTATGATCACATTAGTGATCCATATCTTGAGGTGATAAAAAGAGATATTTTGATATTTATATCAGGGGATTACCCTATTGTTGGTAATACATACGTTTCTGAATGTATAAATCGAGGGAGATTTATGGGATGTTGTTAGATACCCTTCTCATTAGGTAAAAAATTTCTTATAATTTTCCTTCATTATTTCATGTTTCATTTCCACAAAATTCTGTTAATTAACGAATGTGTAAAATTATTATTCATTATTGTACTTGAATACTATATTATAAATAATATCTTATATTCTTTAATGTTTAATATTTTCCTATTCAAACATATCTTATATTTATTTATTGGATGCATCTTATCAGATGCTATGAATTTTTTTCCATTTATTATGAACTAAATAGGTTTTTTGAATCCATATTTTTTCCATTATAATACATAAACATTCATAAGGATTAAAATCAATATTTTTAAACCTTCAATTCACAGCCCCCTATAACTAAGAAAACTATATATTCCTTTACACTCTACAAGCATTAGTAATGGTGATTTATATATTTTTTTTATTATATTTTTGTAATAATAAACCCTTTAAATTTATTATATCATATATATCATTTTAAGGATTGATTACATAAGGGATAAGAAAATTCTTTTCCAGTGTATGGTGGACCATGACCTTGCGAAGAACTATTATTTTTTTCACAAATTCTTAACATGGGATGTAATAAGATAATATATAATAAATATATGTGATATAAATGCTATATTTTTCATTTTTTAAATACAATATGTAATTTTATTGTTACCCTTTCACTCAAAAAAAAAGATAATGTAATTTTTTTTATAGCCTATCTCCTCCCCGAATAAACATTATTTCTTTTTTAAATAATGAAATAAAAATAATGATATATATAAGTATATAATATGGTATTGATGACAATTTTATGATTATATATCGTTAAATTTTAGATTTTTTCATTCCAAATTGATAATCAACAAATGGAAATGTTACTCATATATACATATGTCTTACAGTCTTTAAGATCACAATAATAGTTCATTTTCCATAACGATATTTCATGATTTGTATTATAATTATAATCTAAATTTTTTCAAACATTTGAATCAAAAAAAGGTGATTAAGTAGTTAAAAAAATTATAACTGAAATAAAAATTTCAATAAAAAAATCTTTTTAAATAATTTCAATACTAAACATTAATTGTGTAACGCCCCGACCCCAGCTACCCAGAGCCGGTGCATTAATTTGTAACATTGGAATGATCACAAAAGATCAAGTCTCGAAAGACCGATTAGTTTAGTAGCCTTGGAAAACACTAGATACATTCATAAATCTTACATTACATCATAAAGTGAAAAACTAATAACAAAGTCTTCATAGTCCACACTCATATCCTCTTCTGACTATCCCTGCAGGTCATTCATAAAATACTTCTTCACATCCTGGAAAATATTAAAACATTGAAAGGGGTGATCTCAGATGCTCAGTAAGGATAACAATATTGCGGAAGCTTTCATAAATAAACATAAAAATTTAAGGCAATGTATAACTAAAACAAAAGCCTTTTAAACTTGAACATCAACATAATATGGCAAAAGTAAAATGAGATAATGCCATTCACTTCTTCACATGGATATTCTAATGGTCGAATAATCACATGCAATATCAATAACCACTTTCATAATGAGGGAATGTATAATGCCAGACATTCTGAAACATTTTTTCAAGGCCTCGGCCAAGACGTCTAAAATGATTAAGGCCTCGGCCCAAACCATAAATCAAATTGGGAATGGGACTCGGCCAATTCCACGTCTAGTTGTCTCATGAGACCTACCGATGCATCGAGGAGCTATAGCGGGCTCCACCCGTCACTTATTAAGACCAATACATTCCTCATATGAATAGGTTTAAACATATCATAAAGTATAACATAATCGTATCACATAAAACATGCATAGAGGAAACATAAAATTTCCACATTTCAATCACAAGATATCAGTACAACACATTGATATAATAAAAATGCTTTCAAAACCATTTTCAATATCAAAATAAAAGAAAGTTAAAACTTTGTATTTATTTTTCATTAAAAAAAATGTTGGCTTGTAGAGGAAGCCTAAACTCAAATAATGGTCACTGCGGTAGAGAAGTCGTTGTCACCGCATAAGTACGGAAAGAAAAACATTCCCTTTTTGTCGTTTAGTAAAACGCTTCGTATAAAAAAGATTCCTTTTGAATAAACGTAAAAGTCAAAGGGGTTTATACACCGTATAAAAGAAAGTTGTGTATAAAACCAAATATGCCTCAATGAAAGGAGATTGAGATGACGTCCTTAAAAAGATCATTTTTAAAAGAAAATAGATCTATTATGTGTATTCACTATAGGTACACATAAAGAAAGTAAAAATACAGAATAATACATAATAATATCATGACATAATTTGAAAGTAGGAGATTAACCCAAAGAATGGAAGTTGGGTTAAGAAATTCCCTTACAAAGATCATTTAAATAAAATAGATCTATTATGTGTATTCACTATAATTACACATAAATAAAGTAAAAAATACAAGATAGGACATAATAATATCATGACGTAATTTGAAAGTAGAAGATTAACCCAAAGAATGAAAGTTGGGTTAAGAAGTTCCCTTACCTCGTGTCTGACTTGACTCAACCGTTCTTTAACCTCCTGAATAATAAAATAGAGTTAATATATACCTTATTAAGAACCATTTTTAATTTCATTATCCTTTTTATATCACTTATTACAATGTTATGAACATTATGTAATTATTTAAGTTAATAACGGTCGTTTTGTCGATCATTGGTACTTGAGTCAACAATAAACTTCTTATAATTACAAGTTGTTTATGTGGTAGAATATCCATTATCTCCAGAATTATATTCATGATTTAGATGACATATATATCACATATATCCATTATATACATTCATTTATAATATTACGTAACATTTAGAGGTAAGAAATGAAATGCACCGTTCATGGAGACGGTAAGCCGTACGTACGCATGAACTCTACTTTCATTTCTATTTCATATTTAATGGAACAAAATCATAATGATATAAATGTATAATATAATTCCAGTATAATATAGTGTATAATACCATTTACTCCATCCTTTATACATCCCACATATGGCATTAACGATTCAAATCACTTTGAGGGGGCGGTAGTCCGCACTTCCTAAAATGAAATTATCGCCTTTTATCCATAATGGAAATCATAAATTATGCCATAGATGAGAAATACAGAAAACATAAATAAAACATAAACATATTATATATCATATATAAAAATAGTGACATCTTAATGGCCACCTTTGAAGGTGTTATATGAGTGTTGAACAATCATCGTTTCGTGAGGCAGAAATTCTCCATCCACAGAAACCGTATGTCCTTTAACCATTAGATGAAGGTGTTTGTAAGTGTAGCTCGAATACTTCTTATAAAAACATCCTATTATATTGAGGATAATGGTGTTGTTACAAAATAAATTTATAAAAAGAGTTTATGGGGTTGGAGAAGAAAAATAGAACAAAACAACATTAGAGAATACATTACCTCAAAATCGGGTAACTCTTTTTGATTTGAGCCAAAGGCTTCCTTGGGAAGAGTTCTTCCCAAAGTGAGGCTTCTAGTAGTAATAGAGGGATGTTGGGAGAGTATTTAGGCAGAGGTTGGCCGATCCAAATGGCTTGAATGTGTAAATGAGGTGGGATAGGTGGGGGCCTTTTATAAGAGGAGAGGAGGGGCTCTTTTGGAAAGATTGAAATGTTACATTATTACACAATGATTTTCGGATTCTAAAGGTCCCACACTTATATAATTCGAGGCTAAGGTGATAAGGGTTAGAAATCTCTTCATCCAATTGGCTTTGGAGAATTGTAAGCCTTGTATTTTGCATTATCTTCCCATTTTATTTAAATCGTTAAATAATGAGGTCATCACTGCATCATCATGATGTCATAAATAATTTAATTTATTTAATGTCTAAAAATTATAAAAAAAATAATATGATGTAGGAAATCTTTTTATCTTTCTAATGAATATTTATAATCAAATTTTGGACTTGTGTAACCCCACTTAAAAAATATTTTAGTAAAACAACTCATGTTTGTGTCAATTTAATTTTAACATTAAATAAATATATATTAATGTCATTTTCCAACTAATGTGGCTCCATGGGGTCCCCAAGTTGACCCATGGGTTTTCTGGGTCGGCCATTACTCATCCAATAGGAGTAGGACAAGTGTCATGCTCATCTCATATTATTATAACATTATTTGTACCTTAAACTACACTAATTACCTCTAATTGCGATTAAGAACTTAAAAGTTACTATTCACCAAAAAATTAATTTAATCTCATTGAACCAAATTTTACTTATTAATGACAACCATGTATGTCGGAATTTTGAAAATAAAATCACAGATGTGGTAATATTTCATTTAAATGAAAAATCAGTTATTTAACTACCACTTAGTGGTTTCACTATTAATCAAAAATTGAAGTTTTTCAGAACAAGGCCAAAATTTCACCCTAAGCTATAATTTATATTCTGAATTCAAAAATGATGTCTATTTTACAAAATTCCAAACATATAAGTTGGATTATTTAATTTTATAATTAATTCCCGCTGTTATGACAAATAGCGTGTTTTTAAGAAAAAATTTATATCAAAAGATTGGCAATTGTTTATGTCCAATTTCAATGTTAAATTAATTATAATGACCACCATTGGATAAAATGGTAAAAATATATTCTAATTATACTTTAAAACCACTAAATAGTATAATTTATCACTATAAATTATTTTTATTAAAAAAGTTGTTTTTAAGTAATTTTCACTATTCATAAAAAATTAGAAGTTCTTATAAAAATACCAAAAATTCAACATAGGCTAATTTCGATATTACGAATACAAAAATGAAGTCCATTTAGAAATATAAAATTTCTGTAATTTTAAAAGGTGGTTATTACTATTCATAATGGCTACTTTGATTAGTCGCGGTGTTTTAGAACTCGAACTTGCGTACAATGCAAGCTATTGCATTATTGAAAGAGAGGCGTATCGTGGAAGCTCGGGGTGTTACATTCTCCCCTCCTTCAATAAATTACGTCTTCGCAATTTGATATTTTTCTTTGAAAATAAAAGGTTGAAAATAGAAAATACCTTTGTGGAAAACCCACATCGGAAATAAGGTTAATAAAATTTAGCCTTAAGAAAGAGGGAACGAGAAATGAAAAAGTCACCACCCAATTATGATCTTGATTAGGAGAGCATTGGTGGAAATTAGAGACATATAATTGGAGGAAAAACGTAAATATTCATAGGGAGTGATTGAGGTCATCAATCACAATCAACTGTCAAATTGAGGGCCTCAAAGCCTTCAATCTATGTTGATTTAAAATATCATCAGTTCAACACGACATAAGGTATTAGGATAACACATTTTTTCATTTTAATATCCCTTTACTAAAGTTTAAGAATTAATTTATTCATTGAATAACAGATAGGTATATATATATTTATGCCCGACAATTAGAGTTTCAACCTTCAACTCACCTTTCACTCAAAAAGATAATAGAACCCAAAAATATTATACTTTTCCTAATTGTATAAGGTTCCAAATGTTAACACATACAATTTAGATTAGTAAAATTATTTTCTAATAACCAGGGACTTCCTGTAGGCTAGTGGTAGGAAATAAAGGCATGTCGCACTATGGTTGTGGGTTCGATTCCTGCAGCTTTGTCCGACGCGACGGGTTATGCCCCACCCTGCAGGTTGTCCGTTTCCTAAAAATATAGTACTATACTATTCCAAAAATAATCTTCATAAATGTTTTAACATTAAACAATACTATCCAAAGATCAACTTAATCCACTCCAACCTTTATAGTTATCCAAAATACCTCTGTCCAGACTTTCTCTAAAAGGTCTCTTAATTCCAAAATCAATTTATCAGATTCCCCAAACAAAGTAAAGTTTCTCTTATTGTCACATACTAAAAATATGATTACCTTCATCATATTAAAACCTTACTGAAATCAAAAAGTACTGCAGTACAATCCTTATATATATATATCACATTATTCTAATAACCGAAATATAATCCTTCAGTCCAAAAGCACCAATACATTAGTTATTCTTCTTCAACTGTAGTAACAGCATAAGATTGTCCTTGATCCCTTGGCCTTTTCTGAGGTATGTTTCCTTGACTCTTAGGACATTCATTTGTATAATGCCCCATTTCCCTACAATTGTAGCATTCAACTTTGACAGCCTCTTTATTTCCCTTGCAGTCACGAGCCTGGTGACCCTTTTCTCCACATTTATAACAAACTCCCATTCCTTTTAGGCACGTAACAGGGTGATTCTTCCCACAATTATCACATAATGGAAAATCCTTCTTTCCCTTTTCCCTTTATCTATCTCATGTTCAACCGTTCTCCTCTTCTGTTGCTTTACTTTGTTGTCATAAGTCATAGAGAATTCCTTTTCTGTCTTGATAGCACATGAGACAATATCTTCGTATGATGAGAAGGATTGTGATACTAAAGATATACGGAGAAATGGTTTTAACCCATCAAAGAAACAATCAATATTACTCCTTGGGTTACGTATATAATTGGCAACATGCCTCGCTAACCTTGTAAAGTTAGCCTCATACTTTACGACATTCTCATCCTCCTTCTGCCTCAGACTCAGAAATTGCCTTTCCATATCTGCTCGATGGTCACAAGGAAAGTATTTTTCTAAGAATCTCTCTTTGAACTCCCTCCATTCCATATTCGATACGTCATCATCTTCCTTTGTGTTTTGAATCAGCGACCACCACTGATCGGCATCTCCAGTGAGGTGGTAAACTGCCATAACAACCTTCTCCCTTTCACTACTCCCCAAGGTATGGAATATTTTCTCTAAGGAATTTATCCATTGCTCAGCTACTATAGGATTTGTACTCCCATTGAAGGTTGGTGGTTGTTGGCTCATGAAACGGTCCAGCATTGATCCTGCACATTGCAGATCAGGGTGCTCCATATGAGTAAGGTTATTATTCATAACCTGAGTGAGTTGTCCTAGTATGGTATTAAGTTGATTAGCACCAGTTGTATCTCCAGATCCACAATAATTATCTTGAGTAGGAGGTCAATCCCTACACGGAGTTCGTGCATTGATACGGTTTCCATTCCCTCCACTAGGCGCCATTTCTAAACAATGTCATAAACTAGATTAGTTTATGAATCAAAATACATAATCCCATACTTATAAAACACTTAACATAAATTGAACTATTTATGGATATAATCCATAATCATAAAAAGAAATGTTTTCTTTGAGGAAGTATATACTCATAACCCTTCATAGTGGTTTATAAATAAAATGAGAATTATCCTAAGCATATCCCCCGGGAGTGTCGTAACCAAGAGTGCAGCAAGGCCCGTTGTCGTGCACCAGTTCCCGTTCGAGTCTAGCTCAAAGCGGTGTTTTCGGGTTTTACCCCTAGGTACATCTGTGCCAGAGCCGCCTCTACCTGCTCGTATCCAGACATGGATGTATTGCTCGGAAAACTCATAACATCTCTATAATATCAAAATTCTAGGATGTTCTTCTATACTAATCCTCAAAGTCTATCTTTGGGCTATGTGCTCTAATCAGAGTTTATCTACATCTAGCTTCCAAGGTTAGTACTAAACTGCCTCTGATACCAACTGTAACGCCCCGACCCCAGCTACCTAGAGCCGGTGCATTACTTCGTAACATTGGCATGATCACAAAAGATCAAGTCTCGAAAGACCGATTAGTTTAGTAGCCTTGGAAAACACTAGATACATTCATAAATCTTACATTACATCATAAAGTGAAAAACTAATAACAAAGTCTTCATAGACCACACTCATATCCTCTTCTGACTATCCCTGCAGGTCATTCATAAAATACTTCTTCCCATCCTGGAAAATATTAAAACATTGAAAGGGGTGAGCTCAGATGCTTAGTAAGGATAACAATATTGCGGAAACTATCATAAATAAACATAAAAATTTAAGGCAATGTATAACTAAAACAAAAGCCTTTTAAACTTGAACATCAACATAATATGGAAAAAGTAAAATGAGATAATGCCATTCACTTCTTCACATGGATATTCTACTGGTCGAATAATCACATGCAATATCAATAACCACTTTCATAATGAGGGAATGTATAATTCCAGACATTCTGAAACATTTTGTCAAGGCCTCGGCCAAGACGTCTAAAATGATTAAGGCCTCGGCCCAAACCATAAATCAAATTGGGAAAGGGCCTCAGCCAATTCCACATCTAGTTGTCTCATGAGACCTACCGATGCATCGAGGAGCTATAGCGGGCTCCACCCGTCACTTATTAAGTCCAATACATTCCTCATATTAATAGGTTTAAACATATCATAAAGCATAACATAATCGTATCACATAAAACATGCATAGATGAAACATAACATTTCCACATTTCAATCACAAGATATCAATACAGCACATGGATATAATAAAAATGCTTTAAAAACCATTTTCAATACCAAAATAAAATAAAGTTAAAACTTTGTATTTATTTTTCATTAAAAAAAATGATGGCTTGTAGAGGAAGCCGAAACTCAAATAATGGTCACGGCGGCGGAGAAGCCATTGTCGCCGTATAAATACGGAAATAAAAACATTCCCTTTATGTCGTTTAGTAAAACGCTTCTTATAAAAAATATTCCTTTTGAATAAACGTAAAAGTCAAAGGGGTTTATACACCGTATAAAAGAAAGTTGTGTATAAAACCAAATATGCCTCAATGAAAGGAGATTGAGATGACGTCCTTAAAAAGATCATTTTTAAAAGAAAATAGATCTATTGTGTGTATTCACTATAGGTACACATAAAGAAAGTAAAAATACAGAATAATACATAATAATATCATGACATAATTTGAAAGTAGGAGATTAACCCAAAGAATAGAAGTTGGGTTAAGAAATTCCCATTCAAAGATCATTTAAATAAAATAGATCTATTATGTGTATTCACTATAATTACACATAAATAAAGTAAAAAATACAAGATAGGACATAATAATATCATGACGTAATTTGAAAGTAGAAGAATAACCCAAAGAATGAAAGTTGGGTTAAGAAGTTCCCTTACCTCATGTCTGACTTGACTCAACCGTTATTTAACCTCCTGAATAATAAACTAGAGTTAATATATACCTTATTAAGAACCATTTTTAATTTCATTATCCTTTTTATATCACTTATTACAATGTTATGAACATTATGTAATTATTTAAGTTAATAACGGTCGTTTTGTCGATCTTTGGTACTTGAGTCAACAATAAACTTCTTATAATTACAAGTTGTTTATGTCGTAGAATATCCATTATCTCCAGAATTATATTCATGATTTAGATGTCATATATATCATATATATACATTATATACATTCATTTATAATATTACGTAACATTTAGAGGTAAGAAATGAAATGCACCGTTCATGGAGACGGTAAGCCGTACGTACGCATGAACGCTACTTTCAGTTCTATTTCATATTTAATGGAACAAAATCATAATGATATAAATGTATAATATAATTCCAGTATAATATAGTGTATAATACCATTTACTCCATCCTTTATAAATCCCACATATTGCATTAACGATTCAAATCACTTTGAGGGGGCGGTAGTCCGCACTTCCTAAAATGAAATTATCGCCTTTTACCCATAATGGAAATCATAAAGTATGCCATAAATGAGAAATACCGAAGCATAAATAAAACATAAAAATATTATATATTATATATAAAAATAGTGACATCTTAATGGCCACCTTTGAAGGTGTTATATGAGTGTTGAACAATCATCGTTTCGTGAAGCAGAAATTCGCCATCCACAGAAACCGTATGTCCTTTAACCATTAGATGTAGTTGTGTGTAAGTGTAGCTCGAATACTTCTTATAACAACATACTAGTATATTGAGGATACTGGTGTTGTTACAAAATAAATTAATAAAAAGAGTTTAGTTGGTTGGAGAAGAAAAATAAAACAAAACAACATTAGAGAAGACATTACCTCAAAATCGGGTAACTCTTTTTGATTTGAGCCAAAGGCTTCCTTGGGAAGAGTTATTCACAAATTGAGGATTCTAGGAGTAATATAGGGATGTTGGGAGAGTATTTGGGCAGATTTTGGCCGAGCCAAATGGCTTGAAAGTGTAAATGAGGTGGGAGAGGTGGGGGCCTTTTATAAGAGGAGAGGAGGGGCTCTTTTGGAAAGATTGAAATGTTACATTATTACACAATGCTTTTCGGTTTCTAAAGGTCCCACACTTATATAATTCGAGGATAAGGTGATAAGGGTTCTAAATCCCTTCATCCAATTGGCTTTGGACAAGTGTAAGCCTTGTATTTTGCATTATCTTCCCATTTTATTTAAATCGTAAAATAATGAGGTCATCGCTGCATCATCATGATGTCATAAATAATTTATTTATTTAATGTCTAAAAATTATAAAAAAAATAATATTATGTAGGAAATCTTTTTATCTTTCTAATGAATATTTATAATCAAAATTTGGACTTGTGTAACCCCAATTAAAAACTGTTTTAGTAAAACAACTCATGTTTGTGTCAATTTAATTTTAACATTAAATAAATATATATTAATGTCATTTTCCAAATAAGTGGCTCCATGAGGTCCCCAAGTTGACCCATGGGTTGTCTTGGTCTGCCATGACTCATCCGATAGGAGTAGGACAAGTGTCATTCTCATCTCATATTATTATAACATTATTTGTACCTTAAACTACACTAATTACCTCTAATCGCAATTAAGAACTTAAAAGTTACTATTCACCAAAAAATTATTTTAATCTCATTGAACCACATTTTACTTCTTAATGACAACCATGTATGTCGGATTTTTGAAAATCAAATCACAGATGTGGTAATATTTCATTTAAACGAAAAATCAGTTATTTAACTACCACTTAGTGGTTTCACTATTCATCAAAAATTGATGTTTTTCAAAACAAGGCCAAAATTTCACCCTAAGCTATAATTGATATTCTGAATTCAAAAATGATGTCTATTTTACAAAATTCCAAACCTATAAGTTGGATTAATTAATTTTATAATTAATTCCCGCTGTTATGACAAATAGCGTGTTTTTAAGAAACAATTTATATCAAAATATTGGCAATTATTTATGTCCAATTTCAATATTAAATTAATTCTAATGACCACCATTGGATAAAATGGTAAAAATATATTCTTATTATACTTTAAAACCACTAAATAGTATAATTTATCACTATAAATTATTTTGATTAAAAATTTTGTTTTTAAGTAATTTTCACTATTCATAAAAAATTAGAAGTTCTCAGAAAAATACCAAAAATTCAACATAGGCTAATTTCGATATTACGAATACAAAAATGAAGTCCATTTTGAAATATAAAATTTCTGTAATTTTAAAAGGTGGTTATTACTATTCATAATGGCTACTTTGATTAGTCACGGTGTTTTAGAACTCGAACTTGCGTACAATGCAAGCTATTGCATTATTGAAAGAGAGGCGTATCGTGGAAGCTCGGGGTGTTACAAATTGGTTATTCAGGAATATAAAAAACATGTATGACCAATTGAACTATTTATAATGGGTTTTCTCATATCAATTTTATTTAAGTGAGATATATTCCATATGCAGTAGTTAATATTTTTTGTGTTTTATATTGAAAAACTAACTGTTTTTTATTCACATCCTTAAATTTATAGGTATTTACTTATCCATTTTATGATTTATCATTCATGGAATTTAAATTCTCTATTATGCAAAAGAGGTAATGGATTTTTTTTTTCAATTTTTCTTCTTTGAGACTAATGATGTTTTATTCACATATTTTAATTAATGAAGTGAATATATGTCCCTGTTTATATGAAAAATAATGAATTTATTTATTATGATGGTTTTTTTCTTTCTATTAAATCAATCTTTTCACATGTCTTATAAATCAATGGTGGAAAAGTGATAAGAGATTTATGTTTCTATATCATTTTTTATCTGGATAATTTATGATTAATATTCTAATAGTGAGATTTATAGTCCATATTTCATAAAACTCATAAATTTTATATTCCACTTTTGATCTTGATATTTGTATGTGATATTACGACTTTGACAATATGTGGTACATAATTTGTTTTATTAAAATGTTCTTATAAAAATGAAACCTTATATATCTCTTTGGTCAAAAGTCAATTTTTTCCGAAAAATAATCATCAAATTTTTATAAAAAACAATACTACTATTTTAAAATTTATTTACTGATTTCATTTTAACCCATTTTTATCATTACAATTTTTCTAACGGAATTTACTTTTCCCCTTCCAATAAATATACCTATATATCATGTTTACCATATAAAACAATTTTTTTTAACATTAATGGAATTTCACACCATCGTTAATGTAACATGTCTGATTATTTCATTGATGTTTTAAAAGATTTTATAATGACTTTTGTCATTGCATAATATAAATTACGGTTTTGGAAATATTATTTTCAATGAAAAGGGTTTTCAATCTGAGTTAGATATGTTATTTTCAAAATGTGAATAATATTTTCAACAAAATAGCTTTTAATGTGATTTAAATTTTATATACGTTAATTAACAACACAATATATTGTTTTTAATTATCATAAACTAGGTATATTTTTAATTTGATACCATCCACATTATTTTCCATGATGGAACAGTATTGTTTCAATAATAAGTGTATGAATCTTGTTTCACTCACATCAGTCAATAATGTCTTAGGGAGAATATTTTGGAACCCATTTATTTTCAAAGGGTCCCATAATTATTACAATAGATTGAAATAAAACCCATTTGTTTTCCATCAGATAAAGATATAATAAAAAGAGTAATGATTATTTATGTTATTTTAATTAATAAATTGAATTTATATATACTTCATTCTTATAGTGGCTCATTGAAAATATCTATGATAGGTGTGACCATCTTAAACTCTAAAACATTCAATAATTAATATGTTCTATGAATAATTTTCTAGAAGTTTGTCATATAGTGTCAAAATCAAAAGGGTTCTATAAGTGTTCTATATAAATGATGTTCCAAGATGCCAATGTGTTTTATTTATTCTTTCTATATGATTGTGATGGTCCATTGGTTCAATATATGGTTTTCACATATCAGTATTTTTTATACATATAAATCATTAATTTCGTAAACAATTAATGAATTTATACATATTTATTGATCCTAGTATTTATGTGTATTAATATCCATAACTTATAATCATTCTGTATGATTATGTCCATATACCATTACGATGATGTTGTTGTCATTGATGAAATTAATTTTTTATTTATTATGTGTTTCATACTAAGAATTTATACTACCATTAATTATGTATTCTTTTTCTAATGTCATAATTTATGAGGATGAATAAACTATATAAAAATTTATTTATTGAATATTCATGATTAATTATTGTTAAATATGTTATGATTGGTTAAGTGGTCGAAATGATCATTTTATAACATGGTTAATGGTTATGTAGGTATTTTCTCAAATTATCAAAAACATTAATTATAAAAGGTCCTTGAGAATCTACATGATTATTTTTTCCCTGTATTAAGGTTTTTAATGAAAAAATGCTTCAAAATTATCATCATCAATGATGGAATTATAATGATTGTGATTTTAAAATTGGATGTGGGAGTGCTGGGGTTGGGATGTCATATTTGATAAGGAATTATTTAGAGAACTATTGAGATTTTGTTCGGTTTATGCGAGGATACCTTAAGAGATATGGACACCCTCACTAGATTATATGAATACAATTGATCATAATTTCAAATTAATAAACAACCCATCTTGGGGGTTATGTTATAGAAATTTTATTGGTTATTAAGGTAATTTTTGAAGATTTTTTTTTATTAAAATGTGGTATTTGAAACCCCCAATACTAACATTATTATTTATTTTAAGAAGAATTATTTTATCATAAATGAAGGAAAAAATGGAAAAAATAATTTTCAGGTTACAAAAGAACACATTCGGTAAGGCCACGTGGATTACAAGAAACAATAAAAAGAGATAAGAGTATAACAATGACTGCTGTCGTACTCAATTTCATAGTTAGTATTTCATTTTTATAGTTAAAAAATATATTTTTATCTAAAACAAAATGGTTTATTGTGGATGAACAATGGATGATTTATATTTGAATAACACATGATCTAATTCACCTAATATTTGTGATTAAAAAATAGTCCAAATATTCTTGATGAAATTAATTGATAGTAAATTTTGAATGATTTGTTCTAAAATTTGGGTATGAATATTGGATTTTTTAGTTTAATTTATAATAAATTATTTCAAAATTTAGCTTACTATGTTCAAACCATTATAATTATGTTTAATGTAAATGATTGGTGAAATATATTGTTATAACTTTTATTGTAATACAATCCTTCAATGTTTTATTTTTAGTGCATCAAGAATGAAAATATCCCATGGAATACTCATTATTAAGAGAAAAATTTGAGATTCTAGTGTAAATTTTAGAAACGGTGAAGTTATATATGTCATGAAATTATATTTGACTACTTCATTAGTTTATATTTTGAAATATTTTCTCTACTCTAGGAAAATAATCTAGATAAAATGTCATGATAGAACCTCCAGTTATGATGAACCAATGGAATTTTCTATATTACAACCTTTTTTCACATTTTTTATCATAGTAATGTTTTCTTCCATATGAACATTTTCAATCCCATAATATAGGATTAATAGGTTCTTGAATGACTATTTATCATGATGTGGGTTTACAACAAAATAATTTTCAAATGTCTAACCTTTAATTATTGATATAAAAATAAAATTACAAGGAAATAATTTAATAAAAGGGGAAGGATGCAATACTACAATACATGATGATATATAAATTATATTATATTGATTAAATTAAATTGAACACTATCTTAGTAATAATTTCATGCAATAATTAGATTCTTAGATAGTTGTGTTACACAAAAGACTACGTTTTATAGAACCTAAACATCCAATGATATATGTTGCCATTATATCATATCTGTTAATTGGTACGTTTGAATAATATTATATTATTTCTGATATATACAAAAATTTCATAATGAATACATATTCGTGTATATTTTTATTAAATAATCAATATATTTTTATTAAGTTGTTTTTATTCATCGAATGAATGTTTTCTAAAAATGGATTTTGTTGATTTTATTGAAAAAAATTATAATAAAATTTTCAATAATCTAGAAAATATATTGAATAAAAATAACTACATTTTTTGAATGAAAATATCAAAAGATACTTTGTGTTGAATGTTTGTAGTTTCTCAGAAAATATTGATTTCTCACTAATTAGTGAATAATACTAATTTTTTAAATTGTAACAACATTTATATAAATTTAGTAACATAAATGTAAAAAATATGATTCAAATATTCTTTCGGGTAACATAAAATATATTTTTTCCATATATTTACATTCCGAAAATATTATATCCCTTTTTAATATAAGATTGTTTTAATGCGTAAAAACTAGTTATCTAAAAACTATTTCAATATATAAAATTATTATTCATTTTAATTATTTAATATAATAACAGATATGAAAATATTAAATTAAATAGAATAATTATATAAAAATATATATAATTTATTTCATATAATGAATAATCTAATTTACTTATTTAATATATTATAAATTTTTTCTAAATAACTAGAATTTCTAAAACTAGATGTCTCAATGTCGCTGCAGGATTAATGTTAGATTACAATGTTCAACTTAATTGAATTGACTTTAGAAAAATTTATTTCCAATTTCTGATCAAAATTATTTATAATTTATAATAATGGAAACTTACTTTTTGACCAAACTAAATAGAAAATTTAGTAAAAATTAATTACTACAGTTAAGTTAAAAATTGACTTACCTAGAGGTTTAAATAAAATGATAAGTGTAAGTATGACCAAATGTATTGTCTTAATATTATCTAATGATTTTACATAGACTAGATCCATATATTTCAATGATATATGTAAATTCCTTTATAATTATCAGTGAATATTACCTATATAATAAGAAATATAGTGGAAAAATCAAAAAAAGATTCCGTTATTCCATTAAATTTCTACAATACATTGGGATAGGAAAAAATAACATTTATTGAGTTATAGATATTATTTATAAGTTTAAATTATTTTGATGTATCATAATAATTTTAATTTAATATTTATAGATAATTATGTAAATAAAATTTTTATCAAATTCCAATATTGTAATAATTTTGTAAGAAATTAAACAAATTAAATGGTAAAAAATATTAAAAGTGGCATAAATTGATGGAATTAGTATGTTAAATTAATTTTCGTGATAAATATATCATGTTACATAGGATGTAGAATAATATATTATAATTCCTTCATTTTATTGATATTTTTTAAATTCAAATTATTTGAATAATGTCAAAATTGAAATTAAAGTTATTTTATACTAAATTAAACTCAACTAAATAATAGAAAAATACAAAAATCCATATCATCTACCAAGTTGTTTTAAAATGTGAATATATATTAAATATGTTCCATTAATGGATAAATTTTTATTTTATCAATAATAGATTGACCTCTAATTAGTTAAAAAAAGATTGGTAGTGTGATTAAGGATAAATGATAGTTTTTTCACATTACATGCACTAATTTGTATAATAATACTCTAAAACATAATATTTTCATATGATAAAATAGATTTAATATTTATAATAATTTTTTATAAATTTTATAATAATTATAACTTTATTTTTGGTAGAAAATAATCATTATATAGGTGTGAAATAATGTTATTATAGTGAATCCCCAATATGGTAAAAATAAAGAAAACATAGATGTTAAAGAAAAAAATGTATAAATTTTTTTTAATTGGGTTTAGCAATAATTTATAGACCATATCATCTCTAAAACCCTTTAATTAATTTTTAATCCATATTAGATAACATTTACCATTTAATATTAAATATTTTTTTTGTATTTACAATGATTCTACTCATCCTCAACTATAAAAAGATACTTACTCCCCTCACATATTCACACCTATAATGAAACATATATCATCAAAAAACTTATCAAATAATATACAGAACTAAATATATTCATAAAATAAGAAATATTTTAGGCATAAAACTAAACATTACCATCATTATTGAATCATATAGAGGACACTTGATGAAGAGGTAAAGTTCTTCAACAAGCCTCTTCATTTTATTTATATCCCTATCACCATCAGTTATAATTTTATCATTTCGAAATTATAACCATATTATAATACATATAATATTATGTTTTTATGTTATTTTTATAACCTCAAACCACACAGAGTTTCATCAAATTGGTTATAAAATCATTATTCCTCCATACTGCAGACAACCACCACACGAAACGATATCGAACATTATTTCCATTACAACCCCTCAATCGATGGTGTGATGATGGATATAAAGATTATATGTTTTATTAATAAAATAATTATTTATATATATAATTATTATATCATTAATTCCATTTTTATAATTATTTTCGCAATAGATATAATAATGTCACTCATGTGTATGGTGCACTGCAACCTCACATAATCATGTGATACATTTTTCACTTACTAATTTCATGGATGGTAATAAGGGTAATGGAAATAAATTTAGTTTAAATAATGTAAATATTTATAATATTAATGACATATATATAATTATATAATAAAAATATATAATTTAATTTTTAGACTTTTACTGGTTGTACAAAATGATAATGCCATTTGATGATTTTCGACAATCCCCTCCATGATGAGATAAAATTCATTTTTTACATCACTACATCACAATAATGAAATATATATAATTAATTAATATGTTATTTATGATATTAATATCATTATTTAATGATTATTTTTACATACCTTCGTTCTATAATGATCATTATGAAAAAGAAACATTACTCATGTGTCTATACGACATACCGTGTCAATTATTTTAATACTAGTTCATTTCTCAAAAAATTATTCGATTATTTATTTTAAATGATTAATTTGATGTATAAATTTGATAATAATATCATTATTAATTATATTTTGATTTTTAAATAATGAAATATTTTACCATACTGAATCTACCAAAGTAAACATTAACACATAAGCTATATATTGTAAAATAATTCTAGTTTAAACATAATTTATTATGAAATTAAATATAACATATTTATTAGTGAATAAAAAGACATAATAAAGATGAAAATGATTATCAAGAATGTAAATAATTAAAATAATTTTATTTTTTAGGAATTAATTAGCTTGTGTGATTAGCTGAACTCGAGGTAAGGTTTTTTCTCATTTCATATTTATTTCAATGAGATATATTCCATATTCCTAAATTATTTTTGTTATGTAATTTATATACCACCAATGAATTTATTTTATCGTTATTATAATTAAATTTATTTTTATTTTCATTTCAATTTCAGGATTTATCTTTCATGGGGTATATTGTAGCAATTTTACCAATAATGGATGTGTATTTTTTCCAAAATTTTCATTTTATTAGACTTATGAAATGTTATGAACCAATAATATATTTTTAAGTATAGATAAATCCCCATTGAAATTTAATATCAGGAATTTATATATTACCATGGTATTTTATGTTTAGATTAATGTAATCTTTTGATCGGGATTACAATTCAATGGTACTATAGTGGAAAGAATATTATGTGACAATATCATAGTTTCTTGTGATTTATTATGATTATTCTTCAAATGATGATATTTTTTGAACCATATCTCAAGAAACTAGTGAATGTTTTTATAATTTTTTAATTATTGATATAAAAAAGTTATTGTAAAATGTTATCATGGATTTTTTACTTAAATTTAATTATGAAAATTTTTTTAATAAAATTTTACATTATATCTCTATTTTTTTCTAAAATCTATTTTAATCAAATTTATATTTTAAAAAGATCATTTAAATAATGTTCTTTAAATTTTAAAACGGAGTTAAAAAATAATTTTACATATTTATTCTTTTAAAAATATTCATTGTAATGACTCTAAAAATTGATATTTAAATAAAATTATTATGTAGAAGGAATGTTAACAATGGAATGAATTGAATTACCAAACAAAATTAATATGATTTATTTAAAGCATAATTTTAATGATTAAATGTTTATTTTTAATGAAAACTTTTAAATAATGTTATTTAAAGTTTCTATTTTTAAAAATGATTTCCTATAAAAATGATTATTAAAATATTTTATGATTATAAATAAATATTTTCCAAATTAAAAAAGTTATTTTACAAGAGAATGATTCAACATATCATTTAATAGAGTTTTCATTCATCAATGTTACAAAACTGTTTTATTTATTATCATACAATATGAATATTCTATATATATACACTCCTAATTTTTTAACTTGTTGGACTAATATTTTTTCAAATTGTTTTTTATGAAACTTTCTTTATTTCCACTTGTTAATCATATTTCAAAAAGATGTTTTTAAAACCATTTATTTTTTTATAGTTTAATAATGTTTTAAGCAAATTGAAATGAAACAAATATAATTTCCATGGTTATAATCATGTATTAATATGAATAATTCACTTTTCTAAAAGTTCAATTATTAAATGAAAGATATATTTTTTTTATTCATGTATTAATTATTGGACATTATATTTGGTGGTTGATCCTTCATAGCATTGGGTGATCCCATTAAATGTTAAATTATGGGTGTGAATAGATAGTGCTCCAATGACGTTTTAGTGATTAACTTCTCTAGTGAATTATTTTAGAAGTCACCCATATTGTTTTTCTAATTATTAGAGTTATATTGGGGTTCTATATGTGTTATATTATGTTTATGTTCCATGATACCACATTATTTAATTTATTCTTATAATGAGTTTATGAGGTTTAATATGACCTATATTGGTATCTCATTGTTCATTATTATTTATTATTAAGAATCCATCCATTGTTAAGCATGTCATCCATGTTTTCATATTTAATAATCCATGTATCTATTTGTATAATTATTTTTTTGTTTTAATGAATCACATAAATTATGTCAGCATAGAAAAATTATTATATTATTATCAATAATGATATTAATTTTTTATTTCATCTATTTTCCTATACTTTTATTTGAAATTCACCATTATTATGTTTCATTTTCCATAAACATTAAAATATTGAGAATGAAAAAATTATGACTAAAAGTAATTTTGTTTAGATGATGAAGATCACTTATTAAGAAATAGTATATGATGCGTTAAGTGGTTGAAATTCTTATTTAATGAAATGTGTGTTATTTCTATATTTGATTGTAAAAATTAAATAAAGCATTAAACCAAAAAGGGCCTTCGAAATATAGGCGATCTATAATTTCATTATAATGTTTAATGGTATAGATGTATAATATATGCCATAATTATCCACACCAAATATGGGAATGTAATTTTCATTATGTCAGCACCGAATCTCGGAGTGTGGGTTCTAGTATATTATATCATATATGTATCTAGTGATCCAAAATCGCTAACATGATCAGTCATTTCGTATATTATTTCTTGTATCTATGCCAATGTAATAAAGGAGTAACCAGTACTCGGTTACTATAGTAAGGGATTCCAGATATAGAATCATAGGAAGTATAGTATAAACCATGTGAAAAAGATTTTGTAATAAATTGATTGTGGCATATAAACCATTGATATAATTTAAGGAAACATATTTAATAACAAATAAAATCAATATTGTAAAGACTATGTGTGTTTTCTTATATATAAATCCATTTATTGATTCCATAATTGGATATGGTTATAGAATATAGGAAACAATGGGTTGTAATAAATAAAATTACACAGTGGGATGGACCTAATAATCACAAAATTTAAAATAGAAAGCCATACTACAAACCCATTTTGATAGACCCATGGATATGAATAAGATTATTAAAATTTTTGTTAGAAATATTATGATATAATTTAAATTAATGATATCCCCAATGAAACCAATATTCATGAAAATTATATTAACAACGTCAAAAAAATATTTTATACTCTGTTTTACACCATATCTGGAATAATAAAATTGTATTTAAAATTCAAAATTTTATGAGAAAATATAATATGTGTCATTTTTTATTAATAGTTACTAAATGGATAAGGGGTATCAAAACTCATATTACATAAAAATATTTCCCCCCATTGGAATCTTGTTTTAGACCTATAGAAATTATTTCTATATTGGGGAAACATAAATAGGATATTGAAAATACCCTCAATTAGATGTAGAAATGAAATATATAGTGAAATTTTTCTATATCAGATCACTTTATGCCACATAATACCCCATCATTTAGTTGGACAACTAATCTAATGGCATATAAGAAATCAATTTAGTCTCTGGATAAGATCTTTATATCCTAATAATGTAGTGAAAAGGAAAATGATATCGTATTAGTGTCTATTCTCAATGTATATGTTGATCAGTGGTAGGGACTGGCGTAAAGTAATAGAAAAGAAAAATGAAATAGAATACATAGAATATAATACAATTAATGATATATTATGGAAAAATATTTTATTAATGAGGAAAAATTGAAAGAATTTAAATATTAATGTATTAAAGAAATAGGATGAATAAAATATTTGCATAATATGAGTCTACTATTTCATGGATATTATGTTTTGTTGTGGATTATATAAGGAAAATAATTTTAATGATTGAGAATTCATTGAAGGGATTCAGATAAGATTCCAAAGGGTTTTAATTTCTCAAAAATATTCATCTTGTGATGAAATATTTTTATTCAAAAAAATTGAGACGAAATTATCTATAAAAAAAATTCATGGGAAACCAATAGAATAATAAATCATCTACTAACCAATATAATGGAAATAAATATAATATGAATTATATAATAAATCAACACCAACCTCTTGAGAACTATGGAAACAATCAACATAGGAAATTAGTTAAGGGATTGAGAGTCTGTTATAACATGGGAGATAAGGGTAAAAATATTGAATAATTGTATTTTATTAAACAAATAAATTATTTAAATGGATTAATATATTTATAAATTGGGTATTATTCTCTAATTTTCCCCAATTATTAAGTAAATCCACTATTTAATAGGAAAATGAAAGAATGAAAATATGTTTTGGATCCCTACAACAATAATGGAAGTATAATATTTTGTGGTGGAAGGTATTATAATAATTTATTAAAATTTTATTAATGATTAAGTTGATTATGGATCCATATAGTATTTTATATCAATATATTTTTAGAAAAAAATTAAACATTTAATAATTCATTTATTAATGGAGTCATTATTCAAAAATAATATTTTAAGTCAATTTGAAAAAAAAGATTTGTTTGGAAGTCCCCATTATAACTAAAAGTCTAAATAATTTTTTGAATTTTTAAAAATAACAATGTATGATTTTAATATAATCCATGTTATGTTATGTAATTAATAATATAAAGTATAAATTAATTATAAGTAAATTGAAATATTTATTTTTGAGGAAAATTTATAATTATTTATATTTATATAAGATGTTTCATTATCTGTGTCATACAAAGATCCACCCCTAGTAGATATAATAAATTATATTATTAGGGAAGAATAAATGAAAAATATAGTGAGAAATGATTCAATAATTGTGTTTAGAATTAACATATTGAAAAATAATACACAAATTTATTTCATTAGGAATTAACTAAACGTCCCCCATAACACGATGTTTTGTTTAAAAATGATTTAATATCCAATTCAAGACCAACATCAAAGTCCATATATAGAATAAAAATAATGGAATTAGTGGAGTTTGTGAAACAAATAGAGGATTTGGATGATAAGAGATTTATTCGTCATAGTGTTTTACAGTGTGGATTTTTTGTTCTATTCAATATGATGAAATATAGGACCATGAAACTATGAGTTTATCGTTTAAGATCAGCAATATTTCAATAAATAACATGTATCATATTCATCACTTTGATATTTTATTCAATCAAATTCACGGAGACCTATATAATTCAAATATTTAACTTCATCCAGGGTATCATTAATTGGGAGTCAAGAAGGAAGAAATTCTAATGAAAAAATTTGTAATGAGGAATGTCTTTTATGCGTTTTCAATAATTCTATTTGAATTGAATAATTTTCCCCTTTTATGGATCTTATGAAAAGTACATCAGTGGAATATATTGAATATTGTTTATGGTATTCATTGAATATTGTTTAGATTATTATAAAATAAACAGTGTCCATTATAATCACATTAATATTATTCTTCTTACTATTATACGGAATGATTTATATGATATATTTCAAAACATGGATTTTTAACTTCAGTAAGATTATTTTCATCACCCTATTTTATTTATGTGTAGAATCTCAGTTGATCTCACATATATGAAGGTAGACATAAATTTTTCAATAACAACAACATTAAATAAGGTATGTAGTATCATTTGTCTGGAAGGTAATAATGAGCGATTTTTGCATAATTGTCTATATATTCACTTACCCATTAATCAAACAGTCACATAATGGGGTTATGTTATTTATAAAAATGGAATGTGAAGATTATTTTGATGAACCATTATGTAGGCTGGTTGATGCTTGGATTTTGACTATTGTGTCTAGAAATGATGGGTTTGTGATATATGGTGATGAATCAATTATGGTTATTGGTTTTTTCGTAATGAAATAATAAAATGTTATTGTATATGAATCAAATAAATTGAAGACTTGCGAACAAGATGACCTAAACTACATCTATTATGTTTTCGGTTGTAATATTTTATTATAAAATATGGATACATTATCACTATTATGTAAATTTATCAATATTAATGGTTCATAAAATCATTAAATAAATATTTTCAATGAAGATATAAATGTGAGTCAATGGTAATGGATTTGGCTACTCAATGAAAATTAATTCTAAATTCACTAGCACCAATTGAAGGAAAACAAGGTAATAGATGCATTGGGTAAGAATGATCATGGAGTTAAAACTAAAATGATGACTGTATGGGATCATATTTTTTATATATAATTAATATGGATATGGGAGTCATTAGAAAATTATAAGGAGCACAAATTTACTAAATTATTGAAATAATATGTTTTTTTGGAAAATATAAAATGTACTCAATCCGAGGATAAGGATTTTAAGAAGAAAATTAATTATGTGAATAAAGGGAAATTAAAGTTATTTTTTTTATTGTGAAGATAATGATACTGTATTGGGAAATAGATTATGAGTTCTATATATACCTGAGATGAAATTTTAATTGTTTTTTTATTCTAAAAGATAAAATTCTTCTATAAACTATTGTATCAAGAACATGTATAAATATTTTAGGAATCATTTTTTGGGGCATAACATGAATAGGTAAATTATAGATTATATGTGTATATGTTTGGTTTTTGAAAAATATATTACCTAGAGTCAATATCAATGAAGGATGATGTCAATTATTCCTCATAATATATCGTAGTGAAATGGCATAACTATATATATTGTTACTAAAAATAATTTACTCCTTGGAATAAGGCTGAAATATTGGTTATCATTGACCACTTAACCAATTCACCTCATTTAATATCTATAAGATATGATTTACAACATTATATCCCCATATATTATTATATTAATGTTGACTTCAAACATCGTAGGACACCTATATTAATTATTTTGGATTGTGATACATGATTTAAATTGAAATTTTGGAAAATTATTCAGTTGGATCTTGATATTTAGATCAATTTGAGAACAACCTAAAATCCACTAACACATGTAATGTATGAATGGACAAATCATAAAATGGAACAGATGTTTACATTACTCTCACATGACTTCCAGGTATGTGAGATAATTTTTTATATTTTTTAGAGTTTTAATATAATAATGGTATCCATTAATGTATTCAAATGGAATTGAATAGATCAATATGATAAATAATATTTCACACTAAAAAATTGTTCAAATGAATTTTGATAAAGGGAAATTGTAAACGTAGAAAATGATAAATAGACAATAATAATTGTAAAGGGTATTCCATATCTTATTAATGAATCCCAATGTAAGAAAAATGTTAAGGGGATAATCTGAGAAAGGATATGGAATTCTATGTGGAATTTCATGTTTTCATGAAAATATCTCAATTTATGGGTGTTTTAATGTTTTGTATAAAAGGAAAAATGATCCCCATGTACATTAGACCCTCTAGAATTCAATAAATAATGGTATTTTTTATATCATTAAAAAATCACTCGAAATGTTAGAAAATTACAAAATGTCATCCATATAGAGTGTTATGAAATTTAATTATTGAAAAAATTCATATGATCACCTATGGAGAAATAGTACTATAACATTATCAATCTTAATGTGATGAACCTATCCAGATTCCTGATATAAGAGAGCATGTGTTGAGAAATTAGATGAATCATTTGGTAATGGTTATTTTAAGAAGACAAAAAACGATGGAGTAATTGTGGGAACTAGAGTATAATAGTAATAAGAACAGACATTATCTATTTATAAGAAAAAATAAAATAAATTTAATGGTTTATTATTTATTATTGAATAATATAACACCCCAAGACTTTACAATATAATTTTTTATAATAACATTTATTTCATTATTATCACATGATCCTTAAAAACTGTGTTTAAATTGAAATAATATATAAAAATATTATTTCTACACAATCATTATAAATAGGCCACTAATATTTCAGTAGCAATATTGATAAATAAAATTAGATATAATGGTGATATATTGACCTTAAATAAAAGTTTATTTTAATGGAAAATAATTTATTTCTTAAAAATTGTATTGTTTTAAAAGATGAGTAAGTCACCCATAGTGAAAGAAATTTGAAATAAACTTTTTCCGCAAATAAAAAAAATTCGTAAAAAAATACATAAAATTTTGGAAATCAAAATATAAAAATATTTTTAGTGTGAATTTTTGTTTGAATTTTTAAAAATGTTTCATATATTAATGAATAGTGAAAAAAATGAATTTAAATTGAAAATACCCTTTCAATAAAAATATTTATAATGTAAATATAAATTTTATAATGAATTTAAAGAAAAATTATTTGATTTATTTATCATGTTATCCAAATTATGTCCTTGTATTTATTTTCAAACAGAATTCATATAAATAAATGTTGTATGCTTCTGGACTCTTTTACATTAAAAAACTATAATCTAATCATGACATCGGAATTAATTTTAACTTAATATTTTCCTCCTCTATGAATTGTATATGAAAAAAAGATTCCATATTTCTAATAATCATTATTAGTTCTTTATAATAATTTTAACATAATTTTGGACCAAAATTATTTGTAAAAATAGAAAAAAGTTATTAGAACAGTTATTGTGAAAAATGATTTGTCGCAGGGGATTATCTACGATGGAAAGAATTATCAATGATCTAAATTATTTTCCATCACCCAATTTCTAGAAATAATTTTCTCTAATGTATTATAGATTGCAGAAATTCCATTTTATGATTATGAAATTTCTAAACATTTGGTTGTGATTGAATCATTATAATAAATTTCAATAATTCCAAAAACCACACATATAAATGGCCACCCCTATCCTATCATCATCACACATTAAAACCAATTATTTATGCCATTATCAACAAAAATTAAATATAATATACCTAGAATCATTATCATTTGAATAAATCCACCCTAACTTGTCTTTTGATTGTACTTATGTATGATACTTGAATAAGAGGATATATTATTCAACGAGCATATTTTTTCTTTCTCCAAATCAGTAAATTATTATTAAATAATATAGATATAATAACCTCCATAACATCCATATATTGGGTTGTTTTAATAATATCTTTATTATCACGACCTTTCCCCCGATGCCCATGTCGTGACTACCAGAAATTTGCCTTCCCTAGGCCAGGGGCTGGTGACAAGCACCAAAAAGTGTATTCCCTAAAACAAGAAGGCATTTCCATTAAACAATACATACACATGGTCAGAGAAAACAACAAGAAGAATCATTGATTTAATATACTGTAGTAAAAGTGTACTAAATGTAAAAGGGCCAGAATAAAATCCCTACTAGAAATGTACAACTTCTAATTAAAAGTAAAAAACCACTGAACGGTGAAAAGACACTCCTAGATCTTCCATCGCAAATCCTACATGAATGGTAGGTATAGATCAACTCAACATTACTCCACATCATCCCATCTCCACTGTTTCACATCACACCAAAGAGACAAACTTTGAGAACCATCTAGTATTGTCTCCATCAACGTCGATCAATGTTGTACATCATCTACACAAGACATAACAAGGTATGGGTGAAGCCTATGTCATGGAAAGTATAACGTTACTCAGTAGGGACCCCGAGAGCTTGAAGTTCTCTTAGTGTTCTAGAAAAAATGACAGTGTAACACCACAAAGGTATATTACCACACATGTAATGTACCTCATATCATAACCTCAATCACATGCACAAGGTAAAAACAGCTCACACCAGGATTTATTCCGGTAGTAGTAACATGTAACATCCCCCATTGCAACATTGAACACCTCAACTGTTGGAGAAATCCTCCTCTATCATGTAAAACTGGAAGTCATGGTCACTCTGAGATGCTTCCCACTAACATTGAGCTACTTAGTTACTTCTCCCCATCACGTATTGTGGGTATGTCAGGTCACACAGAGCCTCCCACCCCCATCGTGGTCTGCTAAGGTGTTTCTCCCCATCGTGTACCCCGACCACTCCCCAGTATGGTGCACGAGGTCACACAAAACCACCCACCCCCATTGTGGTCTATGATGGTACTCCTCCCCTTCATGTATCGTGGCCATCGAGTGACTCTGAGTCGAAAATTGAGCAGTTGTGAGGTCATAGCCAGTCATAGGGTTTCATACGTAGTGCACATGGGAGAACCACTCCCCAAGAAATCAATCATATCTCAAAAATAAAAATATCTCAGAAATAAGTAACTTGATGATCATCCATGTTATAGTTTTCCAATCTAATAGACATCACGTCAATTGGATGCCCGGTCTGTGCGTTACTGGCATTTCAGGGCTAAGGGCCCAGTAGGATTTAGGTGCGATCCAACGCAACAAAACTCTAAGATTCTAAGAAACAGTAACAGAGTAGCTAAAATGTTCTATCTCTTCAATGGGTTCCAACACCACAGAAGGATCATCAAAAGGGTGTTCGGTTCTCAAGAAAAGATCCTTTGAGTGGTCCTTGGCCCTGTTGAGCCGAGGTCCGGTGCAACCTGCTCTGGGAGGGGCCGATGTGGACTCAGCCCACTGGCTCAATGTCAGGTCCAGCCAGCAAGAGGGGCGCCCCGCAAGGGCGGCCTATTCTGACTTAAGAGGCTCGCAATGTGGTTACATAGCCCACGTTGGGCTGCCCCCAGTCCGAGGGCGGTGGCCCAGTCCGATGGCGGTTGCCCGACATGAAGGCGGCCGCCCTGTGTGAGTGTGGCGGCAAGGGCCGTGGTTGGACGCCCAAATCGAGGGTGGAGGCCTAGCATGAGGGTGGTGACTGTCTTTGAGGAAGGTGGCCCGGTCCGAGGGAGGTGACCTGACATCTGGGGCGATGGCCTAGTGCGAGGGAGGCGGGCCGAAGGGAGGGTGGTTTCCCGGTTCGTTCCAATACGGTGGGTGTAACCCCTCGGTCTCCTGGATTCTGGATAGACCGGAAGGGCATTCAGTTGGGGAGGCGGGGGACTCACATGGGCACCACTCGATTAAAAGAGAATCCACAAGAGGATGGTCTGGCATATGTAGTGACATCGTTCGGGGCTTCCGTTCCTCAACGGCGTGGTGGTAGAACCGCCTCGCTTCCTATGGCCTACCATCATGTCTGTTGCCTCCTATATTTTCCGCCACTAACAAGAACTATCATTCCTCTTGAGGAATGTTTCAACATACTCATGACCCTCTAAGGAGGAACACAGATAATAAGATAGTCTAGATTTCAGTCTAGGTTCGTTATGATTGCGCCCACCATGATATCTCATAATATGGAGGGTATTAATGAGATGAATAATCAATTGAATAAAATTACAAGATAAACCCAATAAGATAAACTGAAAAAACCTCCCAGATGGATGATTGAGCCGTGGGTAAACAATTTAGTCGGTTGACCCGCGTTCTTCTTATTATTCAAGAACAAGGAAGATGAAAATCATTTAAAAAGAATAATGAATAAACCCCCTACCTCGAAAACCAGTTGGAGATCATTCAAAGTTGATGTTGGGATGACGTTTTTCATCCCTGCAATTGGTTCCCAATAATGCCACTCACACTACGCCTTCCGGTTTGTGGTTCGATGTCACCTGTGACCTACTACTAGGTCTGAACATTCTTTTAAGGGTCCAACATCACGGTGCTCCTTCTGCACTTCATTTCATAGAGAATTTGGGCAGGTACCTCCCCCAATCTCCATATATATTTGAGGGGGGGGGGGGGGTAAGTAACGACATTGGATTTTAATGGCGGCTAATTAATTAGGATTCTTCCAAATTTCAACCAACATTTTTGTCACTTAGATTGGTAGGTCAATCCATTTATTGGCATGAAACATCACTGGACTCACCTTACTGATTTTCCATTGGAGTAATAGAATAAAAATAAAATAATAATGTTATTTTTTATTCTTTTAAAAAGATCCAAAAACCATCCTTTCCTTCAAACCTACTGCGGTTGAAGTGAAGCCTCCATTATTTGAATCTCGGTGATGAGGTTTCAATGGTTTCATTGGATTTTTACTCCAAGCAATTGTTCAAAGGTGAGACAATGTCGCTCGTGCATTTAATGAAAGTATCCGAAAAAAATTCATTAAATTATTAAAAGTCACCATTGACAATCGCCAGAAAGGGTAAGGATCTGCCTATGTGAAACACTCCCAATTAACCAAATGAAACATTTTGATTTATAATCCAAGTTAACATTTGAATATTATATATTTTTAAATAAACTAATTTTCACATGATTATATTATTTATAGCTAAAACCTAACATTCACTGGAGGCCCACATGGTCCAATGTTATTATCATCCTTCATAGAGCATTCCATCATGAGTTCAATGGTGGTCTCAGATTTGTATTCTGATTTAACATTCGTGAGCTTTAAGCATTTGAAAATAAAATCACATTATTTAATTATTTTATTTATTTTTATTCCATATTTGTATTTTCTTGGAGGAGGCCTGAACAGACTCCCCATAAGTCATGCTTACGGTAAACATGCCATCCTGAATGCAACGGTGCCCTCAGATTTCGGATCCCTACAATATTTTAAGAGTTATTATATTTTTTCAAGACAACTTCTTACGTAAGATAATTAAAGCATAAAAAACATCAATAGATCATTCTAGGGACTTTGGGCCCCATAATTATGTGCCATCTGATTTCGTGGTCTCAAAATAATTACATATAATTAAAAACATTTAAACCATAATTTCATGGCTATACATTTTCCCTAACTTAGGGATTTATGTCCCCAAAATCCAAAACATATTCTATTGGAAAAATGGGGGTAATTATTAGGAATCTTTGACTCCCTCTCCCATGTGATTTCATGGAGATTCCCATGCTCCCAGTGAACGCATACTAGTGGGGTCAACCGCCCACGAATGAATCACTACTATCGATCAACAAACACAACCGGGTACTCTGTAAAAGTCACCCGATCGTCAAATAATAACTCCCCCTAATTGATAACCAGTAATGGATCATGAACTCATCTTCTCAACTACGACATATAGAAATCATTTTTCACCCTGTGCGTTTGTGGGGAAAAAGATAGACATTACACCACCTTGCCCACTCAGCTAATAATCTAGAATGGTATGATGAACCTTAGTGATAACTTATCGCCCCAGCCAAATCTCTGAAAACCATGTCGGGGTGAGACCTGTAGGAAGACATGGTCCCCCTCCTCCTGTCGGCATAGGACTTCTGCCAAATTTGAGGAGTTTTTACATGATAACATGTGAGGAATCATGATACAAACTTTTCCACTTCTTCATTCATCATGGTCCATCAGTACTGATGTCGGAGATCCTAGGGCATCTTAGCCACTCCAGGATGTACCGTAAAAGGGAATAAATGGATATCTCTAATCACCTCCTTCTAAAGCGTCACTAGTACCATGGTGCATCCTCTAAAGTGGATGAAATTCCCACCAGCTCCAGAAAATCTATTAGGATACCATCCTAAGGATATCTGTGCACATCCGGCCTCACAACCAACGTCTCAAGTTGTGCCCCCCAAATTTTATAATGAAGTGGGGGTGTGACTATCATAGACTAGAGGTCTGCTGCTCCATCTCTATCCATCAAGGATACATACATTATGACTTTCTTCTATGCTGCCTCTCACAGTAATTGCAGACCATACCACCGACTAAGTGCATCTGCCACAACATTCATCTTCTCAAGAGTATAAACCATCTCAAAATCACAATCCTATAGGGAATCTAGCCATCAATGGAGTATCAGGTTCAGGTCCTTCTGTGAGAAGATACACCTGATACTCTTGTGATCAATGGTAATATTAAATAATTCACTAATCAGGTAGTGCCACCACATAATCTGCACAAAACCACTGCTGCTAACTCCATGTAATGGGTAGCATAGTTCATCTTGCCAGTGTCTGTCTCAGCTCCTAAAAGATTTGATGACTCATCTCCATCCACATGAAAGGCACCCCCAATTTCTTCTAAGATGAAAAGGGTGCCACTACCCTGGTGATGTCAGGTACTAATCTCTGGTATTACATTGAAAAATAATACTCCCCTCTCACATTAGGTAGGTAATATTGGAAACATATTTTAAAACGATGTCTCCATGCTATGCCAATACAATTTAGAACTGAAAACTGAAAACTCCTCCAGCACAAGGGTATGTCTTGAAGATTCAAGAGTTATTGGTTTCACCCACCTATGCATGAGATTATCCTGTACTTCCTGGGATTGCTTTTTTATTCTGACAAAGGAAAACTCCATTATGAAATTATAGATAAACCATGACATTTATTCCTTATACTAGACATGGAATTATGAATTGTGGTTTCTCAATACATAACCAAAATAACGTCATATGTCCATGATGTTTCCACCAAGAGGTTCCAACCAGAAACCTCAAATCATCTTTCAGATCACTCAGTCAACGTAAGTGTGATTATCGAGTCTCCTCCCAAAGGCATCTCTAGACATGAGGGTCAACTCAACGGTTTAACCGAAAACTCTATGTCTTGGAAAAGATTCATGGAATGAGGGAATTATTTGTACCTATATCTATTGATTCTACTACTATTAGTAGACATAGACAGTACCTATAATAATTCTTGGAGTCCTTGGGACTCACTCCTTGACTGCATGATTCTACTCCCTTCCCCTGTCCTCCATCTCCCTGAGCCTGGTGAGGACCAAAATGAGTTGGTGGATGTAACATATTGAAATGTACACCACCTCATGATGCTATCCTAGATCCCCTTCCATGTATTATATGAAAAAAATCATTTTCCCCATCACTTCAATATCTCGAAAAATTTTGCATGCCCATGTATCCATAACATGCATCGGTTTCCATCTATCACACTGCTAACATTCCGTGGATGTATTTTCTCACCCAATGAACATTCAACCACAACAGTTCCAGCTATTACCGTAACATAAGTAAGAATTCATATAGGATTAGTTCTGTAATGGATGTTCTTAAACACACCTCGTTTTGAGGTCTGAGCCTTAAAGAATTGATCTTAATGAATTCATCAATTAACTAGGACAATCGTTACGCCTAGATAAATAATCAACTACTAATATTTCATCCTACTAAAGTTGTAGAAGATCTAGAAAACTCATAGACACCTCCTCAAGACATTTCCTTGCGAGTTGGGCTCACCTATGAACCTAAGGGGAATGTAATACTGAAACTTGTGTAAGGCACTAATACTACATTTTTTACTTTACTGTTATCGGTAGTTGTAAATGCTAACCAAAGGGTAGTGATATAGCTGACACACTACCCGAAAGTAGTTTCTCAAGAAAAATTTCACATACTGAAGCCTCAACACTAGGTGGAACATCCACAATGTCACTCACTGGAAAAGAATATATGTTATGGTCACCATATTCTCAATTGATGTCTCAAATAGATGAAAATATTTGGCCACTCACTACAACCAATACTGAGCCATCAACATGCCCATTTCACCTCGGAACCTCATAGGCCTCTGCCACTGGAACTCCTGCAAAACGCATATTCGGCATGCACACTCTACATGTGGGGCCGGTGGCAACGACTATCCAATGGGAAGTGGTGCTACACGAACCCCACCCTAAGGTGTCAATACCGTAACATGGGCCTACACCTATGGGTCATTGCTCAGTGGTCCGTCATCATGTACTCTATTAGGAAACCTAGGAGGAGGTCTATTTGGCAAAATCCTGATACGGAATTGGGGCGCCCTGGTCCTTATGGTATTCCTTGTGAAATGACTACAACAAATTAAGAAGAATTTTTTTAAAAAAAGAAATGCAATCAGTGTTTTTCTATGCTGAGTTGTAAATAAGAACTCAGGGTCCTGGTGTACAGATATGTCAGCCTCTACACCAACACTGGACTCCCGAAACTGAAAACCAAACTCATAACACATAACACTATTTACACATAGAAAATTTAAGAGTACTAGTTCATCAGTTGAACTAAACTCCTCTAATAACACATTTTCATGACCCATCCCCTGGGGCCCATTCCGTGACAACCCCTTCCCCGCCTTCCATTGGCGAGGGGCTGATGACAAGCACCGAAAGGCATATTCCCTAAAACAGGAAGGAATTTCCTTTAACCTTTAAAAAATAATTTTCTAAAACACACCAAGATGAAGTAGTGAAGTAAACTACTATATTAAAAGTATAATAAATGTAAAGAGACCGGAATCAAAGCTCAACTGGAAAGTTTCAAATATAACTGATAGTAAAAATCAGCTAAAATGTATAAAATAGATCTTGGATATTCCACTGAATATCCTACCTATGGGGTTGGTACATATTACCTGTACAGTACTCCATATCCACTCATCTCCTATATGTCACGTCACGTTGAACTGTCCACCTCCAAGCACCGTTGAGGCCTAGCCCCCTCTGTCTCAATCAATTTTGTATGTCCTCTGCAAAAGACACAATAACGTGTGGGAGATGCCCATGCATGGGTGAGTATAATGATACTCAATGGCCCCCCCACAGGTTGATGTTAGGCACTACCTAAGTGAAACACGCCCCAAAAAATCCACCGGTACTATTAGATTTATATTTTGAGTTACCGTTTAATTATATGGATATTAAATTAAAATAATTGTCACATAATTATGTTATTTATGGCCAAAAACGTACTTTCATCGGTGGAACACACTAGCCAATGTTAGTATCTTCCTAAAGAGATAATAACCTACCGAATTCTGATGCAGTATTAGAATTTTAATCCATGATACCTTTCATGAGTTATAAGAATTTGTAAAATAATATAAATTTATTTAATTATTTTTTTAAGGTTATGCCAATTTCGAGATTTCCCATAGGTGGCACATGCCAACTTAACAAAAATCACCCCTCATGTAAACCTTCCATCATAAACGCAATAGTTCCCTCAAATATCTGATCTGTGAAACATATTTTGTTTTATTCCAATTTTAATGTAAAACTCCTTACCCATGCTAATTAAATCCTAACAAAACCTCAACAGATCATTCCGGGTACTCTGGGGATTATAATCACGCTCCATCAAATTTATAAGTATTGAAATAATTCTATATAATTAAAAAAAAATATATGAAAATTATTGGACATTAAATTCCTAACATGATACCATATCACCTTCCATTAATTGGGATCGATGTCATCATTCAAGTGTACAGTGAACTACCACCTCGTGAATCAATGTCCTTTGTGTTTCCATGACCACCTTTATCAGATGGATATTATGATGGATATAAATTAAATATTTGATATTTATAAAATACTTATTCCAATAGGTTAATTATATCTTATATATATTTTTACCCTTAATTCAGTAGGATATATGAAAACATCACTCATGTGTACAATGGACATTGCCTCACAAAGGAATGTGATTTGTCTTTTATTAACTTGTAACATATAAGGTGATAAGGATAAATTTACTGATTATATGTTATTTAAATGACCTAATTATGATAATAATAGAATATTTATATTTATTTAATGATAATATATCATTTTACATCTTACCATTTCACTCTCATATATATTATAACATCGTTCATGTATGTTTGGACTACCAACATCGAGAAGTGATCCGACTCACTTTTCGTCATAACACTATATAGACGACATTTAAAACCGAATAATTTTGTATATATTTTATTATAATCATTAAGTAAATAAAAAGTACAACTTAAACCTTTCCCAGAATGATTATTGAAAAATGTAATCATCACTCAGGAAAACGTGCAAACTAACATCTCTATGATTGTAACATATTCCATATTTTTAACCATTTTCAGTATTGGTAGTAAAATTATAATTTATATATGAATATGATAATTATTTTATAATTTTTATTTATTTAATTATACTTTGTAATATATGAATGAAGTGGATCATTAATAAAAAAATACACTTACAAAAACAAGGAATTTAACTCCCCATAATATGAAAATAATGAATTAATATTTATGAATGGATAATAAAATGTTATAAATAGATAATTTATGATATTATAAATTTTAATATTATTATATTCTATATTAAGGAGGCATTTTAAAAATATAGACGGATCAATCACATTCACCCAAATGGAGGTGTGAGGTATGATATTTCATCTATATTTACATTTCAATGAGATTTAGTAGTAATTATGATTAAATTCACTTAAAATTTGTGTATATAATTCCCAATTGACATTTAATATCAGCAATAAAACATAATTAATTTTATATTACATTTCATTTTTAATTATCTTATCCATGTTCATTAGAATTAAAAATTACCATGTTGTAATTGTTATGGAACAATCACACTATATTTTGTGATGTTCAACAATCCATGGAAAATCACATTGATTTATTCAATTTTTATTTGAAATAATTTTTTAAACAATACATATTATTTCATGATTTACACGATTATTGAATAAAAATTATACTATTTTTAAATATAGTGTTTAATTTTAGTGGTATTTTAATAATTGGAAAAATATTGAAAAATATGTATCCTTTACTCAATTATGAGATTTTATTTTATGGAATAAAGATTCATGATTTAAATTTATTGTCAGATATAAGTGGAATTGTTTGTACAAAAAGTGATTGGTGATTACCTATATTATGTATCCATTTTATTCATTAGTAGGTATCATGATAAAAATTAGTTAGAAAAATTAAATAAGTTTTTACCTATAGTATTAACTAGCTTGTGAATGATCTTGGTAGAAGTTGTATCACATTCCGAAGACATTAAATCAAATAATTGAAAAATTATTTCTATAATAATTAAGTAATTATTTTCCACAAGATTCTCACAATGATATTATATTTGAGTGAATATAAATCTTATTTTATTTATTAAATGAAATTAGTTTAAATTAATTTACATTGCCATATTGAATAATCCTTATGTTTTCAAGAACTCATTTAATTTTAATGGTATGTGTATTTATATATTTACCTTTTCATAGGTAATATTTATAATTGATTTATGATAGATTTAGATATAATTAACCCTTACTAGGAATTAGGGATCCACAATATGTTTTTCGTTCCCCCGGTTATAAAGATGTATCTTTTTCATGATATTTCACGATAGTTGAGAGTTTTATTTTTTGATGTATTATGTTTTATTTTATATTCTCATGAAAAACTAAGTATAATTTAAAAATCATTTTATACAAAATTTTTAATCATAACATTCATTAATGATTTAATTCCTTGTATAGATTCCAATTTTATAGTGTATTAACTAGAACTATTATACAGTGGTTGGGGTCATTACACTTCAGATGTTTTTTCTATACATTTAAATTTTTTTATTTCACATGAAAATTTTTAAATATACATTTACTATCATGAATGATTAGTTTTTGGTTTGTTATATTTTATTATGGTGTTTTTTTGTGGGTTCATTTCTAATCTATATATTATTTCCAAATATTGAAGACAATAACTCCCATTTAAGGGTTGTATTCCCGCAATGTATGTCATCATCTAAGACCTAATGAATGAAAAATTATAGCTTCACCCCATATCAATGTTGGCCCTGGAGGGGTGTTGATGAATGGGTAGGGTCATTATATTGATTTATGGTATCAACTAGTTTATCATTGGAACATTAATTAATACAAAATATGATTAGTAAGTATAAAAAAATAATATATAGTATTTTTTTGATTTATTAAATGAAATTATCGACTAATTAATAATGTAATAATGATATTAGCATGAAATAATATTAAAAAAATTAATGGACACATATGAATATGTTTCATTACTAAGATATATATTTTGAAATATAATGCCAAATAAATTTTATATTGATATTTATGAATGATATGAAAAATTATATATTATCATTGATAAAAATAATATAAATTATATTTAATACCACCATAAAATTATATATTACATGTTACCCACTAGTTAGTTATAAGTTCATGTTACTAAATTTCCTTGGTATTCAACAAAATAATTTTTATTAAAACATTTACTATTATGGAAAAATTCTCCCAAAAATAAGAATAATCAATAAATAAAAATTTTAAATATACAATACATGGAACTAATTTTTTTCATCATAAATTTAATTTATCCATATAATTATGATCTGTGTTCATAAATTGAAACATTACATTATATTTAGACTTCAAAAACTAATACATAAAAATTGGAAATCATGACTGTAATGCTCATCTGAGGATGATATACATTGGAATTTTATATTCTTGAGATGTTAATGATTCATATCAGTTTTTTCAATAATGAATAAACTATAGAAAAATATTTACATTTTGTTTAAAAAAATTGGATTTTGCAATAACTAAAATGATTTATAAAAATTTAATGGTTTTCTAGTATTTAATTATATATTTCTATTTGACATTCAATTGATTTATATAAATAATTTAAACTAGTGATAATGATCTGAGGTGAGTTGAGTCAAAACCCACAATAGATGATTCTTCTCTATAAATCATGTTCATAAAGTAAAATTTCTTAAATTGATTTACAAAGAAATTTCTAATGGTTTGTGACAATAGAACCCATTGTTAATAAATTCAATCATTCTATTTAAAAGAAACGTTATACTATTATTATTAGCACATAGATTATAACCCATATTTAATTTATATTTTAGATTCTCAAATAAGGGTCAAATATTATTTAAAAATATATAATGATTTATTTATATAAAATAATTATATTTAATTTAAAAATTTATAGTTTGGAATTTGAATTTCCCGGACCTCTCCATCCCATTCATTTTTTTGAATTATGGGTTTTGAGGTGTTCTGGGAGGTCAATGGGACTTATCCCCAACACTTTTCCCAATTTCCAGTTGTGAACATTTAAACAGTAACCTCTAACGGTTACCCATATCTGTGACCTCTAATAGTAACCTCTATTTGTAACCTCTAATGGTAACCTCTATTAGTAACCTCTAATGGTAACCTTTATCTATAACCTCTAATGGTAACCATTATCGGTAACCTATAAGGGTGACCTTTTGTTTCCTTTTCCAAATTTTTTAGTTCTGTGAACAGTGTTTCTAGAACGGTGAGCTCTAGTATCACATTTTCTTTCCATTGCTAAATTTTGTAGTTATGTGAACACTATTTCTATAATGGTGAAGTCTATGTGTCACCTTTTATTTTCATTACATGATTTTAACGTTTTGTGAACTGTGTTACCAGAACGGTGAGCTCTAGGTGTCACCATTTATTTTCATTTTCTAAATTTTTGAGTTCTCTAATCATTTTTTGCCGAATGGTGAGCACTATGTGTCATGTTTTCTTTCATTTTCCAAATTTTGAGTTATGTGAAATGTGTTTCCAGAACGGTGAGTACTAAGTGACACCTTTTCATTCTTTAAACAAATTTTTGATTTATGTGAACAATGATTCGAGAACGGTGACCTCTAAGTGTCACCTTATCTTTCCTTTGTCAAATTTTGAGTTCTGTGAATACTGTTTCCAGAACGGTGAGCTCTACGTGTCACATTTTCTCTCCTTCTCTAAATTTTTTTGTTCTGTGAGTAGTGTTTCCAGAACAGTGACCTTCTATGTGTCACTTTTTTTTCCATTGCAAAATCTTGTGTTTGTGAACAGTGTTTCTAGAACGCTGGCCTTCTGAGTGTCACCTTTTCTTTCCTTTTCCAAATTTTGTGTTGTGTACAACGTATCCAGAATTTTTACATTCTAACCATCACCTCTCCTTGCCTTTTCTATATTTTTGGATTGTGAATATGGTTTCCTGCTTCCCACAAGTTTCTCCCATTTAGCATTTTATTTGACGTAAAATGAATGTAAAGCCTCGTTTTTATGGACTCTAAGGACAATTCAAAGGCCATAACTCTTAAGATAATTATTTATATGGCTCGGGATATTTTTAGTTGGTCAAACCACATGGGTTAATGTGATCCAATTTTAATGGGGAATTATGTGTATCTTAAAATGTCACCCCATTAAATCTTATTAAAGGGACAAGATATCATCCTCCCTTGTTCTTACTATTTGTCCTCGGCTATGAGACGCTAGAATAATTCAATCCTTCCCATATGAGTTGCACAATAATACTTTACTCCTCGGATCAGTTCATCTCTATTTGATGCAACCAAGCTGTAACGATCAATTATCGATATAAGGTATATTTTATCATCGTTAATTTGGGGATCATCTTCTCATGTTTCTCTTTTTCGTCTTATAGTATGTAATATCCATGATATTAATGGGGTTTTTCTTGGGGTCTGGATGGTATGGTCATACCATGGAATCCTCGGCTGGATGTAGTTGTCGTGAGAGGAGGATCATGGCTTGTATTGTGGATAAACAACATCAAGAACTCTTCAAGGTATGAGATTCATTGATTCTATTTCTTTTACATGAAAATTGTATTATTAGTATGATTAATCCCACTAGATGAAAATGAAATTGGGATAATAAATATTTTAAATAGATAAATAAATTGATATCGAACATATGTTATTAACTCTTCTTTTTCTAGATAGTGTGATATCTATACTTACTTTACATAGCTGTTGGGTCTTTATGGAAATCAGTAAGGAATGTAAATTGGGTTTAATTAATAAATGTTTGGATAATGATAAAGAGGCATGAAAATGAATATGGTTTTGTAGTAATTTGATGTGAATCAAATTTTTGCAGTAATCATGTTTAATTAATTATGATAGCTTAATGATTAGGTTTCCCAAATTTGGATCCTATGAATAATAAACATGTTAATTCGAGATGGATTAATGAACATATTGGTTGATAATTTCTTAAAGGGTTCTGAGATACCCTCTTCATTGTTAATGGTCCACAAGACCATTGAAAAGATGTTTTTTTCCTACTGGTAGTTATGTGATGTGAGCCTAGATGGCTATTGTGATATGTAGAGGAATGGAACATTTGGTTTTAGCAGCATATGACGCTTAGAGTGGCGACATTCATCGGTATATGTATGTGGGTGTCGGGGAGGACAACAGGGATGGTGGAGTGGGATGAATGTGTTTGTTTGATGCTTTATCATTCTTTTGTTGTTTATATTCATTACTTTTCCCCACTACTCAACGCAGCTGGTCTTGTTTACCCTTCTTCTGAAATAGGTGAAGACACACGGGTATGCCACGTGCTTTCCGTGTTTAGCTTCTTCAGGGAGGATGGGTTTATGCTCTTGCTATCGGCAACAAAGACTCGACAGGTAGTACATCTACTCAACCTATTGAGCCCCTTGTGTTAGTATCATAGAATTATTTTCTAGAATAAATGGGAATATTGGAAAGTAATTCTGTGATCATTATTTGAATAAATGTTGTTAACTCCTGGGGTTTGAGTTCACTGGAACATAATGATGAGGATGTAATTTTTTTAATGGGATGGTTGACTTTGGGCGGGATTCTAATGGAACATAATGTGGAAATATTCATGGTAATGGTTTATTGAATTAATTAACATACAATTGAACTCATAAAAATGGAATGAATTAATCTAATAAAGCATTTTAAATGGTTTCCTGCTTATAGGATTCCTAGTCCTTGAAGTATCATCCCGGAGTCTGAGAGACGTTAGATGCAGTTGTGTATAAGACTAGGTAATGCCCATATTGTGGTTGTGAGATATAATATGTTCTGTACTTTTTATGTTCTTATATGCTACTCCACCCTGTCTGTATGGGAAACTGACACCTTGGGGATTTTGAGCCATAGGTGGGGTGTTTTTCCCAACATTCCGGTTGGAGGAATAATAAATGACTACCCCCATTGACCCCGCTTTATTCTCTTAGTAGATACTTGTGCTAGTGGGCACAATGATTAGTTTTCCACATGTATGTTTGTAGAGGGATGTAATTGATTATGGTTATTCAACCACATATATTCTGGATATATTATCATATTGAATACTATATGTGTAATGTGTATAGACTGTGATGGCTTGAGGATCTTTACTCGGTGTATGGGATGTAATTGCTTGAGGTATAATACCCAACATATGATGCACATTATGCGATCTTTGGTGGCCCCCAGATACTACCTGGTTACTTTGGGTTGTGAGGATGTTGTGGTGCTTTTACTAGGTGCCTATGGGGAAACCTTTTTGTTGCATGAGGTTCATATTGTGGTGCTTCGCCCAGGTGTTTGCGGGCAAGCCTTTTTGGTGAGATATGCTCAAGACGTGTGACGATGGGGAAATACGGAAAACCAGAGGGGAAGTAGTAGCAGGATATCGTGATATTATTTACTATATTCTACATTATTGTATTTTTTACATGGTTAGAGTAGCCAAGGTGAGGTTGGGAACTTAGTATACCTATTTATGTGAGGAGTTAGTTTCACTAGTTGTTCACTGTGCTTTACCATTATTTATTTACTTTTGCACGGGTGGTTTCAGAGAGAATCCTATTGAGTATAATTATTATAATCACCCTATGTATATATAAATATTTCTCAGGTCACAAGTAGCAGGATGGAGATCAAGATGGTTTCTACTATCTTGGGGTACAAGAGATGTTCGGGATTGTGGTTGCTGCTATTTTTACTTTCGTTTTGGAACATGCGTTTTTTCCCTTCCAGTTGTAGTACATCTGCAAGATATTTCATTTGTGAACTTGGGTTTTCATTTATATTGCAGTCTGAGATGGAATTGATCATTTTATATCTTATCTCTCTTTTATGGATGTGTTTTATTATAGGGTAATGACTCCCATTATTTGTGTGTTATTATACCCTCGGTGATATTCACCAACCTGAGGCCTAATAGAGGCAGTACACTGGGGTCATTATCTTTTTTCTCACATTGCTGCCCAGGAGGGGTACTTATGGGGAGGGTGTCATGAAAGATAGGTATCATAGGTCTGGTAAAGGGATATGATAGAGTTTGGAGTTAGGCACATATGAGGTTTCATGGGTTAGTAGGGAAACGATGTCATTCATGTTTAGAAAGTGAGGTAAACACTTGAGATTGGATGAGATATAGGCGTTTAGGGCCCCCTATGATCTGATGTGCATAACATTATGTTTAAAATGGCTACTATACAAGGTGATACTAGTTGCAGGGTAGAGACCTAGGAATGGATCAGGAAACATTCTTCATTTTTCCTGTGTATGAATGGGTTGACCTTGGGAAAGGTTAACCAAAACAGAATAAAAAAAATATTAAAAATAATTAATTATTTATTGTTGAGTCTTCCATATTCCAGGAATAGGAGCTCTATGTGTTTTATTTTTTACAGGTATGGCTTTATGTCGACGTACCTGTCAGGATAACATAAAAGATGTCTAGCAGGTTGTGCCAGCAGATCATTGTCGGGTAGAGGTTGATGACGATGACACTTGGAGGAAGACACTCCGAGAGTTTCAGCACCATAGTCTGCAGAAGTATGAGGGCTCTGTTTCAGATGGAGTCACATAAGACCTGTTAGTGGAGGTCGAGATCAGCTTCATTTCGATTCATGTTCATAAGGAGTACTAGGATTCCATGGTCATAACGATGTTGCGTGGAGCAGCAACGCATTGTTAGTTCTTATTCCTCTAGGATCGTGAGGAGTCTCTGATCTCATGGGAGGAGTTCTGAGACAAGTTTAGATTCTAGTCTCATTCTTCGACTTCGAAGGAATCCAGTCACCACGTGCTTGTTACCCTTTGATAGGTGACCTCCAGTGTTTGAGGGTTTGGAATACGTTTCATGAACCTTTTACAATTTTCTTCAGACCTACTACCAGATGAGGAGGCCAGGGCGAGGCATTTTAAAGGGTCTTTTCATCGAGAGATCTAGCGCCAGGTCACCCCATTTATGCTGGAAACATATCTTGAGGTATTAGCAAGGGAATAGGTTGTTGAGAGGACATTGGACTGGAAATGATCATAATGAGAGGGGAATCATCATGATTCCTCATGAAGTAGAGCTATGGTCTGGGTTTCCCAGTTTTCAGGGAAGAAGAGTTTCCATTCATTTTGGGGTAGGTCTCAACATTTCACATCTTGTTTTTCGAGAGGAAGAAACTCTCAAGCCTATTCCAATTGATCATGTCCTTATTTTTCATATGGCGTTCATGGCCATATATAGCAGGAGTGCCTGTCCTTTTAGAGATGTCATCGTACACCAGGCGCTACGCTCTATGTTCTTCCATTGAGGCAGTTCCAGCAGAGGCAGCAGCAGCCAGTTTCATCAGCATTAGATATGTAAAGGGTAGATGGGGCAGGCAGAGGACATCCCCATGATGCTCCTCGTCCACATAGAGTAGAGTGCGGCCTTTGTGGTGGTCATCATTAGGGTCCGAGCGGCTGTGGAGGAGGTCATGGTCAGCTTTATGCTCTAGTGTTACTGGCTCCAGGCAATCCAGAAATCAATTGAGGTAACCTTTTCTTGTTTTCTAACTTCTTGTATTCCTTGTTTGATTCAAGAGTGACACACTCCTTCATATCACCTATAATTTTACATACTTCAGGACATAAGGTATAGAGGCTTCCAGTTCCCTTGGCGTTGACTACGCAAGTTGGAGATTGAGCTGACTTGTTTGTAGTATGTAGAGGCTATCAGCCAGTTTTGGGGAAATACTGCTATTGTGGAGATTTACTATGTTTACAAATACAACCATATGATCTCATCCTCAACATGGATTGGTTGTATTCATTGCAGGCTATTGCGGATTTCTTTTGGAAAAAGGACGTCTTCATTAGTGCTGGTGGAGAGCAAGTTTTGTTTGTTGGTGAGCGAGATCCTCATATAGGTTAATGGTGTGTTCCATCCTTATCATACATGATGTATGAGATGATTTTGAGTTATTTAGAGGTTCAATGGTTGGTGTTTCCAAGGGTCATAGAGTATTACCCTGATGTATTTCCATAAGAGGTTATAGCATTACCCCCACGATGAGAGATCAATTTTTGGATCGAGCTACAACTAAGAGCGTCTTCAATCTCTATGTCATCATATAGGATGACCCCTTTTGAGTTACGAGATCTACGTATATAGATTGATGGTATGTTGTAGTGCAGTTTTCTTTAGCCAAGTGTGTCACCAAATGGTGCACCAGTCTTGTTCGAGAAGAAGGCCGACACAAGTTTGTGGATGTGTGTCGATTATCATCACTTAAACAGAGTGACAATAACGAATGGTAATAATCATCCACAAATTGATGATTTATTTGATCAACTGAAGGGTGCAAGTTGGTTCTTAAAGCTCGGCATGCTGTCAAGATATCATCAGATGCGTGTGAAGGATGAGGATATTCTGAGGACTGCATTATGTTGTCATCATGGGCATTATGAGTTCATTGTAATTCTAGTTGTCATGAAAAATGATCTAGCAGTTTTCATGGGATTGATGAATGATGTGCTCCGTGAGTTCCTGGTCAAGATCATGGTAGTTTTCATCGACTAAATCCTTGTGTACACCACATCTGATGAGTACCATGTAGAGCATCAAGAATCCATTTTGGGAGTTGTTCATTGACATCATCTATTTGGGATGTTGTCTAAGATTGAGTTTTAGGCTCGAGAAGTCCGTTTCTTCGGGAATGTTGGGTCCCAATAGGGAGTAACTTTGGATCCAACGATGATAGAAGCAGTTGTATCCTGGTCAGCCCCCAAGACAGTGTAAGCGGTGAAAAGTATCCTTGGTCTCGTTGGATACTACAAGTTGTTCGTAGCCAATTTATCACGAGTTGCAACTCCTCTAACCGAATTGACTAGGAAGTATCAGTCATTCATATGGACTGATCTATGTCAGGTAGATTTCAAGTATCTAATGGGGAAGTTAGTAAGTGCTTCCATCCTTTGTCTTCCAACTGAGGGAGTTCAATTTGAGGTTTTCTACAATGATTCTCATCTGGGGTTAGGTTGTGTTCTCATGTAGTAGAGGTCAGTTGTTTCTTATGGGTCTCGGCAGTTGCATCCCCATGAATGCAAATATTCCAACCATGTTATTGAGTTGGCAGCCGTGGTGTTTTCTCTAATGTTGTGGACACATTACCTCATTGGTGAGTGATTTTTTTTCACTGATCAGAATAGTTTGAGGTATGTTTTCTCCCAGAGTGACATGAACCTACGACAGTGTTAGTGGATGGAGTTCTGATAGGAATATGACTTCCAAATATCCTATACACCTAGAAAATGGAATGTTGTAGCTAATGAACTAAGTCAAAATTCACATTGTTATGCTATGCGTGAAACCAGTGATTCATGAAGAGTAATGGAAGAACTGCAACATTTCATCTTGATATGGGAGAAGTTGGGGGTAGATGTTGTCTTTTTCAGATAACAGTACAATCATCCCTGGTGCAGAAGGAGGAAGAGTCTTAGTTGGGGGATCTTGAGGTGGAGGTCTAGAGAGAATGAATTGTTTGTGGTGAGGCCCCTGATGGTTGGACTGAAGATGAACACCACCAAGTGTTGTATCATGGATGGATTTTGGTTCCCTTGACGATGAGTGAGACGATTCTCCAAGAGTTCCATAGTTTGACTGTAGCAGTACATCCTAACGTGACAAAGATGTACCGAGCCTTATGGAGTAATTTTTGCTGGGTTAGGCTGAATATTGCGGTTGTAGAGTTTGTGTGTCGATGTTTAGTCTGCTAGATGGTGAAGGCCAAACAATGTGTTCCTGGTGGTCTTCTCCATCCATTATAGATTCCTCAGTGGATGTGGGAGGATATCTCAATAGACTTTGTTACTGGTTTACCTCGATCTCCAGGAGGACACAACGCTATTTGGGTGGCAGGGGATCATTTAATAAAATTGGCCCACTTAATAGTGATCAAGGAGTCAATCTTAGTGGAAGTTTTTTGAGGCAGCATCTAGAGGATGTGTTGTGACTTCATGGAGTCCCTAGGATGAACATTTCTGATTTAGATCCTCGTTTTACCTCCAGGGTGTAAGGAGGTCTCCAACATGCTTTTGGTTCCCAACTATGCCTTATCACTGCTTTTCATCCTAAAACGGATTGACAGATAGAGCGAACCATCCAGACCCTTGAAGACATGTTTTGCTCTTGTGTTCTTGTTTTTGAAGGATGATTGATGAGTCACTTACCCTTGTTAGAGTTAGATTACAATGATATTATTCACTTCAACATCGATATGGCGCTGTTTTAAGCCTTGTATGGCTGACCATGCCATTCGCCGATGTGCTGGACTGGTGTCGGAGAGTTACTAATTCTCAGACCGGAACTGGTGAAGAATACAACAGAGACGGTTCAGGTGATTTGTGGGAGGATGAATAAAATGAAAGATCACTAGTAATCATATGTTGATCATAGAAGGAGGCCCTTATATTTTAATGTTGGGGGTCATGTGTTTCTGAAGGTGAGTCCCCATCGTGGGTAGCGATGATTTGGTCATGGAAGTAGGCTTTCTCTCCAGTTTGTTGGTCCTTTTGTGGTTTTAGCTCATGTTGGAGTTGTGGAATATCAAATAGCACTTCCCCACAGATGATTTAGTTATATGATGTTTTCCAGGTATCACAGCTCCATCATTATCTTTATGATCACTCTCACATTATCAATTGGGAAGAGTTCAATATTGATGATGGTGCAACCTTCATGGAGCGAGTTGTGGATATCTATGACCGCAAGGGGATGGTGATGCACGTGCATTCTATCCCCTTAGTTTGTGTCTTGTGGTGATATGGTGGCATGGAAGAGTGTACCTGGGAACATGATTAACATATACATTGTCAGTACCAAGAGTTGTTTGATGTTTAAATATTTTTATGTAATAATGTTACCTTTGTGGTTAGACCCTTCAAGTTTTATTTATGAATTTTCTTTCTTTTATTTTTTGGATTTCTCTCTTTTGAGAGGTATCTCGATGGGTGGTTGTTCAGACCGCGTTTATTTTTTTCCCTTTAGGCGGGTTTTGAATTATTGATGATGCGAATGTTTTGAGAGGTATCTAATGTAATGGCTCAAACCTCTCCGGTCCATTCCATTGTTCAATTATGGGTTTTGAGGTGTTCTGGAGGTATAGGTGACTAATCCCCAACAATTTTCCCAATTTCTAATTGTGAATAGTGAATTAGTATCCTCTAATGGTAAACTCTATCGGTAACCTCTAACATGTAACCTCTATTGGTAACCTCTAACGGTAACCTCTATCGGTAAACTCTAATGGTAACCTATAATGGTGACATTTTCTTTCCTTTGCCAAATTATTTAGTTCTGTGAATAGTGTTCCCAGAACGGTGAGCTCTAAGTGTCACCTTTTCATTCCATTGACAACTCTTTTAGTTCAATGAATAGTGTTTCAAAAATAGTGAGCTCTATGTGTCACCTTTTCGTTCCATTGCCAAATTTTTTAGTTCTGTGAACAGTTTTTCTAGAATGGTGAACTCTAAGTGTAATGGTTTCTTTAATTTTCAAAATTTTTTAGTTCTATAAATAGTGTTTCCAGAATGGTGAGCTCTAAGTGTCTCAATTTATATCATTTGCAAAATTTTGAGTTCTGTGAACATTGTTTCTGGAACGGTGAGCTTTGTGTGTCACCTTTTCATTCCATTGCCAATTTTTTAGTTCTGCGAATAGTGTTTCCCGAATGGTGAGCCCTATGTGTCACATTTTCATTCCTTCGCCAATTTTTTAGTTCTGTAAAATGTATTTCTAGAACTGTGAGCTCTATGTGTCACCATTTATTTCCTTTGCCACATTTTTTAGTTCTTTGAACAATATTTCCAGAACTGTGACCTTCTATGTGTCACCTTTTCATTCATTTGCCAAATTTTGAGTCTGTGAACAGTGTTTCCACAACTGTGACATTCTAAGGGTCACCTTTTCTTTCCTTTGCCTAATTTTGATTTGTGAACAGTGTTTCCCAAACGGTGATCTCTAAGTGTCACCTATTCATTACTTTTCCATATTTTTGGGTTTGTGAATATTGTTTCTAACTTCACACAGGTTTCTCACCTTAATCATTTTCATTTAATGTAACATGAATTTAAAGCCTTATTTTAGGAACTCTAAGGCCGTTTCAAAGGACATTACCCCTAAATTAATCATTCCTATGGCTCAGATTGTTTTTAAATTGTAAAACTTTGTTTGTTAATACGATCCGCTTTTAATGGGAAATTAAGCGTTACTTAAACCATTGCCCCATTAAATCATCAAAAAGGGACGTGATATCATCCTCCCTTTTTCTTATTATTTGTTATCGGTTGTGAGATGTTATAGCCTCTCAATCCTTCCCGTATGAGATTCACAACCAAACTTTACTCCTCGGATCAGTTCCGCTATATTTGATGCAACCAATTTGTATCAATCCATCATCGATATAAGGTATGATTAATCATCATTCCTTTGGGGATCATCTTCTCCTATTTTTCCTTTTCATCTTATATCATGTAATTTTCATGCTTCTAATGAGGTATTTCATGGGGTTTGGTTGGTACGGTCGTACAGTGGAATCCTCGGGTGGATGAAGTTGTCACGAGAGGAGGATCGTGACCCATTGTGTGGATAAAGATCATCACGAACTCTTTGAGGCAGGGGATTCATTTCTTCTATTTAATTTACATGAATCATTATTGTTTTCATGATTAATCTTACTGGATGAATATGGAACTGACATAGTAAATATTTTAATTGGATATATAAATTGGTATCGATCATATGTTTTTGCCACATGTTTTGCTATATAGTGTGATATCTATATTTTCTTTGCTTACCATTTGGTTCTTGATGGAAATCGGCAAAGAACATAAACTGTTTTAATTAATAATTGTTTAGAGAAAGAAAATGATGAATACAAACAAATATAGTTCTTTTTGTAATTTTATGTTAATCAAATTTGCGCAGTAAGCATGTTTAAATAATTTTTATAACTAACTTTTTAGGTTTCCTAAATTTCTATCCTACAAATAATAAACCTTTTATTTTGATATGGATTAATGAAAGGATTTTTTGATAATTTATTAATGGGTTCTGAGTTACCCTCTTGATTGTTAAAGGGATTAGAGCCCATCGATGTGATGTTTTGTTTTCCTACTACATGTGTTGTGATGTCATCTTGGATAGCTGTTGTTATATGTGGAGGCATGAAGACTTTTGGTTGTGGAAGCAGATGACTCCTATAGTGGAGAGATGCATTGGTTGATGTTTGTGGGTGTCGGGGAGGATACCCGAGATTATGGAGTTGGATGAATGTCTTTGTCTGATGCATGCTGGTTCTTTGGTTGTTTATCTGCTTTACTTTTCCCCACTACTGAAGGTAGCTGGTCTTTCTTAACCTTCTTCCGAAAAATTTGTAGACACATGGGGTATTCCACGAGCTTTCTGTGTATATATTCTCCAAGGAGGATGGGTCTACGCACTTGATATATGCGGAAAAGACTCTATGGGTAGTACATATACTGAACATGTTGATCCCCTTGTGTTAGTAGCATAAGATGATTTTCTAGAATGTCTGGGAATATGGGAAAGTAATTTTTTTTTGAATATTTGAATAAATGTTTCTAACTCATGGGTATGGAGTTCATTGGAACATAATCATGATATTGTAAATTTTTAAAAGGGATAATTGACTTTGTGTGTGATGCTAATGGAACATAATGTGGAACTGTTCATGGTTAATGTTTAAATAATTAATCAACATACAATAGAACCGATAATAAGGGAATGAAGTAATCTAACAAATCCTTTTAAATGGTTGTGTCCTTATAGGATACCTAGTTTTAGAAGTAGCATCCCGGAGTCTGAGAGACGTTAGCTGCAGGTTTGTCTAAGACTATGTATTTCCCATAGTGCGGTTGTGGGATATAATATATTCTCTACTTTTTATGTTTCTATACGAAACTCCACCTTGTTAGTAAGAGAAACATACACCCCATGGATTATGATCCCTGGGGGGGGGCTATTTTCTCCAACATTCTGAGGGGAAGAAGAATGGATGACTACCCCCTTTGACCCCACTCTTTTCCCTTGGATGATACTTGTGGTAGTGTGCACAACGATTAGTTTTCCCCATGTATGTATGTAGATGGATTTAATGGCTTGTGGTTACTCACAAACATATAGTCTAGATATATTATCCTATGGACTACTATAGTTGTAACGATTATGGGCTGTGATGGCTTGAGGATCCTTACTCTGTGTATGGGCTGTAATGGGTTACGGTATGAGACCTGACATATGATACATGTTATGTGAGAAGTGGTGGCTCCTAGAAACTACTTGGTTACTTTTGGTTGTGAGGATGGGGTTATGCTTTGCCTAGGTGTCTGTGGGAATGCCTTTTTGGAGAGAGATGCTCAAGATGTGCAATGTTGGGGTAAAGCAAAAAACGAGTGGGGAAACAGTAGCAGTGTACTGTGATATTCATTATTATATTCTATATTCTTTTATGGGTTACATGGTGAGAGTATTCAAGGTGAGTTTGTGAACATATTATACCTATTTATGGGATGAGTTAGTTTCACTTATTGTTCATTGTTCTTTAGCATGCTTTCTTTACTTTTGCACGAGAGGCCTCAGGGAGGATCTTACTGAGTATACTGTTATACTCACCCTATGTATTTATAACTATTTTTTAGGTGACTTGGATTAGGTTGTAGATGAAGCTATATTCTACTATCATGGAGTGCAGGAGCTGTTCAGGCTTCTAGTTTCTCATGTTTTAACTTTCTTTGGGGTACTTGCAGTTTTTCCCTTCCAGTTCTAGTAATTTTGCATCACATTTCAAATGTGTACATGGGTTTTCATTTATATTGCAGTCTGGGTTGGAGTTTATTGGTGTCTATCGTAAATATATCTTCTTCATGTGTACTCTTAGAGGGTAATCCCTCCCATTTTTGTCTGTTACTATACCCTCTATGCTAGTCGCCAACCCAGGGCATATTGGAAGCGGGACTTGGGGGTCATTATCTCCCTTCTAACATTGCCAGCCTAGGAGGGGTACACTTTTTGGGGAGGGGTCGTGACGTGAATTATTTTTATAAATAAATGATTTGCACGTACTTTATATTAATTCTATTGATAAAATTACTAATAAGTGTTAAAATTAGTGGTAATCAATAATGTAAAAATGCTATAATGTTTTACTCCATACATGGAATAATTAAAATCCATTTAATTTGATGTTTTTTCCAAAGAATGTTATGACGAATTATCACATGTAATGTTTATTTAATTTAATCATTTACTACACTATTAGTGTACTTCTATTCTAATATATATATATATATATATATCAATTTGAAATACAATTACCATTAATGGACATCGACTAAAGCTATAAGATGAGGGGTCTAATAAATTGTTAAATGCATTATATTCATAGAATGAATTTCTACTTGTATAAAACCTCCCGTAGTAGATGAAATTGGTGACATGTTTCCTCCTAATAACATAATAGTTATAGAATTGTTTATATCCAATGATATCTACCATATATACTAATACTGGAATTCCTACTGCCACGTGTCAAACTCCTGTGCTTCCATATCATTTTCTCCTTGCGTGTCATTTCTCCATATCTCCACATCGCACCTCTATCATGTGCTACCTATTCCTTCCTATATATCCCTCTACCTTTACCGCTGAGTTATTTCGCGTCGTGACCTGGTCTCCCCTCAAACCCTCTCCTCTGTTTTCATGGATTTCACAGTCAATCCGCACTCAGTCAACCTCCATCTCCGACATCCACCTTCTACTAGTTAGTACTCTACCCTACTCTATTTTCTTTCTCCTTCTCACCTTTGGGATTGAGTTCATCGAGACCTAGGGTTCTCGCAAAATCCTGACGGTGGGTTCTTCCTCCTCTTGGTTACCCTATAGTCTCTGAACTCATACTATGTCTTCCTCATTATCACGGTGTCACCATACCTCTGCATCATGTTCATTATCCCACTAGAATTTTTGTTCACAGCTGCTCTTGCTGGCGACCTTGCATCTGACTACTGCCTCAACTTTGACCACCTACACCTCATCTGCATGCCGCCATTTTCAGTTTACATGTGAGAATTGATTCCTCCATCCTTTAATCAGACTATTTTTTCTTCATCAACCTCCTAATTATCATCATTTTTCGAATTTTTTCCAGTTAGCGATGAACATCAATTCCAACATGCTCACCTATGAAGGTAGCTTTAGCTTCGAACACTAACACATAATCATTTTTCCACTGCATTTTGGTTACCACTGAAACAAATACACATTTATCCTCCCCTACAATTACATAAAAATCCTTGAATCCCTTTACGATCACTGAATCCATCTTCAATGATCTTATATATCTATAAAAAGGTATGTTCTCCTAATATTGTGAATTAATCTTCTGAATTCCTAGATACTATTTCAATTCTGTTTTAGATTTACTAATTTAGGATTTATATTTCATTCTCAAAAAATATTACAATATATCTCTTATATTTTTTCACTGTTTACACCCTGTTCTTCCTCTACTCTTCCAATATATCATAATTTATAATTTTTCTAGGGTAGGTATTGATTTCTTTCTGCAAGTTGAATGATTCTTGTAGATAGATATGAAAATTACATGTAGTTATCTTTGATGATTACATGTAGTTATCATTGATGTTTTTATAAATGACTCTGATCATATTTATAGTGGAATGCGTATTCCACTTTAATATTTTTACATTTATATAGTTTGATGATCTTAAATTTTTCTACATGTACTTATTAATTATACGGATTCAAAGTAAAATTTAATGGTGATATTGTTTCTCACACTACAAAAAGATGAAATCTGGATTCAAATATATTTTTTAATTAAATTTCAAGTTTTCAAGTCTTTAATGTGGTTGAGAGATGTATTATAAAGGTTCTTAGCATGGGTTAATGTCTCCAATCACTTGAAAAAAATCAGGTATCCCCTCTTCTTACCCATTACTTGTCTCTATTCTGGAGAGCATTAAAACCAACAACACAAGACTCTTGATCTGCTCTGAAGCCTCAGGAAGTCATTCCTATTGAAATCATGTAACAAGGAGTACATTCTGGAGGTATGAACTCTTATAAGAATTGAAAAAAAAATCATATGTCCAACATGAATTGTTATTCACCTATTGAATTAGTATTAATTATTATTGTTAGTCATTAAATTTATAATTTTTTAAATTGATATGTACAAATATAGTTGAATGTGTTGGAAGATCGTGAAGTTGAAGATTTAGAACCCTCGATGTCCCCCTTCGAGTGGTGGTTTGTGTTGTCTCCCTGAAACACTAGATTATCATCCATGGCTATGAATTTTACAATCCTACTGAACTACACCATTGTCTACCAGAACATGGTTGTTTGTCTAAGATGGAGTCGATCTCCTTGTGCCCATGTTTTGGGGGTGCCTTATTGTAAGCCACCTCTCCTTCAACGTTGCAATAAATGTTGAATCTACATTTCATTATTATTAAAACGATGTCCAATGACTTTACATTTCTTCTTTGATTCATGTATATTTATCAAAATCTCTTTTTTTCAACGTAATGGTATCCAAGATTCGAGTTAATTTTTTTCCCTATTATTTCTATTTCAATTTTAATAATGATTCGTTTATTTTTTTGACATCATTATTTTTTTGATATATTATTATACTGCATATTCTACGAAATTAGTGTTTCACATACTTTTTGATATATATATATATATATATATGAACTATTTTTTTAATTTGCATGCAGTAATATATCAAAGGGAGATATGATTTTCTCATATTTTTTATACTGGTGAAACAAGAAGGCCTATTCGTTTATCTGAGAATCATGCCTTATTTTTTTGGTGAGTGAAATTTTGCGTTATTTTGAATGTTTTTATTATGTAAAATATATTACTGTGTTTGAATTCAAGAAATTTGATTGTTTTTTATTTTCATTAAAATGTATAGGGGTTTCCCTATTTGGCTGAAATATATTCTAGGGATATGTTTTAGTACTGATAAAATGGATTCGATCTCCTTGTTCCCATGTTTTAGGGGTTCCTTGTTGGAGGCCACCTCTCCTTCTACGTCACACTCAATGTCGAACCACTACAACCCTCGCTGGCTCGAATGCATATAACTCTTGCACTGTTTGAGATGCCAGTGGATAGAACTCTAAGGGCACTTGGTGTTTGTAAAGGATCATAATTTGATGAAATACTTAATTCTAAGAACAAAAACTTGGCCGACTGCAAGAATGACCTAGACACCATTGCTCAGGTGACCCTTATAAACTAGGGAATCTATTTCATTCTATTATCTTGTATTTATTAACTAATTCATTATGTGATTCATGTTCTGCAAAATACATTATTATTCCCGATATCTACATTGATTCTACATTAAATTATTATAAAAACAACATCCAATGACTTTACATGTCTTCTTTGATTTAGGTATCTTTATCCACATCTAATATTTTACAATGTAATGGTATCTAAGATTCAAGGTAATTGTTTCTCCCTATTATTAATATTTACATTGAATAACGTTTCTTTTATTATTTTGTTGTTTGACATCAATATTTGTTTGATATATTAATCTACTACATCTTTTAGGAAATCAGTGTTTCATGTACTTTTTGATATATATATATATATATTTGTTTGAACTTTTTTTTTCATTTCATGCAGTATTTTATCTAAGGGAGATATTATTTGCTTAGATTCGTCAAGCTGGTGAAAAAAGCTGGCCTATATGTTCATATCAGAATCAGGCCTTATGTTTGTGGTGAGTGGAATTTCGGGACTTATGTATTTTTAATGTTTTTATTATGTATAATATATTATTGTGATTCAATTCAAGAAATTTTATTGTTTTTTATTTCATTAATAAGTACTGGGGTTTCACTGTTTAGCTGAAATATGTTCTCGGGATCTGTTTTAGTACTGATAATGGTCCTTCAAAGGTTAGTTTCGGAACACATAATGGTCCATTCAAGAATATTTTATATGATGTTTTATTTGGTTTTCAAACATAGACACCATGATTAATGGTTTTACATCCGCTCTAACTTTGGCTCCCCTACCTCCTTCGATTCTACAACAGCGACCACGACTCTGAGTAGATTTCAATATTATTCATGAAGCTATAGTTGGCATCAACTAACGCTTCTCTAAAAAGCGTGGGTGTCGACGTATCTTATTTAGAATTCAAGGATCTTGGAATCAGATAACGACTTCGCTCGGTAACCCATTAAATAGGACTGTCCGGGACATGGTACCTTCTTTTCCTTCATCAAACTGGTTAAAAAGGTCTATATACGTAAGCAGAATGGTAGACTAGCCTATTAAGTTTCTTCTTTATTCCTTATTATTTTGAAAACTGTGCATGCTATTTTATTAATACATGGTGGATAACATGCATGACTTCACTGTTTTCCTTAATAATTTATATAGTCTTTTTACTCCTTCAATAGGATGATGATCTAAAATTTGAGTGGTGAATTTGATTTTTTTACATGAAACAATATAATGCAAGAGGCTGCATGATGTAGTGGTTATTGGGCTTATAAAAATCAAAGGGAAGACTTAAATATTTGATTCATGAATATGATATTCAATGGATGTGAATCTTCATAAATTCATAGCCATGTTTCCCTATGTTATTTGGTCCACACTGTTACATGCACTGATTTCAAACTATTTATCATATCACTATTCCAAAAAAAGACATGCATCTTGAAATTTGACATAAAAAAATTGGTAGACCTTAACAGAAAACATGATAAGAATACTCTAAATCAAATGGATCCTAATATAATTGATGGTATCATACTTATCATTTTAATGAATATTTTAAACAAATAATTCTAAAGAATCATTTAAAAAATATTCATGTTTCATTCTATAATGTTATATGGTTACTTTTTTAATTATAATATAATATCGTCTATTTCATTGTCAAATTTTAAGAATTTATGATCTAATCAACACAATTCATATGTATTACATCAATACATACATTCTCTATGAGTAGAGTCTAGTGGAGAATGCATACGAGTATAATACAATTCCATACAATGCAATAAAAATTATCCATATGAGTTGAATCCATTTTTCAATACTATGATTTTATATTCCTGAAATAAATTACATTCTTAGTATTGACCATTAAACACATTATCCTTTTTTTCAGATCACATTTCATTTCAATGTACAATACTCTTTCTCTGCATTACTTTTTTACATTCTTATTTATTCCACTATGAAAACATGTTGTTGTTTATGTAAGACTAACTAATTTTATTTAGTTAAGATTATATATAGAAATACTCATGTTTCTATTCTTTTATTGGAAGAATACTGCACCAATTGCGTTGTACTCCATGTGCATATGTGAAACCCTCTGCGGAAGATGATGAGGTAGGAATAGTGATTCTGGGGGCACTTGGACTGGCCTGATACACAGTCTGATTAGATGCAGAGGGAGCTCTATTTGATCTCAGATTTTCTATCCTAGAAGTTGTTACGGTGGAAATTTTATATATGGGAGGCCTAGCCATCCCTTTTCTCTATATAAGCATGATGGGGGCTCTGGGTGGAGCCACATTTGTCATCATTTTCGGGGTCGATCAACACATCGGAGCACCAAGAGCACAATGGTCAGTTTTAGAAAAATAGGTATCATAATCCCTCATAATAGTGAAGGAGCCATGCTGGATGGTTGAATCAAGGGGGTGGTAGAATATGAAGGTGAGGTCGAGGAGGATTTCCTATTAAAGAGGCCAGGTTTTGGCAGTAAGCTACCCCTACAATTTGGAAGGCATTTGCCTGCCAAATATACTCTCTGATCCTCTAGTCAATCAAACTATATGTTTATTTCTTTTCAAACTATTTATAATTAGACCTGACATTTTACAAGTGTTTCTATCTGGTATTGTGTTGATTTCTAACAGAAGTAGAATCATTTTCATGTGTTTCAGTAGTCACAATAACACACCAACAATTTATAGACGCAAAGACGATGTCTAACACCAATTGATGCTTATAGATCGTGAAAGCTAGTGGTAGTTGGGAGGTGACGCTGCAATGGAGGATCTTGGAGGATGTTGGGGGTGGAGGCGGAGGAAACCGCAAAAAGCGCAGACTGCTTGTGGGTTTACTACTATCATATTTTAGAGAAATAAAATATCATTGAACTGAGAAGAACTGGGGGAATTCATGAGTAGTGGATGATTTATCTTTTGTCTCAGTTATTAGTTTATTGTACATTTATTATATGTCACTTGTGATACATGTTTTTGAAAAAATGGATAATTGGAACATGTATTATATTTCCATATACATGATGAATAGTTTCACTTAGTTTTCATTTTTTCCGAATAGCCCACTCAGTCAATTTATTATTATTTCATTTGTGTTCACATATCTCACTTTTTTTACCACCACTGTCTTATCTTTGATTTAGCATTAAAATTTTATTTCAGTACCAACATTATAGTTATTGTGATCAAAATTGAAAATTAATTCAAATATTCTTACTCAACATTTAAAAATTTATATACTTTTACTCTTTTTTTTCAACTATTTGAAATTTGTTTTCTTATTCTGTGAACTTCTATTCCATTATCATAGACCATTACTTTCAACATAAAATTTATTCAATATTACTGTTTATTCTCAACTTTTATAAATACTAATATCTTATGAAAAGTAAAACCAGAAATCAAATAAGTTGTGCAATAGCACGGGCGAGGAATAGTTATATATAATATCAATTCACAATGTATGAAATTAAATATTGAATAGTTTTTTAATTTTATAATGATATTATGTATGAATATGTATAGATATATATAACACTAACATATATTTAATTATTTGATTTTCTTGAAAATATTAATTATTAAACAATGGAAAAATAATATCTTATTAAAATTATTTTCTAAAATCTATTTATCTATATTGATGATTCATATTTCATGTATAGAATTTTATGTAACTAAAAAAGTATATTTATTCGATTAATTCCTATAGGATAATGTAAATGTAAATTATTTCATTATAAACGAATTGTTAACTGTTTATTATATATGTTTTCATCGTCACAAATTTATAATATAAAACCATTGAAATGTACTATGACATTTCTATGAGTAATATGTAAAATAAAATTTTTAATGTAAACTAATAATATTTTATTTTATTGAAATGAAATATTAGATTATCTAATTTTTGAAAGAATTAAAGCACATTCGTTGATTTTTTTATTTCTATATTATATTATAATCCAAATATTAAATCGATTATTTTACATAAAAATTTACCCAATGAATTATATATTAATAGCATTTAATAATTTTATTACTTCTATAAAGTTTGTTTTATTATCATAAATTATTAATATATAATGATGAGTTAGTTTTTTTAATGCTAATATTTCTATTGGCGCAACATTGTAAACATGTAGTAGAATTCTCTTGGAATCAATTAATTTTCTAAATAATATATTTAAATATTTTACTACATTGAATTAAAAGATTAATATTTCATACTATATTTGTTTTATATTAATAAATATATAATATTCATATATAAACAAGTTATATAATTTTATTATAAAAAATGATAGTAGCATTTAAATAAAAAATTCTTATATCTTATTTTTAAAATTTAAGAATTTTTTGAAAGAAAATTATATAATATTTAGAATTTTAATTTTAAAAAATGAAAAAAATAATGGGATTCAATAATGGAAAAATAAATAATGTAAATTGTTTAATAATTTATAGATATGATTAAATTATTTATGAATATTATTTTTTTGAATACCATGTGATTTAGGAATCAATTATCAAACATATATGAAATAATTTTTTTAAAACATATTTCCCATGTTATAATGGATCTATATGGTATAAAAATATATTACAAAAATATAATGTGAAATTAGATATTCATATTTTAAATTATAAATCTGTTGATCATTATTCTAATAAATTTCATTTTTATTCGGTACCTTTAATTATGTGTTCCCAATATACTATTATGTTTTTACTGAGTTTGAATTAAAACTAATACATATTTATGTCATTTGATAAAATTAAAAGTTATATAAAAAATAAAAAATCATATTCTTTATTAATAATTATAAAATAATAATTTTTTTGCCTAAAATACCCATCCACATTTGATATATGAAGACCCTTCCCCCACACTATTCTGAATAACTAAAAATCTATTTCCACATAAACTACCAATTCCAATCCCTTTATAAACTCCTATTAACACATGTTTTGACCTATTTTTTTTCAAAAAAATCCACAGTTTATGTCATTATAAATAATATAATGTTCAATGTCAAATAGATTAGTATTTCATTCATGTCTCATTTCTAAAAAAAATATTATTGAAAATTTAAACATAAATTTAATTTAAAATACCTATTAAATTATACTAATTACATAACTATAATATAATTTATACCTTCTTTAGAAATCTTTAATCTGGTATCAACCTTTATATAATCAATTGACAACTCATATCAAAATATTTTATCAAAATAATGGACCATTATTTTTTTCATTAACAAAAATTGATATAAAACTACTATGAACACCTTATATGTCCTTTATTAATTAAACCTATTTGGTTATATCCTTTTGTCAACACATTATTTATGATAAAATATGAATTTTATATAGACCCACTTTTTGATAGATTACTTATAACATTATTTTTTATATTCTATTTTCTTGGTTAAATTAAAGGATTTAGTTTCTGGGTTTATTAATAAAAAATTATGTAAGATAATGCGTAAATTTCATAAGATGTATTTATTAAAAATGATTAAATTATTTAGATCTATCATTATAAAAACAAATGATTATACATTTATTTTGAAACACATTTATAGATATGGGTGATCATGAATACAGGTAAGGGATCAATGTAACACTTGAGCATCAAAATATTATATGTAGGCTTCTCATTTGAAATAAATAATTTAATAATACATAGTGATTTGTTAAATAATTTTATTAGAATATAAAATTGCAACATTTATAAATTTTATTTTAGGAAATTAATTTAATTCGTGAATTCAGAATGAACATATAGTTTTAGGGTGGATATCTAATATTTTTTAAATAGTTGATATTTGTTTGAGTAGATAAAATTAGTTATTTTTTAAAAGCTATAAAAATTCATTAGATTATATTTATATTTTAGAAAAAAATCACTGCAATAAATTTTTAAATAAAAAAATTGTTTTTCTAAATTTAAAAAGTGAATATAAAAAAAATTTCCACATAGAAATATATTAATAAAATTCTGTTTATCAATGTAATGATTTAGTAATATAAAAATATTTTTATTTATACTCTTGTAATAGTTTAATTATAATGAAACTTTTATATTATTTTTTGTTTTATATAAATATAATCCTTATTTTATTGAAACTAATAAAATTAATTACATTTTAATTGACATTATTCATGTTTTTTATATAAAATTATTATTATGATGAAATAAATCATCTTTAATAATATATTTTGTAGAATTTTCCTAAAATATATGAAATGTAAATTATAACCACTCTATATTTATGAATATATAATATATTTTCATAATATTTAATAAATATAATAATAATTTAGAAATATGAAGATTACGTATTCTTATTAGTGAATAGTGAACACATTAAACATTTGATACAATTGATAATGTTGAAGGGTTTACTACTGTTTGAACTACTAGATAAGTGATTAAATAACTTTAAAAATAGTCTCTAACTAATTTGATCAAGAAATTATTACCTTATAAAAGCATATCATATATTCATTACCCATTTTCATTTATATTTACAAGAAAATGGCTTTATATTATTTTAATAACTTATGTAAATCGATGTATGTCCTTCATCTCATTACTAAAGGGGTCATATTCTCCATATTCATTCAAAAACAGTAATACATATTTCTCAACCAATCAATACCAAAATAAAATTATATATTATTTTTATTAATTCAAAAAATTTATTTACTAAACTATAAAAATCATATGAAGCCATAATCTATAATAAAAATGAGCTTTCTCAAAGAATATGCAATCATCGTAATGTGCTAATTTAAGTATTATTTCATCTTATAGAACCAATAAATCAATTATAAAAAAACTCATATAATTAATCTATTATCATAAATATACAATGATTTTGTAATCATTGAAAAACCCATTTCAAGATCAATTATATCAAATGTGAAATGGAAGTATTTCTATATGAACATGTATAATACCACCTCCTCGTAGTGATATTGTTGATTTTCCATGACAAATAATTAATGAATTGGAGAAATATATATTTATATATATTATATATATTAATTTAATTAAAAAAAATTATATATAATTATTTATTTTATATAGAAAATTAAAATATTATTCAACTATAAGTGGGTACATCTATCTTCATAAATAGTGAACTTCATTTTTTCTATATCTACCTTCTATATAATATTATAATCTTTTTTATTATTAATAGATATGATAGTTATATCATTAATAAAAATATCATGATGATGTAACCATGAATATAACTTCATAACCTTAATTTCTAAATTAAAACGTACAAGAATAATGATATAGATAACAGCCAAATAGATGATGATATGAATGAGAAGTACTGAAAGGGTGATAATATTTTATAAGTAAAATATTTATGATATTTTAGCTGTGAAAATGATAAAATTATATTTAAATGTATTATAAATGTGGTGAATATTAGCTTTAATGAAATTTGGATACGTGGGAAGTGTTTTAACATATATGTTTTGTAAAGAATGATTATACTTAAATTTAAATGGACTATAATATATTATATGTCTCTCAATAGTTTCAAATAATTTATTACAATATTTAATAATGAATAAACGAAAATTTTTCCTTCAATTTTTTACAATATATTTATTGTTAGGTATGAAAATAATGTTTTTATAGGAATCCCTATTTGATTTTCACTTATATCAACAAACGTCATCTCCGATGGGAATACATTTTTTTCATGAATTTTCTTACTACTATATACTTACTTATTGAATCCTTTTTATGATTATATTCATCATTCAAAAAAATTAATAGGATTTTTTTGTATTAGAAGTTCCCTATTTATAAACATAGGTGTGAATTATCTATCAATATTAATTTTAACTACATTCATAGGTTTTCCTGACCTGAAAACAATATAAGTTCAAACATAGTGGAAGCATACTTTTATTATATAAGTAACCAATCATTTAGTCATGACTCTTGTTAAATAGTTGAATTACATGATAATAAATCATTTTTATGAAAAATTATGAATAATGTAAATGATTAAAATTCAATAACCATGAAATAAGAATCATCACATATAATTTATTATAAGTATTAAATTCAATATAGAGTATCCTTATGTCATAATTATCTTTTTGTTTATTATAAATTTAATAAATATAATCACAACAGCATTTTTCTATAATAACCAAGTGAAACATCTCTGTTTATATGATCAAAACAAACAATATAATCATAAAAAAATGTCATAGAATCAATCAATGCTATAACAAATAATCCCAATATCCTGCATATCCCACCATTGACCATATAATAACTCTTCTCAAAAACAAAATAACTATTGACGATGTATCATTAGATTGAGAGTGAAAGGTAGTAGATAACTCTAGACATATATGTCTCTCTATAGGTATTGATATAGTCACACTCGGTCCACATCTCCTATAAATTGGGAATAATAATGATATACAATGATATATTTATGATATAATGTTTATGGATGGAAAATCACACAAAATACCTTTCCCTAATTCATTAATTAAAACATGAACTCATGTCCAATTATAATAGTATGATTCATATAATTAATAAATTGGCATGTGAAAAAAATATTGTATATATATAAATAACAATTATATCATTTCAAATTTTAGTTTTAAACTTGGTTCACATTTTCTTATGAATATTTTCTGATTAATCAATATGGACTTATAATTTAATAAATAAAAACCCTTTCATTTTAAATAAACATAAATATTAAAATTATATTCTAAAAACATGAAATAAAATATTTTTTTATTATAATGAAATTCATGTATTAATTTGAATAACTTATGACATATATGTGTCCATCATCCATACTCAAATATCATTTATTTTTTGTAACTCATGAAATTAAATTATAAAATTTAACTTAGATTACAAATACACTTAATTTTTTTGGACATCTATTTATCTCACTATGTTTTACTACTAATAACCACATAATATCTACTCTAACAGTCAATAAACAATACAATGAACCCTTATGGAAATATTCTAACATTTCAATGTTGTACAACATCATAAAAAATTACCGTTTAATATAATTCATTTACCAAGATATCTAAAATAAATTATGTTAAAAAATGCTTAAAAAATAAAATATGATTGAAGTAAAATTATTTTAATATCCAAAATTAATGACTCCCTTCAAACACTATGGCCACTGATTTATTCAGCCAATTCAATTCCCAATAAAGGTATTAATATATTAATTTTATTGAAGCGACAAAAGTGATTACTTTTTTCTCATATTATTTATTAATTTTTTATTATTCATCAGTCATCCTACATATCATACAACACTTTTAACATATTTTAACATGGTATTTTTAATTATATATATATATATAATTCATGTTATCTTTCAATGAAAATAATAAAGTATATGTTTAAATACACCCCTTCACAGATAGAAACATCAAATGACAAATAGAAATATGAATTTACTATTGGTTGGCTTGTTCTTATAATGTCTTATCATGGTGATTAATAAGGGAGAACTCCATGAGAAGGTTTTTTAAAGGCTTATATGCCTCCTACATATGATAGCCTTTCTTCTATATGGCTAGTTAGATAATATTATAAGGCCCTAGAACATTTTACATGAATATATTCTGACATGATAATCATTCTTATGACGAGATAAATCCTTCATCAAGTGGTCCACACTATTTTCCTTCATAGCTAATTCTCTCACTGAAACATCAATTAATTGAGAAAAATAACATAAGATATTAAGAATTTTAATCCTTTTCATATCCATGGATACGTAGGCAGACAGAACACTAAAATGTTATTACTATAAACTATTATTGGATCATTACTGATAAATAAAAAATCAAACCCATAAACAAGGTTTAGAATATGAGCGACTCCCATGGAATCATCAAAAGATGAAATATACTGAAGTATTTTATAAATACATTGATATCTGAATTCCTTGAAATCATCCATCTCATAGCTCCACTATTGACACAAAATGCATAACAAAACAATGAATTTATATCATTGTAATATATCCAATATTAATGAATTTTATAACCCTTCATGAATAGTTCTTCATATCCTCAAAAGCACATGAACACATTTTAGCATGACTATAATACATAAGGATATTCCTAAAAATAGTCCATTGCTATTGATGTGAATTTAAATGATATCTTTCTACTATAATAAATGAATAGGGGAAATCACCCTTGTTTAGAACATGGAAGAAATTATGTATATTATCAAACAATGGTTTTAGATATTACTCATTCCCTCAAATTAATTTTTTATATGAGGAGATATTTTCATGGAATGATGAATACCATGTGACAGTGGATCCAATCCTGTTTTTGATTGATTCTTGTCAAGCCTCTTTAACATGTGGTCAACATACTTTACATGATGTCATATGAGAGGACTGTTGGATTTAACATGCATGATCTTGATACCTATAATATAATCTTCCTCACTTACTTACATCATTGAGAGGAACGGTCTAAACCATTCCTTAACCACCAATATGATTTGTATATTATATATGATTAGTAAATTTCCATCAACATGTACTAATATATAAATACATATACTACCACTATACATATTTTAGACATATGGATAACATTAATTTTTAATGAAACCGCACTTCTATATGAAATCATCATATCTACGGTTCCTTTTTAAGGATGATTTCATTATTCCATATAATAAAATCAAGAACTTATATAATATTTTTTAATTTTTTTTGGAGACTCCAACCCTTATGATTGTTTAATATACACCTCCCCTTGAAATTTTGCATTATAAAAAGATATTTTTTATATATATTTTCCAAAATATCATAGTCATTTATTGTTTCCATGGAAAATAGAATTCCTAGATATTTTAAAATGTAAACTGGATACACGGTTTCCTCATAATAAATACCTTTATGTTTTCACAAAACATTGGTCCGTAGCCATGATTTATATATATTTAATTTACCTTTTATGCATCGTATTATATTGAATATGTATTTTACCCTAGATGATTTCAAATAAACTATTTGAATAATAAAAATAGATAATTGGTTTGGATAAATGGAATACATCCTATAATTTAATACTTAAATCAAACTTTAAGTTTTTGAAATACTTATTTCCTCCTAAGAGAGATGATAGTTATTATCAACCAAAACCGAGTCACCACATTCAGTGGAAAGGAACCCATATACCAATTGTTAACCCACATATCTTATATAACTATTTAAATATTTTGTTTTTGGTACTATTTATTCATTTTAGTCCTTCTAAACCATTCCATATATCAACAATTGTTTATAATGATCATCCACTTCATCGTAGTCAATATCTCTCACACTATCCTCTATGAGGTTGTTTTCCTACCAATAATGTCCTCATGTCTTATGATTTCTATTTTATTATTTATAAGGTTATATAAATTGTGTTCCATTATTCATTACGATGACCTATAAAGATAAACATCATGTTGTCAAGTGATAGTTTGTTGCATGTGATGACTATTTAAAACTACTCACAACCCCATGACCAAACATGTGATAGAATACTTTTCATATGAATTTATAAATCAAAGGTAGTTTTATTTTAATCTTTTGTCACTACACATATTATTGAGTACAATTATTTTGCTAATGTGTATCCCCTAAATGGTAATTTAAAGATTGTGCGACTCACTGTTTTCCATTCCATGTCCAACCATATATCATTACACCATTCACTAACCACATTTCATTATTGTGTTTAATATAGAATTATTTAATAAAAAATCACTTACATAATTTTAATGTTGTTTATTATTGTTTAATATATCCACAACATAAATCCAATAAATTTTTCTTTATCTTCATACCAAGCCGATTCTCATCCTCATTCTTGAAATATTTGAGATTATCAAAGGATTTATAATTATACATCATTAAGAATATATATCCCTACCCACTCAATTAATAATTCTATATAATAAATTATGTGTATCCATCTCTCTATTATATAAGAAAATTCCCGCTCAAAATAGTGTGAAAATACTGTTGATGATTGGTTTCCCTTTCACCTTGACCCAAGAATGATGGTATAGATATATTTCCATATAAAAATCATCAAATATCTCTAGTGGATTTAGCATAAAAGTATATAAATAACCACCATGATAGAACATTTTCAAACTATTATCATTCAAAAGTCCAAGATGAAGATAACACAACTAGGGACATATGTGACTCATATATTAGTTTCGTTCTCAATTTCATAATTATTTTTCATATTAATATACATAAAAATGTTATTCAATTGTTACATATGATAAAACATGATATATTTATAAAATTAGAATGAATTATTAAAAAACATGAATATAGATCAATTAATATATATAAAATAAACATATAAAATAATCTTGGTAATAATAATCATAAAATAATTATTCCTAAAAATGATAATCAATCATGGAATAAACGTCAGATGGTAGCCATCAATAGATAGATCACCAGAACCCACTCCTTTGGTAGTTCATATATCCACCTCATATTTGGTAATCTTTCTGTATCTAAATTGTTCATCTTTTTGGATACAATTTATAAAAATAGGTAGAATCTAATACTAATTGTGTAAATATATAATTTCTACACATAATAATGAATAGAGATAATGATTCCTCTTGATTATTTTTATTGGTGAGATTCTTCTTCTATTAGTCCTACATGATATATTAAAAAAAATATAGTTTCCAATTCCCTTCCTTACCTATGTGTTAACATATTTTTATTTTAATATAGTGTCATGACCATACAGTTTGAATTATTCTTCACCACAAATTCTTTGTTCATATTCTTTTTGTTTACTTCAATGATGATGGGTTTACCATTACTATGTCGTTATTAATATTAGTGGATAAATGTAATATTTTAAAACAGTTTCTTCCCACTATTGATCATATTTTAATCCATAATTAATCTGGAGAATTTTTAGGATATTGAGGATCGAATAATATTTGGGAAGATCTTATTACCATTTTAGATATAGGGATTCATATATTCTCAATTTATCCCATCATGATAACTATATATGTGCCATCTTCCATTTAATATACAAAATTTCACATGAATAGTTAATTAAAATTCAATAACTCTTTGATCTCGTTATCTCTTGATAGGGTTCTAGAAATTGTTAAAATAATATTATATGTTTTTGTATCCAACTATTCTTAAATATACCACTAGACATAGTAGATAACATCCAATATTTGACATCCATTGAATCATAATAATGGACTATTTAGTGATATACCTCTTCCTCACTAGCCTCATTGTAATGTTACATATGATGTTGGAATTCCAACAAGAACAATTTGGGTTTGTGGTGTATTATAGCATTCGTGAACATATATAATTCTAGTAAATTCTTCTTTATGATAATTTTATTTTTATATAGTATTTATCGATGTTATATAATAAAATTGGTTTTACATTTCAATTTCTAAAATATAATATTAAATATCAGTACATTTTTTATTACAAAAGAATAATGAATAAATTGAAGATGATATAAATTTTTATTAGTCTACAATTATTTATTGAAACATAATATCACTAAACATAAGTTACAACAAAAAATTTCATATATATTCTAGTGTAAAGGACTTGTGTTCTATTTTCATAACCATTAATTTTCCCAATAAATATATTTAAATGATTTTAGGTTTGTGTATCACAAATTCTATATTAAAAAATAGTTCACTGATATAGTGAGTAGAGTACTAAATCTGGATATATTAGTTTTATTTTTTAGTCATCATTTTACACTTAGTTTCACCATGTATTACTTTACAATCAAAATTTCTTATAAAATATATTATGTAAACCCAATACATAAATAAAACAGTTAAATTTCATTTTAAATAACCACAACATGAGTTTCGTATAAACATTGAAGAATAATTTATAGTAGAGATTATGTTGTAAAATGTTACACCAAATAAATAATTTAATTTATATATTTTTATACGTATTTTAATTCCCAATTTATCAATTTTAAAATGTTATAAATATAATTTTGAAAATTATATAAGTGAATAATAATTTATATTAATACATTTTCATATTGTCCAATTGTATATTATTCCATTTTGTACTCTCATAAATTAATTTATTAGGTGTTCACAAATAATTTGAAAACAAAAATAATTAGCGATGGGCCTGATATTAATAAATAAAATGAAGACAGATCATGAGACTCTCTAATAGAATGCAATTTAGAGTGTAAAAAACTAAACCTCACCCCTGAATGAAAAATCTATAAACCATAGTTTGTTTAGTGTTTTATAATTCTACATTGTCTCTAAATCACCTCCCCAATTGGATTCATGTTGGGTAATTGAATAAAACTACCCCCACTAGCATGAGATCCCAATCATAAATTTTTTTTTACTCACGTACAAGAAAGGGTATCAAATGTTTTGGAAAATATGGGGTTTACATAAAATGAACCATAAGTAGGTAGAACGTTACATAATAAATAGGTGGTGTTTTAATCATAGTAAATCCAATGTAATTTTACAAAACTAAATTAAATTCAACCACATAGACACATGGGATATTCTAATACCAAGAACATCCATATATCAAGAAATGAAAATAAATTCTAAACCATGAAAATAAACACTTCATTTCATTTTTTAATTTATATAATGTACCATATATTATTCATATTAGTTAATATAACTTAATTACATACATCCATCCCCATGTGAAACACACATAATTTAAAAAGAACACTTAATTTCGTTTTATACTATTTAGTACACAAATTTACTTAAAGGAAACCCTCTGTTCTCAAAAAAAATTATAAAACAAACAAATATTTATTATATAATTATTATTAATTTGAATGTTTTTATTATTTTAGAATTAATGATACATGAAAAAAAAAATATAATGTTAAATTATACATTTAATTCTTCATTCTATGACAATTTTGGAACACATTTTGTTGAAAACTACATGTTGTGTATAAAATTACACAAAGTGTAGAAATTTTTTTTCCATATCCACAACACATGCCATGTCATTTCCATGTTAGGTTTCATAATTTTTATTGATGTGAATTTAATGTTATTAGAATAAATGATGTTTATCCTAGAGAATATAGACATATTTATCCTCATGTTTTAAATATTTCAAATGGATCACGGGGAAACCCGATGTTCCTGGTCACAAGAATACTAAGACTGCATATCATGAAAGGTTTTTTCATAATGATTATGTCTACATGCCATGTTACAATCTATATAGATGGAAATATAGTTCCATTTTTTGGACAATATATATAATTATATTAGATCTATTTTACATTCTCTCTTGATAAAAATGTTAGAATGAATGTTTTATCTGTGTATACTATAACTACACACATTTTACTCAAGTGTTTCCAATAAGAACATTTGTTATATTATGATAGTGTAAATTGAAAGATTCATCACCAATTATCATTAAACGATTAATTTTTATTTTATTGATTACTACGAAAGGGAATGTTAATGATGTCAGATATTAAAATGAATCAGTTTATGAAAATTAAAATTTAAACACAAGAAACCACTAAATGAGTAATAAATAATTGTAAATTAACCATGCGATCTATCTTATTCAAATTTTAGGTTTTCAACTCAATAAAATAATAGTTTTCTGGTATGACAAGCATATAAATTAGTCATGAATCATGTGTAATCATTCATTTATATAACAAAAAATTTATTTCTACTTAAAATATTATAATATTTGACTCAATTAAAACAATGTAACCATTGGTGAAGGATCATTATATGTAGTTCATAAATAATTTATAAAAAGATTTAAAATTATATTCATCTGTAATTATCTCTTATATGATGAGTATTGTGATGGATATCATTAAATCATCATTGAAATGCAGAATATAGGTATAGAACCCCTCAAGAATTGATCTGGAGGTGTCCCAAAGTAGTTGAATGACACCATAGATTCAAAGGGTTCTAGAAAAAACAATCCAGATTTATTACGGTGTTCATGTTTGAAAAAAAAGAACCCATATAGATAGTGGAAAAAACACTTTAGGATCTCTTATTTGATTGATATAATATGGGAGAATACCACAAATAATCTTTTTATCTCCTTTTATGGCATCATAGAGTCTAATTATAATTTCTTTTCACAACAATTGTGTATTATAAAAGAGATACAATTAGATATTTATTTTTGGGGGTCTGGTGATGGAAAATATCACCTAATTCCTTTCAATAATTTTATAATTATAAGTTGACCACTTTTATAATAATAAACAAAGTATTATCATTAAATTGTTAACATGTATTAAAAATTAAAAATATAAATTATTATAATTTATAAAATTTACAATCTCAAAATTATTCATAATCATTTTTCCCTAATAAACATTTATGGATTATAGAATAATTACTATTTATTTGAAAAAATATATAAATAAATTGTTCATTAGTTAATATAATATATATTATATTCAATAAAAATTATAATACTATTTATTATTATTATTATTATTATTTAATCACATTTTTTGGAATAGCATGTTATTAAATTATAGAAATCCTCAAAACATGACAAATATTATATATTCCAATATGTAAAATGGAATACAAAATATAATAGATATCACATATACACATAATGTGTGACCCTGTTGGCATATTTATCAGTTCAATTATGTATAAACATATAAATTCAAGGGTTAGTTCCTACCAATATAACAATTCTTCAAAAGAAAAAGATGTTAATATCATATTGATGTCCAACCTCATATGAATGTTTAATGTCTTAAATATTTTTTTATCACAATATATAAAATCAAGCATTTTAAATAATTGTTCTATTTATATATGTGATTGACACCACATTATTTGAATTTATGGAAATTAACTCAACCATTGAACATGTTGGTCATGGATTAATTTGATTGTCTATACTCTCACCAATGAGACTAAATTATTAACATTTTTAACAGAAAAATGTGATAAATCCTTCATTTAATTATCCAATAGTGTTATACAATTCATTACACACCAAAAAAATCCCTACTTCACAACAAACATATGTTGTCATAATTTTTGTTAATACATCAATTTATATGTTTTGTGATTTAAAATAATTATTGTAACATCCGTAATCTATGATGTTTTTTAATTTTAATTAATTGTTTCACTAAATAAGGATGCAATATTCTAGAAAAGGGGAATATTTTTTTAATAACCCACTAACATCATTACATTTTGAAAAACTGAAAAATCATTAATAATTTAGTAAGCTCTATAAAATTTATTTCTACACATGTAGAATACATATATCATCATAGTAAGGTTGAATGTGAACCCCATGTCCAACAAATATTCCATAATTAGAAAACTGATAGTAAATAGAATATAATAATATTCTAAGAACACAAAATTTTTTTTACACCATTATGGTAGAAATAAATTAACATACATGAATTTTACATTTTTAGAATACCCATAGATATAGGTATTTATATGAAATTTTATTTGTAAACTTTCTAAAAAAAATTACCGATGGAGTTTTATTAATTGTTTGGTGTTTGAAATAAAAAATTTATAATTAATTTTAATAATTAAAACAAAAATAATATTTTATTTAATATATCATTATTATTTTTTAAAAAATATAATGTAAATCATTAAATATTTTCAAATTTAGATTTGATAAATTGATTTAATGAAGGGTTCATATAAATTTAATATATTAATAATAATAACTGAACTTTTAAAATTTTGCAATTGTCATAATAGAAATCATCAAAAATTAATATATATTTTTATTTGTATAGATATAGTTTTTAGCAGGGAGGGTGGGATGAAGCCTACACGATCTCACGTGTAAGATTCATATACATGTGTGCATGTGTTTTTAGATTGGTGCATCAATGTTCTGGTTTATAAATGGGTCCTTCAATTATCTTCGATTCATTGTTAGATTCTTCTTGATGTGATATCGATATCTTGGTCATGATTAGGATCATCTAATCTATCCACCCATTTCTTGACATACCTCTACACTATTCTTCATCCCACCCATCTTAACTATCAAAGCCTTAACATCTACCCTCCTATATTGTTGAAGTCTCCTTCAACTCATGAATCCTATCATTACATTGATTATACTAAAAATTACATGAATATTTTAGTGAATATGATCTGAGATCATAACTGAGAGAATCAAAATTTAATTTTCAATTTTTCATCTCCCAAATTTTAAAGGAAGTTATGTAAATAAATAAATATATATATACATATATTTATTATCATAACTAATCAATTATAATAAATAGTAATTACAAATATTGAACACCACTTCTTGTTCATATTTTTTTAATTTTAAATATCATGGATAACACAACTCATACAAACAATTATATATATATATATATATATATTATATTAATAAACAAGAGGAACAAACACTTGGCTAAAAAATCAAACCCTCAAATGCATGTTTTTCCAAATACACAACATTTCTATATATTTAAAATCAATTAATGATTAATTTAATTAAAATATATAATGTTTTCATATATAACCGTTATAATTTCACACCCAAAAATACAAGAGTCACCCCCTCCCAAAAAAACCATTCTATTTATTTTTCTTGTTTTCTGGAAGCTTATATACCATTACTTCATCCATTTTAATTAACAGTTTTAATTCATTAAAAATTTATCTATATGTATATATATATATATATGTATATTTATATTTTCCAATTCTATAATAAAATTATATAACATTTTATTTATTTTATCAAGAATGTATTTATAAAAGAAGGTATCTATTTTGTTTTCAAACTATAATTTTATCTATAAAACTTATAATAAAACCAATAATTAATTTATTTTAAATGATATATATATATATATATATATATTATTTAGTGAATAAATTTTTGACTGAATTATATCGGGATATAAAATAATTTATTTTAAAACAATAAACCAATTTATTTGTTACCATAAAATTATTTCAATTATAAATAATTTCCACGAGATAATTTACAATTTTATGTATTCTATAAAAGTTATCATTTTATCTGTGAATGTTATTTACATATCTATGAATTTAATTAATAATATTAAATATGGAAATCATTTAAAATGTTGTTTGAAATTACATGAATTATTTTTCAAGTATTAGTTCAATTAATTAGTTATATATTTATTTATTTTAAATAAGAATAATTATTTATTAGTACATATTTATGCGAGTTATTTTTAAAATATATAAATAAAATAAGATTTTTCCAGGTAAATATATTTATAATAATAATTTTTTCAATTAAATAATTTTTTTAGATGTGAAATGATTTTGAGTTACGAGTGAGAAAGACAGAACTATTGAAATTTTTTTCATAAATTATATATTTATAGGATCAGATGATTTATTTTTGTATAATAAGTAAACCCATGACCTATATGGTATATTTTCTAACATTGTATTCGGTTATGTGACCATATATATTACTTATATCCTTCCATTTATAATTCATTATCCATTAATTTTTTTTTCATAAAATAGTGGTTTCCAAATAATTATTTAATATGAATTATTATTTGAAAATAATATGGATATAAAAATAATATAACATATTTATGAGTATATAAATAAAATTTAAAAACCCATTCAATATTATTAATTTTTTAATATTATTTATTTGATAAATGATTCAAAATGTATTAAACGTTTAAGAGAAAATTAATTACATATGAATTTTGAAAAACACATAGTGGCAAAATTAAGGCCCACCTTACATTTAAAATTCATTTTTCAATGGTTTACTATAACATCAATGAGGGTTTTATTTAATCTAATTTTCTATCACACGCAAATAAATTTGTTTAAATTTTTCTATAACAAGGATAAATTTTTGGAACTTTTTCAAAATCACTATAACCATGAAAATAAAATTGTGGCTACTGTAAAATGTTATGGGTATTTTTAATTTTATTCTTTATTAAAAATAGACAACATTTTTATATTCTCTATACGATGGAATGGGTTCAGGGATTTGTAGTTAGTATTCAGGAAATAGAGGCGAACATTGATGTAACCTATGAGATCCCAAATTATGGCGGAAGTCTTTGGATGTTGGAAAACGCTAGGCAGAGGGGGAGACATCCACATGGCGGGGGTGCTCAGATATCTCATCGTAGTATGAACACTCGCTTGCGAGTACGATGATATAATTTTTATGGACCTGCAGTGTTGTGTTTTCTCCTCGGTCTATTCTTTTTGTATTAATTTATTTATTATTTCATAATAAGGTCTATTGCGCCTCAGCCTTTTAATATAAATTATATTTCAATACATAGTAAAATTATTATTCCATAATATTTTTAGATGGAATGAATAAGATCGTGAAGAACTCTTTTGTTCCATAAAAAAAAATTTTTGGTAAAATAATTTTCAAATCATGCTTGATTGAATTCAAACAATTTTCAAATTATCCTATCTTTTGTATACACAATTTAAATATATCAAATACATTAGATATACTTTTTTTATTTCAACATTCATGTTTTTTATATTAGGTCATTGTGGATAAAAAAAATCATCTTATTCATGACATTGAAGATACTATGATAGTATTATCAAGAGATTTTTGTGATATCATTTGTTTTAGACTATTGGGAAATTTCAAGATGCTACATTAGATGGTGTTTTCATTGCAGCATTTTGGTGCCCTGCGTGGTGTTTTAGTTTACATGTATGAATGAAAGACCATGAAATTTAAGAAGACGAGTCAGTTAGAATACCATATAAGAATCATGTACACACTATTATATCTAATATTTATAACACTCATACATATATCTCAACATCTTATTGAGGTTTATATGTTATTGAAATGAATTTATCAACCTGTGTATGGGAAAATAAGTTAAGTAAATTGAAACTGATATGAGAGTCAGAGTAATGTGAAAAAACCATCCATTTTATGAAAATATCCAACACAAGAGTTTTTGGTTAAGGAATAAATTAATTATTAAATTAAAATTTTAACAAATAAATATAAGAAATTTTTTCTTTTTATAGGATCACAAATTATGATGTTTTGATGAAGATGATGTGGGTAGTGTACATAAATTAATTACAAGAGGAAAATTCAATTAAGTTGGGGAGAATGAGACATGACAGATCTATGCTGTATTTTTTTATTTTTAATGAATGATTTAAATATAAAATAAATAAAAATTTAGGTCAAAGTATTATTTTAATCAATAATCCAATAAATTATATACATTTCTACAAAACTAATGAACCATAACTAATTTAGCAAGATTATAATATGTGATAGCAACACAATTATAACCCCTCATATAAACATAAAAATGATGAATGTGTTGGTAAATTTAATTGAATAATCTATAATTATAAAATGGATTTCATGAAGAATAAGAAATTTATAAGAACAAGATTACAATATTAAACAATTTGGGAAGAAATAAATGAAAATCGATGAATTTTTATATTTTTGGAATATGCTTTAACATGTGTATTTAAAAGACCATTTATTTTAAAAAATATAAAAAATACATTTATTTGGAGTTTAATTTGATGTTGGGTTGTTGAAAAAATAATAAGTTAAGTTGGTAAAATAATATCAAAAAAAAATAAAATAATATCACATTATGAAAATGTATTATTAATAAGTAGAAAATTTAAATTTTAATAATATACCTTTTATAAATATAACATATTAAATAAGGATTCATATAAATATTTTCACTTATAATTAAAAAATTACAATTTATTGTGGTGAATTTATCAAAATGGAAATGATCAGAAAGAAATGATACATTTGTTTTTTAAAATAATTTATTTTTATAAAAAAATTTACATAAAAAATATTTAAGTACATACCCAACACTAAAGGAAACTAATGTATCCAATTCTTTCGAAGTCACCATCCATGATATTATATTATGGGGGAGTACTCAATGATCCAAATCATGTAGAGTAAGAAGCATACTTGTTTTTGAGTTTATCCTATGAGTGTTATGTTGTGCCCATATATAAGTCCACATGAGTTAATATAGAGTGTGGGCCAACTCCTTTTGGTTCCCATGTGCATTTATTCTATTCAAGTGTGTCGGTGTGAGTGAACATTAACAACCGCAATTAGATTTATTAAAGGGCGATCAAATTTTTTTCATTTCAAGTGGGATGCTGCTAGATGTGATCGTGACAATCATATCATGATCGAGCTCATCTGTTTCATTAACCAATTTTTTTATCACTATATCTATTGCTCTATTTATCTCCATCTAAACTAGAATACTCTCAATTGACTATGTGTATCCCTCGACAACCTTCACTGTCACCATAAACCCACGACCCCCAATCGATTTATGTTCTTCTAAAAATGATTTAGAGTATTTATAAAATATGAAATGAACTATTGACCCAAAGAGTATGGAATCCAAATTTTTAATTTTTCCTCCACCACCTTCTAAATAAATATAAATATATATTCATTATAATCACTTATAAATATGAAAAAGCCTAATTAATAATATTAACCAGCATTATTCATTAGGATTTATTGAAATGTAAATTTCATAGATTACCCTAAAACTTGACAAATGATATATAAATATATACTATTTCTCATCAAAAAAAATTATTGATCATTTGATAAATTAAATACCCAAAAAATATGTTTTTCCAAATATGCAATGTTCTATGAAATTTTATATCTCTGAATGATTAATGTAATAAATGTATAAAATATTTCTATATACTACCCATATTCTTGCACACATAAAGGACACAATGAACCCTACAGAAACACATTTTTTAATTTTATTCCTTTCAACAATCTATTATTCCATTGACTCGTCCTTTTTAGGTAACGATGGACTTTAATTTACTAATTTATTTAAATGTAAATATATAAGATTATTTATTGGAACATCCTAGGTAATAATATAATAAGAAATTTTTAATAAATTAATATTTTGGAATTAGATATTAATTTTACCTTAATAAGGATGACATATCAAAACGAACACTGAACCTACAAAAAGGGCTTCTATGAAATCTTTTGTAGCACACAAGATTTAATTATATTAATAAAAGTTCCAACATTTTTGGACAGGTAGTTTTATAACCTTTTTATGGAGAATCCATTTTAAAAATTGTTTTTGATACCTTTACATATTATATTTGGAAAATATAAAATTATTATTTTAGATACGGAAATTTTTTTGATATTTTTTTAATTTTTCAAATACCATTAATATTTTAATGAGTAGTTAAAGAAACTACATTTTTATTCAAAACTATTTTTATTATAATTTATTTTAAATTATTCATTATTAATTTAATTGGTTTTATAATATATATTAATTTTTTTATTATTTAATAATTGATTTCAATGAAATATATTTCAAATAAAAATTAGATTTAAAATCATTTCAATCTTTTAAACGTTTGACATAAAAAATCAACTTTTTAGTTTTGTATGCTAAATTAATTTTAAATAAAATTTTTCACATTTCAATGAAATGAATTTGGTAAAATGGATTCCATATTTGGAATTATATGGTTTAATTTAGGTTTTATGATTATTTTCATTTTTACGTATCAAAATGTAACCGTGGTAATTAATTATTTACCATAGTAAAAGTAAAACATTGACAATGTAAAAATTAAATGATAAAATTTTAAGATACCAAAATACCACAAAAATAAATGTTCTTTTAAAGTTTGGATTGACCCCAACTAGACTTTTCACCATTCAAATTATTCAAATTTTATGAAATTTAATTACACATTTATATTCATATATTTGAATATAAATTGATATATAAATTAATCACTTGTACCCACCACTCGTCAAGTAAAAATACCACCTCTCCACCACCCTATTTCGACCAAAAAGCCTATTAGTTCATAAAATATATTTCAAACCACTTTTACTCACTCATCCTACATCCAAGTGCAACTAGTATGACCAAAATACAAAATCCAAGTTCCTCAATGTAATTTCAAGGAGTGGATATTTAATAGGTAATTTCCACAAACTGTCTCCCTTAATTTATTTTATTTTTATGCTTTCTCCTAACCTCCTTCATCCATCAAGGAATTATAAAACCAGAATCATGTATATAGTATATTTTCATGTTTCCAATGCAATATATCATATAAATTTAAGTTTTAACCTCTTCATTTTCAATGAATCAAAATTGTCATACATGTTATACATATTAATCTCCTCTATGACTAATGTTTTTCCCTTTTACATTTTACATAATAAGAATCCTTAAAACTGTTTTTTAGGTTAAATAGTATTTAAATATTTTTATTATAACCTATTTCATATTAAATGTTTTTTTATAAAATATAGATTCATGATTTCTGTATTTTTTTCAAACAATAACTTTGTTCGGGGATGCTTACATCTTCACATCCTCAAAATTATTTGATCCTATCGAAATCAAAACTAATGTATTGAGGGATTTTATGTTAAATATATATGATATAAATGAAATATTTTTTATAAAAATAATTATGTTATATATTTATGCATATTTATATATATTTCATTTAATTTCTTTATTTTAAAACGATAGGAAAAAATAAAAATATCTTTCATGAATACATAAGACCTACCATATCCAAGAAAGGTATTTTTTTATTTTCTCAGGAGGTTATAATAAATACTTTTATAACTAAAATATAATATATTTATATCATGTTTTATATTTCAGAGATAATGGACTTATGAAAACATGGACTATTGGTATCAAACAAAGTTCATTTTCAACTCAAGTACTAAATATCGTCAAAATGTCTGAAATTAACATTAAAGAATAATTTACTAGTTATAAAAACATAATAAGTGATATAAAATGAATAATAAACATGAAAAAGTTTATCATGAATCATAATTTTTCTTATGATTATTATTCAGGATGCGAAAGAACAAAAGATAGAATTCAGACTCTAGGTTAGGGGATTTCTTATTCAAATTTCCATTTTGGGTAAAATTTATACTTATTCATTATATAGTTCAACTAATATATTTAAAATGAATTATTAATATATTATATTTAATTTACATAATTAATTAAATTAATTATTATTAATTTATATTTTTATATGGAGTTTTGGACTTTCCATTCAAAATGAAAAAAGTAAGTTGTTTAATATATACGACGATAACAACTTCTCTTATACAATAATATTTATTTGATATTTGGATTTCTATGTTATCCATTATTATTATAAAAGGAAAATAAATACCATATTAAATTTTCATGTCTATATTTACTATAATGGTTTCAATAAAGTAATGATTATTTGAATATCTTGAAATGATATCTTAGGATTACAATGTGGAAATGTTAATTTATATTTTTAATGATTAATGTGTTGTGATAATGTTTTGTTTAATGTGAATTGATTATGTATATGGTTAGTTTTGTGATAAAACAAGGTAACTTGTGCCTATGATATCTCTATAAATAATTGGTTAATGAGATAGAATTAAACGAAATGGTTATTCCAAAGAAATTTTGGAAATATAGTATGATTGGTTTTCTAAACGTAACCATGATGGTTAGTCTCTATGTAGTAGTTTAATCTTCAATGTAATTATGATTTGAATTCCAAAAGGAACATTAATTATTTATGATTTATTTGTGTTTTAAAAGAAAATTTCTATTTTATGAGGTAAGATAAAGTGTAAATGATTTATTGGTGAAAAGAATGATTTTGTAAGGTTGTTTTCATGAGTTCAAAATTTATATATACTAATGGTTTCATTTATTATTTTATCTTCCTTACTGAGATTTTGGATCTCATACCATGTTTTTGAAATGTATATAATTGGGTACAAATATATTTAAGAGAAATAAAGTAGTCAAGAATAATTTTTTCATGAAAATAAATCATGTTTTATTATAAATTATCTTCATCTCAAAAATTGAGATACACTTTTGGTAGTATCATTTTGTATGATTATGGGATGGTATGTAAAAATGAGGGCATGGTTATCTAGAAAAATAAACATTAAAATATCATCAATATGAAATAAATAACATTGTTGAATAAATATAAGATTATGTAATGTTTGATGATGGGGAATTATTGTTTGCATCATAGGATAGTTTATATAACATTAGGGGTTTATATAATTGTAATGAAATATCCAAAAATGAAAATTACAATATGGAAAAATAAAAATGAAATAGAATGTGAGTATTTACATGTTTCTTCATCAAATATGTGACTATTTAGAATTGTTTTCCATAGAGGAATCATGGAATCTATATTACAATGAAATCCTGATGAAAACACCAATCCTAATCAGAAAATTCAGATGATCGAAACTAAGATGGAAATGATTTTTATAGAGATAAATCAGTTGAATAAAATAATAAATAGTGGTTTTATCCACACAACAGATTGTCTAGATCAAACATAAGGGGAACATACAAGTATTATATAATTTCAGGAGGAAACTTCCTCCATGCTTCACAGGATTATCTAACCACATGCTATTTGAATTTTGTATTAAATCCCTAAAAATTATTTTCGATGTAATGTGTTGTTCATAAAATTAAACTTTTTATTTGGTTATTTACCATTTTTTAGGTGAAACTAATTAGTGTTGTTTGATGGTGAAAAATATTCGAGACAATGGGGATATTTATTCTCTTGATTTGGATCAATTTAAAAATATATTTCTTCAGTAGTACATTCATATGGAAGTTAAAAATAAGATCAAACAAAAAATAATGGAATTTATGTCGGGGGAAGACTTAGTGGCTATTAATGATGAAAAATTCATGATACTGTCATGGTATGCTTGAAATCACAACCTAGATGTTGGTAGTAAAATAAATAATTTTTAATTCTGATTAAATTTGATGTATTGAAGGGTGTTTCATTCTAGTGAGTTCAAAAGTATTGATAATCTTGGTCAATGTAAGGAGAAGATAGAAATGTAGTTTTTATATGATAATGTGTTCTTTGAAAAATTGTATAACATTATTTCTAGGTGGTAGTATAAATGTAATAATACATCAAAAAATTAATATCGTATGAAACATAAGTATACTATTTTTGAAAATTGTATTGAAAAACATATTAGAAGATGCCTTCTAAATTGTGGTATATTCTTATAACGAGGTTAAATTGGATATAAGGATCATAACTACATAGAAAACGTTAATGTATCCAGTAATATAGAATCTTATTTTTATTTAGTTAAATTTTATTAGTGTAATTAGATTGGTCATTATGTAGATGACTATTTTTGGAAGAACTGTAATGAAGGGAAGCATCCATACTATTTGCATAAAGGTGATGTGAAATACATTTAAAATACATTGGATGATTTTGGTACATAAAATGAAGTGGTATCATGTACATTTTTTACTCATATTATCCAAATTTGGGGATTGATTTAGGGTCAACACATTATTTTTCATTCTGAAAATGTTTATTGTAAATTAGATCTTCGAACTCATGAAATGAATCCAAAACATATGCTAAAAATGTCGGGTGGAAATATTAAGGGACAAAAATATAGGAATATTACTATCCATATCTTTATAAGGAATTTACCAATAAGACATTACTAATTTTCTCTATTTTAGTTTAATTTTATTCTTGGTATGGATTGGATTTATTTTTAACATTCTTCGATTGACTATAGAGATAAGGATATTTCATTTCATAATGATATTCCATGTTATTACAAGAATGAAACTTTAATATTAACAAACAATTTGGAATTTTAGAAACTATTAAATGATTCAAATGAATGTTATCTAGTGCATATTGTTGAAAAGAATGAAGTATTCAGATTAGTGATGCGTCATTGGTTAACAAATATCATGATGTTCTACTAAATGAGTTTCCTAGTATTATACATAATTTGGATGTTTTATTTTAAATTAACTTAATATTTCATTCTATTCCAATTTAAAATCCCCATTATTGAATGTTTCATAATAGTCTTTTTTAGTTGGAGATGAAATTTTAGGAGTATTAGAAAAAGGATTAATTTTACATAACACATCACAATTTTGGCGATGTTGTCTTCTTTGTTAAAAAGAAATATGGTTCAATGATACATTGGATTTATTATAGAGATTTTCATAAAATATCTATTAAGAAAAGTTATATATTGTGTCATATAAATGATTTTTTGGTCAGTCCCATAAAGAAAACTATTTTTCTAATTTTTATATGAGGTTGGGTACCATCAGTTGAATATAAAGGGATCATAAATACTGATGTCCACGTTTCATAATACATATGGACATTATGAATTTTTAGTTCTAATGATTGGGTTACCTACTACACTATATATATTCATGGACCATATGAATAAAAAAATTCATGACTAAATTGAAAAGATAGTGGTTGCATTTATTAAGGAAATTTCGGATTAATTTAAAAATAAATATGAAAAATAAGCATTTCTAACTATTGTTTTTAAAACCATAAAATAATATATACTCTATGATAATTTTTTGAACTCAGAGTATTGGATACAAACAAAGTTTTAATCTATTTTCATATTGTTTCTATTTATGTAATAACTATTTTTCCTTCTTAATAAAAAGTTTTAGGATAATGGATGAGGCACAATAATATAACCAATGTTTGAATTTTTCTGGTTTGAACATGATTTTTCCGGAGTTTTTTTAATACTATTATTAGTTATATATCCCTCTAAAGAAAATAAATTGAAAAGTAATTAAGTTCATATGGAAATATTAATGTGATTATTTTTTCAATAATAAAAAATAAGATTGTTTAAGGATTATGTATTGGAATTACCTTACAGAAATAGTGAATTTTTTTATCTACATTCATGCATCGATGAAAGGAAATGGATGTTCGTAAATGTAGAATGATGTGGTAATTTCTTATGCTTCACATTAGTTGAAAACACAAGAGTTAAATTACCCAACACATGATTTGGAATTATCTTCTATTGTTTTATATTAAAAAATTCGGTGGCCTCACTAGTATAGAGTAAAATATGAAATATACACTGACAAAAAATCTTTCATTATATATTCATTTAAAAAAATGAACATGAGGATGAGAAGATTCTTGTAATTAATCATTTATTATGATTTCACTATTCATTACCATCCTAGAAAATAAAATAAATGAGCATATGTTTTGAGTTGAAAAATTAATTCTACATTAACCACATTATGTTTGGAATGGGATGCTTTGGTCCCTAATTTGATGAATTTCAGATTGGAAGTTGTTGGTCAAGGAATATCTTCTAGTTTGTATATGGTTTTTGTAAAATTATCTTTATTAGATAGAATTTATCAATTGAATAGGGAAGAAAATGAGTTTTAAAAAAAGTATAATTAATTTAGAGGGTAATGTTACATCAATTTATCATTGATAAATTTTTGGTTATGAGATTTGGGAAATGAATATTTGTTCCTTGTGATCAATAATTGAGGAAAGAGTTTTTAGGTTATGCATATAGTTCACTATTTTCAATTCATCCTTAGAGTACTAAGATTTATAGAGATCTTCATGAGTTCTACTAGTGGTATTAAAAGAGTAGATATATTGAATACTTCAGTGTGATGTTTATGAATTCCCTTTATTATAAATAAGAAGAATAACATCCAAAGGGTATTCTGTAGGTGCTAGATTTGAAATGGGAAAATATATTCACCGATATCATAGTGGCACTACTAAAAACATATGGAGGTAATAACATGATTTTGGTAAATGTAAATAGATTGAAAACATCTTCTGGTTTTCTTCCTATTATGGATTCTGTATCCCTATATCAATGTTCATGATTTTATATTAAATAGGAATTCAGGTTTTATTATGTTCCTCTCTCTATGGTATCTAGTCAGGTTTTAAGGTTCACATGTAAATTTTAAAAAGGCCATCAATAGTCATTGGTAATTGGGTTAAATTTTAGTATATCATTTAATCCTTAATAAAATTGTTGGATAGAATGACCAATTTAGATGTTGTAAGATATTCTATGTGAAATCGTGAAGCATTACTAGGGATGTGGTTACTAACATATTTCATTTGTCAAGAGTTTTTATAATAAAATATTTTCCTTCTATTATTCAGAGGGAATCATTTGAGGCATAATATGGAGAATTGGTTTAATGTCCAACATTTTTGGGATAATGTTGGTGTATGTAATGTTCAAGTAACCATAATTGGTATATTATATGAAATAAAAATGATATTAGTTTTAAATTGTATGATAATATATCATAGCATACATTAATGTTATACAGATACCCGGAGGATGAATCTCCCATTTGGGGAAGGTGATCTTTTAAGTCTCATGTTTTCTCAATGGAAACGTGTTGTGCTTTGGGGTTAGAAGGAAAAAATGAGTCCATGGTTTAATGGTTCTTAAGAAATTATGGAGAAATATGGATTAGTTTTCTACCGTGTGGCATGACATGTTAGTTTGTTTCATGTTCATAATTTTTTTATGTATCAATGCTATGAAAGTATATTTTGGATGTATCACATGTTTTTAGTCTACATATATTTCAGTTGGAAAAGAATATTTCTTATCAGGAACTACCAATAAAAAATCTATACCACAGAGAGATGTTTTTGTTGAATAATGTAATACATCAGGATATGGTTTTGTGAAAAAACCATACAGTTGAAGAGGAATCATCGTAATCTGAAAATTCTATAAGATAGAAATACCTCTACTTATTTGATTTGTGAATAAAATTTATAGGATACAATTTTTAAAAGGCGTAAGGATTTAATATCATTTGTAATTATAGGAAAGAAATTTGTGTAAAATAATATATATGAATTAGATATTAATTTTAACTTAATTTAGATGTTATGTATAATTGTATACTTGACACAAAACAAAGGGGTTTTTTGAAATATTATGTTTCATAGAAGATTGAGTTGTCCTAAAAAGTAATACATGATTAATATTATTATTTTAATTTGTAGTAATCACCTAGCAGTAGTATTGGAATGAATGAAATGAAATAAATATATTATGTTTACACATGATTATTAATTGTTTTTGCAATCTTCCAATAATTTCTATTGACATAAATTAAGAATATAATTTGATTTTAGGTATAAAAGCTCTAAAATATTAGTAAAGGTAGTTTAAGATCATTTGGATAGTGAAATGATTATAAATATTGTTTTTGACTCTATAATATGTTTTATTGGACAAAATAACCTTATTATTCCAAATCGGGATAATAAAATTTAGTCTAGACATATTTTTTATTTTTTCTGAGAAAATTTATATTTTAAAGAATATGAATAAATACTAAATATTTATTCAAAATTATTTTTTCAAATAATATATGAGACAAGTTAAAATGAAGGAAAGTGAATTTAGAATCCAAATTTCCTTTCATAGGTTCAAATTTATACTTCTTGATTAGGTATTTAGACTCTTATGTGTTAAATGATTTTTCAATATCTTATCATTTAGTTATGTCATTAATATCGTTCAATTTATTTTTAAACATATTATTTTTTTTAGTGTTTTTACTTTCTGTGCTAAAGAATAGAAAGAATTTTTTTAAATTTATACAGTGACTACTAATTCTTTGATGTTGTAAACATTATTTTATATATTGCTTTCCCTATATGCCCTAATGTGTATAAATGTATAATAAATAAAATATTCTTATTTAATGTTTTTTTTTGTATTGAAAATGGTTTTTATAAAGGTTTTATTATGTCAATTGTTCATTGTGTAAATTTTATTTTTTTCCTTTATGAAGGATTTATGTGTAACGATTATGATTTGTGTATTGGGAATTGATTATTTATATAGGAAGATCAATGATTCACAAAGGGTTGGTGGGACTATGATATCTCACCATTGCATTGGATAATGATATTTAGTTAAATGATATGTATTCTCTTATGTTATTTAGGTGATACTTGTTGATGGGTATTCTGATAAAAAACATGAAGGTTACTCCCTCAGTAGATGTGAAATATACTACTGAAGTATGATATGGATGCTAAAAATTAACTCTATGATTTATTATTTTTAGTATTTTTACCATAATATTAATATTTCATGAGGATTGATAATGAATTTATGTTTTATGGGTGAATATTATAATTTTTTGAGAATTTTTTAATGTGTTTAAAATATTCCTAGACTAACAGTTTCATTCTTTATTTTAAATCCCATACTAATAATTTTTTACCCATCCCATTTTTTTGAAAAGTTTTCCACATTGTATAAGGAAGGGTAAGAGAATGTATAATGTGAAGGTGATTTTAACTAGAAAACAATTCTTGTTTTATTTTATATTTTTTAAATTTTGAAAAAATGGTTACTATTCCAGTAGTATCCACATGTATGAATATGAGATGTTTAGTATAACTGATGGCTGAATTCTATAATAAAACAAAAGACAATAAAAAATGGTAAAAGAATAAAATTATTTACTAAACTCTATATTATGTATTGTTGTCAGATGTGTCAGGATATATATACTTTCAAGTTAAAAAAATAAAGTATATTATCAGTTCATTAATTTAATCAATAATATGTTTATAAAAAAAAGGTGTATATGTTCTCATATAATGATTTTATTTATAACACTTTTAATAAATCAAATTAGTATTAATTTTTCAAATAACTCTTTACATATATTTATAAATATTATGATGAGAATCAATGTTCAAAGGATTTATTTTTATGATCATAAATAAGATATTTTATGATAATAATAAAACATTATTTTTTCAAAATAAAATTGATTCCTTTATAAATAACCATGGGAATTGAATCATAATAAATGGGGTGAGGTGAGATTCTCAATATGGGTAGTTTATATAGTGGAGGTATAAATAAAAATGAATAGTAAATAAGGAAGTGTACTGATTCAATTAAAACATAAACAAGTACATAATATTTCATGAATAAAAATATGATTGAATAATGCTAGTATAAAACATAACCATGGGAATTATAATAGTTTATTAACCACATAGAAATTAAATTACTACTTTCATAAGGATGTAATGTATAATGATGGACATCAAAATCATACAATCAAGGCCTTGTTCTAAGACCGTTCATAAACAAGTTACCTTCCAAACTTGTTTGTCTAATAAGACCTACTGATTCATCGAGGGACTATAGTGGTCCCCTACAATCGTATAATATGTCCAATTCATTACTCATATAAAATTTATGATACACTGATGACATAAACATTCATATTGAAAAACTAGCATATGGCATGTTAATATATTAACTATAACCCATGAACGATATCGAATTAGCACATCCATAGTCAAAAAGATCATCAACCATTCAAAAAATTATGGTAGATAATATCATAAAATATAAAACTAAATAAAAACAATATTTCACAATGGATATTGACATAGAAGAATATACTATTAAATGAGACCATTGAAAATTTCATGAGCAAATATTCTTGAGGAATGTGTAACATAAAAAATGGGGGTTCAGGTAGAATCCCTTATAAATTAGTAATCAATCATATCTTATAACCAAAAATGAATAATCATAAAATGATAAAATGAATACCTTGAAAGTAATGATATCAATGGAATGATATGTTAATGGGATGTATTCATACAACATACACTGAAAATAGTGGTGAATTAGAAATATGTCAAAAAAATGGAACTAAGATGAGGAAACCATTAGCTTATGTCTGAATGTGTTATTGAATTGAACCTAATGTCATAGATAATAAAATTATATCCATTAATTATTTAATTAATAATAATTTATACATGTGGTTTTTTATTATATTTTTATTAATTTGATTTAATTCTTTCTTGATGAGTTTTAAGGATGAATTTTTTCGTTTTGGATTGTTCATTAACTTTATTTTCATAATATTATTTCTTGATTATAAGTAATGTAATTGTTTTTGAATGGATATAATTATACGAAATTTATTTTATATGATACTAATGAACATAATTATGATTAAATTATTATATAATTAAATTTTTTATATGTTATGAGGATGAGTTTTTAGAGAAAACATTATTGATAATCTTTTATATTATTACAGTGGAATTTCAGTAATCAGGAACTAGTTTTTTCATATGGATTATTATTCCGAATATATAATTCATAATAAAACAACAAATTAGACATAATAAAAATTTTATAATATTTTTGAACCATAAATATGGTTTCTTGACAAACCATGAAATTTTAAATAAACGAATTTATGTTTTTCAAATTTGAACGATTAAAATTGGCACCTCGTGGATGATGTTTTCTTTGTTAAATCAAAAGAGAAAGGGTATTAAATATGTATCATACATTAAAATTAAAAAATTAATTTTTATTGAATATAATGGATTTATCATGTAAATTTGTTAGGAGTAGTTGAGGAGTGAATAATAAATAAATATGGAACTATAAAATAAAATTAAATTAAAATGAAGAGGATTTTACCACTTGAATATTCCTCATTGAGAATATCCTAAAGTGGAATGATTTTAGTCTACCAGAAAGAACCAGTGTTTCTGGACACGGGAATATACTATTAATGAGGAATTGGGAAAACATTGGCAACATTAAATTCATATAGGTGTGTGGAGAAGTGGGGGAGAGGGGTGGTTTTTATATTGGAGAAGAGTGTGGATTTTCCAATACATTATTAATTATTTTATTATTTTTCTCGATATAGTAAATAGTGTTTATACATGTGACAATAATTAATCAGTCCACGGTAGTTTCATACAACTGTTCTTATATCATCCATATAACTCCTATGATTGAATAAATTATGTGATTAGCATTTATTGGATATTATAATAAATTTTTTTTCACCAAAAAAATTATCTATTTTACAAAAATCTAAAAAATTAATCCCATCCATTTCTAGACATGTAAAATTAAAAAATAATCTCCATTTTATGAAATTATTTTCCTGAATAAAATAGTTTCAGTTTTCAATTAAAATAAAAAATTACTCAAAAAAATTTTTTAAAAGAAAATTGATTTCATAATACACAGAACATTTAACAATGGTCTCAACAAACTATCCTAAAATTATTTGACAACAAAATATGGATTTATGAGTAAATATTTTTAAAATGAATTAACATATAAATAAATTTAAAAATTAATAAAGAATATTTATTCAAAATAATACAAGAACATAATTATTTGTTTTTAAAATATTCACTTACTTTTGAAATGATATAATGCTATCATACATTAATTTATAAGGTTCCTAAATATTATTCATACATTAAATATTGAGTTTAATATTAATTTATCCTATTTATGATTCATTAGGGTTACCGTACTATTCATAAGTGTGAAATACTATTCGAAACGGTCAATTTATTATTCACCAAAAATGTATGTTGGTCCTATAATACTCTAAATATCATACTGATTGAAACAATGTCTGTTCATTTTTTGAAATTAAAAACATAAAAGTGTAAAAATAATGTTTAATGGCTAGGCTATAATTATATATGATAAATAACAAGGTTAAATATTGTAGCAACTATGTGTTATAAGAATTATATTCTATATAAAATTTATTTGTAAATCCCAGGGGTGTTACATTCTCCCCTCATTCAATAAATTTTTTCCTCAATTAAAAAATTCAATTCTAAAAAAAATTGATAATAGAAAAAAATTAATTTAAATGTTATAAACGTGGTTTATTCATGTAAAAATGTTCCCAAAATTCCATAATAATGTTTATTAATTTTTTTTAATTATCCTTAGGATGTATATGAGGAGTGTCAAACAAGCTTCATAGTAAGGCTCGTTTTCATGTACATGGTTATCCCAAGATAGTACCAAAACACCTTATAAACATTTCTTATCCTAGGTACATCTATTCTAGATCCACTCCCACTTTTAGTATTTCTTACATGGATTTATTTCAATGAAAACCCACATATTTTCTACTTTATTAAATTTCTAATATGTTCTTCTATTATTATTCTCGAATTCTATCTTAGTGTTATGTTCCCTGAACCATGCTTTCAAATTCTAGTTTCTAATGTTTCTACTAAATGTAATTTGGTATCATCTATAATAAACCTACCATAGAATCATAAATATTTTGCATTTTTTTATTACATTAGAATGATTAGATGGAAAATAATCCTCACAGACTCATTAGTTTTGATGACTTGGAAGACCTAATTACAATACTGAATCCCATAATAATTTGTAAAAGTAAATAAATCCTGTTACAATATAAAATGACATAAAATAAATCCATTAAATTATATTCAAATATTTATTCATTATAATTTAAGGAATAGAAAAATATTATATGGGGGCAGGGGGTGATCTAAGATTCTCAGTAGGGGTAGGTAGTTTGGTAGAAGAATAAATAATAATGCCTAGTTAATAAGAAAATGTACACATTCCATTAAAACATTAACATGATCATATTATCGAAGGAATAAAACAATGATAAATAATTACAAAATAACAAAAAAATGGGAATTCCACATGTCGAATTACAACATGGGCAATTAATTACTAGTTTCAAAATGAGGAAATGGATAATTATAGACATCACAATCATACTGTCTTGTCCTCGTGGAATGACTATACATAAACGGATAAACCCCCACACTATTTTGTCTCATATGATATTCCAATGTGTAAATGGGCTATAGAGGACCTCTCCAATCACATAATATGTTCAATAGATCTATAATATGAAAAAGATAACACATAGACAATATATACACTAATATTTAAAAAAGAACATATGAAATGGTAATACTTTAAATATAACCCATTAATGGTATAAAATACGCACTTCCATAGAAAATCAGATCATCATCCCCTAAACGACTTATGGTAAATGATATCATTAGAGATATAAGTGAATAATATAATATATTCAAAAATATATTATGATATAAATTGAGATACATTAAAATGAGATTGTTGAAAATTTCTTGAGTAAATATATTTTAAACATTTCAAAGTGTCCCATACCACTTTGACTAATTCAAATAATAGTAAATTAGAATATAATTTAAATAATGAGAATATTGATATGATGTATCATTGTTATGTACATACAAAAAAAACATGGAAGAAGTCATGATAAGATCATATATCTCACAAAAGTAAAAGTGGGATAAGGTAAATCATTTTTACTTTGGAAAGAATAGTTTTTTTGAATAATCATTAATATTTTTCATAAAATCAAATTGTAAACATTTATGAAACAAAAAATAATAGTTAGGGGCATTTAAAATTTATTCTATGAATAAATTGCATCCCACTAATGTGAAATAATAATAAATGTTATGAAACATTATAAAAAACATTTTATTGCGGTTTAAGGAAAACATTAAACATATTTTAAAGTGGAAAAGCGTTTTTTCCACAATAATAGAAATGAAAGAATATTGTTTTTTATGATATTTTTTAGGAAAATATAATTATTTAAAACAGATTTTAGAGTGAACATGAAAATGGGTATGAACGCCATAACATTATATGAACTGGGTTTTTCAATCGGGACAGGTTAAGAAGGGAACCATTTTGATACATGTATATCAATGTAAAATATAGATTATCTACTCAAGAAATATGATATAAGAATATATAAATTTAATTTATAATTAATATACAAAAATAAATATTAATTACATAAGATTAATGATGTAGAAAGTATAACACCATAGAAAAACATGGGTTTAGGTAGAATGCATTATAACTGTGTAACCAATTTAATCATATTCCCAAAAATTAATAATCATCAATTGATATATTTAAATCCTTTAAAATTATTAAATTCATGATATTTTACATCAATGTAATATTTAAATACACCATACATAATAAATATTGGTGGCTATGTAATATCTCACAAAAATTGATTTGAGAAGAGAAATGATTTACATTACGTCGGAATGTGTTCTGCATATGAACATATTGTAAAGAATATAAAATTAAATCCATTAAGTAATTAATTAAGAACCATTTATACTTGTATTTATTTCATTGTATTTTTATTATGTTCATTTATGGAAAATTTTTGAGTTATAATATTGAAATCATTCCTTATATAGGGTTTGTTGATTTGATTTTCATGATCGGTTTTCAAAATAATTAGTGATGTAGTTCATGTGGAATGGATATAATTCCCCCGAATTGATTTTATATGGTACTAAAAAATATAAATAATTTTAAATTGTTATATAATTCATCTTATTTATTATATAAACGAGAGTTAGTAGACAAAACATTATTGATAATCATTTAGATATTTACAACAGTATTGTGATCATTAGAAACTATTTATTTTTTGTATTAATTGGTATTAGGAATATATACTACATATTGATTGATAAATAAGACATAATACTTATATTATAATATATTTCATCCCTAAAATGGTTTAATGTACATCTTAAAGGATAAATTGAAGAAAGAATGGTTGTTATCCCCGAACATTGGAAATTGTTACCTCTTTGATAATGATTTCGTTTCGAAAATAAAATTGAGAGAGATAGGATATTAATGATGAATATTACAATAACATGATATAAATATTTATTATATATTATAATGGATTTATATTTATCATAAGGATAGAGGAGGGGATGATATAATGATAAATATGGAAGTAAAGTAAAAATAAAATAATGGGAAAATGAGGATGATTTTAACTCTAGGATACTCCTTTGATAATCAATCTAAGAGGTGTGTTTTTTGTTTTTTGGAAAGGAGAAGAGCTCCTAAAAATGAGGATAGACCAGTAAATATGAATTGGGAAAAATATTTACATGCTTCATGGAATAGACGTGTAATGAGAAGTGGGGGTGATCAATGGTTTTGATAGGGGAGGAGAGGGGTGATGTTTGAATATCTTATTAATTATTTTATTAATTTTATCAAGACAAGAAATTGTATTTAGTAAAGTGACCCAAAATTTAAATATGACCATGTAATTTCGAAAAATCTGTATTCACATCATCCATACATCAACTATGACTTAATTCATCATGTATTTAGCTATTTTTTAAATTATCACATTTTTCTATTCCAAAAAAATTAATGCATTATATATATATAATTAAACCCTAAAATTAATTTATGTATATAAATATAATATAAACTAAATTTTTTGAAAATCTTTTTCCAAATTAGAAATAAATTAATTTTTAAATAAAAATATAATTTACTCAAAGAAATACAGTATTTAAAATTGATATTGATTTTATAACACAATAAAAAATTCACTAAGGCCTAATTAAATTATCTATGAATCATATGACTTATAAATATATATTTATGAATAAAATTAATAAAATGAATTATCATTTATATTATATTATTAAATATTATATATTTATTACTCACATAACTACCAAAACATAATTAATAATTTTTAAAATATTAAATTATGTATACTATTTTATTATTATATCATACATTCATTTATAATATTCTTAAATTTTATTTATACCATTATGGGTAAAATTACGGTTCATTTAGAGGATTTACTATTTTTTTTGAAATTGGTGACATGAATTGTTTTCCCAATTCATGCCCCCTGAAAGAATTTATTAAAATCAAAAGGGAATGTTACAAACACGAGGTGCAAATAGATTACACCAACATAGGATTATTCGGGGTACATGAAAAAGACTCAAAATAAGACCAAAACCAGGAAAAGAAGCCCTCCATAATGAGGTGACCAAAAATGAGAAAGAAATGACCTCCAAGTGAATCCAAACTCATTCTTCACAAACATTAAATCTGAAATCGCAAGAGGATTATCCATCACGATAGCTGAAAATCACTGCAACAAGGAACTCATCCATTATAAAAATCCCCAAGCAGAAAAACAGTCATAGCCCAAATCATCTTATATAATTCAAGAGAAATCCCCTTCTGGCCAATATAACAGAAACATCACGCTACTCAGGGGAAAGAGGGAGAATGCACAAAAGCCGGAAGATCAGAGATCTGGAATAGGTGTAGTGCAATGATCTGTTCTGTGAAACATCAAAACATTGATTCTAAGCACTCAGCAAAATTAAAAACTACCAGAGAGACACCCCAATCAGATAGTAGCAGAAAAAATCAGATTAAATTGAAACCCTTCAAGATATCTTAGCGGTCTGAAAAAATTGAAAAACAATCGGCTAGTGGAGCCAAACCATAAAGGATCCAATCTTCTATTTCATCCAAACTCAGAAAGTAAAGGATCTGTACAAAAACCCCACCACAATGCACTGTGTAAGCTGAGTAAGAAAAATTCTGACAGTGATATCCAATAGAGAGAAAGACAACCCCAGGTGAGAAAATAGTGAAGTAATAAAACCCATCTTCTTTCACTCCAAGCAATGCAGGAAAACCGACTAGAGAAAGTCAGATCCATCCATAAAGGCTCCAAGTCAGCTAGAGGGTCTGCGCAAGCCATCCATCACCCCAAGGGGACAATAAACTGAAGCTCAAACTGTTACTTTAAAAAGTGGGAACAATATCCTCAATAAACATTGAAACAGAAAAACAGGCTCCATTTTGATCCAAAGAGAAAATCAGACATCAAGTGAAGAAAGAAGACCAACAAACAGTGCAGCCCGGTTGCAAGCTTTCTCAGAAAATCCAGAAGCACAAAGACAACATGACAAAGAAATCCAAAACATAATCAGGTTAAGAAATCTTTCCTAATTCATTCATTGAACATTTCCTACTTTGCAGCCAAATAGGCGCTCTTAGTGATCTCTCCTTTCTTAAAAGAGTTATATAGGATTTCATCACTGAGTCCCTCTGAAGAATCAAGAGCTTCACAAGTTGGTATAGTGTGATTATCAACCCTTTCAGCTTGTTTCTCCTTCTCTACATGATGATTTTCGATATGGGCATGAACATTATGTCTAGCAATGTCCAAAGAACGAGTGACAGTAGTCCTCTCAACATGGGAAAAATCCCTAAGTTTTCTAGTTCTTTTTGGATTGGGTGTGACAAACCCATCTTCATCTACTATTGGTTTTTTACCTTTCCGGGCCATGTCCCTTAAGTATTTCTCCTCAATATCAGTAGATTTATCCTCTTCAGTGCTTTGTGAGAGACCATCTTCAGATGCATCACACCTCTCCTTATCCTCTTCTTCTTGAGTGCCTTCTTGAATTTTCACTATCGTCCTATCATCAAGTGGGGGTGTGGGGTTAAGAGGTACATTTGCATTCAGCACAGAGGTTGGAATCCCCTTCTCACCCATATCCAGAGAAGAGTCTTCATGGTCCCGCCGTGAATCACAATGTTCTAGAGGCACATTAGAATTCCCAGGGACATCATTGGCAATAGGAGTCTCAGTAACATTAACAGGGTTTGATTTAGAAGGATTCAAGTTAATTTTAGCATTGGATTTTTCTACCCAAACTGCTTTGCAGCGAGTTTGAGGTGGTGCAGAATCTTTTGACTCACATTATCCCATAGAATGACCGACGTTGTAGCAGGAATTACAATGAACAACTACATTTAACTTAAATGAGGTATGAAAGCAATCTTATATTCATTTATTTACTATATTTTCATATCAAAATCAATATGGACTAGAAAACATAACATCTATTAAAATTTATTAGAAAAACATCCATATTTTAGAAAATAGATAGTACAATGTTGAATGATAAGAGAATTCATTAGAATGTCAAAAACATGAATGATGGGATGCCCATATATTTTGTCATTTAATATCGTTTATTCCATTATGTAAGAGGTAAATGAACTATAAATTTTATAGATAATAAAATATAATTACTATATGATGCTCACAACTCACACACATATATATACACACAATGGTATGAGTCAAAAGATTCTTGAAATGTAGGGTCATCCTTGGTCAGATAATATTAAATTTTAAATCGAATAATTTGTATCATGATTATTATTGTATCCTTAGAAATGGGTTTTATAATAATATATTAAAGGAACCATGAAACCTCTACCCCATCCTATATTTAAAATTTATTATATTACTATGTTAGATCTCAACAAATTGTGAAAGACTACTTGAATGAACAATTTTACATTCTCTATTATTGATCTTTTTAAAAACTACAAATATTTTTATTCTATAAGGGAATATATTCTTTTAAGTGTATCATGAGATCTATATTAATGATGATTTAATACCTCATAGTGATCCCGACTCAATTTAATTCAGAAATAATTTACCATGTAAAGTCCCATAAATTTCGAGGAATTGTTTTCATAAATTCATTGGAATTTTACGAGTACTCTGTTTTTAACAACACCTGATTCCGAGGGCCGGTGTTCCCGGAATAATTTTCTGATGTTTTTTTAAGATTAAATTAATAGGCGTATGCAGTTTTCCTAAAAAAATGGAATAACTCTTAAATGGTAACTCAGATCAGAAATATGAAGGCATTGTTTTTCTCAGTATGGCGGGTTTACCCTAGGTGTGACTTAAGTTTAGTCGGCCCATGCCTCCTGTGAGAAAACCCAAAAATGGTATAACTGTAAATAAAATAATTTAATAAAGTTATTTTATTTTTCAAATGTTTATAACTCATAAATGGTAACACGGATTAAAAATCTGAGACCACTGCTAAACTCGTGAGGGTATGCTTTTTTTAAGTAGATACAAACTTTGGCCAGCACGGGTCACCTGAGAATGTTAGTTTTTGGCAGTAAATAGAATTATTAAGTCACAATTATTTTATTGTAAAATTCATAACTTCATAACGGTAACTCGAATTGAAAATTAGAGAGTTCTATTGAGTTCTTTGGGGTGTGTTTCTCCTAGGAAAATCATAACCTCAACCGCAGAGGGTCGAGGGTGACTGATAATAATTTTCCAATCTTTTTTTAAGGTACGTCCAGTAAACGAACGAGCAGTGTTTTATAACTTTTGAACTAGTGCTCGGAATCAAATTCTGAGGGAACCATTGAACTCGCAACACCGATATTTTCTTGAGAAGACTTTCTCCTCCATGGAATATGGGAGGGAATAAATGTTAATTTTTGGATTTTTATAAATAAAATTAATAAAATAAAGTACAACACTTTTTTAAGTTTCCATGTGTAGAGTGAGTTAGTAAAAACCTCACCTTGGGAGTTGGAGGTGGGACCGCCACACCCTAACCTCCCATTTAATGGGGAGGGAGAGAACACCTCTCACCCCCATCAGTTAATTTATGTGTCGACATAAAATTAATTTCTCTCAATTAATTCTATATGTCGACGTAAAATTAATTGAGCAATTAATTTTATGGGTCGATGTAAAATTAATTGCAGTCAGTTAATTTTATTAGTCGACGTAAAATTAATTGTTGTCCATTAATTTTATGTGTCAACGTGAAATTATTTGGTGTCAATTAATTTTATGTTTCAACATAAAATTAATTCGTGTCTTATGTTTTGACGTAGGTTATGTGAGAGAAACTTCTTGACATCCTCCCCTCTTAAGTTGTGCCAACGCGCCTCATAAATTGTGCCAACACAATTTATTTCACCCGACCCCCTTTTTAAATTTAGTAATCGCATAGTTGGAATTTAGGAAGGTTCCGAATAAATGAACCATCATAAATTCAAAGATGGTTACATACCTCTCCCCCTCTCATATATATAGGGAGCTTTGGAGAAGGTTTTGGAACGGATTCACCAAGCGACGAAGCGCTGGTAAAGTATCGTGACGCCCAACACTTGGGGAAACTTATCCTCTCCAACGAAGAACGCGAAGAATGCTGATGATGATCTTCCATGTGATTCTTCTTTGACCTTCCTTCCCCAGACTCCTATCATCTGAAACATTGTAAATGACCCAATGGAGCTCGGAATTGGGGACGTGTGGCGGACGCGACGAATTACGGTCTTCATCATCTTCCTTATGCGACTCCACCAATGAGCGACGAGCAAGAGGCAGGGGTTTTATTTTATTTAAAGTATGAACCTTTCCCATGTTCTTCCTTTATCTAAAAACGAATAATGGTGGTTGTTTTACTTCATACATGGGAGAACCTATTGCAACCACCCTAAACGCAGAGGGTCCGGGCCAAACCAATCTGGCCCGAGCCCTCTGTTGTTCTTTTTGTGATGTCTGCATGATGACAAGGCAATGAAGCGACGACGATGAATGTGGAGGACATAGGCTGCACTACACATGACCTCCATGAAATCTGCCGCCCCCATGGCTCCCTGTAATGTAACAACCCAAGCTTTTATTGTACGCTTCTCTTTGAATAATGTGATAGCATGTGTTGTACGCAACATCGAGTTCTAACACACCGCAACCAATTTAACGAGTCGTTATGAAAAATAATACCTAATTTTTGAAACTATATATATTATATATTTCAATATTGACGTCATTTTTGGTTTCAGAATATCGAAATTATCCTAAGATGAATTTTTGGTATTTTTCTCATTACTTCCAATTTTTATGAATAGTAAAAAATACTTAAAAACAACTTTTTAAATAAACATAATTTATAGTGATAAAAAATATTATTGAGTGGTTTCAAAGTTTAATTGGAATATATTTTTACCATTTTATCCAATGGTGTTCATTAGAATAAATTTCACATTGAAATTGGACCTAAACAATTGTCAATCATTGGATATATATTGTTTCTTAAAAACACGCTATTTGTTGTGACAACTAGAATTAATTATAAAATTAATTAATGAAACTTATATATTTGGAATTTTGTAAAATAGAAATAATTTTTTAATTTGGAATATCAATTATAGTTTAGGGTGAGATTTTGGAACTTTTCAGATAACTTTCATATTTTGATAAATAGTGAAAATTGCTAAATTTTAATTAAAAACAACTTTTTTAATCGAAATTATTAATATTAATAAATTATGAATTTGAGTGGTTTTAAAGTATATTTATAATATATTTTTACCATTTAATTAAATTTTTGTCATTGGACACAATTTCACAATTAAAACAGACATAAACAAGTGTCAATCTTTTGATAATTATTATCTCTTAAAAACACAATTTTTGTTTTAACAACGGGAGTTATTTTTAAATTAATTTCTGCCACTTCTATGTTTTAAATTTGGAAAAATGGATTCCATATTTGAAATCCGGATTATTAAATTGTGTAAATAGATAAATTTTATTTTTTGACATTTTGAATAATTACTTCGGTAAATATTTTATTCACCATGGTTAAAGGGTAAATCTGGTAAATAAGGGTTAAAAATAATATTATAATAATACGAAATTACCCTAAAACGTGTCTTAACCCTATTGGTTGATACAATGCCGACCATGGTCATATTTGAGTCGATTTTGGGACCCCATGGATCCACTTGTATGTGATAGGGACACTTTATTTTAATTAAGTTAAAATGAATACAAAAATGACACAAGCATATATCTTTTAGAACAAAATTATTACATAGGGTTATATATATTGGAGTTTAGACTATAAATATTCATTAGAAAGATAAAAATATTTCATACAAAATTATATTTTATTTATAATTTTTATACATTAAATAATTTAATTTATTTATGACACAATGGTGATGCAATAATTACCATAATAGTGAAAAATTAAAATAATTGATATTATAAATACACAAATAAATATAATTTGACACTTTTAATGAATTAAAATAATTTTATAGGATAATATGACATATTAGGATTGATATAAATAACCTTTTTTCGAATTATTCATTCAGTTATAACTTTCACAAAAATCAACTATTGAATAGTGTAAAAATTGACATAAAATAGATTTTAAAACATAATTTATATTATTAATGGATATTAAATACATAAAAAAAACTATGTTTCAGCAAAGAGACATATATCATGATTTATTCATAATTAATGGACCACTTGGGGGACTCTTGGATATATATGGTATGTTTATTAACCATATAATATAAAAATACAATGAGACATTGTAAAAGTGAAACTTATTAACTAATAGTTAATACTTAAAGATAAGTTTAATATAATGACCGAAACCAGTCTAAATTCTATTGTTTGAATGTATTTCGACCTATCCCCACTTTAACCTTTGAATAATGAACTTTGGAGCCATTAGATACTGAATATGAATTTATTATAAATTAATATTTCTTGCTTTTCCAAAATTCCCCCTCATCCCTCTTATAAAAGGGAACTTCTCCTTCTCATTTCATCACACCATCAAAGCTTTTTGGTTCGGCCAACCCCTGACCAAATACTCTATCAACTTCCCTCACTACAACCTAGAGGCCTTATTTTGATTAGAATGCCAACCTATGGAGACCTTTTGATCAAATCAATAGGAAGAACCCGAAGAAGAGGTAATGTTTTCACCACCCCTTTTCAAATTCCTTTCTTCTTCCACTTCTTCTTTCTTTGTTATTACCATTATAAAATAATAACTCCAGTATCTTATATATATAATGTGATGTTATTATAAATATGTTACAACCATATTCAGTATACTATACATCCTTTGAATAACATGTAACCATACATGCGTACGTACGGCTTACCGTCTCCACGTCGTTGTGTAATTGTTATTCAATAAATTATTATTTGGATGGGTATAATAATGATGTGTATCTCATTTAAATAATAAATATAACATGATAATTATTCTTTATATATTATATACCATCCAATTATATATTATTTTAATATCAAAAGAATGATATTGTCGCTCGTGCGTACGTACGGACTACCGTCTCCACGAACGCGATAAGATTCATTCTCCATCGTATCCATTCAAGTATAATTCTCATTTGATGATTAATAATAATATCTAAGTACTTGATATAATTCTGGATATTATTAAGATACATACTATACATGATAAAAATGGCTTACTTAACAAAACATATAAAAGAAAACAAGTAAGTTAACACCCGAAACGACGATAATTCTACGATATTATTAACAAAGCAATGTTAAAAGATTTTATATGATATCGTATTAATTTATATGATTCATGAATAATTTAATAACAATTATTTCAACATTATACAGGAGGTTAACCTACACCAACCAAGGAAAAGTACAAGGTAATGGGTTTTTATCTCATTTTTAATTCCGTGAGAATTCCATTGTTCACCACTTATTTATTGCATGTGGTGTGTGTACTTCCCATGATTGTATTAATTGTGTAATATACATTAATTTATGGATATTTAAATCATCATTGTATTATACTTTGTTCATGGGTGTATGTTTCGTATGTTAACAAATCGATAGAGGAATTTGAAATTTAAATTTCCACCCATTCGGCTTTATGCATACTTCATTGATTATTTTACTCCAAGATTCTGTGTGGGATCACTATTCATTTGATTATTTCCTAATTTCCAATCCCCTTTCTGTGGATATACTTTTTATACACATAATCACTCCATTTTTAAATTCTCAAGTCATCCGTATGAACTTGATTAGAGTAATTTTTACTCAATCTCGATTTGTTGAGATAAACATCCAATTCATTAGTGTTGTTTTTACTAAAATATGTATGAATGTAACTTGATTGATTTACACTGAATATCCAATCATATATAGTGTATTTATATTTTTCACAATTAATTATGTCATTGACTTATCCTTAACCTAAGGATATAGCCTTTATTAGAGATTTCATCTCAATTTACATTCCATTGAGACTTATTTGTTGTTATACACCAAATCACTTTTATGTGGTGTATATAATGTACTTTGACATAGTATATCATGAATCCCATTATTATCATGATATTACAAAGTTTTGATTACTTCAATTATTTGTATTCAAGTGTCTCTCTTGTGGTTAGAAACATTAACTAAAATACCATTTTTAAATGTTTTAAAGACTTATACATCAAAGTCATGCTCATTAATGTCCATGTTTTAAAAATGGTTTTATGGATTTATTTATAGAGACATTAATGTTTTAAAAATAAAACTCCTTTTAGATAGTTTCAATGTGGTATGAGACACTTTGATTCAAAAATCTATTTTTAAATGTATTCTTGAAAAATAGTGTCACTTTTTATATGATTTCAAGAAAAATAGGGATATTTCTCTCAAATAGTTTTGATTATTATTTTCATCGATGTCAACATCCTTCATTATTCTTAATTGTGGTTAATGTGATACAATACAATCTTCCAAATTGTATCAAATGAGTTATGTTTGACTGTGGATGTGATATTTTTAAACCATTCATGGTTTGTAGTTAATGTACTGACATTTCGTATGCTAGTTTTAATATGAATGTTTATGTTATGTTTAAGCATGTTCATATGAGGAATGCATTGGACTTAATAAGTGACGGGTGGAGCCCGCTATAGCTCCTAGATGCATCGGTAGGTCTAATGAGACAAACTAGTGTCTTGGCACAAGGCCTTGGAAAAATCTTATTTGTAGTCTTAGCACGAGGCCTTGGCTATGTGGTTATGATAGTCTGGCATTATGCATTCCGTCATTATGAAAGTGGTTATTGATATTACATGTGACCATTCGACTTGTAGAATATCCATTTGATGAAGTAAATGGCATTATTTTTATTTTACCTTTTCCATTTTATGCTGATGTTCAAGTTTAAAAGGCTTTCATTTTGGTTATAAACTGCCTTAAGTTTTTATGCTTATCTATGAAAGCTTCTGCTATAATGTTATCCTTACCGAGCATCTGAGCTCACCAATTTCAATGTTTTATTTTTCCCCGGATTATGAAGAAGTAATTTATGAATGACCTGTAGGGATAGTATGAGGGGATATGAAGACAAGATGTTGTTGTAGTTTTTTTACCTTATGATGTAATGTAAGACTTATGAATATATCTAGTGTTTCAAAGACAACTATACTAATTGGTCTTTCGAGACTTGATCCTTTATGATCATGTCAATGTTATGTAATAATGCACTGACTATGGGAAACTGGGGTCGGGGCATTACAGTTGGTATCAGAGGAAATTTGTACAAACCTTGGAAGCTAGATTTAGATAAACTCTGATTAGAGCACGTAGAACTAAGATGAACTTTGAGGATTAGTATAGAAGAACTTCCTTGAATTTTGGTATTGTAGAGATTTTGTGAGTGTTCCGAGCAATACATCCCTGTCTAGATACGATAAGGTATAGGAGGCTCTGGCACAGATGTACCTAGGGTTAAAACCTGAAAACACCGCTTTGAGTTAGACTCGAACGGGAACGGGTGCACGACAACGGGCCTTGCTGCACTCTTGGTTACGACACTCCCGGGGGATATTCATAGGATAATTTACATTTTCTTTACAAACCGATTTAAAGTATTATATATATAAGATTAGAGTAAATGACCTTGGTTAATCCAAATGTGTTTCAAATTGAGAATATAGTGACATGTTAATCACTAAATGATTGTACGACTACTATTACTCACACAATGATTTCTTGTTTTAGTCAATGGCTGGATTCCAAGGAAGTCATAGTTACTTTGAGAATGATGTACAAGGTGGGAATGGTAGTGGCAATGAGCGAAAAAATGGAATGTTGATAGGCGTAAAAGATATCATCTTTATACGAAATCAATTTTCCAAATATATGATCAATAATATATATATTAACCAATTACCAGACTCAAAAATGAAGAGAAAGGTGATTAATAATAAGAGCTCCAGTAGTGGAGACCATGGACAATGAAATACTCAATTTCTATCATGCATGAAATGTGGAAGGAGACACCCTGGAAAGTGTCTCAATAGGACAAATAAATTCTTTACATGTAGGAAGGAAGGACATAAAGTGAAGAATTTCCGAGGAAAAATGAAGAGTACTATGGAAGAAGATAAAAATGGTCCCAAGAATCCATTTACAGTCATTTTCCATAAATGTAGGGACTTGGCCATTACCCGACTGAATGTCTTATTCTATAGGATATTTTATTGGTCAGAGAAGAAGCTATGTTGAAATAAATGGTTGGATAATGTTTAAAAATTATTAGTTATCCTTGTTGAAGGGTTTACATTTGAATAATTTTATCTTGTATTTGTAACCCTAACGTTTGCCATGTGAGAATGATATTTATGGAAGAATTATATTTTCTCTTATGGATATAGTTATAAATAACCATTTGGTTTTATATGATCATTGTGTTTGAGGAAATTACAAATTATTATTTGGGATGAAAATGCAAGGTATGAGATAACATTTGTGGTTAAATTTTGTTATGGTTTTTTTGAGGACTTTATCTCATATTGGTAATGATATAAAATATAGTTTTTAAAAAAGGACAACATGTAGAATGTATGAAAACCTGTCGCATCGAACAAAGCTGTGGTAATCGAACCCACAATCAAAGTGTGATTGGGATTTATCACCTACCACTACACTACGTGATTTCCCTAGTTAGTGTGACTATTATTATTAGTTAAATGATTTTATTGATCAATAACAATTTGATTTGGGATCTTATGTGTTATCAAATGAATACCGTTAGTATAGGAAAAAGATTTGGTTATTAAGTGATAAATGTTATTTTGGAAGTTGTTCTCTTTGTTGTGAACACTATATGTCAAAGGAAAATAAAGTAGTATACGATTTCATTTGAGGAGTAATGGTGGATTTTTATCTATGTTTTTATTTTGGATTTATAATGATTTGGGTTATTTATAGAAATGATTAGGTTAATTGCATTTAAGTATGTGACTTTAAGAGTAATCAATGTCATTTGGAGATACAATTTAACTTGGAAGACTACATTCTTTTATGTTTGGAGTTTCAATATTAGTTTTGATTATATTGAAGGATTTTAAGGACAATTGATTATTGAATGGTATTTATTTAACATTGGAGTATTATTGGTTTAATTTTAGATATTAAGATTAGTGTTTATTTCTCTCAAGGAATATCCTTTTGGGGGATCATTAGATCTTGTACTAACCATTTTGGTTTTGATTAATCTCTAAAGACAATGTGAATATATAGTTCTTTCTGCATGGATCATGTGATTCAATAGAAGTTTATCTAGCTCTTATAGTGTGACCAAGTATTCTTGAATACTCATCATTTAAAAAAATTGAGTTAGTGGTGGAAATTTATGAAAGAATGAAACTCTACATAAAATGCAAGTATATATCTTTATATTCTTAGTCAATATCATAAATGAATTCCTTATCCTTATGTAATGTAACTTAAAACAAAAAAATTATGTATGTTTACTTTCCTACTAGGAGGCTAATGGTCGTTTTTTCCAACACAAGTTTGTGGTTTTCTTATTGTTAACTTTCTCCTTATCATGATTTCAATCCATCTCCATCAGAACATGTCACTTAGTTTATCATCCATATCCATTTTTCCTACATGGAATCTGAGTATGGGTTATCTTGGTTGAACTTTATACCTCTCTTTATTTCTTTTAAAGTTATAGTTTTATTGACTATCTTTACAATGTGGGACTTTCCATTATATTACCAAGCAAAATTTTAAAAATTGTGAGGACGTAATTTATTGAAAGAGGGGAGAATTTAACACCCTAAGCTTCTATTGTACGCTTCTCTTTGAATAATGTGATAGCATGTGTTGTACGAACATCGAGTTCTAACACACCGCAACCAATAAAACTAGTCGTTATGAATAATAATACCTACTTTTTGAAATTTTCTATATTTTATAATTAAAAATTTAATTCATTTTTGGTTTCGGAATATCGAAATTATCCTAAGATGAATTTTTGGTATTTTTCTGAGAACATCCAATTTTTATGAATAGTGAAAAATAATTAAAAATAGCTTTTTTAATCAAATTAATTTATAGTGATAAATTATATTATTGAGTGGTTTCAAAGTATAATTATAATATATTTTTACCATTTTATCCAATTGTGTTCATTAGAATAAATTTCACTTTGAAATTGGACCAAAACAATTGTCAATCTTTTGATATATATTGTTTCTTAAAAACACGCTATTTGTTGTGACAGTGGGATTTAATTATAAAATTAATTAATGATACATATATACTTGTAATTTTTTAAAATATACATCATTTTTTAATTTGAAATATCAATTATAGTTTAGGGTGAAAGTTTTGTACTTTTCGGATAACTTTCATATTTTGATGAATAGTGAAAATTACTATATTTTAATTAAAACCCACTTTTTTAATCGAGATAATTAATATTGATAAATTATGAAATTTAGTGGTTTTAAATTATATTTAGAATATATTTTTACCATTTAATTAAAATTTTATTCATTGCACATAATTTCAAAATTAATCCAGTAATAAACAAGTGACAATCTTTTGATAGTTATTATCACTTAAAAACACGCTTATTGTTTTAACAACGAGAATTAATTTTAAATTAATTTCTGCCAATTATGTGTTTTGAATTTGGAAAAATGGATTCCATATTTGGAATCAGGATGTTTAAATTGTGTAAATAGATTACTTTTATTTCTATACATTTTTAATATTTACTTCGGTAAATATTTTATTTACCATGGTTAAAGGGAAAATCCGATAAATAAGGGTTAAACATAATATTATAATAATACAAAATTACCCTAAAACGTGTCATAACCCTATTTTTTGTTACCTAGCCGACCATGGGCATATTTGGGTCGATTTTGGGACCCCATGGATCCACTTGTAAGTGATAGGGACACTTTTTTTTAATTAAGTTAAAATGAATACAAAAATGACAAAAGCATATATCTTTTAGAAAAACAATTGTTACACAGGGTTATATATGTTGGATTTTAGACTATAAATATTCATTAGAAAGATAAAACGATTTCTTACATAATGATAGTTTATTTATAATTTGTAGACATAAAATTATTTAATTTATTTATGACACAATTGTTATGCAATAATTACCATAATAGTGAAAAATTAAAACAATTGATATTATAAGTACCAAAATAAATATAATTTGTGACTTTTAATTAATTACAGTAATTTTATAGGATAACTTGACATATTGGGATTGATTTAATTAACTATTTTTGAAGTAATAATTCATTTATAAGTTTCACAAAAATAAACTATTGAATAGTGTCAAAATTGACATAAAAGCGTTTTTAAAAAAAATATTATATTATTAATTGATATTAAATTCCTAAAAATCTAAGGATCGGGCAAGTGACTTATATCATGATAGGTTCATCACTAATGGACCACTTGGGGGTCTCTTGGATGTATATGGTATGTTTATTAACCATATTATATAGAAATACAAAGATACATTGTAAAAGTGAAACTGATTAACTATGAGTTAATACTTAAAGATAAGGTTAATATAATGACCCAAACCTATCTAAATTCTATTGGTTTAATGGTTTTCTAACTATCCCCACCTTAAAATTTTAATAATAAACTTTGTAGCCATTTTAAATCGGATATGAATTTATTATAAATTAATATTTCTAGCGTTTCCAATGGTGCCCCTCACCCCTCTTATAAAAGGGCACTCCTCCTTCTCATTTCTTCACACCATCAATGCATTTTGGTTCAGCCAACCCCTGACCAAATACTCTCTAAACTTCTATCACTACAACCTAGAGGCCATAGTTTGATCATAAATCTAACCTATGGAGCCCTTTTGATCAAATCAAAAGGAAGAACCTGAAGAAGAGGTAATGTTTTCACCACCCCTTTTCAAGTTCCTTTATTCTTCCACTTCTTCTTTTTTTTATTACCATTATAAAATAATAACTAAAGTATCTTATATATATACTGTGATGTTATTATAAATATGGTACAACCATATTCAGTATTCTATCCATCCTTTGAATAACATGTCACCATACGTGCAGACGTACGGCTTTCCGTCTCCACGTCGTGGTGTAATTGTTATTCAATAAATTATTATTTGGATGGGTATTATAATGATGTGTATATAATTTAAATAATAAATATAACATGATAATGATTCTTTATATTTGATATACCATCCAATTATATATTATTTTAATATTAAAAGAATGATATTGTGACGCATGCGTACGTATAGACTACCGTCTCCACGAACGCGATAAGATTCATTCTCCATCGTATCCATTCAATTATAATTATCATTTGATGATTAATAATAGTATATAAAGACTTTATATCATTCTGGATATGATTAAGATACAACCTATCCATGGAAAACATGGCTTACTTAACAAAACATATAAAAGAAAATGAGTAAGTTAACATCCGAAACAATGATAATTCTAAGATATTATTAGCAAATCAATTTTAAAAGATCATATATGATATCGTATTAATGTATATGATTCATGAATATTTTAAAAACAATTATTTCAACATTATACAGGAGGTTAACCTACCCCAACCATGGAAAAGTACAAGGTAAGGGGTTTCTTATCTCACTTTTAATTCCGTGAGAATTCCATTGTTCTCCAATAATTTATTGCATGTGGTGTGTGTACTGACCATGATTGTATTCATTGTGTAATATACATTAATTTATATATATTTACATCATCATTTTATAATACTTCGTTCATGGTAGTATGTTTCGTAAGTTACCAAATCGATAAGGGAATTTGAAATTGCAATTTCCACTCATTCGGCTTTACGCATACTTCATTTATTATTTTACTCCAAGATTATGTGTGGGATCACTATTCATTTGATTATATCATAATTTCCACTTCCGTTTCTGTATATATACGGTTTTTACACATAATCAATCCATTTATAAATTCTCAAGTCATAGGTATGAACTTGATAAGAGTAATTTTTACTCAATATCGATTTGTTGAGATAAACATCCAATTCATTGGTGTTGTTATTACTAGAATATGTGTGAATGTCCCTTGATTGTTTTACACTTAATATCCAATCATATTTAGTGTATTTATATTTTTCACACATAATTATGTGATTGATTTATCCTTAACCTAAGGACACGACCTATATGAGAGATTTCATCTCAATTTACATTCCATTGAGACTTATTTGTTGTTATACACCAAATCACTTTTATGTGGTGTATATAATGTACTTTTACATAGTATATCATGAATACCTTTATTCTCATGATATTAAAAAGCTTTGATTACCTTAATTATTTGTATTCAAGTGTCTCTCTTTTGGTTAGAAACTTTAACTAAAATACCATTTTTAAATGTTTTAAATACTTATTCATCTAAATCTTGCTCATTAATGTCCATGTTTTAAAAATGGTTTTAAGTATTTATATATATGGACATTAATGTTTTAAAATTAAAACACCTTTAAAAATGTATCAAAGTGGTATGTGACACTTTGATTTAATAATCTATTTTTAAATGGATTCTTGACAAATAGTGTGACATTTAAAATGATTTCAAAAAAATGGGGATATTTCTTTCAAATAGTTTTGAATATTATTTTCATCTATATCAAAATCCTTCATTATTCTTGATTGATGTTAATGTGATACAATAAATTCTTCCATATTGTATAAAATGATTTATGTTTGGTTGTGGATGTGCTATTTTTATACCATTCATGGTTTGTAGTTAAAGTATTGACATTTCATATGCCAGTTTTAATATGAATGTTTATGTTATGTTTAAACCAGTTCATAGGAGGAATGCATTGGACTTAATAAGTGATGGGTGGAGCCCGCTATAGCTCCTCGATGCATCGGTAGGTATCATGAGACAAACTAGTGTCTTGGAAAAAGGCCTTGGAAAAATCATATTTGTAGTCTTAGGACGAGGCCTTGGCTATGTGGTTATGATAGTCTGGCATTATGCCTTCCATCATTATGAAAGTGGTTATTGATATTCTATGTGATCATTCGACTAGTAGAATATCCATGTGAGTAAGTAAATGGAATTATTTTTATTTTATCTTTTCCATTTTATGCTGAAGTTCAAGTTTAAAAGGCTTTCGTTTTAGTTATAAACTTCCATAAATGTTTATGCTTATCTATGAAAGATTCTGCTATAATGTTTTCCTTACTGAGCATCTGAGCTCACCCCTTTCAATGTTTTATTTTTCCCAGGATTATGAAAAAGTAATTTATGAATGACCTACAGGGATAGTATGAAAGGATATGAAGACAATATGTTGTTGTAGTTTTTTTACCTTATGATGTAATGTAAGACTTATGAAAATATCTAGTGCTTCCAAGACTAGTAAACTAATCGGTCTTTCGAGACATGATCCTTTGTGATCATGTCAATGTTATGTAATAATTCACCGACTCGGGGTAACTGGGGTCGGGGCATTACATGGCCTGTACCCGGTGCCCCGCGGCCCTGCCGGCGCAGCCATGGCGCCCTGCCGTGCTACCCGGCGCACCCTCCCGGGCTGCTCGGCATTCGGCACCCTGCCTGGAGCACCCGTGCCCTACCTGGTGAACCCGTGGCCTTCCCGGAGCCTAGCCGGCCCATCCACGCCACGTTCTGTCTTCCCAGTGGCCTCCCAGTCACTGACCTGCAAGAACCTTCTTTTGACACCCCTAAGTTGCGCTGGACGAACCAGCCTGGTCTCCCGGGCCAAGTTACCGAGCCGCATACGTGGCGACTATCGGGATGAACCGCCCTCACGGTCCGCTTGGCCGGGCCCAGCAAACCGGGTCAAAAATTTGAAGGATGACTCGCCCAATGGGCCAGGTCAGACCCAGAGTGTCAGACCGGGTCGACCCAGACTAGGTCGGCCCAGTTTGGGTTAGCCCGAGTTGGTCTGAATGGGTTGGACCGGACCAGGCTTATTTTTGAGCCATTACCTTCTATGGCCATATCATTAGCACCAGACATCAGTTTGTTGAACCATCAGCGGTGTCGGTACTCTTAGAGCATAGTCTTCTCTTTGAGTATACCGCATGGTAGTTTGGGGTATAGTGGTGATACGGTCGGGTTGGTTCGTACACAAATCCAACCGGGCCGCCGGGACTAAAAACCTAATAACTCACAGACCGGGCATCCGATTGACCTGCCGTCAGTTGTGTTGAGACCCCTATCACATGACGGTCATTTGATTTACTTCTATGTGAGACTTCGTGGCACTTGGATGTAACGACCAGTAGCTCATGGAGCGGACCCTCCTGGAGATGAGCATACAGTGTGCGGAGACCAAGTAGCTATAGACATAACGATTGCTTGAACAATTCGACATGGAGTGATTCGATTAGCCCAGTGGACGGAGCACCGAATATTTGGCGGCAGACCCACGGCGGACAGAGCTCATGGTAGTTGTAAGTTGACCTGCGGTACTCGACATGAGGAGTACCTCTGTAGGATATTAGGGGGGAGCACCCGGTATTTGGTGGCAGACCCACAGTGGAAGGAGCGCCCGATATATGGCAGCAGACCCACAATACTAGACATGAGGAGGCCTCTGAAGTCTAAGGTTAGTGAGTAGTGCCTTGGATTCATGACAGGGCCACTGTACTCGACAGAGGAGTTCTCCAGAAGTTGTGGTTTTGATAATGAAATTCCTTGTTTGAGCTGAGTCAATGACCTTTGTGTTTTCCTCATGATTGAGATGGGTTATGTGATAACTTATGTATATGTATTGGCATATACCCAGCACCTACTAAGTATTGTTATACTCACACTTACATGGGCTACGCCCACACCTTGTTGTGTTGGTTGCAGATGACGGACAACACTGGTCATGGTTGAGGATTGTAGAGCTGGACGGTACCCGGAGGTGGACTTCATGATGAGACGGTACCCGGAGGTGATAGATGGATGTAGAGAGCTGAGGTGGCCATCTATACCTACCCTACAGGTAGAGACCTAGAGGATGATCCAGGAGCTGCTTCACCTTTCAGTTCTTGTCTTTTCTATTGTACATTACATTCAGTTGTAGTTGTACCTTTCTATTGGTCTTATATTTCAATCCCCATTTTACATTCATCACACTTGTTATATTTATTTACTTAATGTTTTCTTCCGCTTCTTCTCTGGTTGTGTGTGTATACGTTTTATAAAGGCAATGCCATCCCAGTTTTTAAGGAGTTACAACTTTGGTGCTAGTCGCCAGCTCCTGACCTATGGAAGGCGGACTTGGGGTAGTCAAGATACAGGCTCCAGGGGATGGGTCGTGACAAATTGGTATCAATGGAGTTGGTTCTACTGCAGAACATAGGACTTTGATCATTCTTTTTTGTGAATGAAATAGTTTTAAGAGCATTGAGTGTAATTCTAAGTCCATGGAGTCATGTGTTGGTGCGGCGACCGACATATCCATACACCAGGACCTTGACTACTGATATTCGAATTAGTGCATGAAAACACTGATCACGTTTGAGTCTTCAAAAGTTTTTTTATGTCAGCTCAATCTAGGTCATCTCACGAGGTATAGTATTTGATCGTGTCACATCTGTTTCTTTCAGGATGCCTCCCCACAGACGACTAGCTAGAGCCCCAAGAGTTGTACGTACTGACAACCCGTCGAGCGATGAGGCCTCAGTACAGTGCCCTCTTCCAGTTGAGGCAGCAGCAGAGGCACCAGTGGTACTACCACCTGTTGGTCCACCGATGCCACCAGCCCCAATAGCAGTCGATGAAAACCACTTGAGTGTGCCACACATGTTCCATTGCTAGAGGCCACCCATGTTCCAGGCAGAGACAGACCCACAGGTGACTGAGGATTAGATGGAGGCTATGGTGAGAGTTTTGAGGATATAAGGAACACTAGTGGTCTTCATGGTGAACCATGATTCCAGCCTCCTTCAGGAAGCAACAGGAAGATGGTGGAGCCTGATGCTCCAGATGCATGACGATGCATCACTTATATGGGAAGAATTTGAGAGCCTATTACATGTGTAGTTTGTACCATCCACCATTCGAGCGATGCAGATACATGAGCTATTTCAACTGCACCATGTTAGCATGAGTGTAGCTCAGTACTTAGTGAGGTTTACAGATCTCTCGCGCGATTCCACTGATATGGTACGAGACCCGTTCGTTAGGGCCGAGACCTTCAAGCAAGGACTCAGGCGAGAGATCATAGCTTCAGTTATGTCCCAAAACATTCTGACGCAAACGAGAGTATTTGAGAAATCCCTTATAAGGAAGAGTTTCATTCCTAAGCAGTCTCCAGTAGCATGACCTACCACTAGTCATCTGGTAATGGAGTTTTCTGCAGCTGGTAGTAGACAGACCAAAAAGGGGTCCAAGAGGACCAGACCCATCAGTGGCCGACTGCATGACTCTGGTTTGGTTGTGCGGGGAAACCGGAGTGGGGGAAGAGCCAGTCGTGCTCGGAGCGAGCAGTGTTACTCATACGGCGGGCTTGGTCACATGGCACGTGACTGTCCGACCCACCTTAAATATTATCAGCAGATTGATGAAGGACGTCCCAGGAAGAGACATAGGTTTGATCAAGGTAGACCACAAGGAGGAGAAGACTGTGGAAGAGGAGCAGGCCTTGTAGCTGGTGGTGGATGACGCTTCGAGGAGTTTCCACCACCACCACCAGGAGGACCACCCCATCCAAAAGGAGTAGGTGTACATGAGAGAGCACAGCTTCACATAGCTGAAGCATACAACAATTGAGCTTTGGAAGCAGGTGGATAGAAGCGGGAAAAGTTCCAGGCATGGAGGCCTTTGTTTTTGGTGCTTCTAATTTCCATGTGGTTGTTGTTTCTGGTTGTGGTGTGTCTTTGTACATTGAGCTGCATTAATAAAAGATACTTTTCCTTCTGATGTTTTCTTTACATCCATTTTGTGTGGTTTATACTTAGATGTTCTAGTTAAAACTGTTTACTTGACCCTTACATTCAAGATTACTACTAGAGGAGACCCAGTGAGCACATACTGATGCCGAACGTGTGAGTCAACCCTTGGAGGCAAATGTGATGGTTGGATCTCTTGGTTGTTTAGTTGAGGCCTTATAAAATCATCCAAGACATGAATTGTATCGTTCATGTCAGGATGGACTATATTTGGTGAAGACTGTGGTTCATCCAGAGGATGAGACCAGATTTCTCTTTTTCAACAATCGTGAAATCTAAGCAGCTCTTGTAAGTCCAGAGACGGTGCAGGCTATGATGGAGAAGGTGCAGATCCTCCAGGAGCGGATGAAGACTCCATATAGAAGACAAAAGTTCTATGCTGATAGTAGATAGAGACTAATGGAGTTTGAGTATTGAGACAAGGTATTCTTACAGGTCTCGCACCGACGTTGACTACGAAGATTTCGCCAGGGCGACAAGTTATCTCGACGCTTCATCGGGCCCTTCCACCTCAGTTGCACCGTGTGCATGAAGTCTTCCATGTATCTCAGCTGAGGAGATTCATGCATGACCCGACCCACATAAACGATCACGTGAACCTCTAGGAGATCACTTTGGAGAGGAAGGCTCAGATGCGTGCTCGGTACAAACTTTAGTTTCTGTAGTTTTTGTTATAGCATTACGGGGACGTGAATACCTGTGGTGGTATCAATGTTAAGACCCTTAAATTTCAAGGAATTTTTGTTTCTTAAATTCTTTGGAATTTTACTTGTATTAATTTTCTAACGGAACATGATTCTGAGGCCCGGTGTGCCCGGAATAATTTTATGAGGTTTTGATAAGCATAAATTAATGGGCGTAAGCAGTTTTCCTGAAAAAGTGGTCCAACTCTTAAGAAGTTACTCAGATCAGAAATCTGAGGGAACTGTTGTGCTCAGGATGGTGGGTTTACCCTAGGTGTGACTAAATTTTGAGTCGGTGCATGCCTCCTGTGAGAAAACATGAAAATGGAATAACTGTAAATAAAATAATTAAATAAATTTATTTTCTTTTTCTAATGTATATAACTCATAAACGGTAACTCGGATTAAAAATCTGATACCACCACTGAACTCTTGAGGGTATTATTTCTTTATGCAGATACTAACTTTGGCCATCACTGGCCACCTGAGAAAGTTAGTTTTTGGCCGTAAATAAAATATTTAAGTGAAGATAATTTTATTGTAAAATTTATAACATCTATACGGTAACTCTAATTGAATATCTGAGAGTACTGTTGTATTAGTTGGTGCGTATTTCTTCTAGTAAGAGCCTAACTTTGACCATAGTGGGTTAAGGGTGACTGATAATAATTTCCCATACTATTTTTTGGGTACGTTCAGTAAACGTATGAGCGGTGATTTATAACTTTTGAAGTAGTGCTCGGAATCAAATTTTGAGGGTACCCTTGAACTCACAATGCCGATATTATCATATTAAGACTTTCCCCTCTATGACAGATGAGAAGGAAGAAAATTTATTTTTTGGCTATTTATAAAAAAATAACAAAAAAATAAAGTACAAGACTTTTTTTAAGTTTCCATGTGTTGAGTGAGTTAGTAAAAATCTCCCATTGGGAGTTGGAGGTGGGACTACTACACCCTAACCTCCCATTTAATGGGGAGGGAGTGAGAACCTCTCACCCCCATCCATTAATTTTATGTGTCGACATCAAATTAACTGCTCTCAATTAATTTTATGTGTCGTCATAAAATTAATTGAGTAATTAATTTTATGGGTCGACGTAAAATTAATTAATGCCTGTTAATTTTATTGGTCAAAGTAATATTAATTGTTGTTAGTTAATTTTATGTGTCCTCGTGAAATTACTTGATGTCAATAAATTTTATGTGTCAACATAAAATAAATTAGTGTCTTATGTTAGGATGCAGGCTATGTGGGGGAAACTTCTTGGCATCCTCCCCTCTTAAGTTGTGCCAACGCACCACTTAAATTGTGACAACACAATTTATTTCGCCCGACCCCCTTTTTAAATTAAGTAACTACATTGTTGTAATTTAGGAAGGTTCCAAATAAAGTACCATCCTAAATTCCAGGATGGTTACACACCTCTCCGACCCTCTTATATATAGGGAGCTTTGGAGAAGTTTTTGGGACTACTTCACCAAGCGAAGAAGTGCTGGTAAAGTATCGCGATGCCCGACAGTTGGGGAAACTTATCCTCTCCAACAAAGAACAAAAAAAATGACGACGACGATCTTCCACGCGATTCTTCTTTGACCTTCCTTCCCCAGACACCTATCCTCCATAACATCATCAACGAACTAACGGATCTCGGAATGGGGGACATGTGGCAGACACGATGAACGACGGTCTTCATCGTCTTCTTTCCGCGACTCCACCAATGAGCGATGAGCAAGTGGCAGGGGTTTAATTTTATTTACTGTATGAACCTTTCCCATGTTATACATTTCTCTAAAAATGGAGAATGATGGTTGTTGTGCTTCATACTTGTGCGAACCTTTTGCTACCCCCCTAAACGCGGAGGGTCCTGGCCAAACCAACCTGGCCCAACATCTCTGTTGTTCTATTTGTGATGTCTTGACTTTGACATGGCAATGAGGCGACGACAACAAAGGTGGGGAACATAGGCTATGCTACCCGCGACCATCGTGAACTATGCCACCCCCGCGGCTCCCTGGCGCACACCCGGCGCCCCGTGCCCCTGCCGGCGTGATGCCGAAGCACCAGCAGCGCCCTACCGGCGCAACCCGGTGCCCCATGCCCTTTCTGGCATGCTACCGGCGCCCCCGCGATGCCCGGTCGTCGCACCCGGCTCCCAGTTTGCGCACCCTGGCACCCTGCTGGTGCACACTAACGCCCTGTCGGCACACACTGGTGCCCCCTAGTGTGCTACCCTGCCAGCCCGGCACCCCGTACCCTTTCCAGTGGCCTTGCCGGCGCCCCTACCGGTGGCCTTCCTAGCGCCCCTTCAGCGCCCTGCCGTACTGCACGGCGTGCTGCCCGACGTTCGGCACCCTTCCTGGCACACCCGCGCCCTACCCGGTGAACCCGTGGTCTGCACGGGGCTCATCAAGCCCCCCCTGTGCCCCACACGGTCTACCTGCTGGCCTCCTGATCTCCGACATGCTGAACTGGCCTACGACGCCCTCGCGGTGTCATTGGTCGAACTGGCACGGTCTGCCGGGCCAAGTTATCGAGCCACCTACGTGGCGACTATCGTGCCGAACTGCCCTCACGGTCCGCTGGGCTAGGCACAACGGACTAGGTCAAATCATAGCAGGCTGACTCACCCAATGGACTGGGTCAAGCCCAGCGAGTCTGACCGGGTCGACTCAGACCAGGTCAGCCCAGCATGGGTTAGCGCGAGATGGTCTGACTGGGTCAGACCAGACCTGGCCTTATTACTGACCCATTACCTTCTCGGGCCATATCATTGGCACCGAACGTCCGTTTGACGAACCGTCCGTGGCGCTTGTAGCCTTAGAGCATAGCCGTCCCTTTGAGTATACCACATGGGAGTTCGGGGTATAGTTGAGATGTAGTCGGGTTGGTTCGTACACGAAACCAACTGGGACCCCGGGACTAAAAAGATAATAACTCATAGACCGGGCATCCGATTGATGCGCCGCCTATTGCATTGAGACCCATATGACGAGGCGGTCCTTTGTGTTACTTCTACATGAGACTTCATGACAATTGGATGTAACGACGAGTGGATCATGGAGCAGACCCTCCCAGACATGAGGGTATGGAGTGCAGATACCTAGTAGCTATAGACCTGACGACTGCATGACCGATTCGATTCAGAGTGATTTGATTAGCCTAGTGGACGGAGCGCCTGGTATTTTTCAGTAGACCCCAGGTGAACGGAGAACCTGGTAGTTGGCAGCAGACCTGCAGTACTCGACAGGAGGAGTACCTCTGTAGGCTATTAGGGGGGAGTGCCCGGTATTTGGCGGCAGACCCACAGCAAACAGAGCACCCGGTATTTGGGAGCAGACCTGCCGTACTCAACATGAGAAGTACCTCAGTAGTCTAAGGGTAGTGAGTAGCGCCTCTGTGTCGTGACCGGGCCACTATACTCGACATAGGAGTTCTCCAGTAGTTGTGGTTTCGATAATGAAAATACTGGTTTGAGATGAGTCAATGACCTTTGTGTTTTCTTCATGATTGATATGGGTTACATGATAACTTATGTATTTGTATGGGAATATATCTATGTAAAGGTTATCTGTTGATATCTTTCTTTTTAGTTTGTCCTTGTTGTTTTTAGTGAGACCATGAGGGTCTCGGGGTCCCTACTGAGTATTGTTATACTAATCCTTACACGGGCCATGCCCACACCTCGTTGTGTTGGTTGCAGACGACAGACAACACTGGTCGTGGTTGAGGCTTGTAGAGGTGGACAGTACACGGAGGTGGGCTTCAGGACTAGATGGTACCCAGAGGTGATAAACGAACATGGAGAACTAAGTTGGAAATCTTTACCTACCCTATTGGTAGGAATCTGGAGGATGGTCCAGGGGCTGCATCAACTTTCAATTGTTGTCTTTTCAGTTGTACATTACTTTCAGTTGTACTTGTACCATTCTGTTAGGCTGGAATTTACAGCCCCATTGTACTTTAAACACACTTGTTATATAGCTTTACTCAGTGTTTGCATCCACTTCTTCTCTAGTTGTGTGTGTTTACATTTTATAAAGGAAATTCCTTCCCAGTTTTAAGGGAGTTATGCCTTCAGTGCTAGTCGTCAGCCCATGTCCTATGGAAGGCGGGCTTGGGGTAGTCATGATATGTGCCCCGGGGGACGGGTCGTGACATACCACTTACATAAAAATGGTATGAAAATACTAGAATGGTCTTCAATGTTATATTTTTGACTTTCGAAAATATAATATTATAATATGGATTATATATTTGGAATTAGAAAAAATAATATTAAGATATATTTTGTGTCACATTTTTTTAAAATAAGTTAAGGTAAAAACAATAAAAATTCCCATTATTATGGTTAACTGAGTTTATCGAGGAATAATTAAATAATAATTAAAGAAAAAATGGCATAAACATGAATAAATATTATAATAAGAAAAAAATTTAGACCATATATAATAATAATATTAATGTGTTTTAAATTTTAACCATCTATCATTAGTAAACATCATCATATTATTTAAATATTTTATGTAATTTCATGTGTTCCAATCCCCTCACGTGTAAATGGTCACATCCTCTCCAACCTTTTTAATCAACTTTGATCAATATATATTATCCATTTCAATAAAAAAACAATTATATCAATCTGATATTTGTTCATTTGATTTTTTTCAAATCCTAGGATAATCCTTTGAGGGATTATGAATCGTTAAAATAACGTATTTTTATAAATATGTAACTGTCACACCCCACTCTATAAATGTTTATTAGAACATTCCATTTCCATTCCATCATATGGGAAATTGAAGTATCTCTTATGAATTTGTTTGGACTACTACCTCCATGTAGTGATATGATTTCTCTAGCATCACTACCTCACATATATTGATATGAAGATGGATATAAATAAAAATATTTTCTATTTATGAGAATATTTAGATAATATAATTAAAAATATTATTTTTATCAATTCCATTATTTTTTAGGAATACTATAACGAATGTTATTCTTACGTATAGACTATAGTCTCTATTATATATCTAAATTAATTTTATCTCACTTTCTATTAATAATGAATACAAATCCATATGTAATGATTATATATGATTGTAATATACATATTAACATGATAGTGATTATGTAGTCATTATTAATATTTATGGAACAGAAATTATGAATCTTGCAAACATGTAAAATGATGTTGTTAACACAAAAATTGATGATAAATAGTTGTTTATTACTGAATTGGGGATAAGATATTTTCTCGAAAATATCACTGGTTTTATATGTATCAATAAAATTAAATTAAAATAAAATTTATTATGAAAATTGAATGATCTTTTGAATAAATTAAAACTTGAGATAAGGGTATTATATTACAAACCAACATTTTATTAAGACTATTTGTGAATAAATTTACAATAATTAAATTATATGATATTTCACATTGAAATTATTTGTTTCATATTATCTTGTAATTATGTTTAAAAAATTTTGTTATTTTAACATTCATTTTCATCATTCAATATACTAAAATGGTTGAATATTTGATTTTATGGATAACTATCATTGTTTTTATATTAGTTCAATATTAACTTCTCTATATATGTTATATTCGATAAAAAATGATCGAGAATGGTCTTACTATTCTATTATTATTGAGTAAATTCATATTCCCTATTTATGATTTCTAAAATTATTTTAAATGGATTTCTATTTTCATTTTATGAATGATGTAAGTTTTAAAAAATGTGTTAACTGAATAATTTTTATAACATTTTTATTATGGAAATCGTTTACCACTTCCATGACTGTTCATATCCTTGAATTTTATATAATATTTTACACTATAGTTTTCAGATAATTGTATTTACAATATATTAAAAAATATATTATTTACCATGTTATCAAAATTAAAATAGTATATTCTAATGTAATCAAATAAATGGTTGAATATTATTTTTTATATATTTTTATCTATATATATAAATTATTTGGTGATTATTTTGAGTTTATTGGGATAGTAATTAATTATATCATCCCACTTATTTTCTCGAAGGCTTATGATCATTTTTCCAAATTTATTTACTGAGAAAAATATTAATAGTTTTTTCAGATTTTTAAAAATAATTCGTTATGTTTTCAATATACTTAATTGCTATTAATTTTATTCATATGTAAATTTCCGAATACATAAAATTTGACATAATGGGGCCATCATAGATCATCCATTATTCCGTATCTCTCAATAGATAAACTACATAGGTTATTTATTGAATAATTTTTTTATTTATGTAAAATATATTTTCATGAGGCCTTGTCAATATTATTATTATGTAAAACGTTATGAATGATATAATAATAAATATATTCATTTTCAGCCTTGTTTTTATTTTAGTTTTTTATTAAAAAGTTATATATCCACCTATTATGATATTTGTAATATCGAATATATCATTATTTTTTATCTTTTCCCTGTTAAGATTTAATTATTTATTTATAGGTATATTTTGATTCACATATTACTTAAAAAAGAATTATGCATTCAAAATTAATATATTTTTACTTCTACATGATACAATGTAGTGATCTATGAATTATTTCAGTGAAATATAAATAGAAATAAATAATTTACCAATATAATTTAATGTAACATTTATTATTTTAAAATGTAATATAATAATCATGTATATATCTACTATCATATAATTTTTATATTATTTTATCATTTGGTATGTTATATCTTGAATCTTGTACCAATTTTTTATGTTTTCTACTGTTCAGATACAATGGAAGTGGTTATAAAATAGGCCATAGAAATAAGAAGTTGGAGACCATGAAAGTTCACGAGGAATAAAAATAAATAATGATTTGAAATACTATACGATTGTCATAAAATCATTATCATATGTCTATGATCCATGATATGGGTTGTTATCTTTCTCAAATAAACCATTTTAGGCTAACACAAAATGTCACCTGGTCGTCCTCACCATAAACCCTTATTCAATCCTCCCTGAATTATATGTGACATAGACAGGTAACAAGGTTCTAAAAGATATTGCAAAGAGACTATAACATATTATTAGAGAGTTACAACATTAGAAAATAACTAAAATATACACAATGATATTAATCATAGTAGTCATTAAAAATAAATTGAATCATGTCATTATATAATAAGCGAAGCAGAACATATAGTCATACAAAAACAAATTCATTATAAATAGACAACAAACATTCATCCATCGGGATATCCAAATATATAAAATAAAAAACTGAAAATAAATATCACTTGCACAACTAGAAACACCAAACCATACCATAAACATAATCTATTCAGTGATCAATCCAGACATGCCTATTCTAAATACTCTACCGGGCTGTCTCTATTAGAGATGAATCATTTTCCTGTGTCCCCATTAATTAGAAATCATATACTAAAAAGTGAATGAAGTCATTAGTTTCACATAGAAAGTAATAATCATATACATGGGTTGAAAAACAAATCATAATATGTTAAGCCCAATAGTGAAATGATAATCTTCTATCATAACAACTGCAAACACACACCATATTCCCATCCTAGATAAACAAAATAAAACTAGAATAAAATGTCATTTTCATAAAATAACGTGGGAAAATAAAAACAAGGAAAAAATCCAACTACGTGTTCTAGCCTAATACAGAAGGTATATCTACAAGCACAATAGCCCATGCTAGTGTATTTACAACTCGTAGTTAATACTACCACATGAAATTAGAAATGTTCACCAAATTCACATACTAGATCAATGTTGTTTATATAAAGAATGATTAATTAATAGAACCAATAATATAACCGTTGGAATCCATATGAAACAAAATCACCAATTGGGATCTAAATCTATAATAGAATTATTTAAACATCTGATAATAATATATAGGCCAACAAAAATAGAGAACAATCCTGTTCTAAATGTCTAGTATATTGAATCAAGCACTGACTATGGAACCGCAAATTTGAGGGATCCATAAATATATATGGGAGTAAATAATCAAAATTCATAGGAAAAATTGAAATCCAAGTTACAAAAAAAACACAATCCCTGAGTTCATAGTATCCTCAGGATCCCAAAGACACTGTATCCAACGTGCATATGAAAATAGATCGGAGTTTCTCTCATCCTGATTTTCCATTTGCTACCTAATATCATTTAACCACTTCCATCAAATAGAGGATTGAACCATATCAAAACAACTATCCAGTTATGAATCCATCCTGTTCTATAGGTATCCGCCTAAAAGTAAACACCGTATTAGAAACATTCATAATCAAATTGGTCAAAGTCTAACTGAATGCATGTTTATCCAAATCCTAAATCCATATTTAAAATAATTGAACAGCAACACCGATAAACTATTGGAAAATAATAAATGTGGAATCCCTATGTTATCCAAGATCATATAATACTTAATATCCACCATAGGCTATCAATGACTAAGATCTGGTCCAAAATAAAAATCATGGATCCCACATTTCATAGGGCCACAACATAATATGACATCTAACTTTAAAATCCCCTTTAAAACACAATATATCTTCAAATTCACATATATTGCTCAAAAACATACCCAAAGGCAAAAATAATACGCGAAACCACTATGAGGGGTTAATTTGGCACATCCCAATAATGAGCATATAACATTATAGGATCATCCCAAATAACACTTAGCGGACTCTGACTAATCTTCGATCATAAACACGCCAATAGGGGAATACAAAATCCTATGAAAACATACATGAAAACTCACAATAGTCATTGATTCCATATAAAATGTATCACATAAAAAGGGTTCCTTTACATAAACAAAACCTCGAGTAAAATACCACATAATAAAACATCAATTGTTCATCCCAACAACTACCCCATCCCCAGTTTCTAAAATTCCCACAATGACATCTAATAAATACCATGATACTCATGTATTTTAAATTGATTATTATAAAAAAAATTGAACAATAAATTAAAAGACATACCACTAGAGAATCCTTCAGAGTACATAATATTATCTTATCATGCCAATGAAACTTCTCCATTAATATAATCCCATGTATTCATCCCAACCCAAAGGCATAAATAAATTTTATCCTTATCCATATGATCAAACCCTAAATTTCTTTGACCTCTATGAATAGGTCACGTCATGTGGGGTAAAAACATATTCTACATAGATATATCATAAAATCCTACCTTCTAAAATCAGTCTAAAGGAACCTCAATATAATCACCAGTGTACCATCATTCAATGATGATCATTGATCTCTAAACCCTCTCTAAGGACTCTTATTTCCAAACCCAAACACCATGAGTATTCTATGATAAAAATCCAATTAAAACTACATAATTAGTTCTCATTGTCCAAAAACATTTATTGTACAGGTAAGTAACAAAATTATTCAACCATTTCGATTTATATTAAAAAACACATAGATTTGACTACCCACAAGTCAAATTATGATTGTAGGTTGAAAATAGAAACAACACCATATCGGATTTAAATTAAATTTATTGCACATAGGGTATATGAAATGTAGTACAAAGGATTCCCATTTTTATGTTCTTTTGGACACATAGAATTTACGTCCCATAAGTACATAGTGTGTATACCATGAACACATAATGTAACCATATTTGGTAATTGATTGTGTACCTCATCCCTACTAGACAAGTACATCACTACACTTAACTATGTATTCTTATTGTATATGGTGTTTACCCAACACTTGATTAAATATCATTGTTATGAGACATGTAAATAGTCATGGGTTCTGTCAAATAATATTCCATAGACAATGGCCATTTAACTCGCACAGGTTATTTTCGTTTACACTAAATAGCCATGTTCTCTTGGGAATATAAGAGGAACAAATCAATGACAATACCATTACTACATGATGTTTAGTAAAAAATCAACATCCCAAATTCATAGGAACACATGTTGTGTTTTCAATTTACAAATTTTCATTTACATGGGTTTTACTGAATGGAAATCCCATAAAAATATTCTCAAACAACCAATTTCTTCACAAATTATACATATAGACCATCAAGGTGTCCCCAACAATGTATACACACATAATAACTAAAAAACAAATCTATGATGATTTAAATAAAAAACACGCCTATGTTTGGGAGTAATCTAGTAAAATGTTTCACCACATCTATACCACAGACCCACAGAGCCACGGTCTACCTCCGGATGAACTCCATAGGTGGACCCTCTACCACACTCCCACTTATATTTCCCTATATATCTCAGTAGTGTGATGTAGGATCCCATGGGGAATATAAAAGATTTAAAAAGTGATAAAAGAGAAAACAAAAGGAGAAAAAAGAAGAAAAAATAAAAAAAATTGAAAATGGTCCTAGGATATGCCTCACAACCCATGAAAGTTTTGTGCATCCCCAATAACCCCCACCCCACAGTCTATATTGTGGATATATAATTCTAAACATAAAATTACATTAAATGATATGACAGAAATAATAGGTAGATGTAAATTAATAAACAAATAATTAATTATTATATTTTCTATGAAAATTAATATGGATCATATTACCACTAAACACATTCCCTAGAGTGGACACCATATTCTTAAACAAACAGTTTGTTTGGAAAAATATCCCATATCAACTTATTGGATAAATTATAATTTTAAACCTAAAATTATTTTTTTTAAAACAAATTCAAATTTCCACAGATTATTAAGACCCATGAAGATCTGTGGTATCATAAAATTCCCTTTATAAATGTTTATCTTTCTTGATAAGTAATTAAAATCCAGAAAAAACAATTCCCCAATCCATTTAATGGAATTGATAATTCCTTTTGGACTATCGATGACATGTCTTTAATTATTCATAACTCGATCCCAACAAGATAGAAATTCAACATTATCCAATATGATACTCTCCGCCATAAGAGTATCATTATCATCACCATTATACCCATAATAAAAAAACATATGGAACATGATTCATCAATGAAAAAAAATTAATGGGTAGACCTATCCATACCAATCACACCTCAATTCATACACATAAAAACAAAAACTACACAATCACATTATGGTAAAACTAGGAACACTAATACCCCTGATAAAAACACCATTAAATAGGGCATATGACCTCTAAAAACCTATAGTTCATTTCGCAGTATTGTAAATTCAATACTCTCTAAAAACTGAAACATGACTCATAGTCATAGGTTTGAATTTTATAATGAAAATATTATACCATCCCTAAAACCACAGACAATACACATCATGTTTTTAATTCACAAAAAAATAAAATAACCTTATACAATCATCTTTCAAAATGATTCATCCCCCTTATGCAATGATAAACCAAATGACCACTCGATCATTAGGTATCTATCCAAAATAATAAGCATCCAACTACGTAATTTTTTTCACTACCCATGCTTCCACCAGAAGGACAATGACCATAAAACCAACAAATCATTTCCTCTCAAGATATACATGAAACTATGGTCTCTCAAAATTTTCTATTTATTAAGCATATTGAATCCTTATTCCTAACCACATATTACTGATAAAAAACCTCAACGACCCGACCAGGGATGAAAAACCATAGCCACACGATCTATCAATGAAATCATGAACTGTTTCCCCACAACATGGTCAAAAAGAAAAACCATTGATATAATATATACCTAACATGGAAAAAGAACCTATGAAATTAGAGTAGCTATATAATTAGGGACACTTGATCCTAATCTAAGGAAAACTCAAGAATCCTTTCCCTCACAAATCTACAAAATAGGAACATAGATCCCATTACTATCAGACAATGGTATCAATGAATCCCAAAAATATGGGAAATAATATAAATAAGAAAAAAATCTCACTAAAATTTATATTTCCTATTATAAAAAATATATACATTCATATTATTTGACTAGCATTCCACCTAGTGATTTTATAAGAAAACACTTTATAAACACTTGAGGGAACATTAAACAACTGGTCATATATTAGCTATCAAGCCAAACATTGATAGAAATATTTCATGTAAGTTATACATGTCGTTACTGATTCAGGGACACTAGACTCATGTACATAGAAAAATTGAAATAAATGAATTAACCATACATCCACAAACTCAATAGGATTGCACTTGGTTAAATGAATAAATTGTAAAACTAGAATATGTGAACATAAATCCCACTACTTGTTAACAAGTAATTCCAATTAGAAATTATTCTTGTAACACACTAGTCTAAAATCAATCATATGTCCCAAAAAATTCTTATACCTACTATCAAACAACTCCCCAAAATCATAAATACAATACTCAACTAATTCCATTTTAATGAACTATCCTGGGTCAACCTAACATGACCCCTAATCTCGCTCACCTAAAGTCCTCTAGAGTGCCTCCCCAAAATCCATATGCTCGTTATTATTGGAGAGAAAAATATAATGTTTTGGGATTATACCCTCTATTGGGAATTTAATAATATTGTAAAATAAATTATTACTCACAAGGATAAGAATTTGAGTAATAATAATAAATATGCTGATGAAATATGATCTATAAAAAGATAAATGCACTCAAAAATCATAAATACCACCAGGTATAAAAAATTTACATGAATGTTTTACATATTGGGATAACCAAATATAAAAAATACAATAATTGAAGATAAAAAACAGGGTCTACATCCATTAAAATGCATGACCACACACCTGATCTCCATGATGATCGAGCCACAACAGCCTGACATTGATACATCTTACGAGAGGCTACTCAAAATCATAAAACGCCATTGCAAATCAACATATTTCTTGCAACCTATTCATGATCGTGAATGAATACATAATATCATCAAAATTATATATGTTCATCTATAGATGTTGATAAATAAATATTAGTTGTCTTACCAAAATTTTGAATGTTTATTTTTATCAAATAATATGGTCCACCACACATGTAATTCCTAGCCAATAAAAAACAATAAATTTCCATCTTAATATAATATAAGAATAAAATAAGGGGGTCAAGAAAAAACATAAGCTTTGGGTGCTATCATGGAACCCCATGAAAATATACTAGCACTCATTCCCACTCCAAAGGATTTACAACACAAGGATCACCAAACCATTTGACATTAAACATTTTCTCCCAATATTCAATGATATCCATGACATATAAATGAAAAATGAAAATATATTGGGTTTGGGAAAATAACCATGAGCATCCCCATGAAAATTTCAATCTTTCGTGATCTAGGACTCCAATTATATGACCAAATTTAGAGATAGGAATATCTAGGATGACATAAGTAGAAAACCTATTAGTCTTGAAGGACCAATACTAAAAATTGGGAATTGAATATGGAAAAAACTATTATGTGGTTCAGTACCTAATCATAATAGAGAATAGTATCAATGAACATTTGTGATAATTGAATCCAACATAAAAATAACATACATAATTAGTTTCTCAATGCCTTAGAGAATTAGGTCCCTAATACAACGACACTCATGAAACTAATGGGAATTTTCACTCAGATGGATCATCCATTATATCCCTTAGCCATTTTAGCCTTACACATCAAATAAAGGAGAAAAATAAAAAAAGGAATAAATACAATCCAATATCTCATAATATTAATATCACAAAAACAAATTCCATTGTAGAAATAAAATTAATCACTATGAAAAAATGGAAACCAAATACGGTTAATTCCATCTAACTAGCCCACCTTCCAAATTAGTGAAGTATAAAATATAATAAATGATCATCCAATAAATATTGGAAAATATCAACTGTACCATGGATCATATAATCTATCAAAACAGACAATACATGTTCTCCAAGAACCATATTAGGAAAAAACCAAAACTCATGGATCCAATGCTCCTCAAGGTCATAATATAAATACACATCCAATAGGGGACTACAAGGACTCACTCAAGATATCAAAACACACCCTACCATAGATCCATAATTTTTCCTAAAATAGAAACACATTTAGGACACCCTATGGGGTGTTCTTCAAGATCATCTGAATTGTGCCACAGGACTAGTGCAAAAAGCATCTCAAATGACCTTAAGAGGCCTCCAATGTATCCTTCATTTAAAATAATCTGATGGGGAAGGAAAAAAGGGAAATAATAACTATAAGGTAATTATTAATGGTATTATTTAAATCCTCAAAACATTTTTACAACAGGGGATCCCTATAAAAAATTAACCCTTATTAACAATTTAACATATGAAAACCTCATCTGAAATTTTAGAGAGCAACAGCATCATACTGATCTAACACCCCCATAGGTGAATCCAATGAACATTATGACACATGATAACACACAATATCTATCTATGGAATTAATAAATATTTATATTAGAAACACATCCCAAATTTCAACCTCGATAGTCTCTATAAATTATGAAATCATGTCAATGTAATCTTGGTATAACCTCAATCACACAGTGTCTACCAGGCCTCTCATCCCACCATCTATCCCTCATGGTGATTCTATAACCTATTCTATATGATATACTTATAAAATATATATTATCAAATAAAACATCATCATGGTAGCCTATAAAAGATACAATGATATCACCAATATGATATACAATTGATAATTCTCAAATAAACTACTCATAATAAAAATTCACACTCCAGGATGGAAAATATGAAAACCCCAAAAATTGAGAAAAAGTACACGACTTGTGATTCTATGTAGAGGAATGTATCCTCAAAGATCTTACCTTTTTCTATTTCATAGTAATTTAAAAATGTAATTTCCCAATGTACATATCATGTGTACCATGTGCATATTGTTTAACTCTACAAGGGTACATTCTAATGTACCTCATCCCCACTAATCATGTATATCATAGAACTAAAATAAATGTTTGTAATATATATGGTGGGTAACCAACATGGGGTACCCCGACCATGTGGATAAATATTTACGACCCCACGGGGCCTATCAAAATGTTGTGCATAACTACTAACTTTGTACCTCGCAAGGGTTCATGTCATGCACCTTACACGACCATTTACCCTCAAAACATCTGGATTCTCCACTAAATGGAGCATGATGCTGGAACATGGAATGTACATAAAAAACATATCCACCACTAATTTTAAGAACAAAATATGTGTTATTAATTAAACTATACACAATGTATATAGGTTTTCAGAAAAGTAAAAGAATCCAAAATGGCTCGGAATGACTAATTTCTCTCAAAATCAGTCGATCAACCCTCAAGGGGACCTAAACAACCAAAAAAGAAATTAAAAATGAAGACTACTATTATAGGGGTTTTTATGTTCCAAATAAATAAACAGTCATATATTTTGGTGGAAATAACCAAATAATCACCATGGATATGTGTCACACACCCACAATGACCCAATATATCTTTAGAAGAGACCACTAAGTGGTTGCTCGTCCTCATACCCTCTTCTATACATCACCTTGAATTAGTCTCAGAACATAGTATACCATTGGAGAATATTTTGGAATCATTATGGGAGAAACTACAAATGAAAACGAAAAAATAAATAAAAAAACATGGTCAATAATTTGGGCTCATTCCTAACATGGATCCCACAACTAGTTAATGCGACAATTAGAAAAAATGTGCATTCCATTAAAAAATATAGAGACCAAATTTAAATATAATAATATGTTTAAAATATATAATGGAAAGAAAAACTATAAATTAATAACTAATTATATAGTTAATTATTAATTTTTTTTGAAAATTCAAATGAATAAGATTTCCATAAATAAATTTCCATATGACAAAAAAATTATTTTGTGACCAAATGAGGGGTTATAAAAATTATCTGAGATCATATCAGGATAGAAAATATAATTTTTTCTACTGAAAAAGTTATGGAACTAGAAACAAATTTTTTATGATTTTTAAAGGCCTTTATGACATAAGGCATCACACTAAAACATGTAAATGTTATATTAACAATTGGGATCATAACTCAGGAGTCGTAAAAATACTACCAATTTTGAAAACCAATGTATCCAATAATTATATCAGAAGGAGGAACACTAGATCTGGAGGAACACTAGTTCTAGAGAAAGCTCCATGTGGCGCTTCCTACTATCAGAAGGAGGAACACTAGGTCTGGAGGTCAAACCACCCGGGCTCACTACCCTAGAATCCCTCAAATTGAACTATGTTATCAGTGACTGGTTGATGAAAGATGATATAGAAGTAAAACTAAATATGTTCACCTGTGAGCTGATGTCATGCCTTATACCATCCTAAAACATCCATGCAATCAACAACTCATCGCCTCCAGGAATAGGCGCGAAATCCAGCAGCTCGGTAAAGAGTGATGAGTACTCGATAACAGAAAGGGTACCCTGATCCTGGCTCATAAATTCCTGAGCTCAATCAGACCTCAAGTTCTCTAGGTAGATGTTATTATAGTGGATGTTCTGAAACTCATCCCAAGTCATACCCTGCTAGCATCCTGACTACGAGATCACCTCCCACCACCTCTTGGTAGATTCTCAGAGCATATAGGTCCCGAGTTTCACCCTCTTCTTGGGAGGTATATCCTGATTCTTGATGATCGTTAGTGAGGCTTCGAGCAACGACTCCACAACTTGAGGCCCCCCATCCATTGAGAACATAGGTGGATGCTACTGCTGGAAACCCGCGTCAACTTATCCATCGATGGGGCAAAATATGGCTCTCCCTTGAAGGTCTTCATCATTCTATGGAATACCTCCCTGAACTGTGCATCGGCGCCCGTAACTAGTATAACTATTGGTGCGAAGGCTGGCACAGCCAGAGGATCTGCAGGAGGTCCCTGATCAGCCATATCCGGTGTCTGATCACCGTCTGGCTGCTGATGTTTAACTGGTGGACGTCTCAGTGACATAACTTTGAAAGGTCAAAAGCACACATTATATCAGGATTATCAATGACAGAAAACACGATTACAAGAGAAAAACAGGAGAATGAAATAATCATGTTTTACAGAACATGACTACAATACATGTATAAAAACTACAAGGCATGTTCTATTAATCCATTCACATGGGCGTATACTTCTGCCACAACTAGTCGTGTAACACCAAACCCACATGACGTGTTTTCCCCACACACGGCATGTACATGAACTCTATTCCCATTACCAAGTATCTTTACACAGCTAACCAACACGTTCCTCTTAATCCTAGACTACATGGCATTTATGTCCTCCACACAGCGTGTACTATTTAAGGTTTCAACCACCAATGTTTTTAGTTACACAGCCCGCTACACGGTTCACTCTACAAAGTGTGTTCCGAACAAACATAACAAGTATATAAGACGACAACATAAACCTATATTGTTCGTGACACCGTTAGGTGCCTAGAACAAGATTACACGACGTGTTCGTACCAAACACGGAGTGTAATACACGAGCATGCCTGACCCATGTTGTTATTGACATGGCTGAGTACACGATTCACTACTACACGGCGAGTACTTACCGTACACGATGTGTTTTTGAAGATTTTTTACAATATCATGTTTCTACCCCCAAAGTCAGTAACATGGTTTTAAAACTACATCGTGTGTATTAATAATGTGCATGCCGTGTATTCTGGGTTTTTCCGGGAAGTAGCACAGAAACTTCTCTGAAGCCCAGAAAACACAGAAAACTAGAGTTAAGGTGCCAAATTCTGATCTGTGAGGTCCCATAATCCATGTGAATCAAATATTGGAATCTTTTACATGTCATATAAAATGGAAACAAGTCAATGACCCACAAAGTTCCAATTCATGAGGGCCCATAACTCCTTAAGAAACAAAATTTGGCTTTCATTCCAGTAAATATCTATATTTATAAATTCCCAATCAACATCAGATATTCTAAAAAAACATCTATCACAACAGCATGAATAATTTACACAACGTCTATCACAACAACATGCAATCACTAATGCATCCTACATGGCATGGAAAAAAATGCATGGCATGTGATTTCTAACACGTCACTATATGATGCAAGAGATGGAATACCCTCATTTAATCAGGTTTTCACAAAACATAGAAACGTAATAACAACCACTATAACAGTAAAAAGCATATGAATCTCTCTAGGTGAAATCAAATAAAATATAACATAGCAAAACCAGAAACTACAATAATCGAGATAGATTGGATTTTCCTTGTACACGAATTAGCTACTCCATGGGACATCTTATTACAAGTACCCAATCTGTCATATCCCTGGCTAAAGGCTCCATACAGTAATTCAAGAGAACATAACTCCTTTGATACCACATTGTAATATTCCGGTTCCGGAAGTCACTCGGAGGTGTGCCGTACCCAGTTGGTAACATGGCCTGAAGCGCATTTCCCCAAATGCCAGAGGCTGCCGACTAGCAGAAAGGGCCTTGGGTGTGATGGTAGGGAATCTATGCCTTCTTTGGCAGAGTACACAGTGGAAAATAAACAAAAAAAATAGTGGAAGAAATAAATAATTCTTTCACATGTGGATAGTGGAAGATTGAATATGATAAACAATAAGAGTACAAATATATATATATATATGATGCATGATACATATTTCTAAGAATGTATCCAAAAAAATTCACAATGATGAATAAAATACTAAACAAAGGACAAATGAAAACAGATATACTCCTCAGCATCGCAATCCATAGCATGGTTCCATGCTCTCTTTCTCTAATGCAATCAAGTACCTGACATCGAAGGGCGCTTTCCCTTGTCTATTCCATCAATGATATAATATGTTTGGGCCCAAAAGCATGACCCATATAGGGTGTGAGACTAAATCCCAGTAGGAAACCCCCTGATGAAATGTGCCTAAATTAAGTGAGTATATGGCAGGTAAATTACATGAAATAGTAAACAGTATGTAATAACCATCAATACACAGTAGTTAACAATCCACAAAATCAACAAGCAGAAGTGAAGCAAACAGCTAACCAAAAACAAGATACCATTTGGGATGTACTCACATCCATACCCTCTGGTCCTATCCACAATGTACCAACCACCCTATGGGAAGTACAATAATCCTAACCCCTCTGGTTTGGTCATAAAAAATAATAAGACACTCTGAGGAAGCATGCTTAGTCAATTCCCCTTATAGTCCGAGGTAGTCAGGTACTCTCTGTGAAAGATCACGTGGTCTAATCCCCTTATAGCATCAAGGTCTAGAGACTCTCTAAGGAGCCTCACTCGGTCATTTCCTCCTATAGCCTCATGTCAATCACAGAATCTCTGTGGAATCTAACTCGGTAAATTCTTTTTATAGCCTGTAATGGGTTAACGAAAATAAAACAAAGCAACAACCCTCAATGGAATCTCAATCAGTATAACCACCCATGGTCTATAATATCCATGAAACTCTGGGACGATCACTTGGTATACCCCCTATAGCCTATAATTTCGAAGACACTCTGAGGTAGCTCACTATGTCTATCCTCTTATTGTATACAATATTCAAGACTCTCTGGGAAGCTCAATAAGTATATCCCTTATAGTCTATAGCACTAGGTTCCCACAACCTTGTTCCAATCAGGGAAAATAATTCCATATGGACAAAGTAATCCTACATAGCTACATGGATAACCAGTCGATATATTAATAAGCATTTCAGGAAACAACATTCCATACTACAGTCAAAAGGCATAGAAAACAGGTATAACTGCCAATAGGCTGAACAAGACCAAAGGTAGTAAACAGAACAAGCATTGGAAAAATAACCAAGCACAACAATCATCCTCGTATATAACCAAAATTAACCTCAAAAAAGCATACAAGCAGGGCAGGAACACAACATGGGTAAAACAGTAATCACAAAATACCATGTTCAAGGGGAATGGTGGAATTTGTAGACAAACTGAAATACATCAAATGGAAAGCCACAAACCAACTACCTAGAAGCTAAGAGATCAATATACTTGAACCATGATGATTGATTATCCATATAACATCTATGATCTGAGAAAACCTAAAAAACACTCAACATACGATATCTTTAGAAAGGGGGAAAACGTGGAATTAATCTCACGAAAAAGGAAGATCTCAACACAGCAGTTCCAACGCAACCGACGACGGTCGATTTAGAGAAAAGACGAAGGCCCTAGGGCTCGGAGGATGTTCGCTACTGTATGGGACGCTATCGGTCGAAGAAGCTGGAGTAGATGACAATTTTGTTGATTATATGCGACCCCGACCCAATTAATGAAAATAAATAAAATATGTGGCATGTACTTTTGATGTTCATGGAGTGTACATGAATTTTCCATACTCCGCATTAAGATGCCTCCACATCGCCACTACACACCATGTGTGTGGCCCAGACATGGCCATCACACAGCCTTGCGCGGCATCGTAGTTCACGACATGTACTTATAAAGTTCAGATTGTGTATTTTGAAAATTTCCAGATTCTCCTCTTTATTATAAAATGCTTCAGAAAAAGGAAAAGCATACCTAATAAAACCTCTAGGTTCTTACAAAGATAATCATTTGACCCAAACTGAAAAAAGAAACAAGGAATATATACATATCTTAAAGAAATAAATAAAATGATATAAGAAATAACTAATAAAATAAAATGGTAGTGATACAACATGATTATTGTTAGAAAAACACATTGATAAGTGAATCAACCAAAAGGATAATAAAAATAAAATCCATATAGTCCATGCCATAATATGGAAATACTTCATAATCCCATGACCATCAACACATACCCGAATTATATAAATTGTGCCTCCTCACTATGGTTCCTTACCTTATCCTATATCAAAATGAAATACAGGTTTTACACACCACTGAAGGGAATTGAATGCTTTTATCTATATAGGAGGAATGTGATCCCTCACAGATTTTTCTTTAAAGACTATGTGCATCAATCTCATATGATCAATTTACAAGACATTTCATGAGATGAACAAAAAATTATTATAAAAAAATTAAGGTAAAAAGTCAACCACTTTCTGAATGTTCTTAACCAAATCCTATTAAAACTACTTCAATGAATAAATCGATCAATTCTATTACATTTTATAATAAACATGTATAATAGGATAATGTAGTACGATGCCAACACAAAAGGGTAAACATACCATGGATAACGTACGTTCAGGTTAACTTGGTGAATCGTAATGTAGTATTGACTAAAATTCAATACATTCCATATTTACCCTTGAATCAATGAGTAGGGAACATTTGAACACTGTTATAAATGAACTATCAAATAATATCATGTCATTTTTTGAGAAAAATGCTTCTCAGTCATGGAAATAATGAACACCCAAAGATGCAATCCTTCCTAACCATAATAATAGTAGAGCACCTACAAGTTTCTCATATTCTGTATATCATATCCTTTTGAATATCTAACGCATTTCACTATTCAATTTCAATCATGATTTTTTTCTTTTAAATCCTTATTTGAAAACACATTTTGAAATCTATTTAAATATACATTGAAATTTATATTTTTTTAACATAAATAAATGGAAATCCATTTTTGTAGAAACTAATCAAACATATAAATCATCAAATAAATATTATGAAAATTCATTAGAAATCAATTTAATAAAAATATTTGAAAATAATGGGTTTTATAACATATGATAGATATGGGACCACCCGCATAAAAAATACGTCCAAAAATAACAGTAATGGGATCTACCATCTACAAAATGATTAAAGAACTTCAGAAAAGGACTATAATTAGTTTCCACATGATTGAATCTCATTACATGAATGAAACAGTTAAAAAAGAAATTAGATAACAACATATCTTGAAAAACACACCTATCGAACTTCACCTGATAGATGGACCTTGGAAAAAGATCTCAATATTATCTAGAACAATTAAATAACAATCAACATGTGATCAATATATTCTATAAATTTCGTCCAATATTCCTAATGAAAACAATGTAATAATTTATAAGAGTGGTTTTTCGAAGTGATATATATAGTTCTACCACCAAAAATATTGATATCTATTCAACGATATCTTGATGAGGAAATACCAAGAATATCCTGTAAGATAACTTATTTTGAAAAAGGATGGTCTCATGATGTATGTTAATAGGAGTAATGTAAAGGATAGTTAAAACATGATAGACATGATATTTTATCTTCATATTCATCTATTTTATTCAATAAATACCTAAAAATTCATATCCATTGGAAAAAAATATCATTTGGGTAATTTTCCCGAAGAGATAATTTTATATCATAATCATCAGTATTATCGAATAAAACTATTTAAAGACATAACGGTTTTTATAGATGGAATTTTTTCCACCACGTGTATCATATTAATCATTTAGTTCATATTCCAAACACTTAAAACATAAAACTAACATTTGAACTAAATTGTTTTATTCCCTAATCCAATATGAAGACATGTTCCATGCTATAAATTTTAATCATTAGTACAACATTTATGGGGTCAATTAATCCTATTGATAATAAAAAATATCGAACCAGTTGAAATGAAATTAATATTATGACATGTGAACCCAAAAAAAGTATGAAATCATAATATAATACATTAAAATACATGATGTTAAAATATCCCCACTGTAGGAATTTCAATCCCTCAAATTTATTACTATATAAAGGTCTTCTAGAAATAGGTGAATCCACATCTACCTCAAAATGATTTACACACTCATGTAAATTTTGAATATGATCCATGTTTGAATAATAATACGATATATTAAATAAAAATTCAACATAATAAATTCACATATTAATCAAGGATTTCAAAATAGTTTCTCTATACTTGAAATGACTAGCACTAACTCGACCTCTTCCAAAATAAAAATATGATGGGGTCATGATGGAAATGAATGTGTTATGATATGTGGAGATATGATTAATATATATCAACTAAATAGTAAATGAGAATGGATATGATTCTATCTCAATCTTCTTAGTGACCTCTGTCAATCAAACATATCACACATCCAACTTCCCATGTCTGTCAAGACGACTGTGACCCAACTAAGAAGAAACATTAAATAAAACTTCCTCCCCTGTGAAAAAAATCCAATGTATTTGTAAAAAATACTCATTCATATTATTTTCATTTAGTGATGTAAAAAGGCATTAATGTATATCCTAAATCATCATCAACATCTCTAAAAATAGACCTAATCCCACATTTTTTTCTTTACCCACCACTTATCTGTAATGGTGTCACCTACATGGGTGACCATTTATTGACTTGAAGGGAACCATTATGATCGATTAAATGGAACTATTTTTTATATACAACTGAACATGTCCATGCTTAAAAACACACGATCCAATGAAATATATAGCATTGCAATAAATCATATACTCTACGATTTGAAATTAATGATCTATGTATCATTCTATTATTGGATTGTATATTGTACTCATCTTGACCTAAGTCCACATTACCAGTTTGAGTCACTTATATAATTTTTATTTTATATTAGAATCCCCTTCCATTATTCTGATAGAGGGAGCCCCAGGTGACCCCATGATATCAAACACATACAACATACATAGATCATCAATATTAGACGTGTCTATTTTCATAATAACATGGGATTTTTTTTAACCAATAATGCACATCATAAATACCAATATAACATAGGTCTAATGAAATCAATATAAAAATTCTATAGAATCCACAATTCATTTCCAAAATAAAACTAGAAGTTCCTAGAGAAATCATCACGTCATAAAATTCGCTTCATTTTTCCATTGGGTAATGTAATAGTGGGTAAAATAATTAGAAATGTTTGACTTCATTCTAGGATATGAAAAATTCAATGTTAGGTAATAGTACATCGTGGAACCTAAATGAATATATCATGAATGACTATGGTAATAAAATATTATAAAAATCCTTGTAAAAATTTATTGAAAAAAATTCCCCAAATCATAGAATAAAATGACAAGGGGGAGTCCAATTAGAAAAAATTATCAAAACAATAAAGGGCATACAATATTCCTTTGGAAACATCATCCTAATTCAAGTCTTGTCGAACTCACAGTGTGAGGAATGTTTATAAATGAACACTGGTACGAACCATACATGAGTCATCCTTTTTTGCATCCTGATTGAATAGAGTAATCATCCCCAAAACATTAAAATTTTCGTTTCATTCAAATATAGTTTATTGAAGAAAATTATAATTTAGAGAATTAGCAAATAGAATTACCATTCCCCGTGGTGTAAGAAATGTTGTAATTAAAATTTTTTATGTACTAATGCAACTGACTCTATCTATGGTTCATGTCCTTATGTATATAGATTTAACTCTGACTAATATTGTCATAAATGATTTTAAACCTCTTCAAAAAATGGTAGTCACAAAAACACATAAGCACATTCATATCTTCATAATGATAAGAAAAACGAGTTTGGACATTCTTATTATGTGATCAAATTTTTCATCAGTGGTCAACTACAATATGATCATCATTAAAAATCATTCAACATAGACCCATCAAATCATCATAGTAAAACAGGTACCCCTTAAAATTCTTATGTAATGTCAAAATAAGGGATTATTCTAGAATATTATTAAAATCATCAAAATATGACAAAAAAATATAATCTACATTTAATTTCACCACATTACATGTAATATAAAGCATATGTGACACCAAAATTGAGAAATCACTTATAGACTATTGATAATATCCAACAAAACATTAAAATAAATTTTTCTCAAATATGATCGATGGACATACCCATGATAATGAATCCTTTCAATTGTAAGTATTGATTTATAATATAGGTTTAGAAATAAAATTCCATTATAAACCACACATCATTAATTTATAAATTAAATTGGAAATGATTTCTATTATGTTGTAGATTTCCCAACGATTCCATTACCCAATTCAGTTTTTTCATGTCACATGTTAATATTTAAAAAGACTAATATATCACCCCAAAAAATAAAAAATAATTTCATACGTAGATGGAATATTATCTTCATCAAATCCATAAAATTGTATGATTTTTATTCAGACCAAAAGGATTCATAAGATATTCATAATGGTCATACCATATTCAGAGATCCGTCTTTTGTATATTTTAATTATGAATCCCTATTTGATGATAACCTAATAGATGATAAATAGGTTAAAAATTATTCACCCCCTTAATTGATAAAACAAGTAATCTATTTTTGGAAAAAAATAAATATTTTTAAACATTACATTGTTTAACTATTTATTGACCAAAAAAATTATGTGAACCATCATCCATGTTTTTAAATGGTACTGAATATGAATGGTGAATTTCAGAATGATTGTATCATTTATCAACTAGATCATGTAAATGAATTTTTACCACGTTTATATTAATTGGTTCCATAGGAAAAATAGATATCATGATAATATCAATACATGACACACACATCAATTATAAACTATACCAATATATCTAGTGGATGATTTGAAAAGTCATATTGGAATACTTCGTGAATGTACCTAATAAAAATTAGATGATCTATAGTAGAGGAATCATAATTAGTGACCACTGAAAAAGTATAAAATAAAATCTTGATAATCTGATGAAATGGATCCTCTTGATTAAACATAAAATTCCACTCTCCTCGTAACACGTGACAGATCCCATTTTCAATAGAGTATAAAATATGATGATGATAACAATAAACATAATCCCAATAAATAATAATATAATTCCACAAATGAATTATTAAAATTGATTTAGACCTTTAATGTTTAAATCTTAGACTAAAAATGTTATAATTATACATAGAAAATATGATGGACAATTAGACCCCTACTCCATGATCATTGAATGAGTATTATAAGACCCAAAACAAATGTTAAAATCACTATTTGATGTTTGAATATATAAATTAAATTGGTAAATAAAAATTAATGTGTGACACCAATATCAAATAATGTATAATTTATATAAGATTCAATACATTTGGTACCACTCTCAAATAATTTCCAATATAGGCATCCCAAATAACACATCCATTGTATGATGGTGTCACATGCTGAGTTGGGATCCACACAATATTTCTCTATGATGGTTCACAATGAAAACTCTATTGTCCATCCCCCTATGCTAGAGTCTTCTAACTAGTAGTGAGGGAGAATATCAATCACTTGGATTTTACAAACTCTTTATCAAAGTATCCCAAACGAAAAAATAATAAAGAATAACCGAAAATGTATATCCCTAACCAGTATCACATGATGACCAAATCAAGAAATATAATTTCCAATAATGGATCAGTAGATGGGCCCTTGAATAAATATGTCATGTTTCAATATGAATAAAATAAATAAATTAAGACACTAAAGACACACAATTGGGTCTCAAACCACATATAGTCCCCTCATCCTTGCTCTATCCCAAATCATTAATCTAACATCGAGGATTGTACATTCACCTATATTACACCCATCAAATATATTCAGGTACCGAGCAACCTCTAAGATTATGGTGTCAGTACAACTCATTAGGCCTCCTTAAAGGGTGTCTAAAACCATATGTTGTCCAAACTGTGTATGACATTTTAAATGAATAAATTCAGTCAATAATGAAAAAAAATCTTAAATTCATTATATTACCCTTAATTTAACCACATTAACCCTTTGGTTCCCAAGTAATCTCAAAAACACAATTCAGGATTTCACCCATGATATAGTCCCAACTCCCCCAAAGGATATAATCTATCTGAATTCAACTACTACAGTTCATCAACTCAATTCACATATGAAATATATTAATACCATTTACTGTGTCAATTATAAAATGAATGTCATTTCTACAATTTATCATTTCAATCCTCATATGAATTCCATTGTTATCATTCATCATTTCAATTCACCGATGAATTTCATTTTTTAGAATTCATCATTTCAATTCAAACAAGAATTTAATTTTTCCCTTTCAACATATCAATTCACATTCAAATTCCATTGTTATAATTCATCATTCAATTCACATTGGAATTACATTTTTACCATTCCTCATTTATGTCACATATATATTCTATTGTAATCATTAATCATTTCAATTCACATAAAAATTCCATTGATTCCATTTATCATTTCAATTCACATATTAATTATATTGTTACAATTCATCATTTCAAATAAAATTTGTTTTGCATTATTACAATTCATTGTCTAAATTCACATATTAATTTCATTTATACAATTCATTATCTAAATTCATATATGAATTTTATGGTTAATATTCATTATCTCAATTACCATATGTCATAATATCATGATAAAAGATATATAATTATATAGAAATTAATTAACTCCAAAATTAATTAATCCAATTTTACAATTTTATATTCTTATAATTCTATTAATTAATTCAAAATTTAACTAGCCACATTAAATCCATTAATAAATCCCACAATTAATTATTAAATTCAATTCAACAAAAAATTAAAAAATTAATTAATCCTTTTATACAAACCCAATATACATATAATTAATTACACAATTAATTATTTCAATTCAATAAATCTAATATCTCTAATATCTCAATCCATAATTTAATTAATTTAATTTTTAATTTAATCTATTTATGAAACTCAATTTCTATTCAAACAAATTAGGTACTATAATTACATACAAATTACTAGTATTAATACATTGTGATTTTAATTGTATACCATAATCCTCAAAATTGATGATGAATAGTCATCAATATACGCCCCCAATTCATGCAGAACAATAATGTAGTATGAGATCTAGATCATAAAAATAAATTAAAGATCATATGATTCAAGATAAATAATTTTAGATCTTGATTCACAAATAATAGTTATATATGAAATATTAATGATACGAAAAAACATTCAAATGATGGGAGATTAATGTTAAATAGAGGGAAAACCTAACAAGATTATATTAACATATCGAGAGAGTTGAAAATAATCTACCAGGAATACATGTGATGTGGAAATTTGGTTTGAAGGGCATAGAATATATTAGGAAGCCTAAAAATTTACAAAATAATTTATATGGTCAAGATATGGTAGATTAATTTTCATAATAGTGGTGTTCCAGATTTCATAAATGATATTTTTAGTAGATTTAAAAGCATTGAAGAGTTTCTCAGGGAGCGGCACACAGTTTTACAAATAGAGTAATTTAATACTGTGCCTTTTCCTGGGGTAAAATTTTTCATTATAGGGTGAATGGTCTGAAAAACTATGTGCTAGCTATGAGATGCCCCACTACATCGGTTTTCATAGTCTTTTGGGATACTTCACATAGTATTGGAAAGCCATGAATAGACCATGAACGTTCTTTCCTCCTTCCAAAATTGACCAGAACAGACACCAAGTTAATCCCCAAACAAAACATTCTCAACACAAGGATACAAAGTACCAATAGATGATATTGTTACATTTCCATGAAAATTTTATGATCTTAAAATCTCCACATATTTTAACAACTCAACCTCGAGCATTACTTCCATGGATCATTAATAATTTGATTCAAATAGATCAGCCCCCTAATACAACACATCATCTTTTCTTTCAAACAATTCCTCATACAAACAGTCAATTTTTCTTCAATTCATTAATTATAGACTTTTTCTTTCCATAAAAAACATTATCACAGTTTTCCATCACATGTATCTGATTCTCTTAAAAGGATGCACTTGCCTCAAGATTAACATCTTCCACATCGATTAGATGAGAAGGTTTGGGTTTATACTTCTAATGTTGTGACAAAAGAAAAATATCATGCATCACGATGTACCCCCATGAAAGATCTAATCAGTATTCCACGAAACCCAATTCTCTCCATAGCCACAAATGTGTCAAGTCATCCTCTCAAAAAGAGTAATCATGGAATCATATCACTACAATGAAATACAAACATCTCTGAAAACATGACACACATTTGACAAAACTATGTAATGGGAAATCAATATAATGAAAAAAAATTATTTTCCCCCAACCATGCAACATGGTCAAAACTGAGGCACTATCACAACACATAACCAACCTACCTCGAGTCCATGTATAGAAGAGGTAAACCCATTTTTATTAATCATATTTGGCATTAAAGAAACCTCTATGAAATTTATGGATTGTTTTAAAATTCTCAATCTCAAAATTTTCACCATTTTCAAATTAATATCACATGAGAACTCCTCTTATAATACATTATAATGTCTCAACCTATGTTCCACACACTAGTTCCCCAAGGTAGTTCTATATATGAAATCAATCATTCCTCTCCATATGATCAAGGTTACCAGTTATAATCAAGGGAAAATTTAAATAATTTTGAGAATATAAAAACATTATCAAAGTTTCACAATAGCGTAAATAAATTATAATAACACAAAATAAATCACCATAACATGTATAATCAGATAAACTAATATTAGAAATATAATATATAAAATTGAACAATAGATATTACATGAAAGTCACATGATACTCATTGATATAAAAATCCCAATATAAATAATGTCACTGAAAAATTCCATGTCGGTCATGAACCACATCTTCTTCCCACATTTATTTTCCATCCTGATTCATCCATCATATATTGGTACTTTTTCCCTAACCAGTCCTACAACCATGAAATATATTTGGGTACCAATTATGTATACTGAGTAGGGAGTTACTAAAACATAGTAGGCCACCAAAAAGGTTGTCAAAAACAATATCTAGTAAATAGACTCTATACAATTATGTAATGGATTAATAATAGCAATAAATTAATCATTTTAAATTTATTCAATTAAAAATTATTTAACGAATAAGCCATTTGTTTCCCAAGGTTATATGAACTCTCAATACATACATCAACCCAGGCAGTAGTCTATAATATCCCGAATGGATATCATAATTTGGTATATCAATACTACCAATCATCATATCAATTCAAATCTATATTATATTGGTATCATTAATTGTCTCATTCCACATATGAATGTTATTTTCACCATTCATCTTTTCAATTTACTTCTAAATTCTATTGATACCAATCATTATTTAAACTCACGCATAAATTAAATTGTTACCATTAATTAATTTTATTCACCAATGAATTTCATTATTAACATAAATCATTTCAGAACAAATAACCATTTCATTATTACCATTCATCATTTAAATTATTATATGAATTTCATGGATAAAATTCATAATTTCTATTCACATATGAATTCCATTACTACCATTTTTCAATTCAATTCACATAATAATTACATTGTTATAATTGATCATGTGAATACACATATAAATTCCATTGTATCCATTCATTGTATCCATTAACTTATGAATACCATTATGACCGTTAATTTCCTCAATTCACATATGAATTAAATTTTTACTTTTCATTATATCAATTAAAAGTAGTTATATAATCATGATATCTCATATATAAAAATAGTTCAATAAATTAATACACTAATTATTCAATCCAATTAAATAATTAAATAATCATATCATTCATTTACTTAATTTAAAAAATAATTAATCAAAACAACTAAACTAAATAATCCAACAATTAATTAATAACATCAATTCCAATTATGAATTCATCAATTAATTAATCAAATTATTCAAATCCGAATTATGCTTAATTAATTCAACATAAATTAATTTGAATTCAATCAATATAACTTACCTAATTTCACAATCCCATAATTAATTAATTTTATAAATTAATAAACTCAATTTAATTAACTAAAATACTAATCAAACAATAATAATTTTATAATTAAAAACATGATATTGGAGTTAAGATTTTGAGATTTGAATTTTAGACCACCTACCTCAAAACTAATAATGAATTCTCACCGATTGATATCCCCAATTTGTGTGAAAGAATTACATAGAATAAGATATAGATTATAAAAAATATCTAATATCATACTAATGAGGTGAAAAAAATAATAGATATAGATCTCAAAATCCAATATATAGCACCACTAAAATATATAAAAAACCCCTTAAAAGTGTGACAAAGTATGGATAAAGAGACATGAATCCCAATGTGATGAGACACACCTATTCAAATAGGTGTAGATCTTTAATATAGTCTTTGAACTGTGATGAACTGAGGTAAAACGTTATTGGAATATATCTAGGAGCCTCCCAAATTGTATAATAATGGTTGGGGTCTATCTAGGGCCTATTAGGTTTTAATATGGGGGGGTATTTTTAAAACTAAATTTTCGGTTAATATAAATGTTGTGCAATGTATTCTAAAAAGGTGCATAAAGTTTCTAAGACTAGGAAAAATAACCATATAACTCTTATAGAAGGGGGTGTAGTTACTCATTATTTGACACACAATTTTACAAAACATGCTCCCACCATGAAATCCACTTCATCATATGTTTGTACAGTTTTTTGGGTTATGACGTAAGGTTTAGGAAAATTGTTCACCAATCATGAAATGCCTCAAATCCTTCCAAACTTATCAAAATTACCCAAAATAAAAACCAAGGTAAACACAAAAAACTACTCAACACACGAGAAATTATTACATGGAGATGAGACCAAGGAATTCTATAAAATATTTGGATAGTATAGAAAGTGCTATACTCTGGAGACCATTTTCTATTTCCTTGTTTATTCGATGAATCTTAATTCCCAAAAAAGGAATTTAGAACTGTACACGAAAAAATATAATGAGAAATAGACATTACATGGATGCAGTGATTTAGTTGTCCTTAAAGACCAAATTCACTAAAAAACATGGTTGGTTGAGGAAATGTACATCAGGAGTGCACTACCATAAAACAATAATAGGAATTAAGATTAAAAATCCTTGAAATATTGATGGGGTGGAAGAAGCCCAGGGATTTGAACCAGCACCCCTGCAACAATTATCATTTTTCCTCTTCATCATATATTGATTTTTCCACAAATGATTATACATGGTTGAAGGTAATGTGAATAATAATGAATATACTTTTCATATTCATCTATTCCATCATAAAAGTTTTTATTTTAATAACATATATGGAAATATTTAGAATATACACATGTTAAAAAATGCATGGTCATGAAAACATAGGGTATTTATAATATATAAACTAGTCATTCTTTTGGAGAAAAATGAATCATCTTCATTAAAAGATTTTTGTACTATAAAACTGACCACTCTCCATGGTTAAAAGAAATTAACTCCAGAAAAATCACTATCAATATATATTCAATGAATAACATATGAATAAATAGGGTGTTTAATCCATTTAATTCCAAATATACAAAAACATTTTCCTATAATATGTAATCCAACCACATATTTATGGGAGTATATATATTACAAAGTGGACAAATCAAAATGATATACATGGGTTTGTCTTGGAAATTGAAGACTTGATCAGTAGTTTATAGAATGTTCTCCTTCCAATGATGTTCTTTCTAACCCTTAAATAATATCAAATTCTCATATTGGAACTCAATTGATTTTATTCTGTCCATCTCAACTCCTAGATGTGACTCAACAAATGGGTTTTAAATCATGATATATTATAGGATATGGTTTGAACACGTTGTACGATAACCAATATAATATTCAGATATAATGTATAGTTATTTTTGGAGAAAATTTCATTGCACCCTCTTAAGGTGTCTATTAGATACATATTTCTACACACACAAAATAGATTAAAACAATCAGACAACCACAATATGCTCAATTTAAAATATAAAAACCAATAGCTAAAACTACGACCATGGTCTAAATGAAACACATGAGACAAACAGACTGACATCCCATAGTAACATGTGTCTCATAATAGATAAATATAGACATACAATCAATATAACCTACCTCTATAATTTCTAAAATTCAATCTCGAATATGAAAAATGTCCCACAGGATAGTGACTAGAACTTGAGAATCTATCAATAAGAAGGGAATGGTTCTTCCAAATAGAAAATAATATAAATTGATAATATATATTGTGGAATGAAACAAACAGAACAATGTATACTACTACCAATGAATTACTATAATAGTTACATATCTCAAATAGATTCATACAAAACATTATCATATAGGTACAGAAACCAAAATCAAACCTAATGTAAGAACCAAATACTCCAACTGATAATGTGGGGAACAACCCTACCAACCCACCATCCACTAACTTTACCAATATACATAATCCCTGCTACCTCAATTTTGAACCATTCCTTTTTCCATATCCAAAAGAAATATCTGATCTACACACTACCAAAGTTTTGTGTTGGGTGAGTTATAAACAAGGTGGATGGGATCCCATACAAGTGTTATATAACTTGCTTCAAAACAAGAATCACATATCTTCCACTTATAAATATTTTCACTATAAGTATTAATAAATTTTTATTTAAATTATGAAATATAGTTCCCCTTTTCCGTAGTTTTAAAAAAGTCTCGCTAAAATAGCTTTGAAGAATTATTTGAGTAATACAATTATATTTAATCGCAAATAGGTATATCAAGTAAATTATATACAAATACAAACTTTAATAGATATAAATTCCACTGATAACTCATTGTTATGTTTTCTAGGTAACTACTACATTAGTCAATTGTAGTTCTTATTACAAGACAAAATTACTCATTTATCTTGTATATGGAACAAAATGAAATACTATAATGTTAACCCTTTTATAATATTAGGTTATTCCCGGATATAACTTCATATATATCTAAAAATAGAAGAAAATAATAGATATTTAACCATATTCACTATATCAATGAAGAACCATAATAATAAAACCCTTACTTAAGTGCTATTGTACACCATGTTTAGAATATCAATTAATTTCAATGGGATTACTCATCACAAAATATAATATGAAAAATCTATTTCCTATTAAGAAATTATTTAAAAACCTATTTCTCAATAAATTTTAAAAATCTGTTAAATAAAATTTGTATTACCAAAATAAGGGGAAACAATATTTTCAAGAATACACATTTACATAGATAGACTAATAATTCAATATCATTGAAATTATACATAATGTGTTTTAAAAAAACATGATAAATCAATTGATCCCATAACATTGGATTCATATCAAACCACTCAACTACATCTTCATTCATAAACCATTTACAATTAGAACTACACACACTAGAATTATTTTTGAAAAATAATTTGTGGACCTAGAATGGATTCTATAGTATTAGAATAACATTCCACAAATGAAATATCTAGTATAGTGGATTTATCACCACATACATCAAAAATAAAACATTATAAACACAACCCAACATGAGAATACATCCTTAAAAAATATTACTACACATATTAAATAATAGAATCATTATCAAAACATCATCATTGGATCCAAAAAATTACAATAACATCGCTTTCAAAACCAATAGAAACAAATAAGAATAGTAGTCACTCAGTGAGAAAGATGTCACGTGACAGCAACAAAGACCGAGTGTAGAATGTGGAGATCATGAGGAGGGGGAACAATAGAAATTTCAATGTTTATATCAAGGATCTTATGATAATTTTAAAAAATTTAATAGATGTTATATGAATGATAGATAAAATCTAATGCGAACAAGGGATTTATTTCATAAACATATGTTATATAATTTAAATTCCATATATTGTATATCCCTAGAAAAATAATTATAATTAGGGTATTCTATTATAAATTTTGATTTTACATTTTAATCATGTGTTATATAATGTTATAATGTTGTATGGACTATTATGATTTAGGGTCTGAATGATTTATATAGAATGTTCACTATGAGGAGTTCACATCATGAGCCACTCCGTTATGGAGAAAATGATATTATAGGAAAAGGATATATAACCTAAACAATATACATGTATTTTGTATTATGTCATATTTTTCTATTAATAAATTTTTTTTGGATTAAATGCCTCATATAGAAATTTCTGAATACAAGTACAAAACATTAAAAATGATTTAAATTCACACCCAAACCACAAACACACTAATAATCATAAAAAGATCATTATATAAAATACCATGTGATACATGTTTTTTGGATAAATAGTATCTATTATTGAAAAAAACTAAACATATCTCATATATATTAGGATATCATCAAAAGTCAAGGATATACAACTGATGAATGTTCTAAAGATGCCATAAAATCAATTTTTTATTTCTTAGTGTCTATGTATTCAACATAATTACCCTCTTTACATGAGATCCATTCTACTCTTGCAGCCCATTCCAGAAGTGGGAAGTGATATGGGGATCCTAATATGAAACAATGTATGAAAAAACATCATTCGGTCTAACAATAATTTAGACATAAATGTTACCCATGTCATTAAATTTGATTTTATCATGAATAATAACTGTGTGTGTCAATTTGGTTATTAATTAAATCACCACTATAATTGAATTATTTTCATGTGGTGTATACTGAATCCCTACCAAAATTTCAATTGATATATCCTCTCACTTCTATGTAGACATAGGATGGGGTAAAGCCTGTCTAAAGGATTTTAAAGATGTATTTAAATTTACAAACATGTATAAAAATGAGGAAACAAATGTGGAATCTATCATATCATTCATGGAAACCAAAAAAACACTTTATTTAATAAATAAACATCATACATCCATTGTGTAATACCCATTATAAATAAATAAAACCCTACATTATTGCATTTCTTATATGTTTCAAAAACACATAGAAATTCTCAAATTTAAGGATACACACATAAGATAGAGAAAAAACCATGATGGACTTTTCATTATTTAAAGAATTCTAAATCCCTCAAAACTCATCAATAAGAAGTTGTTCATAGAGAATCATCTCAATAATTGAGGATTAAAACTAATGAATTTGAAATAAATCATGGGTATCATCCTCCAAATATACTATGTAAATATGAGTAGTGAGAGTCGACATATTCTATTCTTCATAAGTTTATTGCATGACATGGAGAAAACTTTCATACATAAATTGTTAATGATGATATATACATTACAAGGGGTGTCCAAAATTTGAAAGTAAAAATATTTCATGTACTCCACCCCTATCCTATAATGATGGATTAACTATTTTAGAGATATGATTAAACTCATGATTTAATGGTCAGAGTAGATGGAAATCCTTTCTAATAAAATTTATATATTCTAATTAATTAGAGCCATAATCACTACTGTAGGTTCATGATCTTGTATGGGAATGTTTATCTCAATATTCTGATATTGACATGAACTAAAAGAATAGAAATAATAAACCTATTTAACAAAATACACCAAACCAGATCCAGATACATCATAGAATGGCAACATTCTCACCCAACCTCTACAATTGTCAACAACGGACTTGAATAAAAAAAGTATCAATTATTCAATAATGTATTGAAATTTTTAATACAAAAAAGTCTCTCCATTATGAATGAGAGTGGTAAATAGAGAAACCATATATGAGAATTCATTTGAAAAAGAAGAAAATATCCTACCAATACCATGATTCTATAAACCTAATAGGCATTTTAGTGTTCTTCCCTCTTCACAAAAAGATTTACCTTCACATGATCCAAAAAATTACTATATTCAAAAGAATTTTTCCCTTTTAAAATAGCCTCATTAATCAAAAAATAAATTTATAAATATTTTCCCAATGAATTTTATTTTCCAATATATCTAGTACCCTACAAAAGTGACACACATTATTATCCTTATATGTGGAGTAAATAATGATGTCTCTACAACCCACAATTTAAATTGATAAAGTTACCTAATAAAACAACTTTTCATTAATTAAATAGACACTTCAAATGAAAATAATATATTGAATGGAATAAATAGGTCTTCATTACAGCCATACCTACCCATAAAATTAGTCATAGTTGTATAAGACTTATTTATTATATTTTGGAGATAAAAAGAATTAGGATCAGTTTTTATGAAACACTTATCACATTTTAAATGGACAAAAATCATTTATCTGTGGAAACATATATATTTTCATTGATCATGATCCTACGTTTCATTTGAAAGCTTAAACAATCGGTGATGGGTACCATCAAAATATATATTAATTATACATGTTCTACCTAATGTGACATGCTTAGTCAAATGAAAGATTTAGATATCATGTCATCAAAATGAGTCATCAAATAATTCAATTCAATTTAAGGAATTTGGTATGTGGAAAACATATATTGGATGGGTATTCAGTTCATGTTGATAAATGACTCCACTAACCTCAATGGATGAAAATAAGAAAATTAAAATCGGAACACATTGGGAAACTCAACAGAATGTATAAGAAGAAGTTGAATGTGATTTACCAAAACCCCACCCATATAATTTGTTTAATTACCCAAATATATATATCTATATATCTATATATATATATATATATATATCTATGTGTGGGTTTTTATTTACATTACCATTATAGTGTTGATAATTTTGTGTCCACTATATTTATTGATATTTAGTTAGAATACATGCATATCGAAGGTTATAATCGTTCCAAAGATAAAATGAGAACTTAAATATACAATGAGATCAACAAGAATGTTATTTTATATGTTCCAGACACATAATGATGCTTAGAAATATATGATGTGTAAAATTTAGCGTCGTGGAGATCATATGTATTAGTAATTCTTTTCAGGAAGTACATATATGGAAACCATTAGTAAATAAGATTACGAGGAGTAAACTGGTAACTGTTACACTTCATGTTTCATGTTCCATTGATAGTTTATATTTGGGAGAAAGTGGATTATTCTCTTTACATGAGATTATTATTTTTGTGTACTATATTTTTAAATACATTAATGTAATAAAATTACAATACCATTGAAATTGTAGTGAGATCGATTGCATTGTGTGAGTCTTTGCTAGAATCACATTGATTTAATAATCAAGATAGAATTTTTCAATATTAAAAGGAAGAGATATACCAGGACATGTATAGTGGGATAGTTCTGCACTAATGAAATATAAATGCATTGTAGAAGATAGTATGCCCATAGATTTGGATATTCAAATGATTATGAATATAATGAAAAGACATTGTGTGTTCCATTCATTACTAGATATCATAAAACAATGTTACTATATTACAAAAGTTTGCATTCGATGTAAATATTTTCTTTTCAAGGAATTTTCCTTACATATTTTGTAGGTCAATTTCTTTCTAGTTTCCAATCAAAACTTTTTATTATTAATCGTAGCTATCGAGATAATTGCATAAGAGGTCACACATTTAGAACGTTAAAATGTCTTACTTATTTTGATGAATATTAGTCACCAAGTTGGGGTTAGAGATATGATGTGGAATAATCAATTAATATTGTGTAAATAAATTCATAATTATTTTAGTATAGTATAATTGGATTTAAATTTACTTATTAAAATAATTCAGAATGTATTATGTGAATTCATGAAGAACAATTGTACCCAAAAATATCATTTTAATATTCAAAATTAATTTACTATTTTCAGCAATTATGATTCATGTAAATGGATTAGCATTATTTTATAATATAACTGTTATATATATTAAAAATATGTGATAAAAATAAAATTAAGTTTTATATGATTTTATTACATTATAATGTGTAATTATTAGATTATTCAAGGGGGCCTATTTATTAGTGAGATAAGGAACCATTTATTGATGTTTAATTTACTCTACATAAGAAAAGAAGAGTTTATTTTGGAGACATCAATTATCTACTCGAATATGTGACTTCTAATGTCTTCCTTCCCCAATCATAAAGAGTGAAAGAGTCACTGTAATAAACATATCCAATAATACCTTCAAAAATCCATGTAATGGAGTTATAATGATCATTATGATGTCAAAGGCATCATAGAACCTCTATACAAGCACCCAAATTACGATGATTGTTATTCTAATGGATTACTAATATGTGTGTAGATGGTCTATATGGGATTATCCATTGATCCTATGAAAAATAATCTATATCATCAATAACTGATGAAAAAAATATTAATTCTAATGAAGAAAATGTTCATTATTTAATTGTTTTCATAATAAAATTCAAATTCAATCCTTGGCCCACTTATGATGCTTTAATTGGAGGATAAAAAAGTAACATCACATTAATAATGAAAATTTGAATTTCCCATGAATGTCAGATTCTTTTTTGTTCCATTTTATTATTACAATATCACCAACTGAAAATTATATATCAACTTTAAAATAAAACATAGTTATTTTCATTCAAAACTATAAAATAAAAGGTATTGATTTTCATAACTTCAGTTCACATAAATTATAGAAAACATAGAAGATAATAAGACCTATGTTATAATAGATTAAATTTTTTAGTATTTTTTCATTATTTCAAAAGTATTTATTTATATTCATTATAAATAATTTATGTAATTCATTAAATTCAAAATGGAAATTGGGTTTATACTCCATTAATATAATATTTCATTTAATATATTTATTTTAATATTATATAAATTTAATTTCTTTTAGATATTTATCCTTTTATAATTATATTTCGATAATTTTTAAATAAATTTCAACGAACGTTTATTTATCTAGAAATTGTGGAAGGTACTGATTTATATTGAAAAATGTATTTTATTATAAATTACATTAAAGGTTAAATTGAATTTGGCCTTAGTTTCAAATAATAAGTATTTCTTTTTTATTTAAAATAATCCAATTATTTTTTATAAATGTATTTTATACATGAATTTAGCATACACTAATTGAATATTTAAACAATTAATTTTTTAAAAAAATTGTTTTTCATTACATTTTAATGATTTAATTTGAAAATATTTATTAAACATGTATATTTTAAATTTGTAAAAATGAATTCCATATCAGAAATAATTAGGTACAAATTTGGTGAAATAGTACATTAAAATTTTCCACATTATTAAGAGGAACAATATTACTTTTTCATGTCCATGTTAATGGTTAAATTGTTTTATTTAGGTAAGAAAGATAATATATATTAGATGAACAAAAAACATACATAAATATTGATGGATGATTATATATCAACCAAACACATTCAATTAAATAACTCATGTCCTTATGGATATAGTCGGATTTGATTATGATATTTGAAATATTTCATATAATGATATGTCAATCATGTCACACAATTGTTTTAATAAATGAAATAACTGAAACATGGTTTAATCAAGTTGATATATTAAAATGTAATGATTATTTTTAAATTTATATGATTTATAATACTCACGTAGATTTATTTTTAATTTCTAGGGAATAAATAAATAAATTTGGTTCATGCACAATAATGGTACAATAATTAATTATATATTTTCTAAAAAATAATAGTAATTTTAATATATATATATATATATAATGTGATAGACTAATTTTATAGACATCCATGCCATGTGAGATATATAAAAAAATATTTTTTCTTTATTTATAGTTTTTTATTGATATTATTAATCTCAAAATAATGAGTAGCTATTAAAATTAGAATCATAGATACAATATAGTATATAATATTTTATTAAATGATATAAAATTTCTAAAAATAATAATTCTTTCCTATTTATTATTATAATGTTTAAAATATAACACATATTTATTTTTTGAATATTTATTTATTTTATTGTAATTATATTGACTCTCAAAGAGTATTAATCCATGTTGTTATGGTAGGAGTAAAATAGTTTAAATAAGTCTAAACATACAATGATAGCCATATAAAAATAGTCATACCATATTTAAGTATCATATAATTAGGTTATATAAAATGGTAATCATCATATATTATAAATATTTTTTTATAAATAATAAATTAAATATTATTATAAATAAATTTAATATTTTTAAAAATTCATAGAGTTCTCCTCCTATCTATTAAAAAGCGTCACCTCATTTTAAAATATCTCCACTCATAGAAACCTATTATAATATAGATATTTAAAAAATACCATCATATAATCTATACACTATTTATAGTTGTATTTTTTAGGAATAACCTAATCAATTGTGGACTTATAGTGTTAGGTAGAAGAGGTTTTCCAAAGAATCTGTATTTTTTTAGCATCATGTTTTAGAATTTTTTTCATTTCACAAATCAATTAATATTTATTAAAACATTATAAAATAATAAATTAAATTTACTCCGTATTATTATATTTTTTAAAAAATTTAGTTCAATGATGTATATCCTTCACTGATTCCAGAAAAAATGAAATTAATTCTTTATTCTTGTTGGTGGGGAACTAGTTCTCAAGGATCGGATGTAAGTAATTTTCCATCCCCATTAGTAAATAATTTCTATAATGGTTTAATTATGGCTCATATATGATACTAAGGAAATATATTTCATTTATAAATGATAATATATCATTTATGTAATTATCATTTCAAGGAATGAAAAATGATGACATCATTCTGGCATACGTGTGGACTACCACCTCCATGAATTGATGTGATTTTTTTTATATCACCACGTGACAAAAAAGATAAATAAAAATATATTAAAAAATATATTATTTTATTTATGATATAATTATCATTATATAAAGTATAAATAATACGTACCCTTTTACAAAAATGATCTTAGGATAACAGAAACACATCTCATGGGTACACATGGCATACTTTCACCATGATAGTGGCATAGATCATTTTTCATAACCCAAGATCATGGATGGATTTAAAATTATATTATATTTTTAAATATAATAATTATATTATTATTATTATATGGTTCAATAATGTACAATTTGACCATAGTCAAATTTTAGTGGAAATTTTGTACAAATTAACTGAAAATCTCTATAACATTCGGTATGGAGTTAAATAATTATGTAACTATTCTTGCATGAAAGTCTGTTAAATAGAATGAAAAATAAACGTGAAATATTTTATCAATATTAAAATAATTTACATATGATTATTATCATTGGTGATATATAATGTATGGGATATAACATACTCATGGTAAGAGACCATACATTGAAAAAGATCATTTAATGTTCCTCTTTCAACTATTTTTACAAAAGTAAGAAGAAATATATATTTTTATATATATGAAATGAAATAAATTTCCCAACATTATGATTACATAATTGATTAAATATTAAATTTTAAATTTTCATATTTCTTGTTAAATCATATTTTTTCAAAATTAAATACACGATTTGTAGATTTTAATGTGGGACTTTAAGAATAATGAGTATTCTGATGTGTCATTATGTTTTTCACATGATATTAACTATTTTTTAAAGGGTTTTATTCATGATAAGGATATGTGAATTTTTTTAAGAAATATTTATTCCCTTTATAGCTTATTGGTGCACCTATTACAGATTATACAATGGCTGTGACCAAATAGAGCTCCAATGATTTGAGTTATAGAAGGGTTAAAGTTGACTATATGGTTATTAAATTTCAATGAGTGATTGTACTTGTGAAATCATAAATATGTCCCATAGACGATAATTGAATTTTTATCATTTCTTATGAGTATTTAGGTATTTCCTTTATTTTAAAATGTTATTTTAATATCCTTGATTTTAAAACAATAATCATTCTAATGCAATGTAAAAAAGGAAATATTTAGTTTGATTGAATTCATATCTTTTTATGGTTTCCAGTATATTAATATTTTTGTTATTTTTATTTATGTAATTGATATTTTTGGGCTCCTACCATGATTTAATATTTTTTATAGTGATATAATGATGGTTAAAGACAATGATGAGTTAAAATATCAAATTTGTGATGACATTTTATGAAATGAAAACGTGATTTGTTTAGTGGGAAAATTGTATATCGAATATAAGTTTATTCTTGTAATGAATGGGATTAATATGTTAGAGTTTTATCTACTTATATATAACTATAAACAAATAATATATTTTTGAATTAAAGATAAAGGATCATAGTATCAATTAACAAGAATATTTATTGATAATGGCTAAATCCATACAGTTAGTATCAGAGCATAGTTAAGATAATATTATAGATTAGTATCTTTAATGTTAGTTTAAATTATGATTTTTTATATTTTCATGGTTTCATAGTTTTTATGTTGATCATATTTACAATATCTTGGAAATAACCTTTTGGGATTTTTTATATGTAATTACGAAGTGATTAATGAGATTTTGAAATTCATATTGTTGGGATTAGTATTATGTAAACCATCGGTCTAATGTGAAGTATTATTTCAGGAAGAATTCCATGTAATTTTTGGCATAAAATTAATGTTTTAGGGAAAATGTATGGTTTATATGATTTTTTACTTGGAGGTAATTGTGGATTATAACATTTCTGTGATAAAAAATGTATGTTATGAGGCAACCTTCATTATAAAAAATATTCATTAATTTTTAATATATAATGTTAATTTTTTATATTTTGGTCACATTTTGTGAAATTTTATATGTTTTATATTTATATTTTATTATTAAATAAACAACACTCAAACTGGGAATCAACATGTCGTATCTGATAGGGCCACAAGATTTTTTCCCACATTAGAAGAGAGGAATGTGTGCCTCACCAACCACTGAACTACCAGAAGCCCTAGTTAGTATGATTTTTTGGTTAAATTATTATTTAGATGAAAATAAGTTGATTTTGGGAAAATTTTATTTATTTTATATGAAACTACGGTATTAGAAATTGATATTTTTATTATGTTTGATATTTTATTTCAGAAGATGATCCCTCAATCTTGTTTTAAATTATTGGATTTTTTCAATAAATTACTATTGGATTTTATTTGAGGAATAATGTTTTATTCATATCTGCCAATAATGTTTTATTATATGGTATAATTATAGTGATTTATTCAATTAATGTAAATTGATAGCATATTATTGATATATATCTAGGGGAATGAACAATTTTGTGAGAGGCTTCTAGTTTAAGTGAAGTTATTTGGACTTAAATTTGAAATTTATTCTTCCAATACATTGTGAACATTTAATTATGATTTTGGGATTTCATTATGAGTCTATAATATATTTATGGAAAATTTTGGATACTTATTTATTGAATGATATTTTTTGAAATTTTTTTATTATTGTTCCATTATATTGATTAATGTAGTTTTTCAACATTTAATGTTTATTTTTTTGTTTAGAATTGTATAATCTTGTACTAACCATTTTTTATTTTTTAATGTATGATGTTAGTATGTAAAGATAGTAATACTTTTTTTGAAGTACTTGATCTATTAAAAATTAAATCTACTACATTATCCATGAAAACAACATTGTGATTACTCATAATAGCATAAAAATATTGATTTTTTTGTGGATTCAATTATTGATGAAATTCTAATTATAAAGTAATTATATTTCCTTATGATAAGATTATAAATAGGAAATGAATGACTAGAAAACAATAAATAGGATCACGAAATAATATATGTTTATTTATTTAGTTATCCTACAAATAAATCAATGTACTTTTAACTGATCACATATCCAGGTATTTATGCGGGTTACTTGTACCATGACAATGTCTAATTTCACTCACCATTAGTCCTTATGATATGGTTTGATCTTTTATATCAAAATTTTAACATTAAAATTATTTTTTCTTATTTTGGAAATGGGTTTATTATTATTATATATGAAATCTAATCATTCTTACAGTCATTTCAAGAGCGTGTTTTATTTATCCTTTTCACGAAGAGGGTTTTCATAAAATGAATTTTAAAAAGTCATACCATGGATACCCAATAGCAGATCAAAATTATGAGGATGGAATAGTCAAAATGGTTTTATAATGTTAAAAAATATTTAATTATATAATAATACAATTTAATTTATTTTATTATTCACGAATTATGTTTCTATATTAATTATCAATATACTAACTGATTATTAAAAGATAAATTTTTTTATGAAACTCTTTTTAATAACAATATATTTGAAAGATTGTTTTTAATATCATATTATATATATATATATCTGTGAAAAAATAATTTAATTTTTTAATTGATCAAGTTAAGATAATCATAATATTAATTTTTTATAATTTTCTGATAATATTTATATTTTAATGAATACTAATACTAATGTTTTTTTATTGACAATTAAAATTGATTTTAAATAATTTACAATGTAAAAGAGTGTTTTTAATTAGTTTTAGATTAAAATTAGTTATTTTTTATTAAAATGTATCCTATTTTATTTTTTAAATGGTATTTCATTATTGAATTTAGTAAAAAATTATATTTAAAAATGATTTTTCGAGAAACATACTATTTGTGTCATTGTTTTTTTATTTAATTTTAAATTCATTTATGAAAATTATATGTTTTATAATATGAAAAAATTATACCATTTATGTAATATTTGGAAACAAATATATTAAATTGTTAGAACTCATTTTTTGACATTACGAATTAGAACATTATTAATCATTTATTTCCACGATAAAGTGTAAATTAGGATATTTACATTAAAAATAATACTATATAAACCAATAAATAGAAAAAATAGTTTAAAAATATTATTTTATCAGTATATATTAAACATAATCACAAAAGGTTATAATTAATGACAATTTGGGCCACAAATATGAGATCATGACTATTAATGTATTTTATTTAATGAAATTTCAATCATGTTAGATTCTTGTTTTCAATGACTGCAATAATTTTTATAAGTTGTTATCAAAATGATATGATCTATTATAAATAGTTTTGTCAAATATAATAAATATTTGTTCATTATTATTATTAAATAATTAATTTTAGGGACAATATATTTACTATATATGCTTTCATAATGGTAATAATTGGATATATTAATTAAGGGAAAATAAAATAAAAAATATTTAAAATATTAAATAAAAAAATTTAGATTTGTAATGTGATCGATGACTTTTATATTTCCAATGAAATTTTATTGATATTTTAAAATTTAGGGATCAAATTTTATTTGTTTTATTGGTATTATTGTATTCAATGTAACGAATAGTTTTTAAAATTGACATTATTAATATATTAAAGTAAATAATAATTTATTAATTTATATAAAATTACAAATTAATTATAAAAATGTTTCCATGTTGTTACGATAGGGATAAAAATATAATCCATTATACAATTATTGTTCATTTGTAATTTAAAATTATCAATTGATCCCCAATAAAAAAATCTATGTTACCATAGGAAGAGTGAAAGTGGTTATGTCTAGGGGAAAGGGAAATAATTTTGGTATATATATATTATAAACATATCTAAATTTTTTTATGTGGATATATAGACCCATATTATTATTATATTATTTATTAAAATATTTGACTCTATATTTAAATAACAATTAATTTATATTAAATTATTAATTTATTAAATTTCAAGAGTTCCACACCACTATATTATTAAGGAAAACCTATTATACTCATTTAAATTGTCATAAAAACACATTTTGTTCGACCATTCTATATGAAAATACCTTCATATAATCCATTCTCTTATTCAATTGGTATTTAATAGGTCGACCACCATCGTCAATGGTCATAATGTGTTAAAAGATAATGCGGTCAAATGAAGTGGAACAAATTTTATCATCATATATAATTGTTCATTCATATTTAAAGTGATTAAACCTTATTAATTAATTATTATTAAATAACATATATTTGAATTATATACGAAAATTTTATTTTGTTATTTTTAATACCAAAATCCATTTTTGATTTCATCAAATGGGAAAATAAATTATCATTGTTCTGTACAGTGAACTACATCCTCGTGAATGGATGAAATTTCATTCCATCACTATCTTTCCATATACATATACTTCACACAAGGAATGTTCCTATAAAAATTATCATGGATTATAATAATCAATCGAATAAAATATTTTTTTGATAATAAAATCTTCAGGGTGGTGATTTAATAATATTAAAAAAATTAATTAATATCATACTATTAAAAGAATCAAGTTAAAAATATAAATCTTATGTTTTTGATCTGAATGTATTTATAACATGAATATTAGGATCCAATTTTAATTAGTGCATAAATAAGTATATTTTTTAACTCTTATACACATAGATTTGAGATGATCATCATCATTGTTTGACCTTGGATTAAGGAAATGACTTAGACAATATCCACGATCCCTACACATTATATATTACATTAATACTATCACCATTATAAGAAATCAATACCATATTAATGTGTGAAATAAATAATTCATTTTCATAAAAAACATTTTTGATGGATCTCCTTCATTATTACATGTAATGAATATTGTTGTTCCATTGAAAAAATTCACTCGGGTCTTCTTCTGATATACTTGACAATTAAAAGGGTGGATATTTATTCCTTATCTCAATTGTATGAATATTGATAATATTTCATTAATATCTTCATGAATTTATTTTAGAGTTTAAAACATTTAACCTTGCCTATAATAATTTAATATTTCTTATATTATAATAATCTCATTATTCCACACAATAGCTCATGTCAAATAATTTTGAAAAAATCCGGATATTATATATATAATCCATTTTTAGATGGTATATAAAATTTACATCCATAACTAATACCCAAAAGGATACTTTTTTTGTTTAAAACCATAGGATAATTATTTTAGGAAAAATAAATTAAATATTTTTCAACAAAATACCAAACTATTTCACTACAAGTAAAATAATCATAAAAACAATCATTTTAATAAAGGATATTTTTGTTTAGATTCTCCCAAACATTTTTAAAAAGTTCATTACATAATAATTCCTTCCTAATTTATTATAAAATTAATTTTATTAGATATATTATATCATTTGGTTGTGTCATTCCTAGAGTACTATTAGGCATTATGATCGTTCACAAGGTTATGATATTATTAATACCTAAAATTATATTTTTTGGAATATTACACAGGTATTTATCATTATTATCCAAAATATACTTGTGGTATCTAGAAATTGATTGTATTTCTATGGAAACTATAAAACTCTATTATTAACATAATTTAATGTTATTATTTTATACGTAAATATCACATAAGATTACCCTATGTTATTTCACTAATGTAAACTCGTAATAATTCACAAAATAACTAATCAAATAATACACATTAACTATTAACTACTCATATACAAATAAAAGTGACACAAATTTGACATGACACTTTTTTATAAAATTCTAAAAGTCAAATTGTATATCTCAATTATATTCACAAAATCCCTAGAAAATATGGTTCAGGGAAATTGAGTAATACCTACAAAATAATAATATTTGATAAAATTTGGGGAATTTATCCATATAAAGTCCCCACAATAATCCATTATATATTTTTAACATGTTATAATCATATTCATAAATAGGGTAAGTGGGAAAAAAATAAATATCTAAGATTAATTCTCAATAAGGGTAATCAAATTCGGATTAAATGGAAAATAAAAAAGATAAAATAATTTGTGTATATGGGTATAATAAAATTTTATAATAATAATGATTCCCATCAATTAATACATCATATATCATGAAATAAGTCTATGAATGGAATATGATGTGAATTAAAATGGTGAGGAAACATGCCACAAAAAAAAGGGAATTATAAACATAACCTTGTCAAGAGAATTAATATAAAAATATAAAAAGAAATATTAACATCTGATCAATCATTTTATAGTGGATAATAAATGTATGAGCCACATTATCAGTTAACATGCATATGAGAAACAAAAATGTACTCCAAAAAACATATATTTGGAGTTATAACAATTAAATAAATTTATTTGAGGATCATATAGAAACCTAATAACATCATGCATTCATATGAGTTACGTATTAAAATAATCTCTTTACATATCATAATGAAACCATGAAAATATATTTGGTTTCATACATCATTATGAATAAAATATCATTCACCATTGAAGAATATTATTCCCATGGAATATAAATAGAATTCATTCAATACATCCTAATGATCCCAATAAATGAAATTATTTTTTATATTCATTCACATATGGAAATCCTTAATAATTCTATCAAATAATTATAACATTTAAAATATAGGGGCAATAAATATGAGGCTAATTTTATCATGTAAAATTAAAATTCAATTCCATTAAATTAAGGTAATAAATAATAGGGAATTTACAGTATATATATTAAATATACGCTCTAATGTAAGTAATTTACCCATATAAAATAATTCACGGTATGTAGTAAAAAACCCTTCACTGAAATTAATCAAAAATAAATAATTATCAAAGTAATGGTGTTGGTTTTAATGATAGAGTAATAAATTTTATATTATCTGAGATGACCAAGGAGGTGATAGATGATCTCTCTTAATGATATGGATATAAAAGAGGTCATCCACTGAATTAATATGTAAGTTTATATAAAAATAATTATGTCGATAAAAAATAATATATTCCAAACAATGCGGCACAAGAGCCACAACCCAGTTGGGGAGGACTCGCTGGGTGCATCCAAGAGACACGAGATCAAATCCTGGTGGTGGCATGTTTTTGGGGTACTATACCAGTGCTGTAGCAGGCACTGTTGCTGCACTATAGCAGGTATTGTAGCCGGAAATGTTTGGTACTGTAGAAGCTGAAACTATTCATCCATCTAGGCATTCAGGCCACTAGTTTGGTCATCAGGTCCTGCATGGATTTCATGCCACACAATGCCTTAGGGCCACCTTAAGTACTTAGGGCCACCCCAAGTCCTTCGGGCCAATTGAATGCTGGCCCCAAACACACTATAAAAAAGGAGCAGCTCCATAAGTGGATTCAGAGCTGGTGCACTCACCAGAGGAGAGCCAAATGGATTGTCAAAATGAGAGGGTATGGCTATGGCATCGGTACCAGCCTGTGCTTACACATGAAGACTAGTCAGACGGTCATGCAATGGTAGAGAGCTAATATCAAGATGTAGATTCTCGGGAGGGTCGGTTCCTTATAGATATTCTGGATGAATTCCCTAAGCACTTCGGGTCATTTAATCTCTTAAGCCTGCGAGCCCTGTAATCTTTGAGCCTAAGGGCCTAGTAAGGGTTCTCCTTCGTCCCTTGAAAGGGGGGTTATCAAAAATCAATAACAATGAAGGCCTTCAGGCCATTTAGTCATATTCCAAAAAATTTAGATTTAAATGAAATATATTGTTTGTATCATTTTGAATCCTAAATTTAGAAATAAGAAACATCCACGATCATTGGAAAATATTTTTTATTAAATAGATTATAAATAAATTAGAATTAAATATTAGATTTTAAAACCATTAATTGTGATAATTTAATTATTATATAAAATAAAATTGATTGAGGAATGAGGCGTTCACATATTAAACATTAAAAATATATTTTTATTACATTTTGATTTAAATCAACCACCTAGAAAATCATAAATATTTATTTAATTTTTTTAAGATTACCGAGTAGTAAAAATGAAATTAAATAATTATAGTGAAATGGAGATATTCATTTCAAAAATAATCCAATGAATTAGAAAATGGATAAAATGTGGTTCATAGAAGAAAATAGAAGGCATGATTTGTTTCACTAAGATGAAACACCTCATGTAATATATGAGTCATGGCAAAATAAAATATATAGTGAACATATAAAATTCTAGGATTCTATAATTAAGTCAAGAGAGTTTTTAAAATTAATACAAATACCTTTTATGTATTATATTATGTTTTGAGTAATGTTTTAATAAAATCTACAATAATTTTGTGAATCATTATATGAATTGGAATTTAAAAATTGAATATGAAATATGTTATCAAACCACATAAATATTTCAATAAAACAGATTAGTTTTTAATTTAACTATATTAAATATATCATGGTTTGTATTATGAAATATGATTTAGAAAATAAATATTAGACGTAGAACGACATTAATTTATTCCCATATAGATGAATGTGATATCCCCTCTAATAAAAAGACATGATTATCAAAATATATTATTTATTAAACATATTTATAATCTCATATAATTTATTTATAATAATTTATTATTAATATAGTAGTTTGTTTCAACTTATTATTATCATAAGTTTTTATATCATTTAGTTGCTTATTTTTGAAAACTTGATTTATGATTAGATCAATTATTAATTAGTGGGTTCTGATTCCACATTCCAGTATAATAAAAAATAGAATAATATTTTTTATGTTAATACATAAGTAACTTTTCAATTTGGTAAAATACAAGAATATGTGTAGTGAAAATTGAAATCTTGATGAACTAGTTTTTTATGTGATTAATGATCAAAAAGTGAATTATTAAAATACATTATAAATATAAAATATATATATATATATATTAAATTAAATTACTCATATTTATAATTTTTAATTTTTAATTACATTATATGAAATATTATTATCATTTACGATGTGATAATTATTACATCATTTACTTACGAAGTAAAATAAACTTAATTGTATCAACATTTAATTATTTAATGAGTAAATTTATATATTTAGGTAATGATAATGTAGAATATAAATAATATTAAGAAATTATAAAAATAATATATCATCATTAAATTTATTCCTGGAACCATTAATGATGAGTGGTGGTGAAAAATAAATTATATATTTGATGGATGTGGTAGATCCACATAAAAAAGAATAGAGATATGTTTCTTCTTTATGGATAAAATATTTTAAATGATATTTATAATGAACATCATAAATATAATGTAATGTACATATATGATAACAATTTTATTATATAAAAATTGTCAAAATAAATTAAAATGATGATAATTTAGATTAATAGTTGAGTAGTTGCAAATAATCACTTCGAGGAGTTAATTATTCAAGGAATAATCTTTCATAATGAAGGTCTTATGATAAATTATAAGGATATAGACATTTTTATATTTTAATATGCTTCCAATATGACTAATTTATTATTTTTTAGAATACATTAGATGTAAAGGGGAGTCTTGAAGTGGTGGATGTTTTTCCATTTTAAACTTGAATTGAATTATAGTTTTGGATGTACCCAATAAATTTTCTAAATTCAAATGTTTTGTTTAAAAGTTAAATGGAATAAAAATTTTAAAAAATTAGATGTTATATTTTTCTTAGATTTTTCTTATTAAATTTATTTTGAGACAACATTTAAAGTTTTTCGGTATTTTCGAATAAATTTTTTGCAGAAATTTTCTTTTACTTTGGAAATTGATTTTTATTCTATGTAAATAATATTATTGAAAAAGACAATAATTAGAAATATTAAATAAATGATAAAATATAATTTCAAATATTTAAACATTTTTAATATATATTTATATATGTTTCAAATCATAATAGTAAAATAAATTCACATAATAAGTAAAATTGTTTTATAATATTATATATTTATTATGATTAAAAATTTATTTTCAATATATGATTATAATAGATTATTTTTAGTTTACATATGACTTATTATTAAAAAAATAATTAGTATTTAATGGAAAACCAAAACTAAATTTCACCAAAAGAAACACTTTACTAGAATAAAGTACTAAAAATGATTTTTTTGAATGTAACAATTAAATGTTTCCCAAATATGATTGCTTATGATTTAAATTATTCAATATTATTTTATAAAGAATTATTGTATTTATGTTATTAATAATTTATTACATAAGTTTTTTTAATATTCTATTGTATACAATCATATTGATAAAATAGTAAATGTATTTATGTTTTTGAAAAACCCATATTTTATACTAAAAATAATTTTTTGAAAAAAAATATTCATACTATGAAAATATTGAAAACCATTTTCCAAAAATAATGTTTTTTATCTAATTTAATTTATATATATATATATTAATTAATATAAATATTATAACAAAAAATTATTTTGAAAAATGTCATTTTTAAGATTATGTGTTCTTATGATTATTTTATATAATGTTATAATTTCATATATTTTAATACATTATTACATATATAATAAAATTTTAAAATTGATCAATTAAATATATTAAGATAAAATATATAATAATTTTAAAAAATATCATTGAAAAAATTATTACAATAATATTAAACCCTATTTAACAGAATACATTGAAAATATTTATTAATATTGAATAATTTGTTTTTTCTACTCTATTGATATTAAATTATTAACATCAATTTTGGCATATCATATTATAACAATAATACATATAATTATGACATAATTTTATATATATCTATAACATTTGAATATCATATTTTTATTTCAATTGGAGTTATAATATTTAAAAAATATTTCTTATCAATTTACTAATTGAAAATTAATATTGGAAATTTTACCATTGAATATATTTTCAATGATAATATTTGAAATTATAACCTTTTAAAAAACCATATTTCCATCATATATATATATATATATATTAATTCCTTCATTCATTCAACTCTCACAGGGAAATGTATAATTATTATTTCATACTATTGATTTTCCATACTAATTATCGCTATGTTAGTGTTCATCCTAATTATATGTTCTGTATGGATATTGAAGATACTAAATTTTATTTATGTTATATGTGATTTTATAATCAATTTTATTTATTCTTTTCTATCTATTGTACAATATTGACTGATATAATATAATAAAATATATTATATCCATAATGAGTAATAATATATGGTATATACTACTTATTTTTTTGAAATATTTGTGTAATTTTATACATATGAATGAATAAATAATGGTTACTTTTAATTAATATCTTCTGTAAAATATTTTATAATAAATCAAAACTAGAATAAAAATATAACAACTAATGTTTATAAATATTAAAATTAGATTATGGTAATAATAAGCTTCTTGAATGCATGTGGAGTAACATATATTAATATAACCATGCCTCACCACAGATGATTTATAAAAAACAATAATGATGATTTATATTATTATATAAGAAAGAATTTATGTTGAATGCTTCCAATTCAACATAACAAGGTAATGTTTATATATTGTTTCATTACCTGATTCATTGGTTTTCACTGAGGGAACACCCTCAACATGTCTAAAATTTTGAGTTCCACATAGATCATATATCAACATGGTTTTCCATTATAATAATAAAAGAGTTTAGAATGTTGGATTCATAAATATATGTCCCCAATCAATGAGGTGTAGTCATACCAATATGAATACCCTAGAATGAATATGGGGTTTGGTATTCATAATATAAAAGTATTGTATAGAAAATCCTGCAATTATTTCATTAGCATACCAACTGTATAAAATTTTTTATATAACTATTTTAATATGTGATAATTTTCTTATATAAATGATATTTAACGATTTTATATTTAGTGTAATGATTATGAAAACCAAATTACATTGGAAATTGAAAATCAAAAGGTATATTATAAAGAAGGTACTTGAAAAAATGGAGAATGGTAATCCCTTTCCTTCATTATTACATCTTAAACATTGAAGGGTGATTAATTTTGAGATTTAGAGCTTCAAAAATGGTATTATTGATATATAAATAGAAGATGGGATATGATTTTGATCACGGGGTTGAATGAAATAGAATTTAATGGTGAGAATTATAGGAAAACAATGATATTTCTTACTATTTTTCAAATATAACAATTCTAATTCTCAGTTTTGGAGAATACATTTAACATAGAATATAGTATTGATGGATTTTAGAACATTGAACATGTAAAATTATGGCTAAATTTTTTTTATAAATGAATCCCCATTTTATATAATAAATTTTCAAAAAATTGAATATTTTATTCATAAAATATTCATGTAAAAAATCCAAGGTATTTGTTATAAAATAGATAATTATTATTTGTATTTAAAAATAATTTTATTAAATATAAAAGAATAATAATAAGTGATTAATCATTTTTAGGACATTAATTAATTTATTTATATTTGAAAATTAATTTCAAATAATGATTTTTTCATTAAATCTTTCAAAAACCTACAAATAAATTTTTATAGTACAATGAAAATGAAAGTATTTTATATTTTTTATAATTAAAATTCATTATAAATTAAGAAATATGTTTTCAAATATGTTTTTAAAGTTATCACAATTAATTCATAAAATTTAGTTTTAATTATTTTATGTATAAATTAGATATTTTCTAACTGCTATTATTTTTAATGGGAAACATATTATTTATCAATTTATAAAATATGAATTCTAATAATATAAAAAATTATGATTCAAAAACAATATATGGATACTTAATAAAGCCTATAAAATATAATTTTTATAAATATAAATAAAAATATTTAAACATTCAAATTACTTTTACACTAGTATTTTACTATACTATTCTTTACAGTGACTATTCCACTTTTAATCTAGTGATCACAATGAAACAGTCATCATATAATCATATAATAGTTTAATATTATTGGTAATATTATCTGTTATAATATATATATATATATATATATATATTAATTTATATATTCATGACCCCTCAATCCAAATATACCCTTATTTTGATGGTATTGTAGGAGTACATATAATTAAATGTGAGTGCCGCCTCAAATATTCCCTAGCCATGCAACATGAATTGTGGGCATAAAATATCTCATATGGGGAATTAGAATATATATTTATAAGGTATATGAGATAAAATTTCAAACATAAAGGAATTTGATGAAATAATATATTTTATAAGAAACCAAACACATCCCACATTGCTTGAATAATCATTATAAATATATGAGTCTCCAAATAAATAGCCAAATAAAAATTCCTAGGGCAAGAAAACTAGATTGACCCCATGGTCTGAAAATGTAATGCTCAACCCAATCCACAAAATTCATCTTAAAATCTTAGAAAATATTATTTTTATATTTTGGGTTAGAATTAAACCATTCTCATTATCACTACATCAAATGACTTTCGTGAACATATAGAGAGATCATGTTAATTCACATATGATAAAATATAAGAACAAATACCACAATACTAGGATTACTAACCAATACTATCATCACTAAGGAGTGATCATAAAAATTTCTTATCAATTTTTAAATAAATAATTTGAATATGAAAAATAATATAGTACCCCACATTGCTTCTCAATTGTCCATAGACTCCCATATTCCAAATTCATATGTCCTAGAACTCTCATATCATCCGTGTAAAACATATAGAATGATGAAACATGGGAAATAAAATAAAATATCATAAGAAGAAACATGTCCTATAACATTAGATATTTTACAATGATATACGATAAATCACATCAGAAACACAATTATAAAAAATTATTAGTGTACAATGAGCAATAAGGACATCAACATAGTTCCACCCTCCAACCAAGCATGAAATCTAATAAATACACCTCATTACACCATAAAACATCAAATATATGGTAATTTATTTTATTTCAATCCGTCATATCCCATGTATATAACATAATCCTAGAAGATAGAGAGCGGGTAACCATCCATCTATCTTCACCACTGGGATATTGGAACACCCAGATCATTTTTTTTGAATATGGTGCTCGATGTTGGTTTTATATATATTGAAATCATTATAATAATAAATGTATATGTAGTAATAAAAAAAACCTATCCTATGGGATTACAATATGAGTTACATCCCTACCCACAACATCACCCCAAATTGTCACACCCTACACCACATTTTCATTCACCTATAAATACACATCACCAACCAAGAAAACCAAACCACTTTAAAGACTCCACCATTATTGTTCATGTTTATCAAGTCATTCATATTTTCTTATTACCAACTAATTTCATTAATTCATCAATTTCAATATATATATATATCAATAACCACATAATTTACACATCTAATATCAATTTAAACATTTTTTAATTAATCTATCCCATCAAAAATTATATTTTATTATGAAATTTAACACATTAAAAATTCTTCTTCGTTTATTAACATTAAATTTCATTACAATATAAATTTGAAAGACACCTTACAAACCCAAAAAACACACCTACTAATGCCAAAAAGGCCCCTACACCACAAACTAATATCATTAAATTCATAAGAAATATTATAATATTTTGCATCCCTTGACAACCAACCATCACATTATTTCCATACCAGTACCACATAATATAAAACACCAACATTTCCACAAAAAATCCCATATCACAAAATCAAACCCAAAATCAAAACCACACCATAAACAAAACCTACCACCGATATTTTTCCAAATTAATATTCAAATGATTTCATTACAATAATATCAAGGTTATTATGACTTAAACAATAAATTTTCATGGGAAATAGATCATTAGACAAATAAATGTGATTAGCAGGTTAATGAAATATGTATCAAATAATCATAACATAATGCCCAGAACATAATAAGTACTATCACAACAAAATGATCCCAAAACACATGATATTTAGTTTTAATTAATGAATTATCAATATAAATAACATTTTAAAAAGAAAATTCTAAATCCATAGATGTTTTCCCTTACACCATTAAAATAATTTACTATAATTTATTATTATCATTATTTTAGAGCATACAATATTCCCAAAAATGTTACAAATAATGATTCAAAACTTATGTTAAACTAAACATAATGCAATATATCTCCGAGTTCAAAAAAATAATCACAAAACAATTTTGTTCACAAAATCAAGGTCAACATGCATTAGATTAAATCACCATAGAAATAACATGAACCAATGAAAACAAGATTCGATGAATCAAAATAAAATTATTTAGAATATCATGTTTAGTGTTAAATATATTAATAATGATCGAATAAATGGTATTCCTTATAAATAATGATATAAAACTCTGGTGATTTTAGATCAAAAACAATATTTTATCAACTATTACGGTGGATTTCATTTAATTCTACAAGGAATTACTCATTAACAGCCTTGTTCAGGAATAAAAAACATAGATATATTTATCCTCCTCGAAATTGACATTATACACCCTCAATAATATCCATCAATACACCATTTATGTTTATATTTCTTATTAAATATTATATAGGTATCCTAGGATAAACAATGTGTTTCATAAATTTAGAAACATCTGAACTGACCACACCAACAAACATACAACATGAAACCACTAGTGACTATACAAAGTAAATAAGTGATGACACATATAAAAATTTGACTACTTAGGTGAAACCTATTAATTTTCCTACACACAATGAAATGAACTAATATTCCAAAAAAATAATGTAAAAAACTGAAGGAAACAGTTATTAGTGACACCCTACTAAATGATCATCAAACATACCCAATGAACAATCATGTTATCACAAGAAGGAAACAAGTGACCAATACAACTTACTATAACAGTAATAAATCATCTCTAAAAAAAATACACCAAATGAAGGAATGCAGTGACAATTAAATCTGACCATATTACCAGCATTCCTACCACATGAAAAAATATGTGACTACATAAAGTAATTAAGTGAAAATAATAGTTAAACTCCTGAATAAAAAAACACCACATAAAAAATAGGGGACCATTAGAAGAAATCATGTTACCATTAGAAATTGACACATGACCAATATACCTACCACATGGAAAAAATTTCTAAAATATGGATAGAATGAAATATTACAACTAACTGCACATCTATCCATTACACCACTCTTATCATCTAGTTATCGAAAAAATATATTTATCGAGACAATGAGATAAAGAATAAAAATACACTTGTGACCTAATAAGAACATATAAATACTAATTGAAATGGTTTTAGAAACATGTGACTATATATAGGAATATTATCAAACTAATAACATCCTAGAGAATTTATTATTGTACGATAAAGGATTAAGATAATATTTTAGGAAATCCATCCCATTAGGTAACATTAATGGACCTCATTACACCCAATTCACTAGAATACCATATCACGATGTACCAAATCCTAATATCGTCTTTATAAATACTCACATTAAATTTCATGTACTATATAACTAATGATAGAATACTACAACAATAGTCACAAAACAAATACATAAGAACAAAAATCATGAAATATATGCTATTATATATAGATACTATTTTTATTGGTTGGAATTGACTCACCTATATTATTTAAAATATTTTCATAAAAATAATTTATATTTACTTACAAACGGCTATCCGCTATTTATTTAAATGAGGATTCATCCCAAATGAAATATTTAAGTAAAATCACAAATTATTAAACAACAATATTGATGAATCACTTCATCAAATCTAAAATTAAACCATAAAACATGAAAAAATAACTTCGTACAAGGAACAAATATTTTTTTCATGATCCCAAGTGTACCCCTCCCAGTAAAAAAGACTCCAAAATAGATGAACAATGGGAAATGATTTTCCATGAAACATCATCTCTTGATGATCATGGAAATCTTTTGGTTAATCCATGAAAATTTCACCATTGTTTATTTCCATATCTCTTTATACAATGACATGGTAGTGATCATGTTGATATAGTGAGAGTTAAGACACATAGAAGAATTCATGGATTTTATCCATCCATGGAAGGAGATACAACTGATAATCCACCTTGCTAATGCGTCGTAGCACATAAAAATTTACCATGAACCTAAGAAAGTGTATGAACCCTTGACTAAACCATCACTACACATATCAAGAAGCATTCATCAATAACACATTATCCTTAATGTCTAACTCAATGTTATTTATACTCAAATTTCCTTAATAATTCTTTCCATCTCACCACACCATTATCTTGTCATGTAAAAACTTGCCCTTCTATTTCTTGTTATACACCACATTGAGTTTGAGAATTGATGACCCCACAACCACAGCCCAACACAATAGAGATAGAAACTAGAACCCATAGAAAACCAATAATTGGGAAATGAATATGGACGAGTAATAGAATTTTCTAAAAAACAAAATTCAAAAAGGATGTTTTTACCCCATTGGATGAGGATCAAGATGAACACACACAATATATCCTCCTATATTAGCATTTTCTTATCAGTCATCCAATCCATTTAAGGGTGGAAATCTATGACGTGTCATAGAGGAGTCCCAAATGAATTCATCAATATTCACAAGGCCAAATAGGTTGAATGGGAATCATAAGTAATGATAATGGATCTCAAAACTCCACATAGATGCAGAACATAATCCAAATACCTCCAATATAAAATATTTAAAACTCTTCCCAATATGATTTTTATGAAGGGTCTTTACATTATCAAAAAATATATGATAAACTATATTTCATAAAATCCTCTATAAGAAAAATGAATCCTTATGGAGAAACCCTTCTATATTCCATCCCACATGAACTTAGGAACATCCAAGGGAAGAAAATACAAATAGGAACATGGTTCATAGCTAGTACATGGTGTATATGTTGTTTTCAACCCATAACCCATACCAAAAATAATTTCTTCATTGTCCCCCAAATCTATATCTTAAAATAATATTAAATTTTTAATACTCCAAGTTGTACAGAATATTTCATCCATGAAACTCATGAATTACTAAATATCTTATCCCTATCTAAATAAATTACATTATTTGATGAATCATATGATTCTTATTATTTGATGACCATACATTTGTGGAATTACCATGGCCAACATGATCACTCATCACCTCAACCACTGAGTCTGATGACAATGAATCCTCCAAATTTTGTGTGAGAGATGTCTAATATTTTATCTTAAAATACAATCATCCTCCATCAACCAACGTCAAATTATGTTGTTGGGCCTCCAATGCTGTCACCCTCTAAAAAATACTGAAATTCCTAAAAAATACATGAATGACTTTGTGAATAGAGTAACATAAAATATATAATTATTTATTGTGGTGTATGACATCCCCCTGACATAGTCCTAGAGAAAATACATCCACCTCTTATTTTATAGATTGAGGTCATAATAAGAGAACAAATACATCATAATAATATGATTTCTGAAGAACATATATAATTATTATATGAGGTGATGTCACCACAGATTTATCCCAAACACAAAATAAACTAGTTCATGTTCATGGGTGTAGTTTTTGTGACTATAGTGGAATAACATCATAGAATCTAATGATATAATTGTTTTCTACCTTACCATGATGCATCCAAATAGCATATAATATGATGGAACACCAAAAAACATAGTAATTCCAACCAATAGTAGAGAAATAGATAAAATATTAATTATCCATTTATCATGTAAAATTGTACCATAAAATAATAATTATATATAAATTCCAAATCATTCATCATGAGAGCTATGAATGGGGCCACTTTCTATGAGAAAACATATATGAAACACCAATAATATCCTGAAATACAAATGATTATTTGAACCACATATACATTATTATCTTCAAGATCAGAATTTAAATTCATTATATTTGATTGTTTCAATACCACACCCTATAAGGGAACCACATGGATAAGAAAATTCAACTATTTATTCCAAAACAAGCACTTGTAAAAAAATTCAATAGAAATAGTGAAATCGAAGAACAAATAAAATTGATTTTAGATGATCCAAAGTTTTCGATTACATCATCAGGAAGATCCTTATATCATTGATGAACAATAAGTTGTCCTAGAACTCTCATAATAGTTAGTTATTGAGTCCCATGAACACAACTATTGTATTTGTGACACTAAACAACATGAACAAAAAAATGAAGTTCTCATTCACTTATCTTATCGAAGTATTCATGAAACCTTATTCCATCATCCTCATCAACTAATATTTGGACTTCATATAAAAAATATAAAACAAACTATCCCATTCCAATTAGTCAAAAATATCATGGAACCTCAAAATAGTGTACAGATTCATGTTAGTTTATGTGATTCAACTGTGATTAGTGAATTCATAGCCTCATTCTAGTTCTCCACTTTATTAGAAAATTTCACTAGATCACACCAAGGTGACATATTGGTTCAAATGAATGCCTCATTCATTTAACCATCTATATAAATCATCATATCCCATTATTCAAAAGGTTCTATTAGATATGGATACATCATAATTGGAGAAGCACTAAGATAAATGTATGTCACAAACATGATATCAAGTTGCGGGGTTAGTGTCAAATCTTAATGAGTAAAAAAACCACAAAAATATTTCATCACACGATAAACTTATTCCAATATACAATAAGTAAATTCTCTATACAAATCAACCATTTTTAAATATAGGGGATGCAAATAATTACTAACAACATAGAATCCCAAACTAGTAATGTAAAATGAATGCTGAGAATCCATATATGAATACACGACTTTCTTGTGGATAAGTCGACAATCACACTCATGAAATACTACTAGATATTTCAAAATGTGAAATAATAATATTATATAAAAATAAAAAATATATTCTCACATTAATAATGTGATCATATCATCATTCTATAACCCTAGAACACATCAAATAAGCTATTCTGGCCATTGAATAGTGTATTCAACAACATGAGAATGAGAAGACTCTATATGGTTATAACTATATAATGGAATAGAAAAGGATTAATAGAAAATTTTATACTTTTTAATCAAAAGATATATATACTTGTGTGGAATGAGATATGATCATACCTCTATTAATATCAGGCCCCTTTGTTGTTTAACCTAGATGCATGTAACTGTCTATGACTGTCTCCCATTCCTCTATGTAGATAACCACCTTTATTTTAAGGCTATAGTAATATCCCTAATGACATGAAAAAACATGATGTTGATATATTAAATCTCCATATCCTTTTGGAATTGAAGAAAAATGAATTAACTTCATTTTAAAGTTACTACACCGGTGGTTACTATCGATGTTAACATAAATCCCACCACACCCACAACAAAAGGCTGCAAATTCCCATTGGAACTGATTTTGATGATTAAAACAACCCACCTAAAAAATCTATCACTTTTCCCAAATAAAAAATAATAATCCGCTATTGATATAAGAATTAGAATTAATATACTTTGGTAGACTCCCCACTGGTAAAAATCATGAAGGAACTGGTGCCTAAGAACTTCTACTAACAAATATGCTATATGAGTATGACATTTGGGTCTCCTATATTGGTAACTCTCCTCCTGTGGGAATACACTCAACCACCTTTATATTTTTATAAAATTATCAATTCTATTGAAATGTCAAAGGATGAATGTTATACTAGATAGATAAACCTAGTGAATCAATAATATATCACACATGAGACAACTCATTAGTAAAAATGTTATAGGTGAATTAAAAAATATCCCATAAATACGAAAATATTTCCTTGAATTAATCTCTAAAAGAAAATATATAATATCCTACCGCTATAATACCATCTTGGATTATGATAATTAGTCCACTATAAACGAAATTTGAAAATATAACCATCAGGCATCCTCCTTATTATTGTCACCATGATACAACACCCACCCTTATATTTCGGCACCACTCATTTGAATGACATTTCATAGGGCCAATTAATCTACCTATTCCTTTATTAAGATAATAAATATATTTAGCTACAAAAAAATCAATATATTTTTTTATCATATAGTCTTTCATCTCAATTTTCTATATCTTGCATCATAATGGCTTACACCGTCCTCGACCACATATCATTCTTTTTAATTTGTACAAACCTCAAGTGGTCAACTGAGTAAGACAATTGATCTTCACTAGATTGATCCACACTTGAAAAATGTTCATGATGAATAGTTTTACAGGAAAAAGGTGCATGTTAATAATTATTGTATGTAATTTTATTAATTGTAATTTAAATAATTTTGAAATTCTCCAATTCATCCAATTGAAATATTAAAATTATGAATCCCAATAAATGTAGAATTCCTATGTCACAACCTTGTAATCACCACCAACTCATTTTACTGTTCGGAAGGCCAGGAGTCCCAGATTCCAATCACGTGGGGCCCCAAAATCTCATCTCCTTAATAGACATCCATGTACAATGTCACGAACCATTCTCAAATGACTCATTTTATAATCCAAACCATTCAATCCTAAAAGTTCAGAACTACTCTCTTCACCTTATCTATCAAAAAAATGATTTGATCCAACTCTATAATTCCCCACTATACAAAAACCTATTGCATCATAAAATTATGGTATTATGGAAATGTAACATGTTTATCACATATAGTTTTCCCCATGTTGGAAATTTTTTGCGAGGATATTAATTTTTTTGTAGGTATGACCATATAAAATATAATAGGTTCCTAAAATTTAATATCAACCATTTAAAAAACAAGAGGACATAATATAAATAAATCGATAAACATACATTCCAATAATTCATTAATAATGTAAATAAAATACAAGATTGTTTAAATAATTACACAAAAGGAATTTTATATGGTGGTGATATAGTAACAACCCCAATGTAAAAGCATTCAATGTTCAATAAAGACAATGTTATCATTCTAGAAGACTAAAAAATTATTAGTGTATAAATATGTTGTTGAGACTAGTATACTTATTAGGATCACAACCAAATTCTCTCATGCACACGTGAAAATAGAAGGATAATTAAACCATCAGAATGAAGAATAAAGCACAACACCTAAGAAGGCCAAATATGTGATCTCATCCTTATTACAGAACACTGAAAAAAAATCACCCATATATGAATAAAACATAAAAATAATATCGTAAAAATGTAAACCTAAAAAATCCCATTTATTTTCCACTATCACACCCCAATGTCATAGAGCATGATTCTTCTATCTATTCTATGTAATAGATCACATAAGATGTCACATGGGCTACCCAGTCACATTTCTTCAACATAAACATGGTCCGTCACAACATACCACTCCAAAATACACATAAAAAATCAAATTATATCCTTAGTAGTCACTAGTGTAGTAGTTTTTCATAAAACAGAAGGACAATGAAATTGTTCCATCCTCCTCACATAAAAACCTCTTACAATTTACACCTCATCATCCCTAAATGTATTCACAACTATGAACCATTACAATATTCCATTATATAATGTCGATATGAAACTCATCTAGAAGATAAGGAGATGGGATGAGGGGGTATCCATCCATACATACCCACTACCAGTATTTTGGGGAAAACATGAGCACAAAATTTGGTTATCATAACATGGTGCTCGATATGGGTGCATTGTGTAAAGTAATCATTGTAAAAATACATAACAATGTATTAGTAAGGAACACATTCCCAAAAAATGGGTTAAAAAGTGTATTATATGAACTCAAAAAATCAATAAAAATTATAACAAACTATAAAAATTTCATTTCATCAACTAATTATCAAAAACCAGAAATAAAAACACTAACAAATACAACATTACATGTTTATTTTTTAGGATAATACAAAAATTCATATTTCCCTTTACCAACCAAAATAATTTACCAAACAAACTCATTACACATTTAAATACAACCAAACCAGACACACATTTCATTTCAATTTAATCATTCATTACTATTTCAAAGTAATTAACCAATTAAACCCATTATTTTATCGAGGTCCATTATTAATAAGAAAATAAATTACTTCCAATATCATATCACAAACCATACCCATCATAATCAACCATTAAGCACATTCCAATAAATCCTTATGTTGTAACAACATCTCAAAAATAACTACCACACATATCAATCCATTTCACATCTCGTTAAATCTGACAATCATATCATTTCCCAGATGAAACCACAATACATATGGTCACCATTAAAACATACCAAAAACCGCGGTTAGAAAAGAAATCACAGAACAATAAAACAACAATAATAAATTAAACAATAACAAAAAATATTTCACATTTTTGGTTCATAGGTTATCATTAATTTATATTCATATGAATTATTGGAACAAAATTTTCTTTGGGTGTCCACTCATTATACATATATGTGATTACTAATCCATCAAGAAGATATAATATAATCACACCACATGGTTTCACACTAATATAGATTTTTTCATTCATAAAGTCTTTTAATATATTAGGATTCGATGTTTTAAATTAGACCTTCATAGTTTCAATAAGAATAAATTCAATGTGTGTAAATGCATGTAAATAATTTACCATACACCTTTAATTTCAATTTAATAAATTTATTATAATTATTACCCTATAGAATACTATATTAGAAAATTAAATATTCATGATTTATCTTACATGTATAACTCGAATAATTTATAGGGACACCTATCTATAATAAATTTGATTTACAAGATTAAATTCGCCAAGAAAGGGATACATAAATGAGATGGAATCAATGTAGAAAATTTTGAATGAATGAAAATAATGGTCCATGAATCTATGAGAATATATCTGGAACCTAAATTTTCATCAAAATGTCTTTAGGAAGGAATAAATGAAAGATATTAATTTTAGAATAAATGATTTGAAACCCCAAGTATTTCTGTTCACAAGTAATATATTAATTAATCAATTAATTATTATTTAATTGAATTCAACATTTAATAAAACATTAACAATCATTTCCTTGAAATAAATTGAATAATATTGTTATCCAAATTGAATAGAATATTAAATAAACATAATTAAATCATTAAGAATAATATTGTGCTAAAAATTTATTTTAATTATTTTAATGTGTATTTCATTGAAAACGGTAAATTTCATAAATATGGCTATGTCATAATGTTATATACCAACAAACATACTATATAAAAAAAAACTTATTACTACATTAAGGAATCATGTAAAAACATGAAAAAATTAGTAACCAAAAGAAACAAACAAATACCTACTCAATAAAAAAAATATAATAATAACCAACTACATGATCAAACAAATGATTATAACGAGCAGGCATGTGGTGTGACAACCAGATACATGTCCATCCAACCAAAAATAAAAATAAAAAGATATATTAAAAATAAAACAAGATAACATTCCTTCCAAAAACATGACTAATAACCTACCGATGAATAAAAAATTTACCACAAGAAAGAACAAACATATTGTTCCAACCAATCTTAGAAACAAAAAACCCACCACACAAACAAAAAAAAGAACAAATGATGGAAAAAATTGATAATTAAATTTTTTTCTCAATAAAACCAACCAATGTATCAATAAATTATTATAATATGGAAACATGTGAATTTAGGGACTGATCACTTGAACAACCAACCTACCATATGAAAGCACGAGTGGTTTCAAGAAAGAAACAACATACTATTCTAATCAACTGTGTGACCCGAAAATATACCACACAAAGTAATGTAAACTAAAAAATCAATATATAAAAATAAACCTGAAATATACTCCATGCATCCTCATGACTATAGCAGGCCTCAAAAGGCACAATAAAAATTGATATAGAAATCATTGACCCTACATATTCTTTATCAATATAAAAATTTCACATTTAGTAGTTCACAACAAAATCATCCACACTTTCCAAAATATCATATATGTTATTACTAATACTTCCATTTATTTTCTACATTCATAATTGACAGTATCATATATGTTATTACTAATACTTCCATTTATTTTCTACATTCATAATTGACAGATTGGTTATCATAATATAATTCAAGTGTACGATTATATCCTTTCTATAGAAATTATTCATTTTCATTTATATCATTATAGTATTCTATTATTTAATTGTCAATATTATTTAATAAAGAAATTTTTTTAAATTAATTGTAATAGAATTATAATATTCTATTATCATAAAACAAAATAAGAAATTAATTTGTACATTTATTAATAATAAGAAGATATTTTTTGTATTTAGAAATGACCCCTATCATTGACATCATTATAAGTCATTATCATTTCAAAATGAGATCATCAAAAATATTGCCTTCAAATTTAAATAATAGATTTTTCTCATAAAATGATATATATATATTTATAAAATTAAATAAATATTTTTTTTAATTATTTAAAATGTTTTCATATAAATACAATATTTATTATTTTTCCCAACATCTAAGTTTAATTGGAAAAAAACATTATTTGTGGTGGTTCTATTATATATATTTAAATGATGATGTTTTTTATTTATTTCATTAAAACCTGTTCAGAATTTTTTTATCAATATTTCATACAAAAGTAGGGATAAAATAAATATATAATTTTTATTCATAAATTGTTATGTATTCATAATAATACTGACTTCAGAACTAAAAAATTGGAATATTTCTTAATTTTAAAAATCAATGTTATGAAGCACGATTCTACAAATCAATGTCTATTAGGTAGAATAATTATTTCCAAAAGAATTAAAATAAAAATAAGACAATACATATAATCAATATTATATTATAAAACCACATTAAAATTAATATTGGAAAATAATTCCACAACAAATTTTATGTATATTTATTAACTATATTATCTCTAAATTGTTAAAATTAAAAAATAAATCTTAATATTTAAAAAACATGTTAATAATGATTTAAGTTATATAATAATGAAGAAATAAATAATGACATACGATTTTTTGATATTAAATTATTAAAAATATATTATTAATAAAAAATTTAGAGGATAAAAAATGTAAATCAAGATTCATGTTAGTGGTATATTTTCATATCAATAATATATTAATGTATTATCCATCATTATGATATATTTTTTAACATGTGTAATGATAAATATCTTATATATATATATATTTATATTACATATGAATAAAGTTTATTTAAGATTTTTATTCCACCCTCATGTATTTATATTTCTTACTCTGCTTTTTTGGTAAGGGTTCATTCGTAAACTAAAATACATCATCCCCTTACATTTTCATATATTATTACATAATGTTTTACATAAAAAATAATTAGTTACATCCCAAATATCACAATTATGTATGTATATATAAAAACATGATCATAATTATTCAATGTGAGAGTAAAATAAAAAACAATTATTTTAATCCAAATAATTAGACGCAACATTTTTTGGATCTCCTAAAACTATATGTGATATCCTAAGGAATACATAAAAAAATTTATAAGCCAACAGATATTAGTGAGGGAACACATTTTATTTGGAAAGAGAACATATGATATTAATGTTTAACATGATATCATAAATTCGAAGTCACGTGAGTAATCACATGGTGTAATAATATAAAAACTGGTATCTTAATACCATGCCAACATTGGAATTATTGAAGAATTAAATAACATTTCATAAATATGTGTCATATCAATTTTTAGAGTCAATATTTCATAGTGGATAAAGTCCAATAACGGATTTGGATTATTTGAAATACCATACTTGAAATCTTATGAGACTAATGCATTACATGATACAATATAGCACTATCTAGGTGAACCCATCCAAAATTTTTCATGATTTATGTGTTCACCAAAAATCTAACAAATCAAATAAATAACATAATAATTACTATATAATTGTAAGGTGTTTTATAGTTTTACTTATATCATAATAAAAAAAATTCATATTGAATGACTTTTAGAAAAATGTTATAAGGAATGATTTACCACATAAAATTAATGACAAATAATAAATATATATATATTAGAGTCATATATAATTATTTTTAGGAATTATCCACAAAATAAAATTTTTTCTTCATTGATAAAAATGTATTTGAAATATTAAGTTGAATATTTTGTTAGGAAACTACAATTTTTAGATAAAAATATCTTCAAAAAATTAATAAATTTCTAAAAATTAGGATATAATTTAACATTTGAAATTTAGTCATGTAAAATAAAAATCAAACAAATGAGTGGTCATGATGGTTTGATGTTTTTTTCATACAGAGTACATATAAATAATGTTTTCATTTCATATTTCTTATGAAATTTTAAAATAACCTCTTTAGAAAATGAAATAAATATTTCATTTTAACAAATTTATTTATAAATTTAAATATTAGAAATGTTTTATTTTGATTTTAATAGGATAATATAGCTTATTTATAAACCATTTATATAGAAGTTAAATCATTTGTCATGGAAAATAGGAATAATGATAGGTATTTTTTAAAACATGATTTTTGGTTTTTTGAGTATATAATTATTTGATAATGAATTGAAAACATGTAATTTATTAAAATAACTAGAAGATGATAAATTCTAAGGGTTTTCTGATCAATGGTCAAATAATTTATAATTAATGAAATTTATGAATAAATAATCTCGAATAAAATAGAATTATGAAATAAGCACTCACTACATTGGTAATTTAAAAAATATAAGCCCCGTGAAATTTAAACAACCTATGAAACATTTAATATCCTATATATATGGATAATCAAAACATTAAAATTCATATGGGATTTATATACACCTCATAAATAACGATAGGTTCATAATATTATATATTAATAAAAGTAGATGATTTGGGATGATAAATAGTTACTATATTGGTAATCATATGTATAAAAGAAATGAATGTAAGATTAGAGATCCATGACAATGATCATGTCATTGAAGTGAAAATTAATCTATAAGATATTATGTTTATAAAAGCTATTTCCACAAAAGAAAAGTTGAAATAAAAAAAACATATATAAATTCATGTTACACACATTATCTTATAATATCAAATCTAATGAAAAATTAATATACCATAATGAATGGGATTGAGTTTTAAAATCCCAAAACTCATGTTATGCTGTAAAAAAACCTTATATTATATTCATAAATATTTTTTTAATTATTTTAAATCATAATAACGTTTTTTATTTTTAATATTCCTTTTATTTCATATATTTTCAAGTTATATTTATTTTCATCATCAATTAATATCATTTTAGTGGTTTTGATAGTATTTGGATCATATGTACAAAATGAATTTTGTAGGTTTAAAATGGTAAATGAATTAAATAATCCAAAATAACCAATATAATAAAATGTAAATAATTATAATTTAACAATTTAGGTATATTATTAAAACCAACCATGATAGATAGTTATGAAAAATTATATTAGTTATTACATTGGAGGAAGAAGACTATACGTACACATGAATCACATTTTAAATTTTCCAAGATCTTGACTGTAATAATCAAAGGGTAATTTATTATTTAAAAAAATGATATTTATGACATAAATATAATACTATTTATTTGAATACCTTACCATATACCATCTATGTGACAGGGTAATAACAATTAATCAAATATCGTTGTGAGGTGGTAGTCTGTCCTACACGATCATCATATAATTCGATGGATAGAGATGTATGTTGGAATATTATATGTTAATAACATATAATTATTTAAATTTATTTATTAATAAATATTGTAATTATAACAACAATTGTGAAGAACCATTTTATGTGAGGATTGAAAATGAGTAATCATTAGTTCATGAGGGGATAGTCCACCGTTCACAAAATGATGGGTTTTTCTATTTGATAGAAGATGGAATGGAAAAATAATATTCAATAAACATAAAAATAGATATATATATATATATATTATAATTTTGATATTAATTTTAATTTTAATGATATATTTAAGTGTAAAAAATATACAGGTAAAGAGATGTAGAATAATGAAGATGAATGTATTCCCTCAGATGGACCTCCTTTGGATATCCTATTATAGACCATATGATTTATTATTTGGGAAGAACGAAATATGTACAACGATTATTGGGAGAATCTTTTTGGGTTTTTATGTGAAATATCTCAAGATGTGGGTTAAAAATGTTTCGTGGGGGCAACGTTTTCTATGTTTTATGGAGTGATATTTTTCTAAATACCTATAATGTTTCAAAAATATAATGTCACTCTATATAAATCTTCCTCAATAATTATTAAATTTCATGGTAAATGAATGATATGTTCATTAAAAATATCCATAATAAAGAAATAAAAAAATAAGAAATATTTAAAAATTTAATTCAATTAAATTTTAATGTTACCGACTTTTACCATTTTATTTTTTATCTATAGAGAATAGTTTTTATTGGTTTTACAAATAATTATAACAAAAAAAAAATGAAATTATTTACTAATATTAAATATTATGATTCCGAATATAGAATATTTTTTATCAATTTCATATCAAGGAAATGAAATAATATTCTTAATTATTATACTTATAACACATTTCGAAGTAAAGTTATTCATGAAATGAATATTTCAAGTAATATATTATATTATACTGACTCAATGTCTTGAAAAATCATTATATGAATTTAAATCAATATATTATATATATAATATATGAATTTTATTTTAATATTTCAGCAATATGTTTTATTATAATTTATAAAAATTGAAAAACATTACTCACATAAAAATAGATTGATAAAAAATATTTCATACAAAACAATAAACCAAATATAAAGTCCTGTAAAAGAAAGATTTATTTAAAATTATTTGGATTATTAAAAATAAAATTTTTCTTTTGTCACACTATTAAGAGTTAGTTTAATATAATATAGTTTATTATATGAAAATCAATTGATGTATATCAAAAATATATTATTTTCACTATTTAATAACAATTCATTCATTTCATTATAATATAGATACAAGAAGATAAGTTAATTTTTATATGTTTATTTAAAAAATGGTGTTTATTTTATACGATATAAATTCTTAATGTTTTACAATTTGATGAATATATTTACTCACAAAAAGAAAAAAAATAATTTTAAAAGAAAAAAAATGGATTAAAATATCTTTATTAAAAGTTGAGTTATTATTTGTTAATAATATTTAAAAAAATTATATGGAGTTAGAAATTTGTATCAATATATATATATATATATTATTTTTATACTATTAAAAACAACAAATTCGTATTATTGGATACATATGTAATATTTAAATAATACTATTTAAATAGTATGTGTCATTTTTTAATCTCTCTATCGAGTGTTGTATATTATCTTAAAAATTGTTTTATTTTTTATTCTATAAACACTACTACGTTATATTCATCCCCATTAAGAAATTTCATCTTACTAATATTAAATTTAACACCACAATAAATGATTTAACATTAAAAAAATTTATCTAAAATCGACGTCATAAAAAGGTAATTAAAACATCCTTTAAAAAAATGGAAATAAAATGCAATATGAAAAAACTATGTTTCCTTATACATAGACAATTTTTATAATTCACAAACAAGAACATTAAAAAAGATTCATTATAGTTATTATGTTATAATTTTTTAAGATAGATAATACCATTAATATAATGGAAAATAATAACATTTTCATTTGAAGAACTTTTTTTAAGTCGAGGGGTCATTTTACCAATAATAATAACTAAAATGCCATATAATTATGTTAAATGTAAAAGTTAATTATATAATTATTATTTTACTTAGCCTCATAAATATCTCTAAACATTGACAATTTATGATGATATTTTTATACTTTAAGCACTAAATTTTCATCTAATATATCACATGAATCAAATATATTTATTTCGAGATATTTTTAATATATTTATAAATTATGAAAAACCTGAAATTGGTACCACAATGTAAAATAACACCAAAAATGAATACACATTTATATTATTCTATAAAACAGATGTTCAACTTCCATAATTACATTACTAAGTAAAACTATATATCAAATAACGTCATTATTTAACAATTTAATTTAGTAATTCACATATAACATTCATGTTAAATCATATGATATACCAAAGGCTTACACATAACTCAACATAATTCAACATTTCCCAAAATACAATTTATCACCTCAAAATCCATTAAATTTAAAAATATTTGAACCGAAAATAAGTTTCAAAAAATTAAAATATTATTTATCCATAAAATTGACTATTTTAATGAAATTTTATAATAACTAGTACATAAATCTGTCAAGTGGGATTGGATTAACCCTTATATCCCATCAGTTTTGGGTTTAGGCCATGTGGCCATACTTGATATGATTAGTTGTCAGCCAATATTTGGGTTCTCCATCATAAAAAACTATATTAATATAATTCTTATTAACTTACCCAAAACAATATGAGCATTATAAAATTAATTTTAATCAAATAATATATTTTCAAAGAATAATGAATTCTATAAAACAAATTTCCTTCCAAAATAACAAATAATGGTAATTTATTTTAATTTCATTAATACCAATCACATATCTAATACTTTATTTTCCTCAATCATGTGTTTTTTCATAAATTATCACATTAAAATTAAATAAACAATATAGGTTTTTAATACAACCCAATATATTATAAATAATACATCGAAAATTTAGTTAATAAATTCAACCAGGTGTTTCATGATTAGTACAACTATAATACCATTGATAAATTTTTTTCAACAACATAATTCTAAACATCAAACTGCTGAAAACAATTATCACACCAAAACATTGATTTTCATGACATAATAACTTAATAATTAGTCCATGGATAAAGTATTTGACAAGTAAAATTATAATTTTTACTATATCTATAAAATTATGTTGTTTATGGTTCAATTGAATGAAATTTATTAACCAGAAACTTATTAAATAGTCTCTTAATTTTTCATCTGTAGTTACCTACTTTTTTACAATAGTTTCAGAATAATAAAACATATTCCAATTAAATTAACGAATTTTAAATGGAGATACATGAAAAAGATTACATTAATAAAAGGTAATATTATTTTTTAATTAAAGTTAAATTATAAAAATCCATGATACACAATCCTTCTATTTTCGATGTGTTTGGAAATTCAAATATGTTCTAGTTAACAATTGTAATAATAGATATATCACTTTTCATGATCAATTATATATATTCTTTATTCCCTTTATGTTTTTCATTTTTTAGGTAAATTATTTTGTTTCCAAGGATATTTTTTACATGTTTTCCCATATTTTTCATCATTAAATAAAGATATTATAATAAATAAAATGAAAATTCATTAGCATGATATTGTGAAACAAACAAATCATGTAGGAAAAATTATAAAACATACAGGTCTGTAGACTTTTGAATGTCACGATTTCAATCTAGCGTACATTATTTGATGTTCAAGTAAAAAATAAAACATTACCTTTTCTGATTTATTACCGCTAGGAAAAACTGTTTTAGTGCCATATCACCTTTTAGTATATTGGAAGGGATGTAAATTCATGAAATTCACATTCATAAATCATTGTCATATTTTTGGACATTATTATATACATAAAATTATCCTAACTTATATCCAAATGTTTCTAACATAATTGTTTCACTAGTAAAATACAAATATTTTCATTGATCTTATACAAATTACTGTGACATAATACTTATAAAACAATAATTACATGACTTTTAACAAAATAAGTTAATAATTATTACCAAATTATTGAGACTCATAGTGTTTTTGAAATATTATTTTCATGATACATCAATTTTAGAAAAATAATAATTATTTATTTTATTTACCATGAGTGATGCAAAATGTTTTATATCTACTAATGTACAAAATATAACATTAGGAAAATATAGAGAATATGATCAAGCTAGAAATACTTTTAATGGAATAATAATGATAATGAAAAATAACATGTTGTTCAAATTTATAATAAGATATCAAAAATAATAAGGATCATGATTAATCACATGAGAGAATAACATAAAGAACACAGTGTTGTAATAACATCATGAAACTGGAATTATGGTAGTAGCATATAACCTAGAATAAACATGAGTTAGTGATAACTAACTCGACAATATCACCTAGTGGAAATATAACAAAATAGATTTGAATTACTTTTTAATCACATTAATGACATCACATGAAATTGTTGCATTAACTAATGCATTTGAGTGCAATGTCAGAACTCCAATAATAACTTATTCAAGATTTATGTGGTCAAAAAATGAAATCAATAATAATGAATACTAAAAAACTTTCATATAAAAATAAAATGGGTTTCATAATATTTCATCTTATGATAATCAATTGAAATTTAATAATGAAGGAATTTGAGAAATGAGAATAAGAAAAGGATTCCTATATCAATGTATGGGATAAAAATAATGGCATATAATTGATTGATATATATATATATATATAGTATTTTCATTTAATACATAATATTAATTTTCTCCATCACAGATGAAAATTTCATTAAAAAAAGAAAATTTTCTAGAGGAGAATACATTATTAAATTTATATATGAATAAAAAAAAATTTAAATAATATAGGGAAAATAATTTCTTTTAAAAAATCAAGAACACCTGAAATGCATGATTCAATGAAATTGGGTGTAATGATGGAGAGAAATTTATTTCATTATGTTTATATTAAAATAACTTTTTTTAAAAATTTTATTTAAAATTTAATGACAACATTATTTGAATAATGAAAAAAAGATTTAACATAAAAAATTATTTTAAAGGAAAACTTGTGTAATAATTAATTTTAAAAAATAAATGATTTAAAATAATAATAATTAGATCATTTTAGAAATCATGGACATTAAGGAAAAAAATCATTATTTAAAAGATCAATACAGATGATTTTTCTTAAAAAAAGTTGTTTTGGTATATTGAATAATTAAATATTGTAAAATGATAGAAAAAATTTATTTTCTAAATATAAAAAGGGGTTAAGGAAATAAATTTTTTAAATTATATACTTCTAGAATATTTATCTTTGAATAGAAATTAAATTATAAAAAATGCTGATTAAAATATGATTTTAACACGAACCCTTAATTCTTAATAAATTTTATAATTCCATACGAATGAAATATTACAATCAAAGGATGAAATTAAATATCCTTAAAATAATTAAAATAATCTTATAAAATACCTATGTGGTTGTATATAGACATCATAATTAATTATATTTTCATATGATAAGTTATATCTTAAAGAAGATGACTTGTCACCATCAAACCTTAGAAAAAGTGTAATATATAAATTGAAGCCTCATTAAAGAGAGAGACTCATATGAAGTTTTTTTATTGATAACTTTTATTTAAGAAATATTAAAATATATTAATGGTTGGTAAATTCACCAATAAAATAGAAATATGTTCTGAATATGGAATATATCCCAATGAAATAAAAGTGTTATGATAATTTCCTTAAAAATATCATGTACTTGAAGTTATAATTATTCGATGAATCTATTATTATTTCTAACATAATATATATTTAATTAATTTATATATACAGCATCATATAATGAATTATCCTTGAAAAAATATCATATAATATAAGTGTCAATGATGATGTAATTTAACCCAACAAAACAAATTGAGTTATAAAATATAATGCGTTTATTTTGACTTATTATGTACATAATTTACATTGCTAAATATAAAATTGATAAAACTATATTAATGTTTAATGTAACGTCCGAGTCTGGAGCCCCTCCACTGGTGCCCTGTACCCGGTTCGCCACATGACCTCAAGCGCGTTTCCCCGAACGCCAGAGGCTACCGACTAGCAGCGAGGGCCATTGGGAGTCGGTGGGGAAACTATTCCCTCATTTGGTAATGTATACAAGTTAATAAAAACAACAAATAACAGTGAAAGCAGTAAAAAACATGTATAACAACAGAATCAAAATAGTGGAAGCAATGTAGATATATAACTATAATGAAAATGATGCAGTAGGTACAAGTATCTAAGGAAAACAACAAACACAACAACCTGCTGAAATACAACTGTAACCAAGTGAAAAGGAGAAACAAGTAATATCTTGAACATCACGAGCCATGGCTCGGTCATGTGCTCCCCAGCTCCTGATGCAGTCAGGATCCTGAAGTAAAAGGGTGCTTTCCCTTATCTATCCTGGAAACAACATAGTCAGCTTCGGCCCAAAAGCATGGCCCAAACATGGTGTGAAATACAATCCCAGTAGGAAATCACCTAAAGATTTTTGCCTAATAGTCAATGAATACATGGATGTAAGTAAACAAGAATCAGTAACAGAAAAGCACAAGGAGCTACAATCCATAGTTCTAACAAGTAAAGCACACAAGTGAGCAGTCAGCAACAAGAAGAAAAAAGGTAACCCTCTGGGTAGCTCTCACATTCTAACCCCTAGGGTTCAACCTCTATGTACTAGCAACCCTCTGAGAGGCACACACAGTCTCACCCCTCTAGTTCAGGTGTGTAAGTAAGCAGACTCTCTGGGGAAGCACTCACCGTCAATTCCCCCTATAGTCTCGTATCATGCTAAAGTCTCTCTGGGGAAGCACTCAACGTCAATTCCCCCTATATCATGCGTTGTAATTAAAAGACACTCTGGAGAATCCCTTCTTTCAAATCTCCCCTTGGTATTGCATCGTGATTAAAAGACACTCTGTAGAATCCCTTCCGTCAATTCTCCCTTTCGTCTACTACTCTAGGTTCTCACAGTCCTTAGTATAACTAAAAATGCTCAGCGCGTGAATATCTTCCATGTAAACCTCAAGAACTACTTGGATATCAACTAAGCCTTAATAAAAATAATAATACAACAGTTCCACTATCGTACGACTAGGTATGGAAGCTGGAAAAACGCCAAACAGGCAGGACAAGCATGGAAAAGTAATCTGAGCACAAACAAATTACTCAAATCACAAGCAATAACCTCTACTAACTCATTCAAGAAAATATGGAAAGTAACAAAGGAAAAACAAGAAACACGCAATACCTCGTTCAAGGTTATTGCTGTAAATTGCACAAAATATTCATCAACTTTCTACGGAAAGGCACAAACCACCTACCTCGATCCTAGGATACCGATATACGTGAAACATGACGACAAAATCCTCTTAGAACAACATAGATCTGAGAAAACGTAGAAAATGTTCATACCACGATAACATGGAAATGATGAGGAATCAAGAAACATGGCTAAAGCAGAAGAAAGAACTCACCGCTGCGATTCCAACGCAATTGATTGTGCTCGAATCGGAGAATGAACGGCGAGGTAGGACTCCGTCCAAAATACGGCCATACGGTCGCTCTCAGATGGTCGAAAACTGGAGAAGAAGATGGAAATAGGGGATAGGCGTGACCCCGGTCCGTTTAATGTAAAAAAAAGAAAGTACACGATGTGTACATCTTGGGTACACGGCGTGTACTTCAATTTTTCCTTACTCTGAATTAACCGACCGCTACATCAGCCTTACACCCCATGTCTGTGGCCCGGACACGACCAACACACGACTTCCAGATGGAACAGAGTACACGGCGTGCACTCAAAAAGGAAACGACGTGTACTTCTGAAATTTCTAGATAATTTAGTTTCCTTACAAACTCCAGAAAAATGGAAACATACATGAACGAGGATCCGAGATCTTACAAACATCCCCCCTTAAAGAAATTCTTCCCCAAATTTCCCTAATGAGGTGGAGAAGAAGAATCCCTGAACAGCTCCGACCACTGCGATCGTACATCGGCCTCCCTCTCCCAGGTCTCGTCTAATACTCGCATGTGATGCCATAACACTCGTACTAGAGGAATAGAACAACCACGGAGAACCTTCGTACTACAATCGGAAATCCAGATAGGATGCCCCTCGAATGACGCATCTACTTCAAGATCGACATCCTCAGGCAGAAAGATGTGAGACGTGTCTGAAAAGTAACGTCTGAGCTGAGAGATGTGCAAGACGTCGTGCATGGCTCGATTCCTCTGAGGTAGCTGCAACTGATAGGCGACCGGCCCCACTCTCTCCAAAACCTCAAACGGCCCGACATACCTTGGTGAAAGCTTACCCTTTCTTCAAATCCTTTTGTGTCCCAACCTTGGTGCGACACGTAGGAAAACTCGATCACTGAACTTGTACTCTAGAGGTCGACTCCACTGATCAGCATAACAATTCTGCCGAGACTGTGTTGTAGCCATCCTCTTTCGAATAGCTTTATCTGCTCTGAAGTCTCCTATACAAGACGAGGTCCCAGCAAAGCTACCTCTCCTGCCTCCAGCCATCATAAGGGTGACCAGCATGGCCTACCGTACAAAGCCTTGTATGGTTCCATATGAATAGTTGACTGGAAACTGTTGTTGTAGGATAACTCCACCAAAGGAATATGATTCTCCCAAGAACCACCAAATTCACGCAAGAAAGCACGGAGCATATCCTCAAGAACATGGATTGTGCGCTCAGACTGGCCATCAGTCTGGGGATGGTAAGTTGTACTCAAAAGTACATGTGTACCCAAGGCCTTCTGAAGTCCCTGCCAGAACCGAGAGGTAAAGCGCACATCTCTTTCTGAAACAATAGAGTGCGGAACTCCATGTAAACGAACAATCTCTCTAATGTAATGGAATCACATATCATCGATACTGAAGGTCAACTTGATCGGCAAGAATTGAGCATCTTTCGTAATCCTTTCGACGGGAACCCAAATAGCATCGTTCCGTCGAGGTGATCTCAGCAACCCAGTCATGAAGTCTATCGCAACATCATTCCACATCCACTCCAGAATGGGTTACTGCTATAATAGTCCTACTTGTCACTGATGCTCTGTATTCACCTACTGACAAGTAGAACATCTCATGAAAAAACAAGCAACATCCATCTACATTCCTGACCACCAGTACTGGCGATGAAGATCCTGATACATCATGGTGACGCCAGGATGAACTGCCCAAACTGAGGAATGGAAATCCCGCATAATCTCCTCGTGTATGTCTGCTGACGCCCATACGCGTCTTTGGAAATGAAAGATCTCATCCTCACCCATTGTCCATCCACGAAGAGGGTCCCCTCCTGACACACTCTCCCACAGGACTAAGACTTCTGAGTCTGATAGCTTCCTCATCTGTACCCAATAAAGTAGCGTTGAGTTAACCTCTACCGAAGATATAAATGCTTGTCCCCGTCTGTCGTGCACCTCCATATGCATCTCAGAGAACATATCCATCAGCTGCCACTCACTACTGGACTCTAGAACTGCATGAATCTGAATTCTACTACTTAATGCATCTGCCACGGTGTTGACCGTTCCCAGCGTATAGGCATGCCCGAATTTAATAGACAATAGATACTCAACCCACCTACGCTGCCTCAGATTCAGATCACTCTAAGTGAATATGTACTTGAGACTCTGGTGGTCAGTGAAGTCCACAAAGTACTCTCCCAGAAGATAGTGTCTCCAACAGCGCAAGGCATGAAAAACAACTTCCAACTTCAGATCGTGCATAGGGTATTTCCCCACATGTGGCCTCAGCTGCCGAGACCCATATGCAATGACTCCATCTCCTTGCATAAGCACAGCTCGCAGCCAGATACCCGAAGCATCATAGTAAACCGTGTAGCTCTTTCCTGGCTCTGGAAATACTAGTATCTGTGCTGACATAAACCTCCCATTCAGCTCCTAAAAGGCTGACTCACAAGAATCTGATCATAATAACTTCTCCACATTCTTGTTCAGACATGTCAATGGTGTTTCTAGAAGAGAAAAGTCCCGAATGAAGCGTATGTATTATCCAGCCAGCCTTAAGAACCTCCATACCTCATAAACGTTCTTCTGCTGCTCCCAGGAAACTATATCTCTCACTTGCTATGGGTCCACAGATACTTTTGCCTCTGAGATAACGTGACCCAATAAGTGAATCTGATCCATCCAGAAGTGGCACTTCAAGAGTTTAGCATAAAGCTGTTGCTCTCTTAGTGTACTCTGAATGATCTCAAGATGTGTGGCATGGTCGTGTCGAGTGTGAGAGTACACCATGATATCATCCACGAAGACCACGACGAAGGAATCCAAGTAAGGATGGAACACTCGGTTCATCAGTGCCATGAAAACTGCAGCGACATTCGTGAGACAGAACGGCATGACTGTATACTCGTAAAGACCGTTCCATCTCTTGAAGGCTGTCAGAGGCATATTTAATGGTCTAATGTGCAACTGATGATAACCGAACCTCAAGTCGATCTTCGAGAACACCCTGGCTCTTCCAATGTGATGGAAAAGGACATCAATCCTCGACATAGGATATCAGTTCTTGATAGTCAACTGGTTCAACTTCCGATAATCCTCACAAAGCCGAAGGGTACCATCTACCTTCTTCGCAAACAGAACTGGTAAACCCCAATGAGAAGTACTGGGTTGGATTCAACCCTTATCCACTAACTCCTCCAACTGATTCTGGAGCTCCTGCAACTCAGGTGTGGCCATCTCATATGGAGGAATGGACACCGAACCCGCTCCAAGCACGAGCTCAATAGATAAGTCTACATTAGACTACGGAGGTAAACCTAAAAATTCCTCTGGAAAAACATCCCTGAAGCGATCGTCCAATGGAGGAAAGTCCAACTGTGGAGTCCCCTGATCATCCTGATAAATACTAGCAATCTGGTCTGTCACTCCTCCTATCCCAAGATGCTTGAGTCCTGTCCGAATCGCCTGAACGTCCCATTCGCCTCTATGAAGGAATGATTCACCTTCTAGTGAAATGTAACTGACTCTACAGTGATAGCAGTCAATGACTGCCCGGAAGGGAATCAACTAGTCTATGCAAATGATGACATTATAGCACATCATCTCTAGGACATAGAGATCCCATAAGAAGTGATACCCTGCAATCTCGAGAGGGAAATCTCTACAATGACGTACACTAGATGTCCTCAATCTCAAAGGTGTGTCTAGTGTCAACGAGTCGGAAGAAGAAAAGACGTCGTGTCCAAGGCTCTCCATGATAGCAATAGAGATAATGCTATGCGTAGCACCAGTATCGGAAAGGGCTGATGAAAAAATTGAGGCTACTAAAACCGTACCTCGAACCGTAGAAGGGTCGGGATCCTGCTCATGGTAAGTCTTCTCCACTGTGAAATACTGGCCTCCACCGCAACCCTACACCCCTCACTGACCACTCTGAGCTGAACCTCCTTGCTAGTGATGTGGAACTGGAGGCTGGCTTCCATGGCCTCGACCTCCACCTCTTCCCGAACGGCCGGAAGAAATCCATTTCCCTGACTGGCGAGAGACTGGTGGGGCTGCTCCTGAATGAGGAGTCATGGAGGAACCCTGGTCACCAGCTGTTGGTGAGAAAACCAGGCAAAAACACCAAAGGTGACCCCTCTTGACGAATGATCGGCACTCCACGAGGTCTCTCTGGCACTACGGCCTCGTGTTTCCTGTCCGACCACACTGGTATCATGTCACCTGGCTGCCTGATGATGCGTCTCGCGTCCTCGCATCACCGCACGTAGGCTCCCTATAGTGATTCTTGATATCATCTGAAGGGAATCTAGCTTTGGAAGGAGAACCGCCCTGAATCGTAGCTCCGGGGTCTCTCAGATTGTGCTCCGCAATCAATGCTTGGTTGACAATGGAAGTAATGGATGTTAGCTAGAAGATTTTCACCTGGGAGCAGATCTCCCGCCTGAGTCCATCGCCAAACTTCCACGCCAAGAACACCCCACTCCCATCCCGAAGTGGTGTAAAACCCTACAGCTCAGTGAAACGAGTGGATTACTCCATGACTGATAGAGTACCCTGCTCTAATCTCATGAACTCTTGGGCTCGATCGGCCCTCAGGGTCTCCGGGTAGAAGTAGTCATAGAACACGTGTTGGAACTCCCCTCAAGCCATAGCCTGCTGCTGACCCACTTGTGAGATCACGTCCCACCACCTCTTGGCGGAGTCTATGAGCATGTATGTGGAGAGCTTGACCCCCCTCTCTAGAGGCATCTCCATATTCTTGTAGATAGTCATCATGGCATCCAGCAATGACTCTGTAGCATGAGGTCCTCCCTCCCCCAAGAAAGTGGGAGGATGCTGTTGCCGAATGACCCGCGTCATGTCTGCCATAGACGAGGCAGGAGGTGGTGCTCCCTGGAAGGCCTGCATCATCCTCATGAAACCTTCCCTGAACTGTTCATCAGCGCCTGCGACTAGTATAAAAACCGGTGCCAAGGCTGGCTGGGCTGGGGGATCGACATGAAGTCCCTGATCAGCCCTGTCTGGCGTTTGATCACTGCCTGATGATAGACGTATGAATAGAGGATTTTTCATAGTCATAGCTCTTATAGATAAAAAGCACACCTTAGATCATCAAAACAAGGACAGAGAACACAATAGTTCAAAACGGGAACATGGGAAGAAGCACACACAAGATTGCAAAACACTACTACACGGCATGTATAAAACTACACAGTGTGTCCTCTTAAACCACTAACATGGGCATGTACTCCTTACCTACATGTCATACACACTCTAACCTACACGGAATGTTGCCCCGCACACACGACGTGTACTTGAAAACTATTCCCCTGCCCGAGTCTCCTTACACTACTAACCCACATGATCCGACTCAACCAGAGACTATACGGCGTGTTCCAAACAAACACGACGTGCACTAGACAAGGCTTTGGCGGTCCGTGTTGTTGAGTACACGGCAGTCTACATAGATGGACCTTACATGGCGTGCTCCGAACAAGCACGATGTGCATAGGCGAAGGAAACTCCATCCCGTGTTATTCGTGACATGGTCGGGTACCTGGGCAAGACTACACGGCGTGTTTCGAACAAACACGGCGTATAGAATGGAAGGTAATGTAGACCAGTGTTGTTTGTGACACGACCGGGTACCTGGACAAGACTACATGATGTCTTTCTTATGGACACAGCGTGTTCTAACTGAGATTCCTCGACCCGTGTTTTTAGTGACACGGCCGGGTACATAGCTCCGAACTCACACGGCGTGTGCCAATGGTACACGGCGTGTTCCCGAAGTTACTTCCATGACACCATGTTCTTCTCACATGGTCAGTGACATGGCCTAAAACTACACAGCATGTATGTAAAAAGTATATTCCGTGTATTCTGGGTTTTTTTTCTGGGCAGTAGCTCAGAAACTGCACAGAATTCCAGAACAAAAAATCAAGGAGAAAACTTCCAAATTCCGATCCGTGAGGGCCCACAACACCTCAAGAACACTAATTTGGCGTTCACTATATTCAAAGAACAAATAAAATATTTTTCCAACATAACAGCAGAGAATCTATCAAGCAACTATCACAATTGTTTGCATAATCTACAAATAGTCTATCACAATAGCATGCAATCACTAATGCACCCTAGATGGCATGGAAAGAATGCATGACATGTGATTCCTAAAAGTGTCTATATGATTCATGAGATGGCATACCCTCATCTTATCAGGTTGTGACAAAAATATATCCAAAATATCAAAATAATAACCGCAAAAGCCATACGAATCACTCTATGTGGAAACATACCAACCATAAAATCTCAAAACCAGAAAACTATAATTAATGAGGTAGTATGGCTTTTCCCTGTACAGTGGTTAGTGAATCTTGATAAAATCATAATGCCAAGTACCGAATCCATCCTATCCCTGGATAAGGTCTCCAAATAGTAAGACAAGTGAAAAGTACTCCTTTGATACCACTTTGTAACTTCCCAAGTCCGGTGCCCCTCCACTAGTGCCCTGTAACCGGTTTGCCACATGACCTCAAACGTGTTTCCCTGAATGGCAGAGGCTGCCGACTTGCAGCGAGGGCCTTGGTGAGTCGGTGGGGAAACTATGCCCTCATTCGGTAAGGTATACAAGGTAAGAAAAACAATAAATAACAGTAGAAGATGTAAACAACCTGCATAACAACAGAAACAAAACAGCATGAGCAGTGTAGATATATAACTATAATGAAAATGATGCAACATGTACAAGTATCTAAGGAAAACAGAAAACACAAAAAATGTGCTGAAATAAAACTGAAAGCAAGTGAAAAATAAAAACAAGTAATATCATGATCATCGCGATCCACGGCTCGGTACCATGCTCCCCAGCTCATAATGCAGTCAAGATCCTGAAGTAGAAGGGTGCTTACACTTATCTATCCCTACAACAACATAGTCTTCTTGGACCCAAAAGCATGGCCCAAAAAAGGCGAGAGATACAATCCTTGTAGGAAATCACCCAAATATTTGTTCCTAACACTAAATGAATACATGAAAGTAAATAAACAGGAAGCAGTAACAGAATAGCACAAGGGGATACAATCAACAGTTCTAAAAAGTAAAGCACACAAGTGAGCAGTCAGCAACAAGAAGAAAATAGGTAACCCTCTGGGTAGCTCTCACAGTCTAACCACTGTGGTTCAACCTCGAAGTACTATCAACCCTCTGGGAGGCACAGACAGTCTCACCCCTCTGGTTTAGCTATGAAAGTAAGCAGACTCTCTTGGAAAGCACTCACCGTCAATTCCCCCTATAGTCTCGTATCGTGGTAAAGGATCTCTAGGGAAGCAGTCAATATCAATTCCCCCTATATCTCGCGTCGTAAATAAAAGACACTCGGGAGAATTCCTTCCGTCAATTCTCCCCTTGGTCTCACATCATGATTAAGAGACACTCTGGAGAATCCCTTCCGTCATTTCTCCCATTGGTCTACTACTCTAGGTTCTCATAGTCCTGAGTATAAATAAACATGCTCAGCACATGAATATCGTCCATGTAAACCTCAAGAACTACTTGGATATCAACTAAGGCTTACAACAATAATAAAACAATAGTTTCACTATACTACGACTAGGCATGGCAACTGGAAAAATTCCAAATAGGCAGAACAATCATGGAAAATCAATCCGAGCACAAACATATTACTCTAATCATAAGAAATAACCTCTACTAAAGCAATGAAGATAAGAATTCAAGTTACAAGGGAAAAACAGGAAACACACAATACCCCGTTCAAGGGTATTGGTGGAAATTTCACGAAATATTCATCATCTTTCTATGGAAATGGACAAACCACCTACATCAATCCTAGGAGATCGATATACATGATCCACGATGACAAAATCATCATAGAACAATGTAGATCTGAGAAAACGCACAAAAATTTCATCCCATGATAACTTTGAAATGAGGAGGAATCAAGAAACAAGACTAAAGAAGAAGGAAGAACCCACCGATATGATTCCAACGCAACTGACCGTGCTCGAATAAGAGAACGGATGGTGAGACTGGACTCCATCGAAGATCTGGCCGTATGGTCACTCTTGGATGGTCAAAAACTAGTGATGAAGACGGAAATTGGGGTTAGGCATGACCTTGGTCCATTTAGTGAAATAAACGTACACGACATGTACTTCTTGAGTAGATGATGTGTACTTTACTTTTTCCGTACTCCAAATTAACCGGCCTCCACCTCAGCCTTACACACCATGTGTGTGGCCCGGACATGTCCAGTATTTGGCTTCGAGTAGGAACAGAGTACACGGCGTGTGCTCATAAGGTACACAGCGTGTACTTCTGAAATTTCCATGAAATTTTTTTTCCATAAAAACTCCAGAAAAAGGGAAAACATACCTGAACGAAGATCCAGGTTCATACATTTAATAAATTTTTCTTTATTATTATTTTTATTATTATTTTACATTTTACCATATTATATTTATTTTCATAATCAATGAGGTTAATTAAAGATGGTTTGACGGTATTTTGTTCATGTTTCTAAAAAATGGTGAATGTATTTTCAACAGGTTTGGAAGTTATTATCTAAGTTGGTCTCTTTATTTGGGTTTGCAATATATAGAGTAAGTTAATCTGAATAGTTAGAAACTTATTCTTTAGATTGTTCTAGATTGGGATATCCAAAAATATGTGTTTTGATGTAATATAATTTATTGTGGTTGGAACAATTTCTGATATGTTCAATTATTGTTTTAAAGAACAATCATCAATAGTAAATCTGGTTTATATTATGATGTTTATGTAAACCGTTTTTAAATATTTATGTTGATGGGGAGTTCTTTTTGAAATTTATAAAAGGGTTCTTGAAGATAGTGAAAGGTAAATGTTTTCATTATTGACTAAAATCAAATGAGATGAGGTTGAATCAATGTGCTTAAATTTGAAAATAATTTTTATAGTAAATTTAATTATTTATTATATATAAATATAAATTTAATGATTTTACAAGTAATCTCTTATCACCACAATTTTTCTTATAAAAACCCCAAGCACACAAAAACGAAAAAAAGACTTGTTTAACCTCTTATTATGTGAAATGTAATCATTAGTTTGATATTGTAAACACGTTTGAAGAATAATCCACCTATAAATCCATATATGTGATAAATAGTTTTCTTAAAATAATGATAAATGTTTATTTTAGAAAAAAAATTGGTGAATCCCATACATAAGATAGTGTTTACCATTATAATGAATTTTAGGGTTAACCAACTAATATTAAAAGAACAATATATTATATTGTCTGACTATTTGGTTGTTAATTGTCTTGTCTTATTTTCTTTTATATTGTTCGTTTTGTTCATCCAGAATTATGTACTATTTTATTAGTTGATCCAAATCCTTTTGGATAATGTGTGTAATGTCCCGGACTCAGATTCAACTAAACTGGGGCTCCGAACCAGGTCATCACATGACGTCATGCATGCCTCCCCATATGCCAGTGGTTTCAAATTCGCAGTGAGGGTCTAATGAGTCACTTGGGGAGACACTACCATCATTACTTGTGTAAGCCACAATAGATCACTATATACATAACGTAAAAAATATGAAATACCCATTAAGTTAGATTATCCATGAATTTCCCAGACATGTTTCAAACAACAAATCAAATACAACCATGCCATGCCATACTTGTATTTAAAAGTGGAAGAATCCAAAAATAATACAACATTTCAAAACTCCAAACGAGTCCCAACTAAAAGTCTAGGTCATTCTCCACATACATCTCAATCCCAACCCAACATCTCGTAGAAGGGCCTTTTCCCTTGGCCCGACCAATATCCAAGAGATCTGATCGGGTACCCAACGACTGCCTAAGAAGGGTTTGAATACACAAATTACATGGAACCAACAAATTGGGACTAAAAATTATCAAGTTTATAAGATAGTAGAATATTTTATGAAAGAAATTCTGTGTTTAAAAGGGACCATTCTTGAAACATTAGTTAAGAAGTTTCATTTAATTCATGACTATCATTTATCTGAATTCCATTTCTAATACCTTCTTCACTACATAAGCCATATCAATTACATGTTATAAGGGTCTGGAAAAATTATCTTCTACACAAGGGTATAAGTAAATAAAAATATTCAGAAAAGATATTATAGAAGTCCATTTCTCACTAGGGATTCACAAATCACATCAACTCGTATTCTCACCTTGATCCCTCGGTCCAGGTGGAATTATATCAATATAACATCCTCACAATGAAGCCACAGTGCAGGTGGAATGATATCAATACCATAACATCACCTTGAAGCCTCAGTCCAGGTGAAACGATATCAATACGATAACCTCACCTCGAAGCCTTAGTCTGGGATGAATGCAACCGTTATGGGAATAAAGCTTCAACACTATTCTATAACCCATGCATTATGGGTGGAGTTTAGAGCATCAGTCCAACTCGACCTATGGGTGTAGAACCTCCGTAAATAATCCATAGGACCAAACCATGTGTACAATCATATTTATCAAATCAGCACAACCATACCATAACACAACAATGCATTTTCAATGACATTGGATATCACAATACATAACACAACAGAACATAACAAATGCCATTGTGAATCAAAATAAAAATGCATAACATACAACATGGGAATTAGTACTATTCCCCAACCCATTAACACATTTTCTACATTTTACAACCTTTAGTAATTTATCCATGTTCCCATTTTTCATTCTTATCTCACTAGAATTTCATTCATCGTTCTTATCTCATTAGGCATCATTAATTAGGCCTAACTCACTATGGATATTACGTTTCTCATAATCATTTCCATTATGGTATCTAGTCCTTTCCACTTAATAACCCATTCACACAATTTCTATATACAATTCATATCCGTTTATCCAAAGTCACATTTACGTGCCTTAACACATTATGTGTATTTAACAACCCCCATGAATTGGCTAAATTCATCATTGACTATTCATTAACCTATTTATCCCATTTATCATTTCATTAGAATTTACCCACTTGTGCATTTAAAACATAATTATCATATCAAAAAATGCAATCCCTTCATTACATTCAATCAATTCATTACACCACCTAATTCTCATGTATTAAACCATTCATCAATTCATACCCCATTACCATTTCCCATTATAATCTCACTAAGCATATTCATTTAGAATTCTAATCCCTTACCCTTTCCGCTTATTTATAATTTTCCATTTTTAATCCTACAAAACCCTCACATAGGTCAATTCCCAACCGATGAGTTAATTGGACCACCATTCACATTGTTCAATATTAACATCTTGTTCACCACCAGCTCTATGTTCTCACACAATAGACCCACATTTACATACCTAAAATCTATGTCTAGGAACAAGGGAACACAACGTTGGAGACCGTTACATGGGTCACATAATCCTCAATGCATCCCGTAGGGATCATGATAGTTCAATTAGTTTGATTAGACTCCTTATTCATCTCATCACAACAATGGAATGATGAAATCATCATAAATGGGTAAGAATCAAACACATCATGCACAAATACTTACAAAACTGAAGTGATATGTATTGTAGACAATTTACCTCCAATCCAATGATGAACACTCCCATAACCATGGCCATAGATCCAGATTTACGCATCCACTAAAGCCCTAAAATATGTGTAACTTGAATTCAAAGAGGTTTAGAGATTTAGAAGAAGATGGGATAATCCAAAATACCTAAAATGATAAAGAGATGGTGGAGATGATTAGACCTACCCATAGCATTGATCCTCTACAAATAACATCAAAACAACCATGAATAAATGATGAAACAACTCTTGGAGGCATGGATCATCTATGTTCGAAATTATTTTTGTGTTGGGATGAATGGAGGAAAATCTCTAGTTGTTGTTAAAAATCCTGATATGGTACTTTTGTAAATTTTTCCATCTTTTCAGGGCCACACAGTTTACCCCCACGTTTTTCTAAACCAGGTGCAATCTATGTGTGAGCCACTGTTTGAAGACACCCATTTAACATGGTTTCTTAGAACCCCAGAACGATTTTCTTAATTGTTCTCAGACTGTGTGAAGGAAACTCTCTGAATAATGATGGTCCTCATGATTTACCTATAAGGTGTCCCGAACAGTGAACACACCATGCACCTTGATCTTTTTGACATGATTTCCCTTCTATTATGACCCCATTAATTCACATGAACATTGGGAAACATATATTTATCCAAAAAATAGACGCAAACCATAACATAAACAAAACATAACATAATAAAATCTGATATCTTACTACCTCCCCACCTTATGATGGATCATCCTCAAGCCACTCTTCCCAGAATCAATAACTTCCATAAAAACAGATCATGCTATATGGTCTCCAATCAATTACTAATTTACATGATTCAAGTTGTAAATCACTATTATTACAAAAACAAAACTAGGGAATGTTCTTGACCCAAAATCCATCCCCACCGCAACCACAACACAAGATGAAAACCCCTCATGTATTAACCAACTTCAACTGTTCTCATCATGAAAACATCAAGGGGATAACAGAGGTGACCACACCTATATCACAACACATTGAATATTAGCACACAATATCACATCGTCATAGGGTTACCAATTCGCACCTTATTGGAAAAATCCTATGCACAAGTCATGACCCAAATCAATTTGCGTCATTTTTATGTTCACATAACTCAAATGGTGACCCAAACTAGTATCACCCAGAGGAGAATAGTTGACCCTTCTATGACTCAGCACAGATCACAAAAGATTCTCTTGGAACCATCCGAAGGTCAAAGACAATACTTGGTTCAATAGTCACCACATCTAGGTCCAGCAATCCCTCTCTACTGGACCTCTCCTACAACTTACAAGTTACTCATTGGAATTCTGGTGATACTACATCGACTCAATGTTCTCTTCACGACATCTAGTTATGATGTATCACTCCCCACCTTAATATTGACATTTCCATTTCTCTCCATGAGGGATTGCAAAATCCGCATAATAAAACCGATCAAAAACTGGCCCACAAACAACATAATCCATATAAATCACATGTTCTATTGGTTAGGCATAATTATCCAATACACAATGATATAAGAAAATCAAAAAATAAATAGGGGAAAAATAATGTTCATATATCACAATAGATACACATATGAAATAAACTATTATTCTCACCTCAAAGCCTCAATCCTGTTGGAATGATATCAATATAGTTCCCTCACCTCAATTCCTCGGTCTATGTGGAATTATATCAATGCAATTATATCACCTTGAAGCGTCAGTATGGATGTAATGATATCAATACAATAAACTCTCCTTGAAGCCTTAGTCTGAGATGAATGCCACCCTTAGGGGAATGGAGCATGATTCCTAGTCTTTAACCAATGCATTAAGGGGTAGAGTTTAGAGCATCAGTCCAACATGTCCTATGGTTGTAATCGCCACAAAAATACAATAACAAAAAAAGTATATTCAATTATATTGGATATCACAATACATAGCACACCATAACATAACCAATAGCATTGGGAATCATCAATCACAATTCATAACAAACAACCAAATAATTAATACTATTATCCAACCCATAAACTCATTTTTCACATTTCACATATTTTAGAAATTTATCCCAATCCTTTTTTATCATTCTTATCTCACTACAAATTCATTCATTATTCCTTTATCACTTGGCATCATTAATTATTCCTATCTCACTAGGCTCCATTAGTAGGATCATAATCGATATCATTATGGCATCTAGTAATTTCCAATTAATATCCCATTAAAAAATTTTCATAAAATAATTCATATCCATTTAGTCAAATTCCCATTTTCGTTCTATAACACAATAGGGGTATTCAACGACCCATTTTCCTTATCCAAATCATCATTGAACATTCATTAACCCATTTATCCAATTTTTTATTTCACATGAGTTTATCCACTTATGAATTTCATACGCAATTCTAATATCACTTAGCAAAATCCCTTCATTACATTCAATCAATTATGTGCACCACCTAATTCTCATGTATTAACACATTCCAAAATTCACCCCCATTACCAATTATAATACTTCTTACACTAAGCATAATCATGTAGAAATCTATTCACATTGCATTTCTCCTTGTCCTACTTAACACTTTTTACGCCAGCCAAACACCTACAAAGGTCACCACCCAAATGATGTGTTACTAAGACTCCCATTCAAAACATTCATTCTTAACACCATGTTCACCCTGGGATCTATGTTCTCTCACAAAATACCTACATTTTCGTATCTAAACACTATGTCTGGGAATGAGGTCACACCCTATGGTGGCCCTAACATGGGTAACATCATCCCCCATGCATCCCATAGGTATCACAAGGTTTTAATTTTGATGTTTATAATCCCTAGAAAACAAATAACAATATTGGTATAATGACTTTTTCAAAAGTGGGTAAGAATCAAAAACATCGTGCACATATCTCTATAAAACTCATGGGATATATTATTTTGACGACAAAAATTTAATCTGATGATGAAAACACCCATATCCATGGCCTTATATCCATATTCATGAATACCTTGAATCCCCATCCACAGTTTCATTGGAATACAATGGTGATTAGTTCTTTAGATGAATATGGGAGAAACAATAATCACTAATCCGAATAAGAGAGGGAAAAAGGATTAGACTTACCCAGAGCTTAGATCATCAACCAACAACTCCCAAAATTGCCACGAATCGAAGTAAAAACTCATCTAGGAAGCTTGTGACATCAATTTTCATCATTAGGGTTGTGATGGAAGGAATGGAAAAAATCACGAGTTGGAGTTTTAAATCCTAGATGAAAATTTCATATACTTTTCCATCTTTTCTAGGTTGTGCGGTTTACCAGCATTGTTTTCCAAATCGGGTGCAAACTGTGCATGAACCCCTATAAAAAAAACTCATTTCACATGGTTTCTTGAAATCCCCTATGGTTTTCTCTAACTGTGCTTAAATATTGAAAGGATTATTGTCCGAGGATGGATGATCCACATGGTTTACCCGCATGATTACCCTTAAATGTGCGTAGACCGCATGCCTATCACTTCAGGTCCTAATTTTCCTTCTTTTCACACCGTGAGCCTTCACATGAACATCGAGAAACACTTATTTAGACTAAAATAAAGAACCAAAATATAACATTAACAAAATCATACCTTATTAAAATCTGGGATCATACAATGTGAGAAATATTGTATAGTGTCCCATACAACACATTACACGAAAACGCCAATTGTCTCCCACTATGGTGAGATTTATAGGGGTTTCGTGGTGGTATCTTTCCCTCTCCTCACTGGTGAAGGGTCAAAGGGTTGTGTATCCATATTTTGGGACACTTCAAAAATTAGGAAAAAAGTATATTTGTAATGAAGGTGGATATATTAAGTGGTATAGTGGTACAATTTCTTGTCAAACAATTTCATTGATATTTCAGTAGCATGGGATGTGTGATATCGACATAGTACAATAAATTGATATATATTATTTCCAATACCACTCTAGGAAACTAGAAATTCTTTGCAGATTATAACTATAGAACCAGGATATACTATATATAAGTCTTTCCATATCTTATCACCTACAAATAAGGTTTTGTCTATCATTTTACAAAAAAAGTCTACTATAAAATATAACATAATTATATATTTAGAATCTATTATTAATTATCCAATTAATAAATTTTTTCCCTTAATCATGATCATGATATTGATATTTTCTATCACTTTTAATAATTTTATGATAAATTAGCAGTCGTGGTCACTTTTGAAATAGCCAAAAAATATGTTTTAAATCATATGTTTGTGAGATCATAGTGAGGGTATATGAACATGATGAAGTAAATAAACAAATTAATGATATAGATCAGTTCCATTAAGATATCATATTATAATAACTAAATAATGAATATCTATAATTTTATTTTTTTTAAAATAATTCTCTTCTATATTAATAGTTTAACAAATATAATGATTGAGAAGTTTATGTTTAATCTCTTAGATCAATAGGATCACGTAGTTAAACACCTAACATTGGAAAAATATGTTTCCAAAATAATGGTTGAGAAGAAAATACTAGGTTCATGAAAAATACCAATAACATATAAGGGAAGCATACCACATTGAAAAACCCATACATAATTCAATTATTATAAAATTATAATATTATTAAAAATAATAATTTTCTGACCATGATAATGAATTGAATGAATCATGAGCTAATATTTTTCATTTGGAATTAATAATGATGATCAGATATGAAAAAATATTTTACTATATTTGTTACTTGATGGTTTTTACAATAATATAATAGATAAAAGTTGTTATTTTGGAAAAACATTCAAATATTCATTTTTGTCAGATCTTATCCTTCACTAGGAAATTTAAAAATAATTTTTTTGAGGTTTTTCCAGCAATTAATTATTCATGGAAGGAATATCAATACATATGAAATGGTATTGTCTAAATGTATTATCATAATTCAGGGGAAGAGGATGAGATAAGTGTCCGGAGCCATCCTCGGGGCCCATGCCGTGACTACCCCAAGCCCTCCTTCTATAGGCCAGGGGCTAGTGACTAGAACCAAATGAGTAAATCCCCATAAAAAGGGAATGTATTTCCTTTATGAAACGAAAACACACAAAAACAGAATACAAACAGAAGCTACACTAAGTAAAGCAGTAAAACAAATGTGCTGAAAGTAAAAGGGGCTAGAAATACAAGCCCAAAAGAAAGGTACATCTACAACCGAATGTGAAGTACAACTCAAAGGACGACATCTGAAAGGTGACAAGCAGCTCCCGGATCATCCTCCGCCTTCCTACATTAAGGTTAGGTACAAATGTCCTCCTCATCACTCCACGTCTGTCTGTCTTCTCTGGGTACCGACTCGTCATGAGATCCACCTCCAGGTACCGAATCTTTGTGAGATTTACCTTCGTGTACCATCCAACTCTAAATGCCTCAACCACGATCAGTGATGTCCGTCATCTGCATCCAACACAACGATGTGCAGGCATAGCCCATGCATGGGTGAGTATACGATACTCAGTAGGGACCCTGAGATGCCCGAAGGTCTCTTAGAATCCACGAAGGATAATCCACGAAGGAAAGATACAATCATAAAGTATCAACTAACTCTACATAGGTATATTCCCATAGATATACCTAAGTCATCAATTCAAATTTTGCTCCAGCTCACGAGCCCAAGTTCAACCCAGTCCATACAGGAAAGTACAATCCAATCCACAGATGAAAGCACAACCCAATCCACATAGAATATGAAAACAATCATATCGAAGATAGTGATTGGAAATCAAGACATAGCTCAAACCAGTATTTTATTCATGATGTAGAAACTACAACTGCTAGAGAACTCATCCTTTATCGAGTACAGTGGGCTTTCCACTATAACCAAGCGCTTCCCACTAACCTTGGACTGCTGAATTACTCCACCTGTCGACTACTGTGGGCCTGCCGCTACATATAAGTGCTTCCCACCATGGTTCTGCCGCTACAACGAAGCACACCCCCTCATAGCCTACATAGGTACACCTTTTGTCGAGTACCGCATGTCTACCGCTACAACCAAGCGCTCCTCCACCGTGGGTCTGTCGCTACAACCAAGCGCTCCCCATTGGGATATATGAATCACTCCGAGTCGATCGATCAGTAGTCGCCATGTCTCAAAAAACTACTAGGTCTCTGCACTCCGCATGCTCATCACTGGGAGGGTCCCCTCCACGGGCTACTGGTCGATACTACAAGTATCACAAAGTCCCCCGAAGAGGTATCCCAAGGGTCTTCCACGTCATAGGAATCTCAACATAACAGGCGGCATGTCCATCGGATGCCCAGTCTGTGTGTTATTATCCTCTTCGTCCCAGGTCCCGGTTGGTTTCGTGTATGACCATCCCGACTATACCACAACAATACCCCAAACTCTCATAGGGTATACGCATAGGGACCATTTCTCAACAGGATTACCAATGTCACTGACATTTCTCCAAACGATCCTCCGGTCTGAATGTTATCAGCTTTTCTGTTCCAGGGGCCCGGTTGGATTTATGGTACTATGCATCCCGTCCTTACTCAATTTGCATCCATACCTTATTTGAAGTATACAGAAAGGTCAGTCGCATCAAGAGGAATCCAAAAAAGTTGACAACACGTCAATCAGACGTCTAGATCTCACGTTATATCAGTTTTTGCTCCAAGGGCCCGGTTTGTTTCGGGTTTTAAACAACCCGACCTTACCAAAAGTTCTCTGAAACCTTAATTGTAATATATCGAAACGACCATCCAAAACCAAGGATCCCAACACAACTAATGGTAAATCGATCAGATGTCTGTAGCCCAATTTATGGGCATTTGAACGGATCATTCCGAAAGTAGGGGGTTTGGGCCCGGTCCGACCCGGACCAATACCTCCTGCGTTGACCCAACCCGGGTCCGGGTCCGACCCTGATGGGCACAGCACGACCCGATTGGCGCTACTGGCTCGGATGGTGTGGACTGTGCCGGTGCGGTGGTCTGGCCCAGCGCATGCGGCCCGGCCCGGCGCGGGCGGTCCGGCCCGACGCGGGCGGGCTGGCCCGGCGCGGGCGGTCCGTCCGGCCCGGCGCGGGCGGTCCGACCCATCAGGGGAGGCTGACCCAGCGCAACAAATTCGGAAGGGGGGGTGTGCCGCCCCCCTGATTTATGAAACGGCAGACCCCTGTGGGATCCGAACTAGGTGTGCAGGCCGGGGGTTACAACCCCCAGACTTCCTGAATCGACCTGTCGTAATGGCTGGACGGAGAGCTGCCGCAGGACATGCCAGTCCCACCTCCTAGATCACCAGAGGCCGGATGTCCAGCCACTCCCTTGCTAAACCGCCGCACCCAAAGGTCCTTCCTTCCATCTGTCCGGCGCGGCGAGACGGCGCTGCAACCCTCCGCCGTAGCATGCCTTGGTCGTAGCCTCATGCTTCTCCGAGGCGGCACTCTGGGGCCGCGGCCCGGCTCCAACCGCGGCCTCTTTCGTCTTCACCGGTGCGGTGCAACGATGCCGCGCACCTTCACAGCAGCCCGCTCCGGCCATGGTTCTCCCATTCTAACACAGTTCCATTGCACCATGTCGCCTTTGTTCCAAACCACAACGGTGATCAACAAAACAATAGGGGAGGAGGTTCGTCCGTGTTCATGCGGTCTGACCTCCTCCAATTATGTTGATATCAAGAAACCAAAAAATAAATGAAGCATGTGGAAATAAACACGAATGTAAAATCAACCCCTACCTCAAAAATGGTGTCAAAAGTAGACTTTGTAGTTGACGGCGTCGGCATTTGTCCATGGAGGGAATGATGTCTCACACTAACTGCAAATAAGAGAAGAACGACACATCGATCACTTCTTGCGGTGACATCGTTCTTCATCGAGGTCCCGACGTTCTTCAACAAAGAAGATGAAGAGTTTAGATCTTCCTTCCCAAAAGTCTCCACACAATGAACGCCAAAAAAATAAAATAATTCCTCTCCTTATTTTATTCATTTTCCATGCTTTTCAAAACATCAAAAGTTGAATTCACATTATTTAAATAATCTTGAGTTGTCAAAAATCAATGTAATTAAGTTGACAGCATTATTGCGAGGGAGTGACACATAATTTAAGAGGGGATTAGAGGGGTTAGGGAATTTGAAATGGTGGGGGATTATGTGGGCCCTAACTCAATAATATCCTAATAAGATAAGTTGGAATTAAGTGGGTCCCACCCCAACTCCCCCACATGGCAGTGACACCACTTAGATGAGAGAAATAATTTTGTGACACAACTTTATTTCACTTAACACTTAAAACTTATTTTTTAACAACTCCCCCTGAGAAAACGCAACTCCAATATAATTATTTGTAAGCAATTACCAGAGTTGCGGTTTCATTGGTGCCCTTGGATTTCAATAACGAGCACTAGTTCAAAAGATAGAAAAACCCGCTCGTTCGTTCACTGAACACACCCGAAATAAACTTCGGAAATTGATTCCGGGCACATCGGGCCTCGGAATCAAGTGCCGTCAAAAACATCGTACTCATAAAATCCCAAAGAAATTAAGAAATAATTTTCCACGAAATTTATGGGTCTTTACAATAATATAATTCGGCTTGGTGAAACATATTATATTGTAGGAAATAAGATAAATATCCAGATTTATTTCAAAAAAAAAATAACAGAACCCAGTGATAATAAATCAATAAAAATTATAATAACCATTTCCATTACATGTCTTTAATTTTTGAGGATGTTTGAAATTTATATCATGTTGATATAACATTCAATGAAATATTTGTCAAACTAGGATACTTATTGTTTGAGAAAATTTATGATGTCTTTTTTTTGGTATAATGGGAAAATATTGGGTGAATCAATGGACAAGATTTTAGTAGATGATTACCTTTGTATATGGGGATACTACTATTTCCACTAACATGTTTTTGGAAAATATATGAGGCATGGAGCCTTGAAAAATGAAATGTCTAGTCGATGATCCTACAATGAGATTCTAAAGGTCTATCAACTAGTCATTGGACACCAAAAAGTGACCTTGTGGGGATCACTAGGAATTCATCAAATTGGGGGGGGGGGGTCAATTTTTCCTTATGGGCATTAAGACCGTATATGATTTTAAGGATTTTCTACAGATTTTAAGCACGATTTGAGAATCCATTTCCCTCTCTATCCCTCGATGAGATCACCTAGATCAATTTTTTATCTTGGTGACTCTGGGAATGATTATTTTCTTCTTCATCGATCATGACCTCCATAAACATTATTAATTGTGAGATCAATGTAATTTGATTTTTTACAGATCCTATTGATTAGAATTATTCTTTATTATTCTATGTTTTCTCAATTCATCATTAATTATATATATTCATGAACACCTTGATAAATAATTGATAATTGGATAGATCATTATTAATGAATTGCATGATACTTCAAAAAAATAATCATATAATTTGTTGAGAATTATGGGGGTATTGATTGACATGTGTATATTATTCTTAATAATGATGAACATGTGCATATGATGTAAATTTCATTGATTTGATGTACTTTATATATCCATTATTTGTTTTATACATGAATTGAATAAATTTATCTTTTAAACCATGAAATTTATTTTTGTATTTTCCACGAATTTTACATTGTATTGTGCTTTTTGTTTGATGTTATTTTGATATTACATATACTCATATATTTCATCATGTGGGTAAAATTTATTTATATTTAATTGATTTTTTTTTGAAACCATGTGATAATGATATTTTCTTGAGTAATTGAAGGAGTGTTGTATAAGATATCCATGGGTGGTTGGTCATTGTCCTGATTTGTGGGGATACACATTATGTTCCTGCCTATATATTCATTTTTCATTGGGTTATATGTTTTCATGTAATCATTAAAATAATTGAAAAATTTCTATAATTTATTAACTTTTAATTATAAAGATTTATTTTAAAAATTATGCTGATAAAATGTGACTAAATGGACATTGATGGAATCATACATGATATGAGGAAATAACCAGTTGGGAATTAGCCCTGTTTGATATAGGTGGTTCCATGTACATTACCCTTTGTAATTATTCTTATTAACATGAAATGTGATATTATTTTCACCACATTTTGAGACCAAAACATAATTAAAAAATGTTATACAAATAAAAGTTAATTATTAACTATCAAGTTTTCTTTATGTCATATATAATTTAATTAACAATGACTAACATGACAAAAAAATATTATAAATGTCTACAATAGCATGATGTTCAAAGTCCTAATGTCATCCACTAATAATCAATGTATAATTTAAAATGAGTTTTGTGAATAGATGAACCCTCCGAGAATATATGTGTGTGAAATATAATTCTTATATCCCTGAACACTATGTTTTATTCTTGATCCAGTTTATTTGTATATGGGAACATCTTAGACCATGTTTTATACATGATCACATGTCTATGTGTTTGTAGCCCATGATACCCTGATTGATTCCTAATCCCTTGTGTGTGTATTTATAGTATATTAGAAACATATTTGAGGCTTCATTCAATTGAAATTGTAGTATATATATTTTTACAATGATTCATGAATATCAAATGTATTTTTTTAAATAATTTATCATGATTTCATTCCACATTAATCCCAACTATTATATGGCATGTTTTGTGTTAAATGTGGGTTTTATGTTATATAATTTTTTTTAATGTTATGTTTTAAATGATTACACATTGATGACATTTTCACATTCACGTAGAAATTATTTTCAGGAGGTCATGGAACATTTATACAATATATGTTGTCATATTTCACTGGATTAGTATGGTCTGAGGGTAGAGAATGATCATGGGGAAATATAGATCACTATGATTCTTTAAATATGGTGATAATGAGAACTGATGTAACGTAACCTTTAACAAATTATTTTTTTCCATCTTATATGTGATCATTCAGGTGGGTGATTAGTGTCCTTTTTTTAATAATGGTTATTCTAAAAGTTCATTAATCATTAATTACCATTTATTTGTTAATTGTATCTGTTTATAGTAATTGTATATAATTTAGCTTTTAGTTATTTTTATTTGTTTTTAACAATTATTTTTTTAAATTCTATATTGAATAAAACATATTACCTTTATTATAATATGAATCCTCTTACATATAGAGAGGGAAATACGTGTTCATTTGTAACATTTAATAGATCATGTTATTATGGTTCCCAATTTTACAAAATGGTAAAGAAATATCATTTTGTATAAATTATGGGTCCTTGTAGAAAGGTGAGTTATCAATCTGTAGTTTCATGTGATGATACTATGAATGTTTCTCAAATAGTACTATTCTCAATTGAGGACCATGTTACCATTGATTGTAATTTATTTTATTTATTTGAATTATTTTTGTAATATTATTTCAACTTGGTTGACACACCTAGATTTTTATGTTCCTTATTTCATATTCATTTTACACATGGAAATTTTTGAGAGGAATAACATGCATTATATTTGTCACCTAGGTCCACATTAAATATATTTTTATTTTGTGTGATTGTAATAATCATGGTTGGGTCATCTAATTTTGTGTTACATAATTATTTTTTTTATAAAAATGGGATCTTGATGACATCCTATATGACTGAACTCTTATAAATATATACATTTGGTAGTAATTAAATTAATACCCTTGTTTTAATATCCTTGGTGATGATAATGACACAGTTATCCTCTTCACATAAAATTTATTATACCTTTTTAGGATCCCTCTATATAGAAATATTTCATGTAGACATACTAGGTTTGTAATTAGACATCATGTAAGACTCCTCATACACTAGAGTCTACTACAAAGTATAAAGGTTTTAAAGAAGATATATGGTAATATATAATCTATGTTATATATTTTTAATAGTAGAGGAATAAATATTAGAGTAAAAAAATAGAGGAAACCATTATACGGTAGAAGATAAAACAAATATAGGATGAGACTTATCGAAACAATAATAACAAAAAAAAAATATAGTGAAATGATGTAATGTAGAAAATTTTCAGGAAGGCTGTAATGTAAAATAATGACAAAAAAACTCATTGAATACCCCTAATACCATAGTCCCAGTCCCCATTCTCTCACACCTCTCTAGTATATCCAATTCAATATGAATCAATCAACATCAATGCCTTATTCCTTTGTCCAAACCGGTATCATTGTAATCTACCTAGGTAAAAAATGGTGGCCCAATTAAGTCATGAGAAAAACATATAATGTGGAAAGCATCTTGTAAAAACGAAACTATTCATAACGTAAGACCATTCCATAATGAAAAATCATCTAAATTAATTGTTCAATTAATCTAAAATAACAATTAACCACTATATGAACCATTCATGAATTGCCCAAAGAAAGTGGCATAACCATGCCAACCATAATCAAATGTACAACGAATAATCCAATTAGAATTAAAAACCCTATATAATTTAATTTTAAAAAAATGGAACATTCCTTCTATGCTATCATTATATCCTAACCAGGATAGTCCCTATATACGATAATTTTAGAATAACCCAAAAAATCGTTCAATAGAACTATTTCATTATAATAAGTCGAAGGCCACTAAGCAATAATTTTAGTATAATTAGAACAAGACATCTATATAAGGATTTTAACAAAACTGGGTGAAGCACCCAATATAAAAATTTCATTATAATGAGGCTAAACCCTGTATATAATAAATTCAACATAACCATATGATATCAGAGTAATAATTTTCATTTTAATTTACAAGTAATCCAAGTACAAAAAAATAAATTTGAAAACATAATGATAGATATTTTAAAATTATTTAATATTTTTTATTTTAAAATAGATTCAGAATAACATATACAATATTTGAAAGCATTATTAGGAATAATTGTTTTTGGAGGAAATATATTTCCAACCAAAGAGAGAAATATTATTATATTTTCTTGAAATCATTTTTTAAATTATTTTAAATATAAATGACTGTAAATATGAAAACAAAACATGAATATATCTTCAATAAATTTACGGTAAAAATTCATAAAATTTTTATAGATATGGATCATATGATTTTTTTCATGTAAACATAATTATAAAAACCCCTAATAAATGATGAGATTTTAGAAATATATTGTAATCACATTGGTATGAATAATATATATGAGATTATAACATTAATTGAATGACAAAATATCATTATATAACTATATTCTTGATTAAAAATTTACAATATTCTTACATACATATCGTAAAATAATGTATGGTCATAACATAACATGTTTCTCAAATAAGAAAGTTGAGAAAAAATTAACCTTTTGATTTGGAATCATTTGAACAATAAACCCATAAAAAAGAGAATATAAAATGTATATTTTAAATTCCAATAAATATTTTTATGAGTATCATATAATAAATTCTTGTTAGTTGTATAGACCAGACAAATAAACCTGTTGTGAGGAATGAATGAGTCTTACAATAGAAAAATTGAGTCTAGAAATCCATATATCATAAGTGTTGACTGTAGACAAACTCATTACGATCTCCCCAATAACAAATATATGTTTTTTATAAATATATTAATGAACGATATTCATATATATAATTCCATATATTATTTAATTACAACTTTAATATATCCATAAATTAACTAATCTATGATAATTTTACATTTCCGTTAATAATAGCAATATTTTTCATTCATGTTTTGACTTAAAATTCCTAGTCATGTTACATAGATTGTGATATAATTATTTCCCAGATATGAACTATTATATAAGTATCATATATATTCAGTATGATTATTATTATAATAATATACTAATGATAGTACATGTATATTAATTACACTATTTAAATAGATTTTATATTTGTACATATGATTTATTTTCGTTAACATTCCCTTATATTGTTTTTGAAAGAAATAAGATTAAGTGATATATATAAATATTTTATAATTATAGTAGATTTATTATCTAATATCTATTATATATTGATATTAAAATTATCTTTTATATATTCAATCAATATCATTAATGAATTACATCGTTTTAAGAGAATATAATCCACACAACCACAAATACAATTATCATATTCTCAAAAAATAAAATTTAAGAATGTATGTGTTATATATCTACTCTGTACGAATAAATAAATAGTACTTATTATATATATCATATAAAAAATTAATTTTATAATTATTTCCAACATTGATTATTGTTAAGGGATGAACATTCAACATGGATTATAGTGGTGATAGTCTACTGTACACAAGAATAATGATTGTGTATCCCTTTTGATGGAAGTTTGCGTGAGTGTATGATTCAATATTAAAATAAAACAATTTGAGGATATTGAGGATATTTTTTATATCATATTGATATAACAATAATAGAGTTTGTGGATTAAAAAATAATACAAATGTGCATCTGGAAGGATGTTACATATTTTTTTGTTATCTTGTTTATTATTACACCAATGGGCTTCTATGGTTAGATATATGCAAGAAGATAGACCTTTAGAATAATGATCATAATATTTGGAGGATATATGTGATGGTGTTTAAATATACCAATTTATTTGGATGTTTAATTTAGTGGGTGGTTGGGGGGGGGGGTTCAGTCACTTAATCATCGTAATTAATTTCAATTACATTAACCAATACATTAGGTCATTAACACTGGTTACATTACATGCCATTTAAATTATTTTTATTAACAATAGGGAATCCATTTTTTCAAATAATAATCAAATTACTTATATCAATTTATTTAATATAAATCATGAAGCAGAGATGATACAATGTGTTTTGAAAGTGAAAATTAAAAAGGATTGACATGCCTTTGTATGAAATATCAATTTGAAATAGGTTCCAACCACCAAAATTTTATTAAATTATTTTAGATTTTAATAACCATATATTAAAATAAAATAAAATTATAATATAATATTAATTTTTAATTTTATAAAAATATATTTTTCATTAAAAAATTTATATTTTCAATAAATCATCCAAAAAATGAATTATTTTTCAAAAAAGCAACAAATTCATCCTTAAATAACTTTTATAATATGAATTAAAAAATGATATTTATAACAATAATTTAATATTCTAAAAGGTAATAATATTATATTTAGTATTTTTCAAATATAAACATAAAAATTAGTTGATTAGACAAAAGATTATTTTTCAATTATATATAGTCATTAACAATAAGTATATATTTAATTAGAAGATATTTTTATTTATATGAATACATATTAAATAATTTTTTAAAAATATTTATTAAAATTAATTTTACAATTATAAAATGAATATTAATAATTATATAAATTAAATAATAATAATAATAATGAAATATTGCCTCGTAGAAACTCATTATTGCATGTAATGTAAGATAAACTAACATTGAATTTTGCGCAAGATTAAATTTTAATATAAAATAAAATATGTTCAGTATGATGTATTGTAAAATGAAATAAAATAAAAAATATTATTTTATTTGAAAAAAATTTCATAAAAACTCGGGGTATTGTAATAATTATAATAAATATGGCCGTGATCTTTGTACTAAGAACTAAATAAAAAAAACTCCTTATTTTTATTAAATCAATTCCTAGAGTGTTATATGAATAGTGATTAATAAATGAACATGAGAATATATGTGTGAAGTACCAAGATATATTCATTTGAATGATTTAATTATAATAAAAAATAAAAACAATAGCTTGGTTGTGGTTGGACCTCTCAGACATTAGCATAGACTAAAGAAAGATTACAAATATAGTAGATCTGGTATTCTAGTAGATATGTCAAAGGGGGATCACATGAACTAAAATTGGATATGATTAGGGAGAAATCATTTTTTTGTAGATATGTTAAAGTGAATGGATAAATATGTGGGTAATAACTCTATTGGAAGCATCAATAATATGATATATTCTCTTGAGGTCATACGACATTTGTGTTAGCACATCTCTAGACATAAAATAACACTTATAGTTGATGCTCTTGAAGTATCACAACTCTTGTGATAATAACTGCAGAAGAAGCAATACCCTAGTGGTAGCCTATCTATGGTGATTGTGAATCTATGTAAGTAGATGAATGTTCAACAGTAGATATGATATGATCTAATGGTGGATCTGTTGACGTAGTCGTTTGTGTCCTCAATGGTAGGTCCATCATTGTTAGATGTAATCCTAAAGTATATAACATTTACTTAATAATTTTATAATTATGGAAAATATTATATCTGTGTAAGAAAAATTAGATCCATAATCATCCAATTTAAAACAAAAAATGGTGTACCATCCTAAAAATAAATATTATTAGATACATAATAATCATGATTTGTGATAAATAAAAAGAAGAAGTTACAATGATCAAGTATAATACATTTCAATTTATAATAAATTTATACTAGAAAAAGATAAATAATTATAATGTCATATATTATCCACTTAAAACATATCAAAACCCACATATTGAAAATTCCATATTAAATCCATCATTTTATTTTTGTAAATATATTTTTCCTAGAGAATTTTAAATTGTAAGTTTCAGTCATGTACATTGTTCATGGTTACATCATATTTGAAATATTATTCATGATATAAATATCATATATATTCATTATATGTATTTATTTTCATTCAAAAATGGTATATATAGAAAATGTGTTACATCATTCATGTATATGGTGGCCATACTAGTGGATTAACAATTTTCCATCTTTTGATGTATATAAAAAACAATGGAAGAAAATAGTACACCTTATAGAAAATTTTTTATGTTTTTTATGACATATATATTGATTAAATGTATCATTATTACTATACATTTAATGTGTAAACTAAAAATCTCTCACATTGCTTTGTGGAAGTCGTGGTCCACACGTACACATGAGTAACATTATCATATTTAAAGGGATAAAAAGGTAAGATGGGTGATATGGTTTTTTAATTATTGAAGAATAATTATGTCATCATATCTTTTAAAATCATTGACCTCGTCATATTAACCTTACATGAAATTTTGTGATGTGAAATAAATTGTATCATTTTTTATGTGATAGTACACATGTACATATATTCGATAGATTCACTACCCATTTATGTGTGTAAGGATTGAATATTGGTAGTTCTATTCTCAAAATAATAATTATTTATAGAATTTATATGTTTTTTATGGTTGAATACAAAATATTTAACGATAATAAAATATGAAATACATTTTAAGAGGCCACAAAATATTCTTAACTCTTATTTATGAGGAATCCATTAGATCCTTTATTAAATAATATAGAAATGGTAAATTAAAAAAACTAATATTTTTGTATAAGGATATTAAGAATATAATTTCATAGGTTTTGTTCATTCTAAATGTCTCAATATTTTGTAAATAATAGAATGGAGGGATGTCATTTTTTATATTGTGGATATGTCAAAAATTTAATTTCATAAATGATTAAAATATAATGGAAAAATAATGAAGAAAAATTCTTCAATATGGTATAGAATTTAAATTTTTTGGCAGTATCTAGTATAAATATGTCTATAAAATAAAATATTGACATCATTATTTGTATTTTTTACCCTAATCTATATATTTAACCATATAAAAACATTTTTTTTTCTAAAATATGATAATTTTTTAAACTATTTCCCCTATTTATTGTGAAAAATATTAATTCTTAAAAAATAAATGACATTCACCTGTTGATCCAAAATAATGAATATATTTTATCATATTTTATCTCTAACTGTTGAATGTATTTCTTTTAAAATAAAAACCAAAAATACGAAATAATCATTTTCTCAAAATAGGTTTTTCTAATGTATAATATGTATTAATAAAAATTGTATGAAAATTTATTTATAATGAACATTATGAAATTATCAATGACATAAATAATCAAATTTTACTATTATAACCATTTGAAAAAAAATAATCATTATTAATGAATAAATCAAAAATATATATTTCAGCTAATATAAATATTTTCCACTATTCAACAAAAAAAATTTCAATTATGGAAAATAAAAAAATTTAACTCAAAGATAATACTGAAAATTTAATATAAAAATATAAAAATCATTTTTTAATGAATTTTTTAAAAAGTGTTAATAAATTAATATATTTTTTTACAAAGGATACAATGCAAAAATATTTTGAAGAAAAATATTTTTGTATGAATTTAATCATTTTGTTAAACATTCTAAAATTTTTTACCAATACAATTTCATTATCTAAAAAATTTATATTTATTTTCTAAAATTTGTTTAGTAATATTCATATCTAGAATTTAATTGAATGAATATATCAATATATAATATTGCTGTTTATTTATACTAGATGTGGTGTGTATTGAAATCCATTACAGAAATTAATTGTATTTAAACAGAAATATATATCTTAAAATATTTCATTGTTACACTATACCCGTATTTAAATTAATTTCAATATTCAAATTCCATCACTCTGATATAAAAAAATGAGGATATATTTTTTCCATCATTTCCTCATGTTCCCATGGGTCTTTCTCGAATTTTTGATTACTTTAATGATATTTAATTTCTTGGGTAGTCTTAATCGAGTAACGCATTATATATAGAATCCATGATTTTTACATATATTTATTTATAGAAAATATAATTACTTATCAGTAGAACATCTATGATTATTTTACATAAAGGATAATGTATTCACTTCCTTAGTATAATTATATAATACACAACATGAACATGATAGTGGATCAAGAAAATTATTATTTTATATAATATTGTACATACATGATCGAGACTATTATAAGAGAAAATATAAAATTGAAAAAACATTCCATTCTAAAACTCATAAACTACTTCTATATAAAAATTCATTATATACCTTCTTCCCCACTGTGAATTGTATATTTTAGTAATGATTAGCATCATAAATTTTATATTGATGTTGTACTACATTAATTCTTTGGGGTTTAGCTCATATTTTCTTTTACATATCCTCATCTAGATCATGAACCAATATATTTCACTCTCAATATTTATCTGATCATATTGGAGTTTACAATTATTTCTATTAATAGATTCAAAATGAACCATATGAATTCTCCAGTGAAAAATATTTTATAATGAATAATAAACTACTTGAAGGAGTTGATCATAAATACCATTAAAATACATAAAACAAGATCACATCATTAACTCTATTATTTAAATAGTTTTCTCATAATATACATCTATCCCAAAAAGATTAAGAGTTTTTATATTCATTAATCTTTCTATATCTTACCAATGACTTAACATAAAATTTTACGGAAAAATTAGATCCCAATCAAATACAATAGGCATTTATACTCTATGAAACCATACCAAAATATATATCTATATTATAATGTTCATATAATTAGGGGATATTCTTTAATTTAAATGAGTTTAAAAAATTTATATCGTGAAAACAATGAATCCAATTACATTATGTTGATTAGTCAATTTAGTGACTATAATGAAAAAATATATAGTGATGTTCTCATATTTTTATCCTAGAGTGGGTAATGTTTGTAACATCACATCAAAAATTATCTCATGGACATAATTTCATGGAATACCATGAAAAAATAAATATATTATGAATTTTTCCCATATATGTTGTCCCACAAATTTTTTTAGATATTTGTTCATCCAAATGCATTAATAATGAATAATGAATTATGATCAATTATTTTAATTAAATAAATACATCTTTAAGTATTTTATTTATAGCAAAGATATATGGTTCTTGAACCATGTTACTCTACGATAATAAATTTAGAACTTATGAACTTTTTCAACTTATTTTGTAGTTTAATGCCATATACTTACTCATATTTTTACCATTTCCATAATGATTTCTTGATAATTCCACTGAAAATATTAACATATTTTAATCTTGGAATCATTATCAAGAAATACAATCAATATTATTTAGATTGAAAACTTTTACCATTATTTTTTCAATCACACAATGGTAATTTATTGAGGATGTGTAATATTTAATCAATTCTAACTAACTTCATCAATGTATATTCAGTGATTTTTGGGTCAATATAAAAAATAAAATTTTAGGATGAGTTTATATAAAACAACATTCTCTATAAATATAATTAATACTAACCATTTATTTATAAATTATCACACACAAATTAAAATAATTATTTAGTTAATTGTACTCATTAATATTAAGTTATTATGAGTAATGTTTTATAGTAATATACATTTTCATGATGATATATCCGAGTATCTTATTTGATGAATCACTATAGATCACAAAAACTTTTAAACTTTATGGTGCTATAAGAATGGGTTCAATGAAAAATATTATATTCAGTTCTATTATATTTTCCTCTCACTAATCAATCATAATGAAAATAAGTGTATTTAAGGATAATATGGGGAAAAGTTTTCAAAATTTAGAGGAATTATCCCCCAAGAAATTATATTATTCATCAATACCAAGAATACTAAGGATTTAAATAATAGTGTTTGGCCTCGGCTAATGTTCAAGAACATCTGAATTTCATTGAATTCTCAATATACCATCTCTAAATACTAAAAGATCAAAAAAATAGACAAATTCACGCTTTCTATATTTTTTATACATATTATCATTCCTCTGAGACCATATTATAGTACAATGATAATTTTAATTATTTTACATCATTTTTAATATATAATAATTATTTATAAATTGACTATAAAAATATATCATTTTAATCTCTAAAGACTCCATTATTTAAATTCCTGAATATCATATTGTAATTTTTGAGAAAAAATGGAATAAAAATAAATTTATAGATCTCATAGATTATACAATATGGTTTCATGGTACTACCCTCTTTATTGAAAATGAGGTGATGATATCCAAAAAAATTACAAGGTCCATTGAATTATTAAAAATTATAATGTTGATCTAATAATTCATTATAGAGTATGTGACATTTTTTTGTTATTATAATGATTTTATGTTCTCAATAATAAATTAGGTTTTTAGTCAATACATATTTTTTCATAAAAAAAAATAATTTACACCCCTCGTGGAACACTTGGATAAATAAACCTTAAATCAAAATTATCATGGTGTTTATATGTTAACTGATGCATCTCAATAGGGTTCATTATATATGGATTGATTAATATTTTTGTATCAGTGAGAATGTGTTCTATTGAAAAACCAACATCATAATTTATAGAAAGACGGTCAATCTATAGTATAAGGATGTAAAAAAAACACCCACATAATGGTAATTCCATAAATGTAGAGCTTCTTCATGGACCATCATAGATAAAACCACTATTGAAAAGGAATAAAAAATCATCAAATTGATGAAATTTACATTATATGTTTAAATTTATCATCACACTAATAGGTGGTCATATGATGGTTCAAAATTTAATACATGATTCCCTTCCTGATGAATTAAAATTGAATATATTAAAAAAAATTCATTCCTAAAATAAAACGAATTCACATTAATGGAAGAATAAAAATATTTTTAGTAAGAATGTTTCAAATATAATAATTATAGAATAATATCATACATGAGATGTGATCATAATACCCTTAGGGGGTTTCCTACTCGTCTAGAATGTAATCAGTGAGTTGGTATTGTTATGAAAATAGAATACTATAAAGATATAAAAGTGTTATAACATCATGAATAGTCAAATAATTTATTAGATTTTGGGAGGATGGTAATTATTAAAATAACCACTTCATTATCATTGTCCACACAAACATTACTGATAACATAATATTCTATTCTGTCTCTGTGTTGATGTGGTTATTAACATAAATCATCCTCAGTATCCATAATATTTGATATATGTTTAATATAATGCACAAAATCCTTAAAATTGCATGACTAATTTTTGGGTGCTACAATTCATGTTAGTTTATTTCCATCATTAGCTAACTTCATCTACCCATTACATTGATATTTTAATGATTTATGACTATTATTTCCAAGAATGAAATCATTTACTAGTCACACTATGTGATTTTCCATCATGTTACATTCTTTTTTTGAACCATAATAGAAATATCATATTTTTTAATTTATAATTTCTAAAAAATGTGTTTTTTAAAACATTATTTTCATTCTACAAATCATGACATTGATGAGATACTTAAATCTTTGTTCAATATTTTATTAAAAAATTAAATGATTTTCTCATAGATATTTAATTACCTAATGGATTATTTTCCTTGAAGACATGGTATTAGGACATATGAGTGTATATGAACATCTCTTTTATGTGGTATTTTTATTTAAGAAGCATTGTTTTATTTCCATATAAAATTTTTCTGATCGGTAAAGAATCATCAATTTTTCTTTATATTTAGCATAATTAATTCGTTGAAAAAAATCTAGGAGGAATTTGAAAAAGTACTTATTTGAAATTTACATTTGAAACACATCTCACTACATGGATTACAGTTGTTTATATTTCTTTATATTCATGATAAAATTCTTCCATTGATCTATATTACCAAATTAAATAATAAAAATTGGGTAAAACATTTTCTTCTTCCAATAACATTAGATAGATTGTATTTTTTTTCTGTTACTAATCCATTACACACCAACTATTTGGTCAATAGACAATGTAAAATAATGTTGGTGTTATATCCTAAATGAACTAATATAATCTTGAAACAACTTTTACTCTTTTTTAATAATAACATAATTTATAGAATGATGATGATTCACATTAATAGAACAAAACATTAAATATCTTATATCTAAAAAAATTTCACTTTTCAGGAGTCCAATCACTGCATATTCCCCCACATGGGGCAATAACACGTTTCTTTTGGGTTGCTACCATGGACTAAAACAAAAAGCCCCAGTGTGAGAAACAACAATCATGGAGGGGAACAACAAAATCTTGAGAAATTATTTATAGGATATATAAATATAAAAACCATATTTTAATTTTAATAAAACTAGGATTTTAAACAAGGTAAATAATGGTAATAATATATTAAATTATCTCATTATATTTTATAAAGTGAATATGTGTTCTTACAAACATATCACATAAACCATTTAAACAACTTGTTTTGTAAGTGTGTACAAATTTTTCACCATAATGGTGGAAAACATTTATAATAAAAAATATTGGTGTTATCATGTATATATGAATCTCATCCAAACCCATTCTTAATTATAATATCCAAAAATTGTTTTTTAGGAAATCAATACCATATTCTTTTCCATATCATATAATTTTATACCTAACATAAGATTATAAAAAGGGTTATGAATAATTATTTCTCATCCAATTTCACAATGGTATCTAATCTATAATTTTATAATTATTATTGAGAACTATAACTCTCATACATAAAAATATGATCAAAATACACAATTAATCCTAAATAAAATTAGGTTTTATACTAGAATCATCTGGGATTATGTTTTTTGGAAAATATGTTGAACTATTAAATCATTCATAATTAATATACATCATTAGAAACTACATTATTCAATAAAACCACCTTTCATAGATGTATAATCCATAAATCCGTTTTATAATCCTTGGTAAAATAAATATATGAAATTATGTGTTATATGGATGAGTAATGGTATAAATTTGTGATATCAAAGATTAGTTAATCAAGACAAGAGAATAAATTTTTTGGATCATTTGATAAATATTTGAATATTATACACTATATAATTTAGGTTATAATATTTATTAATAGAATAAATCTTAGAACCTTATAAAGTCAAGAATCATTGAGGACCCAATGAATATTTTCCACGAGTTCATATCTTTTTATTAATATATAATTATATTTCATAAAAGTATGAATGAAATGTAATCCCAAAGAAATTGATCAATAACCATACTATTATAGAAGATTGGGTTCACTCTGCATAATACTATATCTATAGACTTTGACTACTTGGATGTCAATCATAATGGATTGGGTCCACTCTGTGTTATGGTCTGTATTTTGATAGGAGATATCCATCATCTCCAAATTCATTAGAGGGTTATATAATTTTATTAATAACCTATCACATAATGAAAATCTTATATATTTTTTCCACTATATGATCAAATTTTAATCAATAAATAACTAATAAAATAAAACGTGATTCATAAACATATAACTATTGATTCATACAAGAACATATTTAAAAGATTTTGGTATCATAATGGTTTCCTCATAATTGAAATGAAAAGTCAAAAATATGTGGGTTTCATTGAATCATAATAAAATAATTTCTATTATAAGATATCCAATGAATGAATAATGATAGTTTCATTAGATCAAACCCATCACAAATAATATTTAGAAACCATTAATATTATAATTGATGAAATATTCATTGAAATGATCAATAGAATTTTTCATGAAGAAAATATAATTTTCAACATAAAATCACATTTTTAATATTTAAATATTTTTCAAATATTAATGAAATAATATTAATTAATAATAAAATTGGAATCATGTATAGTATTATTCAATCATAGATTTATCATTACAAAATCAGAATTTTTTTTATTATTTATTTTAAAATAATGATTCATTTCAATATTTTTTTGTAAATTATAAAATGTAGCTCATTGAAAAATTCAAAAATAAATTAAATTTTAAAATTCTTCAAAAAAATAAATCATCAGTAAAATTTAATTTTGAAAATTATATGATAATAGATAAAAAATAATGTAAAAAATATTATAAAACATGGTCATGGAATAAAATATATACTTATTTTAATAAATTAATGAACAATATTTTCCGTGAAAAAACTATTTGGGTCTTTTGATTTATTAATGAATAGAGACATAATGTAATACACGTAATATCAAGAAATGTCTAGTTGATAATAAAATTATAGGTTTTATAGAGTGGTATATCAATAAATATGTCATGGTTCTCCACACAATGAAATACTCATGAGTGGAGAAATAATGAATATTTTTATATAAATACCAAGTATAATTAAATATATTTATAGCAACATTAAAACCAAATCAAATGAATTATTTCTATATGATATTTATATAAAGAAAATTCATATCTAATTAAGATCATTGTATTTAATATTTTTAATTACTTTCTTATAGATTGTATGAAACAATAAAATTATTTTAGAAACTTTATTTTACGAAGATGTTTTTGAATATCTAAAGAAAATTATGAATTACCGTTATTTCTCTATATTGATCCATGTTTAAAACCTTATATCATTGAAACACATATTATATTTTGATATTAGAAAGCGGGTAACTTATTAATGGGTGTTGAAATGATAAATCAATATTCGTATATTGTTTATTTAAGTCACATTTATTTCATTTGATATTGATGAAATATCAATGGAACCTCTAATTCTTTGGGGAAGAATGGAGGTGAAATTTGAAGAATTTTTTTTCTCAATGATTCCCATATATTTACTAACCACAAATAATAGGTAAATATATATATATATATATATGGATTATGTTTGCATTAAAATATTATTTAATTTCATATCATCCACTGAATAATATATAAATCATAAAAAAAATAAATTCAATACAATAATAATATATTTATTATTAATTTATGAAATGTTCTAAATAATGAAATAATTATTATTTTTAATTTTCTTTTAAATAAATATTCATCTCCCTACCCAATATTTGTCCACTCTAAATCATTTACATTTATTGATTTCACAAATACATATTTTATTAAATATTTTATCAGACAATATATATAATAAGTATTTGTATTCAAAATCCATAAAATTAAAATTTAATAAATATTCACATTATAAAATGATTAATTTATTATTAAATAATCATTAATACCATGTGAATATTAATGACCATCAATAATTGAATAATATTATTCCTCAATCTGGAGAATTATTTTTTCCATTTGATAAATTCTAAAATCATTTAGTCAAAATAATGGAAATAACATTGTCTATGACCCTATAAGATTATATATCATTAGAATTATGTATATATTATTAATTTCCCTGATTAGAATCTATCATTCAGCTGTGTAAACATAGATAATAAACAAAATGTCACAACATTGGAACCCAGATATAAATTATCAATGTGTAGTTTATGCTCTTTTTCAAAATATATCATTAAATATGATACACATCTGTTCATCAAACAATATTTTTGAATTGAAAGTCACTAAATATATGATATAATAATTTAATTTGTAATGAAATTTATCCTTGTAATCCAAATTTGATGTATTACATTAGTACATTGGTAATATAAACAAGGAAGTCTCATCCCAGAGGACTGAATATTTTAATAGATTTGAATAAACAAATAAATTTATATGTTTTACATTAAAACATGTTTGAAAAAACAACATATAGTTTTCATTGGATACATCTATAATCTCTAATATTATCTATTCATTTCATTCCTAATATACATCTTCTTATATAATGGAAAAATAAAAACTAATAAAGTGGTAAAATCATATTAACACCATGGTTATCATATATAGATTAGTCAAAGATATATTAATATAAAAAAAGTGTGGGGAATAACTAGAAAAAAATTCTATTAAAAATAATCATTATCATAATAAGGTGAGAATACAAGGTGATTAAATTATGCACATAAATAAACACTTGAGAATGAAATGTAAAAGTTGATATTATACTAGTTTAATAATTAAATGGATTATAAATTACTAATATCATAATGATCAAATGTATAATTTTGTAAATAAAAAATATGTAACAGATTGAATTGCCATGATATTTGAATATAAATTGTAGATGCCTAAACCAGAACCATGTACTAAAATAAACGGGGCAAGGGCTTAGCCATGTCCATTTATAGTTTGTCTCATTATACAAACAAATTAATTTTTGGTTGATATTAGGCCCAACACATAACAAAAAAATTTCAATTAAATCCTCAAATTAATCTTCTAATGCATAAAATTTTAAATTCACTATAATTTAGCTATAACCATATATATTAATATGGTGAATGATGACAAGATTGTACGTCTAGTGTCAAAATGATCATATTTCATTTAATAAAATATTGTTGATGATATAATAAGAAGATATATCCATGTTAATAATACCCATTAACTGATGTTTTTTAAATTTATTAAAATACCATAATAAATTCATTATGATATTCTAGGGAGATATATAGTTTTTACATAGAAATTAATATTTAATTTGTAATAAATAATTTGTATGTTTCCTAATATTAGATTATAAATATATATAACCAAAAAATATGTTAAGCATAATTAATTTATTTTTTATACAAAAAATTTATCAAACATAATTTAAATCATTAAATTATGGTTATTATGAAAAATTGGAAATCATCTAATTCCGTGCAGTTTAAGAGAATGTAAAATACATTTTAATGTGTATAAAAGATCAATTTTTTACCTAATATTACAAATTAAAAATGATAATTTTCATTATCAAATAATTTATTTTATAAATATACTTTTTTATTAAATCATATTATTTAGTTTACTAGTTAATGGGTATAAAAATGGAAGGTACACTTAAACTGTGCTTCCATATCTAGAGGAATTGGAATGGGAAACTTTTTAAAATTGTGTTCTACCATATAAGAAAGATGAATTGAGTTTGATACCTAATTGTAGAACATATTCAAAAAAAATTATTAATTTTTTAATATATTTCAATAATTTAATTGTGATAATTATAGAGGAAGAGTAACTCGAATGAAAAAATGAATGTACATGAAAAACCCCTCTACACTTATTAATCAATCGAATAATTTTCCCAAAAAAGTAATATTTATATAATGAAGACTTAAGACTAATATGATTAATTGATTTTTATATGATACATAAAATGATATTTTATAAATATCAAAAATAGTAAATAGTGATTAATAAGGCATACCCTTAAAAAATAAATGTATGGTGAGACAAAACCCATTACCTTTCTTAAAAAATTGATTTACATTTTTAAATTACATTATAGATAATGAAATTATATATTATATTAATATAATTAATATCATATTAAAAATGTATTTGAGTTAGTATAATATTATTAAGTTCATTTATGGCCTTTTTTATGGGTGACAATAATAAATGTTTTCCATAATGAATTTTCATTTCCATGGGTTTCATGATATGTTTACTAGAATACATCAAAAAAAGAACATGAAAATTGGATATATTTATCCAGAATTGAAATTTTATGTAGTTAATTAAATTAGAATATATTTAATAGCATTATGTATCATATTTTATACATGGATGATTCATTAGATAAAACGTTTATGATATTGTTTAGATTATTTTGCACATTTTTAAATCATCACAAACAAGTTTTTATTATGTGTTAATAATATGTATCTATACTAGTTAAAGATAATTAGATAAGTTTTAAAATATATATTAATTTCCTTTTTATCCAAATTTTTTTTACGTTCAATGAAGGATTTATTGAAAATCCAAAACTGATCATCCATAAATGTGGTTAATCGAAACATTATAGACAATGCTTTCATTTATAGAATAAATATGGAAAAAAATTAATTAATTGATGGAATACAATTAAAATATTGAAATTACATAATATTAAATTCAATTTAGTTATCACGTAACTTTTAATTATGTAGGTAAAGGGATGTTAAAAATATAAATGAAATTTATAGGTATAGAGAGAGAGTTATAGTTTTACCTCTTTAGTTTCACATCTTTACGAGCCTCTTTAAGGGACATGGAAATGATATTTTGGTAGGACTAGTAGGAATATAAATTGGGGTTTGGGTTTTGAATAATAAAATTGAAGAAATTTAAAAATTATAGTGGAATGATAGATGTGAAGAGAAGGTGTGGTTAGGGGTGGTAGTTATTGTAAATTAGAGGGAATTTTTATTATTTTAATCATACATTTATTATTTTGGAATAATAATTTAAATATAGTTGATTTAAAAACATAATATAGTAAATACATATTAATTTTATGATATTACAGTGATAACCTCACTAGTGAATCAAGAAATATAATAAATTACTTATAATGTATATATAGATTAAATTATCATTTTTAATGTTCACCAAATATTCAACTATCCTTGAAAAATATATATAATTCTACCTAATTATTTTTGACATGTAGAATTATAAAATATATTTCATTTTATCAAAATAATATTCCAAATTAGATAAATTTGATTTTTTATTAAAATAATTATTTATTAAAAAAGATACTATTTTTATATTACTTTTCTGATTTTATGGCACTCTGAAATATTAAGTAAGGAATAAAAAATTTATCATATAATAATAAGAAAAAAATATTATTTTAAGAATATATTATTTGAAAATAATTATCTATTAAATAAATATATAAAAAATAATATAGCAAAGAAACATTTAAGCTTTACAGAAATACCAACACGGGATTTATCATTTTTGAAACATTTCTTTCCTTATTCGATGATATAAATATATAATACTTTCTTTTATAATATCCAAAAATATAATCTATAATTTCACAGTTTATATTTATAATAAAATATTTAATATACAATCAATATAACTAAAATAATAGTTTTTATAAATAATTTTATTTTTCACTACTCATGGGAAAATAAATATTTTAAAAAATTTACCAAAACATCACCAAAAGTTAATTTTTACATTCCAATATAACAAATGATGATTTATTTTTTCAATAGAATTTATATAATTATAAAATTTAATATTAAAAAATTATTTCCGTTTAAAGGTGTTAAAATTTCCTATTATAAAATATATATTCTTATTCATAATATTATAATAAATGTTATCCGAAGCCTATAAAACATATTTTCTTTAATTTAAAAAATATTTGATTGAATATTTAATATATAATTTTCATTACTATTGTTAAATAATATAGATTAGTTGGATATAAAATTCCTCTGTGATCATAAAATATAATATTTGTAAAAACAAATCCTTTATATTAAATTTGTTTTTATTTTCATTTCTTAATAAATTAAGAATCGATGATTTCATTTTATAAACATGATTAAAAAATATTTTTATAATTTTCTTAATCAATATTATTATATTAAGTCCTACATAAAGGTAAAAATATTTATATTTAATCATTTTTTATTCATGGCGATCTGTGTAACAATACCTATCGATGATGTTAATGTTTTAAAACTTATATATCGAAAAATAATGGACAACTACATTCACAAATACTTTAAGAAATTGATTCCTCACAATTTGAGTTTTCATATGAAAAATTAACAGTGGATACTGGAAAATAATATTTTCTAAATAAAAATAAATATATTTTATAATACATACTCATAAAAATATGTAATGATAAATGTAATGGTCACCACAAAACTATGATTCCAAAATAGGATAAATTTTTTGAATATATTTATATGGAAGGGAAATATTAATATCATTATGTGATGGAGATTTGTATAACACATTTCTCTTAGATAATATACTATCAATAAATCATAATTTTGAGTTTAGTACCAATAACGTTGGTTTCATATAAGAGAAATTAAATGGATATCGGTTTTTTCATGATTTTAGTGTTTAATATTATCTGAAAAAATACTTGTCGAAATAAATTTATGTGATTCCTTTTCATGTCATATTTGTATCATTTTGTTGTGATTTTACCTCTCTTCACGTAATTTCTTAAATATTGAGATGGATATTGAAGAATGTTTTTTATTCTTGATGAACATTATGAATCATAGGATCCAAATTCCATTCCTTAAACCATTAAATGATTATTGAATCAAATATGGTTGGAATAATTTATCCAAAATGATAAATAATACGTTATTATTAATCAATAATATCTTTAATCAATTATATAAGTAGTTAAACAAATGAATCACCAAAAATATATTTATCAATATTTAATGACATAAAATTTTAAAGTAATGTCAAAAAATTTCCATATATCCTCAAAACAGATGATTCTATAAATAATGTTGCTCTTATTATCACATAAAAAATATGAATACCATAATCACATTTTATCATTTATGAAACATGCTTTCTTCTAATTCTATAAATAATTAGTACTGAAATAAATTACTTATTTCTCATAGGATTTATACAACAATTAAATTATTAATATATTACTCAAATGAAATAATTTTTTAATCCAAAAATAGGAATAATAATTATTACACTTCATCATCGCTAGTATCATAAGCTCAACCATTATTCATTATCCATTTTTTGGATATATTATTTTAATGCATTAGGAATTTATTTTCGTAAGGCCCTATATACATATATTTGAAGAATTCGACAAATTATTTCTTTTCCTTCCAATCACGTGCCTAGTGTCCCTTCTCAACACAATTGTACAAAACTATTATTACATTTAATAAAGTACCATGATGATTACTATTAAAATTATCACATGTGGGAAAATACTTTTTTACTTTATTTAATTTATCCCCCATTTTATATGATTTACTTTTATACTCATTATTCCTTTTAAATTAATAAAATTTGAAAAATTATTTATATGTCTTGCTAAAACCTGATAACATATCATTAGATGATGACAATATTTTTGTGACATGTAAAATTTGAAAGAATGTTATATGAACACAAAATATTTGATAATTATTACACATTAGATCATGATCATTAATTTAGTTAACATTCTTTTCCTATGATTCATTTCTAAACAATTTCATACACTAAATTAGGTAATGAATCATAATGAAAATTCTTTTACTACAACAAAACATTAAATAATTTAAAAATTAATTCCTAGACAATATCATAGTAAAATAATTAAATTATTTAGGGATGTGATTAATTTTAAATCCAATGTATGGGTTAATAATTAAAATGTGATTGATCATAAACATAATCATAGAGAGTGTAAAAATAGGTCCACATTAAGACATGTTGTTGTTTTCTATGTTACATTGAGCCATGCTTGATACACCTTCTCAAAGTTTATACCCAAAGGTACGTATGTGCTACAACCACATATCATTTTATTATCCATATAGGGGTGTATGTGTAAGATGAGAAACATAATATATACCTTATCAAAATTCTATGATGTTATTCTCTATTTACTCACAAATTATAAATTTTTATTGAGTTGAAAATTTTATTTATTGCTATAATAAATAATAAATTCACATACTGAAGGACCAAATATTATAGTAACATTGGAAAACCATACTAAAATATTTTTTTTAATAAATGAATGTTAATACAACATATTAACCCTATTGAAAAAAACTATAATATCATGGATTATCTTTATAAGTCATTCATAATATATATATTTGAATGTTGGTGAAAATTAATACATAAGAAAAGTATTATCTCATATGATTAACCATGTATGTTGTACTAGTAGAATAATCAAAGAAATTATCAACTACTAATATCATAAATATTGAACTCTTAATGTATGACCTTTGAAAAATACCATTAAGGCCATGTCTATGACATCTAAAAATAAATTTTTAATGCCTTATCCAAAACCATATCTAAAAATATATGGGGGAAAATCTAAAGGATGTCCATGTTTTTTGTCACATTAGACCGTACAATGCATAAAAGTGAAATATTACGCCCCAACCATAACATACTATGTCCAATTCATTCATCATATGAATATGGTGAAACAAATATTTTCTAAAGTAGTATATATAATCACTAACAATTTAGTGTAATATGGTGAGTGATATCAACATGCCTAATCTATTATAGAACTAATCATAACCCATTTATTAAAATATATTAGATGATAAAATAAATGATAAATCCTAATTGAAAATATTATTTAACATATGATTTATGAATTGATTAAAATATCATAAAAATTTATCGAGGAAGTTTTGAGAGAAATGTGATTTTCACTCTCCATAAGAGTGTAATTTTAGTAATATCAATTAAATATGTAATAAAATTAGACTGTGAATATATATTCTAGTAATATAATAAGGATAAAAAATAAATTCTTTTAGGCCCAAATTATCTCTCATTGATGTGAAAACATTTTAAAAGTGTTTTTTAGAATCATTAGAAATTGACCACCTCTGTGTAGTTTGAGAGAAAATAAATGATTCATTAATATAAAAATAATAATAAATTATTTACATCAAACCAAAAATTAAATAATATAGGTTTACATGATAAAAATATATATTTTTGAATCATATTAGTGGCTTAAAATATATTATGAATTGTAATTGAAAATGGGTAAAAAATTGGCAGCACCCTTTAGTTGGGCATGAATAAGTGGGGGGAATTAAAAAAAGAAATCCTTATAAAACCTATAATATCTAATAAAATAAATATGAATAAATAATTATATATGGGTTTAGTATGTATAAATTTAATTTATATCAATAATATAAAAATAATAAAAAATTAAATTTGGTTAAATATAGATAAAGAGTAACCCAAATGAAAAATAGATGTCCATGAAGTAACCTTTACCACATTGTAATCAATCTATTCATATTAACCATAAAATTAATAATCATAAAATTAAACATTTAATAATAGTATCATAAATATATTAATTATAAAACACATCAATAGGAATTATAAGAAAACTACACATTAGAAATTATGATGAATGAATCATATCTTACAAAAATTATAGTAAGATGAGAAAAAATCATGCATTTTATATACTTGAACATAACGTCCAATATAATGAAATTATATATCTTGATAATTTAATTCATGAACTATTTATATTTTATTTGATTCTTTATATTTGTATTAAGGTTATTAATGGTTTTTATGAGTAATCATGTCCAATTTCTTAATTCGGGGGTGTTCATTTCCTTTGTTTTCATTAATGGTTCATTTGTATACATTAACGAATGATCGTGTAAACTAGAAATTGTTTTCCATAATTGAAAATAAATGTTATTAATTATATTCTAAAATATTTAATGGTGTTATATATCATGTTTCCTCCATATATGTCAATGATTCATTAGGTGAATCATTAAGGATAAAGCATAGATTAATTTTTCATTTTTGTGACCATCAAGAATATGATTTGTCTTATGAATAAATATAATGTATATATAATGGTTATAGAACATTAAATTAATTTATGTTGAATATAAATTTCCTTTTTATCATTAAAAATAATTTTATATCCATCCGTGGAGGAGGAATTTAAAAATGATAATTCTTCATCCCTGAACGTGATAAATCAGCACCACAATGACTATTTTAACATTTATTGAATTAATATGTCATGGGATGATAATTTATTGTAAATATATATTTTTAATTATATAATACCACAATATAAAATATTCTGGACTTATCATTTAACTTTTCATAGGGGAGGCAAGGGATGGATAAAAAAATAAATTGAAATTGAGAGATAAAAAAATATTTTACCTCTTTTGTGTATTATCATTGAGAACCACAGTACATGAATTGGAAATGAACTTTTGGTAAGACTAGAAATATTATTATAAATGGGAAATTTTTAGGGTAGGATATGTCTACAAATTGATCATGATTCAGGGCTTTGGAGGTGCAAGAAGAAGGGGTAGTGAGGGGAGAAATTTATAGTGGAGCAGAGTGATTTTTCCATTATGTTAATCCTTAATTTATTATTTTGGATCAAGAATCTGAATTGAATAGATTATCATGAATAAATATATAAAATAAACAAATATATTTCTAGATAATGGCCTTACATTATAAATGACTAATGAAATAGTTTTTAAATTTAAAATGTTTATGTAACAAAAATTAACATATTTCAAGATTTAATATATCAAGTATTTCATAATTATTCCAAAAAATTAGCTAAAAATTTCCCGATGTGAAAAATAAAAAATGAACGCCATTTTAATTAAATAATTCTTCAAATTTTACTAATTTTTTTAAATTAAAATCATCATATGTTCGAAAAAATTTCTATTTTACAGTTATTTTATTATATTATTATACTTTTAAATTTTATTTAAATTCTAATAAAATTATCTTATAATCATAAGAAAAATAATATTAATTTATCAATATATTTTATATGAAAATATTTTCAAATTAAAAAATTATTTTAATTATTATTATATTAATATATGTTTAAACCTTACAGAAATGCCAATAATTATTTAAATATTTTTAAAATATTTTTTACTTTTCCATTATTGAAATATATTATTTTTTCATTTATATGATACCAAAAATTTATTCTAAATTTCATATTTTATTTTAAAATTCAACTCTTAAATATTATTTCTGATTAATTAAAATGGATAATTTATAAAAATCTCAATTTTTCACTATATATTTAAAAATAAATATTTCCAAAAAAGTTCCAAAACAACACTGTATGAAAATTTTGACATTATAATTTTAAAAAATATTTTTATGCATTTTTCACTCGGAAACCTTATTGCCACTCAATGGTTTAATGTATGTTAGAGGATCATTTTAGCAAATAATAATGAGTTGTAATTCATGGTGACTACTAAACATTACCATTATAGTTTTATATCCTCTATATAACTAGTACATAATTGTTTTAGTCTCTATAACAAATATTTACATGAGGCATTTTGAAATTATTTTTACGAAGACTCATTTGTATCATGATGTTCTATGTAACATCCCGGACCAGGGTGCCATGCAACGAGTGCCCCCAATCCGGTTCGCTATGTGAACTCAAGCGCATTTCCCCAAATGCCAGAGGCTCCCAACTAGCAGCGAGGGACTAGGTCTGATAGTGGGGAAACTATGCCCTCATTGTCAAAGTGTAGCATAGTGGGATTTAAAGAAAACATACAATGACAGTGGAAGCAGTAAACATACACAACAGAAATAAATTACAGCATTGGATACAACCAACAATATATAAATGATGATGCTACATGTTTCAAGTTCTAAAAAAATAGCCAATACATGTTATACATCAATACATTACAACAGAAAGGAGAGTACAGAAAATCAAAGAAAACAGCTGGTAGCGGCATCACGAGCCTAGACTCGGTCCCATTCCCTCATACTCCTCAGCAACAGTCAAGTACTGGTATAGGGACTTTTTCCCCTATCTGTACCAGCAAAAATGTATTCTATTTGGGCCGAAAAGCATGACCCAAAAAGGGTGTGAGAAAGATATCTCAGTAGGCACCCACCAAAGGCTCGTTCCCAACTGCATTTTTACATGTAACAATAGTGTGCAGTGGTAAAATGAAATAATGTAAGTAGTACACAAAAGACTATAATTACCAGTTATACTGCCATTTAATTTTTCATTTAAACCATTAAATATAAGAAATCACCATAGTGCATTTCTAGTAAACAAATAGTGTCCTCAGACACGTAAACTCCAACCCTCAGGTAACAATTATCAAACACAAGAATCCTCCCTCATGCATAATAGAGTTTTTCCCTTAGGCATAGGTAGTGTCGCCCACAGGCACAGAATCAGCAGCCCACAGGCACAGAAGAAGTTGCCCTCTGGCCGAAATATATACTTCCAAAAGGAAAAATAGTGCAGTGCCCACAAGCTAATCACAACAATGCCCTCAGGATAAATAGGTAATCGGGCCATGCAAAACATATCAAAATGCAGTAAACAAGAAATCCCTCTCAAAGAAATTCAACAATTACCACATTTAAGGCATACCCTCGGGTATCCTGGCCAAACAGCTAAATAGTGAAACACACCCCCAGGGTGGTTCCAGATCCAAGCAACGATCCCAACAAGCATTTTATTATCAAAATTTTATCACCTATTCAATTCTAGTCATTAAATATAGCAATGGACTCAGCCACATGACACCCCAACATGGGTTCGTGGCACAAAAACCCACAAAAACGCACGACAGTTGGAAAATAAACACAAAGCCACATATCATAACTTCCAACGAACATTATACCCGAATGCCGACTCTAGAAACACCCAAGAATGGTGTAGATCTGACGAAGAACAAAACCCATTCATACATAAATAACTTTCCCTTGGGAAAAAATTTGTAAGAACGGTACCAGGAGAGGAGAGGGCTTCCCCGTGCGGTTCCAATGGGATCGTCCGAAGCTGAATCGGATTCCAGACGAACAGCCGGAGGATCTTCAAAGGTTCGGCCTCCTCATTGGCTCCAAAATGGCTCAAACGCCTCCTCTGCCAAATAAGGAGGCTACTGACTGTTTTAAGCCAAATAAACAAAGTACGCGGCATGTGCTTCTTTCATTTAATTGTTCCCCTGGAGGCACCGCCACACAGTTCATCTGTCGACATGAGTCCACGACATGTACTCTTGAGTACAAGACGTGTATTGTCGCCCAGCTGGCGGCGACTCCACTACATTACTATTTAAGCCTGAATATTGACTATACGGCCTGTAAGGTACCACTACATGGCATGTAGTCAGTTCCTACACCCCTCGTCACCGACATGGCTACACGACCCATGTACTCATCCCCACATGGATATAAGTACACGGTGTGTGGAAGAAGTACATGGAATGTAGTTCCAAAATTTAGGATTTTCCCCCACTTTTCATATTTTCTCAAAAACACTTAAGGTATAGGAAAATGAAAAAGAGCTTACCTCAAAACTAAGAACCAGGTTCATACAAACATCACCCCTTATAGAAATTCATCCCCAAATTTCCCTTCCAAGGGTGGCGAAGAAAAAGCTCAGAACAACACTAGCCACTGAGCACATACGTCGGCCTCCCGCTCAGAGGTCTCGTCCTGCACTCAGCCCTGCTGCCATGGCACCCGTATGAGAGGAACTGACCGGCCTCAGAGAACCTTTGTGCTCCTGTCAACGATATGGATAAGATTCTCCTCCAAGGACGCATCATGCTGAAGCTCAACCTCCTTTGGCTGAAAGGCAAGAGACGGGTCTGAATGGTAGCGATGCAACTGAGACACGTGGAAGATGTCGTGCATGGCTCTGTACCACTGCGGTAACTGCAACTGATAGGCAACCAGCCCAACTCTCTCCAGAATTTCAAATGGCCCCACACACCTCAGGGAAAGCTTACCCTATCTCCTGATCCGCTTATGTCCCAGCCTCGGTGAAACAAGTAGAAAATCATTATCCTCGACCATGAACACCAAAGGTCGTCTGCAGTGATCAAGATAAGACTTCTGACGAGACTGCGTTGTAGCCATCCACTTCTGAATCAACTGAACCTGCTCAGATGTCTCATGTACGAGTTGTGGCCCCAGTAAAGCTGCCTCACCTGCCTCTAACTAGAACAAAAGTGATCATCATGGCTTCTATATAAATCTTCGTATGGTTCCATCCCAATAGTTTCTTGAAAATTATTGTTATTGGAAAACTTGACTAAGGTTATATGCTTCTCCCAAGAGCACCCAAAGTCTAGGACGCATCCGCACAACATTTCCTCTAGAACCTATATCATCCGCTCTAACCGACCGTCCCTCTGAGGGTGATATGTTGTGCTCAGAAGCACCTATGTACCCAGTGCTCTCTAAAAACTCTTCCAGAAATGAGACGTAAAGCAACCTTCCCTATATGAAATGATAGAACGAGGGACCCCATGAAGATGTACGATCTCTCAGATATACAGACTTCTGAGCTCGTCTACATTGAAGGTCTCCTTGATCACAAGAATTGAGATACCTTCATGAGCCTGTCCACAACAACCCACACAGCGTTATTGCCTTGTGGTGACCTCGGCAATCCCGTCACGAAATCCATCGCGACATCATACCATTTCCACTCTGGAATGGGAAATTGTTATAAAAGACCAGCTAGCCTATGGTGCTTTTCCTTCACCTGCTGACAGGTGGAACACCTTGTAACAAAACTAGCTATCTTTCTCTTCATACCCAGCCACCACTACCAATGCCTCAAGTCACGGTACATCTTGGTAACCCCGGGACGAACTTCTCATGCTGAAGAATGAAAATCTCGCATCATCTCCGCGCGTATATCCCCTGCAACCCATACTCATCCATGGAAACACAAAACCTCATCATTTCCTATCATCCAACTAGGAGGAGGGACCTCACATCCCACCGAATCCCATAGAAATAGGCCTTCCGGATCAAATAGATGCCTCATCCTCACTCTATCTAGGAGGGTAGAAGTCACAACTAAGGAGGAAAGATAAGTCTTCCCCTGACTGTCGTGCACCTCCAGATGCATCTTAGATAACCAGGCCATGAGCTGCCACTCACCACTGGCCTCCTACACTACCTGTATCTGAGTCTTCCAGCTCAATGCATCAGCTAATGCATTACCTTTACCAGGTGTATAAGCAAGCTAAAAATCGAAGGATTGTAGGTACTCAACCCACCTCCTCTGCCTCAAATTCAGGTCATGCTGATTAAATATATACTTGAGGATTTTGTGGTCGGTGTAAACCACAAAATTCTCTCCCAATAAATAATGTCTCCAAAAACGAAACACATTACCAACTGCAGCCAACTCTAGATCATGCGTTGGGTAATTTCTCTCATGTGGTTTCAACTGCTGAGACCCGTACTCAATGACTCGATTTCCCTACATCAACACTGCTCCCAGCCCAATACCTGATGCATCATAGTAAACTGTATAACTCTTCCCCTACTCTAGGAGTGTCAGGATTGGTGCTGATGTCAACCTTCCCTTAAGGTCCTAAAAAGTTGTCTCTCAATCTTATGACGAAATGAACATCACACCCTTCTTAGTCAGACCCATCCACGGTGCTGCTAAGCAAGAGAAGTCATGTATGAAGCATCTGTAGTAACCAGACAGCCCTAAGAAACTTTGTATCTCAAACATGTTCTTAGGCTGCTCCCAGGAAACTAATGCTCTCACCTTCTATGGGTGTACTGGAACTCCTACCTCTGAGATGATATGACCCAGGAGGAGAATCTGGTCCATCCAAAAGTAGAACTTCTAGAGCTTGGCATATAGCTGATTCTCTCTCTGTGTACTCACTATGATCTCATGATGGGTGTCATGGTCATGTCGAGTGTGAAAGTACACCATGATGTCTTCCACGAATACCACCACAAAGGAATCAAGATACGGATGGAACACAAGATTCATCAGAGCCATGAAAACCGATGGCACGTTCGTGAGCCCGAACGGCATAAACAATTACTCATATAGACCATATCTACTCTGAAAATATGTAAGCGGTATATCCGATGGTCTCACGCATAGCTGATGATATCCGGATCTCAAGTCAATCTTCGAGATCACTCGTGCTCCACGAAGCAGATCAAATAGATCATCTATCCTCGACAAGGGATATCGGTTCTTAACCATCAACTGATTCAACTTTCGATAATCCACACAATGTTTGAGGGTACCATCCATCTTCTTCGCAAAAAGGACCGATGAACACCAAGGAGAACTACTATGTCAGATAAAGCCCTTTTCTTGTAACTCCTCTATCTGCCTCTTGAGCTTCTGCAACTCAGGCGTGGCCATCCTATAAGGAGGAATGGACACCGATGCTGCTCCTGGAACAAGCTCGATAAGGAAATCATCATCTCGCTCCAGAGTTAGACCTAAAAATTTTCCCGGGAAGACATCCCTGAAACGATCAACAACAGGGGGGATGAAGATATGACAAGTCCCATGATCATCTAGATACATGCTCGCTATATGGGCTGTGACTCCACCTCACCCATGATTCTCTGGTCCAACTCAACTCGACTGAACATCCCATTCTCCCTTGTATAGAAACTCTCCGCCCTCTGGTGACATGGAACACACCCTACGATGATAGCATTCTACAAAGGATCTAAAGGGAAGCAACCCGTCTATCCTGTGAATGACATCATAGATCGTCATCACCAATACATAGAGGTCCCAAAGGAAGTGAAACCCTCCTACCTCAAGGGGAACTCCATACACTGACGCACACTAGCAGTCCTAGTCCCGAAAGGGGTGTGTAGAATCATGATATCAAAATAAGAAGAATCACAGAGCCCAAGGCTCTCCACAACGGGCACAGATATGAAACTATGTGTAGCACCCATATCAAAATGTACAGAAGATAAGACAGAAGCTACTATAATAGTACCTATGACTGTAGATGGTCTGATATCCTGCTCCTACTGGGTCTGTTGCACTACATATGCGTGCCCAGTGTCACAGCCCTGCGACACATCCTGGATACCTTGAGTTGTCCCATCGTGTTGCCTCTGAGATCCTGGTGTTGGGCTACCACAGCCACAACCACCATCTAGGCCTACACAGCCTGATGTATTATAGTTCCCCAACTGGTAAGAAGTCATTGGTCCTGCTCTCGCATGTAGAGTATGCATAGAACCCCTCTCACTAGCCACTGGTGGAAATTCCCTACAAAAGCCATGCAGATGACCCATCATGCCGCAAGCTCAGCACTCCACTAGGTCTTGTAGACACTGCGTTCTCTTGTGACCCTCTCTACCACACTAGTAGCACCTGACCTGGCAACCTGAAGAAGATTCCTGGATGGTCCTGCCACCCAGAGTGAAGTCTATCTGTCTCTTCCTCCTTCCCGCAGATATAATACCAGTAACTGGTGCTAAACCGCCCTGGCCCACTACACTCCATTCCTGCATGTTCCTCTCTGTAATCAACACCAGGTTCACAATTGTATGTATAGTAGGCAACCTGAAAACATTCACCAACGCTCAGATGTCATACCGAAGACCATCCTAAAAACATATGGCTCTCAACATATCATCACTCCCCAACACGGGTGCAAAATGCTGAAGCTCTGTATAATGAGCAGAATAGTCCATCACTGACATAGCGCCCTGCTGCAGATTCATGAACTCTCAAGCTCTATCTTCCCTCAGCGTCTCGGGAGAGAAGAAGTCCTAAAATACTGCCTGAAAATCATCCCATTCCATTTCTCTATGATGCTCTAACTGGGTAGTAACATCCCACCTCCTCTTGGCGGAATCACGCAACATATATGTCGCGAGCTTGACCCTCTGCCCTGGAGCCGTCTCAAGATGCTCGAAAATAGTCTGCATTGATCCTAGAAAAGAATCTATAGCATGTGGTCTTCCATCCCATGAAAACGTAGGTGGATGCTGCTGTTGAGTGATACATGTCAGCTCAACCATAGATGTGGAAGCCTATGGTGCTCTCGGAAAGGTCTCCATGAACCGCATAAAGCCTTCATAGTATTGCGCCTCCGCGCCTATGTCCAGTATAGCAGCTGGCACTACATCTGGCTCTGCTGGAAGATCCACTAGTAGCCCCTGGCCCACCAACTTCTGAGTATAGTCATCGCTGTTGTCCTGGAGAACAACTCGGTGTCGTCCAGGTGGCATGAAACTATAGGGTCAAAAGAACACATCATATTTAAGATTATTAAGACTAAAAATACATTGAACCACAAAGGAAACAAGAAGAAAAATGCATGAAAAATTAGGAATACAAGACTACACGGTTTGTACAATGACTACATGGAATGTACTTGAATTCCCTTCCCCTTCCTGGGTCCTTCTACATAACTAGGAAACACAACTTCCGTCGAATGAAACTACAAGGCGTGTATAATATCTACACGGAATGTAAAATGTTATTTTCCAACTACTTGTGTCATCTGTGACATGTCCGACTACTCGTCTACACACTGCACAACGTGTTACACCCACACACGGCATGTACACCACCCTGTTTCCCAACCACACAACTAACTCCACATAGCCTATCCTCGGACAAGACTACACGGCGTGTCCCACAGGTACATGATGTGTTCAGGGAGAGGTGACAGCAGCTCGTGTTGTTAGTTACACGGCCGAGTCCCCAGGTCACACTATACGATGTGTCTATTATGGAAACAGAGTGTTCTGTCAAGGAGTTCACCAACCCGTGTTGTTAGTTACATGGCCGGTCTCTGGGTCACACTACATGGCATGTCCATTCGGCACCCTGCGTGTTTTACCCATGCCTTCCCCTACCCCGTGTTTCCGCCCACACGATATGTGACATGGGAAGACACTACGCAGCGTGTACTCAGGGTACACGACGGGTACTCAAAATGTTCATTTTTCATCCCAAACTGAAGAACATATATGGCGTGTATAAAAATACTACATGGCGTGTATACTAGGTTTCCGGACATTATGCCTCAGAAACTTCCCAGGAACCCAGAAAATACTGAAACTAACACCTAAGTGTCAAATTCCGACCCGTGGGGGACCATACTCTCCATGAATCAATGTTTGACATCTTATATGTGTTATAACCATCAAACAATCAATGATCCACCAAATTCTTGTCAATGGGGGCCCATAATCCCCGAAAACTAAATTTTGGTTTCCATTCTATAAACAAACTCAAAAAATTACCATATCACAAGGTAGGTATTTATCAAGCAGCTATCACAACAGAATTCTTTATTATCACAAAAACTATCACAAAAACATGAAAATTCCAATGCACCTACATGGCATGGAAACTAGCCATGGAATGAGTTATGTAGCATGTACCTACATGATTCATGAGATGAAATACCCTCATCTCATCGGTTTTCAACTAAATAGAACCCATAGATAGAATATAAAATGCACAATCTCAATGTTTGTCACCCAACAGTGAAAACATATCAACCGTAAAATTTGAAAAATCAAAAGAATGGAAAATACGATGTAGACTGGCATTTCTCTATACATGGGTTAGCAACGCTTGTGCACAGCTTATTACCAACTACCGTTCATCCTATCACTGACTACAGCTCGAAAAAGTATGTCAAAAGAAAAGAACCCCTCTGATACAACTTTGTAACGTCCCGGACCCGGGAACCACACAACAGGTGCCCAAAGCCCAGTTCGCCACCTGACCTCAAGCGCATTTCCCCAAACGCCAGAGGCTGCCGACTAGAAGGAAGGGCCCAGGACTGATAGTGGGGAAATGATGCCCTCATTGTCAATGTGTAGAACAACAGAATTTATAGAAAACATACAACGACAGCGGAATCAGTAAACATACACAATAAAAATAAACTACATCATTGGATAAAACCAACAGTATATAAATAATGACTCTACATGTTTCAAGTTCTATGAAAACCTCTAGAACATGTTATACATCAATACAGTACAACAGAAAGGAGAGTACATCAAAGCAAGGAAAACAGCTTACAGTGCCATCGTGAGCCTAGGCTCGGTCCCATTCCCTCATACTCCACAGAAACAGTCAAGTACCTGTATAGGGACTCTTTCGCCTATATATACCTGCAAAAATGTAATCTATTTAGGACAAAAAGCATTACCCAAACAGGGTGTGATAAAGATATCTCAGTAGGCACCCACCAAAGGCACGTGCCCAACTACGTGCTAACATGCAACAATAGTGTGCAATGGTAAAATGCAATAATGTAAGAATTACTCAAAAGTCACTAATTACTAGTTATATTTTTATTTTATTATTCATTTAAACCATTAAATATAAGAAATCACTATAGTTCATTTCTAGTAAACAACTAGTGTCCTCAGACATGTAAACTCCTACCCTCGAGTAATGAGTATCCAACACAAGAATCTGCCCACATGCATAACAGAGATTTTCCCTCAGGCGTAGGTAGTGTCACCCATAGGCACCGAATCAGCTGCACACAGGCACAAAAGAAGTTTCCCTCAGGCAGAAATTACTATTTCCCACAGGCTAAATAGTGCAGTGCCCACATGCTAATAACAACAATGCCCTCTGGCTAAACAATTAACCAGGCCATGCCCAACATATCAAAATTTAGTAAAAAAGAAATTCCTATCAAGGAAATTCGATAATTACTACATTTAAGGCATACCCTCGGGTATACTGGCCAAATGGCTAAACAGTGAAACACACCACCGGGGTGGTTTCAGATCCAAGCAATGATCACAAACATCATTTAATTATCACAATTTAATCACCTATGAAATTCTAGGCATTAAATTTTGAAACAGCCTCAGCCACACGAGACCCTAATATGTGTTCATGGCGCGAAAACTCACAAAAATGCACGATATTTGGAAAATAAACACAGAGCCACATACATTAAACACCAACGAACGTTATACCTGAACGCCGACTCCTGAAACACCCAAGAACAGTGTAGATCTGATGAAGAACAAAACCCATTCAAACTTCAATAACATTACCTAGGGAAATAATTTGTAAAAAACAGTACCAGGAGAGGATAGGGCTTACCCGTGCGGTTCCAATGGGATCATCTGAAGCCGAATCAGATTCCAGACGAACACCCGGCAGATCTTCAAAGGTCAAGCCTCCTCCATGGCTCCAAAATGGCACAAATGCCTCCTCTTCCAAATGAGGAGGCTACTACCTATTTTAATCCAAAAAAACAAAGTACACACCATGTACTTCATTCATTAAACTGTTCCACTGGTGGCAACGCCACACTGTTCATCTGTCGACATGAGTACATGGCATATACTCTCGAGTACACGGCGTGTACTGTCGCCCGACTGGCGGCGACTCCACCGCCTTACTGTTTAAGCTTGCCGACAGACTACACAGCATGTAAGGTACCACTAAACGGAGTGTAGTCGGTTCCTACACCCCTCATCACTAACATGGCTACACGCCCCGTGTAGTCATCCCCACATGGCCAAAAGTACACGGCATGTGGAAAAAGTACACAACATGTAGTTCCAAAATATAGGATTTTCCCCCATTTTCCATATTTTCTCAAAAACACATAAGGAAAAAGAAAAAGAAAAAGATCATACCTCAAAACTAAGAACTGGGTTCTTACACTCTAATTCATCAATGTATATCTCACATTCATTGTCAATTTTATATGAATTCTCTTAGAAAAATTTTCATTCCTAGAAAATATACCCATATTTTTTATGATTTATTATAAGTAATATCCCCTTGTTTCCATATGGTATCTAATGATGGTATACTATTTTCCTTGTTGTGAATGTTTGTTATATGTACATTTCATACCAAATTCATCTGAACTCCACACATGAATGTATGAAAACAATTATATAAAACCCACAATTAGTATCATATAACATCTATAAATTTTTTTGAGAAATTCTTCATTATATTTTTTATCTATTGTTAAAAAATATACTCAAATGGTTCATGTAATAAATACCTGATCATCATTTATCTAACCATATCTGAAGTGGTTTGGTTCCTCATTTCTGTGACACTATTTCAATATGTTCATTATAAAGGATTGAGTTGGGTTAGAATCCAAAAAATATAAATAATCTATCAATAAATTATTTCTATATTATCAATACCGGTATGTATGGATTTTTTATATCTCAACAAAGAGGTGTTTTTCAACTTCATTCTTGTATTCCTATAATCTCATAGAGGTATCTTACTTATAATGAATCATTTTTAAAAATCCAAATCTACTAAAATAAGCCATAAATTTATTATATATTAGTAAGAACCACATTCATGAAAATGAAAGGGTTCCCACACATAACTATAAACCAATAAAAAACTATTTATCCCATTCACAACTTCTATAAAATGATTATTTGGTAATTTTCCATGGTAGAAATGAATGACATGGACCAATTAGATTTAGTTAAATATATATATATATATATATATATATATATAATAAATTAATTTGGATAAAAGGTTTTCATTTTCATGAACATTCTATTTAATCCATTATTTTGTGTGGTATGACTTATTTTTATTATTTTCATTATCGATTTCCATAACATTAAATATGTAATCAAAAAAATAAGTAAACTTATATAAATGTCCCTTGGAATAAATAATTCAATATTTATAAAGTATGAATTTTTAATTTCCATGCACAAAAAATAATCCATTAGTTTCATTTATGTAAATCAAAATTATGTTTTTGGTGGCATATGGAAGAAAATAAATGTCTTTCAATTCCAAGATAATTCCTAATTTCAATGTTATGTGGAAGTCATCCACAACTGTTATATCTAAATTATCTCTATTGGATAGTCATTGGTCTACATCCACACATTAAAAATTTATTAATCCACATTTTTCACATAATTTAATACAAATGTGTGCCACATTAGATTTATATATACTAACCAATATGTAAAAATACATAAATTGAACATGATAACAAAATCACATGAAGAATCCCATATCTTCCATAGATGGTGTAGTTTTTTGTGTATTATGCAAAAATGAAAATATATTATGTGATTTCCTCTTGTATTAATCATTATATATCCCTTAAAATAATTGTGTTTCTAAAATGTGTTCATTTAATAACTTATTATAAGGCCTTACTCTTTATTCCCCAAAAGTACAGAAGTATTGCGTTGCATAATTTCATTTAATACTTAGTTGGGAAATGAAATAAAATATGGTAGAGACTTATTAATTATGGTAACATTAAAATTCAAAATAAAACTAGAGAACATATAATAGTGTGACATATGATTGGTATCATTATATAGTTAAATAGATATTTGTAAACCATATATCCACTTGTCAAAACCATTTTCAAATGAATTTGAGTGAATCTCTATTGCCCCGACCCCAGTTACCTAGAGTCGGTGCATTATTACGTAACATTGGGATGATAAAAAAGATCATGTCTTGAATGACCGATTAGTTTAGTAGCCTTGAAAATAGTAGACACATCCATAAGTCTTACATTACATTATAAAGTAAAACAAAACAACAACAACATATTGTCTTCATATCCCCTCATACTATCCCTCCAGGGAATTCATGATATACTTCCTCACATTTTGGAAAAATTATAACACTATAAGGGGTGGGCTTAGATGCTCAGTAAGGATAACAATATAGAGGAAGCTTTCATAAATAACCATTAACATTTAAGGAAATGTATAACTAAAACAAAAGCCTTTTAAACCTGAACTTCAGCATAATATGGCACAAATGAAATGAAATAATTCCATTTACTTATTCACATGGACATTCTACTGGTCAAATAATCAAATGCAATATCAATAACCACTTTCATAATGATGGAATGCACAATTCCAGACTATCATAACCACATAGCCAAGGCCTCGTTCTAGGAATACAAATATGATTTTGTCAAGGCCTTGTGCCAAGACACTAGTTTTTCTAATGAGACCTGCCGATGCATCGGGGAGCTATAGTGGGATCCACCCGTCACTTATTAAGTCCAATTCATTCCTCATATAAACAGGTTTTAACATATCATAAACCATAAGATAATCGTATGAAATAGAACATGAATAATGGAAACATAACATTTCCACATTTCAATCACAATATATCAATTCACCACATTGATATAATAAAAAAACCGAAAAAACCATTTTCAATACCAAAAATAAAGAAAATTAAAACTTGGAATATATTTTTCATTTTGAAAAAAATTTATTTCTTGTAGAGGAAGCCAAAACTTCAATAATGGTCACGAAGGTGGAGAAGTGATTGTTTCTGCATACGTATGACAAGAAAAACTTTCTTCTTTGTCATTGAGTAAAATGAATCGTATAAAAAGATTCCTTTGGAATAAGCATAAACGTCAAACGGGTTTATACACCGTATAGAAGAAATTTGTTTATAAAACTAAATATTCCTCAATGAAATGGTATTGAGACGAAGTCCCTTAGGAAAATCATTATTTATAAATAAAATAGATCTATTATGTGTATTACCTATAAGTACACATAATGAAAGTACAAATACAAGATATAACATAATAATATCATGACAGAATTTGAATGTAGGATATAAACCCAACGAATAGAAATTGGGTTAAGAAGTTCCCTTACCTCGTGTCCGACTTGACTCGATCGTAATTTAATCTCCTGAATAATAAAATAGAGTTAATTAATACTTTCATAAGAACCATTTTAATGTTCAGTATTCCTTTAATATCACTTATTACCATGTAATGACCATTATGTATTTGTTTAAGTTAAAAACGTTCGTTTTGTTGATCTTTGGTACTTGAGTCAAAAATAAATTTCTTATAATTTCATGTTATTTATTTGGCAGAATATCCATTATCTATAGAATTATATTAATTATATAGATATCATATATATAATATATAGCCATTATATACATGCATTAACAATATTACATAACATTTAGAGGTATGAAATGAAATGCACCATTCATGGAGATGGTAAGCCGTACGTACGCATGAACGCTGCTTTCATTTATATTTAGTAATTAATGGAATGAAATCAAAATGATATAAAGGTATATTATAATTACTGTATAAAATCATATATAATATCATTTACTCCATCATTTATACATACCACATATGGAATTAACGATTCAAATCACATTGTGGGGACGGTAGTCTGCATTTCCTAAAATGAAATTATCACCTTTACCTATAATGGAAATCATAATGGTATGCCATAAAAGAGAAATACAGAAGCATAAGGAATACATAAACATAATATATATCATATATAAATATATTGACATATTAATGTCCACCATGAGAGTTGTTAAAAGAAGATTGATCAATCATTGTTTTGTGAGGCAGAAATTCACCAACCACATAAAAAGTATATTATTTAACCATTAGATGAAGGTGTGTGTAAGTGTAAATCAAATCCTTCTCATAACAACATCCTAGTATATTAATGATACTGGTGTTGTTTCAAAAGAAAGGAATAATAAGAGTTTAAGGGGTTGGAGAAGCAAAATAAATCAAAATAACATAAGAGAAGACATTAACTTTTCATTGTATTTAAATCGTTAATTAATGAGGTTGTGAATAAGGTGGTAGTGGTGAGGGCCATTTATAAGAGGAGAAGAGGGGAACTCTTGGAAAGTAATGAAATGTTACATTATTATGAAGTACATTTTGGATTTCAAAGGTACCACAATTATTTATTTCCAGGATAAGGTGATAAGGGTTCAAAATCTACCCAAACAATAGGTTTTTGACAAGTGTATGTCTTATATGTTACATTAACTTGTCATTTTATTTAAATCGTTAATTAATGAGGTAATCGCTGCATCATCATGGTGTTAGAAAAACATTAATTTATATAATGTATAAAAATTATAAAACAAATTTAATTATGTAGGAAATATTTTTAGCTTTCCAATGAATATTTATAGTCGAAAAGAAAACTTATATAACCCCATTTAATAATTTTTTTTAGTAAAACAACACATGTTTGTGACAATTTTGTTTTTACATTAAATTAAAAGTTATTAATGTCATTTTCTTACCCAAGTGGCTCCATGGGGTCCCCAAGTTGACCCACATATTGTATTGGTCGGCCATGACTCATCCAATAAGGGTAGGACAAGTTTAAAGGTTATTTCATACTATTATAACATTATATTTACTTTAAGTTACACTAATTATCTTTAATCATGATTAATAAAACATAAATGTTACTATTCACCAAAAATTATTTTCATCTCATTGAACCAAATTTTTCTTCATAATGACAACCATGTATATCGGATTTTTAAAAATCAAATCACTTATGTGGTAAAGTTTCATTTAAATGAAAAATATGTTTTTTAAACTACCACTTAGTGGTTTTACTATTCATCAAAAATTGAAGTTTTTCAGAACAACACCAAAAATTAACCCTAAGCTATATTTGATATTCCGAATTAAAAAATGGTGTCTATTTTATAAAATAAAAAGCATATAATTTGAATTAATTAATTTAATAATTAATTCCCTTTGTCACAATAAATACAGTGTTTTTAAGAAATAATATCAATCAAAAGATTGACAATTGTTTATGACCATTTTCAATGTGAAATAAATTCTATTAACCACCTTTGGGTAAAATGGAAAAAATATATTCTAATTACACTTTTTTACCAAACAATTTTATAATTTATCACTATAAATTATTGTTTATTGAATAAGTTGTTTTTAAGTATTTTTCACTATTCATCAAAAATTGTATGTTCTCAGAAAAATACCAAAATTTCAATATAGGATAATTTTGATATTCCGAATCCAAAAATGAAGTCCATTTTGAAATATATAATTTATATAGTTTGAAAAAGTGGGTATTACTATTCATTACTGCTGCTTTTATTGGTTGTGGTGTGTTAGAACCTCTAACTTGCGTACAATGCAAGCTATTGCATTATTGAAAGAGAAGTGTATCATGGATGCTCGGGGTGTTACAGAATCTGTACTATATTGATGTCCCTATAATAATTTTGTCTAAAATAGTTCACTAGATATCTTAAGTAGTTTCATTTTATATTTTTCATGTTAGAGATCACATATATACTAAATCATTAAATTAATATTCATGTTTTTGTGATATATAATGATTTCACTGGACATAGATGATTAATTATGAAATTAATATTTACTATATCAATAAACTGTTTTTTAAAATATTTCTTTTTTATTATAATTGTTGGTTGAAAAAGTCATGTAATTAGAATTCTTTCATGTAATTTTTCCATTCATGTTGAAACACAACCCAATGGAATCTAAATCACGTTTAAAATTTAATTCTAGTTACGAGATGTAATTTCATTAGTATTAACCGTGTGGATAGTTTGGATGATTAACTATCAAATTATTATGCAATTTTATAGTATAAAAATATTTATAATTGTCTTGATAAGGATATATGTAAGAAATAATCATCATATAATTATATTAAATCTCCGAAAATTTAATTAATTACAAAAATCATTCAGCATTGCACATATAATTTCATAATTCATGAAAAATAGAGTGTCAATGATCCTTATAAACCATTATATAAGTCAAATTTTATTTTTTCATGTGACTTTGTGCTATTTGGGATTCCGGGTGTTTTATAACTACATTCATATAGCTCCATAATTCTTTGAGTGTACTCAAAAGTACGAGAATAATATCAGGTAATTTCTCTACAAATACCTCCATGTTTCAAAAGATAGAGAGAAAAAAACATCCCTTGATATAATGTTGTCACTCAACGCATATCCATCATAAGTACTTCACATTAATAGTAACAATACTAGCAAGGGTCACTTAGAAAGTTAGGTATCATGATTTCATTCCAAATCAATTAAAATAAGGACAGTTATACAAATATATATTTTCGAGCTAGTTCTATTTATGATCCACAAAATTATTATATTTTTACCTTTTAAATTATTTTTTAGTATTATGTGGATTTAACATTATATTCTAACAAAGTTTTGAAAAATCATTTTGGTATAATTAAATAATTTATAATCTATAATTTCAAGTTAATACATTTAATAATATGATCATGGTCTTGTAATCATAGAATAAATAATGCATAATACATATATTCATAAAATAATAATCCGGAATATATCTATTTTCTCTAAAGGAATCCACTCTAAATCAATATATTATATATGGAAAATTATATGTTATCGTCAGGGCTTGAATTGTAGCATCTGGTATGTCTGTATGCGTATCACTATGGTTGGAATCTTCATAGTTCATTCATGAACTTCCACCATGATACATATGATTCTCCATTTAATAAATATATTTTTTCATTACATGTAGATGATGGGAACCAATGAACCATTTATAGGTGAAAAAATATAACAACATTAACCCTCTTGTAATATATAATATCGTATATAGGTATAATATAACATCCATTCTTTTAATTTAATAATCAATAATTATGTACCGCAATAATAAAATAATTTAAATTAACCCTACACGTACACATGTCGCGACGAAGCTCATGAATTATCGTAAACATGCCATGAATTAAAAAATTTATAACTAATAAGAATTCGTTTCATATTAATTAATTATTATTATGTTAATTAATATTAAATTAATAAATAAATAAATTCTTAATTTTTTTGATAAGTATATAAATTCCAGTTTAGATTCGCATCAATAAATGTATTCAGGTAATTTATATATCAAAACCATTAAGAATATATTATTAAAAATAACAAATTGATAATTAAATATTCATTAAAATTATTATTCAAATACTAAACACAATATGAACAAATCAATATAATATTGTTTTAATAATGAAATTTTAAACATAATGAAATTTTATTTCATACTTTATTTGGAGACTAGAAAATATGTACATTTATGTCACCTGATGTGTATCATAGATACCGTGTACCTGATTCTAATTATTAGAGGTTCAACATGTAGTTTGTTTCCTCTACAAATTGATCATTAACCAACTACTAAACATGAGTTCTGAAATTTCATATTCTTGGGAAAAAACTCATGGGTCTACATCTGGTATCTCGGGGGGATTACATTGTGTGTACTAATGTGATACATGTTTTCTGGTCTAAATTTTTTGGATCTATATATCTCTATGATGTACATCACATGTTCATCTAATGTTGGACTATATAATTTCTAAAATTAATATAAATCCATGAATCCCTTATTTTATGTGGTGGATTTCCCCACCTTATGCCTTAGTGAGTACTTCATGGGATGGATATAATTCACCACATTCCTTTTAAAATATATAAATGTCTTATATGCCATTATATCTCCATGATTTTACACTAATTTATTTGAACTATGTATTTGACCACATGAATTCGATGAATTTTTATACTAAAATGTGTATACTACACAACATCTATGTGATCTAAAAGCCGTGAAAATTGAAATTTAGTGTGCTAGGATATCAAATCTATATTTTCTATGGAATCAATATTTTGTGTGTAATTAGTATTTAGTATGTCATGTATACCATGACAAAGGCCATTTCAAAGCACATGCGCACATGAATTGTACTATTAGTATATTCCATGTAATCACATGCCACTCATATATAATCCCCATCACATTCCAATTAGAATCATATATCATACTTTATCTTTTCATAGTCCATTAATAAAATGAAATCATGAATGATGATAGTTAAAATGATGATGTATTGTGAAGCAGAATGGGATATTGAATGAACAATTATTAAATTTAATATCAGAAGCAAAAATTATTCATTTAGACTAGATATCAAAAAAATAATTAATATATAATTTAAACATAAAAACTTAAATACCACATGTATGTTCTTTAAGTAATAAATTCTACATAGTAGATGAAATAACAATAATGATTTTGAAAAATTATAGATCATTTTTAATATTGTCAGTGCGATGAATTATATGGCAAAAAATTTTTTTATCATATTATTGTATAAATAAAACAAAAACAAATATTGGAGGATCATTTAAATTAAAATTATAAATAACATATTTATGATAAAAAAATGGTGAAACTATAGTTGGAACTATCTCATATGAAGATTTTATAGTTTTCAATACAATGATTTTCTATATTACCTTGATTTCCCTATAAGAAACCATGTGTAAAGTCTCTATAGTAGTGATCAAAACATACTCAAGTGATATTTATATGGTGCTCATTTTTATTTATTTTCTCTCGTAGAAGATCAATTATCTCGTGTTGTTCTTATAGATTGCCTACAAATAATAACACCCTGAGTATTTGTTATAGATTTTTTGAATAAATAAATCTTTGATAATTTCTTAAATTATTCACTACACTTTTTAAATAATTCATTATTCATTACAATAAGTTAATCATTCACAATACGCAACACATACATGGCTTTTGATACAAACAACAATAAGTTTCTATGAAAAAAAATTTATTCATCTAATTATTCAAGTAATATAATAAAAAACTACTCTTCCAAATTTCTAATATATGAAGTAATATATACATTAAAAAATATTTTTTACAATCATTTTATATAAATAATATATATATATATTATAACATGCATTTTTTTAATAATTTTTATATGTTTGAATATAATATATTTATAATGAAATTTTCGTTTCTGTCCTTCCATGAAGAAAAAGAAAATTAATTTTAAAAAAATTTATAAATTCAATTTGATAAAATAAAATATATTTGTAAATTCATAATTTCAGTATTAGTATAGGATGATTTTTTATGATTTTTCAATTAATAAAAAATCATTGAAGATTAGTGACTAATACTCAATATTCATTCAAAACTACATTTTTATCTAATTTACTAATATAGATAAATATATTTTACATGGTTTTTAACATTATTTAAATCATTATTATATATAAAAATCCAATGTATATCATTAGAAAAATTACCAATTTATGTGAAATATAGAAACATTTCAATATTTTGAACATTTTCGTTAAAAACCCGCATTGTCATTCCATATATGGGATTCAATTTAAATTAATTTCAACCACTAGTTTGATTTCATTTTATAAATTTGATTAAATATATGTGATAAGAATAATTTATTTCATTTTATAAGGTTAGGATAGTTTTTACCAAATTATAATTGGTTAGGAGATTAAAATCAATTTTAACAATTATAAGAAAGGAATTATCTAATAAATGACTAAGGAAAAATATTAAGGAGCATAATGACTAATAATCTCATAAAAACAATTGGTTAGTATTAAATATATCATTTACTAACATAACTTTATTTTTTCATTACTGGAGAAATATGTCATTGGGAAAATGACAGTGTAATTCCCTTTTACCAAATTTAAAATAAGGCCACTAATACTTAACTATAAAAAGGCACTCACCCCTCTAAATTATTCAAAAATATAAATCAATGTTTTGAGAAATAATAAATCCAAATTTCCCACCAAAATTCTTAAAATTATTATAGAATCCTCCCATTTTAAAAAACCATCCATTGAAACCCTTCGTTACAATCCCACATGAGTTACCCTAAATGAAATAACATCTTTCCTCAAACTGATTTGTTTCATTTTAATTATCCTCCTACTCAAAAATTATTATTACATTATTATATAATAATATAATTATCTCTAATATACATGTATCTTATTACCCTAATGTCCTTCCTTCAATTATGCGAAATTCCATCTAATGGGTAATGAACATAATGTAATTGTGTACGACAAACTACCAGAACTGAAAATGATGTTGTTCCATTTTCCATTACCACATATCATGATTCTGAATTATTAGGTATAATATATTATTAATTATTTATATATTTATTTGATGATATTTTTAATCTTGTGTAGTTATTTTATAAATAATAATTTTATGCCTTCCATTTTGTGTAAATATGATAACTTTGTTAGTGGATGTGTGGACTACGATATCCTCCACGTGATGTAATCTATTAACAAAAAACATGGTAAATATTTAAGATGGGATTAGAAAACATATATAATATATATGAAAAATTAATTCTAAAATAATTATTATATAAATACACATATATATATATATTTCAATATCATTTGTTTTCCTAGAACATTAAATAAATGGAAACAACATTCACTCATATGTTCAACCTACCATATCCATAAATTGTATATTCCATTAAATATTTTAAATTGTTATGGACTATAATAAATATTTATTGATATAATAAATTAGATATTAATTTCATGTTATGTATTATGTAAATAAGTAAATCTGGATAGATGTAACTAGACTATGAATGATTAGTCAAAACATGTTAAAATAAGTGGATATTACCTGATTCATAAAATTAAAAATTATTTAAAATTGTGTGAGTAATATAGATAAATATATATTATTTTTTATAATAATATGTATGTGTGTATTTATTATAATAAACTCATATTTATTATATATGATGTCTATACTAGAAAAATCAATGTCATGACATAAGGTCATAGTTTCCTACACTCACATTTATTTCTACCAGACTTATGACTTATTCACCCCACATTTATATTATATGATGTACATACAACCCATAAATGTATTCTATGATTATTAAAAATAAATTTTTGGATATCTACATGTTTATTTAATGATTTATTATTCATTATGTATATGATTCATGATATACCAAACATGTAAATTTTTTTGACTCAATTATCATTTATTATAACCCAATTCATGATATGAACCTATGTTGTTCTATGCGGTGTGTTGATAATTTATTGATATGTTTTTTATTTAATATTATTATTTTAATTATATATTTATCATCAATAAATTTCATTTTACTATCTTGGTTGTATAATTTCAAGTTTCAATGTGGTAAGACTATATTCAAATAATCTAATTTTTTATCATGATTTTTTATGATTATTCTTCAATTGATGAAATAAATGGATCCAACTCTTAAAGAATCTTCTAAATTTTATTATCTCATGGTGATTCATTATATATTAATGTATGGGTAAATTTTTCCCACTATTTGATAATTATGTTAAATAATAATATAAATTACTAAATGTTTTCCTCATTTCTCTTTTCAGATGGAAATAAATTCACTTAAAAACATTTATTTCAAAAATGTATGACAAAAAAGTTATTCAATAATATTTAAAGGCCATTTTAAATGATAAAAAATTTAAAAAATAACATTCTTTTATGATTTCTGCTCTATTTTCAAATAAATTATTTTTATTTTCATGTTTTCATGTTTCCCAAAAAAAATTCAAAAATGTTTTCAATATGATTCTTGTATTAAATTTTATTTTTTAATCAGAAAACTACATTTTACACAAGAAACGGTATTAATGAATATTTTTGATTTATTTTCCATCTATGACGAATTTTGTTGGTGTAACTCGTTGATTTTTGGTAAAATGTTCTACATGTTCTCTTTTTATTTTTTCTATGAATGGTAAATGTTTTTAAGTTATCATGTTTAGGGAGCCTATTAATTATTCATATATTATATTTGTACCATATTTTTATCTTTTTCACTGCTTATATGATTATAAAACACCATTTACTTCATGGGTAAATCTATCTAAAATTGATTATGAAACATGAATAATTTTCTACATGTTATGATATGATTACATTATAATGATACCCATATAATTTAATGGTTTATGATACAATTTTTATGATATTTTTCACAATTATTTTTAATTTTATTATGTGAAGGGTTCAAACTTTATCTCTCTCTAATTAATTGGTAAATGATTTATATCTCATTATATTGAAATTGTCCAAACATAGTGAACTCATTTTAGTCAATGAACATTTGATATTAATATAGTATTGAGACTAATCTATAACGGCCATGAGGGTCTTCAGAGTAAACTATGAATAACCAAATTGTATTTATGGTAAAAAAATACTAATAATATTTATATCAAAGTGATGCCTTAACTACCATGGAAATCATTTTATATTCTTATACTAAGTGAACAATTCCATGTCTTGTTTTTATGTTATTCATTAATGTAAACAAATTATGAATTCATTATGATTTGTAACCTATGAATTATAATTATTTATTTTATTATACATATTATGGTATTTATTATGAATGGTATGATCCTCTAATGTCCTGATCATATTCTCATAGTCTTTTCCTCATGTTCATGAATATATGTATCTATTTATTACCCTTAATGTGAATACGATCTCATCATTTATTTGGTCTCATTTATCTAGATTATATAGAAATGTATTATGTATGATGTGTCTAAGAAGGGTGGTAGTCCTGAAGAACCTAGTAAGAGATAATATAGATCACCTATAAACCGATTTTTATGTTTCCATGTCTCTAATGGAATAAGGATGATATGGTCTTTGGGAATCTCTTTGTGTAATTTATTATGTATTCTAAAAACAATATAATGGTATTCTTGAAATATATAGGGTCACTATAGTTAGGATTAGAGAAAAAGGTGTAGTTATCCTTTGGAAATTAGGATGATAAATCTGTATTGTGAACCCTATATAGAATTCTTATGGATATGTAAAATTAATGGAAAATTACCTACAATTTAAGTAAATGATAGAGGAATTGTATTCCATGAAATACATCATAGTCTGGACACTATAAGTGGATGTGGATTTGTACCATTTGTACATAGGGGTAATATCTCTAAAAATTTGTGTTGGGATATAATTTGGCTCAATCTGGTACAGAAAAAAGTGTCATACTACATTCATGGTAGGACACTCCCATGTGATATGCAATGGAAACTAAAAAAACATTCATGAACCATCATTAAATATATAAATAGTAGATTTATATATATTTCCTAGTTTTACCTTAATATGTCATTGATTATATATGGTGTTATAATTATGACTTCAAATATTTGTTTTTTCATGATTTTTTAGTTTACAATTTTGATTATCATTTCTTACAATATGATTTTTGGTTTTAGTCAATAGATGGAACCTGAATGATCATTTTGAATTCATAGTGTGATGAAAAATTCATTGAATGTTCTCTTGATTATTTGAATTCAATGGGAGCTGTAATAAAACATATCATTGCATTTCTCACACTACTTTCAAATTGTATGAATGATCCTGTATTTCCAAATGAGAAAAACGAGGGAAGAATATTATATTGACTCATTCAAGAGGAAATGTCCAATATTTTTCAGTGGGTTTTCTGCTCATATTTTGGTATATAAATGGACCAATACCACTAATCATATATTATATATTCCCAAATTTTTAGAACCAGAGAAGGAAATTCTAGTTGAATATTGGTAAGATTTCAAACTATACAAGTTGTGGAATGTAATCTAGAATATCATAGAGAAATACGAAATTTAATATTTTGAATGGAATCAATTTAAGAAAATTACTTTTAACATGTGTCTTACAAAGATTCAAACTACAGTGTGGGGAAATTATTTATATTTATTTAAAGAAAAGTGATGATTAATCTATAGGTACCTATAAGGCTTATTTCGAAAGAAATGCGAGGTAATATTCAGGTATAATCCTCTAACAATAATGAATGTTACGTTAAATATTCAGAGCATTCAATAAATTCCTCATAATAGGGTTGCACATAAGAGAATTTATATGCTATGGATATATTCTATTCTATGATATTGAGGTTGTAGTTACTTATTAATCACATCGGTTTGACCAAAAAAGAAATATTAACTTCAAATAAAAATATAAAAAATGGAATAGAAGTAGATGAGATTTAATTAATTCACGACGTGTGGAAATAAAATTTGCAGATGATTTTTTTGGGGATCTAGTAAATTTAATATGTGAACAAATGATGTAAATAAGGAATATAATTACTGATGTGTAGGTAATGAATCCACTGACATTCTAATGGAGAAAAAAATAAACTGAATGAACCTTCCATGTTTTAGTGAAACAAGTGTAAGGATAATGTCTATTGTGTTATCTAGTGCCAAAACGCAATGGTTATTGGTGGTGATCACTGTTAGCTACCACTTCAAAAGAGGAAAATGGGAAATAACAAGAAATGACTATACCAAATTAGGATTATGAAAATAGTATAGTTTAAGGAACACATACCATCCACTCTAGATATGATAAATTTTTTATACCAGATCTACTTACTATTCAATATCAAAATATTTGATAAAGGCTATAGATATTCCTCCCAATATATTAGATGTAGAATTAGAGGTATGAAGTGAAAATTATATGATGACTTTATATAATGAAAATGATTCCCCTCTAGTTAATTTTTCTTGGAATGTAACTTTTATCACTATTTGAATTCATCCTTTTGTTGAATTTAATGTCTTTTTATTCATGGAATGACTATCTATTTATAAATAACACATCAATTGTTTATTAATGGATGTTAAATTTGATATTTGAAATTGTTCTATGATCATATAGTAATTTTAAAATATGTATTGGTGTCTTATGAAGATTACAACCAATGTATTCGTCCTTATTTCCATTTATGAGGGTTGTAAATATGATATGGTTGGGGGTGTGCATGGATGCTATTCCTATTGTTTGGGAGTTTGAAGATTTTGTTCTAGATAATTTTCCTCCACCTCCACCAAAACATTAAGTGGTGTTCATAAAAGCTATCATAACTAGTTGAACATCATTTTGTAGTTCTCTATATAAAGATGAGGAAATTCAGTATCATGTATTGAAGAGAAAACTACAACAAAACATTGATAAGTTTTTCATTCAGTGAAGTGTTCCACCATTGGGTGAACATGTTATTTTAGTTAAAATGAAATATAGATCGATGTGACTCTAAATTTATTATTTACTGTTGAACATGGTTATAATAAATAAATATTTTCTTCATCAACGTATTGATGATATTGTTCCTCAATTTCTTGTAGGTCAATACTTTTCAACGATTGACCTTCATTATGGATATCATCAATTGAGGGTTAAGAAAGAAGATATTCCTAGGTCTAAAAATAGTTCATGGAATGAACACTATGAATATACAATGATTAATTTTGGTCTTACTAATTCATTTCATATCATCAAATATTTTTTAAGTTGTGACATTATAGATTACCATGATATATTTTTGGTAGTATTTATAGATGATACATTTATCTATTCACATATAAATAAAGGGAAATGAAAAAAAATTCAGAATTGTATGGAATAATTTATGGATGTATGTGAATTCTAATAAATTTACAATCTATATTATTGGATGAAAAAATTATCGTATTGGGTCACATAATATCAATATATTATTACCTTTAAATCTATATATGAGGGATTATATTTAATTTTTTTGTAGACCAGCCATGGTGACTGAGATTCGTAGTTTCTGTGGCGTACCTAAATATTATTGAATATCTATGGATAATTTTTCATGAATATATAACAATTTGACCATGCTAACTTTTAAGGGTCAAAAGTTCATTTTGATATATGAATATGATAAAAAATTCCTTGAACTACTAAGATAATTGATTACCTATTCTAACATTACCTTTAGTGGAAAAGGATTTTTAATCTATAGTGATGCTTCCATGAAGTCATTGAGATGTGTTCTAATGAAAAATAATATGGTTATAGTTTATGGCTCTTAAAATATGATGATTCAAGAGAAAAATTATCCAACACATGATTTGGATTTAGAAGTGTTAATTTTTATATTAAATAACTGGGACATTATCATAATGGAGAAAATTATGATATATATACCATTCGTAAATTTATGAAATATACATTTATATTGAAGGACATGAAAATATTCCCGAGAATATGGGTAAAGATGATAAATTATTTTTACATCTCTATATATTTGCAGCATAGTTATGTGAACAAGGTGGATGGAACCTTAAGTAGAAGGATAATTATAGCTAGTCCAAGATGAACACTAAAAAAGATCAATTACTTCATGATTTATAAAGAATAAATTTATAAATCTTGATTGGTGGGGAAAATATTATCATTCCAAATTTAATGTTCAACCACATGTGAATGTGATTATTAAATAGGCACATGTCTATGATATATAGCTATAATATAATGTTATACAATTTTATAGGACTAATCTTGATTGGGAAGTAATGATATGGTATATGAATAGTCATTGTATTCTATACAAAGCATATTTGAAGAATGATCTATCATAGGAATATCATAACTCATTATTCTCTATTAATATCTGATTTATGAAGATTTATAATGATATTAATGAATAATATTACTCCTTTGGAATGAATATGGATATCACAAAGAATGAATCTTGGTACTCAGTTTCCTAGAATGTTATGGCTGAAATAAAAAAGTCTAAGGGGATGTTGTATCCATTATCCATTCCTTAATGGAAGGTGGGATAACATCGTAATAGAATTTTTTAAAGGACTCTCCAAAACATATAATGGTTTTAATGCTATATAGGTGGTTTTCGATCTCCTATCTAATTCTGAACAATTATTTACTATAATAGAAGATGTCCCTCTAGAAATGATTTCAATAAAATATATTAAGGAAATTTTATTGTTTCAGAGAGTATCCCACTGTATTATATCTGATACATATATGATGTTTAACTCGATGTTTTGGAAAATTATTCTGCAAGAACATGATATAGAATTGAGTTATAGTAATTCTTATTACCCACATATTTATGGTCATTCTGAAATAACCATTCAAACATAATATGTTATATTGATATTTTTTGTTGGACTTGAATGATTGTTGTGATCAACACCTTCCTCGAGTTTATTGTTCTTATAACAAAATAATTACCTCAAGCATTCATATGGTTCTCCATTAACCCAACTGTGGGTGGAAATTAAGAGATAAAACATGTTGGGATGAAGTTGTATAATGAAATATATTAGTACATTAGATAGATGAAGAAATTTAATATTATAATTGATCAAAATAGATACCTATACTAGAATCTGAAATTTTGTAGAAACATTATTACGAAATACATAAGAATTATATATTATTTTATGTTTTAGAGAATATTTTTCTTGGAAAATCTCAATGGATGATGGTTATGAGATTTTATAATAAATAGAAACTATGTTCTTTGTATGTCTATCCATTTGAAAATGATGATCATATCAGGATGGTAACCTATCATTTGTAACATAATAAAAATATATCTCATGTCCAAAATGTGTTTCTTGTATCACTCTTGAGGTCTTACATAACAAAACATTTACACGTACTAAACTAAATGGTTGTAATTCTAGATTTGGATATCTCTTATGTGGAACAACAATAATAGTTATTGATCATATAGAGAATTTTCTAAAATTAAGAACCACTCAGCTTCTAAATGTATTTATTTAGAAAATAACCATTTTGAGGAAGATATTTGGAATCTTTCAAATATGATGTTATAGAAGTATCCTCATTATTTGTATCAGAATGGAATGTTTCGAAGGTGAAATTTAATTTAAGGTGGGTAGAATGTGACAACACCACTTTTTATAAACCATTTTTTCAAATAATGATATTTTCTTTGGTGTATTGTTATACACACTACACCATGTAAATATTTAATTATATACTAAAATGAGATTATCATTTTCTACAAACAATACTAATTTGTCTTGTGTTACATGTAACATTGATTTTTAACTAAACAAATTTTTAATTTTATAATTATTTATGTGATATAGTTCCAACATAGAAGTTAAATTTATTACTCTTTTAGTAATAAAAAAATATTATAATTTTATTATTAATGGTTATATATATATTAAAATTATTGATTAAAATATGTTCATTTTTCAGTAATGTCATTATATGTTTTAAAATTCATTTTTTAATAAAAGGACCACTTTTTTTAATTTATTGAACCATAATAAAAATATGAATAAAAATTATTATATTTTTAATATTATTAAAAAAAGCTCATTTTTTAATTCACAGTTTCAAAATTATTATAGGGTGAATTTTTGGGATTTTTCTAAAATAAACATAATTTAATCATGCATAGAGACCTATAAAGAATTATAATTCAGTCCTAATTTTTCATATAATTTATATATATATTACAAATATATTTAAATTTTGCTTAAAATTTAATTTATTAGAATCTTAAATTAATTAATCCAATTTATCTCAATGAAACAATTTCACATTTATATTTAATATAATATTATTTCAATCCTTCAATAGTTTCTATTAAAACCCTAATCTAACCTCAGGTATATTTTATTAAATTTAATAAATTATATTCCAATAATATTATTGAAATTTTGAAAAATGGGTAGCTTATTCTGAATAATAATAATTCATAATTTTTTATAATTTAAAATTATTTTTTTCAAAAATAGTAGTGAAGGTGATTAATATTAATTACATCGATTTTGATTAAAATGTTCTTCAAAAGGGATAATACATAATCCTACGAACCAAAATGAACTATAGACTATTTCAAAGATTATTGAAGGGAATTATATCATCCCTATTATCACTATTTTAAATTTTTTTTTCCATTATCAGATCCACCATTCATTATAAAACATAGGTGGAATTCCATTTTTGAAAATATACAAGAATGCCCCTCATCCTCCACTATAAGAAGAAAATAACCCTCCCAAATATTCAATCCTATAGAGACCTTTTTATTGAAAAAATAGATCTAAATCTACTCCGAAAATTCCTAAATTTATCCTTGAATCATCACATTGTATAAAAAACTATTGAACGATGACCTTTTCTAAAAACTAAAAGGAGTTACCTAAAGAAGAAGTAACATATTTCCTCAAGATCCATAGTTTTATTTTTCTTCTCCCCCCAAAGAATATTTTCATCATATGCTTATATTATAAACTAATTTTCCACAATATACATAAATGATTTTATTATAACTAGATGACATAAAATTAAACGCATTTCCCTCTATGTGAAACAATATTACGTTCTTCATTATGGAGAAATACCTCCTCACAAAATGATGTTGTTCATTTTTTCATTAGAAACTCTCATGGAATGTAATTATGATCGTAATTGAGTTTTTATATGATAAATATAATATTATGTAAGATTAAAATCTTTTGAAATTATTAAATAAAACAAATTTCCACTATTTCCATTTTCTGTAAATATGATAACTTTATTTGTCGGAATTTGGACTACCGTATCCTCAATGAATTCTAATTCACTCAAAATTTACATGGTTGATATTGAAATGTATTTAGAAAAATAATATTATATTTATCAAATATAAATAATAATTTTATAATTAATATATATATATATATCATTTATATTCTCTTTTTTATAATGATAATTAAATTAATCTAGTCATCATTAGTATGTATGACCAACATTTTTCATAAATAATGAATTCCATTCCATTTTTCAATCATTAATAGATTATTAAAAATATTTATTTGATTAATATATATTATATTTAAATCATGGACAAAATTATATAAATATTTATATAATAATCAAATTAATAAGATCATAAATTATACGTCAAAACATATATGAAAACTAATTCAGATATTACCCAATGAGTATCATAGATATGGAATTGTTAAAAAGTAGTTAATATAAATTCATAAATTTAATTTTATAAAAGTATATAGTTCTGTGGAATATTTATAATAAACCTCTATTTATTTTACATGATTTTGGAACAAGTATAAAAATATCCAGAGATAAGGTATGGTTTTTCACGTCTAGCAATTATTTTTGTGAGGCTTATGCTTTATTAATCACCCATTTATATTTTTGTTGTTTATTATACCCATGAATTTATTATGTATTTATGATACATTATTTTTTGTATATATACAATTCTTTTAGAATCTATTTTTCATGTGGTTTGTGTTTCAAATGATACCAAATTGTTAATGTAGTTTTTCTTTAATTTTTCTTCTTTGAGACGCATGCCATTATATCAAACTGTGTTATTCTCTGAGTTGTATAGACATATATTTGAAATGGTATATCTTGAATATCCTAATTTTGATGATATTATAAGACTTGAATATTTTTATTTTCTTACATGGTTAGTACAATATGAAGTTACCATGTTGAAAGAGATTATTGAAGATATCTAATCATTTATCGATATTGTTTGAGATTATGATTCCATTAATGAAATATTATGATCCATATCCTAAGAAATATCAAAAATATTATTAAAATATATTAATTCACTATATATTCATGTATTGGTAGAATTTTTCATCTCATTTACGATTAATATAAATTAATATATATTTTTATGATAATCGTATCTCATTTATCATTTTAGTTAGAAATATACTTTCATAGAATACACTGTTATAATTTTTTTTAAATTTTTTTTAAATGATGTATAATAATTATTTTATTCTATATTTTGAATGAAAAATTTATAATTTTATAAATTTATTTTTGAAGATTTTTTTAACATGTTATCATGATTCCTTAATATGTTATCATTAAAAATAGAATTCTTAGAGGCCTTATAAATTAAAAACGTTAAAATAAGAAAGCATATTTTCCCCAAGAAATAGTTTTGTGGATATTTCCAAATTACTTTCCAAATAAGATGATATCTTTTGTTCTATGTGGTATCTTTCTATGAAAATGACAAAACTGTCAATTCAAAATATTTCTCTGAATGGTTTATAATTTTAGGACATTAGCTTTATGATGAAAGTTTATATTCCACAAGTTATATGATTAACTAAAAAATTTCATTCATAATAATTATTCTTATGAAACTCATTTTATTTATTGGGATATAATATGATGAAATAATTATGAATCCTCTCTCTCTTATCAAAGGTGTCTCTATGATTGTATGGTTTTGATACCCATTTAATTTAATTGGTTACGATATATATTTTTATGATATTTTGGCACATATATGAATGATTTAATTATGAAATATTCGGGACATACATTTCTAACCAATCCATTTGTTAATGATTTTATCTCATGATATAGGCATCGATAGAATGGAGAGTGAACTCGTTTATGAAAATATATTTTTTCTACAATGATGATCTTGGAGGTTAACCTTCACAACAAATTTGGTCATGGGTGTGAACCATGACAACCAATATTGTATTGGGTTTGAACCCATAAAACTAATATTTTCAAGTAATTTATTCCTTGATTAATATGTAAATACATTTATATAATTATGTGTATCCCACAATTCGATGTGTTTTTCATAGGTTATGATTTCGTGGAATGTTCTCTTTACTTAATTGTTATTCATGTCATATGAGACATAAATAATTATTCCATGATTCATGTTATGATTTTTTAGGTAGGTTATGAAATTCTATTGTCCTGATCATGTTCTCATAACTTTATTTTCTTCTTTATGGTGACATATATTCTTTGTTTACCCTTATTGAGCATCTGAGATCACCAATATTTATTATTTCATTCCCTGGGTTTTGAATATATGTATTATGTATAATTTTTCATTAAAGGTTGAAACTCATGATGAACCTTCTGGGATACGATGTATCTCACTTATGTACTAGCATCTATGTTTTCATTTTTCCAAAAAGAAATATACTAATACGATATCTAGGAATTATTTTGTTTCATATTATTATTATTCCACAAAAAGGAAGTAATATTAACGTATGAAAAAATTGTTCACTCTATAGTTACATAGACCATTATGGAATCTCTCTTGAACTTATCCTTCTTAAAAGGATGAGTTTTGGATCAATATATTATGATTTAGTTTATCTGAAACAACTCTCAAATATCAATTAACCAAAAAGAATGAAATCATTATATGTTTATTGATCATGGGATTAGATAAGAATATTATATAATTGTTCAGTGGCATTTAAATAATATATAAATAATAATAAAATCCCATGGAGAATTATAATGATATAAATATTATTATTTTTTACCATGCACTATCTCACTGAATGGTATATAAATTTTTTCAAATTGTAAATAAATATTCATCACTACACACAATCATGGTAACCTGCATATTCTATGAATTTATTAAATTATTGGATAAATATTTATTTCATTTTTTCATTCATCAATAAAATAATTATATATAAATATTCACAATCTAGTGGAAATCATTTATTAAATATACACATAATAAAAATAATTAATAATTTACATATAAATATTTATTATATATCAAATATTTGAGATCATCAAATAATGAAAAAAATATATTCATTTAATACAAGTAAAATATTATTTTGAATAAATAAATTCAAAATGTTTTAAATTGTGATAAAAACACTTACTTTTTGACCCTCAATGATTTATTCTCACTTGAATTAGGATAAAATGCATAAAATACAAGATTATTTTGTTGAAATTTTTCAAAAGACTCATAAAAAATAGTTCAACAGTGTCAACAACCATATATAAACTGTCACTGTGTAAAACAATATCTTTTTCTCAATGTCATTTTATTTAGGATGCACATAGGTTTTATTAATCTACATTCTTCATATGAATTTCCATTACTATTTGAAAAAAATACCGAATTGATACATTATTTAATTCATTGGTTATATTATAAAAAATAGATGATATATCAAAATCCACAAAGATGAAATAGAAAATAATACCTTGAATTATCCATTACTAACATGTAATTTTTTAATCACCCAACATACGGTACTCGGCACAAACATATATTTTCATAGATTTGCTTAAAAAATATATGTTCATATGACATAAAATGAATCAATAATGATATTAATTTCTAATTACCATACCATATATTCATGGATTTGAATATATGATGAAACCAAATCATGAATAATTTCTAATGGTGAGTGAATTAAAATAATTTTATATATTATATATTAAAAATTAAAATCATCATGAGAAGAAGAGTAATCACCATTTGATTAATCATATTTAATGTTCAATATAATATATTCCATATAATAGTATTTTTCCATCCATAAAACATTATTTAAAAATATCATTATAAAAAATAAATATCTTAATCATTATACAATATTTTTATGACCTAATCACTATAATATAAATACTATGACATTATAGCATTAAATGCATGAATAAAACAAACAATATATAAAAAGACGATTTATTAATATTCATATAATCTAATATAAATTTATTTCACATTATAATATGTTATATCAAGAACATTACTATAACATCTTCATTCTATGTGCCACCCAGAGGTGCCCCATACCTAGTTGGTCACATGGCCTCAAGCACATTTCCCAGAATGGTAGAGGTTGCGAACTATTAGCGAGGTCCTTGGATGTGGTAGGTGGGAATCTATGCCCTCATTGTTAGAGTAATAGATCTGAAACAAATATATAACAATAACAAAATAAGTAATATGATACAATAAGTAAATAATGGATCCTTGGAAGTAGTTAAAAAACATGAGCATATATTTATAAATGATGAATGCCATATATATCTAGTAATGTAGTCAAACGTGTTATAATGCTGAAATACAATACTAAACCAAAGTATAACGAAAATAAATAATCTCTAGTAGCATCGCAATCCATATCTTGGTTCTATGATATCCAAATCCACAACAGTCATGTAACTGATGTAGAAGGATTCTTTACATCGTATATATATACAACAATATAATCAATTTGGGATGAAAATCATGTCCCAAACAGGGCATGAGATGAATCCAATTAGAAGCCACCCCGAAATTTGTGTCTAACTATCAGTTAATATGTATATGGTAGGCAATATGAATAATAAAGTAATAAACAAGGAAGTATACAAAATCAAAAAATCCTACAATCCAAGATAAATTAATTTACATTTAAAAAGTTAATCAATCAAACAAACAAAAGAAACCCTCTCGGATTTACTCATAGTCTAACCCTCTTAGTTCAACGTTATCATATACTCTCAATAGAATCACTCACATCCAATTACCAATGTGGTCTCATAACGGGAAACTACAAAAACCCTGTGGAAGAACACAACGTTTAATTCCCCATGTGTTATCGCAATGTATTATTATCCACACTCTGAGAGAGCACTCCCATCCACCCCCCTATAGTCATGAAATGTTAAAATTATAACAGACAGTCTAGGGAATCCATCAGCATCCATTCCCACAATGTTCTAACTACACCATGTTCCCACAACCCTATGTAAGTCAATCGTGTACAAACAATATCAAACAGCCGATGTATATCAAAATATAAAAATTTTCTAAACAGATAAAAATCATATCACAACCTATCAAATAATATCACTTCTACCTAAATACACTAGGAATGGAAAACATAGTAGCCATATAGGTAGTTCTGGACCCAACAGTCAAAATAATTAAACATAGTATAACAAAACTTTACCATCAAAAATAAAACATATTCATAATACAATATCCCTACTCCAGAAAAAAAAATATTAACAATCATTAATAGCTTTTAATTCCATAAATATGTAATACACTGATCTACAGTATTTGTTAATTTTTCACATAGAATTAAATGAAAAGATACAGAAAGGAACAATCCTCTCACATCTGTATTGAAATATCATTATTATTGATACATAGCCATTGAATCGACCAAAAATGGTGTAGATATACAATAACATCAAAAAATCTCAACCAATTATATCACAATAAATACCATGAAATAAGAGAAGGGGATAGAGAAGAAGGAATAAATCGCCATTGTGATTCCAATGCAATCAATGCTGGTTGATTTAGAGAACGACCGACCATTCTATTTTTTAGATAAAAATCCTAATTTCCAGTCACTCTGAGATGAAATGGGGCTATAAGAAGTGTGTTCCATAATTGAGATGTGATTCGAGACTTATAAAAAAGGAAAAGAGACCAATGTATTTATATAATGTACAAATTTTGTACATTCCTTAGCATGCCTCTACATTAGGTGATCTACAAGTCACCCTCACATGGCCAAGTACTCAGCAATTACAGGACCATTACACGACTACCCATGACAAATGGGTACATGACCTGTAATCCTTTGTACATGGTGTGTACTCCATAAATTTTAAAAAAACTCGCTTTTTTCAAAACACTATAAATCCAAATACATACATGAAAATAAACTAGATGAACCGACCTGACACCGAGAACCCAAGTGATTCAATAAAAAATCCAGATTAGATGCACCTTGAATGATGCATCCAACTCCAACTCAACCTCCTCAGGTTAGAAAAATATGAGAGATGTCAGAGAATTATCACCACAACTATGAAACATGGATGACGTCGTGTATAGCTCAGAACCTCTAAGGTAACTACAGCAAATAGAAAACATGTTTGACTCTCCCCAAAACCTGAAATGGCTGGACATATCTCATTGAATTCTTTCCTTGTCTATTAATCCTCTTATGTCCCATCCCCAGTGTGACCCAAACAAAAAACTGATCTCCCAACATAAACTTTGGAGGACATCTTCATTGATCATCATAAAACATCTGATGTGATTGTGCAACATCCTACATCTTCCGAATCAACTCCACTATCTCTATGTTCTCATTAAAAATATGGGGTCCCAACATAGCTTTTTTCCTGCATCTATCCATCATATGGGTGATCATCATGGCCTACTGTATAAAGCCTCATATGGTTCCATATTAATAGTTTCCTGAAAAAATATTATTTTAGGAAAACTCTACCAGAGGTATTTTAATCTCCCATGAACCTCCAAAATCTATAACGCATGTTCGATGCATGTCCTACAGCACCTGAATCGTACGCTCAGACTGGCCATCTATCCAGGGTTGGTATATTGTACTCAAAAGTACCCCTGTACTCAATTCCCTATGTAACCCCAACTAGACCAGAGAAATTAAATTGGTATCCATGTCCAATATAATGGAGTATGGAACCCCATGTAAACATAAAATCTCGTGGATGTATAACCTTCCCAGTTCATCAACATTGAAGTAATCCTTGATCTGTAAGAATTAGGAATTCATAATGAGTCTGTCAATGAAAAAAAACTACATAGTTCCCTCATGGTGACCTTTTTAATCCAATCACGAAGTCAATCACATCACAATTCCACTTCCACTCAGGAATGGGTATTTTCTTCAAAATCCATGTAAGTCATTGATGCTCCATCGTCCCCTGCGATTATGTGTAATATCTCATCACAAAACCAACAAAATCTCTCTTCATGAATGGCCACTAATACTGAAACTGTAAATCTCTATACATCTATGTGACACAAGGTGGAACATCCCAAAATAATGAATGAAAATCCTAAAGCATATCATCGTTTATGTCTAATGACACCCGTACGCATCCATGAATGTGAGAGATCTCATCCTTACCTGTGGTCCAACAATAAATAAGGTCCTCTCCAAACACAATCCCCTATAGGACTAGGATTTCATAATCTAATTTCTTCCACATTCACAATCTCTCAAGAAGAGTTGAGGTAAAAGCTATAAAAGAATGAATTTTTTGTCCATGTATGTTGTTCAACTCCAAATTCATATTGAGAGAACATAGCCATAAGGTGACACTATCTGTTGGCCTCTTGAACTACATGTATCTGAGTCCTCATGGTCAACGCATCAGCCACTGTGTTTCCCTTCCCAGGAATGTAGGGAAATTAAAATTCAAAGGACTAAAGGTACTCAACCCACAATAAAATTCTCAAGTTCAGATCATGCAGAGTGAATGTTTAATTGAGGATTTTGTGTTCAGGGGAAACAGAAAAAATCTCTCCAAATAGGTAAGGTCTCCAATAGCATATGTAACACCCCAATAATACATAATGTGTTATTTCTTCAAAATAATTCAATAACTTGCACTACACGGAACACCGAGTTCAATTGCACCATGACATACCAAAAATCCATTCAAAAGAGGTTATGAATAGTATTAACTAAATTTTAAACTTTATATAATCCTTATAATGTTTCCATATTATGAGTTGCTTAGACATAATGCAAGAACAAATTCATTTTCAGTATTGCACTTTTATCAACTTTTAATAGTGAACCCTTTTTAAATGAAATATTTTAAACTTTTGACTAAATGGGGACATTAAAATTTTAAAATGAAACATCTCAAACTTCCACGGTACACTTTCTTTGAATAATACAGTAGCGTGTGTTGTACGCAACCTTGAGTTTTAACACACACCACAACCAATCAAACTAGCTGTTATGAATAGTAATACCTAATTTTTGAAATTATATATATTTTATATTTCAAAATGGACTTCATTTTTGGATTCGGAATATCTAATTTAGCCTAAGGTGAAATTTTGGTACTTTTCGGATAACTTTCATATTTTGATGAATAGTGAAAATTACTAAACATTAATTAAAAACAACTTTTTTAATCAAAATAATTAATAGTGATAAATTATGAATTTTAGTAGTTTTAAAGTATATTTAGAATTTGTTTTTACCATTTAATATAATGTTGGTCATTGGACATAATTTTACAATTAAACCGAACATAAACAAGTGTCAATCTTTTGATAGTTATTATCTCTTAAAAACACGCTTTTTGTTTTGACAGCGGGAATTAATTTTAAATTAATTTCTGCCACTTCTGTGTTTTGAATTTAGGAAAATGGATTCCATATTTGTAATCAGGATTTTCAAATTGTGTAAATAGGTAACTTTTATTTTTAGACATTTTGAATAATTATTGCGGTAAATATTTTATTTACCATGGTTAAGGGTAAATCTGGTAAATAAGGGTTAAAAAATAAAATTATAATAATACTAAATTACCCTAAAACGTGTATTAACCCTATTTTTTGATACATGGTCGACCATGGACATCATTGGGTCGATTTTGGGACCCCATGGATCTACTAGTAAGTGATAATGACACTTTATTTTAATTAAGTTAAAATGAATACAAAAATGACACAAGCATATATCTTTTAGAAAAACAATTGTTACATAGGGTTATATATGTTGGATTTTAGATTATAAATATTCATTAGAAATATAAAAAGATTTCCTACATAATTATATTTTATTTATAAATTTTAGACATTAAATTAGTTATTTTATTTATGACACAATGATGATGCAGTAATTACTATAATAGTGAAAAATTAAAATAATTGATATTATAAATACCCAAATAAATATAATATGAATATTTTAATGAATTAAACAAATTTTCTAGGATAATATGATATATTAGGATTGATTTAATTGACTTTTGTCGAAGTAATCAATCTGTTATGAGTTTCACAAAAATCAACTATTGAATATGGTCAAAATATACATAAAAGAGTTCTTAAAACAAATATTATATTATTAAATGATATTAAATTCCTAAAAATCTAAGGTTCGGCCAAGAGACTTATATCATGATAGGTTAATCATTAATGGGCCACTTTGGGGTCGCTTGGATGTATTTAGAAAGTTTATTTACCATATTATATAAAAATACAAAGAGACATTGTAAAAGTGAAACTAATTAACTTAGAGTTAATACTTAAAGATATGGTTAATATAAGTACCCAAACCTGTCTAAATTCTATTGGTTGAGTTGTTATCGACCCATAACCACCTTAACCTTTGAATAATCAACTTTGGAGCCATTATAAACCGAATATGAATTTATTATAAATTAATATTTCTAGCTTTTCCAAAGGTGCCCCTCACCCCTCTTATAAAAGGGCACTCCTCCTTCTCATTTATTCACACCTTCAAAGCCTTTTGGATCAACCAAACTCTGCCCAAATACTCTACCAACTTCCCTCACTACAACCTAGGGGCCTTAGTTTGATCATAAAGCCAACCTAAAGAGCCCTTTTGATCAAATCAAATGGAAGAACCCGAAGAAGAGGTAATGATTTCACCACCCTTTTCTAAGTTCATTTCTTCTTCCACTTCTTCTTCCTTTGTTGTTACCATTCTAAAATAATAAATCCAGTATCATATATATACTGTGATGTTATTATAAATATGGTACTACCATATTTAGTATTCTATCCACCCTTTGAATAACATGTCACCATACGTGCGTACGTACGGCTTACCGTCTCCACGTCGTGGTGTAATTGTTATTCAATATATTATTATTTGGATGGGTATAATAATGATGTGTAACTCATGTAAATAATAAATATAACATGTTAATGATTCTGTATATATTATATACCATCCATTTATATATTATTTTAATATCAAAAGAATGATATTGTCGCTCGTGCGTACGTACAGACTACCGTCTCCACGAACGCGATGAGATTCATTCTCCATCGTATCCATTCAAGTATAATTATCATTTGATGATTTAAAAATTATGTTTAAGGACTTTATATCATTCTGGATATGAATAAGATACAACAAACAAGGCTTATATAACAAAACATATAAAAAAACGAGTAAGTTAACACCCGAAACGACGATAATTCTAAGATATTATTAACAAATCAATGTTAAAATATCATATATGATATCATATTAATATATATGATTCTTGTATAATTTAATATCAATTATTTCACCATTATATAGGAGTTTAACCTACCCTATCCAAGGAAAAGTACAAGGTAAGGGATTTTCTTATCTCACATTCAATTCCGTGAGATTTCCATTATTCGCCACTAAATTATTGAAAGTGGTGTATTGTGTACTGTTATTTGATATATATTATCATGATTATCTTTATATTCATGTTATTCTGTAAATAGTCTGGTGGTTATTAACTTTTGGCCATACAACTCAGTTGATTAACGTGGTAAGGGGTTTTCATCTCACTCCTTATTGCCGTGAGATTCATGCCATATTGCCACCATCACCTTTTGTGTGGTGTATGTACTGCCCATAATTATATTATTTGTTTAATACACTCTAATTTATGTGTATTTACATATTCATTGTATGATACCTCTTTTATGGGTTGTATGTTTCATAAGTTACCAAATTGGTAAGGGTTATTTCGCAATCTCTTCATTATCCGAGGTTGTTTATACGTAATAATCTACTGGGATCTCTTTATCATCCACATCCATGTTTCTTAAAAATGTATTTCAAAACATTTTTACTATTTAATAGAATATGGGTTAATGTCATTTATACCCTTATGTGTTTTGAAAGGAATATTTCCGTCGTTTTCCAAACAAGGCACTTTTAACCTTTTCGACTAATTAAGGTAAGAATGTTTTTTTTAACTTATACGGCGGGTACGGTTATTTTCCGCCGTTATAAAATCGGTGAAGCTTCCCTTACAAGATAATAAGAATATTTTCAAAAAAATGTTTTATTTCATAATTATAAGACTCTTAAATGATTTCAAAATAGAAAGATATATTTTTCTAAATTATTCTTGATTTCATCTTTGTCACCATCCTTTGATGGATTTTAAGCTTATTTGAAGTTGATTTATTATGATACAAAACATCCATATTTTATTGAAGGTTTTGTGATATTTTTGACTGTGGATAAGTTATTCTTATGTCACTCATGGTTTTTGTTTAAAGTATTTACATTTCATAAGTTATTTGTAATCCGAACGTTTATGTTATATTTCAACCTTGCATTCAGATGAATGTGTTAGACAAGTATGTTCCGGGTTGGGGACCGGTAAAAGTAAGCCCTCCATTTTGGTCTTCCGTTATTAGAGGAACTCCGGTTTGGTGTCCGGTTATTAGAGGAACTCCGGGTTGGTTTCCGGTTATTAGAGGCACTCCGGGTTGGTGTCCGGTTATTAGAGGCACTCCGGGTTGGGTTCCGGTTACAGTTAGCCCCAAGGTCTTGGGACGAGGCCTTGACAAAGAAATAATGGTTTACCATTATGCATTCCAACATTATGAAAGTGGTTATTGATTTTGCATGTGATTATTCGATTAGTAGAATATCCATGTGAATAAGTAAATGGCATTATTTCATTTTATTTATGCCATACTATGTTGAAAGTTCAAGTTTGAAAGACTTTTGTTTTAGTTATACATTGCCTTAAATGTTTATTCTTATTTATGAAAGTTTCCGCTATATTTTTATCCTTACTGGGTATTTGAGCTCACCCCTTTTCTATGTTTTATTTTTCCCAAGATGTGAAGAAGTAAGTTATGAATGACCTATAGGGATATTATGAGGGGTTAATAGTGTGGACTGTGGAGACATTATGTTGTTGTAGTAGTTTTTCATTTTATGATGTAATATAAGACTTATGAATATATCTAGTGTTTCCAAGGATACTAAACCAATCGGTCTTTCGAGATTTGATTTTCTTGTGATCATTCCAATGTTATGTAATAATGCACCAACTCTGGGTAACTAGGGTCGGTGCGTTACAGTTGGTATCAGAGAAAGTTTATTACAAACCTTGGAAGCTGGATTTAGATAAACTCTGATTAGAGCACGTAGACCTAAGATGAACATTGAGGATTAGTATAGATGAACTTCCTAGAATTTTGGTATTGTAGAGATTTTGTGAGTTTTCCGAGCAATACATCCCTGTCTGGATACGAGCAGGTAGAGGCGGCTCTGGCACAGATGTACCTAGGGGTAAAACCCAAAAACACCGCTTTGAGCTAGACTCGAACGGGAACTGGTGCACGAAAACGGGCCTTGCTGCACTCTTGGTTACGACACTCTCGGGGGATATGCTTAGGATAATTCTCATTTTCTTTATATACCATTATGAAGGGTTTATGAGTATATACATCCTCAAAGGAGACATTTTTATGATTATGGATTATATCCATAAATAGTTCAATTTTTGTTAAGTGTTTTATAAGTATGGGATTATGTATTTTGATTCATAAACTGATCGAGTGTATGCCATTGTTTAGAAATGGCGCCCAGTAGAAGGAATGAGAACTCCAGAAATGCACATGATCCAAAGAGAAGGAAGGATCATATCTTTCATGGTCTTAAGCTAGAATTTAAAAGAGAAATAGTATCCCATGTATTATCATCATATGAAGAAATAATATCATGTGTTGATAAGATAAGTAAAGAGTTTACTGAGTCCTATAGCTTTGAAGGGAAGCAAGAGAAGAAAAGGATGGAAGAGAGAAATATGGATAAAGGGAAGAGGGAAAAGAATAATTTTCCCATATGTGGTAACTGTGGAAAGAAACACCCTGGAACTTGCCTGAAAGGAATGGGAGTTTGTTATAAGTGTGGAGGAAAAGGGCACAAAGTACGTGACTGCAAGGGTAAGAAAAAGGTTTCAAATGTACAATGCTTCATTTTCAAGGAGATTGGACACTACGCGAACCTATGTCCCAACCATCAGACTATGCCGCAAATGATGATATTGGATAATAATCAAGTTATGATACTACCACAGATGAAGAGGAATGATAAGATTTCTTATGTTGATTATGTCATTTGAGTGTTGTATCAACAATGTACTTGTTATAATAATTATGGAGTATATAAGGATTGTACTGCAGTACTATTTCATTTTGGACTTGAGATTGTGTGGAACAATGAAAAGTGACTCAATAGCAGGATAAATTTTTGGAAAATATATGGTTGAGAGAATGATAAACCATAATATGGTTCTGATACCGAGGTAGTGATTTTAGAATAATACATGATTTATTTGGATAAATTATATTGGATATTATTGACTACCTTGAAACTAATTAATGATTTGTATATTCCATCATTGTTGGGGTTTAAAACATTTTTGGATTGATGAAGTATATACAGCATTCTATATGGAATAAGGGATCATGAATGTAATCAATATGGATTATGGTAATTCAAGATGTTTCAGTGTTTTAAAAGAATACATGATGAAGGTATTCATATGCTATTACGTGGTAAAAATGATCTACATTATTTTTAACATCCTTATAAATGTTGGACTGTGAGTTTGGTCAGAAGTATTTTGGATAAATTCTATTTTGAAATTAATTTTGGATTGCCATAAAAGGACAACCCGGAGGTCTGGCGGCAACCCGTCGCATCCGGCAAGGCCGCTAGACTTGAACCCGCAACCGAAGGGCGACAAGGGTGTATCACCTACCACTGGCCTAAGAGATGTCCTGGATTAAATAATGTAGTTTTTTTTAAAATATCTGGTATATGAATTATAAATTCGTTTATTTTGGAACCCTTTACGAATAGTATAAATAGAATTTTTTTACGAGTGAAAGATGAGTTTGTGGTAGAAATTTATTAATGGAAAAAACTCTAATTATAAAGTAAGTATATCTCCTTATGATTTTAGCCAATCTCATAAATAAATTCCTCAACATTAAGAAAAGAAACATAGAACAAAAATGTTTTCCTAGATGGTAACTTAAATCATCACTAATTTATGGCTTTGAGATTGTTCTCCTTTTCATAGCCATGTTCTCTACCACTCTCCATCAGATAATTGATGGTTATATTTGTCTTCCATATCCATATTTTCCTACATGGAACCCTAGTATATGTTATTTTCGGTAATCTTCATACTTTCGACTCTTTATTTTAAATAGAGGCCTCATTAATTCATTTTTCGATGTGGGATTTCAACTAAGATACTTTGAAACGTCAAAAATGTGTTATCCCAATACCCTATGTTTTGTTGAACCGATGGTATTTCAAATCATCATAGATTGATGAATTTAAGGACCTCAATTTTACACTTGTTTTTGATTGATGACCTCAATCACTACCTATAAATATTTACGTTTTTCCTCCAATTATTTGTCTCTAATTGCCACCAATGTTCTCCTAATCGAAATCATAATTTGGTGGTGACCCTTTGATTTCTCTTTTCCTCATATTAAGACTAAATTTTAGTAACCCAATTTCCGATGTGGGTTTTCCCACAAATATATTTTCTACTTTCAACCTTTTATTTTCGAAGAACAATTTCAAATTGCGAGGACGCAATTTATTGAAGGAGACGAGAATGTAACACCCCAAGAATTCATAATGTGTTATTTCTTCAAAATAATTCAATAACTTGCACTACACGCAACACCGAGTTCAATTGCACCATGACTTACCAAAAATCCATTCAAAAGAGGTTATGAATAGTATTAACTAAATTTTAAAATTTATATAATCCTTATAATTTTTCCATATTATGAGTTTCTTAGACATAATGCAAGAACAAATTCATTTTCAGTATTGCACTTTTATCAACTTTTAATAGTGAACCCTTTTTAAATGAAATATTTTAAACTTTTGACTAAATGGGGACATTAAAAATTTAAAATGAAACATCCCAAGCTTCCACGGTATGCTTTCTTTGAATAATATAGTAGCGTGTGTTGTACGCAACATTGAGTTTTAACACACACCACAACCAATCAAACAAGCCGTTATGAATAGTAATACCTAATTTTTTAAATTATATATATTTTATATTTCAAAATGGACTTAATTTTTGGATTTGGAAAATCTAATTTAGCCTAAGGTGAAATTTTGGTACTTTTCGGATAACTTTCAAATTTTGATGAATAGTGAAAATTACTAAACTTTAATTAAAAACAACTTTTTTAATCAAAATAATTAATAGTGATAAATTATGAATTTTAGTAGTTTTAAAGTATATTTAGAATATATTTTTACCATTTAATATAATGTTGGTCATTGGACATAATTTTACAATTAAACCGAACATAAACAAGTGTCAATCTTTTGATAGTTATTATCTCTTAAAAACACGCTTTTTGTTTTGACAGCGGGAATTAATTTTAAATTAATTTCTGCCACTTCTGTGTTTCGAATTTAGGAAAATGGATTCCATATTTGTAATAAGGATGTTCATATTGTGTAAATAGGTAACTTTTATTTTTAGACATTTTGAATAATTACTGCGGTAAATATTTTATTTACCATGGTTAAGGGTAAATCCGGTAAATAAGGGTTACAAAATAATATTATAATAATACTAAATTACCATAAAACGTGTCTTAACCTTATTGGTTGATACATGGTCGACCATGGACATCTTTGGGTCGATTTTGGGACCCCATGGATCCACTTGTAAGTGATAATGACACTTTATTTTAATTAAGTTAAAATGAATACAAAAATGACACAAGCATATATCGTTTAGCAAAACAATTGTTAGATAGGGTTATATATGTTGGATTTTATATTATAAATATTCATTACAAAGATAAAAAGATTTCCTACATAATGATATTTTATTTATAATTTTTAGACATTAAATAATTTCTTTTATTTATGACACAATGATGATGCAGTAATTACTATAATAGTGAAAAATTAAAATAATTGATATTATAAATACCCAAATAAATATAATATGAAACTTTTAATGAATTAAACTAATTTTCTAGGATAATATGATATATTAGGATTGATTTAATTGACTTTGTTCGAAGTAATCAATCTGTTATGAGTTTCACAAAAGTCAACTATTGAATAGTGTCAAAATTGATATAAAAAAGTTCTTAAAACAAATATTATATTATTAATTGATATTAAATTCCTAAAAATCTATGTTTCGGCCAAGAGACTTATATCATGATAGTTTCATCATTAATGGACCACTTGGGGGTTTCTTAGATGTATGTAGTATGTTTATTAACTATATTATATAAAAATACAAAGAGACATTGTAAAAGTGAAACTAATTAACTTAGAGTTAATACTTAAAGATAAGGTTAATATAAGAACCCAACCCTGTATAAATTATATTGGTTGAGTTTTTATCGACCCATCCCCACCTTAACCTTTGAATAATCAACTTTGGAGCCATTGGAAACCGAATATGAATTTATTATAAATTAATATTTCTAGCTTTTCCAAAGGTGCCCCTCACCCCTCTTATAAAAGGACACTCCTCCTTCTCATTTCTTCACACCTTCAAAGCCTTTTGGTTCGGCCAAACTCTGACCAAATACTATACAAACTTCCCTCACTACAACCTAGGGGCATTAGTTTGATCATAAAGCCAACCTAAGGAGCCCTTTTGATCAAATCAAAAGGAAGAACCCGAAGAAGAGGTAATGATTTCACCACCCTTTTCTAAGTTCATTTCTTCTTCCACTTCTTCTTCCTTTGTTGTTACCATTATAAAATAATAAATCCAGTATCATATATATACTGTGATGTTATTATAAATATGGTACTACCATATTTAGTATTCCATCCACCCTTTGAATAACATGTCACCATACGTGCGTACGTAAGGCTTACCGTCTCCACGTCGTGGTGTAATTGTTATTCAATATATTATTATTTGGATGGGTATAATAATGATGTGTAACTCATGTAAATAATAAATAGAACATGTTAATGATTCTGTATATATGATATACCATCCATTTATATATTATTTTAATATCAAAAGAATGATATTGTCGCTCGTGCATACGTACGGACTACCGTCTCCACGAACGCGATGAGATTCATTCTCCATCGTATCCATTCAAGTATAATTATCATTTGATGATTTAAAAATGATATTTAAGGACTTTATATCATTATGGATATGAATAAGATACAACAAACAAGGCTTATGTAACAAAACATATAAAATAAAACGAGTAAGTTAACACCCGAAATGACGATAATTCTAAGATATTATTAACAAATCAATGTTAAAAGATCATATATGATATCATATTAATGTATATGATTCTTGTATAATTTAATAACAATTATTTCAACATTATACCGGAGGTTAACCTACCCCATCCAAGGAAAAGTACAAGGTAAGGGATTTTCTTATCTCACATTCAATTCGATGAGATTTCCAATATTCGCCACGAAATTATTGAAAGTGGTGTATTGTTTACTGGCATTTGATATATATTATCATGATTATCTTTATATTCATGTTATTCTTTAAATAGTTTGGTTGTTATTAACTTTTGGCCATACGACTCAGTCGATTAACGTGGTAAGGGGTTTTCATCTCACTCCTTATTCCCGTGAGATTCATGCCATATTGCCACCATCACCTTTTGTGTGGTGTATGTACTGCCCATAATTATATTATTTGTTTAATACACTCTAATTTATGTGTATTTACATATTCATTGTATGATACCTCTTTTATGGGTTGTATGTTTCATAAGTTACCAAATTGGTAAGGGTTATTTCGCAATCTCTTCATTATCCGAGGTTGTTTATACGTAATAATCTACTGGGATCTCTTTATCATCCACATCCATGTTTCTTAAAAATGTATTTCAAAACATTTTTACTATTTACTAGAATATGGGTTAAAGTCATTTATACCCTTATGTGTTTTGAAAGGAATATTTCCATCGTTTTCCAAACAAGGCACTTTTAACCTTTTCGACAAAATTAAGGTAAGAATGTTTTTTTAACTTATACGGCGGGTGCGGTTATTTTCCGCCGTTATAAAATCGTCGAAACTTCCCTTACAAGATAATAAGAATATTTTCAAAAAAATGTTTTATTTCATAAATATAAGACTCTTAAATTATTTCAAAATAGAAAGATATATTTTTCTAAATTAGTCTTGATTTCATCTATGTCAACATCCTTTGATGGATTTTAAGCTTATTTGAAGTTGATTTATTATGATACAAAAATCCATATTTTATTGAAGGTTTTGTGATATTTTTTACTGTGGATAAGTTATTCTTATGTCACTCATGGTTTTTGTTTAAAGTATTGACATTTCATAAGTTATTTGTAATCCGAATGTTTATGTTATATTTCAACCTTTCATTCAGATGAATGTGTTAGACAAGTATGTTCCGGGTTGGGGACCGGTAAAAGTAAGCCCTCCGGTTTGGTCTCCGGTTATTAGAGGAACTCCGATTTGGTCTCCGGTTATTAGAGGAACTCCGGGTTGGTGTCCGGTTATTAGAGGTACTCCGGGTTGGTGTCCGGTTATTAGAGGCACTCCGGGTTGGGTTCCGGTTACAGTTAGCCCCAAGGTCTTGGGATGAGGCCTTGACAAAGAAATTAAAGTTTACCATTATGCAATCCAACATTATGAAAGTGGTTATTGATTTTTCATGTGATTATTCGATTAGTAGAATATCTATGTGAATAAGTAAATGGCATTATTTCATTTTATTTATGCCATACTATGTTGAAAGTTCAAGTTTGAAAGGCTTCTGTTTTAGTTATACATTCCCTTAAATGTTTATTCTTATTTATGAAAGTTTCCGCTATATTGTTATCCTTACTGGGCATTTGAGCTCACCCCTTTTCTATATTTTATTTTTCCCAGGATGTGAAGAAGTAAGTTATGAATGACCAGTAGGGATATTATGAGGGGTTAATAGTGTGGACTGTGGAGACATTATGTTGTTGTAAAGTTTTTCATTTTATGATGTAATATAGGACTTATGAATATATCTAGTGTTTCCAAGGCTACTAAACCAATCGGTCTTTCCAGATTTGATCTTTCTTGTGATCATGCCAATGTTATGTAATAATGCACCGACTCTGGGTAACTAGGGTCGGGGCGTTACAGCATAAATCATGAATAACTGCATCAAATCAAGATTGTGTGTTGGGTTATTTATCTCATGTTGCATCAACTGCTGAGACCCATGCACAATGACCCCTTTCCCATGAATAATCACTACTCCTAGTCTGATAACCGATGCGTAACATATATCCATATAAATCTTTCTCGGCTATATGTGAAATAGTATCAGTGATGATTTCATCGATCCATTTAGCTTTTGAAAGAATAACTCATAATATTTTGACCTCAGGTACTCCACAACATTCGTTGTTAGGATCTTCAGTGGTCCTGCAAAGTATGAATAGTACTGTATGAAATTAATGTAGTAACCAACATGTCTTATAGAACTTTGTACCTCAACGATGCTCTTTATAATCACCAATGAAACTACTACCCTCACATTCTCTGGATCCACTGATACTCATATCTCTGATATAACATGAGAGAAGAAGCAAATCTGATCTATCTAAAAACATCATTTTGAGAGCTTAGAATATTACTGATTCTCTCTCAGCGTACTCAAAAAGATCACAAGATGGATAGAATGGTCTTTTCGAGTGTGATAATACACCATGTTATTGTCAACGAAAATCACCAAGATGGAATGCATATATGGATGGAACACTTGTTTCAATTGTGTAATAAAATAGAATGGGAATTCATGAGATTGACCGGAATGACCACAAAATCATATACACAATACCATTATTGAAAGTCTGTAAGAGGTATATCAAATGGTCTAACGCATATCTGATGATAACCTGATCTCAAGTTGATCTTCTAGAATCCCCTTTCTCCTCGAAGATGAATAAAGTGATCATTAATCCTTGGTAAGGGATATTGGTTCTTGACTGTCAATGGTTTCACCTTCTGATAAATCACACAATATCTTTGGGTATCACCATTATTCTTCGAAAACAACATAGGAATACCGAAAGAGACGTATAGTTTTTGATGAAATCCATTCCATGTGACTCCTCTATCAACTTCTTGAGCTCATTCAATTCTAGTGTAGCCATTCTATAATGAGGAATAGATACTGGTGATGTTCCAGGCCCATGATCAATAGAAAAGTCTATCTATCGCCCCATAAGAAAACCTGATAATTCCCTTGAGAAGACATCCATAAAATGATCCATCACTAAACTAAAGTCTTTCTAGGAAGTTTCCTGATCATCTAGATAACGACTAACAAATTGGGCTATAACTCCTCCCAAACCATAATGCTTGGGTCCTTCTCTGCTCGCCTGGACATCTTATTCTCCATTGTGTAGAAACAATCGACCATCTAGTTACTTGAAACTCACCGTAAAATGATAGCAGTAGACAAAAACCTGGTATGGAACTAACCAGTCCATTCTAATCATGAAATCATAACCTTTCATCTCTAAGACATTGAGGTCCCATAATAAGTGACACACACCAACCTCAAGAGATAACTCCATGCACTGACATTCCCTACCTATTCTAGTCCCCAATGGAGTGTCTTACATTAAAATATCGTTATATGTAATGATAAAGAGCATAAGGCTCTCCATAATAGCAATATATATGAAACTATGGGAATCCCCTGTATGAAAAAAGTGAATAATCTAAAATCGAGGAAACTAGTATCACATCTCTAACAATAGAGGGTAACTTGATCATGACACTATTCAATGTACTCCCCCAAAAAGTCATCCCTATAGAGTGGCCCTACGACCCTGCCTACCCACCCTAATCTAATCCACCCAATAATTCCATAATGCCTGACAATTGGATACCTTGGCCACAGCCTCCACCTCTGCTCGAATGGTCGAACGGACTCCAGTTCCGAGACGAATGAGAAACAGTGGTCAAGTTCGAGAACATGGTTTCATAGTAGAACATCAATCACAATCTTCTTTTGAGAAAAATTGGCAGAAATGGTGAAGAAGTCCCATATTTCCACAGTATCTACACTCCATAGGATCTCTTAATGAATGTTTCCTTGTATGCTTGTTGTACCATCAATGGTAGCACACATCCAAGCCTCCAAAGGAAGTATTTTTCTTACTCAAATCTCCATGATTATGATCCTTATAGAGCTTCTTATTTTCATTCGATGCGGTACTAACTCTGGATGTCCAGCCACTGTGGCTCACATACCCATTATCCCATAGGTTTCTCTAGGTTATTAGCACCCAGTTGACAATAGAAGTGATGGTTTTATACCACATGATGTTCCCCAGAGATAGGATATCATGACTGAGTCCATATTCAAACCTCCTTACCAAGAATAAATAATCACCCCTAGTGGGTGTTATGTGGAAAAGATCTATGAAACGAGAATAATACTCTTTGACTGAGAGAGTAACCGTGTAACACCCGAGACTTTAATAAGAAATATTTTGTTTTTATTTTACATAAATCATCAAAGGAATCTTTCACTACACACAACACTAGCTTGGCTTGCTTTACAAGAAATCGTGACCTTCCTTGATAGCCTGCATCGTACGCAATACCGAGTTTCACTAAACAACGATATGATATTAAAATATAATTAAAACTAGCTGTTATGAATAGTAATAACCACTTTTTGAAATTTTATAAATTTTAATTATGAAAATTCACATCATTTTTGGATTTGGAATATCAAAATTATCCTACGGTGAAATTTCGGTATTTTTCTGGAAACTTTTAATTTTTGATGAATAGTGAAAACATTGGGTTACTTTTTAAAAACCGACATTTTATTTAAATAATTATTTATTTTATTTAAATTTATTTTTGGTCAATATTGATACATAATACCTATATATGTTCACTGTAATTCATTGGAGTAATTTTATAATAATTATAGATATATAAAAATTTTATTGAACTTTTCACCATCTATTACCCACCTCCTAGGAGAATTTTCAAATTAATATAAAACTAAATTTTACCACTTCTGTTAGTGGAATTTCGAAAATCCGAGAGACACGGTTGATTTCAGTAAGTAAAATGTGGTTCAATGTGATGAAAATTATTTTTACTGAATAGAAACTTTTTACTTTTATTTACCGCGGTTAAAAGTAAATAGGGTAATTAAGGGTGTAAATGGTATTATTATTACCATAACACATGTCCTAATTCTATTGGACAAGTGTAATTCTACCCAAAACAACCTCAGGAATAAAATATTACCATTTAGGCCCACTTGGATGAGATTAGGACATTTATTATTAATTTATTTAAAGGAGGGTTAAAATAGTTTAAATCAAAGTATAATAACTAAATAATTTTTAATATAGGGTTATAAATAAGATAAATTTGACTATATATATTAATTAATAAGCTAGAAATATTTCATACATAGTGGTATTTTATTTGTAATTTTTAGACTTAAAATAATTAAATTTATTTATGACACAATGATGATGTTGTAATTATCTTAATAATTAAATATTGTCATAATGGATGTTTTAAATACCCAAATAAATGTAATTTGAGACTTTTTATAAATTCCAATAATTTTATATGTTAATATGACATGTTAGTATTGATTTAAGTAAATGTTTTCAAACTAATAATTCTGTTATGATTTTCACAAAAATCAATTGACAAATAGTGACAAAATTGAAATAAAATAGTTTTTAGAACAAATATATTATTATTAATTGTTATTATATTCCTAAAAATATAATGTTCGGCCAAGATACTTATATCATGATAGGTGTATCATTAATGGACCACTTGGGGGTCTCTTGTATGTATATGGAAATTTTATTAACTATATAATATAAAAATACAATGTTACATGGTAAATGTCAATCTAATTAACTAAGAGTTAAAACTAATAGATAAGGTAAATATAATGACCTAAACTTTTCTAAATTGAATATGATGAGAGGATTTCGATCTATACCCACCTTAGCTTATAAATATATCAATTTAGATTTATTAAAAACCGAAAATGTCTTTATAATAAAATAATATTTTTAGTCTTTCCAAAGGTGCCCCTCTCCTCCCTTATAAAAGGGAACCTCCTCCCTCTTTTCATCACACCACATTGAGTCTTCAAGCTCAGCCTACCCCTGCCAAATTATCTTCTCCAAGGGATTTAAGAAATGACAATTTAATTTTGGTTCTATATAATTTTATCCCATAACTCATCATATGGAATTTGAGTGATCTGTTGATTATGAATATAAAAAGTATATAAATTTCCTAAAATATTTAAAAATTATTAATTCATAGATATAAAATAATCATTTAATGAAATAATGTACCTTTTTTGTAAACACCTATCATCATTGAAAAGGATTAATTGGGTATTTACCCCATACTGAAAAAATTAGATATATTTTCAATTAAAAAATATTCATATTCATTCAAATTTATTAGTATCTCAGGGAATACTATTAATGAAATGACAATATATTATGTACTAACAATTTTAATGAATTTAATGAATAATTATGTTTATGAATAATTGATGAAATTTCATAGTTATTGTTGGAAGGGATCCTTTCCCGTATAGATAATTATTCTCCATAACACTTCACATATATTGGTAAATGAATAATAAAGAACAATTTTATTATGAATTTCACATTTTTTATAAGAAAATATTCATGTAGATAGTACATTAATAATTATGAAACAATTGAATTGTAAATTATCCATGATATAGAGGAAATATACTTATGACCAACCAGAGAATTATATTTCGTTTTTATCTAATGAACATTATTTTAATAGTTTTCTTATTTTCATTATTTGATAATGTGTCTATAATATATAATTTTATTCTGGACACCTTGGGCCTTATAATGACACACCGCTTTAGCGTCCATATCTAGAATAAAATTATGAAATGTTTCAAAGACTTATTAGTCAAAAACCATCCTTCAATATCATTACCTACATCATTATTTTATACACCATAATGAAAAACAAAAAAAAACAACTTGGGGTATTGAGCCTGCTTCTGGCTCTATCGTTCCCATGATCTATCCTAGACATTCTCTTGATGCCACAAAACTCACACCAAATGGATGAACCACCCTCATAGGGCCTGATCCTGTCAGTCCTCGATTTCCACTAGGTACTTTGAAATGGTGGATTCATCCTCAATATCCATCTCGCCCCTATTGATAACATCATGTAGTCAAGCATGTATCTCCTTAGACATGACACGTAGAAAGCGTTGTTATCCCGATCCAGCTGTGGGGGTATGACAAGGTGGTAGGATACCTCTTAGATCCCATAAATTATCTCAAATTTCCCAATGAACCACTTGGATAGCTTCATTCCCCAGGGGAACCTCCAAATATGACATTTTGGGTAGACTATAAAAGAATATCTTCTCTCCCTACATTAACACTAATGGCCTATTACGGGAGGCATCATAGGACATCTGTCTGTGCTGGGCTGTCTTCATCTACTCATGAACTCAGCTCCCTCCCCTAAGAGCTGCAAAACTGGAGCACTCATCTGTCTCTTATTAACTTTCCAATGGCCTTATTGAACATTTGAATCTATGTAATCATCTTCACCATACGCATCAGGGAAATCATAGGGGCTGAAATTTTGGATAATTCTACCAAAAATCTCAGGAATTATCCATCCAGGCCAATAATTATCCACACCTATGAGGAATTTAGGGATAGATCCAAAAAAAATCCTCAACATTCATTCGATCGATATCTAAACCCTTCTCAAAATGACAATTCCATGGAAGTGAACTTTTTTTTATCCAGAACAAGAATTTTGAGAGCATGTCGTAAAACAGGTGCTCTCTAAGCTAATCAAGGGAAATCCTCAAGTGCTCTGTATGTGCCTCTTCTATAGTAGAGTAGATTAGTACAATATTGATTAATGAAATGAAAAACTGATCCATGTATTATGGTTTGATTGAGTTCATCATAACCATAATGACTGTTGGAGAATTTTTCACCTCGATGTGAATTACTAGTTACTCATAGTGCCCATAGTGACACCGAATGCAATACATTAAGCTATGTACCAGGCAGACTCTCATCTGTTGGTAGCTATAACATAGATCGATTTTGGGGAACCATCCTCCAACTCAAATTTGATCTTATAGGTCGTCGAACTGTGACTAGGGGTACTTTTTCATTATCGTGGGCTAGTTCAGTAGATGATAATCTACCTACAGTCCTAAGTCGTCAGCATCATTCTGTTTAAACATAACTAGAGCTGCACTGGGGAATACACTAGGTCTGATGAAACATTTCTCGTGAGGGTACACTAAACAAAACATCTGCTGCAAGAGATCTGTGAAACCATATGATATTCCATGGATGATATCATGGTAGACCATGGCTGCCTGTAGATAGATAACATTAACTCCCACATCATAGGTTGTCTTGGAATTTCTTTAGTAAATACATCCATTTAATCCTCAAAAATTAGAGGGATCCAAAATAACTAGGAGTCTACTACTCGAAGGTTAATACTCTCTAGCTTATGAGTGATTAGATGTGACCTCTGGATAATGGTATCCACGGGACTAGCTATGATGTTTCTCTCACAGATATAATGGAGAACCTCATTCCATTATTACAATGTAATCTTACTGATCTTCAGTCATAGTCAGTCTGGGCTCGAACCATGAAAATCTAATCCATTCTAAATATGACATCATAGGAGTACATCACGATGACCAATAGGTCCCACATTAACCTCTCTCCCAAAAGAGACTGCCCAAACAACTAGTTGACGGATGAAATGTTAGAAGTGTTCCCTACAGGAACCTTAAGTTGTAGCTATTATGGAAGTGTCTCAACCAGGACATCTAGATCACTCAAAATTATTTGAGAGATAATAGAGTGGATAGTATCTATTTATACTAGAAATGTGGCAATAGTATAGTAGACAAAAATCATATCCTAAATCATCTCATGTGTTGCTGAATCATGAACATTTGTAGCCTGATGTTGTCTACAGCCTCAACTTCCTGCTCCTTAAGCATGATGTGTGCTACATGGGGGTGTTAGTTGGTGTAACTAATATTGTCATTCCCAACCTATAGATCCTCCCACTCATATAATATATTTTCCTCTCTACCCCCTCATCCCCGCCTGGGTGACCCCTAGTCATGGTGATGCCTATGTTGTGGCGGTTTGATTACTACCTACCTGAAATGCTCGGAATTCCTGGTCAGGTATGTTGGATCTGAATCTACGGATTATACACAAGAGGGGGGTGAATTGTGTATTTTTCAAATTATTACAATCTCTTCAATTTAGACAAATTCTGTTCACTATGCTTTTGCACGATTAAATATGCAGCGGAAAAAGTAAAAGCATGAACACACGGATGTATAGTGGTTCGGGGAACAGAAGGCCCCTAGTCCACTCCACCAACGCTCAAATCCACGAGCTTGGCGATTTTCACTATCTGGTCCTCGTTTCCACAGACCCGTCCACAACTGAGTACAGGCAGTTGACACCTTTACAAGATTCAGGCAAACACAGCCTTCCAGGTTCAAACACGAACCCACACAGCTTAGAACGAGAAGCTGATCACTCAAAAAATAAAAGGGTTTCGATAAAGAAACACTTCTCCAGTTGTTCTTCACAATTGCAACAGAATGCAATTGACAGTAGATAGATCGTCGTCTTCAGAAAATAAAGATCCGTAATCAAAACAGTTCTGAGTCGATCCAGTTGCAATAGATATTACCAGAAACTTCACAACTTCAGCAGCAGTAGATTCACAACAGGTAGTCGATGTAGAACACGTGAATCTGCTATCAAGATCTTCCTTCAGTAATAAAAGATTTTACGCTTCTTCTCGATCACCAGAAAAGAACGCTTTTTCACAGTCTCTGTTTTCTTGCTCGTCAAAAGATCAATCATTCTATATTTCACACACTTTCCTGTGCATATATATATCCGAAGTTTCCAAGATAGAACATAAACATATTCAAATATGAGAAAATCTTCCGCATAAATAGATCCATGAAAATCTCCTTTAGATTCGCGATATTAAATGAAATAACAAAGCCGTTGTAACTCCCCTGAATAATCGACATAAAAAGCTCCGTTTAAATCAAACATTAATCCGTTGTAAATCATCTTTGATTCAGTCAAAGTCGTATTTAAGAATCAGCTCGAAATCCGCCTAATAATCCGCTTGATTGACTAATTCAAAAGGAAATATCGTCTGTCAAAAATATCCCGACGCCAAACGTAGGGTTGATGACGTGGCTCCAAACGTAGGGTTCACAAACGTAAGGTTCAGAACGTAAGGTTCAGAACGTAAGGTTGAACATACATACTTTCTCTTCAGCATTCAAACGTAGGGTTGATCATCCATACTTTGTCTTGCTTCAACTCTCCAAAGAACGTACGGTTGATTATAAAAGTAAGGTTGATGATCCATACTTTTGAGAAACAAACTCAACACTGAAAACTAACGTACGGTTTCTCTTCCATACTTTTCAACAACGAAAACGTAAGGTTCCTTCCAAACGTAATGTTCTTCTTCCATACTTTTCAACAACGTAAGGTTCATTAACCATACGTTTCAAAATAACATAAAAAGTAAACTTTTCATCCATACGTTACGTTCATCAACGTAGGGTATGAACAGTGATTCCAGTACGCGCTAAAATTGATCTCGCGCTACAGTGATTCCAGAACGCGCTAAAATTGATCTCGCGCTACAGTGATTCCAGAATACGCTAAAATTGATCTCGCAATAAATGAAGTATAAAATCTCGTTATATAAAATAAATTCCTGCAAAATACTCAACGAAATAATTAGCAAATAATTAAGGGTATTTGTGAGCATCAAAATCATCATAAAGAGACAGAGTATTATTTAAAATAATCTCCCCCTTTAAAAAACATTATTTTGATTTGTTTAAAAACAATACATTGCTCAACAATCTCCCCCTTTTTGATGATCACAAAACCCATAAAATAATAAAACTAATTTAATTGCAATCTTGATTGAAAAAAAAGTTTTATAAAATTTTAGAATTTTGAAAGGATTAAAACAATATTTAACTATAAAATTTCTCCCCCATAACTCTCATAAAAATAAATTTTCAAATAGATAAAAGATAAATGTCGTATATATCCAAATGCTCCTATATATCCAAATTTCTTCATAGGAAACGAATGAATTTAAATGTTGTGTTTATCCAAATTCTCCCCCTTTTTGTGATATCAAAAAGAATGAAAAATTACGGATTTGAACACATTCAATATTGCACTGGACTATAAGTAAATGCTATAATTAACTGTGTATGAATAAGTGAATTTCGTATACTGGCTAACTTAATCATAAATCAATAAATAATAAAACAAAAAAGATAAGAAAAGAATTTTCATTCACAAGCTATTATATAAAAACGACAGTGATATACAGAGGAATCAAGGTGTAGGGATAAGACAGGGAAAAAGGTGTCTATCTCCTTTGAATTGCGGTCTTGATCTCTGTAAACTGTTCTCGAAGCCTCTTCATCATCCCATCTCCTAACTTGATGATAAGATCTCTGTTCTCCTGAGTCATATGAATATATTCAATCAAATTAACTCTGAAAAACTCATGCATTCTTTCTTCTTTTTCAACAAAAAGAGCCAGCTTTTCTGATAACTGATTCAAAAGAATCCTAATCGGTTGCTCTCCAGATGTCAACTGATCTACCAAAAATTTCTGATTATCTAGCAAAACTGACAAAGGGGCACTATTACACTGAAGATCGTGTAATCTGTCACTCATATTGCTCAGTGCTCCAGTAATTGCTTGAAATCTTCGAATCAAATCAGGTGAAGAACCTGATCCACTCACAGCACTATTTGCAACAGATTCAAATTTATTCTCCATGTAAATTTTCATCTCAGCCAAATCATCTTTCGTTACCATCTCTGATTTCAACTGATCAACAGCATGCAACATATCAGTTTTAAACAAATCTACTTCCAGTCTTGAAACAGTACATTCTTTCAGCTTCTGAAACTTCAACTGCTCCAAGTTCAGAGAACTTCTGAGACTAACATTCTCAGATTCTAACTGAGAAATACGCTTGTATAACTCAACAATTTCTTCTTTTCTCGAATCAGGGGCACCCTGTGCTTGATTCTCATGTCCAGAATCAGATTGACGAAGCAGGACAAGGGGTAAAGAATCTGCATCTGATTGTTCTTTGTCCTGAAAAGGTTGATCCACTGAACTATTCTTTGAAGCTTGAAACTCTTCCACTGAAAAATCTTCCTGAAGTACTTCTGTATTAACTTCAGAAGTATGTTCATCACGAACAGTAGTCTCTCTGACTTCTACTGAATGATCAAGAACAATATCTTCATGAACTTCTTGAGGTCGGGCCACTTCTTCACCAGGCACTGCCTCCATAAGTTGTTCTTGTGGAATTGCTTCTTCAACAGCCACAGCAGTAGTTTGAGGTTCTAGCTGAATTTCCGGTTGAGCTACTGGTTCCTCTATCGGTGCAGTCTGCTCCACAACAGCTTCTCTCACAAAGGAATAAGAAATTACAGGTTCAGAAGATTTCAAGGTATGAGAGATAATTTCATCATCAATTAACCTCTTCCTTCTAGATTGAAGTCCTTCCTGACTTCTCTCTTCCTCAACTTCCTCCATCTCAAAGCGAATTCTCCTTGCCACTGTACTAACCCTTGATTCTGCTTGTCCCTCTTTGGACTTAGCAGGTTGAGCCTGAGCACTCTCCGAGTCTTCCTCAGCTCCAACAGGTAAGAGTTTTCCTTTAATAGTGCTCCAGAAATATCCGACTTTCCTCAAAGTTCCAGCATTAAAAACATTACTGTGGTGACATTTCACCCCAGCACTTACCAATCTGATCATTCCTCTTTTAAACAACAACAAAGAAATGAACCTTCCATATGGGAAAAAGGTCATTCTTGCTTCACTCTGACAGCAGTATCTCAGATATCTTATCATAAATCGAGGAAAATTAAATTTAATATCACTCATCAAAAGATACATTATATACATGTCAGGGTACAGAATTTTCTCCATCTCAGCCATCCTTGGTGCTAAACCAGTCTGAACAAACTTTACTAAGATTTTCTGATCGGGCTCCAAATCTTTAATAAACATCTTCTTTATTACTTTGGTTCCAAACAGAAAAGACATAATGTCTTCAGACTTATGTACAGAATCTCCAATATTCCGTAAATCGAAATGAAAAACTCCTTCATGAGGGCAGTTAAGAATTTGACTTATCTCTACAGATGATATGGAAAAGTCCTTATCCTCTATTTGAGCCAATAAACTATCCTCCGTATCTCCAAGGCTAAACTGAATAGATCTAAAGAAATGTCTCATTTCTGCCTCATAAAGAAACTCAGAGTTTTCACTATTAAAAGCTTGCTCAAGGCCTTGAAACGACAACGCTTGTTTCAACAGCAAATTAGTTTCAAACAGCCATTCTAAATCGATGACTTTACCTTGCAGTATCTTCCGACCAACTACTTTAGATTTCTTTGCAGCACTGCTCTCGGCTTCATCTGGACGCTTAGTCTTTGCCATTTCAACAACGATTTCTGAAGGTTCGTAAATTTAGGGTTTGAAGATTCAGAAAAGGGTTTTGGAGCAGATGTGCGGTTTTAGGTTTTCGAAAGGGTTTCCGAAAAAGGTGAAAACAGGTTAGAAGGTGAAACGGTTCTGACAGCCTTGATTCCCGTGTAATCACTAATCATTACTTTTATTTAAAACAAAATAAAATAACTTATAGCGAGAAACAAAAATTAAACAGAATTCGAAAACAGAATAAGATTAAAAAGAAACTATTTAAAAATTAAATAAACCTAACTCCCCCTTAATAAATTCAAACCTTGCCGTGGGAAGTGGTTTAGTAAAAATATCTGCTAATTGATTTTCTGTATTTACAAATTCTAAAAATATATCCTTTTTTAACACATGATCTCTTAAAAAGTGATGTCTTATATCAATGTGCTTAGTTCTAGAATGACTAATAGGATTTTTTGAAATATTAATTGCACTAGTATTATCACATAAAATAGGCGTATTATTGAAATTTAATCCAAAGTCCATAAGAGTGTTTTTCATCCACAACACCTGTGCACAGCAACTACCTGCAGACACATATTCTGCCTCGGCTGTTGACAGGGCAACTGAGTGTTGTTTCTTACTAGACCATGATACTAAAGACTTTCCTAAAAAGTGACATGTTCCTGAAGTACTCTTCCTATCTAATCTACAGCTTCCAAAGTCAGCATCTGAATATGAAATTAAATTAAAATCAGAGGTTTTTGGATAAAGCAGAGATTGATAAATAGTACCTTTTAAATATCTAAAAATTCGTTTAACAGCAGTTAAATGGGATTCTTTGGGATTTGATTGAAATCGAGCACAAAGACATACTGAATACATTATATCTGGTCTACTAGCAGTAAGATATAACAAACTACCAATCATACCTCTATATAACTTGTTGTCCACTGATTTTCCAGTTTCATCCAAATCAAGTTTTATATTAGTACACATAGGAGTTGTAAATGTCTTGCTGTTTTCAAGTCCAAATTTCTTAAGTAAATCAATAATGTATTTGCATTGATTTAAAACATTTCCAAAATCTTTTTGAAATATTTGAAGACCCAAAAAGAAATTTAATTCTCCCATCACACTCATTTCAAATTCTTTTTGCATTAATTCTGAAAATTCATGACAAAGAATTTTATTGGTCGATCCAAAAATTACATCATCAACATAAATTTGAACCAACAAAACATTATTTTTCACAGTTTTCTTAAAGAGTGTTGGATCTGCTAGTCCAACAGTAAAATCATTTTTCAAAAGAAAAGAACTTAGTCTTTCATACCAAGCTCTTGGTGCTTGTTTAAGGCCATAAAGAGCTTTAGTAAGTTTGAAAACAGAATCTGGTTTTTGAGAATTTTCAAAACCAGGAGGTTGCTCAACATAAACTTCCTCCATTAAATAACCATTTAAAAAGGCAGATTTAACATCCATCTGAAATAATTTAAAATTCATATAAGATGCATAGGCTAAAAGGATTCTAATGGCTTCTAACCTGGCTACAGGTGCAAAGGTCTCATCATAATCTATTCCTTCTTCTTGATTATATCCTTTAGCTACTAATCTTGCTTTATTTCTAGTTATTATCCCTTGATCATCCTGTTTATTCCTAAAGACCCATTTAGTTCCTATTACTGGATAATCATGTGGTCTTTCAACTAATTCCCAAACCTTATTTCTCTTAAACTGGTTCAATTCATCTTGCATTGCTATTACCCAGCTCTCATCATCTAAGGCTTCTTCTATGGTCTTAGGTTCTTGTTGGGATAGGAAAGCAGAGAATTCAACTATGTTTCCAATGTTTCTTCTAGTTTGAATACCAGTCTCTAAGTCACCTATCACAGATTCTAAAGGGTGATTCTTTAAGGTTCTAGACTGTCTAGGCATTACATTCAAAGGCTCTTCAGTATCATGTTCTTCTGAACTGGACTGAATTTCTTTTATATCATTTTCAAAATCATTCTTTAAATTCTCAGGTCTCATGTTTTCATTAGAATCAAGTTCATCTATTTGTTCTATCCTTTTCTCAAAAGGATCAGATTCATCAAATTTCACATGAACTGATTCTTCAACAATCCTTGACTTTTTATTATAGACTCTATAAGCTTTGGAGGTTGCAGAATATCCTAAGAAAATACCTTTATCAGATTTTGGATCAAATTTACCAAGATTATCTTTGGTATTCAAGATGTAAACCTTGCATCCAAAAACTTTAAAGTAATTTACTTTAGGTTTTCTGTTATTCCATAGTTCATAGGGTGTCTTTTTCAAAATAGGTCTTATTAAAATTCTATTCATTATATAACAAGCTGTATTAACAGCTTCTGCCCAGAAATATATAGGTAGGCTATATTCATTTAACATAGTTCTAGCCATTTCTTGAATAGTTCTATTTCTTCTTTCTACAATCCCATTTTGTTGAGGTGTTCTTGGAGCAGAGAAGGTGTGTTTAATACCCATGTTTGAGCAAAAGGAACTAAATTCCTGGTTCTCAAATTCTCCACCATGATCACTTCTCAATGAGATTATATTAAAACCTTTTTCATTTTGAATAGATTTACAAAAACCTTCAAATAAACTAAAAGCTTCACTTTTAAATTTCAAAAAGAAAATCCAAGTAAATCTAGAGTAATCATCAACTAATACATAAACATATAATTTACCAGCTAAACTTGCTACTCTTGAGGGTCCAAACAAATCCATATGGATAAGTTCTAGAGTTTTAGTTGTAGCAACTTTATTAACAGATTTGAATGATGATTTGTGTTGCTTGCCAAGCTGACATGCATCACAGAATCTGTCATTTTCAAATTTGAGACTAGGAAAATCAGAAACTAAATGTTTCTTAGATAATTTATGTAAAGCATATATATTGCAATGACCAAGTCTTCTATGCCAGATCCAGGATTCACTTATATTAGCAGTTAAGCAGTTTACTTGTTGTTTACACAAGGAATAAAAATCCAAAGTATAAACATTATCAGTTCTGGGTGCTCTAAACTTAAACAGTTTATCTTTAGAAACAGTACAACTATTGTTAGTAAAATCAACAGTGTATCCATCATCACAGAGTTGAGAGATACTTATCAGATTGTGTTTTAACCCTTGTACATAAAGTACTTTGTTGATTGAGACTGTCTCTGGATCTCCAACTGTTCCAATACCAATAATCTTTCCTTTGGCATTGTCACCAAAGGTGACAAGTCCTCCTTCCTTTCGAGTAAGAGAAGAGAAATTAGCTGAAGTTCCACTCATGTGTCTTGAGCAGCCACTGTCCATATACCATATTTCTTTCTTTCTTTGGTGACCTGCTACCTGCAAATATATTCAAACAAATTGCTTTGGTACCCATATTTTGTTGGGTCCAGGAGTGTTAGCAAGCAGTGATCTGGGTATCCAGATTTTCTTTGTTTTCTTAAAATTGATTGAATCATATAGATCGTTGGAAATATAAGCTTTCTTAATTCCACATATCTGAGGTTGTCTTAGAAAACAGTTTTTAGCTATATGACCTCTTGTTCCACAGTAGTTACAAATAACCTGTTTAGTGCTAGGAACAAAATAATTTTTGTATAACTTAGGTTTTTCTCCTTTACTTCCAATTCCAAACCTTTCCTTTTTAATTACAGTTTTTCCAAGTATCTCATTTAAGGTGTTTTTTCCTTTTGTAAAAATTAATGCAGCCGTTTTATAAGATTCTACTTCATCCTGTAGAGTTTTTATTTTTGATTCAAAATTAATTTTATTTGATTCAGCAGAATTGTATTTGTCAATTAATTCCTTATGTTGTTTTAGCAAAGTATTTCTCTCATCTGAAATAGCTTTGTACAAGTTCTTTATAGATTTATATTTATTAAATAATGAGTCATACCTTTCTTCAAGCATATTGCAGTAAGCTGCAAGTTTTTTATTTGAGAAGCTTGTTTCAGAGTTTGATTCATTATTTGAGTCAGAGGAATAGTATGAGTGTACCTCATCAGTTTCAGCCATGAAACACATATTTGCTTTTAAATTGGCTTCCTCCTTCTCTGAGCTTGATTCAGAATAATTACTTGAGTCTTCAGAAACACTCCAAGTAGCTTTCATAGCTTTCTTGTCTTTCTGCTCATTTACCTCATCTTGCATTTCAGCTTCGTACATCATCAGTGTACCAATCAGTTCTCTCATAGTTAGATCTTTAACAGAAGTTGATTGTCTGATTGCTACAGAGATTCCATTCCATCGAGTAGGAAGTACTCTCAGTACCTTCAACGCTTGATCAGCCTGCTTGATTGGTTCTCCTAGAGCTGTTATATTATTGACAATTTCTGTCAATCTTCCATTCATCTGAGTGATGCTCTCTCCTTCAATCATTCTGAAGGTATCGAATTTTAACTTAGCAGTTGCATATCTCATCTGTCTTACATTATCTGTTCCTTCATAAGCAACAGCTATTGTTTGCCACATTTCATATGCAGTCGGGCATTGAGATACTCTATTAAATTCGTCTGGTCCTAGACCACAGATGATTGCATTCATAGCTTTTTAATTTATGTCATACTCAGCCTCTGTAGCAGCACTCCATGTATCGGGATTTTCAGGAATTTCATAGGGAGTCAGAATCTTTGAATAGACTCTGTAACCAAGATTTTTCAGATAAATAATCATACGTGATTTCCAGCAGCCATAATTATCTCCATTAAAGTAAGGTGCTCTGACCATTGACATTCCCTCTCTCATATCAGCCATGATACACTATGTATAATCTTTAAATACTTCTAGCTTGATAGGACTTTAGAAATAAGAAGCTCCTCCTCTGATACCAATTGTTGGATCTGAATCTACGGATTATACACAAGAGGGGGGTGAATTGTGTCTTTTTCAAATTATTACAATCTCTTCAATTTAGACAAATTCTGTTCACTATGCTTTTGCACGATTAAATATGCAGCGGAAAAAGTAAAAGCATGAACACACGGATGTATAGTGGTTCGGGGAACAGAAGGCCCCTAGTCCACTCCACCAACGCTCAAATCCACGAGCTTGGCGATTTTCACTATCTGGTCCTCGTTTCCACAGACCCGTCCACAACTGAGTACAGGCAGTTGACACCTTTACAAGATTCAGGCAAACACAGCCTTCCAGGTTCAAACACGAACCCACACAGCTTAGAACGAGAAGCTGATCACTCAAAAAATAAAAGGGTTTCGATAAAGAAACACTTCTCCAGTTGTTCTTCACAATTGCAACAGAATGCAATTGACAGTAGATAGATCGTCGTCTTCAGAAAATAAAGATCCGTAATCAAAACAGTTCTGAGTCGATCCAGTTGCAATAGATATTACCAGAAACTTCACAACTTCAGCAGCAGTAGATTCACAACAGGTAGTCGATGTAGAACACGTGAATCTGCTATCAAGATCTTCCTTCAGTAATAAAAGATTTTACGCTTCTTCTCGATCACCAGAAAAGAACGCTTTTTCACAGTCTCTGTTTTCTTGCTCGTCAAAAGATCAATCATTCTATATTTCACACACTTTCCTGTGCATATATATATCCGAAGTTTCCAAGATAGAACATAAACATATTCAAATATGAGAAAATCTTCCGCATAAATAGATCCATGAAAATCTCCTTTAGATTCGCGATATTAAATGAAATAACAAAGCCGTTGTAACTCCCCTGAAGAATCGGCATAAAAAGCTCCGTTTAAATCAAACATTAATCAGTTGTAAATCGTCTTTGATTCAGTCAAAGTCGTATTTAAGAATCAGCTCGAAATCCGCCTAATAATCCGCTTGATTGACTAATTCAAAAGGAAATATCGTCTGTCAAAAATATCCTGACGCCAAACGTAGGGTTGATGACGTGGCTCCAAACGTAGGGTTCACAAACGTAAGGTTCAGAACGTAAGGTTCAGAACGTAAGGTTGAACATACATACTTTCTCTTCAGCATTCAAACGTAGGGTTGATCATCCATACTTTGTCTTGCTTCAACTCTCCAAAGAACGTACGGTTGATTATAAAAGTAAGGTTGATGATCCATACTTTTGAGAAACAAACTCAACACTGAAAACTAACGTACGGTTTCTCTTCCATACTTTTCAACAACGAAAACGTAAGGTTCCTTCCAAACGTAATGTTCTTCTTCCATACTTTTCAACAACGTAAGGTTCATTAACCATACGTTTCAAAATAAAATAAAAAGTAAACTTTTCATCCATACGTTACGTTCATCAACGTAGGGTATGAACAGTGATTCCAGTACGCGCTAAAATTGATCTCGCGCTACAGTGATTCCAGAACGCGCTAAAATTGATCTCGCGCTACAGTGATTCCAGAATACGCTAAAATTGATCTCGCAATAAATGAAGTATAAAATCTCGTTATATAAAATAAATTCCTGAAAAATACTCAACGAAATAATTAGCAAATAATTAAGGGTATTTGTGAGCATCAAAATCATCATAAAGAGACAGAGTATTATTTAAAATAATCTCCCCCTTTAAAAAACATTATTTTGATTTGTTTAAAAACAATACATTGCTCAACAAGGTAGTCCTGGTCCATGTGAGCATAGCTGTCACTAGTATAACACCAGTCATCCCTAGTCATCCCTTGGTCTCTGCGCTTTCCCAAACCAACATGATCATGCCATTGAGTCTCCTCACGATAGATTCTATTATCTCGAGATCTATTTCCCCTGCCTTCTACTGAAGATGACTCATCTATGGCACACATATCGCCAGTTCATTCTACCTTGAGTATCTCTTCTATGAATCTCCGCATCTTGTGTGATATCTACATCACCTAAGCATAGGTGGGGATGCATAGGAACACTACTCCGTCTCAGATCTCTCTATAGAGAACCTGCTCGAACATTTGTTCCCTGAAGTTGTTGTCTCTGGACATATAAAAAGAGTAGTGGGTATTATCAATATACTTCTTTGCGCACTCCACCACCATCATCCCTCCAGACTAAAATTACAGAATCACATGGATCCATATGGAGCACAATCAGGACAGCCAGTAATCCTTATGAAATAGATGTTGAAATTTGTCCCACGAGACTGTCGCCTCATGACGCATCTGGGTTAATGATCTCCACTAGTTCCCAGATTATCCATGAAAACATATAACTACTAAATCCAGACTCTGTTCTATTAGGTTTCCCCCCCAACTTGAACACATGTATCACCGACTCTAGCCTACCCTCTACCACCTGATGATTTGGCTCATTTGGTACATGTCCTCAGTCTGACCTTTGGGTACCAACTACTTCTCAATTCGTGGAGTTGATACAACCTATCCACCCAAATGAAGGGGTCTCATGATGGTCACCGAACAGAGGTCACATCGCTCGTTAGGTCATCTTCAAAAAATAGAGCATGAATCATGGATGGCTGTTGTGGTGGAGACGTCCTGATAATGTTCAAGGAGTACTGCAGTCATATAAGGATATATATATATATACAAACATCGGAAATTGAGTTGGAATATTACTAATGATTTATAAACAAAGAATAAAATTCTCTATGATGCTTGTTTCATTGATCCCACCAATAAGTGTCTAAGGATGCTGAGTCGACAAGAAGGTAATCTGGGTCCTCGTGAATTGATACATCAGTCGTCACACCAGCACTGGGCTCCCCGACTAGAGTTCCACTCTCGAGACACACAGACAACATTTCATTTAACACAACTAATCCCTTATTGGGAAACGTCCATGAGAAATCCAATGATTTGAATCTCTCCCCCTTATACCACTTTTTCACGACATGACCCAAGCTGGTTTTGAGCCGTAACTACCACAATCCCGCCTCCATATGTCATTGGTTGTAGACTACCACAAAAAGCATAAAAATAACGGGATTAATTTGATTACACACATGTATACACACAAACAAAAAACTCAATGAAATAGTGCATAGGGAAAACAAAAAAAGATATTACTACTATAATGCAGAATAATCTGGACTGAATTTCTAGAAAATAAAATGTACGATATTGAAAATTTTATGGTTAAAAGGGGCTAAACACATGCCAAAACAAAAATATATCAACCCTAAAACTACTAGTAAAATAGCTTACTAAGAGAGCAAAACTCCGGAATCATGGCCCCAATAACCATATGCAGTTCAGATAGCATGTATCTCTACATACCATTGTAGTCACTATTGACATGTCTATCATCTCAAAAAGACATGGACTTTGTAGGGAAGATCCCATGTAGGGGTATGTAAAAACAGATCCATTATAATTCCCCTAATTGGTGAAGGGGAAACAATAAGAGATATAGCTAGAATGAATTAGTGTAGGGATAAGGTATCTGACCATAAGAGTATATATCCACCCAAAAATAGATATAATCAATAAAAGAAACCCAAACGAGAGATTAAGGTGATCCTCATCTCAAATTCTGACCCAAAAAATGAGTAGCCAATAGTTTCAAGTAAAAAACCATCTACAAGGTCTCACATCTCTTTGTAACTACATAGGAGGCACAAGTCAATGCAGATAAAGTCACCGCACCTCGATACTATCCTCTTTTAGAAGCACAAACATGCCCACACAATATTGGGTCACGTTACAAGGACACATCTCAGTGGGGAAAGCATCTATATTTCTCATGAGTCCATAGGTATGCTAAACCACACCTCGCCACTATGATTCACACACAATTTTCCTAGTCTAGTAGTCATCGATGAACATCATTTCCAAGCCCTGCGGGAGGGTAAACCCGACACGATCATCGGGGACCGCAAATTCTCGTCCGTCCTAGAGTGTAATACAAAAATTGCTTTTGGGGAATGCCACAACCCAAAACAGATGGAGGGTATGCCTGGAACTATTTTCCGAGAAAGCCACATCCTATCATGTCAAGAGGGTAATCCCAAATGATTTATTAGGGAATTTCACATACCATTACTGCTAGAGGGTAACAAAGTACTGCTATACTGATACTATAGGTTCACTTCCATAATCGGGAGTCTTCTCTATATGTTCGTACTTGAATCGTATACATCGTATCTCCAAATCCACATCATAGGGTACCATGATGTTCTATGAAAAAAACACACAGGATATGAATCTTGTGGGACGAAATATGGTTTCAAATTAATGAGATTTGATAGTTTTAAGGTCACATGCAAATAGAATCAATGTACATACTGTGTGAAGGTCCCACAGGGAATGTGTCCCCACTATACTATCAGGATGTGTATTAGGCTAAACATGGGTTTCATTCCATGTGGGTGGACATGTCGTATTTTTAGAATACAAGGCATACCCTGCATGTCTGGGGTCTGAGCCATGTTTACTGGTCTTGTCCATGAACATGAACTCTATGTCCTAGTACACTAGTAAATGGCGTTCTGGTCCAAAAATGAATGATATCTCAATGAGTAGGTCATATTTGTGTCCTTTCACACAAAACTATGTGTTTTGTCACTTGGGATGCCTCCCTTGGATGGTAGCACACGATTTTTCAACAGAAATACATGTTGTGTCAACATTTAGTTACCTCAAACCCTAGCTCTGCCACTAATATAGGGGAGTAGGATGTTTTTTCTTTTTTTAAGATGCGGTGTAATTGTTTTTTCTTCAGAAACTTCATATTTAGGCCAGATCCTCACATGTTCTCAAATTAGGACAAACAACAATGAGAACCACCATGACATCCCCTGAATCCTTAAGATTTGTCTAAAGAATGCATAAATTAATAGATTTCCATTGCAAATGAGTCCCAAACATGGATGAGGGTTTTTAATATTCACTATAGTTCCATCATGGGATAATTTCTCCTCTTATCATCAGGAAACCTCAAAATTCACCATCGACATGTCACGTCATTTTAAAAAATATGCCTTTCTCATGATTTCATCATTGTTTGAAAAATCTACCACGAAATGTCATCACCTAGGTGACAAAATAAGCTCAAGTTTACTAGAAATCACTCAATCCATGATCGAATGGGATGATAAAGTGAATATAAAAAATTAATGATGGGGAAATTCTTCTAAACCAAAAAGTGGATATATTGTCAATGAATCGTTAGTAGATGAATGATCATCATTATGCATTTCAAGATAGAACAACCAATAGTGAATTAGAAATCGGTACTCCGGCTCCTGAAATGGTCAAATACAAAGGTAAATTTCAATGAAATCACATCCATCATGCTCAACTTTTAATTCCTATTGTAAAATTCAATGATTATGTCCTACTAGGATTAAGTTGCATGTTGATATTGCAGAACATGTTCTTTGGTGAAGTGGAAAGATCAGTTGCTTCTTGATCCTCCTATATCTGAAGGTTTTCTATTGTTCTACATTGACAAATATCAGAGAGAGGAAGGGGAATGGGAGTGTTGATACTCCCATGGCTAAACAGGATTATGAGGGAAACTCGGAAAAACAGAATTTATAATCCCTAATTAAGGTTAATTATTCCAATTTTTATAATTAAGTGGTTTAATTAATCAATTAACATTAAATCAACCCTCTACTAATGAGCGATGGGTCTGAACACCCAGTGCCGACTTACTTTTGGGTTTTCATTGGGTAATCACCCCATTCTATAACCAAATGTGGGCTCGGATTTTTAATTTGAACAACTGTATGAGAGTTATCCTATTTTTATTATTTGACTATCTCCCCCTAACATAAAATTTTATTCTAGACACATCGGTTGTAGAAATTTCACTCCACTTCGGCACCCAGCTCAATAAAAATATTCAGGAATATTTTAATGCATTTTAAGATAAAATTTGGGTATCTATAATATGATAAACAAGTTATTTATTAAATTAATAATAGATAATAATGTATTTCAGGTGCGAAAAAAAATAAAAATGAAATGAAATTTAGAATTTGGGATACAATGAGATATAAATATGTCTAAATAATAGTATTTAAACATGTTTAATGTGAAATATCACCCTTATCTATTGCTTTATCATCCAAAAAAATGTATTGAAACCATAAGCATGATGACATATTTTTTCTTGTATTTAAAATTATTTACAATCAAAAATTAATTTTAAGTCAAAAAAAACATGGAAATTAAATTTTGATCAATATAATATTTTTTATGAAATTAAATGACAAAAATAATAAAAAATGATTAGAAAATAAACACACAAAGGAAGATGAAAAAAGATTTTTTTGAAAAAAATGGATTCATAAGTATAAAAAAATTATAAAAAAATAAACATAAAATAAATTTCAATGAACTTAACTGAATTATTATTAAAATAAATGAATTAAAATTACCTTTTAAACAATTTTAAATTAATTTTAATTTTTAATTTAATTTAACCAAAAAGATAATTTTAAATATACATTACTATTATTAAATATTCATTTAAACTAACATATTTTTATAAAATTACAAAAGTTTACTATAAGAATTTTTTAAAATGCTGGTAAAAAATTTATAAAATTTAAAAAATTAGTAAAAATTAATAATATTATTTTCTCAAAACATTCTATAAAAACCAATTTTAGGGATAAATATTATTAATACATATAATTATTTTATTAATAATTCTATACTTATTCATCAACATAATTCTATAATCTAAAATAGAAATAAATATTTTTAAAAAATGACTTATTCATATATATTCATCTAATATTACAAATATTTTATAAGGGTATAATATATTACTTATAATTTATACTCTTGTTTTTTTAATAAGATATCAATTAAATCAAATTTAATTATTAATAATTATATTAAAACATATTGGGTTGTTACAATTAGTATTTATAACCATGAGTCTATTTCTTTAGATTGATTTAAAAATATTTGTTAAAATATAATTTCTAAATTATGTATATTCTAAAATGTTGGTATTTAATAATTATAATTGAAAACATCATATGATTTGATTGATTTTGAGAAGTGAGAAAATTGGTTGTGGTTATAGTGTTTTAAATGGTTGTGATGGAATAGAGTGTAAATTAAGTGAACGTTTTGGAATGGTTTTCTGTTAATCGTGATGGGGGAGGAATTTATAACCATTTGCAATGATGATGTTGGAATGTGGTTTCAAATGTGAATATTGTAAAATATTATTTCATATTTGATACTATTTGCAATTGTATGGGGTTTATTATTCATGTTTCAAATTATCCATGAGTTTTTTAGTTTAGAAAATAATGTTTATACATTTTATTTGATTGATTAATTTATATTAACATTTTTTATGTAAGAATGATAATTTTAGAGATTTATTTATTCATTAAATCTTTGAGGAGTCATTCTATTGTTTTCTAGGCATTTGTGTACCTATGAAGTATTATTATTTTTTGTATTTTCAATTAATTTGTATCCAGTAATCTATAGCCTCCCAATTGGAACTTGGATTTATAATTTTATTATTATTACCAAATATTTTTTTCTTCTAATCATATCTCTTACCTCTCAAAGCATTATCTGAGTAACGACTCCCATTTATTTTTTATTATATTCCATTAGTGTTTCTATAATAAATTTATCCTATTAGAGTCTTCCTTTGATGGTTATTCACACTATACCTTAAATAATGTCTATTATGGGGTTCCATTAGAATTAAGTTGTTGTGATAAGGTAACAATTCAAATATAATATAAAATAAAGTTCCTTTGATAAAAATTAAATATCATAAATATGATATCCTGAGACAAAAAAATTTTATAGTATATTGGGGTTCTATATACATTTATTGCCACCCATCCATTAATGTTATAAGATCATTTTCAGTACGTGGTATTTTTTATCACAGTGGATTTAAGAAATACAAATTTAATTTTGGTTCTATATAATTTTATACAATGTCACATCATATAGAATTTGTGTGATATGTTGATTATGAATATAAAAAGAAAATAAATTTCCTTCAATATTTAAAAATCAATAATTCATAGATATAAATTATTGATTAAATGAAATAAAGTGACTTTTTTTGGTAAATACCCACCATCCTTAAAAAGTATGTATTGGGTATTTACCCCATATAGAAAAAAATTATATATTTTCTTGTAAAATAGAATAATATTCATTCAAATTTATTGGTATCTCAGTGAATACTATCAATTAAATGATAATGTATTATGTACACACTATTTTAATACATTTAATGAATGATTATGTTTATACATAATTGATGAAATTTGAAGGTAATTGTTAGAAGAGATCCTTTCCCCTATAGATAATTATTTTCCATAACACTTCACATATATAGGTAAATGAATAAAAAAGTATAATTTTATTATGAATTTTTAAATTTTTAGAAGAAAATATTGATGTAGACAATTAGGTAATAATTACAAAATAATTGAATTGTAAATTAGCCTTGATATAATGAAAAAATTATTCTGAGCAACATGAGAACTTATATTATTTTTAAAAAGGACTTGAAAATATATTTCATAATATTCGAATGAAAAATTATGATACAATTTTTACGTAATGACATAAATAAAGGTTAATGATATTTGAAAAATTAATATATGTTTAAACATTTGAAATAGAATATTTTATTAAAAAATAGCTTAATATAGAAGTGTTTAAAATATAATATCAATCATTAATATAATTTTCAGAACAATATTTATCATTTATAGAATAATAGGGAAAAAATAAACTATCAAAACATATATTCAAAATCAGAAACAATGATTAATTTAAAATATTTTTTGTATTAATTATAATTCATTCTATCCATGAATATAAATATATTACATTTATAAGAAACACTTATTTGATGATTAAAAAAATTTAATAGTGTACTTTATAAAAAATAAAAACATTTGATATGAAGTAAAATTAATAATGGATATATAAGTATTGTAAAATCTAGGATTTCATTTCCATATATATATATATATATATATATTAAATCATTTCGGATTATTATGAGTCTGTTAAAATTGACTGTACATGATTCCAAGTCCCAAAAATCGTAGAATAGAATTTTGAACATTTTTTGAGGTACCATTAGTGAACTTGTAGGTGTTGAATTCTATATTTTGAAACACAACTCGGAATTAAAAACAAGAGGTATTGTTGGATACGCTCCACCAATATTCACTTAAGGGGTACTTAACATTGTCCAACAAGGGTTTGACAAAAAAGTTAATTTTAGAATGTAAAAAAAAATTAAATAACTAAACATGTTATTTTATTTCATTCTTGTCATTGTTGAGAGATGGTGGAGGGGACACTAGGTTTTCAGGTCGTATAGTGGTCTGTTACAATGGGTTGTGAAACTGCACCATTGGGAGAATTAATAGGTTCAAAAAATAAATTTTTTAACGTACCTAATTAACTGTGTGGTTGGTTGATCTCCTCTTTTCTTTTTAAAACATTCTCGGGCATGAGATTCTAGAGAAAAGAGAGGAACCTCAGTTTATGTGTTGCGGACATCTTCTGATAATATTGAATGGAACATCGTCGGACGTTGGTGGATTCAACGACAAGCAGTGATGAGCACCAGAGGACATGAATCTTCTCCTTCGACCGCGACACCCTTGAATGTGGGAACTCCTTACTCATCTACAGTGACATACAATGAACTCATTGTAGGGGGTCTATTGTTTTACATATGTGTTTTTCATTTTTTAAATACTTTCATTGTTATAATGCTATCGCGGAGGGCTCAGGCCAAACAAACAAGGCCCAGACCCTCTGTTGATCTGGGTAATGGTTGAGTTCTTCATGGGAAACTAAATTATTTGGTGAAATGGTGGGACCAACAGCCACCCAATGTATCCACCAACCCATGATGCTCAATGGTGAATGCATGATTAAAATCGGACCACCAGAGCATCAACAGTGGCCCAAAGACGCTCCCCAAGTATGGTGGTGCTGATGACCGAGGGTGGAGGTGGTCGGAAACAGCCAGTCGTGATGTGGATATGGAATTCGAAGGTGTTGTGGCAGACAAGGGAGATTGTAAGATGTATTCCACGTTAATGATGATGGATATACATGACAACATGTCATGAAAGAAGGATGAAACTGTTAGTCATGGCAGAGGGAATGGGTAGGCAATTATCACATACTATATGGACGCCGGGCGGTGCACTGTGGAGGAAGGTCGCAGCTTCGAGCCATGAAAGAAGGTGTACCAGTATCCTTGATGTCCCACAGGTGACTTGTCTAAGCGGACTAGCCAGGTGTTGGATCATCATGCAATGTTGTTTCTTTAAAGAACCCAACATCCAAGCCGTCTGAGAGGGGAGAGGACCCGCCCCCCTAGCCAGCCAGCGGGTAGGGCAATTTCATGGCTCTGCAGGTCCCACCCAATGTGACGAGACCATGCCTCAGTGGGACGGACCAGGACCAAATGAACTGGGCCTAGCCCAGCCAGATCAGACAGGAACTAGTGAGACAGGTTTGGTCGGTTGGACAGTGTCAAACTGGAACCAGACCCTTTTTTATCCCATTTATACATAAATGTGATATTCTCCTTAACCAGACATTTTTTTGATAACTTTATGTTCTGCTACAACACTTCGGACATGGAAGATCGTTTTGATTCCCCAATTGAGTTTTGAAGAATGTTGGATAATGGAAAGGTTGAATTGACCTCAAATCCAATCAGGCCCTCCACACTAAAAAGTCTATAACACACAAACCGAATGTCTGATTTACTCATTGTCTGATGCATTGGAATCCTTAAGACATGGAAGATCATAAGGCTACCTCTTCATGGTACTTCCTAGAGGTTAAGGTATGATCGATGTATTGATGAGAGGATCCTCTGGGAATAATGTGTTCTACATGCTAGAATCGAGTGTCTGGATGAGAGGTGAATAAAGAAGGGTGATCATGGGGGGGGGGGTTATTTCCTATTAATCTTGTGTGATTTCGATCTTGTGTGGTTCAGCACTCATGATCCTGTGTGGGTCAACACATACATATCTAGTGTAGGTTAGCACATATCAATCCTATGTTGGTCAAGATCCTATGAGGGTTAGCTCTTAGTGATCATGTGTGGTTCAACACATAGAGATATTTTCATGGTCAGTGCATACCAATACTATGTGGGTTAGTTCCCCTGTGTGTCAGCACCATAGCACCTTAACATACATAGATGATAAATCATTAAAATTAATCTCTTATACTTTTATACTTATGTAATAACTATTTTGAACTGAGTCTTTCCATGTGTATTGTGATTGAGATACTACATTGTGGTTTTTCAATTGTGGAATTCTGAGAGTCCTTCGGGGTCTCAGGGACCCTATTGGGTATTTTAATACTCACCCCTTCATGGGATATTCCATCATTTTGTTGTGTTTTGTGCAGGTGATAGACATCCATATCTGATGTTTGGGGAGCTAGGACAAGACAGTGCAAGATGGTGACCAGTTTATGTGGAGATATGCGATGATAATTTTCACCTTCCCTTCACGTTGGGTCCTTTGTGGATGATGTGAAGAGATATTTTATATTTTATGATTTATTATCTCTTTCATTGGGTCTATTATAATGGACCCTTATTATAATTTCACACTTTTACATTAGATGTATTACTACGTGGTTTAGTTTTCATATGTACCTGGTCTGTTTGTGTATATGATTAATAAAAATTACATACTAATGTAGGGATATTCAATTTCGATGTTAGTACCCATCCCTGGGCCTAGTGGAGGCAGGCATTGGGTAGTCACGACATGGTCCCTAAGAGAAGGGTTGTGACAAATTCGTATCAGAGGGTAGTACGTTCTATCAGAATAACTAAATGTCAATGTTTTCAATGGAGAAATAGTGTTAAGTGTCATGAGATCAGGTTTCAGTTCGAGGAGTTATGTATTGGTGCGTAAATTGATGTATCCATACACCATGACTATGAATTCAAAATTCTGACTCGGTACACAAAAAATATGATTTCCCGTGTTTTGAAAATGATGTTTTTCTATCGATCTGTTTGAGTTAGCTCACCATGTATATCATATTAACTGTGGTTCACATGTTTTCTTTCAGGATGCCACTGCCTAGACATCCATCCAAGATTACTGAGATTGATTACGATGATTTCCCACTTAGCTATAATGCATCAGTGCATGGACCTCTTACTGTGATGGAACCTTTGGGTTGTTTACCCGATGTACCACCACTCTTACTATAGTAGTTTCTAACAGCCCCACAAGTAGACTATACATGATGACTGAGAACATTTTACATGTTCTATATATGGATGCCTCTGAGGAATTGAGGCGAGACAGATCCCTAGGTAGCTGAGGACTGGATGGAGGCTATGGAACTTGTTTTTCGCTATGTTGAGACACTATCATATCAGAAGGTGATCCAATATACTATAGACATCCAGGACCCAATGTGGAGATGGAGGATCATGATGCTTTAAACGCATAGGGAGGAGGCACTCTCTTGAATGTACTTCAAGTTCATCTTCAGGGATGAGTTTCTACCATCAAATTTGTTCTCAATACTTATTCAGTTGCTACTACAATAATAGTAGGGCAAACAGACTGTGGCCCAACACCCGAAAAGATTCACTGACCTCTCCCACTACTCAAATGATATGTTACAAGACCCATTCATTAGGTCCCAGACCATTGAGAAGAATCTCTGATCGGATAACAGAGCATCGATGATATCACACAATATCCCAACATAGGCTGTGGTTCTTGGGAGAGAACTATTGGTGGAGAGCTTCTTAGATAATTAAGAACCTACAGTGAGAGCCACCACCAGATGATAGATAGTGGATTCATATGTCGTAGGATATAGGTAGATGACCTAGAGGTCCGTGCTAGCTAGACCATCAAAAGTGTGACACCATGATGTAGGGTTGGAGGTGCGAAGCTCCCAAGATAGAGGGGGTAAGAAGTGGAGTAGAATGTTATTCACATGCTGCGGGTAGGGTCACATGGAATGTGACTTCATGAACATCTGTACTACTGATCAGTAGACATTCAAGGGGCCTCCAACGTATAGGAAGATATTTGAGCGAGGAGGTCTGTTGGGCGGCACATGTGATGGTGGAGTTGGCTCGGTAGTACGTAGTTGGTGGTGATTTGAGTTTCTACAGCCACCACCTCTATGAGGTCATTCTGGAACTCATAGAACAAGTGGAGAGGGATGAGATCAATGTCACATTGTTTGGGCTTATAATATCGAAACTCGAGAGATGATTCGAGGTATGATCTATGTTTATTCCACCCAATCTATAGTAATAATAGACACATGTGATAGTTATTATTTTCATAGCATGGCTATCGTTAAGGGCACAGATATTCCAATGGAGACTTTGGCTCGATCCATATGATTTTTTATTCAAACTGGAGAGGATTTGATGAATACATAGTGGTGTTGGTAGTGTGAGATTATTCTTGGAGGTGAAATATTTGGCAAGGATATCCTAGTAGCAGTGTCGAGGCCCTGTGATGTATTCTATGGTATTGACAGGTTATCCATGGTTCATGTTCAAATCCACAGTTTTTTGGCCTAAAGTGTGTTGTGTCTGTGAGAAAGTGACCATGTTCAATTTCACCAGTGAGAAGGAAACATTTATAGCTTAGTATGGAAATCCTCAAAGGAGTGTTCAACAAATCACTAATCATCTGACTAGCCTTACCCTCAATGAAATTGACATGGTAAGTGTGAGTTGTCCTACAGTAGTGGATTGGTATGATTATCTTTTTCCTGAGGAAGTTCTGGGGATACCTATTCATATAGAGGTGGAATTCTACATCAACCAGTACCCTCAGACTGAACCAATTTATACACCAGAAAATTTGATGGCATCCACAAATCTTCTTTAGTTGAGGTTACAACTGGAGGGCATGAAGGGTAAGGGGTTCATATGGCCCAATGTTTCTCTATGGGAAGACCCGATTTTGATCACCATGAAGGCAGACCTGCGATTGAGGATTTGTGTGGACTCTCAATGCTTAAAATATGAGAATATTGAGAAAACGTATTCTCTTATGAGTATTTATGACCTCTTTGATCATATTATGGGAGCTCAGTGGTTTTTGAAGATAGACCTTGGATAAGTGTATCCTCATCTAAGGGTAGGAGATGAGGATGTATCGAAGGAAGACTTCAAAAAAAGGTATGGCCACCTAATGTTCTTAATGATTCCATTTTGTGAGACCAATTCTCTAGCAGTGTTTATGTGGACCATGAATAGAATCTTCCAAAAATATCTTGAACACATCATGGGGGATTTCATTGATGAAATCTTGGTATACTCGACATTTGAGGAGGATCACACTAATCATGTACATATAGTTCGAGATACACTATGAGAGCACCAGATTTATGGTAAGATCTCAAAATTCCAGTTCTAGATAAGGGAATTCCAATTTCTGGGACACATTACCTCAGAGGCTAGAGTTGTATTGGTTCCAACAAAGATATAGGTTCTAATTGCTTGGGAGCCACACAAGAATGTGATCGAGGTGTGGAGTTTTTTGGGATTGGTTATGTACTACCGAATATTTGTACCTGGCTTTTCCAGAGTACCATATCCTATGTTAGTTTTAGAAATTAAGGGAAAACATTTCTTGATGACAAATATATGGATGTAGAGATTACATGTTATATGTAAGAGAGGGAACCATGCCCCCATCTTTTGGCTACAAGAGAGGGGCGTTTGGTATGTAGTCTATTATGACTCTTTTTATACTAGACTGGGATTTTTCCTATTCCAGAATTGTGCTTTGATATTCTATAGATCATGATAGTTGAGGAACCATGATCGTAACTACACTACCCATGAACTAGAGTTATTAGAAGTGATCTATACCTTGAATATATGTCGGGAAAACATGGTAGGTAAAAATTTACTATATACATAGATCACAAGAGTCTTAGGTGTATCTTCTCGTAGAAGTTCATGAACCTAAGACAGAGGAGATTTATGGAGTTCCTCCGAGATTATGACTTTCGGTGAGTCTACAATCATTGGAAGTGAAACATGGTGGATGACGATCTCAGCAGGAGGATTGGTTTACAGTTTCTGAGTGAGCTGGTAGAGCATCTAGCTAGGTAGTAGATAATTATCATTGATAGTGATAGAGAAAATTACATCTAGTATATGTATGTCACACCCCCACTTCTTCTAGAGGTTAGGGAGTAACAACCTAGGTATGTTGACTACGAGGGCTTATGTGCTAAGATATCCCCTAGACGGGATCATGAATGATTTTCTGAATGTGGGGATCATGTCATCCTATTCAGGGGAGGCACTATGGTAATGGTGACACTACGAGAGGAGATGTTGAAAGAGTTACAGACACCCGCTTTGGTGGTACATCCTGGTTGGTAGAAGTTGTACGGGGACCACCAACATCTTTACTTGTGGCTAGGTTTGAAGAATATAGTGGCTGAGTACGTTTCATGGTGAATCACTTGTCAGAATGATATGGTTGAGAACCTGTTTCCAACAGGCATGATTCGACCACTTGAGGTGCTAGAGTGGATGTGGGATGGAATTTCCAGGGACATCATGATAGGGCTACCATGTTTTTCTAGAGTCCACGATTTTATCTAGGTGATCGTTGACCAACTAACCATGTTGACATGTATCCTACCCATATAATTGTAGTGATCAGTGGAGGGATTTAGATGCCTCAATGTACAAGAGATTGTAAGGCTGGGTGGTGTTCCATCTATGATATTTTCAGATCCTGACACTAGTTTGACATATCTGTTATGGATGGGAATGTAATAGTTTTTTGGGGCTCAGCTAATCTTTAGCACCGTCTTTCAATCCCATACAGATGGTCAGATTGAGCGGACCATACAAACGCATCACGAAATGCTCCGTGATATTATCCTTGATTTTGGTTATAGTTTGGAGGACCACCTTCCCCTATTGGATTTCCCATTCAATAATAGTTATCACATCACCATTTCCATTGAACCATTTGAGGCCTTGTATGAGAAACCTTGCAGATCACATCTATGCTGGGCAGATTGATGCGAGTACGCACATATGAGTCAAGAGTTGGTATGGGATATCACTGAGAAGGTTAAATCATTCGGAAGCTGATGAAGACTACACAGAGATAGAAATTTTCTTCTATAGACAAGAGGTTTAGGCCCTTAGAGTTTGATAATGGATATCATGTATCCCTATAGGTCTCACCCTAACAATGATTGTGATGTTTTGGCTAGGGCAACAAGCTATTTACATGGGTCATATAAAATTAACAGATCCTAGGATGTTAAGGTGAAGTGGTGTACCACCTAGATCTTCCCCCATATATACATCAGGTGCATAATATTTTCCATGTTGTAGATAATGAGTTACGTTCATGATCCATCACACATTATCGACTAGGTAGTGAAGGATGATGACGACGGGTGATGTTCTCTATGTTCCCGGTAGTAATATAAGATCAATAAGAGAGGGTCCTCCATTAATGGTCGATCCCTCTGGTGTGAGTTGGGTGTCAGCACTGGAACCAACAAAATTGAAAATGGGTTCATGAGACTTAGATAAATGCTCAGTACCCCCATTTGATTCCGTAGGTTATTATGGATTTCACAGAAGAAAATCCCTAAGGTGGGGTTAATGTAAAGACCCGTATTTTTTTAATATAATTAATATTTAAATTATATAGGATTATGATGAGTCTGGGAAAATTGACAGCACGTGGTTATGAGGCTAGTCGAACCTATAATGGTTTATTGAAATTTTGTAAAGCTATTTTTAGTAAACCTGTGGGCGGTGATTTCTATATTTTGAACTGGTTCTCAGATTAAAAATTAAAAAACATTTTTTACTCTACATTTATGAGATTCTTTTAAGGGAATCCATGAAAGGTTCAGAAAAAAATTTTATTCTTTATAAATTACAAAAAATATAATAAAATAACTCAATGAGTTATTTTATTTATTTATGGTAAATGTTGAGCAACGATGGTAGGACCACTAGGTTTTCAGAGCATTCAATGGATGGTTACACTTCGTTGTATAACCTCACCATAGAAACAATTAATAGTTTCATTAATAAAATTTAATAATGAACCTCGTTAATAGTGTGGTGGGTTGATCTCCTCTATTCGTCTATTTAAACAATGCTCCGGCATGGGTTTTTGAGAAAAGAGAGTAAGCTCTGACAAAGTTCCTATCACATCTTCCACCTATGTAGAACGGAACATTGATGACTGTTGGAGGATTCAATGATGGGAAATGATTAGAGCCAAAGGACACAAACCTTCTGCAAAGACCACAACAACCTCAACCATGGACATTCCTTTCTCATTTGCAGCGACTTCCAACGAACTCGAGGTATGGGGTTTCATTGTTTGACTAAGAGTTTTTCATTGATGAAATACTTCTCATATTATAATCCTAATGCAGAGGGGTCGACCTGAATAAAAAAGTCCCAGAACCTCCACTGATCTCAGTAATGGTTGCATTTGTCATGGGTGATAGAAGGATATCGTAGCAATGTTGATCCAAGGGTTGTGCAACATAGGCACCATGCCCACGAAGCTCATAGGCGCTTTCTAGAATAAAATAGGTCCACCATAGCTTCACCAGTGGCTCATAAAATCTCTACCAATGCGGTGGCACCGATGACCGAGGGAAGTGGAAGGTGAAATATGCATGTTGTGAAGAGTAGGTGGTGCACGAAGGCAATGTGGCAGATAAGGGATACCAACTGATTTTAGTAGCATTGATGACAGTAGACCAGCACAGAAGCGCACTGTAGAAGAGGGTCTTAGATCCGAGCCGCAGGTGAAGAATGAGGCCACAATACATCACCATCCGTGGTGACACTAGACATCATACCGCGGTGGAACCCCGTAGGGGAAGGGATCGACATTAAACTAAGGCCAAGGGAAGACCTGCACCCCACGGGTCTCACTGGTGACTGGTCTGATCGGACCAGCCATGTTTTTTTGTGACCCCGGTACCGATAAATTGAATATTAGAATAGCTGAGATACTTAAGAGGGGAATAGACCCAAAACCTTGCTAGATGGTCATGCGATTCTATGACACGGTGAGTGATGCCCTGCCGGGTGAGTCGGGCCCAACCTACAGCCAATCCATCCAAGCCTACGACTATCGGGCCAAGACCCCATGAAGTGGGCCAAACTATGCCCAACCGAACTGAACCGAGTCTAGAACTTTCTGATAGGTCCCAGTGAGCCATGTGGCTCTGGCCGTGTCTAAGTGGACATATACCCCTTTTACGCACTGTAATGCTTAAATGGGTGTATCTCCAAAACCGAACATTTTATTAACAAACCATCTGTGACACCAGAACCCTCAGGATGAAAGACATATTTTTTATACTCTATATGAGTTTTTTAGGATTTTGGATAATGTCTAGGTTGTATCGTCCCTAAATCCAATCGGGCCCTCAGCACTAAAATGACAATTATTCACATGTCGGGCATCCTCTTGATGAGTCGTCTAATGTGATAGAACCCTTATGACATTGAGATTAATTGCATTAAATATTTTATGGACTTTTTTTCAGTTTAGGTTTTACTGGTTTTTTTAAAAGATGATCCTCCTAGAATCATACGTGTGTTGTGCAGGAATCCATTGGATAGTTGTGATGTGTTGAATGGAGTTTTATCTTATGGTGGTTAGTACCTATCAATCATGTGTTTTTCAGATCATATGAGGGTATGAGCTCAAAAATCTTGTGTGAGTCATTGAATACCGATTAAATAAGGGAAATATACTATGTGGGTCAGTGCTCATTGATCTTGTGTGGGTAAGCGCATACCGATCCTGTGTTGGTCAGATAATTTTGGGTTAGTGCTTAGTGATCTTGTCCTTATAAAAAAATGTTGATCCTATGTTCGTCAGATCCTGTGTGTCTTAGCAGCAGAGCCCCTTGAAAGAATAAGATAACCTAGCTTTAAGAATAATCATTTATACTTCTGTACATAATCTATACATTTTATGAGATAATTCGTTCATTTTTTATAGTGTCTTTTAGTTGGGATTGTGTTCTATTCAATTATATTCAGTTCACCCATTTACATAAGTAGTTTTACAACGTGGATTTCCTTTTTTGGTGTACCTTGTCTGTTTGTGTACAGGTTTGAATGCCATTCCATTCTATTTTTGGGATACACATTTCTGATGCTAGTCACAAACCCCTGGCCTATGGAAGGAGGGCATGGGTTAGTCACGACATGGGCCTCAAGGGACGGGTCGTGACATGTAAATTTAACCTTTGTAATATAGATTAGAATAAGTAAAAACATTGATTATTGAATTTAAACCCCCCCCCCCATTCAGGAATTCATCTTGGTATCATTTAGATGTACTATTTTCCTTATTATTTTTTACTATTAATTTTATAATATACTTGGTGTATGTTAGTGTGCGCATTTGAAAAAAAATGGAAGAAAGAGGGCAATGCACCAACGATGCACAATTTTTCATTATTGTTCTCTCAAGACCATCAAATAATACCACACTATATAGATATGCATTAAAATTTTAGAATATGGGTTTTAAAAACTTGCAAACTATGAAGAGAATCAATGAACCCTGAGATGAGTTACATAGTCAAGAAGTACAATTAGTGGAAACTGTGTACCTCATGTTGCAAACCATTCATACTAGATTTTAATCCATCGGCTATAATAAAAAATACTCATAACCCCCCCCCCCCCCATTTTATACCACAAATTACCATACTAAATAATATTTTATTTATATTAATTAAAACGCCTCCCTATGGAATTAAAATCCATTCAATGCTACAATTATACTAATTCAAATCCTTGATTGATGATATGCACCCCTCGTAATAGGTGGATCTTATCCTGTGTGGTTGCATTCCCCTTTTCAAATTATACTCCCATTCATTGTAGGGTTAATCATAATTTTTTTGTTTATATTTAGATCTAGTTTTCTTTATCTAGATCTAGTTTTGTAAATGGAGATAAATATTTTAGGGATCTTTATTTTCTAGTATTGATTTTGGGTTTTAGATTCATATCTATCTTCTACAACTTTATTCCGCAAAAACTGTGGATTCTTCCACTGAAAATCCTTGTCATCAATGTTTGGTTTGTGGTCTAAAATTATAATCCAAAATAATTGATTAAAAATTTTAGAATATAATTTAGTAATTTAAATTTATTTTTTCCAATTGCATTTTTATTAATTTATTTAATTTGGTGAATTTATTAATTATGGAAGATTCAGAATTTGTTATGTTGGAGAATATATATTTTATATAATTAACTATGGAATTAAATATGAAATTTTGACATATTTCATTTGGGATAATTAATTTTGCAATTAATTATGAAATATTGAGATTTTAAATTAGATAATTAATTTGTGAATTTTTTATGCAATATTGAAATTATTAATTGTAGATAATTAATTCTACAATTATTTATGGTATATTGAATTTATATATATATATTAATAAGTTTATGAAATCAATAATTTTATTAAATTTATTATTTAATTTGGTGAATTAATTAATAAAAATTATGTGCTGAAATAATTTTGGAATTAGTAATGAGATTGAGAGGAATAATTAATTTTTGAGTTAGTTAATGGGATTAGTATGATTATCTAATTGTTGAAATAATAATGAAATTAAGTTGGCTAATTAATATTTTAATTAATTATATGTTATTTTATGTAAAATTTGACATTAATTAATATATTATGAAAATATGAATGGTAACATGTTAATTCAATTGTGTAATGATGAATGGTAACATGGGAATTCAAATATTAAATATTAATGTTAACATGGAAATTAATGTTTGAAATATGAATAGATACTTGGGAATTCAATTATTAATTATAAATGGTAATAATGACATTTCCAAATATCACATTATTCATGTGTCCTCATGAACATGGGGTGTTTGTGGTTAATGGATGAATAGTTTCATATTGTTATCATTTTACCATATTTATTGGTATTTATTATTAATACAACTAAAAAATGTTATCGACTATATATAGTTTTTGATATAGTAGGGGGTGGGTTACTGAGTTTCACTCACACTCTACTCAGGCTACATGATCGGTACCAGGAAAAAAATTATGGTTGCATGAGATGATAAGCAAAAATAACCTATGTTTGATGGTTGAGATGGGATGGATCATGGATGAGGGAACATTAGGTAGATCATCTTATTCTAGGATTTTTTTTGTGTATATTCATTTTTTTATACTTTTCATTTTATTAGCATAGAATATCAAATGATTAGTTTGGATATTGTATTTCTAGTATTGGTTATCTTTTGAAATAGGTTTATTTTGGTTGTGTTTCAAGATTACTTGGTAATTGTTTTTTATTTATATTACTATATTCATAGTATAAAGAATTTATACCCTCCCCATGACTGATAATAAACCCTTGCTACCAGTCGGTGGCCTCAGGCATACGAGGATGGACACTTGATGTCATGTGACCAACTGGATTTGGGAACTAATGTCGGGTATCACTATTAAGATGATACAATGTTATATAGAAGTTTTTTTAATATCATTTTTTATATTACACATTATTAAAGATAGACATGATACTTCTTAGAGATGCTCCATTTTTATAATCTCATTTATGGGAGAATACAAAACATGTTAGGGGCCGAACCCATGAAGCCATTGTGGTACTGTTGCTTTTTCTCTATGTTGTCATTGTAGAATGGTATTTCACATTCAGTGGAAATATTTTTGTGTGATTAAATTACTATCTCAAAGATTGTTTATGACTAGAATCATGGACATTTTTTTATTGATACTAGATTTTTTGTTCCTTACTCTAGGAACTCAATATTATTTTCATATGGATACTTTTAGGAATGCATGGAAAAAGTGGTTTTTCTAAGTTATTGAACAAGAACTATTCATCCATTCCTATGAAATAGAACAAATAAATGTTGACTAAATTTAAATTTATGATTATTTTTAATTTATAATATATTATAACAAAATAGAGTTTTAATGAGACACAAGAATAATAATAATGGGTATACTATTTTTTAACCACGACATATACGTAAGATTGTCAGGGGTAGTGATTGTCCTTGGTTTATCTGTTTGGTGGGTCATTGGAAAAAGAAATGTGGTATATTATTGTGGTTTTATTCTTATTTATATATGATAATGTTTTTTATGTATTCTTATATATGTGTATATAATTGTATATATACACCACTGTGATGTCAGTTGATGAGAATATGAACGGTTGATGTGGATGGAGATGATCTACCAGCTGTGGAACCTATGAAAACAATATTTAAACTTCTTGAAGTATGTGAATAATCTAAAGGGATCTATTATTGCTTCATGAAATTCATGAATGATGCCCACGGTGGGTTGAGAATATCTTGTTAGACTATATAAGAGAGTTTCAATTACATCACCCCCAACATTATTGGATAGGGTTATTCTGAGAGAGATGAGTTCTGAGTTGAGTCTAGTTATACTATAAATGAATATCTAAAGGATCTAGTTGAATAAAAGGTCAATTTGGTTGATTATATGCTATGAGGATTATCAATGAGCTAATGGGACATTCTGCTGCCGACTAGAAAGGGTGAATATATTTTATTGAATGACATTATGAAAATGTTCATGGATCACATCTATCAACAGTAGACTATGTAGGAGATTATTGACATGATTCTCTTTTCTCAATCATTGGTAGGAGAAGAAACAACTCCGGTTGAACATTTTCAAGATGATATTAATGGTAACATTATTCCCATGGTAACCTCATTCTGTAATAGATGTTTACTAATGTAGTGAATTAGGCTATGATATATAATTGAAACATGAAGAGTGATTTATGTCTAGGAATTATGGATTATGTTCAAGACCTAGAGGTACATCTTCAGAGTGAAGTATTTTTCATTATAATGGTGTTTTCTAAGATGACAGCAAGAGGGGTAAAGGGGGGAATGTCCAGTTACTTTGGAATATACACATGATATTTCTCACTAGTGTGTTATTCTAGGACACTTCTGAAGATAGTTAAACAAAATACTAGTATAGTTATGGTTCTACAAAAAATATGGGAAATTTATTGTTTCTTTGTGGAACCTAACATCATATGTACCATGAGGGTGCATCTAGGAAGAATCAGAGTGTATGAATGGGTTTTTCATACCATATAAGGATGTAAATTGCAGTAATAATTACCATGGAGAGAGTGTCTTGGGACATTGATCTTACATAAATGTGTATTTATACCTACAAAGTGGGGAAACTCAGGAGAGATGAACTATATCATAGGGAAGCGTGTTAGGATTGATTAATGTGGTGAAGCCGACCCTTGTGTATAACAAGGCTGGACTATCATTAATGAGTCACATTATTATTGTAGATTATAAATTAGCTAGTTATTTATTTGATAATGGTTCCTCTCATTTCATTATTTCAGCTCAAATAGTAGATGTTTTTATCCTTGGGGTGGAGTTCCCAAGAGTGGTGTTAACCATTGAAAGTTTATTAGGAGCACGATGTAGAGATATTTATATACACATTGTATGTTCTCTTGATGATGGGGAGTATCTTTTTATTTAGGATATATACAGTATTTAAATGTCTAGCATCAACTAAATTTTGGTCATGAAATGGTTAGTATCATACTGATCCCACCGAGATTGTTACCATAGGTGTGTGACTTGTATATGTCATATGGATAGAAATTGTATTCAATGTGGATAGTCAGATATCTTGGCATGAATATGAGGTCCAATTACTCAATTAATGTGTGTTATCATTTCCCATTATTCACGTATATTTATGGATAATGTTTTTGTATAGTATGATCTATATTTACCTTTAACAGACATATTTCTTGATTTTTTTACAGAAGATTTATGAAGGATTACTCTATAGGGAGATGTTGAATTTACTACTGTGCTAATGATGTGGGATGTGTCATTTTCAGTCAAGCCATACAAAATGAAAATGAAATATTGTCAAGGGTTCAGTACCCAGTAATACGATTTGGAGGATAAGATTATTATCTGAAGAAGTACGTCGCCTTGGGGTTCTGTAGTCATTTTTAAAATTATGTATAATGAGGCTTTGTGAATATCTGTTGATTTACATAATTTTAAATACATGATAATGAAACAATAGTATTGTATTTCACAATTCAATGAAAATTTTCACTAGTTTAGTGGATTATATGTATTTTGAAGGATATATAAGTGTTTTTTATATCATCAGTTGTGAGTTCTACCTTATGAAATGATTATGAATTATTTTAGAAGCATTATTACCTTTTTGAGTTAGTCAATATGTTTTTTGGGTTGAAGAAAATACCATAAGTATTTATGTACTTGATGAACATATTTATCCATCCATACCTAGATCAATATGTTTTATTTTTTGGATGATTTCTCAATGTACTCAAAGACTCAACAGTATCATTCCAAACATAAAAACCTTTTCCTGAGTATATTGAGAGAACATCATCTATTCTACATGAAATCTATGTGTCAGTTTTGGATTGATAAGGTGCACTTGATGGGTAAAATGATATACGAGGAATGTGTGTTTGTGCACCCAAATATGGTTCCCAATGTGGTTTCCTCATGAGTATCCAAAGAACTTTTTTTATATATGTATCTTTCTTGGTTTTTCAAGATATTATCAGATTTTCATCTATGGAAATATAAAAATTAGCAGTTCCCCATTCATGATTGACCAGAAAAAGGATATAGTTTTACAGTTCTGGATCAGATTATAATTCATTCTACGAGTTCAATATGAACATGGCATCAATATCTTTCTATGTAATACTTATTCTATGTGAGGAGTATACGTTGTATTCTTCTTCCTTTGGAATATTTATTGGAACTGTGTTGTTGCACCGAGATCATTTTTTTGGTGTGAGGGTTTCATAGGATTAATATTCTTGAATATAATTACCCTATACATGACCTCAATCTGGAAGAAATTATTTACTATTTAATGTGTAGTAGAAATTACATAATGTGTAGAAATTTCAATATTTAAACGAATTGCAAGATCATAATGTTTTTCTTTTTTTAGAAATATTTGAATCATGAGTTGTGGATATAGGCTGAGTATATGTGTTCATTTTGTCTTGAACTTTTATATATGAAAAGAATAAGAAATAGTTTTTTGATGATTTAATTTCATAATAATAGTGTCATTCACTATAATAGTATAGTAATGATTGAAAGATGATTAATCTACTTCATGATATGCACATTATAGATTTGATGTGAGAGGAGTAGATGACTTTGTTATCTTTATAAATGGGGTTTATATTTTTGATATGGAAAAGGGAAAATTAGAATGACAGTATGTAGTATTTATTATGCAGTGAATTCCATAAATGTGTTGTTTCAACCTCTGATTATGGCATAAATGATGAAGAGATTGCCTATATCGGGAATTGAGTTATTGTGTCTATGAGATTGTGGGAGGAGATGATGACTGTATTTAATGCCTCAATATGAGAGGTATATACTATTGTATCCAAAATTTAATGCGACCTACATTAATATTTTTGGATCTCAAAAATGGAAAATGGGGTAGTAGGGTTCATGATGGATGACATAGTTATTAATATGTGAAAGATTAGCATTGATGAAATGGTGGTTAACAATTGTTATTTCCTATTTTGGAGTCGATGTGGGACTATGATATCATGGTTTTTTGTTTGTCTCCTGAGGATTAATTGGAATAATATTTCAATCTAGGTGATTTTATTAACATTTTACAAAGGTAGAAATATTTCATTCATATATTAGATACTTCCTTAATGAAGTTCCTAGGATATTTTATTGTTTCATATATTGTCTGTCTACATGGGGTGATAGACTATTGTTTTATATCATCATTCATATTTTACATTTACCTTATATAACGGATAATTTATTCTTCTTAGTACAATGGGTTTACTGAGTACATATTGCCTCCCACATAAAGAAGGGTAGTAAGACCGTAAATTTGATGTTCACGAGGATATGCCAGAAATGTGTGTACAAGACTTTTGTGTGACTTGGGAGAAGAAATTAAATTTGATTTATTTTAATTATAAAAACATACCATGCATTTATACCTATGAAACCAGATAAATCTATTTACTTTAGGCCATACAGATCACCGATACTCATGAATAGTGTTGGTTGACTTAGTGTTTCTAGGATCAAGTCTAGTGTAGGAGATTTATGAACTGATATAGTCAATTTGAATGTGTATGGTTATAGATCAGAATACACATTAGTTATATGTTGAATAATGTTGAATAAAACTTTAGTATAATGGATGATCGTTTATTCCTCTAGTTCTCACCAAGGATGGATCACTACATGATAACTAGATAGTGAAATTCATCACCTAGGTTCGTTAGAGATTTGTAGTCAATAGATAGAATCAGGTTGGTGGTGTAATAATTGGATAATCCATTGATATATAGTGATGTACATGATTTATTACATTTTTCACAATTTTGACATTATAACCTGATCACTTCTTGAGAGATCAATGTGGATGATGTTGAGATTAATATATATGTGTTCTTTAAGGATAATTTGATACATATTTTATATCGTATTGACAAGGCGTTGTGTGAATGATCTTATAGATAGTTCAAGGATTTTGGAAAAATAAATGTCAACATGAAGAATCTTGGGAGATAAAAATATATAAGAGGGATCAACAGACCTATCATGTGGACTGAGAACCTTATGGACGATTATGAGTACAACTGAAGGAAAATATTTTTTGAGGTGGGTTTATTTTAAAAACAATTATTTTATATGTATCTGGATAATTTATATGTAACAATTTTCTTAGTGTTGTGAAACATTCCTTTGGTATTTACCTTGGGGTTTTTTCGGAGAATGTTTGAAAAAAAATTGATGAAAGAGAGAACAACATGGTTGGTAGATTTTTTAAATTAACCATGAACTCTTTCCCCGAATACCAAGAAACCCTAGATAGAGAGGTTTTTCAAGGATGGAGAATTACTTCTCAAACTTTTCCCCTATGATAGGTGAGAAATTAAGGAGAACGGTTAGAAGAAATGGTGTTTCCTATGTTTCTATCAATTTATACATAATTTTAATCCCATGAATTTTATTAAAACAATTCCACATTCCTTCTCCTTATACCCTCAAACTACCATGCTCAACCCATGATATATTTATATATATTATAGATCCTTTTATAGGGATTAAAAGCCATTCCAACCTCAATTAATTGGGATTTGATACCTTGATTTAAGATATTTACCCCATATGTTAAGAGGATCTTATCATGTTTGGTTTCATTTGCCATTCTGATTCTTCTCCCATCTATTGTATGGTTGTTCCTCCCAATTTTGTTAATATTTTGATCTATTATTATAGAACCAGATCTAGGGATGGGAATATACATGTATCCATAATGGATCTTGATATTAAGTCTCAATTTAGTGTTTTCTGATCTATATCTCATAATATTCCATTATTTGTAACAAAACAGGGATTCATCTATTAGAGAGTGTAGCAACCCAGTTGAGGAAGGTGATATATAAATAAAATCCCAAAGTATAGAATGATGTTATATGTAATTAATTGAATAATTGTTATTATATTTTTATAATTGTGTTTATCATTGAATTATTTATTTGTTGGTATTAATTAATTTTGGAAAATGTGAATTTGGTGATATTTCAGATAATAAATATTTGATAATTCATTGAAAAATTATTTATAAGATGTTGAGGTCATTGAATGGTGAAAATTATTTTTTGAAATAATTATGAAATATATCGATTTTGGATTGGATTATTATTTATTGAATTAAATATTTGAAATTTTGAATATTAATTTGATATAATTAATTGTGGAATTTTTTATAGGATATTGAATTTTTGGATATTGATTTATTAATTTTGGGAATTAATTAAGTGGTTTAATATGATGAATTAATTTTTGAATTAGTAATAATATTTTGATGGTTAATTAATTTTTGGTGTTAAATAATGTGATTTTAATGATTAATTATTTGTTGAATTTGAAATGAAATATATGTTGCTATTTAATATTTTAATTAATTATGTGTTTATTAATTAAATCATGGACATTAATTAAGTTATTATTATTTTTTAATTGTATCATGGTCATTAAATTGTCAAATGGTGAATGGTATCATGGTAATTCATTTATAAAATATGAATTGTATAATAGGAAATTATGTATGAAACAAGAATGGTAAAATGAGAATTCATGTCTTAATTATGAATAATTAAAATGCATTAATAAATATGATATTATTTGGGTCTCCTAGAGATCCATAGGGTGTAATGTGGTTAAATAAATAATATATTATTAATGTTAATTATTATTATTACTTCTTAAGCATTATTAATTATACTGCAACATACAAGGTATAAAGTTTATATTTTATTAGAGACTGATCATGGTGGTCTACTGATATATTACAACACCATACCCAGGCTGCCGGATCAGTACTAGAATATAATTCATGTTTTGAGGAGTGGCTAAAGGAAAAGTCCCCATGTTAGACGGATGAGTTGGGATGGAGTGGTGGTGAGGGAAGCATATGTGGTTCAGGACCCACATGGGTATTTTTGGTGTCCTTAATTTTTACATGAATTTGACATATTTACACATACATTAAAATAGAATATTTAATATTTTGTTTTGATATTGTGTTTCATGTCTTGGCCATCATATGATAATAGTATGTTTAGTAAATGTTATTTAATTCCATTGTTATTTTTTTTTCATAACTGTATTACACTGATAAATAGTGTATAGTATCCCCATCACTAATATAAGACCCTTAATAAAAGTTAGAATCCTCTGGAATATAAATAGGCATGCTCAAGGTCATGGGATTGGCCAACATTGTGTTCTTGTATCTGGAACCCATGCGAAGATGTTACATGGAATAAAAATTAAATATTTTAGATGGTATGAGGGAGATGTAGGCAATGATTAATAAATATAATATGATTTTATAATATTAGGGAATGAAGGATACTTGGTGAAATGTGTATTGTATGAACTAAAATTGGATGAAAAAAACACAATATGTTCACCAACAATTAAATATAAAAAATAATCTACACATGTATATCCTTGAATTAAATCAATTTAGTTGAATATATGAAATAATGGATCATGACCATAATTAAATAGGGATATCAAATGAAACTATTTTCATAAGTCCAAAATCAATTTGATAACCGAATAACATCTAAATTAATATTATAATATTTCATTTTTTATATGATTTTGATTGATTTTAATGTTTATATTGTTTTTATAAAACCAATAATCAATGTAAAGAAATTTTATAATTGACTTATTAAATTTACTTTTCTTTAATAAATATTTTCATGGATATTTGGTTAAACCTTTTAAATCTACATTGACACAATTGTTTCAGTCAATGTTTGTAATCAAATTACTATACAAGATCCAAATATTTCACAGAATAATGATTTTAATAAAAAGTAAATTGGTTTCATATTTGGATAATTTATACATATTATATATAATTGAATTAGTTTCTTAGTAATATTGTTTAAAATGACAACAATTGGAAAGATTGTGGGAAATTAATGTCATTTGTTAATAAAATTTTAAAATTCAATAATTCTAAAAATATAAATAATTTAGTTATTAATTTTATTATCAATCAGAAATAAAATCTTATGAGTATCCATAGAGGAAATAATTTAATAAATGATCCCCATTGAATTATGTTGTATAAAACTACAATTGGTATGTGATATGTTCAAAAATAATAAATGATTTCAAATAACAATTAATATTTTTGATTCAGGAAAAATATTGTTTATATTAAGTAAATTTTTTAATCGTTCAATGAGTATATATTATAATAAAAGGTGTAAGAGGAGTATAAATAAAAAATAGAATAGTTTTTCACAAATTTTATTTATAATAGCAATTGCAATGAAAAGCGTTTTTCCGGGTAGGAATTGGATATATATCATAATGTATGTTTTAAAAGGATGATATTTGTATAGATATATATGTATAAAACTACAATGAAAGTGGTCTTAAGGAAGAACGATTATTAATGTCATACTAGGGAAAAAGTGTCTCAAATAATAGTGGATAAAGGGACTTTGAATCCTTACATTTCCATTTGAGATGACACCATTGGGGGATACATAAGCATTTAAAGGATGATATTTTTGCATATATGAGAATGGATTTTTAATATGGGATTTTTTTTTATTAATCAATATAGAATGAATCTTTAATCTTATAGGAATCTGAATCCGGATGGGTGTTTATATATGAAATTATGTCTGGAATTTTATAACACCACATTGGTAATTTTATTATTTAATCAAATGAATTTCAATTTTGTTGTTTTTTGTGAGTATTTCTATTTTATGGGTAAATAAATGAGGTTTCATTAAAATTTGAACACCTCCAAATTTAGTAGAATCATTAAAATAATATTAAAACTACAATTCATAAAAAATAAATTTTAATTAGAAAATATTATATATAATTCTTTAGAATTTTAAAAGTAAGTGTATATATTCATATTATTATTTTGAAATAAATTACCTTACACATTTTACAAATTTTTTGTATATTAGAAATATTTATTTATACATTGTTCATAGTAAAATTTTTATAATGTCATTAGAGAATTTATATTCATAAAAATTATTTTTATTGAAATTTTCAAAAAAGAATTAATGTTTTTTAGAAAATTAATAATACACTTTAAAATAAATTATTCTTTAAGGTTAAAATATTTAATTCAATTTCGTTAATTTAAAACTATAAATATTAAAAATATATATTAAAAATAAAATTATAATATAAATTCCAACCTAAAATTTTCTCAAGAAATTTATTTCTTATTCTATGTGTGAATAAGTTTTATTTTAATTCAATGTAATAGCTATTATAAATTGGAGAATATTATTATTTATCAAATTAAAAATATAATTCACATAAGACTAATATTATAATTATGATGAAATTGGTTTTCAGGAAATTATTATGATAAAAATTATATAGGGTATAGAATTGTATACATTGATTAAAATGTAATTTATGAATATATTATATTTAAAAAACTATATTTTTAGTAACTAATAAAAAATTTGTGTATTATAACATCCTGAATGCCACTGAACATGGTCCCCTATTCAGTTCACTATATGACCGCAGGTGAACCTAAATATATTAAAATGTTTTCTAATATATATTGAAGGATTAATATGGTATAAGGGGTTACTATAAAGAGGTTTTTATATTAATACAATGATGTATATAGAAATAATAAATTACCAAATCAATAATGATGAAAACCCATGCATCACAAAATCAATTCCCAAAACATGGAAAACACTGTTAACCAATAGACTAAATATACGATGTCATAATTGGGTTATGCTTTAAAACATGTCCCAAAATAATGGAATAAAAAATATTCCCAAAAAGTATCGCAACCTCATGTCTAGCCCTCAAATCATGTTTAGTTCCCACATCCACTCACCAACCAAAAAGATAGACTCATTAATTTATCATATTTAATATTCACTTATCTTGACATGTATCTATGAAATCTACCATGTTTACCATGGATGTCTAAAAAATATAGGATTATATATCAAAATGCCACCACTAATAATGTATATATAAGTATCTACTTTAGAAAATTTTTATAAAAATGATGAATGAATCATGTAACAAGGAATTGAATTCATTTTTTGTCAATTAAAATTTTTATCAATTAGGCACATTGTCTCTTTGGCATTAGTGTGAACCAACCCCCATAAAACATTCATTTCCCATGTGAGATGTACAATCCATCAATTCAATGGTAACAAATAATTTATAAACATGATTTATTAATTAATATTTTCAATTTCACATACTAAGGTGAACTTGTAAATATAACCATACTATATAAAATTCAATTTGTGATTTTATTTTAATTTTGTCACCCGTGCCATAAAGAAAAATTGGCATGTACTTCCTTTCATGTTATTAATGACGATATGAATGTCTATCTATCATAAATCAATGATAAGAAAAAAAAACATTTTCAACTTTATTTCACATTAGTGGAAAGCAACATTTCCACCATCTGTAACCATTTCTTCAATTCAAAATTTACAATTTATAATACAAATGGACTTTCCAAAATATCAAAACATAAATGGGGAACCTATTATATTCACCATTATTCATATTTTTATTCTCATCCATACTTTCTATCATAATTACATATATTAAAAATATAACCATTTGTTCATTTAACACTACATTAAGGCTCTCAAAAACCGTGTAACAACATGAAACATCACCTTAAACCTATTCTCCATTATTTCCCTCAGATTTTAATGTCTCTCTTAATTTCTAATAATTTCATACAACCCTTGATTTCATCACTACCATTCAAAAAACAAGTTCAATCAGTTTATTTATCTATCCCATCTATAACCCCATTTACTACCCATTCATAATTTTACAAGGATTCACAAAGCCCATGGGTGGTCTGATGGTTGGTCATATAATCACTATATATTTTGACGGGGTTCATGAAGGGACCCAAAAATCAATTGATACCAAATTTACTTTTCCTTTCAAAGTACACATATGTATATCACAAATGAAAAAAATTAAAAATACATACAAAATAAATTAATAAACACTATATGAGGAAATTTATAGAGAACCCACATTATTCTAAATGAAAATTAATATCCAACCACATAACTGGATGAAGGATAAAACATTCATAATAATAAATAAATAAAACTAAAGAAAAATATGGGTTAATAGAATGTGGAAGAAGGGAATAATCAATTGTGTAAATCATTACAAAAATAGAAGAATGTTCAATCATATAATTAAACATAACATTTATTAACACTAAATAAACATTAAAATTCCTTGTAATTTGAGGTAAATGGTATTGGGAAGTGTTGTTAACTTTTTTATCTCCCATTAAATTTATAGGAGAAATGGTTGTGAACATAGTGGGAATTTATATAATTTTCTTGACAGAATATTAAATTTTTAACAGTTTTATAATGGCATATGATTATTATTCATGATTTTTCTATCCATTTACTAACCATATAGAATCCATTATAAATAATTAAAATTATTTCAATATGATTTTTGGGACTTAGGCATAGATTAAAAACTATGTGGTATTCCTTAAGCCACTTCTGTCCATGATATCTCAAAACACATAATCACTTTTCCCCTCAAGTTGATAGTAAACCATTCTTCCCCGTCCTCAATTACATAGGTTAACGGTGCATGGTTAGTAATAAATATACAATAACTAGGATTAATTCACTCTATATCCCATTTCAGACACTTTTTAGTAAACAACTCCACGGGAAACTACTGAAATGTTCCCTAATACCAACAATCATGAAAATTTAATATTTTAAAATGTGGTTTTACCATAATTAATATAAGAACATAAATCATCAATGAACTAGGTTCTTATGTCCTCTCATTCTTATGATAGTTCATCTATACGTTAATCTCCCAAGAATCACTAAGACTATATGGAAAAATGTCTAGGACCCAAGGACATCATATGAGCATCTCTCTCTCATGCCTCCTCACAAGCACAAGTATTCTACCATAGCTCATAGTCTAAATCCATAATCTTGTATGGATTTAATTTTTAACAATGACATATTATATGAATCTGATGATCCTTAAATGATGCATCAACCTCATGATAGGAATCATTAACTTCATTGACACAAAAATTTTCATGGTGATATTTTTTAAGCTATGATCTAAGGAAAAAATCATTCATTGAACAATACAATTGTAAAAGATACAAATGATATGCTAATTTTCGGATCCTCTATAAGATCATATGTAGAAATAAATTCCTAGGATCCAACATAATAAACTTTCGAAACCAATAGTGACCCAATCATGGGGACACCAGAAGAAACACATTGTCACCCAATGTATAAAATAGAGGTCGATGACATAGATAAACTTATGTATTATATATACTCTGGGTATTTTCTATAGGAATTACAATTAATTGATGATAATTGTCTATTTCCAAATTAATAATAATCCTTAAAAATGATACATATAATTCAGAATAGAATAATGTTGTTAATTTTTTCTTACCATAGTGTGAATCAAAAGTTTCTTTCTAAATAGTCACCTAATAACTACAGTTATTGCGAAACACAACATGTTATTAGTGCATCACTCATGGTCCACCGAAATCACACTATGTTTTATATTCCATGATTATCCAACCATTTGTAGAGGAAACACTATAATCAAAAGAACATGAGTATGGAATGCCTTTGTGACCTGTTCAAGAAGCTAAATTAATAGGTGATTACCTTATCATTCTAACTCATGACACAACTGAGTCCCTTAAATAGAGCAACATATTAATTTAAAAATTCATATTTTCAATAAGGAAGTTCATGAACTAATGAATTAACCAATTTTCATATCTTTTTTAAAAATAAATAATGTCATTACTTGTTCTATTATATTTATAATTTTTTGAGTTATGATATTATGTATAATAGTAATTCAATAAATGATTTTAAAAAATAATCAATAGTAACCCTCTAATCCTAGAAAAATCTAAATCTATTTGATATTTATCTATAATAGTAGTTCGTCATAAACAATGTTTTATATGGGTAAACACTTAAATCCTTATTAGAATCAATATAATGAATGAATGAAATTTCCAATAAAAAATCAAACATACAATATCTTTTAATAAATTATTTTATTTCCAATTTTTCCATGAAAATAATTTTGTATCCTTCATGTTTATTTGTAATATTTGACTATAAAATGTATCACCAATATACAAAACCATAAAAATTTCAGCAAAATGATGTAAAACACTATTTTTAAGGAATATAAATATAGAGGGAGAATTATAAAACACAATGGTTTTAACTTTAAAATCATAATGACCATATATTTTTTAAACATTGTTATATAAATATAAACCCCCATAAATTTTAATTGATAGTTCCATCACATGATATATTTCATTAAAAATAATTTATCATCCCTGAATATGTTAAAAAAATTATGATGAAAATGATACATTATCCAAACATATTTGTTATTCATTTCTCGATAGTCAATGAAACGCCTCCTTAGATCATGTTTAATTTTAAAAAATAAGAACTGAGAAAAGAAAAATGATAACATAGGTCTAATGAATCTTTTATTGATAAACTATAGAAACATCAATTTCAATTGTAAACCATTTACTAGATCAATTGTATAAGGGGGATCCAAATAATATATTCATTAAGTACTAATTCAATAGTAAGTTCAACCTTAAAATGAAGAATAAAGAAATCAGAAAACGTGATTATAATTGCATTAACGATAAGTATATAAATAATAAATATAAATTAATTAATTTAAAAAACAAGACATATAGTCCTTCTATTTTATCTCCAATTAATTTCAAGGATTATTAATATGTTATAAACGGTACGATAACATTTATCAAAACCATTATTATTATGAAATCTAAAATTTCATGATAAACTAAAATCCAATCCATACTCAATAAAATATCAAACTATACAATATATATCTGAACAACATTTTCTAGAAATACCATTCCATTTAAAAATACATTAACATTATTATAAATCATTATTACTTTAATGCTTCCATTTATATTTATTTATCAAAATATAATTCTATATTTTAGGCATTGATATCATAATTTTATATTCAATTTTATAATAAATGTAATAATACTATGGGCCGTTATAAAATAGCCCCTTGGTGTAATTCTAGAAAAAATATATCATACCTTCTTCAACATAATTTAGTGGTCTAATATCACTTATAAATTTGTGAACTGATTGTTTAAACCACTAAGCATCCATTGAAGATGATTCAAATATATTGTTAAAATATTAGTACATACATTAACAAAATTCCAATCTCTATACAGTTAATAAATTAGAGCATCTAATTAACATTATGTTTTTGATCATTTTACACGCCCTAAGGGGCCCCACATCCAATGTATGTATATGATTTCCACAATCTAGAATTTATATGAAATATCAAAATATTCCATTAAATATATTTATCACATGAATTAAACTACATTTTTAAACCTATGGGTTTATATATTAGATTCAACGTCATTTAATACCATTAAAACCATTTCAACATGTTATAATAGAATAATTTATCATCATAGTGCTCCATAACAACCTTCATGTCTGAAAAAACAAGTTAATCATGACCGTTTAACTAATGGGAAGTTAAATAAATTTGATATCAAGGTTTCAAAATTGAGTAAAATTTATTACTTTTACTATCAATATATCTAAAATTTATGTATCAAACCTACGCAATATAATATTATTTAAATCATATATTGATACTATATAATTATCTTCCTACATTAACAGACATAATTGTTTCTCTATTCTATTTCATGCTATATTAGGGTAATATTTACCATGAAAAAATTCAATAATTTTCCCATTCTAGGGAATCAGTCTCATATGCAACTTTAAAGTTCATTACTAAAGACAAAGATTAATCATCCTCACCTTAATAATGGACAATGGAATGGTTAACATTTTTATTTTTTGAATATCCCATGACATTAAAAATATTTCCCACTTCATTGTTCTTCCCTTTAGAACCCATTGGATCAGAAGATCCACTGAATGATATAGGATTTTATCAATAATGTGATCCACCATCATCATGTTCATATATGGTTGATCAATATTTTCTCTAGAATAGACAACATTACAATTTAATTCTTATTTTAAATGATCTAAAACATAATGAATCTACTCAATTTCAATTCCAACCATCTCAAGATATTATGTTTAAATAATAATTTCATCTCAATGTCTTTCTTCTACACATTCACTATTTTTTCTATGGAATTTTTTTTTAAAAAAAAATTAACAAGGTAACCATAAAATTATATATCATTAAAACCATATATGATAATATAAAAATTATTTACATTAATTATCTAAACCTATTATATTATAAAAAATATTCTATGATACCATCTATACGAAACCATCATTACACATTACGTATTATAGTGAATTTAAACTAGAAATTACATAATTTTCCAAAAGATCTTTTAGAATGAGACTAACATTTATAAAGATACAGAGAATAAAGATACAATTTGGATGTTTTACAGAGAATGGATATGGCCAAATTGATGACTTATTTTTTCTTGGATATAATGAGACTAACATTTATAAAGATACAATTTTGATGTTTTATATTTGGGATTCGTCTTTATGGGATACAAGGCCAATGAAAAATGTTTTTTATCCCTCCCCATTAATTGTCTGGTATATTATATATTAAAAAATATGGTTCTATTATCACCTAAAGTTCCATATGTGGTGATATATCTTATTTTCCATTCAATGAGAATATGTGACTTCCATAGGGAAGAACCAGACCTGGGAATACATAAAATATTTGCAGGTACATAAATATGACTTTATCCTCCCAAAAATCTCTCGGTTAAGGTGTCTAAATGTCAAAATCAAATGTTTTTTATTATATTAATAAAATAAAATATAACAATTTTAATTTTATAAAATTAAATTTATTTTAAATAGCAATGAGATTATTTATATGGAAATAAAAATAGTATTAAATATAATATAGAATTTTAATATAGTTATTAAATAATTATCATAGAGCTCGTTATTTTTCAAAAAATAATAATAAATTAACCCATATTTCTTATTTCTTTCTTTATTTTGAGTCATGATTAATAAATTAATTTCTATACATGTTTTTTGATATATAATTTTTTTATTAGTCTATAAATTCTATCATACAAACACCGCCATATACCTCTTTACTATATTTCATTGTTATGGTGTCTGAGTCATTCTTCTTCATGTAATGGATTTGATAAATCTAAAAAAACATGTGATAGACATATTGAGTAATGGTTTATTTTCATTAATGTAAATAAATATGATTAATCAGAATTTAATAGTAATTTAGAAATTATATGGATGATTATTGATTATTATGAAATGTTCATAGAATTACAAAAAATTGATATTTCATTTTATTTTTTTGGTTGTGAATATTGATAGTGTGATATACATTATTGATAATATGTAGATTATAGTGGATATGTGTAGTATATTGAGTTTATTTTTTTTATTATTATTAAATAATTGCATCCATATATATTAATAATTTAAAAGATTGTAACTTATCTTCTACTAATGAGAGATATTATTTATCAATTAGATAATTTTATATTAATCATAACCATGATATTCTCATGAATTTTAATCATATTACTATGGAATATAGTAATTTTGTGAATTTAAATTTTGTTGCCTAAGGAAGAACATCACATTAGTAGGAAAATAACCTTGGAAATATAAATATATATATATATCATGCCTCACACCAAAAATTTATTATTAAATAAACATTAGGATTATTAATAGAAATAAATTAATATTAATAATTCTATCATTATTTATAAAAAATATTACCAAAAATATATAATAATTCGATTGAAAATGGCATGCTCATAGAATAATATTTAATAATCCATAAGATTAAAATAAGAAACATAATATAAAAAATTATAGGTTATTTAATAATTTTTGTTATTCTAGAAATAATCCAATGTATAAAAACTGATAATAACGTATACAAATTTTATTAATATTTGGTAAACTCAAAATGATTTCATTCCATGATGTTAAACAGTAAAATAAATTTAATGATAATTATCTTAAGAATTATTTTGTCTATGAATTGATATTTTTATTATTCAATTTTAATAATAACTTATATATTATGATGGGAATTAAATTATTTTTTGGGAAATTATAATCAAATGTATTCTATGACTCTTCTTGACATTTAGTTGATAATGGGATATCTACATTACTTTATTTTATTTTTTGTAGTCTAAAATATTGTAATATATTTCATATGTATAAATATATAACTCTATATTAATATAATAATTAAATTAAATATTTTTTTGATGATTAATTACATGTCATTTTTGAATTTTTTGAAAATATGATTACTTTTTGATGAATATGTTGTTGAATGTTGCTATTTTTAGCTATATCCATAGTATTACTTCTGTGGAAAATCATTTCCTATTAATATTTTTATTTTAATATATATTTAAAATATTTTTTATTAAATATAATCTCTATGGGGATGAGAAAGATCCATATTGGTTTCATGATCCTTTAATTATTTAATGTTAATATATTAGTTGAAATTAAAATTATCTGTGGAATAATATATTTGATATTTAGGTTTACATGAAGGACATAGAGCCTTTATGTGATTGATTGATAACCATATGTGGTTGGAATGTTTTGAATAATAAATTGATGTAAGAATAGGGATGTATTGATGATTGGTTTTATGTTGATAAATGGGAATAGACATCTATGTGTGGTGAAAGATAATATCAATAATGGATAGATGGATTTAATATTATGTGCAATAGTATGTGATATTATTTAATTAGGTATTAATTCAATTGATGGATTTATTATCAATGATTATTTATAACATGATAGTTTCTTTATGTCTTTCTAAATATATTTCATTTTTATGATGATTTTCTTAAAATGGTTTATATTTCATAGTTTTTTTACATTTATTGCATCAATTATATGGATGAATAGGCTGATTCATTGACTACTTCTGTATTTATGAATTCGTAACAACTTAATGAATGTACCAGGGAGGTTCATGGGATATATACATGATGATCTGATGCTTGAAAATATATGATAAAAGAATATTTTTATTCTCCAAGTGGTTATAAGACGGAAATGGTAATATTAGAGACAAAAATGATAAAATATTATTTTATTTCTAATTAAATAATTAATTTTCATGATTTTATTTTTTGGATTGTTTAATATATAGACTATATTTATGGTAGTAGATACTCTTGTGTGATTATAGTGATACATTAGTTTATCATAACATTGTTAACCATATTGTGGATTCCAGTAAAATATAATATTCCTATTTTTTTATCATACAAACCCTTACCATGATAAAATGAAAAATGAACACTAATTATATGGGGGGTTGTTTCATATAACATCTTATCTTACGAAGATACTAATCTCTAACAGAAACTCCACAACCATCTCTTCAGTTTTGGTTTATTTGTAATAATCCCTAGTTGCGACACCACCAAGTTATGTCATATGGGTTTCATGGAATGCGGTTATTGTGCATTTATATATTCTATATTTTTTGTTCTATGGATTATTATATGTGTTTTATGTAGGTTCTGGGATGTCTTGATTTAAAATTAACAATACACATGATGGGTTTTCATTCATAAATAAACATGGTTACTTTTTAGAGGATGTAGATTTGGTGATGTTCAATAAGAGTTCAATTGTATGATATAGTTACTCAAATATTTTTTAGAATGGTGATTTATTGAAAAGATGATGGTTCATAACATGTGATTTTGATGTTTGATATCATAAATACAAGTTTCTAATTCATTTGGTATGTCAATGTATATCTGTGTTTGTCTAATATTATATTTATAAAAATCTACCTTAATTATTTATTGGGATAATATGAGGATGGGAAAATAATAAAATACCTATTTAGGTAACATATTATGGTCAATAATTTACTCACAAGTAATTTGAATGATTCTTTAAAATATTCTATGAGTTGTTTCGGGGAGGATCATAATATGTATACAAGTAATGATCAAACATTTTAAACACATATTATTCTTATGGAAACTATATATTTTTGTTTATTATTATATACGTCACACATTCCAAAATTTATTATTGTTTTGCATGAACATCATAGTATTTATTAAGGATTTAGCTATATTTTTATTTATAGTGTTCTAATAATATATGAAATCAAATCATGTTTTGGGATTCATTCATTTTGCTGAGATGAATTTTTTTATTTTTTTCACATATAATCTATTAAATATCAAATAATTTTTAGGGAAATTATTTACATGTGGGTGATTCCATATGGTTGGTGATAGTCTCAACCCTGTATCCTCATTGTTGTGTGATTTGGGGACATTATCCATATTTCAATATTGTTGCAGTAGGAATATTACTTTAAGAGGGACGGGTCAGGACATAGCATTTTCGAAGGGTTGTGGTTGAGATAAAGGATAGAGGTTGGAGTTATGAATATAAGAGGATGAATTGTTTTGATGGGAAACAATGTTAGTATAGATTTTTTGAGTTATAAACAATGGATACCTTCTAGGATTTAAAAGTTTAAGAATCAAATTTATCAGATGTAGTGACCTTCATTTGAACTAAAGATTTATATTTAAGTGTTTCCACTCACACGGTTAAGATATTATAATGTATCATGAATCATGAATGTATAATCATATGTTTAAATAGTATAGACAATGAAAAATATTTATGAAATTAGTTAACTAAATAACCTCAAACAATCATTGTATTTGGTTTGGATTCTAAAATTTTTTTTAGTAGGAGTGGATCCTAGTAAACATTCTATTTATCAAGAGGTGGTATGAAATAACCATAATGTAGACGATAATGAAAAAAATATTAGGATAAAGAAACTTCACGATCACTGGTACTGGGTATGAAGATGTATGAGGTGATATATTTCTAATTAAGGTGAAAATTATGTGTATTATGAGTCACCAATTGACATCCATATGTCATTTATTTATAGAGAACCAGATATCATCAGTTGGGATGGTTGTGGATTGTTCATCATGGAAGTGGTGTTTCTTGTTACTTGTGGATGGTGAAGAGTTTATATTTTATTAGTTAATTTATCATACATGCTTTAGAATTCTATTCCTTCTTCAATTTCAGTGGAATACATAATAATGTTACCGATTCCCTTCAAATGTAAATTGTACAACAATAGTTTTAATGAGGTTCGCCCTTTGAAGTGAATTTTTGTGCCCCGAAACATTTTATTATTATCCTATCAATGTAAATGATTAATAGATTCATTATTTATAATCATATATAACTTAAAATCATTGTAGATAACCATATTTGTTCACTCTATCCAAACTCTCATATTGAATTATTGAATTTTTTTCTTCAACATCATTAATTAGTTTTTAACACAGAACATATTTCCCATTTACATGATTTGTATAATTATTCCATAATTATTTATATTAAATGGATATATATTATATAGAAATTGATTCTCTATCTTAGTTAATATGTTTCCATAACTATCATCCTAAGCTCTGTGTTTGGAATATATTTCTTGGATATTTCTATATTCATATATAACCTATACACTTCTATAGATAAAATTTTATTAGAGATTTGGTTTGAGTTAATCATTTTTTATGTCTTCAATTATATTATTTTGTATAAACTTCATTTCTATAATTTTATATCGACCTTAGTTTTGGAGAATAAAATATGGCATAGTTTAGATTCAATTTAGATTCTTCAAAGTGTTAGAGTAACTATTCATTAGGTTTTGAATTAAATTTTGATATGTTATGAAATAAGATTTTGGTTTTTTTATAATGTGGATTTTTTTATTTATTATCATAATATGAAGACGAAATCCTTTAATATAAGTAATGTATGTTATGGCATAGATAATCTTAAATGATGGGAAACCTCCTCTATAATGTACATAAAATTTATAAATTAAGTTCCTTATGTGAAAAAATGAAAATCCCTTCTATGTAATGTGGTTCTTGGAGCAACATGCACTATTTCATCTATTTTATACCATTATAAGTTTAATCGTATCATATTTAAAAGAATTTTGTAAATCATTAACATGGAAACTATTTTTTTAATAATTATCTTATGATTATTATGTATTAAAGGTCTTTATAATCTATAATTTATATTGATGAATTAACCAATTACCCAAACAAGTAGAATCATACTCTATGATTCTCATTTATTAATGATTCCAAGTTAGATAGTATCACAAGATAATTCCCCTAACCATTATTTTGATGGTATCAAACAACTAAATCATTAGAAAACGGGTTTACAGATGATTTTCATTCTTATTTAGATCATGATCGAAAACATGGACATCAAGACATCCCATGAAAATATCACAATAACACGACTTATTCTATGATAATTTACTAGATTAATATAGATATACGTATCTAGTGATTAATAATATGAATTTTTATTTCTTCTACACAATTATTATTGTTGGTTTCTTTTTATTATTACAATATAATTATTAAAAAGTATTTTTGATAAAAAATCGAGTTTGACATGATGAAACACAAAATCTATTTTTTTGAATTGTAAAGTTTAATAAAATCCCATGTTTTAGGAATACAATTTTTTTAATGAATGATAATATTTATATTACTGTTCTAAAATATAATAAATAAAATATAAATTTTAATATAATCATAAAATGTAAATAATAATTTTATAAGAATCGTAAAACTGTTATTGTAAAAATTCTTAGTTTTAAATAAGTTTTATTTTTATATTTGAAAATATAAATTATAAAACGTAGTGAAATTTAATTATAAAATAACTATTTTAACTAAAATATTTAAATCCAAATTATCCAATGGTGAGGTTTTCAAAATTTTCTGAGATAGTTGATTTATTTGTCAATATTAAATACATTATAAATATATATTATATAATAGTGCATAAAAATGACCATTAAATAATGTAATATATTACCTAAAATGTATCGATGACCAAATAATTATTTCACATTTAAAACAATTAATTTTTAGGTTGTTTTATTATTTTTATTAATATATATTTAATCATCAAAAACTGATATTTTATTTTACCATTTTCAAATAAAATATTTGTAAACATGACTCACCCTCAAATATCTAATTGTAATATTGTAATTATATTAGTTATTAAACATGTGAAATATTAAAATAAACCATCAATTGGAAAACAGAATGGGAAAAACCAATGTAATGTATTTTGTTTTGAGTATATTATCCTATAGATTCTAAAACACATTCACGGAAATTAATAAATCATTTTTCTATCTTTTATAATATTATCCCACTAAAAAACCCATTTATATTAACTCAATACTCTTGTAGTATTGAATTAATATTTTCATCCAAACCAAAGTGATGCCAATCACTAAATAATCCCCTCCTAATATTTTAGAAGCACCCTCTCAATGTCTGTGATCTTCTTTGTATCCATTAAATTTACAAAACACATTTAAATTATGCCATATATATTCTAAATAATCAGGTTGTAATATGATTTTTATATATCCATATATTTACATATATGATTTATATATTTGTAGATTCCCTTTTTACTATAGTAAATTAATTCTATGAAATATAATGCACCGTTTTTATTCTATTATAATTTCTCAATTATTTTTATGATAGTGAATTGTGTAGTGAATACTAATACCCAGTTATACTAATGGCTATTTAGTTATATGTACCATTTATTCATTGTTTTTGTATTTAATGGTATATAATCCACAATTATAAATCATTGTTTTAATTTTTATAAATTTTTTTATTTATGTTGAATGATCTATGTGGAAGACCTAACCATGTTCATATTTTATAGGTTTGACAAGACAGTTCTCCAAAACATTGGGTAATGTTTTTGTATCATGATGAATAATTCATATAATCAAGGATTAATAATAAAAAATTATCAGAGTTTTTCACTACATTATGATTTATTGGAGGTCCTCCATGATCTATGATTATGATATCTTGATTAATGGTGTCTCTAAATTCGCACTATTCATTTATGATATCATGTTATATCATTATTCAATGCTCAATATTATTAAACATACACATATTATGTAACTTTATTATTCCTCCTATATAACATATTAAACATTACATTATTATGTTATATTTTTATTTCCATATAGTTTTAATATCTCACTGCATTTTTATGTGTTTCCCCAGGTTATCCAATGATGATTTCAAAGAGAAATGGAATTGTAGGTGTAAATTATTAATGTTTTAAATAATTTTTTATATCCATATTTCAATTAACTTTTCAATATATTAATTTTTTCACAAAAAACTAGGATTTATGATATTATGGGATTATTTAATGTGTATAATTATGAAATAAATTATGAAATTATTTTTAAAAAAATCATTGGTGGTCATAGTTGGTTTTGGAAGAATGTCTGATTGTTTTTTGGAATAAAATTTGAAAATTCTAGTCAAATCCATTATTATAAGACTAAACATATTCAAATTTCCTAAAAATATTGTAAATTATATAGTAAGTGGTTTTTAATAATATTTAATTCTTTATATATTATAAAAGTTGATGTGCCTATAGAATAAATTTATGTTTGGGTAATCCCCTAAAAAGGTTTAATTGAACTTGATTCCATTGTTGCCGAGAGAAAGAAAATTTTTCTTTTTGTACGCCATATTTTACACTCTTGGCGGACATTATTTGGTATATAAAAAATTAACATATAAACCATTATTAAGGGATTGAAATATCTCATAATACTATATGATATGACATATATCATGGATTACATATATTGAAACCAAAAAAAATACATAGTTTAATAATATATGTCACTTATATGTTATCCCTTTAATTATAAACATTCTCCATTTATATTTTTTATAGATTAAAAATTATAATCCCTATTTATATATTAATTTATTTACAGTTGATGTTAATAGTTGAAACCATGAAAAAAACCAATGTGATGGATAATGTGATAACATCCTAATTGAGAATCCCAACACAGAGGGAGATAGAATCATTCACATTGTAAAAAAAATATTCTATTAAATCATTTATAATGAAAAAATTTAACATGAGGAAATACTAAACCCCATATGAAAAAAGAATTTAAAATTGAGACCATTACATGAAAAAGGACCATATATTTTGATGGAATAGTTGATCCCATAATTTTAGAAAATAACTCTACATCATTGAATGGATATTATCTATACATCAATACTATGAGAAATAAAAGGATGTACTAGATATTTATCATAAATAGGTAGAATTTGATCCATTTTCTATGTTTACAAAACAAATATGAATCCTAAAGAAGAGGTTAAAGAGATGGAGTATAAAGACATCAAGGAATTTTATTATTATTATATTCCTCTTACACATTGACTTAAAATAGAGGTAGCATTACTTATCATTAAGAAAAAGGATGATGAATCCATTAGGGTGATTTAAGGAAAATGGAAATAAATTGATGATTTTTCATTAGATTTTTCATTAGCCATGAAATAAAATTTGACCTCTTCTTCTGAAGGATGAATGTAAGTATATGAAAATCCCCAGAAAGTTAGGATATTAAAAGCTATAGAGAAATTTTCCAATTTCCCCTAAAATTGGAAATGGAAATCAGTGAGTCACATTGCCATAATGGGGTTATGAAAATAAAAATGGAGTTTCCTTAATTTGGTAATATAGGGAAGTACACTGAGGGAATGAAATAAAAACATATCATCCAATAAAAATTTTGAAAGTAGACTGCTAAGATAACCAATTTGAAAAAGGAAATACATTAGGAGAGGGAATTATGTGAACCTATCTAGAAATTTCAAAAAAATATACCAACCTACCTGATGAAAGGAAATATTTATCCAGATAAACATTATCTTGTACTAAAATGTTTAAATTGAATGGATAATTAGTATTATGAAATAAAATTCCATAATCCAAGGTTTATCATAGACCACCATCAACAATAGCCTGTGATACAGTAAGGGTGAACTTATGCCATGGTAACGGAGGTGGTGGATCCGAAAATTTATTTAGTGAATGGAATTCTAGTTATTCATTTATGTGACGCTAAAATCTGAATAAATCTATAAAAGATGATAATCATTCATCTCATAATGATTTGGAAAATGATTATAATAATTTAAAACCATAACTTTCTATAATGATAAATAAAAAATAAATTTTGATTACATATCAAAATTGTATGAATTTTTAATCTGAAAATTTGATTCAATTCATTATGATAAATCACTATAAAATGATAGTAAATGATTAACATCAAATCTATCCTTTTTTTTCATGGTGGTAAAAAATTAATAATATTAATTTGTTAAAAAAATTAAATATATATGAACTAATATTTTTTATGATAGAAATTTATACAAGTTGTTGAATATATTATTTTTTAAAATAACTATTGTATATAATTTTAATTTTAATTATTTTTGATGTTATAGAAATGTACCTCATACCTATTGTTTCATATTAAATTTTCATAAATATCATTTTCAAAATTAATATTTCAATTTTAAAGCATTATCCTAAATATTTCATGTGAAATTTTTTATTGAAATCTTGTAGGGTTCAGGTATTTTCTTTTTGTAATCCCATTGGGACAAAATTTTCATTGATAACAATAATGTCTTAAGTCAATTTTTAAGAAAAATTTAATGGTTGTATAAAAAAGGTTGTTTTGAATATAGATAGTGGATGCTTATGACACCTGATTGGAGATATTTCATAAATTTAATCATTCATTCAATATGATGGAGTTAATGTGGCCTTTAATGTCAATTCAACACGAAAGGTAAAATGAATTGGAAAATTTTTAATATATGATTATTTTATTATATTAATGGTCTTATATATCAAAGTATTAGTCCAGAAAATAATAATTATTTCATAACATTGAGATGATGGAAGGTATATTATTTAAAAAAAAGCAATAAATCCTTATTTTCAAGGATAAATATTTATTAATTTGTGAAAAACAATATCACATTTATTTAATTAATTTTTCTTATTTAAATGATAAAAATGTTTATTATTAAATATAGTCAAAAATAACAATTTTTTGAATTGGATGATGGGACATTCAAAATTTTTTTTGTATAATATTCCTAGATCAAACTATTATTCAATTACATTAATTTAAAGTGGAAAACACCTTCATATGTTACTCTTTCTCCAATGGTACAAAACAAAAATATGATTCATGTATTTTAAAGAACTATGAACTCTAAGGCCTATTGATTTCATTCATTTAGAATTATGTGGGTCTATTAAACCTTATATATTCAGACATTATATATATATGTTTTAATTTACGATTTTACAAGGTATACATGGGTTTACATTGTCATTATTATATTTGACACATTATCAAAGTTTTATGTTTAGTAAATTAGGTCAAAACATGAATTTTAATAATTTTAATTAAATAAAATTGGTTGTAATGACTTGGATTTTCAATGATTTATTTTTGGATATTATATGGATAATCATCCATACAAGGCACTGAAACAATGTGTTATTATATGGCCTAACATGGCAGTAATAAATTTTTAAAAGATGTTAAATATGCTAAATTGCGCACACATGTATGTTTTGAGAAAAGTAGAAAAAAATTTAAATGTTGCCCAAATCTGAAATTTGAAGGCACTATTGTGTTCCAAAATAATTATTACCTATAGTAAGACATAAAATATTTTAGTATGAGGTGATTGTGCATAAGTTTTTTTAAAAATACAATTAATAAAAAAAAATAATAAAAAAATTAATTTATTAATGTAACCTAACCAATTCTATAAGTATATTGTTATAGAGGAATCCAATGATTATCAACCAAAACATATAGATCTAGAAGACTCGTGGAGATAATTTTAGGATATTTCATTAGAAGATTATTAACAGATTGAAGATCAATGCCTGCCATGAGATGGAATTAGAAGAACCCAACAATGATCATGGAGTAACCTTTCTATTCATTATAGATCAATATGAATTGGGGTTGGATATTATTTAAATTTTATTTATTCTCCATCTATGATTTCTACGATGATTGAGAATCAATATTCCAATAATTTGATACCTGTATCATGTGTACTATGGGATCACCTAATTTTATTAGCACTTTGGATGAATTGTTTGATGATTAATTATTATCTTGTTGTTCTTTTTTAGAATGTAATTGAATCATGGTCATTATAAATGTCTAGAAAGGTCAATTCTTACAGATCTAACCTTGCTCTTTACTGCACTTAATTATTTTTCCATCACATGTGTTCTCCATTGGCCTATACATTGAAAAAACTTATAAAATAGATCATTATGAACTCATTTAATAGCCCAAAAAGTTGATATATTGGATCTGCAATTTGTATGAACAGATGATACTGAGATGATAGAGTTGGTCACAGATCATATGTTTTGGATATAAATTTCATGTTCAGGGAATTTTATGACTGGTCAAATATTTTCTTTCTTTATGATATAATTCATATACAGGAATTCATTTGATAAATGAGGACTTAACCCATTGGGGTAGGATTATCAATTACTCTAATGACTCACATTTCTGAATCTTGGGTTATAAGAGTGCCCAATGTAGTGTGAACGATATCTAGGATTAGGATAAATCTAGATACACACACCATGTAATCCTGGATTAATTGGAATGTGGGACCATATATGTGTTGTTATGGATTCATTGATAAAGATAATTATCAAATGGAGTGGGGGAATGTCACATTGCCTGTGACCCATCCCGGATGTCTCTACATTTACCTCATATGTTACACAAGCTTGAAAATGGAGTAATATGGAATGGGCACATCGTGTACTCTGAAACCAACATAGATAGGCTAGGTATACATGGGTTAAGACAATTACTATTATATTTAATGATGTACATAGGAACCCATTCATCATGTAAATTTACATAGACACATACCTAGGGTGTTTTCATAGTCCAGACCAGAGGATAAAGGGACATAGTGTGCAACCCTACTTCATGTCACATACTACAATAATTATTCCTTGGAGACCTTATCCTCAATATCTTGGACATGATTTGTTATGGTACATTCCATATATTATTTTCCATGAGGGATATATTGGAATCACATTCTATACATAGTAAAATGATCTCATTGGTTATACTTACTAGATAGATGTAGTTGAATAATTCACTTAGGACTGTAGTGATATCTTATATCATCTTATTACCCTAGGTGGAGTTCTTGGAATCATCATGGACTACAATACAGCAAATTAAATCCTTTATTTATAGGTTTATTATTGATTTATTTGTTGGAATACCCCATGTCTTTGGGTGTGATCCAAATCTATGTATCATATATCTTTAGAAATCCAACATATATTCTAATATATAACATGATGATAACTATATCACATATGGTTCTTTATAATGCTATCATACATTTATCCTATGTTCTACTAAAAGTCTTATTTATAAAATTTTTGATATGGAGTCCTAGTCTGGAATTATTGTTATGACATAACATTATATTGTGTCTGAATGTGGAGTATATCAAGACATTCACATTATATGTGTTGTAGAAATATACCAATGTATAGATAATTGTTATTATTTTGAGGTATTCTTTGTTGTTTTAGGAGTTCCAACTAGATATTGTTATACTCACCCCTGCATAGGCATCACTCACACATGTCGTGTCTTGTGTCAACAATTGATCATTTGACAAAGTCTTAGAGGGACCAGGACTAGATTGTTCATAATGAGACCAGACAGACTGATGTGTGTTTTTTATTGTATCTTACCAATTTTACCCATATTACATTTAGGTTGTACTTATTTTTATAATAATTATTGATGAATTTTATTTGGGCATTATTATATTCAGTTACATCCCATCGTACTATGGTTGTGCGATAATATGTATAACTGAATGAATTAATTATTTTATTTATAAATTTTAAAACTAAATAGTCATGGAGATGTCTATGAGTGTGTTCATGAACTTTTTCTAAGGCCTCCCATGTAAGGGTCAATAATACTCAGTGATTATTGCCATCCACTATACTATTTGTGGTGGGAATGGGGGGACATGGTACCAACCCCATTAGGATGGGTCATATAACGACCTATACATTATATGTAGATATTGCATCAAAATAGAATAATTTTTATTACGTAATATAACAAAAATCATTCCATAACGAAATATGTTTAGTGTATTTAGAAACTGGGAAACATAAACAACTGGTTCATGAAACCTATACATTGTCTCCCTCTTATTTCATCCAAACAAGACCCCATTTTGAAAAATCATAATTATTACCCTTCTTAATGGCTAGGGGAAATGATAAATATTTAGGGGTGAGATCAAATGCTCAGTAAGGGTGAACAATAAAGAAATCATTCATATCATAGTCATAAGAATAAATCATTTAGAAATATTATCATGCATATAAAAGATCAAAATATCACTTCCAGGGATAAATCATAAAAGTGAAATTTAATAATATTTGTCCTAACATAATACATAAAATTTTTTGGTAAACACACATTAGAATAGAAAGTCATCTCAGACTATTCATGGCTAATTTCCATGACCATTATTTCAACCAATGTTATTTGCAAAACATAGATAACTCCCCATTCCAACCTCGTATTATAAAACCAAATTTACATTTCATTACATTCATGTCTATCTCTTGAGATATAAATATTTAACCAAGGCATTGGAGGGTGATTTTGGAACAACCTATCTCATAATAAAATCATTCTAACACTGGGCACAAAAAAAATCAGAACATTCACCATATCATAACCCATGATATAAATTGAGTATCTTAAACATCATTCCATCACAATTGATATAAAACAAATGGAATTTCTAATTAAAATTGATTCATAAAAATAATAAAATAAATGAAATAACAGTGATGGAGATATAAACCCATTTAAAGTGTGTCATCTTAGATGGAAATTATTTTGAGAAAAGAAATTGCATTAATTCATAAGAAAAATATCATTTATTCTTAAAATTGGTTTTTCATTCATAAAAATTGAAACACAATTTTAGAATAAATAATTTTATGAGAAAATAAACATGTATGATTGTAGGGGAATCTAGAAGTAATTAATACTTTTTAAAAGCATAAAAATTCAAACATATCATATAACATTGAAAAACATTCTTATGGTACTCTTACTGGAAAAGTAAAAACATACTTGAAGTAAAATGAAAAAAGATCTCATTCATTCCATTTATTAAATATTCACTAATTTGTAATAGTGAAATTACAAATAATATAATGATATATAGTATATTTTTAAATACATATTTAGAAATAATTGATTTGGATAATAAATATACCCAGTAAATAATTATGAAAAAAAATCTCAGATAAAAATACGAAATTTTCAATGTTATCCCTTACCTTAGGTGTGATATCATTCATATATATCTTGAACCACCAGTATAGTGATTTAAATAATGATACAGGTTTATTCCAGATTCATAATCTTTTTTATGATAACATTATGATCATATTTTCTTCCATTTTTTGTAACATTTCATTTTTACTCGTCATTCAGTTATTAACATCATCATGTTCTTATGCTTGTTTTGTCGGATAAGATATTATTGAACTTTTTAGGTTATATTTATAAGATTTAATTCATGGAATTAGTATAATATATATCAGATTTATTCATTTAATTAAAATATATAATAATTGTTTAAAAACGATCTAGTAAAATGAATCACCTCGCACCATGGATAAGATATGATGTTTGTACATACAAGAGACAATATCATTCCTAAAATTATTTAACTTTATTTAAGTGGATGGTGTATGATATTTTATAATATGTATAATTTTTTAATAATAATATATATTTATTATATTAATCATTTTAGCCATCCCTGTAAGGTGGTGGTTAAAAACAAATTACACCATGGCATGGAGATTGTAAGTCGTATATACACACATGTGATGATTTCATTTTTCACAGAATGGATAGAATGTGAAAGGTGGTTGTTTCATATTTATAAATACATATTATTATATGTGTGATTCTTATGTTTTTACAATATTATGAAACATCTAATGAAAATGATGTAGATAAAGAAAGAAGTTTTAAAAAATCGGTAGAGGAGATTATCTCTTCCTCGACGTGCTTCCTTTAAATCTCTTCTTAGAGCACTAAAGTTTGTCTTTAAAGATGAACAGAACCTATAGAATGAAAATAGTTAAGTTGAGAAGGCAACATGTTCGGGAATTTCCATGTTTGATGGCTCTAAATAATGTGAATAGGTGAGGGAGGAGGTTCCATTTTATAATTGTTCTGTGGGGCACTTTTGGAAACTCCCTAAATCATAATTTATAATAAAAATAAATCATAATAAAACTACCAAAATATCCCTTGTATTAATATTAGAATGTATAGGGTTGTAATATCATCATATTAAATATTTTGGATAAGTTATTTTCTCTATTTAAACCATATTCTTTTATTTACCAATTTTTAGTCTATTTTATTGTCATTGCATCAATAACATTATAAATATTTAATTGTTTGAAATATTTACTTATATGGTGTTAATTGACCGTAAATGAATATTTTATGACCTTTTAGACCTTATAATAATAAACTTAAATTTATTAATTTTTTTATTCTTTATAAATAACTTAATAAAAGATTATTTTTATAAATATCAATAGTGTCAATTTTGACACCATTTCTTTATTGGATGTTAAATAAAATCCAAAAAAATATAAATTTGAATAAAAATAATGATTAAATTATTAACATGTCTTTTTCAGCTATAAAATTAGTTCATAACATCAATTATTACATTTGATATATATTTAAATATTTTTAATACCATTTTTTTACATTTCTTGTAATAAAATAATTTTTACATCATTATTCAGTCATCATTTTTGGTAATTGTTTAATCTCTAAAAATTAAAAATAAATTTCTATCATGTAGGAAATTATTTAAGATTTCAAATAATATATATAGTCAGTATTATATCTTATTTAACTATATATTATAATTATTATACATATATAAAATGATATTTTCACATTCTATCACATTCATTAGTTTTTATTACTTTTATGACATGTTCATAGTGAAGTGGTAATCATGATCTTCCATTTCATACAATAGATAATAATGGACGAATTTAGTCATCCCATATGATTTCAATAAATGTTAATGTAATTTTATAATATTATTTATAAATGTCATTACTATATTTACATTTAACCATGGAAATAAAAATAATTACCAAAGTTTCTTTTCATAATGCCCAAAAAATAAAAGTAGCATATTAACATAATTTAAATTGATGGATTCCAAATATTGATATAATTTATAAAAATTGAAAACAAAAATGTTCTAGTATTTAATATAAGATCAATCTCGTTGTCAGAATGAGAGACCGAGTTTTTTCTTAAAGTAAAAAAATTCCAAAATATTGAAATGCTTTTACATAATATTTCATTGTAAAATTAATGATAATGTTATTCATTATATTGAATAAGAAATAAAATATTATATTAAAACATAATAACCATTAAATATTTTAATTTAACCATATATATTATCTAATGAAAAAATTTGTTTTCAAATAAAATTTGATGTATTTTTTTATTCATCCAAACATGATTGTTATCTAAAAAGTATCTAAAACTTTTCCGAAGTAAATTTTTATATCCCACATCAGAATATAATATATAATTTTTAATATAAATATTATCAATTTTTCAAAATCCTAAATTTAATGGGGCTCTCCATTCATTGCTGTAAAAATAATGTTAAAAAATATTTTATACATCAAATAGGGTTTTTCTCAAACACTATGAATAAAATATGCATTGGATTAATATAAAAACATATTTTTAGGGTTGTAACACACATATATATCTCATTAATTTCATTACCAAAATAAATTCAGTCAAAAATAAACATATATAATTGATTTATTTTTTTCATGAATAATTCATAGTCGAAGAATTCACATAGCATTTTAATAAGATTGTTATAATTATCCATGCTATCATGAAGGCTAGCCTATTACAATATTTTTATTACATGGGAGAATTATTTTTCATTTAAATGGATTATAGTTTCAATGAATGTTACTGAAGAATAAAAATTATCTAAAGAAAATATTTAATACTAAGATCAAGGTGTTACATTCTACTACCCTTAAACTGAATTTTAACCATGAAATTCTTCACATGGAAGTAAAAATATTAGGATACCTATCCTTCATCATATCATTATCATCCCATTTCTCTTCATAAAATTGGTCGTTCTTCCATAACACATTAACCATGCGAGTGGTCTTGTTTTGTAGAACATTTTTTCTAAAATCCAGAATCTTTATCTTTTAATCTTAGAAAGAATGATCTTTCAACCAATTGTAGGTTTTTATCCAATGAAAGCATTAAAGTAAATTGATCATGTTTTCAACATATATTTTCAATATTAATTTTCCAATCAGACTCACCAACTTTCTGAGGATGTCACGAAATGATGAAACATATCATTGAATCCAGAGCAGGCTAAATACATCTCTTGAAATTCGAGGTAACACTTGGATCCTGATGAGATATAATGAATAGTTGTACTAAATTCAATATTACCCCATACTTATCACATATCTTTTCAAAATAATCAATTGAGAAATAATAAATATTAGAAATGATGTGTAATGACTTTGTACAGTGATCAAATATAACGTAGACATTACTTTTTCCATTGGATGTTATTAGAAGTCCAATGAAATATTCTGTATTGAAGTTTTTTCATTTACATTAAATTAATAGAAATTGTAATAACATCCCATTAGACTACATTCCCCCACACTTAACAGGTTGACAAACCAATCACCAAGAGACATATTCAGCAACATCTCTATTCATGCCATCCCACCAGAACTACTCTATGAGGTAAACGTGCATCATTGTGAATCCAGGAAGAATATAGAATGAATAAATACGAGCCTCATCCAATAGCTCAGTCTATAATTTTGGAATCCAATGAATTCAAACCTGGTTCATGAAACTTATAATTTCATCACAATAAATGTTGAATTCAGGAAAATTTCATACCTTCATTTGTAACTCCACATCATCCTTTTATAACTCTTTAATAGTCACTTTTATAGATGCATAAAAATTAATTTTTAATGGATTATATTTCTCCCCATCCATTATAATTTATAGATCTATCCTTGTAAAATTCATAAATATTGGATATTTCAAGATCCTAATCATGGATATGTTTGCATGGTTTTTTCAACTCAAATCATATTCCACCTTGATTACTTTCACAAGGTGGTAATGTATTGAGATGTCATAATCATTTAACCCCTAGAACAGTATTCATTGGTTCATATTTAGCTATGTTCGTGTGAAAATATAAATAAAACGTTTATAATTAGTATAATACCACAACATTTACCATAATTATAATTCCACTATATCATTAATGCAATGATTAAAATAGATAACTCCAAATCATGAGTTGGGTAAAATTTCTCATGAATTTTCATCAACCACGAGGAATAATATGTCAAAATTTCACTTTTCATGAGAACACATCCCATACCCTTCATGTATTCATGAATATAGATCTCATTCCATTCTCCACTATAAGGAAATGTGAGTAAAGGTGAAATGGATAGCATTTTTTTAAGCACTTCGAAATTCTCTTCACATTCATCTATCTAAAAGAACTGAACTCCTTTACAAATCAACATGGTGAGTTAATAAGATAATCATGAAAAATAATTTAAAAAAGTTGATATTATCAATCCAAACTAGAAGATATCATAACACAGTTCTCGTTTTTGGTCTTCACCATATTTTAGTAACCTCAGTTGTTTATTGATCCATAGATATCCCCGCTCTTGAGATTATGTGACCCAAAAATGAAACATTTTGATGCTAAAATGAAGACATCATAAATTATACATAATGATTCTCTATTCTCATGGACATCAGTATAATTCTAAATTGTGCTTCATGTTCATCCATTCTCTTTGAATATAAAATAATATCATCTATAAAGACTACAAAAATTGTTGAAGATAGTATCTGAATACTCTATTCATTAGAAAAACGATGATATCTGGGGAATTAGTAAGACCAAAAGGCATCACTATAAGTTCCTGGTGTCTATACGTTATACCGAATGTCATATTTTGTATATAATATTTTTTACCATAAATTGAAGTTATCTTGAATGCACACTAATCTTGAAAAATCATTTCGCTCCTCGATGTACGTTAAATAATTCTCAATGAGAGAAAGATGATATTTGTTCTCAAAAGTGATCTGGTTATGTTCATGATAATTAATATAGTGTCTTATTGATACATATTTATTCATAAAAAATAGAACAAGTTATCCCTAAGGTTACACACAAGGGTGTATGAATCCCTTATCTAGATTTTCTTGTAGTTTCATCTATAATTTTTTCAAATCAATAGTATCCATTCTATAAGTAGTCATTAAAATAGAAATAGAAACCAGTATGAGTTCTACTGAAAACGTAACTTTATGATTCTGTGGATGACCTTGGAATTCCTCCAAAAAGACATAATCAAACTCTAGTAAAATGGTCATATTCTTAATTGGGAGCATCTCCCCAAAAATTTGAGATAAGTATCCTTTATTTATAGGAATAAAGACCCATATGATGGATGAAATTTCTACTGTATGGTTATATTCATCATTACATTGATAGATGATCATATATTGATCTCAATTATGAAATGTGAATTCCCTTCCATGTAAATTAAAATGAGCTCCATATAAATAAAGACAATCCATTCAAATAATCACGTAAATTGAACTCTATAAAGTATCACAAAATTTTTAGGAAGCTGTTTCCCAGAAAACATCAACCATTGAATAATTATACTATTTTTATGTGATGGATGTTCCATTAAGAGTTGTCACATATAACTCAAAATCTAAATGTCGAGGTATTAAGCCGATACCCTTAAGAAATTTTTCATAAATAAAAACGTTGGTAGATCAAGAATAAATTAAAATATTTTCTATATTAGAGTGAATAGAATGTGCGCAATTAAAAACTTCATTATCATACCCAATGTTATCGATAGTGATTGAATATGAAATTCCATTTTTTATGGAATTATGAATTTGTTCATGTTAATCATCTTCAATAACCTTTATATTAGGGAATGGATTGGCATAATTCCCATTTTCCTGTAAAGTGAAAACGTTAAAGTATAGGATGCTCATTATGTGTCTCATTTTCAATATTCACCTGGTTAGAAATCATTTCCCATCACTTCGACATTCAACTACAAAATGTCCCCCTTTTCCATAATTAAAACATTTACTAGTCACTTTATGAAAAATCACTCCACGTTTCATAATACATACTAAGAATAAGGGAAAACTCATTTTCATTTTAGTGAGGTCTTTAGATTTTCCATTCAATTTCATTTTTTTATTTTTATTAAACTCATTAGACCAATGATTTAATCCTATATCCATCTCCACATTACGATCACATCAGAATATTTCCTCATTTCTATTTAATTCCAATATGTATAATGACCTTCATTGACTTCATTTTAAGACACTAAAGAATCAATCATTTTTACTCTCACATTGGATAAAAATTAATGATTTTTACCATGTGACTCGTGTATAATTTTTATTGTACATACTAATATATTCAGCATCATTTTTCATAACTTCAAGTAACACATTCTCTATCTTTGTGCAATGAATACTAGTAATTTACTAGTCAAAAAACATGTTCTCCAACTTGTCCCATTGTATATACTCAATTTCAACTATTTTATTAGTTTTCTTGATAATATTAGACCATTCAATAGCTTTACATATCAATAAATTTACTAATATAATTACTTTATCATATTTAGAATTTTATCAAACATATTTTTTTTAATTGTATTGATCCATTGTTCATCAACTAATAGATCAGAAAGCCCATTGAAGGATGGTGGATGTTACATAATGAAGTACTCAACATAATTTACTACATAATTAGCTTGATTGGATGTCTAACATGATTCATATATTGAGAAGCTTGTTTGATAATGGATACAAGATTTTACATTCTAGCTTTCATAACAGTTGCTTTTTCAGAGGGAAAATCATTTCATTTTCTATCGCATTAAGCATTAATGTGGATCCTTCGAGTTCCATCCATTGGCTAAAACGTGGATGAATAGAGTGATAAAAAAAATCACAATCGGAAACCCACATAATTCAAGAATACAATTACATTTTAGGATACTTTAGGTTTTATCAATGATGGTTCTTGAACATCTCTAAATCATTAGAATAGGATTGTGAACTATACATAGACATGTCAGTAGGTTTCTTACTAAGGATTCTCCTACTATTTTCCAAGGGTTAAAAATACTGTTTCACTGATACCATCTATAATGTCCCATACAATACAAATAGATATTACATCAAAATCAAAGAATATTTATTACATAACATAACAAAAACCATGCCAACACCGAATTGGATTAGTGTCTTTAGAAATTGGGGAACATATACAACTGGATCATAAAACATCTATATTTTTTTCAAAATTATTTCTTAAAAAATATAATCCTTTTTAAAATATATTAATTAATACCCTTCTTCATGAAATGGGGAAAAGAAACATGATTATTTATGATTTCAAATTCACAATAATGGTAATAATGGTACATAAAAATCATATCATAATCATATGAACTTATAATTTGGAAATCATATCCTGGATATAATAGATGAAAATAATATCTAATATGAAAAATGTAATATTGAAATTCAATCAAAATAGTCCTATCATAAGACAATAAATTTCGTGTCATGCACAAATAATCTTAGAGATTATTTTCATATTAGTAATGTATCATATCGGGGACTATCCTAGCATTCAATATCCATTATTGAACCAATATCACTCATCATTCCAGCCCTGTAATCCTGAACCAGATTTAATTTCCATTCCAATAATATCTATATCAACATATATTATTCTATACCCAATGAATCAGAGTAATATATAAGTCCCACCCATCTCATAATGAATCCATTTATATGTATGCCAGAATATCATTATAAAACATTGACCAGAGAAAAACCCATGAAAAAATTAGTTTTTTAAACATCATTATGTCATAATTGATATAAAAAAATTGGATTACTAAATAACCTTCCATTATAAGCATAATAGAATCGTAGTAATAAAAGTGATAGAAATATAACCCAATTTAATGTGAGTCATATATAGTGAAAATAGATTTTGAGAAAATACATGAAAATAATTTCTTAATAAAATATCCTTTCATCTTCAAAAATGTCTTCCATCATCAAAATGCCACATAAATTTAAAAGAATACATTTTATTGGTATATAACCATTTATTATTTTTATGGGAAGCATCAATAAAGTATCACATTCTAAAAGAGTACAAATATTCTTATACTATATATGGTAGAAAAAACATTCTTCTCGTACTAATGTTAAAAAAGTCTAAAAGTACCTCATAATGAAAACAACAAAAGATTCCATTCATACCCTTTAGTAAAAAATTCACCAATGGGTAACATTGAAATTAAAAAATTATAGTACCATATTAAAAATAGTTTGAAATATATATATATATATATATATAGGAATCATAGATTTGGATGCTAAATATACAACATTAAATATTTCCGAATAAATAATCTCAGATAAAAAAACTATATTTTCAATGTTATCGGTTACCATAAGTCTGATTTCGTTAGAATTATCCAATCCTCATGTATAAGGATATAGATAATGTTAGTGATATCTTTATGAATCGTAATCATTTTTATGATAACATTTATGATCATATTTTCATAATTTTGTTAGTGGTTTTTCATTGGTACTCTTTATTTGGGAATTAACTAATTTTTTTCTTAAGCATGTTTTGTTGGATATTTTATTATTATTCCTTTTGGTTCATAGATATATAATTTTTATAATGGTACTAGTATATAATATATCATATTTATTCATTCAATGGATGTACATAATCATGTTTTAATGATGATCATTTAGAATGAATCACATTAGATCTTGGAGATGGTTGGCCGTACATACGCATGAGGGATGATATCATTCCCAAAATAATTGAATGATATTGAATTGGATTTTGTATGATAATTAAAAATTAGTATATTTTTATAATAATCATATATAGTGAGTATTTTGTCATTATACACATCCATGTATGGTGATGGTGATAAACATACTACACCATTGCATGGGGATGGTAAGTGATACGTACGCATGTGAAGTGAATTTATTTTTAAATGGATTGATAGAAGGTGAAATATGATTGTTTTATATATATAATAACATATTATATAATTATTGATACTTATGTTATAAATTAATAAATAAAAAACTAATTAAAAGGATATATAATAAGAAAGAAGTTCTAAAAAATTGGTAGAAGAGATTTCCTCTTCCTCGACCTTCATCCACTAAATATCTTCTTAGTGAACTATAGTTGGTCTTTGAGGACGACCACAACACATATAATGAAAATATTTAATTTTAGAAGACAAAATGGTTAGGTGATTTCTTATATTGAATGATAAAAAATGAAGTGATGTGTTGATGGAGGAGGATCCATTTTATAATTGACGTCAGGGTCACTTTTGGAAACACAATAAATAATAATTTATAATAAAAATAAATCCCAGCAAAAAAAAACTAAATAAATTTCCAATTTAGAGGTTGAGAAGATATAGGGTTTTAATATTTTTAAAATTTAAATTTCTTACATGTTATTTAATCAATTTTCCCATAAATTTTTAATTAACATTTAAATATTCTAATTAATTTTAATTGGTGTAATAATTTTTTGATTATTTAATGGTTATTAGTATCTACATATATGGTGTTAATTGATCATAAATATATATTTTTTTAAATTATATACAAAATAATTATAAATAAAATTTTTTAAATATTTTTTATGATTTTTTTAAACTTCTAAAAAATTTTATTTTTATAAAATATCAATTGTCTCTATTTTGACACTGTTCATTTATTTTTCTTTAAATAAATTAACAATAGAAGAATAATTAAGACCAAAATTTTAAATACACTCAATACATGTCATAGACAACATAATAATTCTTTGATAAAATTAATTAGTTCATATGACATTTATTATAATATTTTTAAACTCGTTATTTTGATATTTCTATTAATCAAATAATTTCCCTTTCACTATTTTGTCAACAATAATATTAAATATTTAATCACTATAAATTATAAATAAATTTCTATAATTTAGGTATGTATATTATTAGTATATATAATATCTATACACCATATTATATAATGGGTATCCAAATATTTAAATTTATATACATGAATAAAATTAGATTTTTAGATTTTGTCACATTCATTGGGTTTTTATAAAATCATGTCATATTTCTATGTATTTGAACATCAGTGATTCCATTTCAAATAAATATATGATAACTATTGAATTTATTCATCTATTAGTATTTTTATAGGTGTTTATATATTTTAATACTATTATTTTCCCTAAAATTACATGAGTTACCTTTAACAATTGAAATTAAAAAAAGTGTCAATGTTGCTATACATAATGCCAAAACATAAAAGTAGCCTAATAAGATTAATATGACCTAATGATTCAAAATATGAAGTAAATTTTATAAAATTAAAAACACCAATTTTACAATATTTAATTTAAAATCGTTCTTAATATAGGAAGGAGAGAACAATTTTATTTGAAGTTAAGACAATACAAATGATTTTTTAACCTTTGAATTCAATATCAAATTAATGATAATGAAATAAAATACATTGAATATTAATAAAATATTCTATTTAAACTTTTAAATAAATAAATATTATAATTTAAGCATATAAATTATCACAAATAAAAATTTTACTTCTATTAATATTTATCGTATTGTTATTACTCGTCAAAATATGAAAGTTATTAGAAAAATATCAGATATTTTTAAAATTTAAATTTTTATATCCTGACTCAAAATAAAAATTTTATGTTATCATGAATAAATTATTAATTTTATAAAATCATACTTTAAAATTGGGTCACCATTCAAAAGATTAAAATTAATCTTTTAGAGAAATAGGTTTGTATACATTATATAAGGTTTTATTCTTACCCAATGACTAATAGATCCATTTTATGGATGTAAAAAATAGTTTATTATATATATAAAAAATATATATCACATTGATTTAATTAATAAAATTTAGTTCACTCAAAAATAAAAATATATATTTGATTTATACATTTCATGAATAATTGATTGGCAAAAAATTCACATTGAATTTTCATAAGTTAGTTACAATTTTTCCCTCGATCATAATGGTTGGGCTATATAAATTATTTTATAATAAGGTCATTTTGTGGTTCGTTTATTCAAATTATTGTTTGAAATGAATTCTTAATAATAATTAAAATTATTTAAAAAAATAAATCATAAAAAAATCTAGGACTTACAAGTCTTGGCAAGGTAGTGTCAAAGTATTCTGTTCTACCTTACAAATGGTGTTTGTGATATTGGTTTAGGGTAATAGTTTTAGGTGTTTCATGATAAAAGTTTATATTAGGTATTCTAATTGTGGTGGGACAACCATCATATATATACAACATGACTCTGATCACATTTTATTAACTCAGTACATGATAACAATGTTTAGAGGGAAAAGTTGTACATGAATCGTATGAGAAAGGGTTCTAGTTTCTATGTTTTTATTGTGTTAGATCTCAAGATATTATAATTGATTTTAGTAAAATGTTTTTAGTTTCAAGATTCATCAATGACATATCCTAACTAGGATTCAACAAATTCATAACAATTTTGACCCCAAAATAAATGAGGATTCAATACATGGACCATTTTCGGATGTGTAACCACTATTTGGTGCACCTTCCTTACCTCCACCTATAAAACAACAAATGGTTCTCACTGCACCAGTAGATGAGGTGTACCTAATGAGCACATATCACGAGTTTCAATGAAAGATACTACTCATGTTCTAAGGTTTCCCTAACCCATAGGAGGATAATGATATGCTTAATGCAGTAAAATGGTTTTATATCTATTCAGGACACTAGAAGATTTGATAGTGGATCATGAATTAATACGTCACAATGGATTAATAGGATGATGATGGGGAATAGTAATCCAGTCATTCAAAGTGGATAATCTAGCATGTTTAGTTTATTAGTTAATGCATAGTGATATGTTTTACGAAACAACCCTTTGGTATGTATACTTCTAGGAGTTTTTTTCAATTGTAATATGGAAAAATGAAAAAAATTGACTATTCATCGAGGTTTTAAAACCACTCTAGGTACTCAACGGATTCACTTCAGGAAAAATTATTCACAGAAAATACCATTAAGAGAGGAATTTGAAGATAAATATGATATAGTGTTATTTATCTATGAATTCATACATATGTTTTGGTGAAATATTGGTTATTGGTGGTCGATAATTTCTATGTTGAGAAGATGTAGATAGTAGTTTCCATTAGTGGGAACAAATAAGTAGAGACTTCTGTATAATTGATTAGACATCAGACTCAGGGACCTAGATATAGAAAACATTTCAAGAGGTGGTCTCCTAATAGAGTTTTTGTTGTTAAGGTCTCATGAGTGGGGTTAATTCATACCCCGGGGAATCAGTTTTACTAATTTGATATTAAGGTCTTCTAGAAAGGGATTTCTTGATTCTCCATGTGGGTGATAGAGATAATATGGATTTCCCACTATGTTAGAGTAAATGAAATGATGATAATGATTGAAAACATGTTATATGTGGAAGATTACTTGTGAGTGTTGTTGTTGGTGCTAGATGCTTTATCATCGAACCACCATCACCACATGGTGGTATGCACCCATCTCAGGGAGTTGGAAGAAAAGGGAAGAAGAAAATGCATGCATCCAAGTGACGCATACAACCAAGATGCTTAGAGAATAATACATGGTACAATATCTACATTTTCACAATAATCTAATGTACTTATTTTCATAGGTTTTAGTCATTCCAATATTTACACATATATGGATTGGTACATAGGTATTCTGGTTGGGTACACGTGTCAACCTTTGCTCTTGGAGAATATTACCAGAGATGGCTTTATTATCACCCTGTTTTGAGATGGTTTTCTATAACATTTATGGAGGGATTTTATTATATCATTTATTAGTGATGATTCTGTATGATTTCATCCATGGTATATAATGTTTATCTATATTTTTTACCTAGATTGATTGTTTCAGGTTGATGATGTTGTGGGTTTCGATCATTGGTACGAGGATTTACATAGATGGTGAAAAGCAATCCATTGTAGGAGTTGATGATTTCATTCATATGAGGTTATAAAAAATTATAAAAATATTGGATGCCATGACCCATGGTTTAGTGGATGTAATGATTTTCCATTATTCTGCAGTCATGGAATAATAAAAGACTTCTTCCAAGAGGATGTTATTGGATTACTTTCCATTTGAGAGATACAATTATTCATTGATATAAAACCCAAGAAAACCTTATTATATATGTCAACCTATCGTATAGATCACATAGATAATTGATATTTGAGGGTTTATTTGGCGGAATTTTTGATAATGGGCTTCTTTAGACCTAGTATTTCACCCTGGGGAGCCCTATTTTCCATCACCAATATAGTAGATGGGATCTTGACGTTATGTGTTGGCTACCAGAACTTGAATTGGGTGACTGTAAAGAATATGTATCTGATAAAATGGATAGATGACCTAATTTATCATTTGAGAGGGTAATGATGGTTCTTAAAAGTTACACTAGGGATATGCTATCACAAGTTTTGAATGTGTGATGGGGATATACTAAAAAAAATCAGATGTTGTTGTGGTCACTATAAGTACTTAGTGAATCCCTTTAGAAGGAAAAATACCAACCAATGTTTATGGGACTCATGAATCATATCATTTATACCCTTTATACCAATTCATGTTAGCCTTAATTTATAATACCTTAGATTCTGTTATAACTATGTAGGAGAATTAATGATATTTATTGATTGTTCAAGAAATACTCTTAGATATATGAAATTAATGGGAAATCTAAATGTGATTTTTTTATTTTAGTATGAACACATTCTAGGACATGTTACCTTATAATATGAATTTTAAGTGGAACAACGCTAATAATGAGGTTGTATTAGTTTGTGTGCCACCCAATTGCATAATGGAGGTGTGAATTATAATGGGGAAGAAAGTATATTACATCAGATTCATACATGAGATCTACTAGATATTAGCAGCCAATAAATATTTTACCCAGAAGAGGCATCCTTTCATGGGGTTATATAGGTCACAGAATGTTTTTTTGGGGCTGAGGTGGATCATGATGTGCTCTCCCATATTTATATTTCAATTTGAAGCTGCGAGTACATAGCGCTCTATGATGCATCTAGAAGTGGTATTGGTTGTGCTTTTATGTAGAGGTCGGTAGTGACTTTCTATGGATCACATTAGTTGTGAACACATCTGAAGAACTACCTAACACATAATATTATGATACATGTATTATTCTACATGCTAATGAGACAAGGACGCAAACCAAGGGTAGAGTTATTTTTTGATTATTCTGACATCAATAGTTTATCATATATATTATAGTAGAAGGATCATTTCATGAGACATAGGTGATGGTTAGAGTTCATGCATGACCGTGATATTGATATTTTCTATACTCTTTGGAAGGTTAATGTTGTAGAATATTATCGTTACTTGTGATCTTATTCTAAATTTCTATATGAGTCATTGAAGAAGATAAGGTCATTTTATTTTGCCTTTACAGATGGAGAGGGAGTATCATACCTTGTGTTGATGGTTTTTTCCCATATTCCATTATAACTAGTCATGTAGTAATATCTAGAGGATATTGACTTCAATACGTTAAATACTCATATTTCCATTAGAAATAATTTTTCAATATTTTAGGAATGTGGGGAGCATGTACTTCATTTTAAAGGAAGCATTGTGGTTCTAGTGACATTATTGGAAATTGTTCTCATATAGCTTCATAAAAATCCATTATATGTTCATCTAGTAGTGGGAAATATGTACCAATACGTATATGTTCAGTTTAGGTGATCAGTTATGAAGAATAGAGTGGATGTCTTTTTTTCTCTCGATGCATTACATGTCAGTAAGGGATGGCAGAGCACTATGTTATAGTTTGATTATCTCAACCACTAATGGTTCCAATGTGGATGTGGTATGTGATATACATGGAATTAATTATTTTTTTACAATGAAATTAATTGCGGACATGATTCCTTCATTGTGATTGTAGACAGAGTCACCATATCTACCGACTTCCTACCTATTCATGTGTATATTTTAATATAGGTCTTGGGAAGCCTCTACCTAATAGATATAGTCTAAATACATGGAGTTACCTTGAAAATAATTTCTATCATGATTCTAACTTTACATATTAGTTTTTGAATGGATTATAAGTTACTTTCATCAATCATTTATTTTTCAGCACCCGATTTTATGCACATGATGGGCACATGACATAGAAGAACACTGGTGTCTTGGATGACATATTATGGGATTGCATTTTGGTCATTGTTCTTAAATTGGATGGTAATATAATAGTGGTACTGTAATTACTAAAAAATTATTCAGTTCTATTTTTATAATTTAATTAGTAAAATACCCATACTAGGCACTATGACTATGTGTCATTCCAAGTCCTGGAGTGCACGAGACAAGTTGATGAAAAATGCTCAGTTTTAGATAAAATGAATTGGAAATTTTTAATTAATACTAAATTACATATAAATAGTTTCATATATAAGAAATTGCAGGGAACTATAGGGTTTAGAACGAAATAAATACCTTATGTGGGGAATAACATTGTTCATCTTAGGCTAGATAAAAAAGTTACTTTTTTGGAAATCTAAGAAATAATTTTATTTTAAAAAGGTATTTTATTTAAATTAATCATGGGTTTCTTTATATTAAATTAAAATTTAATATTATTTAGGTTTCTCATCATAACCACATAATTCCACTACGAAGAGGTTAATGAGATCTCTAAAATGAATTCTAGGTGATCAAAATTATACAATGAATTATCGTAAATGGGATTTGGATCGAAGGTCAATATATTGACAAACGATTATGACCTAAAATCTCCATTAATCAATAACTATTCCAAAATATATCTAGGGATTTTTTTATTATTGATATTTTCCTTCCCCTTATTAGATGAATGGATTAACATAGTCCAACCAATGTGCGTGTTGAACCGCGGTTCATTTGTACTAGAGGGGTGGTTAAATTGATGGGATAATGGGTGATATACCTTTATGATTATCTTTATTATTATTCGTCAATCCTTATAACATGAACATGTCATGGAAATCATGAACCATGACAAGATATGTTATTTTGATTTTCATATACATTTATCTATTTCACCCATCCTATTATCAATCTTTATTCTTTGTAAAATATTAATGGTGGTGGTTTCACCTTCGATCCACTACGCAACTATATGAGACCAGGGATCCAACACTAATAGAACATCGAAGAGATGAGACAGATATATACTGACATGAATCACATGAGGAAGTAATTTATAGTGGCTAAAGTGGATGACCGAAGTAGTGGCTCTTTCCAGGTTCAAGAGGAGAGAGAGGTGGACAACAACCTCTTGTAGGTCTTCTAGAAGCAGAGGCAGAACAAGGACCATTATGGGACCAATCCATGTTGTGCATGAAGGGGTTGGGATATCTATGAAAAATCATATGGAGATGTTTGAGGTTGTATTCCAGGGGTGGTGTGGGAGCCCACAATGGCAGAGGCTATGGGCGGCGATTAGGGGCCATGTCCATGGTAGGAATGCCCCATAGACACCACAACGGTGGCCAAAACGTGGGACAAGAAGATGACTGGTCATCCACATGAATGTAGTGCAACACTTATTGGAGCTGAGTAGCACACGATCTGGGTAGACCATGTGTGGTGCACCAAGTCGGGCCACAGTGTTGGTATGACCAGAAGATTCGGGCATCTCTGGAGGCCCAGCGGGCTGCACCCAACATCCATGTTGGTTGGGCCTATTCGGGCTAGATCATATAGTGTTAGGTATATATGATCAGGCCAGATAGGTTCATTGAATAGGTCGGGTTGGGTCTATCAGGATGGATTAGACCCAGGCTGGACTCGGGTCAGCCCTTTTTCAATAAAACAGTCATACATTTCAAACAGTATAACTGTTTGATGCGCCATTTTTGGGATTGGTAACCATGCTGTAAGACTTTCCTTTTAGGGACAATAAGTGAGTTTTGGTAGAAGATAGATTATGACATAATGGGTTGATGAGTAGGTTCTCAGGGTATAAGTTCTCTTTGGGATGAATCCTGTAGTTGATTGTGACTTGGTGGTATATGACTTGGTGGATGCCAGATTTTTCAACACATTGTTTGTTATTGACACTCTATCTTTTATCAACAATACATATATTTTTGACACATCATGTGTTGTCGACAGTATGTGTGTTGCCAATATTGGTTGTTATTTAAACTATGTCTAATAATCCCACATTTCATGCTACAGACTTATACATGTTTAATTAGACTATAAATCCTATATTTATATTGTGGTATAATATTTATTTCATTTTTTTATCATTCATTAATTTCGTTTTTTATACATAGTTTATTTCATTTTGGTGTACATCGTGTTGGATCCATGGCTGTTCTATGTAGGAATTGGAGTTTGGATTGTGTTTGTTGTCAATCCTCAGTGGATGTTCCGAATGTGTGCCAGCATTGTTATCGTGGTTTTTCGTGCAAACAGTGTTTCAGAATCAAAACGTCAAAAAACGACAAAGGCATGTGTTGCACGAAATATCTGATGATGTGCGCGAAAAACGGTATCAGCGTGAATGATTATGCGCCAAATGAGAGGTTTTACGCGCCACAGTGGTTTTTGCGTGTGGGGGTCATTGATTCCTATAAATATGAGGTGACCCCCTTCATTCCAGACGTTTGATGACTTAGAGAAGATCTGAGGTCTGATGCACGAAATGGATCACGTAAATGGTCTTGTGCAAAATTTTCTGAATTGCGTGGAAAATTTCAGGATGCACAAATAAAGAAGAGTGGCGCGAACAAATTGGGTTCACACATAAAAGATTATGTTTTCAAAAAAAGGGTTTATGTGCAAAATATTTTTCCGCTTGAAAAGTGAAGTTTTCGCACAATAGGGAGTTTTTGCGCGCAAAGGGTTGGTGGTGCACGCGATTGTCAGTGAAGTGTGTCTGCACATTCTGGTTATCTGGTTCAGTGGTTTTTTGCATTCTACTGCATCTATTCCAGACTTTGATGCAAGCAGAGTCTCGTGCTGAGCAGAGGAAAAGACTTCAATGCAAATCTATTGAAGAGACCTTCACGTCTATAAACTGAGTGGGACTTCACCAAGTGCAGTGAGCAAGGGGGAGTCAATGGGAGTGACCCGAGGGAAGCAGTGAGCTATCACTGAACCTTTGTAAAGGATGTGAGCCTGGGACATAGTGATTGTTTTCGAACCATTGTAATCCACAACGAGTGAAGATTAGTGGAATATGGTATGACCGAAAACCTGTCGGTGTATGCTCCTTGGACGTAGCCTTTAGTGGTGAACCAAGTAAAAAGTGTTGTGTCTTATCTCTGCATGTGAATGTCTTCTTTCTAATGTTATCCATCATACATGTTTTACAAGTTTCTACCAACGTGGGAACAAGTTCCCATACTTTAAAAGAAAAAGTGGTCACCCTGATTCACCCCTCCCCTCTCAAGGTGTCCTGGGGTCCTACAAGTGGTATCAGTGGGAGGTAGCTGGTGTTAAATCTGTCCTCGGTCATCATGGAGAATGCAATCAATGTCAGGGTGTCCCTCTCTTTGATGGAAGGAAATTACAGATTTAGAATAATAAAATGAGATTTCATCTAAGATCCCTTGGAATGGAAGTCCTATTTTCCACTATCCACGGTATACATGTTACTGATCCAACAGGGCTGGCAATGACAGATGCCGATAGAAAAATTCTTGATGCTGATGCTAAAGCGTAGAATGCTCTAACTGCAGCACTTTCAGATCAGATCTATCTAATGGTGATGAGTTGCACCTCAGTAAAGTCTATGTTGGATAAACATGAAAACATCTATGAAGGAGACCACAAAGTGAAAGCGGTGAAGCTTCAAGTCTTACACAACAGGTTTGACTATTTAAATATTCATCCAAATGAGAATGCATATTCATTCTTCAATCGAATTACTGAAGTAGTAGGAGCAATTAGAGGTCTTGGAGAAGAAATCAAAGACATTGATATCATTAAGAAGATACTGAGAAGAATTCCTCCTATGTACAATTCAAAGTTGTCAGCACTTGAAGAAATATATCTATCCTAACTGTCCTTGGATTATCTTTTAAGTAATATAGTGGCATATGAGATGAGAGTCAAACACGAAGATGCCACAACTCGTTTAAGAAAGGAAATGTAATTCAAATCCATGGAAAAAATATAAATTTCAGAAGATAGTGGTGGTAAAGATGAAGAGGAAATGGAAATTCTTTCTCTCATTGCCAAGAAGCTGAAGAAGGGAAAAGGTAAATTTAAAGGCAAGCTACCTCTAGCATGTTTTCGTTGTGGAAGAGTCAGTCACATTGCCTCTCAGTTCCAACGAATGTTTGAAGATGATGAAAGAATAGTAGAAGAAATCAAGATGCCTCGGAGAAGGTTTTCCAAAAAGGGAGACTACAAATCGAGAAATAAAATACAAATTAAGAGTTTTGTCTATGAAGAGAATGATGATGATACTAAATTGTGTGAAGATGAAGAACCAGAATTCAAAGCAGGAAACCATGCTTCCATGATGGCTACCATTGAAAATTCATAACCCTTGATCAATAAAGATAGATATAATTATATTATATCTAATGGTGATTAAATGAATCAAATTAAGGATGATTTTTTTAAGCTTTAGAATAAATTTAAGAGATGTAATTAGTGGAAGGAAACGGTGGAAAAATCATCAGAATATGTTGATGAGCTTGAAGCAGAGATTGAACGACTAGAAGAACTAGTGAGAGTACAGTTTTCAATCCTTGAAAGCACAGATGTTGTAGTGGAACTAAAGATTAAAATTAAATAACAAGAAAAGGACATAAATGACCTTTTATCCATACTAGAAGAGAATTCCAAGACTGTTTAGGGAATTGAGGAAGAATTTGTTACTCTTAGAAGTAAAATTGAATGTCAATCAATGACAAATGAGGGAAAGAAGAAAATTCATTTCGTAAGATTCTCAGATGAAGAATTACTAGCAAGAGCCAAGTGTGGTTCAGATGGGGTTGGAAAAATCTTAAGTGATCAAAGACCCACTTACATGGGAAAGAGTGGAATTGGCTGTGATGTTGAGACATCAACTAATAGAGGTAAAGAGAGCCAAAATGACAAAAATATGAAAGTTAGACATGCTAAAACATTACCTAAAATGCTGAAAAGGAACACTCAACCCAAACTAAAAGAAGAGCCGAAAATTATCCTCAAACTTTCAGAAATGACAGACAATTCAACTATTCTCCCAAGGAAGAAGGCATGGGGATAAATTCAAGTGAAAATACATTTCATCTCATGAAGTGTCAGTTCTGTGGTTATCTCAGCCATACCTTGTCATACTGTGTAGAGGCAAGGAGCTACTTGAATGGGGAAGATCTGGGAAGTCAAAAATGGTGACCGAATTCATATCCTCTAGCTTATAGAAGAAATAACTTCTATGGTTAATGTTTTAATTGTTCTAACATTGTCCATAAAACTATGTATTGCAGGTAGCAGTACGGTAGAAGAAATTCATATAACACCCATAGTCGAGTCAGTTTTCATCCTCCTGATGATGTTGTTCTCACAAATAGTTTTTCACCTCTAGAAGTAGATTATGGGTATGAAGAATCAGATTATGTGGAAGAAAGTATTAAAAGACTATAAGTATCCTATGCTCAATCCAATATCTCATGGAAAGATAAGAAGAAGATCGAGAAATCCAATCTTGCAGAATTAGCCCTTAAAGCTACAAAAAGTAGTAGCACCTGGATCCTTGATAGTGGATGTTCTTCACATATGACGGGAAATGTTGTCCTTTTGAAGAACATTGAAAAGAAGGTTGATGGAATAGTATGGTTTGGTAATGATGGTGCTTTGACGATTAAAGGTAGTGGGAATAATGCTCTCGCCAACGGGGAGCTAAAGAAGACTGATGTTCTTTATGTGGACGGTCTACACCACAATCTCTTTAGTGTAAGTCAACTCTGTGACTCAGGGCTCATAGTAACCTTCAATCAAAAAGGCTGCACTATAAAAGGAAAAATAGTGAATTCACTTATGAAAGGTTGTAGAACATATGGAATCTTATATCAGGTTGACAGTAAATTGAACTCTTGTTATTTGTCTGTTAAAGAAGAAAATAATTTGTGGCATCAAAGGTTGGGGAACATTAACCAACAAGACATGGAAAAGATATCTAATCTGAAGATAGTCATGGATATTCCCATTCTAAAATGTGAACGGTAAATGCCTTTTGATGCTTGTATTCATGGGAAGATGTTTTGTAATTCATATCGTCCAAAGAAAAAAAGGGAATCACATATTCTTGATCTCATTGATACTGACGTATGCTGCCCAATAAATGTTGTTGGAACCTATGGAGAAATGTACTTTATCATCTTTATTGATGATTATAGGATAATGGCTTGTGTAATGGTGATTCATAGGAAACGGTAAGTACTTGATTTCAAGAAAAATTATCGCCAGATTTCCGAGAATGATACTGTACTGTCAATAAATGTCATGCGATCTGACAATGGAGGGGAATACACATCCATCGAGTTTGAAAATTACCTAGAAAAACATGAAATATAGCATGAGTTAGCTGCTGTGAGAACTCCACAACAAAATGGAGTTGTTGAGCGTCGGAATTGACAGGTCAACAAAATTTCCAGGACTATATTGATTGAGTGTGGTATCTCTCTCCATTACTGTAAGGAGGTTGTTGAAGCCGTAGTGCACATTCAGAATCGAACAGGGCTCTATATGGGAGAAATGAAGACACCATACGAATTGTGGCACGGAAGGAAGCCTTCTTTGAAATAATTTCGTGTTTTCAGAAGAAAATGTTTCATTCGGAATAAAGAATGAAACCAAGGAAATTTTGGTGACAATGCTGATGAAGGAATTTTTCTTCGGTATTGAATGAACAAAAAAGCATACAAGTGATTCAATAAACCCTTGGGGACGATTGTGGGAAGAAACGGTGTTAAAATCATTGATGGAAAAACCCCAAATGTTTCAAATAGTACCTATGCAGATGAGATAGAAGATTAGAATGAATATGAACATGGAATAAATACAAATACAGAAATAGAGGAAGTTGTACAAAACACTCAGGGGTCACATCATGATGTTGACTCAGACGAAGAATCTGAAGAGGAAATATTGGATGGTGAGAATGTGACTGAACCTCACAAGAGAAATCGAAGAGCAGAGATTGATCCATCTAACATAATTAGAGACAAGAATGCACCCACATAGACAAGAAGTATGAGGAATAACACAACTTATGCATTTTTGTCAGTTGTGGAGCCATCCTCATTTGAATAAGCTGTAAAGGATGAATCCTTGGTGAATGCCATGAATGAAGAGTTAGATCAGATTGACAAGAATCAGACATGGGATCTTGTCCAGAGACCCAAAGGGCACAATGTGATTGGAACAAAATGGATATTCAAGAGCAAGTTTGATGAGCATGGAAGTGTTATCATAAACAAGGCTCGACTATTATATAAAGGGTATTTTCAGATTGAAGGTGTTGATGTGGAAAAAAACTTTGCTCTAGTGGCTAGACTGGAGTCAATCAGGCTGTTCCGTTCCATGTATCTCTAGAGAGGATATAAATTATATCAAATGGATGTCAATATAGAATTTTTAAATGGTGTACTCAAAGAAGAAGACTACATTGAACAACCAATGGGTTTTCTTCATGGGGCTGATGAATCAATGGAATTCAAGCTAAAGAAATCACTTTATGGCTTCAAACCGGAACCATGTGCGTGTAACTCTAGACTAGATTCTTATCTCAATAAGTAGGAATTCAAAAGAGTTTGAGTAGATCACATTCTCTATGAGAAGAATTCTCTAAAAGATCAGTTCATGGTTCTCGTTTATGCCGATGACATTATATTTGGTGTCAACAGGCAGAAATCAGTGGATGAATTTCCCCATCATATGAAATCATAATTTGAAATGTCAATGATTGGGGAGCTCACATTTTTCTTGGGACTACATTTTACTCAAAGGAAAGACTACACTTTTATCTCTTAGGAAAATTATGAAAGAGAGCTGCTGAAGAAGTTTAATATGCAAGACTCCAAACCAATTTCATCTTCGATTGTAGTTGGAACCAAAATTGGAAAGCATGAGAATGAGAAATCTGTAGATCCCACCATGTACTGGAGGATCATTGGGAGCCTACTGTACCTGACTGCGACATAGCCATATATTGCCTTTTCCACGTGTCTTGCATCCAGCTTTCAGAGTAATCCAAAGAAAGAACATTTGGCAGCAGTAAAAAGAATCATGAGGTATATTCAAGGTACTCACAATTATGGCTTATACTTTGCTGTAGGAAGGGACTGTAAATTATCATCATTTTCAGATGCTGACTGGGATGGCGATGTTGTGGACAGAAAATCCACCAGTGGTGGAACATTCATTATTGGTAATAATTATGTCTACTGGTTGAGAAGGAAATAAGAAAGTACATCTCTTAGTACTGCTGAAGCTGAGTATATATCTTCCACAAAGGCATGCACTGAACTGCTATGGATGAAGCAACATCAAACAGACAGTGGTGATGAGCTGAATCAACCAATGATAATTTACTGTGATAACAAGAGTGAAATTAATCTCACGAAGAATATGGTTCATCATTCTCGTACAAAACATATTGAAATCAGGTATCACATTATCAAAGAAAAAGTTGGGCAAGTGGTGATTAAAATGAATCACATGGGAAATGATGTCCAAGTAGCTGATATCCTGACAAAACCACTGTCAGCAGTTGTGTTTGAAAAGCATCGGTTGAACCTTGGTGTTCAACCACCTCCTACCACACAAGGAAATTCTGAAATCCCCTCTCCCTGATTATGGTAACTCTTTCTATCTGTGTATGGCTGTGATGAAGGTTTATGAGGGAGAGACTATCCAGAGGGAGAATGGATTGAGCTGAACATTGATTAATTTAAATTCCATTGGGTTTATTGTCAATGGGGGAGAAAGGAAAGGAATAAATTTAGGAATTCAGGATTGTATGTGGACATGTAATGCTTCTGTGGTCTGTGGACATGTAATGCTTCTGTGACATGATGAGAATTCTATGTCAGTGATTCTGTGGACATGTAATGCTTCTTTGGTCTTTGGACATGTAATGCTTCTATGACCCGATGATAATTTTGTGTCGGTGATAGGATGAGATAGAATTGACACTGTATGAAAATTTCGTGAGCGTCTTTGATCAGTCCAAAACAAGAGAACCCAATTCAAGCTTCCTCTCTTATTTTCTACACCAAGAAATGCTAACGTAGACTTCGAGTGTTGTCTGAGTTGATCCTTTCATTTTTTGTATGCATGTGGATGGTGATATATTCAATTTATTTGGTGATTTCCAACAAACCCAAATGTGGAGATTGTTAGAACCATGGATGTTCTATACAGGAATTGGAGTTTGGTTTGTGTTTGTTTTCAATCCTCAGTGGATGTTCCGAATGGGTGCCAGCAAGGTGATCATATAGTTCAAGCAGACAACAGTATTGAAGGTGGCGCTGTTTCCAAGTGTTTTCCAAATTTTTGGGCCTCAAAATCGGAAAATAAATAAATGGATTTTCTGTAAAATGAGGTGCGCACAAAGAGGAAGTGGTGTACGAAAAATAAGAGACATGCGCGAAGAATTTGAGTTGGGTGCGAAAAAGGGCGAGATTCGCAAAATGGATGATCGATTTTTTTTGCGCAAATAGTGTTTCGGAATTATAACGTCAAAAAACGGAAAAGGCATGGGTTGCATGAAATATCTGATGATGTGCGCGAAAAATGGTATCAGTGTGAAATGTTACACTCCAGATGAGAGGTTTTACACGCCACAATGGTTTTTGCGCACGAGGGGTCTTTGACGCCTATAAATATGAGGTGACCCCCTTCATTTTGGATGTCTGAAGACTTAGAGTAGATCCGAGGTATGATGCGCGAAAAGGATTGCGTAAATGGAATGCGTTATATTTTCTGAATTGCGTGGAAAATTTTGAGATGCACGAAAAATGATGAGTGGCACGTAAAAATTGGTTTTCCACATAAAAGATTCAGTTGCGTGAAAAAAGGGTTTCTGCGCGAAATATTTTTCCGCGCAAAAAGAGTTTTTTGTGATCAATAGAGAATTTTTGCGCGCAAATGGTTGGTGTTGCATGCGAATGTCAATGAAGTTTGTTTTCACGTTCTGGTTATCTGGTTCAGTGGTTATGTGTGTTCTAGTGCATCTATTCCGGAATTCGATGCAAGTAGAGTCTCGTGCGGAGCATAGGAAAAGACTTCAATTCAAATCTATTGAAGAGGCCTTCATGTCTATAAACTGTGGGGGACATCACCAATGGCAGTGAGCCAGGGGGAGTCAACGGGAGTGACCCGAGGGAAGCAGTGAGCTATCCCTGAACCTTTGTAAAGGCAATGATCCTAGGACATATTGATTGTTCCCGAGCCATTTTAATCCACAACTAGTGAAGATTAGTGGAATTTGGTACGACCAAAAACTTGTCGGCTTATGCTCCATGGACGTAGCCCTTAGTGGTGAACCAAGTAAAAAAGTTTTGTTTCTTCTATCTGCATGTGAATGTATGCTTTTTAATTTTATCCAGCATACAGGTTTTCCATGTTTCTACCAACGTGGGAACAAGATCCTATACTTTTAAAGAAAAACATGTCACCCTGATTGACCCCTCCCCTCTCAGGGTTTCCTGGGGTCCTACACATCGTGTATTTCATTATGGTGTACTTTGTGTATTTGTTAGTGGGGTTCCATTGTTTTTTCAGTGTCTCATTTTGAGTACTATATTACTCACCTCTTCATGGTCTTTTCCCACACAGATCGTCTCTTGTGCATATGATCGATGCATTGATGGAGTTCTTGGTAGAGATAGACTAGGTGGTTCTTATTGTTCTTGGACAGTATTCGTGTTCTTTACCGCTTCAAAAATCTATCCTTCACCTAATCATCTGGTAGGGTTATCTAGGGATGAGATTATTGAACTTGTGTATTCACATTGGCATACTCTTTCTTTGGTGGGATTTTTTTCAAGCCCTATTTATTTTACATCTTCCTACCATTGAATCATGTGGTTTTTATAATAGTGTATGCATGCATTGTATACTCATTGTATTTATATTTCATCATTTTTAGCTTGGATATTGTTTGAGTTCATATAGGTATATAGAAAAATGCCTCCAATATTTGAGATATACCTCCTCAATTCTATTCCCCATCCCCTGGCCTATTAGAGATATTCTTTGGATGGTTACAGAATTGACCCCTCAAGGATGGGTCATGATAGGTAGAATTTGGTACAACTAATTTTTTCAATTCCACAATCAGTATCTCACCATTCAATGGATTTTAATCTAAATTAATCCCACCACGTTATTGTAATGTCACTAATAATTCCACACTATTGGGTAGATAGTTGGTGTGAGCTTTTACAAAGATGTTTCAGATCATCTAGGAATAGATAAGGACCACATATAGTTTTCAAAAATGATATTCGTGTAGATAAAACTGGCCTTTTAGTTTGAGAAGGTAGACCATGTGTTATTATGAGTATCACATCAATTTTTATTATGGAAATTTATTACGGGTGGAAAGATATATTTGAAATTCGTTATCCCATTACAGATACATTATAGTGTTTTCATAGTGTAGTGCCCCTTGTATCTGCTATCATAGTTAGACTAGGGACACAATGTCTTCCATGTGTCATAGATGAGAATTTATGTGCATGAATCATCATACATTATATATGGGGGATATTGGAAAATCAAGGATGAATATATCTTTTTAGTGTAAAATGCAGATATTGAGGATTAAAATGAGATGATCTAATGTGGGTGAATTATTCTTTTAATGTGTGTCATTTGGAAAAACAAGAATACATAAGAGAGATATTTGGAGTGGGAGGCTCTGATTCATACTCAGTATGCACTTCTCATTATGCAGGATTTTTTTGGATGTAAAGACCAAATATAGAGAAATGGTTATGACCCATATTTTCCATGAATTAATTTTTGAAATGTTATAGATTATTTTCTAGAGAAGTAACTGATACAATTTTCAATTATAAGGCTCTGTGTGTCTATAATAAATTATTTCAATATATTAAATGTACATAGTACCATGCCTATTATGATTTTTTGGAATAAGTATAAAACATTTAATCATGGCCCAATATAGTAAATATGAGATAATTTTTGTGTTCATCACAAATTTTCTACCTTAGGAATGGCATAACATTGGATAGTGCGTGGAAATTTTATAAAATTCATATATGGTGTAAAATTAATTCAATCATTAATTAAATTATTTTCATTCGTTTCACTGATGTATAATCATATCATCTCCTATAGGTATGTGCTTCAGGGGGGAGTTCAATGTTTCATCTTTTAAATCCTTGACATCCAAGGTGTAATTGGAATTTATTTAATGATATTATATTAGAAGATGATGACCAGATTGAATAACAACATCAAGTGTGATATTGAATCAGAGGATCTTGCTAACAATCCAGGTGTAGAATTATTATTCATTAGAGATCTCTGGTAACCAATGTAGGATGCATATTTTTTTTATTTTCCATTTATGATTCCTATGATGAATGAAAATCATTTATCCAATGAGTTCCTTCACGGATCATGCGTATTGCCATGTTGGCTAGTTTTTTTGCTGATAGAATGCTTTTTTTTGGGATAAATTGTTAATTCATTGTTCATTATTATAATAGAATCAATTGATGTTGAAATGAACATTGAAAAAGGTTAACTCCTCTTGATTTTCCCTTGATATTTTATTCCCCATAATCTTTATTTTTCTCAGGCATTCTCCATTGGCATGGGGGTCGAAAAACACCTTCTTGGAACAACAATTGAATATTGTAGATCAATGCTCAGTTTCTTATAGTGATCATGTGATTTTGGAAGTGTTAGAAGACAAAAATTTTTGGATAACTGATTTCATGTTATTAGAATGTGATGATGGTTGATGCATATTTATGTTTATCCAACTAAATCATACGATCTAATTTTTTTCGTTGATGAACTCATAAACAACTAGGGAATGATTCTCAATCTTTTTAGTGAGGCACAATTCCATATCAATGTTTGGAGGAGTTGATTATTAAGCATGAAACATATATGTGGTTTTGGGAAATCATATACCACGTTGTGTTTAATTTGATATTCAAAAGAATTTTGGACCCTCTATGGGGCGTCTAGGGTTTCAAGGGAATGATAAGTATCACACATAACGTGACCATGTCACATTACATATTCCCCTACCTAATTGATCAAATTGTACCTCAATGTGTACAATAAAATGGACCTAGAGTATTGGGTCACATGCATACTATGTAATCCTACATTGACATGGGCATCAATTCAATAAAATGTAAAATACATATATTGGTACATAGGTAGAAGCATGCCATGTACTTTTACAGACTTACTATCATGCTACATTCACAATGAAATAACCTATGTTTGAAATCAAAAGGATTGTATCGATAAAAAATTCCATGTACTACCTTTATATTATCATGGAGCCCATATCCTCTATATCATGGACATGATTCATTAGGGTATGTTCCCCATATCATTTCCCAGGGTGATAGTATGGATTCGACTCATACAATTATGATATAGATCCCATTTGAAGGACTTATTGGAGTGTTTTTTTGGAATCCTATAGTGAGGCAGAGAGTGAGATCCTTTATCATTTTCATTCCATATGTGTTGTTATTTTTATAGTCATAGAAAAAAGTATATGGTCAGTAGTCACCTACATAGAAGGTAATTTGAGATTTAGTTATTATAATATACAATGGGCTTGGGTGTGATCCTCTTCTGGTTACATCATCTCATTAGACTATAGGAATAATCTTCTAATAGAGAGAACAAATGAGCACTACCTCAAGTATGGATCTCACTTGTTCTGTCAAAATCTTGAAGTGTGGTCTCCCAGATGAGTTTTATGTGGGACACTCATGCTATAATCCTAGGTTGGTATTATGCTAGTGGAATAACATTATACTATGGACCATTTATGATTTTATGAAGATATTATTGTTATATATGTTGTAGAAATATACCTATGAAGAGATAAGGGTAATTATTTTGAAATATTCTTTAGGGTTTTAGGGTCCCCTACTGGGAATTTTTAAACTCATACCTATATTAGATTTTCTTGCACAAATCATGTCTATTGCAGATGATGGAACCTTTGAAAAAATATAAGTTGGGATAGGACCATGAATTTCAAAGTTAGACCATAAATACTGAGGTCTATTCTTTTTCTAACATTAATGTAGTCCCCAACATACATATTAGATGGAATTTTATTTTAGACTCTTTTTAGTTTGATTTAAATTTGTCTTATTTACTTTTAATAACATCAAGTCTTAATTTCGTTAGGGGATTAAATTTTTGCATGGATTTTATAATTTAGTAGAATTTAATTGTCATTATAATAGGGTCTCAGATATGTGTGTTTATGTATATGTAATTTCTTAAAGGCCTCTCTTGTCAGTGATATGCCTAATCTATACAAATCAACAACCCCTAGCATTTTTGAGGCAGAATTCGGGAGTCATAACATGGTCACCTATGGGACGAGTCACGATAGTGATCGTGGTGGTGATTTACCTAATAAAGATTTTGAAAATTTTTTATAGTAAAATTGGTATATTCAAATCATTCCATCCACTTGCACACCCCATAAATATGTAGTAGTAGTGATTAAAAAAAAATTAAATTAAATCATTACAACCTCATAAATTAGTATAATGAACCTAAATACTTCTTGAAAATATATATTAATAATTCTTGTTATTTTCCTAATATAATTATAATAATACTATTGTTTAACAAACACCTTATGATATTTAGAGGTAAATAAAACCTTAAATTCGTTATTTTAGGGTAATTTTTTGTATATTTTTTATTCCTAATATTGAGGATATAATAGATTGATTTGATGATATGTTTGGTAAAGGTATTATTATGGTTATTAAAATAATATAATGCAATAAAAATTATATAATAAACTAACCACACCTTTTATTGTTCTATTATTGATATGATTGATTAAATAAATTTGAATAAAATAAGTAATGAAATTTAACATCATGAAGAATGAATTTAGATACATTAATTTTAAAGAATATTTTCCTCAAGAAAAGGATACACATATTGAGGAAGGTAATGTTTCATCTCAATCTAATATTATTCATAAAAAATAATAAATTTCTCTTGGAGAACATCCAATAGCTAATTAGATTATTTATGTTGAATAAACTATTCAAAATATAAAATATATTTTGAATGATTGTTCCTATCATTGATTATATTCCATGTTTTACCAAATAATATTGATGAATAATTACATCATACTTATTTTTTAGTAAATATAAAAAATTAATTAAATTTTTTCCTATGAATAATATATAAAATTGTTATGTTCCACTTGAATATTCCCATTTTATATGTGAAACATGAATTTCTTGAAATAAATATGATGAATATTGAAAATGATTTAAAAATAACGTAAGATTTTTTTTAACAATATTCTAAAGAGTAATGAACTTATTTTTAATGATTTCATATCACTCTTTTCTTGTCTAGAATCACTAAAAATATTATTATTTAATTCCTGATTTTATGGTTTGAAATTATTTCAAATGGATGTAAAAACTAAATTTCCTAAGTGTTTATAATTATTATGATGTTGGTGATAGAAAAAAACTATGTCTTCAAAATTGGAATTGTCTAGATCATTTTTATGTTATATAAAGAATTATGTGGTGTGAATCAATCTATGTGTTCTCGGAATGAATGTATTACTAGTTTTCATTTGAAAAATAATTTTTAGAAAGTGAATGTTGATCCTTATTTTTAATTAACAGATTCTATTATTATATTTTTATTGTAAAAATATATATTGTGGTTATCATATTCTGATCATCAAAGAATTTTTTTAATTATTTTTTATAAATTATGAAATTTAATTTTGATATGAGTATAATGGAGAAGTTTATATTTTTTATCGGTTTAAAATATTTTCAATGAAATTATGGTATTTTTCAAAATCGATCTAATTATTATAATTAATTAGTTATGATATTTGGTTTATAAAACTAAAAATTTGTAAATACTCAAATGAAAAAGTTTGGAATCCTCATTTATTAATATTATTTTAATAATAAAAAATCATGTTTACCCTGTATAATATATCTCAAATCATGTGTAGATATTGTTGGATTCCATATGATTTAAATAAACACTCACAAGATCATGATTCCAATACATCAAGTTTGATTATAGTAAACTATGTGTAATTTTTTTCTATAATAGTTTTTTAAAAATTATTAAGTATAATTCATTATGTGATTATTACTTCTTAAGATTGTATATTGATATTTGCCTATGTCTAAGAAACCGAATGTCTGTCACCGCTTCTAATTTTCAGCACAAAACCAAACATCATGACCCAAACTTCGTGACCCAAAAATCATGACTCAAACACCATGACCCTGACATTGTTACTCATTCATCATGACCTTGACACCATGAACATAACACCATGACTGAGACAATGTAACCAATTTTAGATCTCATGAATTATGTGAAACCAGTTCCTTTCTACTATCACCAAGACACCGTTCAATGTTTTGGAAAAGACCAAACACTACGATCATAACACCAAATCATTTCTACTAGTTCCTGATCAAAATGAAACTATGGCATCATGACTATCTGACAACATGAATGAATAGAAGAAGAAATTGTGTCATGATGATTCTATTTCAAAGTGATATCATTTCAATACAAACTATGACATAGTTCTTTAATCAATATTAATTTTCAAATTAATTTATAACGGTCATATTTGAGCCATATAAAATAATTGACATAAATAATGTTTTATTATAGACATGACTCAACAATATACTAGGTATGAGGTGATGACTACATACAACTTGTTTGCTCCAAAACCCTAACTCTGTAACAAAAAGGAACGTGTGGCACCAAAAAAGAAGAAGATGATGAGTGAGAATTAGAAAAGAGAACAGGTACATATAACAAGATACAATTAATTAACACAAAAGCACTCTATATTCATATTATCTAGACTAAAATATATTAGATCCAAAAACATATTTGTTATACCATCTATAAGAATAACATGAACTAGATAGCTTACACCATCAAACATTAAACCAGAGCACCATACCTGTGATACTCAATTTTTCACAAGATGACTCGATACAGGATGTTGTCTCATCCAACAAGTAAATAGATGAATAGTGTAAAACTAATTACACTTTTTACCCTTTCTCATAATCTTTTCTCTATTGTGTAGTACTTTTGGCTTTCGACTAGTGTGTGTCTGTATGTATTAAACCACACATATTATCCTTTACTAAACATAAGGATACAAGATATCCTCCTTCTCATATCTTATTAAATCTGCTTACTCCCAATGATAAGGGTTGAAGAGGTCCTTCTGTGACATGGTCCTTTATACCCCCTAAGAATAGGGGAAGGATTCGTGTGACCTACACAATCATGTGCACTATTTTTTAGTCTGATCCAGGGTGTGGATAATTTTTATTAATACAATCATCATAGTGGAAAGAGATCACCATGTGGAGTAGATTAGGTCTCATCTCTTCACTGAACCACCAGTCTTATTCGTTGTGTCTTTTAATATAGTTCTGTTTTTCAATTTTTTATTATATTCCAGAAAAATAATATTTAACATTGATAATTAGTTTAGAAATATTTTATAACTATTTAGAAATATTAGTTTAGTATTAGAATATATATTAATCTCAATATTATTATAGATGAGAACTAGTCTCTATTCTAGGAAATTATTTAAATATTGTGGAATTTTATAAATTAACTACATACTGAATATTGAATATTTTTTTAATTGGGGGAAGTTTTCAATGAACCAATTTGTAATAGAATAATTTTTCAATACTGATATCACCCCATCCCCTCTTGAGTTATCTACTCCGACCAACAATTGGTATCAAAGCTGTTTGTAATTTTGTCAGCTTTCAAACCTTTTACAAAACTTTTTCACCTGTGATTATATTTTTCTATAAATGATAATAAAATTTCTATTAATTATAAATTTTAATCTACTTAAAATAATTTTGAAATATAGAATATGGAAACCATTTAAAAGGATCTACTACTAATATACCATTTTTCATTATTGACACAAACTATGCCTAGTGGAAGCATCAAATGTAAATACATCTATAAAAGAATTGGATTTAAAATATGGACTTCTATTGAGAGTAAAAACTCAATTCATAAAACTGCTTGAAACAATTATGATGAAACTTCCATGACTACGTATAATAGTAATTATATTGAAATGAATTCTATATATTGTTCCATAGGAGATGAAGAAATCAACAGATTTTCATCTTTTAAAACTTCCCATGAGACTTGGGACACTATGTCAGTTTTTCATGAGGGAACCACTAATCTGAATGAAATGAGACTTAATACATATTATATTATGTATGATAACATTAAAATGATGCGCAATGAATCTATTTATAATTTTTAAATTTGGTTTAATGTATTTTTCAATACAATGATCAATCTTAGAAGATATGTCACTACTAAAGAACAAATCACAAGGATTATCAGATGCCTACCGGATTGAGGTAGAGGATCCACTATCTCAATTAGATAGTTACGTAACATCATAAATTTAACATTAAAATAAATCATTGGGAATGTATTGATGTACTAAGAAGATATTAATGTCAACAAGGATAAGTATAATAAACCCAAAATAAAATAAGTGGGATTCAAGACAACCATCTCTAAACACAATGAAAGGGATAAATTGTAAATCTCTGTAGAGTGTTCCATAAGTGAACCATTCTCACCCGATAGTGATGAGGAGATGACTCAATTATCTATAATGTTTAAGAAATTATACAATGTAAATAAATTTTTCAGAAAGCCTTACTTGAATGGAATATATGATCAAGAGGGAACCTAGAAGAAAGAATAGAAATGAAATTACATGTCTTATGATATATAATGTTATTAATGTAAGCGAAAGGGATATGTAAAGGTTGATTGTACCAAGCTCAATTATAAAATGATATATTATAACAAATATATAAAGAATAAAATTGAAAAAAAATCTTAGAGTTCATTGAGGATAGTATATGTCACTTAGAGTATTCGAAAGATTAATAGGATAAGAAAGCTAATATGCGTTTTACGACAAACACATATATGGTAACCTTGGAATGTCCTATATACAATTCCTATAATTTTGGAGATGAAAGGGATTATGTAAATATGTCGATAGAAGTAAATATTTAGTCTTTAAATATGTTTTTTCGAGAATATAATGAACTAAAAGGTAAATACTTGTCTTTAATGAAATAATATTCTCCTACTTCAACTATTAATCTGAACTTATTATAGAATGTAGAAGTATTATTCAATTAGTCTATGAAAACAATGAATAAAATCTACATTATTATCAATTTTATAATTAGATTGAACAGTTCACTAATGAAATTAAATCCATGGTAAAAATTCTGGGAAAACATTTTAACAAAAAATATACTACTGATATTCAATATCAAACCGGATTTTTTTTTTGTGGAAAAAATAGAATCTAAATCTAGAACATACATCTTTACCCCTAGTTTAAGAAATCATTCTATTACTTAATACAAAGATACACTCTCAGCTGTTTTGAGTTTTTATATACCAAATAGAGTCTATTTCTCAAATACTATCATGACCCGTCCTCAGGACCCGTGTCGTGACTACCCCAAGCCCGCCTACCATAGGCCAAGGGCCGGAGAATAGCACCAAGGAGTAAATCCCAAAAAAAGGGAAGGTATTTCATTTATAAAGTAAAAAAACACCACAGAGTAAGACAATTGAAGTAAACAGTAAGTAAACTGGGTGAAAAAGTATGTGCGGAACGTAAATGGGCCAGAATACAAACCCAAACTGAAAGTAGTTTATAACAGAAAAGAACGTACAACAACTAGAAGTAAAGCAGCAGTTTCGAGCCATCCACTAGAAGTCCTACCTGAAGGGTGGGTACAGATAGCCTTCTCTGCTCCTTGAATCCAGCCGTCCACTCCATGTACGTCCCGCCCAGTGGTCCACCTCTAGGTACCGACTTTCTCAACAATCCTCAACCATGATCAGCGATGTTTATTGACTACATCCAACACAACGTAGTGCAGACATAGCCCATGCTGGGGTGAGTATACGCTACTCAGTAGGGACCCCGAGACCACCTAAGGACTCCCAAAATACACAAAGGAAAGATACATTCAGGAAGTAACATAAAACACTACTTGGGTATATGACCATACATATACCTAAGTCGTCTATTCCAGTTCGGCAACAATATTCGTTCCGAAGTTTGATCACGTCCACACAGGAAAGTACAACCCAAACCACAAAGGAAAGCACAACCCAATCTACAAAGGATAGCAAGTCAAACATATCGAATATAATGATTGAAAATCAAGACTCATCTCACACAGGTATACATCATTTGTAATGAAAAAGGATATGATCAGATGTAGCCACTGATTCATCTAAGATTGGACCCACGTAGGATACAAGTACTCTAGTCATCACCGCCGAACCCATGGAGGATTTCAGTATGGTTGTCGTCATCGTCGAACCCACGGAGAATACCAGTACGATAGTCTTCACCATCGAACCCATAGATGTTGGGGAACTCCTACTCTATTTAGTACAGTGGGCCTGCCGTTATAACCAAACGCTTCCCAATAACCTTGGACTGTTGTAGTACTCCAACTGTCGAGTTCTATGGGTCTGCTGCTACCACCAAGCGCTTCCCACCATGGGTCTGCTGCTACAAACAAGCACTCCCACTCAAAGCCTACAGAGGTACTCCTTCTGTTGAGTACCATGGGTCTGCCACTACAACCAAGCGCCTCTCCATTGTGGGTCTACTGCTACAATAAAGCGCTCCCCACTGGGCTATCTAAAACACTCCGAGTCAATCGATCAACAGTCGTCAAGTCTTAGCCAGCTCTAGGGTTTCCACACACAGCACGCTCGTTCCTGGAGGGTCCGCTCCACAAGCCAAGAGGTCGATACATCAGCTGTCATGTAGACCAGATTTGATGTATCGCAATGTTTTGTCATGTCAAATGGAACATAACAGGACAGATGGCACGTCAATCAGACACCTGGTCTGAGAGTTATTGGCATTTTCGTTCCAGGGGCCCGGTTGGTTTTTATGTCAAAACCAACCCAACCATTCTCCAACTACATCCAAACCTCAAGTGGAGTAAGCCAAAAGGTCCGTCTCACTAAGAGGAATTCAACAAAGTCGGCGGCACGTCAATAGGATGTCTAGAGCTGAATTTATAAGTGTTTCCACTCCGAGGGCCCGGTTGGTTTCGTGTTCGAACCAACTCAGTCATACACAATGTTCTCAGAAACCTTGATTTTAAAACATTGAAATGACCTTCTCGATCTAATGATCTCAACACAATTAAGGGTGTTTCGATCGGAGGTATAAAGCCCAAGATATGGGTAAATGACAGAAAATAGTCCGAAATGGGGGGTCTGGGCCATACCGGGCCAAACCCAACCACCCCCCTTGGTCGGCCCGAACCGGGCGACACGACCAGGGTCCAGGTCCGGCCTGGTTGTGTGCAGCCTAGCTAGCCTAGGCAGGCGCGGCCCATGTGGCCGGTCAGCTCAGTCGTTTCGGCCGTGCAGGAAACGGGGGGAGGCGCTGTCCCCCCCCCCCCCTCTGATTGGTAACGGCACGACTTTAATGTCGCGCCCTCCTCCCCTAAACCTGGAACGGATTAGTGGTTCTAGTCCACCATGGCTCAGCTGTTGCAGACTTCTCTGGTGGCACGCTACCGCCGCCAGTCGCCGGTGCCCCCGCGCCGGGGTGGCGCATCGCAGCCGCTCACTGCGGACCACCGGATGCACACCGGTGGTCCGTTTCACCCGCCGTCTCCGCCATAGGTCTTTACGAGACCCGAACTACGCTGAGGGAACTTCAAATCACCATTGCAGCCTGTTTCTTCATCACCTGTCGATCCGTACATCAACAACAATCTCCAGAGGGTTGTATGGCCATGTTTGTTCGGCCCTCACCCTCCGCGTTAGGTGTTAACAATTAACCAATATTAAATAGGGTTTTATTAAGATCAAACAGACAATTTTAAAAATAAAATTGAATCAAAACATCCCACGATCTCTTTAATATAACTAAAGCATACTAATATTCCAAACCCTCAATTAAAATAAAAAATTGTTGGATCAACATATTGATGAGTAGATCCACGTTCATTATTTTAGAAGGAAACAACCATGGGAATAAAATCATTCTCCAATAAATCCCCTTCCTCGAAAAAGTCATCGAACGATGATTGTCACGGAAAAAGATATCGCAGGAAAAAGACATTGCAGAAGATGGAATCGCGGGACGAGGTTCTGTATGCACCGTCGATGTTCACCCGATGAAGAATGCAGCGGCTCGCTTCCTTCCACGTGGAGAGAAGATGCGAAGATGAAACGACATTCTTCGTTGAACCTTCGGTGTTCTTCGCGTTCATTAAAAAGGATGAAGAAAATCTGCAAGAGTTCTCTCCTCTACAAAGAGAATCCCCCACGATAAAACAAGACGATGTCTTAATTTATTTACACACACACACAATCCATCAATAATAGATATTCAAAGATCTCATCTAATTAAGTATATTAATTGAAGAGATATTTAACATTCCATTTAATTTGGGAGAGTTGACATGTCATTAATAGGGGGTGCAGGTGTGTTACAAAAAAAGTGGGGGTTTTCAAACATAATGGGAGGTTTGAGGAATTTGAAATGGTGTGGATTGTGTGGGCCCCACCCCACCTTCCTTGCATCTTCCTATTCTATAATGCTTAACCAACAGTTAAAGAAATAAATATTAATTGTAAACAATTTTATTTTTATTCCTCACATATTTAACATCACCTCCCGAGCAAACACAAACCCAGGAAAAGTCTTCCTAAGAAATTACTGGCGCTACGGCTCCATTGGTGCCCTCAGATTTCGATTCTGAGCGCTGGTTAAAAAGATAGAAAAACTCGGTTCTTCGTTCACTGATATTAACCGAGCTAAACTTCGGAAAATGATTCTGGGAACACCGGGCCTCAGAACCAGGTTCCATCAAGAAACTGCGTACTCATAAAATACCAAAAAAATTGAGAAAAAAATCTCCTTGAAATTTACAGGTCTTTAAAAATACATTACATAATTCTTATTGGAATCCTTTGAAGAAGGAATGGGATCCAAAATAACTAGTTACTATTATTACGGGACCGAAAAAAATATGTGCACTAAAGATTGTTTTTATTTGATAATATTTTAGGATTTTTTTGAAGAGATCCTATAAAACCTAATGGTACATGGACAGTGGTTATTACAGACACATGATAGTAGACTATTCATTTTTCAATAATAAAAAAATATTTATGTGGGACATGTCACTTATGGTGATAATTCCCAAGGAAAAATCATTGGCCTTGGCCAAATCAGAACCTCTAACTCACTATTACTTTCCAGAGTACTTTTTGTTTATGAAATATAATATAATATACCTACTATTTTAAAAAAAAATTGATGATGAAATTAATTTTAAATTTGAAAATGTTGATTTCAATGTTTTTAATTATAATAATGAAATATTATTTTCTACATTAAGAAATAAACATTTAAATTCCTTTAATCCAAATTCTTTAGTTTCTCAAAATGCATAGTTTTAATTGTTTTTCACAAAGAGTATTGGAATTGGCATAGAATACTAGGACACAGAAATATTCAATCCCTTATAAAGAATACTAGAAAAACATTAGTCATGGATATAACCAAATGGGAGTTTCTAGATGATACAGTTTGAAATACTTGTAAAAATGGAATGCATCACAAAAACAAATTCAAATAAAAGAAATTAGTTTCAACATCCCAACCTATAGATATTGTTTTTATAGACTTGTTTAGACCTTTTTTAGTTTCTTGATTAAATGTTAATCACTATATTTATATCCTTATAGAGGAATTTTCTGTATATACTTAGACCTTATTCGTAGATCAAAAAATTGATGACTCCACTAATTTGACCAAATAGGCTAAAATAGTATAAAACATTAGTGGACATATAATCAAATCATTAATAAGATACCATGTCCTTGAGTTTTTAAATAATGTTTTTTAATCCTTATGCTCAAAAAATGGGTATAATCATAATTTCTCTACCCCTAGAACACCTCAACAAAATGTTGTTATAGAATGAGTAAATTTCACCTCATAAGAAATTGTTAGAACCATACTGAGTGAATATGACATACCTATTCATTTTTTTGATGAAGTAATAAATACAACATGTTATATAATTAATTGGGAATTGATTATAACTATTCTTAAAAGAAATCCATATGATATTTGAAACAATAGAAAAGACAAAATATTCTACTTCAAATCCTTTGGTTGCAATGTCTATATCATTAATATTAATGATAAACCTAAAAAAATTCCAATAGTAATGAATGAATTTTTTGAAGATACACAATCTCTAAAAAATAATATAGACTATTGTAAAATAGAACTATATGTGTGGTGGAATCATTCCATGTCATGTATGATGAGATAGATTCACATTAACCGAAGACCTCTATAGAGAATGATGAGGATGATATGTCAATTCTAGACATCAATACTCAATCCTCCAATTATCCTACAATAGAACCTGAAAAAACTGCCAGTTTTGCAAATTCAGTATATTTAAGTCAGAATTAAACTGAACCTATTAAAGAACATGAAATCATTAGCCAATATATTTTTCTATAGTAGTTAAAATCCTTAAATAACCATCCTTTAAATGTACTTGAAATATATTTAGATAATGGAACACAAATTATATCTTCTCATAGAAATCATGTTGAACATCATGTTTTCATGTACCATCTTGAAACTAAAAACATTAATGATTCTATCAATGATGAATTTTGGGTAATGAATATGCAATATAAAGTAAATCCATTTCAAAAGAAAATATTTTGGAAACATTTTGACAGACCCAAAACATATTTACCGTAGACACTATGTGGGTGTTTGGAAATAAGGTAGACAAAGAAGGTAACATAGATAGATATAATTCTAGATTGGTTTCACAAGGATATAGTTATGAAGAAGGAATTGACTATGAGGATGACTTTTCACCTGTTTCAAGACATGAAGCAATCAAAATACTAATTTCTTATGCTACCCATATTTATTTAGAATTATACAAAATTGGTGTCAAGTTTTCATTCCTAATTGGGTATATAGAATAGGATGTATTTTTTTATTAACCCTTGGGTTTCACATATCTCATATTCGAAATCATGTATTCAAATTATCAAAAACATTGTATGGTTTAAACCAAGCTCCAAGAGCATGGTATGATAGATATATACTTTAATTAATTTCAATGGTTTTATAGATTGTATAGTTTTTCCAATCATTTTTATAAAATTAATTTTCTATTTTGTTTTATTAGTTCAAATTTATGTAGATGATATTATTTTTGGAACTTAAAAAAAATTTGTATTGATTTTTCTAAAATGATGAAAAATGAATTTGAAATGAGTACAATTGGTTAACTAAAATTCATTATTGGATTGAAAATATTTCAACATAAAAATTGCATTAATTTAGCGAAATGAAAATATAAAAAATATATTCTAAAAAATTTTATCTCATACATAACTAAAATTAGTGATACTCTCATGAGTTATACTTTTAAGATGGATCTTGATGATGATGGAAATTTTTTTGATCAAATCACTTACAAAAATTTTATTAGAATACTACTCTATTTAACTGCTAGCAGACATGATATTAGGTTTACTATATGTATATGTGATTATTTTAAAGAAAATTAAAATGAATATAATTCAAATGTTTTTAAAAGGATTTTCAAATACATCAAACATACACTTAATATAGGATTGTTCTATCATAGAAGACAATCATTAGAGTTATCTATTATTATGCCAATTTTTTTTTGGGTTTTAATGTAGATATAAAAATATCCCCTAGAACATGTCACATTTTATTCAAGTCTCTGGTATCATGGTGTAGAATGAAAGAAAACTATGTTACATTATATACCGCCGAAGCTGAATATATAGCTTCTGAATGTTATTGTGCAAAAATTTTGTGTATGAAACACAAATTACAAGATTATGGATACCAATTCAAGAATGAACATATAAATTTTGACAATACATGTCCAATTAACATTTCTAAAAATCAGACATCATAGTCATGGAAAAACATATTGATTTAAGGCATCACTTTTTGGGAGACCATTTTGAAAATGGTAATATCACTTTGTTATACATTGGAACTGAATGTCAGATGACTGATATATTCAACAAATATAATTTTTTTAAAAGGATAGATTACATCATCCATAAATTATTAATAAAATTTCTCTTATATAATTTGATTATATTCAAATCATATTGTCTCACAACTTACTGTTTCACTGTTTACAGTTTCGAGATATACGACTTCAAAAGTTATTGTCTTAGAAATATTGTCTCACTCTCAATGTTTTACATATTACTCTCTTGAAATTACTTTTTCATGTTTACAATATCATGATTACTCTCTCTTATTTATTATATTTCACTTATAGCCTTAAATGATATAATCACATTCTATGGAGTCACACCGTAACGATGACAGCATGAAAATCTGTTCTCATCTCACCATTGAAATCTCTTCCGGTCTCACTGTGACAACCTATTGCAGTCACATTGTGACAATCTGTTCTGGTCTCTCAGAGAAAATCTTTTTTGGTATCAGCATAATTACTCATTTTTGTTTTATTTGTATATTATTACCTGTATCATTCTGATTATTATTTAAATTTTTTGATCTTGTTATTTTAAATTTGCGACGCATGAAATCCCTAAATGATAAAAACCAAATATCTTTCACTTTTTCTTCACTCTAGCTCTCTCCTCTCTAAATATAAACCCTGCCATTTCATCCCATATAGTCTCTTTCATACTTTAATATAGCTATTGAAACACCATTGAATTCCTAGAATGAACTCCCCATCTTAATCAACTATTGAAAAACCAAAAATCATATAATAATATAAAAAGGGAAACGAATGTAGTGACCAAAGGACTATTGAACCCAAATCTAGTAGATAGAACAGTAGTACTAGTGAAGGAAATACGTCCTATGCGGTTGTATGAAAATACTTCATTAGTATATAAAATACTAAAAGTGCGGGGATGGAAGAACTAGTTCATAAATGTTATAAGTCCTATTTATCCAAAACATGTTTCTCAGTATGATCAGTATGTCTAGTCTTCATTCAATATTGTAAAGTGTTATATTGTATGAATTTGGATTAATGGTCAAATGTGTACCTTTTCCTTGACATTATGGGATGGAATACTAGGGATACATCATGAAAATTGTTTTGAGGACTTCCAGTGGGGTCCTCCTCCTCCTAGTGAAGTCTTTATCATAGAAGATGCAATTGAAAGTTTAACTAGAATAAAAAAGAAAAGATGAGAAATTGCTGCTATGTTAGATGGTGAAACGAGATTTCTATTTAAATTTATTGATATTGTGATTAGTCAATTGAATGTAGATTTCACATACCACATGTATCATGGTGTATTATTGAATCATATTATTAAAAATGGGCACAAGTTCAATTGATTTAATTACATTAAACTACAGCAATGTGATGAGAATAAGAAATGTCCAGACTCTACCACTTTCATCTATTCATGATTGATATGTGAAATAATGTATGCTAAAGGAGTAGTTGGATGGAATAAATAATTCATCGATGTAAATGAGTTATATATCTCAAAGGATACAGTCATAAGGATGAAAATATGTTGGAGTCCATTGAAATATTCTGGGAGGAGGATAATGAAATTCTATATGGAAATTTTTAGTAGTTGTGGAATCCTTCAAGACCTATGAATATATATGATCCTAGATTATAACTGGATGACATTGTCTATTATCCCGATGAATAATAATAAGAGGTAGTTGTCACACCTATTGGAGGAACTGTCTTTGACAATTTAGATTGTTGTCTACCTATTCCTCAAAATTTATTTGAGAAGGGAGAAAATGTTATTGAAAAGTAGTGTTTATTTAGAAAAAGAACCTACTTATGGAAAAGAATATTCTCTTAGTGTAAAATAAAATTTTGTCCCTAAGGATAATTTTGAAGAAGATTATACTAACGGGGAAGAGGCATCTATTGAGGAACATTTAGAGGAATAATCTTATCCTTAAATTATCTTATCTACTGAGTAAATAATGAAAAATGATTTCATATGGCTAGAAACAAATGGGTGAGTCAATTAGAGATGAATGTTTAGTAATGGGTAACGTGACTAAATCTTTTAGTCTTATAATATATATAGCTATTATGGGGGAGAATTACCCCAGTCTATAAAGTGTTTATGTTCCTAATCATTTTGATCAATGAACTGGGGAAAACTGTTATAATTTTCCTTGGTACATTGATGTGGAGAGTTCCCAGGATTCCTTGATCAAAGGGACATACATTTCCATTAGTATTTAATTAAAAATACATTCTACTCTAGATGTAATCTCTATGATAAAGCATGAGCCTTCCACAACTCTTGTTCATGAAACATCAATGAACCTTCAACTTCCATGAGTCACCTAGATTTGAATGCTTTTGGAGTAACATTATTATATGGATTTCAAAATATCGTAAAAACACATCCTTCTACTAGGAAAAATCATAGTAAAATATATTTTTATTAATGTTCAAGAAAATAATATTGAAAATTATACAAATAATTCATCATGAAATACAAGAGAATTTAATTGAGAATACATTGTTCAAGGATGAGGCGAAGTCTCTCTGAGATATGGTAGAAGATAGGCCAAATGTGTTGCAACTAGGACAAGGTCTTGTTTCTCAAAAAGGTGAGGATGTTTGTGGTCCAATTCCATAAAATGATGTATATCTCATTCAATAGAACATGTCTTCATTATTTTAAAAAGTAGCTGATAAAAACTTCTAGATAGTCAATGAGATGTGTGAACTTGTTGTGGTTCTCAAAAAACTGACTAATGTGTATAACATAAGTCAACATAAAGATATAAATCACATCATGTCCCTCACATCAGCCGTAACAACCTCGAATACTTCTGGAAAGTCATCTCAATCCATATACAATGATCTTCTAAGAATTTTTGTTATAGAGGTACATTAGTCTGTGTTAGGTTTTTATGTCAAGGAATGTTTAATTATTATGGTAAAGAATAGGTATATAGTACTTCATATAGTGAGGACTCATTCCATGATTTCAACTGATTATCATGATGAAATTAGTAAAAAAGTGAATTTCTACATTAATATGATTTTTACCTAAGAATGAAATGACCAATAATTTCAAATAAAATAAAGAGAATATTAAATTTCTTCCAATTACTCAACACTTCAATACTCAAGTCAAAAAGACTAAACACGTCACTCATATATTAGACATGTTCATAGAGAGAAATAATGATTTTGAGAAATAAATGCAGTATGGTAGTGAGATCATTAATTATTTCATTCAATTTTTAACGCTTTATATTCATGTGCAATGAACATCCATTATAGATCATGCATCCACGCTGTTGTCGTTTGGTTTAACACTTTTCTAATTTAATTATTTTTCTTCTTCATTGATGTCTATTTCATATTCTATGGGCCATATAAGACCTGCTATCCATGACCGTAAAATTCCTCAATCTTCCACCAAACCCACTCTGGCACATTATGGTTTTAAAGGGAAACCTCTTCATTATAATACAATTGGCTCACTATCTTTATCAACCCATAATTCAGTTTATGTGGCTCCTTCTGATGTGGCTTCCAAGGGAAAACAGAAGACATCTAGTTCTAAAGAAAAGTGGAAACTATCTTTTGTTATTTTGTCTTGTACTATTACATACTATATGTACTAAAAAAATATGTTTCAATATAATTCAATATGCCTTGTTGTTTCCTATTATATTATTTAAATTAAGATTTTTGTTTTTCCAACAATCATTTTGACAATACAAAAATGGGGAGAAAGAACACTAAGAATAGAAATCTAACTCCTATGATTATTTGACTTCAAAACAGGGGATATCGTTGGACTCCTCATGTTTTAATCATGTTTTAATGATCATAATTACTGTTCATCCTATTTAATTTGTCTCACATTATATGTAAATATGGTTGGTTTTCCTATGCATTAAATAAAAATTCACAAGATTGTGATTCTTATAAATCATGATTGATTATTGAAATCAATATTTAGTTTTTTTCTATAATGTTTTTTAAGAATGATTATTCATAATTCATTCTGCGATTATTACTTCAAAACGCTATATTTAAATATTTTCCTACGTGGGAGAAATTTTATGACTTCCAACGGTTCATATTTTTGGCAAATACCTAGACACCGCGACCCTGACACCGTGACCCAGAAACTATGTTACTGACCCCAGGACCCTGACACTATGAACTATACACCATGAACCTCATACCATGACCTAGACACAATAACTAGTTTCATATCACATAATGTTTTTGACAACTACTCATTTCTACAATCACCAAGACTCCATTGAATGTTTGGATAATGGCCAGGCATTGTGATCCTAACACCGAAATTGTGCAACCAGTTCCTGATCTCAATAAAACTGTGGCTTTATGATTGTCTCACCAATCAATGAAACATGGTGACAATATTTCCATGTGATGCCTTTTCAATAGAAACAATGACACAATTTTATAATCTGTTTTACCATTTTATGTTTCTTTTCTAACGAACATATTTGAGTCATTTAAAGGCACTGTCAAAATTAATGTTGCATTGTAGACATGTTAATAGATAGTATGATGTAAGAGGTGGAGAATACATGCATCATGTTCTCACCAGCACATGCACTACGAAATTAATAAATAAATTGTGGCATTAGAACAAAAAATGAAGTGGAGCGTGCGTTTGAAAAGAGAACTAATACATGCCACAAGGTACAATAGAAGAAGACATGAAGCACTCTTGATTCATGAACGATTGATTATAGTAAATCTAATCCAAAAACATCTTCATGGTAACAGTGATAAAAATAACATTAGCTATATAGCTTACACCAACAAAATGGAAACCAAATCACCAGACTTATGATACTCTATTTGTCATAAGAAGACTTGATACTTGCATCTTCTTCATCCTATACGTTGAGAGCAATATTGAATAACACTCATTGCACTTACAACTATTTCTCATCATCTATGATCTATTGTGTACTACTTTTATCTTTTGACCATTTTCTATGTGTCTATATGAAACCACAAAATGTATAATGTTTTTAACCCCAATCCATGGTGTGGATTATGTTTATTATTATAATATTCTTTGTGGTTGGTGATAACAATGTGGAGTGGTTTAGGTCTCGGTTTGAGACTTAACAAATTTTTTAATATTTTTAGTTTTTTAATTTTTTTAAGCATTACATTATATTTCATAAAACTAATTTTTTACTTTGATAATTATTTTATCTAGTGTTTATAACTATTTGAACCAGTATGTTAGTTTCCAATGTAATATTAATATCTAAATTTATATATCTAAGAACTAATCAATATTTTTGAGAAATTAGTTGAACATTCATAAGTTTTATAATATCACTACAAACATAATTTCATTGTATTTATAATTTGGAAAAAAAATTCAATGAACATATTTGTAACAGAAATTTTTATAGATACTCAATTAAACCTCTTGTGTAAACTACTCTGGCCAAAAAATGATTCCAAAAAAATTATATTAAGAAGTAAAATATGTTCAACATAAAACCTATACATGGATGATTGGAATTCATGTTTCGTGATCCAATATAATATTCTCGGTTTGAATGTGTGTTATTTATAAATTTTGTCACACTAAATATGACATTAATTTTGTTAAAAGTATCATTATATATGATAAATGATCTTTGAATCATGGATTAATTTATCCTGGAAAATATGAAATTTATTTAACACTCTATTCAAATTCTGATTTTTGATGATGTAAGAATGATATAATGTTCACTTTAGTTATATGTTAGATACAAGGAAAATATTTAGCTTCATTATATTCAATGGTGAATAACTATGTTTCAATTTCAACTAATAGTTCAATATATATACACGCAACATCATGGTTCCCTTAAACATTATAGATTAATAAAAAACGTTCTATTTTATTTATTTTGATAAATAATGTATTTTCTAAGTAAATAATTCTTGAAAAAAATAAACTATTTGTGATGGGTGATTTACAAAGGAAGACAATCATAAATTAAATATAACTAAAAAATTCCATCATGTATAAAAATATTTTTGATAGGTAATCACAAAAATATATATTTTTTATGGTATACCATTAATTACCAAAACAATTTTACAAGATAATTACAAGTTATCATGTTCTATTCGAAATATTCCATACCACAAATAAATATTTCTGATGGGGGATCAATCCCATACAAATTAAAAAAACAATAATAAAAAATAAAAAAATAATAAGTAAAAAAATTAAAAAAATATACATGAAATTAAATAAAATTTTAAAATAAAAAAACAGCACAATAATACAAAAAAACTAAAAAAATATACTGCTATGAATGTAGTAAATGAAACTCCTCATATTCTCTATGAATGGTCTATATATCCTATTCATACTCATGCAGCTTCTCCTAATACTCAATAGATGATGATGGAAAATATACATGAACTACCCTTAATATGGATGATGAAAACAGAATAGTATCATAATAACCCAAATTAATCAATCCAGAATCAATAATAAGAAGTAAACATTTCATGATTATATATCATGTCACCTGCATCCATGATGTGTCATCAAATACGGATTAACTAGTTTCCAAATCCTCTGTCTTAATGATACACTCATCATGTGTGATATTATTTTTTACCTAATATGAAAATATAAAATTAAATTTCAAATTAAAATTGATTAAATTTTATTTACATTTAATTTATTTACAACCAAATTTATATTGAAACAATTTGTTGCTAACAACCACTAGTAATACCTTTAGTGATAAGGTTACTAAACATCTGCTTGAAAACTTAAAACTCAGTAATATTGGGATAACAAATTTCATACATGAATAACAATATAAATAATTTAAAATTATATTTATATAACATTATATATAAAGGTACATTCTAGATGACATCAATGATTACTGAATTCCCACAAACAAGATATTTGTGTGACCTTATGTCACCACTAGTTCATCTAAACTATTGAGGGTCTCTTATAAAATCTATTTTCCATGTATAGTCAATCACATCCTTGAGAGGAGATGTAGTAGGGTCTATGGATTCATTAAGACTGTTAAAAGACTATGGATCCAATATTTTTTCGATATCCACCTAAGATTATGAGAAAATAGATGACAATACTAATGCATGATTGTATCCCAAATAGACTACCTTATGATAGCATCAATGGGATACTATAATCCCCAAAATAAATAATAATTTAATATTATTAATTAAATAAATTTAAAAATAACAACAATATAATTACAAACCATCAAAACATTAAACATGTTTTATCGAACATCAAAAGGAAGATGATATCATATCACTCATTCTCTGGAAAATTAATATTGTAGAATAGCACTCCCTTTTTAAAAACATTATATGAAACAATATGGGAGAAATTAGAAATAATAAAACAATTATCACATAAATAAATTAATGAAAATTATTTATAATGGAAATTAATTAATATATATTATAGAAAATACCTCTACATACATGCATAAAAATAAATAAGTGTATGTCTCTCTAGAATAGTTTCACTAATCCTCAATCATGAAAATACACAACCCATTTGGGTCAATGAACCTCCTATATCTGGAGGTTTGAATGACATACCATCATACTCACAACCATGAAATATTACCTCCTTGCGGGTATAGAAGATCTCATTAATAGTCTATGTATCCATTTAAGACATGAAAATAATGTTTTATAAAAATCATTTAATATGTTTAATTTAATTTTATTTATTTTTTAATAAAAAACATGTAATTATGTAATTGTTAATTTTAATCCTTGTATTTGTATACAACAATGTAAATATTTTCTTCATCATTCATTGTATAGTCATTTTTTCATTGGAGTTTCACCTTCAGCATCTCTTATTAATTCAAAATATTTTATTACATCATGAAAATCATCTGGACCGCATACTTGTAACTAGGGGATGTCATTATCAATATTTGTGTCACTTCATTTAAATGATGTATCATAGTTATTTCATGAATAATTTCAAATACACTATCATCAATAGAACCACAAACACATAGAATAAACATATTCCCATAGGATTTTATTTTTATAATGATCCACAAATATATTAAATATATTGATGCATCATAATAAATTTAATAATAAAATTTTTTTTCATGATGAGAAAATTAAAAGGGATCATTTACTACAAGAAGGAATTTATACAAAATGTCGATCATCCCATGGTGTGGATGAACATGTTATATTCTATCAATATCAAATCAATATAATATTAATATCGTTATATAATTCTATATTATATATATATATATTTGATAGTTATATGTAGAATGACATAAAATTTGTCCTTTTTTATATATATTGATATCCTATATATAAAACCCCATTAGTCATTTTTTTCATTTCACTATATACATGTGTATGAAATAAGAAATTATTCACCTCATATTTATAATAATATTTATCATTTTTATAGTCAGTTACTAAAAATGCACAATTTATTACTAATTTTAATTTAATGTTCTGATACTAGAAATATTTAAATACTATTTTCAATATAAATACAAAAAAATGAGTTCATTTATTACACAATAATCAATTTTACTTTACATTAATTTAAACTATTAAGAAATATTATGTTGAACATGTTTTTCAGGGATAACATGTTTAATTTTAGAAAATTATTTCATAATATGATGATTATATAATTTAAAAATACAAAAATATTAATTAAAATTTTGAAAATTAATGAATATATGAATTTATAACCCATAGTACCTATATTTTAATTACTTCATAGTTGATTAGAGTATATGTTTGATCCCAATGATATTCACAGTTTTAAACTAATTGTTCATGAAAATCATAAAATCCATGTGCATGATAACTGAAACAATTATAATTGAACGTTTAGTTAATCATCAAAATTTTCCTAATTATTGATCATTCAAATATTTTTTTGGATATATTGTTTTTATAATAGGGGATAAAAAAGAAATTCACTCATATTAATAGGATTATGTAATTGAACCTTTAATTGATTCATATTTACATAAATATATATTTAATTTCTATATGAATATATGATATGGGTACATCCATCAGATATGTTCCATACATAAATATTTTACTTCATTAGAAATATGCAATATCAAATTTTTAGTTGAATCAATGAATTCCTCGATAAGTTATCTTCCAGTATTAGTAAAATTTTACAAAAATGAAATTTTCAAATATAGTATTTGAATTATAGTTATATATTATTGAAAAAATATAAATAAAAAATTTTATACTTTATTAGAGGTTCAAAAATAAAAAAAATTCAACAAAAAACCATATACAATAAGTATAATACTTTCAAATATTTCATACCAATCATGATATTTTAGTTTTAAAATATGATTTTTTAAACTCATCTATCCTAATATGAATCATAACCATCTAATAGCTATAATCACACAATCAATGAAAAATAATAAATGGTTTTATTTAGAATGTGTATAAGATAATTTAGGCTGTAATTATTAATGTAATTTTTTATTTCAAAAAAAATCACTTGCTGGTCACCAGAAAATTAGTCAACTAACAAAATTGGCTTTTACAGTACATTTCTTCATATCTACTGTTCCCAAAAATCAATAAAATATATTATTAAAATACTTCATGTAATTATTCAAAACAGTTAATATGTACATAACCCCAAAATTATATTTTTATGGGATATACAAAAAAATTATTTATTTTAGTTTATTGTGATCATTAACAATGTCGTCTATTTTTATTATTATAGTTGGGCTTAATATGATGGGAGTTAATAATGATAAAATAAATTTTCAATCAATACCTGATTTAATTTATGGAGGTCATCCCTTTAAATTTTTCCATTTTTAAAATATTTCTTGATAATATTAAAGGATTATCAATATAATGAAATCGATGATGTCAATAAAAAAGGTTTTCTCCCATTATCAGGAATGAATTTTATGCTTTCACTCACAAAGAGCACAATAATTTTATAAAATGAGTACTATATCAAGATAAAATTACATATAAAATGATGTCACTAATGATATACAATAATGTAGAATTCATTAAAAAATATATTTTCTTCAATAATTTCATATGTTGTAAAAATATTAATCAATAATAAATTGTAATCATCAATCAGTGGATTCAAATTAAAATTATTATTATTATTTACAAATAATATATTTAATAATGTAAACTATATATATGGTTAATACATTAAAATCCCAGGAGGAAAACTGTATGGATTTTTAATGAAGAGATAATAATAATATTGAGTATCATACGTACCAAATGGATATATACCATCAATAGAAAGAACCTATCAGCGATCGTATGCTTCTAAATCAAAAAAAATTTATATTATCAAAATGATAACATGAAAAACCATTATGTGGATAATTTAAGGTTTTACCAAATGTAATATTGAATTTGTTCAATGACATCAATGATTACCTATTATGTGAATTAAATATTAACTCTAATTAAAATTTAATTGGGAAATACCAAAACATTTTAAGGGAACCAATCCGTAATTCCATTACCGAGCATCCAATTAAATAAATTTTATACATTTATGATATCAAATTAATGAATCATTTACACCATAATTTATGATGGAATCATTTGACAATGCATTAATCATCTAATAAGCAAGTCCTAAATGATGAGACGCCTTATTTATCTCATGGGAATTGGTTGGAAATATATTCCCTCAACTAACTATTATTTAAAAAGAGAGAATATCGGACAAAATTATTATTTTAAAATAGTCTATTAGATTTAGCTGTAAGAAAAATTTTAACCTCTTGAAATATTTTTATCTTGAAAACAATATATAAGGAATATTGTACAGAATTTTGGAACTCAAAATATTCAAGAATGTTATATCTAGGGAGTTAAATCAATATCATACATATTTTATATTTAGTTAAATAATGGTCCATTAACCATATTTACTAATGTTTGAAACTATGAAGTATATCAAACAAAATCCTATGTATCATATCCGGAACAGTAGTCAACATGTTGATACAAAAAACATAATATTTCTTGAAAAATTTGTTAATAGATTACCACAACACTGTCAAATGTTTCTAATATCATTATATCAAATTTCTTACTTGGAAACATAATTATCTTTTAGAAAAAAGTCTTTAAATGATGCACATGATTCAAATTAGTCAACAACTCCAATGTTTACATTATTTATACTAGGTAAATTTGGATTCCATTTATTATTTATCCATCAGGATCCAGTAATAATGACTAAATTCTATTTCTTTATTACTTATATTTATAAATAATTGAGAATTAAAAAAATCATATTATTTATCTTATATATAGAAAATAATATCCAAAATAAATTAGTAAAATATCAAATTATTTTATATTTTATAATTCTATTCTAATTGCTATTTATTATCATTAAATGAATGAGAATTGTTACTAAAGGGCATGAAGGAATGATGGAGTAGAGTGGATGAAGGAAATTTTTGTGTGAAATTATTCACGTGGCCCTACATTGAGTTCTTATGAGAATAGGTAATCATTGGTAAACATGTATATTTACTTATGAATTCATCCCATCCAAATTTTCTAAATAAATAGGCATCATAATTCATTAGCATCAGTACGGAAGTTATCATGTATAGTTCATACTTTCCATGAGTGAAGCAAAGAGAAGAGTGATGAAGGTGAACAAAAAGAGAAATAATTTCTTCACTTGAATTATTTGACTCATTCATACCATTCATCTCTTCTGATCCATGATTCACTCATTCCCCATGAATGACATTCTATTAATAATTATTTTTAATTTTGGTAAATGGTTTTTAGTTATGGATAATTATTGTTTGTTGTGGTTAGTTGTGTTATTTATTAATAAATACTTATCATTATTGATATTTTTTGTCTAAATTAATATCTTTGCATACATTTTTGTCTAAATACTATTTATCCCCATTATATTTTACTATATACCAACCATTAACATTATTTCTCACTAAATATGTCTAGTTTCCCAAATTTTTTACTATCTACCAGTCATTTCTAGAATATTTTACTAAATACAACACATAAATAGTATTATTTACTTATTACCTCTCTTTTTCAGTATTTTAATCACTAATTTCCAATTATTCCCACCAAACATCACTATTTAGTGAATTGTTTCTATATATTAATGTAATTATCACTCAGTACCTCTAATATTAAATAAATAACGCTCAATATCATCAATTTTTAATAATTAGTTCTAACTAATTGTATTTTTTTCTAATTTGGTCTTAGTACAAATACATTTTCATAATTAGATCTCATTATCAGTAATTTTTACTAATTACCACTCATTATATGTAGTTGTAAATAAATACAAATCATTATTTGTTTTTTTAATAATTACTACTCATTCTCAGTAATATTTACTATATACCACACAATAATTGAAATTTTTACTAACTACCATTAATTTGTGATAATTTAATGTAATTAAAGCTCATATAAACTAATTTTTAATACATCCCACATATTTATGAACATTTAAAGTAAATACTTCTCATTAAATTTAAAAATTTATAATTAACAATCATTGACATGTAATTTATTCTAATTACTTATCATTGCTAATAAATTTTACTAATTACCATTCATTTCATGTAATTTGTACAAATTTAAGCTCATTACAAGTAATTTTAATTAAATAAATCTCATTTTCCATGATTTTTACTAATTTCTACTAATTTCTGGAAATTTTATTTAATTAAAGGTAATTTCGACAAATTTTTAATAATTCCCAATAAGTTATGAATATTTGTAGTAATAATCTCTAATTAGTTTTATTTTATAATTACTTCCCCAAATTAATAGTTCATTTTACTAAATAATTCTAATTAATAGCACTTTTTACTAATTACAAAACGTTTCTTGTAATTGGTACTAATTACCACTCATCAATTGTATTTTTTTCTAATTACCACTCATTTTTGGTAATATGTAATGATTATCCATCGTATTTCTAATTTATTTTTATTATATCCCATTTCCTCATTTTTCAAATCATTCATGCATATTTTAACAAATATTCACTCATTCATTATAAACTCTAATATTTTTTTAAAATCCCACCCAATATTGGTAATTTTTACTGATTACCAATAATTAAATTTAATTTTTTACTAATTACTAATAACTAATAGTAATTTTTATTAATTACCACTCTTTATCTTTAAATTTTACTAATTGTTGGTCATTCATGGATGCTTTAACTTGTTAGAGATAATTTCAGCTATTTTTAACTAATAACATCACATTTCTAATTATTTTAATTAAAACATAAAGATTACGATAAATTTTAAGTTATTAAGGTTCTTTTTATGCTACTTTTATTTAATTCCTGCTCCTTTATACTGATTCTAAATAATTTATGCGCATTTCACCATATTTTTCATAATTTCAAATCATTCATACTATTTATAAAAAATTACATCTCATTAAATGTTATTTTTACAAATAAACACTAATTAATGTTATTTTAACTAATTACAACTTATTACTAGTAATTTTTATTTTACAGATCATAAAAGTGTTTTTAATAGTTACCACTCATTTTTATTAATTTCATTCTAATTATTGTTAATTTATTCTTATTTTAATTTATTTATACTTATTTCCACACAATATTAATTAATTAACAGTCATTTCTTCTAATTTTAACTAATTAATGCTCATTTCCACTAAAATTTAAAAAAAATATCTCATTTCTTCTATTTATTTAAAATTATTGTTCATTAGTAATACTTTTACTAATTACATCAAATTAGAAATTTTTTTTACTAATCATTATTCATTACAGGTAATATTTTCTAATTATTGTTCATTGTTTTATTTTTTAATTAATTATCTCTCACATAGTGTAATTTTGACTACTTAATGTTTATTTTCACTAATTGTCATTACTTAATGATCATTTTAACCAACATTTAATGTTTACCTCTCATTTACACTAATTTTTAAAAATTTAGGCACATTTTAACTGATATTTTATAATTTATTCTATTTTCTACTAATTTTTAATAATTTCCACTCATTTATGATAATTTTAACAAATTGTTTTTCCTTTCATGGAATGTTTTATTACATACACATCATTTATACTATTTTTTACTAATTATAACTCTTCTTTATTAATTACTAATATTTTAACAAATTCTATCTTATTTAAAAAACCTATTTATAATTTTGAGGAATTATATATAATTTATCAAATTATCAATATATTTTTATGATTACCAATAATTTTTACTAGTTGAATTAATATTATTAATATGATGTTGTAATTATTTAAAAAAGACATAAATGTTTAATAACTTCATATAAAAATATATTATTATAAGATAAAATAAGTTATTACTGTTTATTGATATGTTTTTTATATTATTACAGTGTCCTGTTAATTAATAATATTTATTTATCAATTATAAGTAATCAGTATTAATCATAACTACTTAGTAATAACATAAAATAACTACTAAAAAAACTACTTACTTATAATAGAAAAATAAATATTTCAAATTAAATATAACAATGAATAAAAATATTAGAATATTAAATAAATACATTGAAATTTAAGATTTTATATTATATAAATGTAAAAAATATAATTTCTGGGAATATATATATTTTTAAATGAATAAATGATGTGAGAGAGATGAGATAAAAATAGCAAATAAAGTGAATAATGGTTAAATGACCACAAAAAATGGGGTAGGGTGTATATATAGTGTATGTTATTAGTGAATGGATTGTTAGTGATGGGGATCCAATATAAAATATAACTGACCATAAAGATGGGTGTCCCTAAAAAAAATGTTGTGTTTTGTGATGATAGCCATTGTAAATTATATTTTTTCGACACATTATTTCAAATATGTTATGAAATATCATCACATATTACAATAATTATGAAATGTATTGATGATGGTAAAAATTACTCATCACATATAACATTTCCATTGTTTTTACGTGAAGGTGCGCCAAATATATCTACGAACATAATTTTTTCCCATTTAAAAATGTATTTATTTATAATTATTTGTGATATGAAACCATTATTCCCAAAAATAGTCAAACATTAAAGACTATATTCAATAAGAGATGGTCCCATTGTAAATAGAACATCGCAAAAAAAATATTTCTCACGAATGTTATTATTTCAATTTTTATAAATCCCATACAACACCATTGTAATATTCATAGTGATGATAATTAAAATTTTATTAGATATCAGGATAAAAAGGGAAAATTAATTCTAGAATTACATTCTATAGAAAATAAAATAGTTGATCACATGGAAAACTCCCTGGATATAAGAAGGTATCAACAAAATAATGTTTCATGTCTATATGATTGTGATTTAATTTTTTGTTTATATGGATTGAACTTCTATGGATTTTGTACATGTTTATTTTCAATTTTTTTAATATTTTCATGAATTCCGTTAAAAAAATTGGAATCAGATTTATCCTTTTAGAAATAAATTATTTAAAAGATGTACATGATATGAATTCTTCAACACATACGATTTATACATGATTTAAACTAGGATTGTCTGGATTCAATTTATTATTTACTCATCATGATTCTATAATAATGACAATTGTCTACTACTTTGTTCAATATTTTTACAAAAAATTGATAATTTAAGAAATTGATATGATTTATCTTTTATATAGTATAGATTATCCAATAAAAGAAAATAAAAAATGAGCTTTAAATATTATAATTTTTTTCTATTTTCAAATATTTGACATTAAATAAAATAGATGGCAGAAATAAGGGCTTGAGGGAATCAAGGATTCGAGGGGATCAAGGTAATTTTTGTGAAATTTAATTCATGTGGCACTATATTGAGTTCTTTTGATTACAAGTAATCATCAGAAAACATGTATGCTTACCAATGAATTCATCTCCTAAATATTTTGTAAACACAATGGCACCAAAAATCATTCACATCGTTATAGACTTCATCTCCAATAGTTCATACTTCCCTCGAGGGAAGAATGGAGAAGAAGGATTAAGGTGATCAAAATGAGAAATAATTTCATCAATATAATTATTTTAATCATTCAATCTGTTCACCCATTCTGCTTCATGCTTCACTCATTCCCCTTGATTGTAATTCTATTAATAATACTGTTTAATTTTCACTATGTGTTGATAATAGTGCTTAATTATGGTTAGTTGTGGTTATTTGTGTTATTTATTATTAAACACTTCTAATTACTATAAATTTTTTCCTAAATTACTATCATTGAATACATTTTTTTAATAAATTCAATTCAACAACAATATTTAATAACAATAATCTTATCATTGACAATGCTTTCACTAAATACCATTCATTTCTCTTATTATGTACTAAATATTACGCATTTCTAGATTTTTTTTACTAAATACCCCTTATTTAGATTATTATTTACTAATTACCACTCATTGACAGAATGTTTTTCTAATTACTAACCATTTCAACTGAATTTCACTATTTAATGATAATTTTCTCTAATCATAGGTAATTATCACACAATACCACTAATATTAAATAAATACCACACATTATCGACAATTTTTAATTATTACCTCTCATTACTCTAATTTTTTAGTAATTATTTGTCATTACAGATAGCCTTTCATAATTATATCTCATTATCAGTAATTTTTACTAATTTCCACTCATTATCAGTAGGTGTGAATAATTTCTACAAATTATTGGTTGTTTTTAAGTATTACTAGTCATTCCCTGTAACATGTATTATTTACCCCTCAATAATTCTAATTTTTACTGATTTCCATTCATTTCTGAAAATATTATGTAATTAACTCTCGTGTATACTAATTTTTAGTACCTATGACACATTTTTGGTAATTTATATTAATGACCTCTCAATGACATTAAAAAGTTATAATTAACAGTCATTGTAATGTAATTTTTTCTAATTACATCTCGATGCTAGTATATTTTACTAATTACCACTCATTGCTAGTAATTTGCTCTAATTTCTACTCATTACAACTAATTATTTCTAATTACTAATCCTTTTCCGTGATTATTAATAATAACTACTCATTTTAGAAAATTTAAATTAATTAAAATTCATTTCTACACATTTTTAATAATTCATAATATATTCTACAAAATTTTACTTATAACATCTCATTAGTTTATTATTCTAATTATTTCCCATAATTTATAGTTTTCTTTATACTAATGCTCATTAATAGTAATTTTTACTAATTACCAATCATTACCTGTAATTTTTACTAATTATCACTCGTTGAATACAATTTTAACTAATTATCACTCATTTCTTGTAATTTGTAGTGATTAACAGTCATTTTTTCAAATTTAATTTAATTAAAACTCATTTCCACAACATTATGATCTTTATTTCTCATTTACTCAAATATTTACTCATTCTTTATAATTTCTACTAATTTATTTTAATTCCCTCATATTATTGGTAATTCAATCTTTTTACCAAAAAATAACGTTATTTTCTTATTAATTACCCCTCATTAATAGTAATTTTTATTAATTACCACTCTTTCTCAGTAATTGGTAATAAATATTGACCATTTAAGTTATCTTTAACTAATTGGATATCATTTCATCAATTTTTAACTGAATACCCGATGTTTCCAATTATTTTAATTAAATATTGCTCATTACATTATATTTTAAATAATTAAGGATTCATTATGAAATTTTTAGGTAATTCCTGCTCATTTTTGATAATTTTAAATAATTTCGGATTATTTTCACACAATTTTCATAATTCCCACACATTCAAACTATTTTTTTAATATTTACATCTAATTACATGTAATTGTTACTAATAACCCCCAATTTACAGTATTTTTAACAAATTACTACTTACTACTTGTAATTTTTCATATTTACCAATCATTAAACATATTTTTTTAATAATTACCTATCATTATTAGTAATTTTTTATAATTAATATAAATTTCGACAAATATTAACTTCTTTCTAAAAAAGTGTAATTAATTAACACTAATTTCTGTTATTTATGACTAATTAATGCTCTTTTCCACTATTATTATGAAATCATCTCTCATTTTTTCATATTTTTAATATTAATTGTTTACTACTGCTGAATTTATTAATTACTGCTAATTAGCAATAATTTTTACTAATTACTATTTATAATTGTTAATTTATTCTAATTTCAACTCAATATAATTATTTTTAACTAATTACTTCTCATATACTGTAATTTTTACAAATTAACCCACATTTTCATTAATTTTTATTAATTAATTATCATTTTATCTATCATTTAATAACTAACTCACCTTTAATATAATTTTTAATAGTATATGCACAATTTCACTATTTTTAAAAATTTAATATCATTTCAACTAATTTGTATTAATTTCCACTCATTTAGGATAATATTTACTAATTACCACTCATTTCATGGAATGTTTTCTATATACCCACCATTTATAATAATTATTACTAAATATAGCTATTTTTTAGTAATTATTAACAAATTTTAAAATTCATTCTTACATTAAATAATTATCCTTAATTTTTAAGAATTACATATAATTTAACAGATTATAACTACATTTTCATGATCACTGCTAATTTTTTCTAATTAAATTAATATTAATAATATAAATCAGTAAATTTTGAAATATGTATTTAATTAGTAATAATTCCATATCAATATTAATTATTATAAAATAATTTAAATTATTCATATTTATTTCTATATTTTGGAATTTATTACTAAGTCCTTTGAGTTAATTATTTTTATTTGTCAATTATGAGTAATTACAATTAAACATAACTAATTACAAGTAACATAAACTAATTACTAAAAATTAAAACTAATTACATATATTTAAAAACAAATAATTATAATTAATAAAACAATGACTGAAAATATAATAATATTAAATAAATACATTGAAATATAGGATTTTAATATATACAAATAAAAAAATATTCTTAGCTGGGAATATATGTACTTTAATTGAATATATAATGGGAATGAGATGAGAGAAAAAAAAGAAAAACAGAATAATTGTTATCTGAGGAACAAAAATTGCGAAGGGGTAAATATTGAAGTTACATTAGTAGTGAATGGACTATTTGTGATGGGCATCCTATCAAAAATAGATCCAACCATAAATAAGGGTGTTAGTGATAAAAAACGTTTTTTTGTGATGAGACCCATTGAAAATACATTTCTACGAATATATTCTTTATGACTGGTTAAAAATTCACATTGCGTATTAAAATAATGAATAAATGTATTATTTTATGGTATTAAATACTCTTCAAAAATAAAATTTCCATCAATTTTACATGAAGGTCTGCCAATGGTATTTACAAACATAATTGTTTCCCATTAAAAATATTATATTATTAAAATTATTTGTGGTTTGAAACCATTCTTATCACAAATAGTCTAATAGTAAAGACTATTTTTGATCGGCGACGGTCACATCATAAATAGAACATAAAAAACATTGTTTTTGATTAACATTATTTTTTAAATTTCTAAAAATACCCTGCCAAGGTCTGTTACTATTCACAGTAATTTTAGTTTTTATTTTATTAGAGACCATGATAAAAAATGATATATAATTCTACAATTATATTCAATTTAATATCTAATTTTTGATCACATTGAAAACCCCCTATACTTGATAAGGTAATAAAAAAAGAAGTTTGTAGTTTGTATGATTGTGATTTTATTCTTTGGTTATATAGAATGAATTTCAGTTGAGATTGTATCTTTTTATATACAATTAGTTTTATATTTTCATTAATTTCCTGAAACATGGAATTTGTTTTTATATTAATATTAAGAAAAATTTGTATAAATTATAAAATTATTTTACTATTTAGAGAAGAATCATTCATACTAAATGATTTTAACTAACATTCTAATCATTTATTATTTATATACAATTATTTTCAAAAAGGTTTCCTATAGTTTTTTAGAAGAAACATTTAATAGTATTCTCAGTGTATGATGGGTTTTTGAGTCAGGTTTTTAAATATATATGCTAATACACGTGTTTTACAATGTTAATATTTTTTATTATGAAATATAATATGTTAAATAGAGGAATCAATTACATCATTAGAAACAGAAGATAATTTATATATTTAATATTTAACTATTTTTATAATATAAAAAATGTGGAAGACATTTTCAAATTATATATGAATAAATAATTTTCAAAAATGTGAAGAATATTCAGTGGATCCTTGAATAATACTATGTTTTGTTTATTATAGTCATTATTTTTAGTGTTTTCTATAAGTGTATTAATAAATTTTATTACGTTTCTATTAATTTATACTTTACATTTATTATATCATAATAATCCCATGCAACAACGGTTATTAAGTATAATGTTTTTAATTGTCAAAACATGTTATACAAGTTTATATTGTGTAAATTGGAAAAATAAAATGTTTACAACCTTAATATATTATTTTGGAGGGTTTTAACAGTTCCAAAATAGCTGATTTGTGAATCTATGTCTCCCACATAAGATATTGACATAAAATATTATTTCATATATCCACTCAAAATGTCACAACGTCGAAAATTTTCCTAAACTGTATAGCTTATGTATTTCAACCCAAACATGAGAAAAATAAAACAAAATTACTCTATTGTTGTTATGTTGTAAAGGTAACAAATTTTCATCATTTAATAAGATGAAGTAAAATTATAATTAGTTTTCAACCTTTTACAAGTTTTGTTTATAATGTCAAACATGATTTCTATATGGATTCATCCATTAACACAAAGAAATATAAAAATGTATTTTCATGAAAACATGATATATAGAAGTCAAATTAAAGTTATTATTAGTTATGTTGGAATGAAAAGAAATACTAAAAATATAGTTCAACTGGATATAATTATAATTCCTCATTTTTGAATTTTTTTTACTAAAATTGTATAAGTCACCCTTTCTATAGTTTGCAAAATTCAACTAGGACTATTTTTCTTGACACATGATGAATATTATTATGTGGTGATTATATGCAGAGTTTATTTGTTTGAGAAATTTATTCATTGATATTTTGAAAGGTGAAAAATATTTTTTTAATTATTAATGTAAATTCAGTGGAAAATGGTTACATAAAATTTCTACATAAATTCACCTATATGTATTCAACAAAAATTATTAAGTTAACTAAAATGGCTATGTAATTTTCAAAAATTGCTACATAATTTCGATTTTTATTGACATAAATGATTAAATGTGATATCACAAAACTCTATTTTTGGTAATACCCTTCTATTTAATTCTTTTCTCCCTTCAATTGGTTGTGTCTTAGTACTCTCATGGATGGAGATAAATATGAGGGAAATGAAATAATGAATGTGGATGTATTTTGTTTGAATTAATTGAGTTTGGGTATAAAATTGTAATGTATTAGATAGTTTTTAATTGACTTTTTAGAATTCATATGGAGGTTTTTGGATTACAAGATAAAATCTAGATTTTGTAGACTATAGAAGAAATACACAATATCTAATAGAGATTGATCATTATTTCATTTATAGGATCTGTCTCTATGTAACTTTTCCAATAATCTTCTTTGTTTCCTTTGATCATGGTAGTGTCATTTCATTGCATATACAAATATGGTTTTCTATGCTGTTGATTCTTTTGATTTTTTGTATATCTGGTGTGACTTTATTCTCTCCATGAAATTCAATTATTCTTAGTAGAATGTAAGTTATGAGTTCTCTATGTATTTTAAAATAATTCCCCGTTACCAAACTACTTGTTAAATTGATTCAGTTCTTTGTTTTGTGGTTTTGACCCTAGGGCCTAAGTTTGAATGATTTATTTCTTCCTTGCCATTAGTTATACATGTGGGTGTGTGTGGCCTGAGTTATTCGATATGTGGTATAGTCTCTAGCAATTTTTATTGATCGGTGTTTCTTATATTTGATAAATTAATTTATTAATGAAATTACATGATTTATTTTTTTAGTTTCTATATTAGAAAATAGATTTTTTAATAAAATATGGGATTCGTATGGATTTTGTAAATGAAACGGGTATTTTCATTACATTGTGAAATAGCATTCCAAGCAAGTATTTATTGTATCTATTTAATAATAGATAACATATTAATCATTGGTGACATTTGTATAACTTCTATTAATTATAATCATCCACTATCAAGGGGTTTTCTCATGGGGCATTACCATACTACCTGGGCTAGTTACTCTAGGAACCTTTTTACATGTTGGAGGTTCTTATTCTAGGGCGTTTCAATTTTCCCTATACACAATTCATATGTCTTAAGGTTTGAGGAGGGGATAATTTTATATGGTAGGTATGAGTGTCCTTGATATCATATTCTACTGTGACCCTTAGTAATATGTTACCTATAATTTTTCAAAATATGGGCTTTTTAGTATTGTATTATTTAGGTTATATTAACATTGTTTTCATATATTATGTGAAAGAATAATTATTTACACATGATATATCTATTTTGATATGTGAATATGAATCACTTTAAACCTAATCTACCTACATTATTTTGAAATCTAGAAGAAATTAATGTATATAGTCTATCCATTCTTTTTTTATAAAAGTGTTAGACTATATATTGGTCCTTGATTTCCCTAATTTAGAACATTCAAGGAATATTATACCTATACATGGAATAGAGGACATTTTTGGGATCCTACTAATCATATTAGACCACAACCTAGAGAAAAAATTACTATTGTGTAGACCTTTTTATGTGTTCTAATTCCGGGAATGCCAATGCACTATAGTGGGGAATTGAACTTTGATATTAGCTTGTTTTTGGTAGTGGTATTGATATGAGCGGATTTTTCCAATGCTATCGTACAAAAATGTTTAATGTATTATTATTTTTTCATCAAGCTTTATTTTTTGGATTTTACATTTTGGTTATTCTTTTACTAAATCATTATTTTTTTCACTTCTATTATTCTTTTAAGATTATTACACACAGACACATGTAAATATATAAAAAATTTCTTCTATTATTTATTTTTTTTATTCGAATATTTTTCATGTTTTATTCATCGAGTAAAGAGTAATCATTCTTTTTGTTTTTTTATTCTAGACTACTATAATACATCAAATATGTTTCAGGAATTCCATTTGGGTATGTTGAAATTCATGATGTGTACATATTTGAGACCGTATTTGGGTTGTGTTTTTGATATTATAGTATCATATGTGATTTATGTTGGTCAGTGTGAACACTAAAGGGGGGTGAATTGAGTTCCTATAAAAATTTATCATAAAAATATTTCTATTAAAGTCCCATATTTTATAAACAAGTTAAACTGTAGTGAATTTGAAAAAACTGTAAAGGTTAAATTAGGTTCTCAAAATATTGACTAGGTATCAGTTAATTTAATCCAAAGATTAAATTGGCTTATGAAACTAATCTAATGATTTACAATAGTTACAAACACTTCCTGGATTAATAATCAAAGTAACATTAAAATAGTTTATTATTTCAATGTAATTAGCAGAGGAATATATAGTATACTTTAAACATAATCTATGAATGCACAGCAAATGTAACCAAGAGGTTTAGTCTCATGCCAAGACTTAGTCCTCTCGTATTTATATAAAAATTTTACCCACACCCTAGATCAGGGTTAAAAATATTTTACAAACGTTCCAGGTACTCGGACCTCTAACACAGTTATTCATGGGAAAATAACTCAACAGCACACAGGCAGTCCAGGTCTCACTTGACCTCTACCACTCTCAACAAAGGGAAGCAGAAGAGATAAAACCGATGTGAGTGAGGATTTGGAAATCCTCCAGTTCAGCACAGGAGACAGTGTGTGTGTATCATAAATAAATCACACACACTGCACGAAAAAGTAAATAGTGATTTACTTATAAATAGTAGATAAGAGTTTAGAATGCACTAGTGATTAGCAGTGAAACTCTGGACTCCTTGGATCCAGCAGAAAAGCATCTGAGTCCTCATTTTTTTAATGAAATCAGAGTTTCGTGGTTCACCTTGGTGTTCGTCACATGTGAAGATGTTTTTTACTTCATGTGTTCTTTAGAAGTGTACGATTTCATTTATGAGACAATTATCTCTTTGAATATCTTTCAATCTCTTCTTTGTGGTTGTGCTCAAGATTGGTGCTCTGTTCAGTACAGTGCACTCGTGTTTCATGCTCGTGTGTGTTTGATCTTCTTTTTCTCTACTACAGCTCAATATTCTTTATATTCCATGAGATTCGGAAATATAATGATTTCCTTTTCATGGGAACGAGGTACGGTGTCTTGATAGTCCAACAACTATAATTAAATATCATTAATTTCATTAAAAACATCAAATAAGACCGTTAGAAATATTTAAATAATATTGACAAAAAGCTTAAGAAACGGTGTCACATTAGTTATGAAAATGGTGTCTCTTTCACGGTATGTCAGTCACGGTATGTACTTCATGGTATGTTCTTCACGGTTAGTCATTCACGGTATTTCCTTCATAGTATGAACATCATGGTGTCTGCGTCACGATGTCTCATGGTCATGGTGTCTCTTTGGTCATGGTGGCTGAGACTTAGTCTTCACGGTGTCTACTTCAGTGTTTCTATTCACATTGTTTGTTTCTTATTGTGTCATGATTCAAAATGATTTTTACATAGAAAAATATTAGAATTTAGACTGAAGTAGTAATATGCATAAATTTGATTTAGATTCACCATTATAAAGTTTAAGATAACTTGAAACTTAAATACACATGAGTAATAAGATTTTTGAGATTTTTGATTAGTAATAAGATTTGTGAAAAGTAAAGAGACTTGTAAATATCAAGGAGATTTGTAAAAAGTAAGGATATTTGTAAACAATAAAGAGATTTTTTATCATTAAAACTTGAAAAATACATGTGGAGTCCGACAATATCCCCCTTTTTGATGATCAAAAATCATGTATAGTTAAATTGTAAGTGAGATGACACTATAGAGAAGATAACATATAGAAAAACATTTTAGATAATAACACATAAATTTTTTCTCCCCCTTTTGGGATTATCAAAATGTAAACAGAATAAAGGGAAAAATTGCATATGTCATTAAAAGTGTTCAGAATATAACACACAGTAGAAACATAACAATCAAAGACATCCCCATCAAAAAAAATATTCGGCATTGGTTTTGTTCATGGATCAGTCGTCTCTTTGACTTTATAAGTAGTAGAGGATGAAGGCATAGAAGTGGTATACAATGAAGGAAAAGGTAGACCCTAAAATATAGAGAAATCAAAGGAGGGAGTAGTAGCATATCGAGTCTGTGGCTAAGAACGAATGACTGGCATGATCTGAGAAATATCTTGGATAACATATATGGTAGTGGAGACTATGGTAAGCAGTCCAGGTCTAAGTGGAGCAGCTGCAGGAGCAACAATAGCCGTGCTCTGGACATGAAGGTAGGGTTTCAGAAGATTGATGAAATCTATAATAATTTTTCCTCCATACTGCATTGCCTTTTCAATATCATTTTTATTCTCCATATATTTAGCCAACAGTCTGGTGAACTCAGTAAGCTTCTGAACTTCAGTTTTGAAGTCCTGAGTCACAGGATGTATCCTCAAATTTTCCACAATATTCTTAAAATGATTTGACATATCAGATTTGGAGAAAATCTAGGTGAGATAGAAATCAATCTTCTTGGTGATCTCCTGTTGAGCATCATTTGAAATTTTGGAATGAATTCGAACCAGGTCAATCACTTTATCCCTCTTATTTGCAACATCAGATAAAGGAGCCAAATCAAAACCACTGAAGGCATTCTGAATTTCATACTTGATTAAATATTTGAGCAGATAATCATCTAAAAATGAATAGAGGATTGACATGAGGGAGGAGAATCCTTTAGAGCTATTTTTAGAGCTTTGAGTTGTTTCAATACCTTTTGATGACATCCAGTGTATTCATCTGTCAGCTTATTCAAGTTCTCCACAAGTTCTCTCATGCATTGCAACATATTTGTATGACTTTTGCCAATATTTTCATCAAACGATAACAGATAGGGATGCATTTGGGACAAAATATGTCGAGAAATGTTGGAAACCGTAGGTTAAGGAGAAGCAGCAACATGTGCAGGAGCAGGAGCAGGCTCTGATCTTGAATGTAGTTCATGCTGGAGGTTTTCAACCTTACCTTTTAGAGATGCAAAATTTTCACTAAGATACTTATTTCCAACTCTTACTTATATAATTTCATGGATCATTGTTGGTTGAATATGAAGAATAATATTTTCCAAAAGAATAAAGGAATCATGCTGACATAGTTGAGTCACATGATAAGGATGAGAAGATATACTTTTCTCAACTCCTGCAAAGATAGTATCTCCAAAAAAATTAAAATCATATTTATTAACAAAATATTTCTGATCATGTATGGGTTCAGGTGAAGGTGGAGGTACAGGTTCTGGTTTTGGTTCTAGTTGAGGTTCAAACTATGTTTCAGGTTCAGTTTCAGATTCAGTTTCTGGTTGAGGTTCAGGTTGTGTGACTGAATTCAATCAAAACAAAAGAAGAAAGGTCAATCCCAGATGCAGTCACTTGTTGTGATTCACTCACATAATATAATTTGGGGATTTTATATTGAGTATACCAAGAGTACGACTTAGTTGGTAGAGATGCATCACCAGACTCAGCTTCAACAATCTCAAGATTTTGAGGTTCCTCCCCCTCAAAATGTGCTTCCATTTCAAATTCTTGAGGCTCAGGAACTGGGTTATGATTCATATGATAATCTCTAATCTCCTCTGTTATATCATGCCTTACCAACTGAAAGGCAATTTCCATCCACTCTCTAGCAGAGGGTATGTACTCAAGAACAGATTGTTCCACATGAAGGTCTTCCAAAGTAGCTTATTGGATAACAGGGAGTTCTATTTTAGTTGATTCTTGCATAGGAGGTAGTATTTCTACTACAGGATTTGTCATGGCTTGCTCCTCTGATTCTGTTACTACAAATTCCATTCTAGCCTCAGGTTGGTATTCTTGGATAACATCATCTCTTGGGGTAGGAGGTGCTTCTACATAAACAAAAACAGAAGTAAAAATAGTTCTTTCCTTTTCAAAAACAACTTCCTCCCATGATACTTCATCAGGAGTTACAGCAGGAACAACAATCATATCTTTTTCCATAGGAGCTGCTTCCTTAGGAGGTACATCAGCTACCTCCTCCTCCTCTTCTTCATCTTCTGAGTACTCCGCCACTTCATATGGTTCCAAACATGAATCAGTAATACCCTTTAGCCTTGTTGTATAATCCCCAGGATTATACATCTCATACAACTTATATTTATCTTCAACCCAATACTTATTCCAGGGGTGCTAATTTATCTTCATACTTCTGATGGTGGGTATGGATAAGCAGAACTAAAAATCCATAAGAACTTCATCATTTGGTCCGACTACTCTTTTTCCATCTATCATTATTGAAATCAACCTTGAGTAAAATAGGGAAGTAGACTTGGATATGACATTCATCAATTGACACATATGGTGAATGATATATTTGAACGGATTTTTCTTGTGGACATTCTTCATCAGATGAGCCATGAAGACATCCTGATACTTTAAGAAAACACAGTATTCTTTCATTGGAATGATTAAATTTTGAACAAACATAAGAAACAGTATTGTCTCCCCATCACGTTCAGCAGGTATGGCCCTCCTCTTGGCACCATTTCCAGTTAAGGTTTCTGGAGCATTTTCCAGGTCGAAGATGTTGGGTGTAGGAGGAGGGTCTCTTTGATAATCATCACAAATTACATCATGAGGATTCCATAGGAATCCATCCCATAACCTCGACGAGAAGTAGAATCTTCGTCCATTGACCCAGCTTCTCACAACAAAATATTCTCCAACATCAAAAGAAAATTGAGCATACTGATAAAACTGAGATACCAACCTCTTGTAAATTGGTCTTTCCATTCTAGAGAACCATTCGAGCCAGCATTATTATCATATAATTTTTAAGCCAATGATTTTCTAGACATTATCCAATTAGGGTAGATTTAGTTCTTAGAAAAAATAGTATGGTTTACTATATTTGGATTTAGGGTTCCTTTAGGTGCATAGTTCAGTGGTCTCTTCTATTTATTCGAGTGGTGCTTCTTAGATGAAGATGAAGATGGGTGCTTCATCCTTGGAATCCACTGAAGGTTCAGCCGAGAGAGAATGAGATAATTATTGCAAGCTAGATAGGGTTCGTGAGAATGTACGAGTGAATAATAGAGTGAAACCCTTATGTTTTATCATTTAGGAATGTCAAATGTCATAAAATTTAAATCCCGAGAAAGAAAATAGAGGTAAAATAAACATTACCATGATACGGGTTAAGATAAATGCATAAATAATTTTCATGGTGAGACCGCGAGTAGTTGTTATGGTGCATTGAAAAAAGATTGTCCCTATGAGAAAGCCAATGTTGTCATGGTGAGATAGTGAGTGAACGGTTCCATCATGGTGAGACAGTGACAGACCGTGAGCACTAAGTGTTAACTATGAGACCATAAACATGAGACAGTAACCGAGAAATAGTAAGCATGAAACAGTAAAGTAATTTAGCAAAATATTAAACAATAAGGCCAATAATATATCTATTTATTATTGATCATTCCAAGATCATTTATGATGTAATCAAATCTCAGAATTAAATAGTTTAGTGAATATATCAGCAACTTGATATTCAGTACCAATGAATTCCCAAGTGTTATCTCCTTTTTGATAATGATCCCTGAAAAATTGATGTCTTACATCAATATGATTTGTACTAGAATGTGAAATAGTGTTTTTTTTGAAATGTGAATAGCACTTGTGTTGTCACAATTTATTCGTACATATCTGAATTGGTATCTATAGACTAGTAAAGTGTGTTTCATCCATAAAATTTGGGCACAAAAACTTCTAGTAGCTATGTATTCAACTTCTATAGTAGTTAATGCAAAAGAATTTTATTTCATACTAAACCATGATACTAGTGACTTTCCTAAAAGGTGACATGTTCCATAGGTTCTTTTTCTATCTAACATACAGCCAGCACAATCATCATCAGAATAAATAATTAGTTCAACTTATTGTCCTTTTGGATAGAACAGTATTAGAGTGGATGTATGATTGAGGCATTCAAAAATAATTTTTAGAGAATTCAAATGTGATTCTTTAGGGTTTCCTTGAAATCCAGCATAGAAACACACATTAAACATAATTTCAGGATGGCTAGCATTAAGGTACAGTAGACTTCCAATCAATCCTCTATAAGTGGTTTGATCAATAGATTTATCATCTTCCTCATGATCCTACATACATGTCGTACTCATGGGAGTGTCACTACATTTAGTGATATCCAATCCAAAACATTTTAAAATATCTCTTTCGTACTTACATTGATTCTAAACAATTCCATCATTATATTGAATGATTTTAAATCCATGAAAGAATTTTAGTTGATCTATTAAACTCGTTTCAAATTCGTTTTGCATCATTTTAAAAAAATTAGTACATAATAAAGTTTTTGAAGATCCAAAAATAATATCATCTACAAAGATTTGAACAACTAAAACATCATTAGAAATTATTTTTATAAAAATATTTGGATTAGCTATTCCTTTTGTAAAACCTTTATAAATATGATAAGTACTTAATTTGTCATAAAAAGCTCTTGGAGCTTTCATTAAACCATATAAAGCTTTTGATAATTTCAAAATATGATTTGGAAATTGAGGGATTGTAAATCTAGGGGGTTGTTCAACAAAAATATCCTCTTTTATACCCATTTAAGAATGCACTCTTGGCATCCATTTGATATTGTTTGAAATTTGGATGAGTAGCATAAACAATTAGAATTCTAATGGCATTAATTCTTGCTACTAGATCAAAAGTATTCTCATAGTCAATTCCTTCGTTTTAACTATAACATTGTGCTACTAATCTAGCCTTGTTTCTGAATATTTCCAGCTACATCTAATTTATTTCTAATCACCCATTTAGTGCCTATGTTGAATGTGTCCTTAGGACATACCAATAATTCCAAGATTTTGTTTCATTCAAATTGATTAAGTTCTTCTTGTATATCCATTACCCAAAATTCATTATTGATAGCATCATCAATGTTTTTATGTTCAATCTCTAACAAGAAGGCTTGATGTTCAACTTGATTTCTAAGAGAAGATCTAGTCTATGTCCCTCTATCAAGATTACCAACAACAACATCTGAAGGATGATTCTTTATAATTCTATTAGATCTAGTAAAGGTAGGACTAGAAATTCCAGGTTCTTCTCTAGGTTCGGGTTCATTAGGAGCAGATTCTGAAATATATCCACAACTGGTTGCCTTTACAACTGTTTCATTCATCATATCATTAAGGATCTGAATAGTCAAATCTTCTTCACAATTTTCAAGAGAAGGCTTAGGTTCATGTGGATCAGTTTCATCAAATTTTACGTGAACATATTCATCCACCAACATAGTTCTTTTATTAAAAACTCTATTGTCTTTGCTAGTAAAAGGGTAACCTAAAAATAATCCTTCAGCACTTTTGGATGAAAATTTTCAATATTATCATTTGTATTTAGTATAAAGACTTTGCAACCAAGGAATCTAAACAAATAACCTTAGGTTTCCTATTGTTCCACAACTCATATGGGGCCTTCTTAAGAACATGTCTAATCATGAATCTATTGATAATAGAACAAGTTTTATTAACATATTCATCACAAAAATTAATAGGTAGGTCATACTCATTGATCATAGTCCTTGAAATTTCTTGCAAGGTTCTATTTCTTCTTTCTACTGTAACATTTTGATGAGGTTTCCTAGGGGCAGAATATTTATGACTATAGCCATTGTGTGAGCAATAAGATTCATAATCCTAATTTTCAAACTCACGTCCATGACCACTTTTCAAGGTCTTAATCTTAATTCCAATAAGGTTCTCTTCAGACTTGGATTTTTTTATAATGTAAAAACAATCTTCACTTTTGTGAGCTAAGAAGTATACCCAAGTATTTCTAGAAATGTCATCTACTAAGACATAGACATAGTGATTCCCATTTAAACTAGAAACTCTAGAAGTTTCAAACAAGTCCATGTTAACCTACTCGAGAGGTTGAGAAGTTGAAACTTCATTATTTGATTTAAAAGTAACTTTATGTTGCTTTCCCTTTTGACAGGGATTATAAACTTTGTAATTTGGAAACTCTAGTTTGGGTATGTCTCTAACTAAGTCTTTCATATTCAGTTTTCTGAGTGAATTTATATTGCAGTGTCCTAATATTCTATGCCACAGCCCAGATTCTTTCTGAAAAGCATTTAAACAGGCAACATTTTGTTTAGCTAAATAATTCAAATCAACAACATAAACATTTTCATTTCTCAAGGTAGAGAATAATAAAACATTTTTAGAATTAAAGGCATTACATGATTCATTTTCAAACATAACATTAAATCCATCATCACATAACTGAGAAATACTAACAAGTTATATTTCAATCCATAATCAAATAAAACTTTAGAAATTACAACAGAGTTATTGTTACCAATTTGGACTAGGCTGATGATCATTCATTTAGAATTATCACCAAAGGTGACATAGCCTCCATCAACCATTATTTTGATTTTAAAGCATGAGTAATCCCCATATATTTTCCTTGAACATCCATAGTCCGTGTACTATGTTTTCCTACAGGAACTCTTTAGGCAGGTCTCCTACAAAACAGGTTTAGATAGAGAATGATGTTGGTACCGAGATTTTTTTGGGACTAGACAGGTTAGGAATCAAGGATTTAGGTACCCAAATTTGTCTTTTTGGTCTCAAAAATTTACAGAATCAATTGATTTTGAAATATAAACATTTTATGATCTATAAAAATGTGAATAACTAGTTGAGGCCTTTGAATATCTAGAACATGAACTAGCAGAATTATTTCCATATTTATGAATAAATATATTTTTGGTAAACTGTCTTTGTCCATGTTCGTATCCCAGACCAGTAGTATAATTTGTTTCCACTTGTTTACCTAGAATTTTAGTTATAATGTCCTTTCCATTTGTGAATTTTTCTATGTCCTTTCTCAGTTGCTCATTAGACATTTTCAGTTTCGTATTTTCTTTTAACAATTGAGCATTATTTTCCTATTCAATCTCATGGGTCTATTTAACAATACTAGATATAGCATGTTGTTTATTTAAAGTTTTTTACTTGTCCTTAAGTACATTACATGTTTCTTCTAGCATATTACAATATTCAAACAGTTCCTCAATAGACATGTTTTCAGATTCAGAATAATAATCAATAAATATAGGGGAAATAGGTACCTCAGAATTATTGGTCATGAAACACATGATGGTATGATTATTTTCAGAATCAGAAAAATCATATTCACATTTGCTATCTTTCGAAGCACTCAAAGTAGATTTCATTTCTTTATTATACGTAATGTCCTTGTATTCATGTTTCTTCATGAACATTAGCTTTGGAAATTCAGCTTTTATGTGACCTTTTCATTTACATTCATAGCAAATATCTTCATCACTCTTATCATCTTTCTTCCAATCCTTCATCCAATGACCTATGTTTTCATATTTACCATTGCAGTTTGATTTTTTAAGGAATTTCTTCTTCCTGAAGAGTTTCTTAAATCTTTTAGATGTTTGACCTTTCTCAGTATCACTATCAGAAGCAGTCTCATCACTACTTGAGCTTTCAGTAGGTATAAGAATTTTCTCCTTGTCCTTCTCTTTGAAGCAGTAGATTTAATGCCACGGACTTCCTTTTAGGTTCATCATCCTCATTCTTATTCAACTTGATTTCTTCCACATACATCATAAGCATACCAATTATCTATTTGATAGGTAGAGCACCAATGTCACATGACTCTCTTATTGAAACAGATGTGCATGTCCATCTGTCTGGAAGACATCTCAATATTCTCATAATATTATCCATTACTGGGAAAACCTTCCCAAGGGACCTCGTAGTGGTGACAATCACATTGAACATGAGATACATATCAAAAATAGGTTCATAATTCTTCATTTTAAAATTATTATATTTAATAGTATAAGTGTTTAATCTCATTTCTTTAACATTGGTTGTTCCTTCATTAGAAACAACCAAAGAATCTTATATTTAAAAAGTAGTTTTACATGCAGATATTCTGTTAAACTCTACATCTCCTAAAGCACAATACATGGCATTCATTTCATTACAGTTATTATTGTAAGATACTTTAGTAGGTTCATCCCAAGTAGTTCTTTCAGTTTCAATAATCTTATATTGAGTTTCTATAGAAGTCCTGATATCAAATTCCATACTGTATAAATGAATTTTCATATTCATTTTCCATTGGGAATAGTTTATACCATTAAAGAACGTTTTCATGTTGATAACCACACCTTCTAGTCTATTTTCCATTGCTAGATTCTAGAAAATATATTTACATAGATAAAATTTAGAACTAACAGAAATTTAATATCTTTAATGATGCAAAAAAAATCACAGTTGAAAAACAGAGTGTTTTGAAAACATTGATAAACCTAACTTGTCTCTGATTCCAAATGTTAATAGGAGTGGACACTCAAGAGGGCGGTGAATTTACTTTCAATATAAATTTCTGTTAAAAATATTTCTATTAAATTCCACAATTTATAAAACAAGTTAAACTGTAGTGAAATTGTAAAACTATAAAGTTTCAATTATGTTCTCAAAATATTGGTTAGGTCTCAGTTAATTTAATCCAAAGATTAAATTATCTTTTGAAACTAATATAATGATTTAAAATAGATACAAACACTTTCTTGATTTATTATCAAAGTAACATTAAAATAGTTTTTTATTCCAAAATAATTTGCTGTGGAATATATTTTATACATTAAAATAAATCTAAGAATTCACAACAAATATAACCAATATGTTCAGTCTCAATATGAGAATATTCCTCTCAAATTTATATATTAATTTTATCTATACCCTAGATCGGGTTTAACAACAGTTTGCAAACTGTCCAGGTCCTCAGACCTCTACCACAGTTATTCATGGGAAAATAACCCAATAGCACACAGGTTGTCCAGGTCTCACTTGACATCTACCACTATCAACAGTGGGAAATAGAAGAGATAAAACAGATGTGAGTGAGGATTTAGAAATCAACCGGTTCAGTACAAGAGGCAGTTTGTGTGTAACATATACAGAGTACACACACTTCACAAAAACTTAAATGTTTATTCACTTAGAGGGAGTATATAAGTGTTTTCAATGTTGTAGTGATTAGAAGTGTAGCTCTGGACTCCTTGGATTCAGTAGAAAATCCTCTGAGTCCTTCTTAGGTTTTTCTGTTAAAAAAACAGTGTTTCATGGTTTAGCTTGGTGTTCTTCACATGTGAAGATGTTCTTTACTTTGTGTGTTATCCAGTAGTGTCAGATTGCATGTATGAGAAAATTATCTCTTCAAATACCTTGTAATCTCTCCTTCGTGGTCATGCTCAAGACTGGTGTTTTGTTCTGTACAGTGCACTCGTGTTTCTTGTTCACATGTGTATGTACTTCTTTTTCTGTACTAATGCTCAATATTCCTTATATTCCACGAGCTCGGGCAATAGAATGATTTACATTTCATAGCTACGAGGTATGTTTTATTGATAGTCAAAAAACTATCATTATATATAATTAATTTCATTAAAAACATAAAAAATGAGTGTTAGCAATGTTTAAATAATATTTACAAAAAGGTAACGAAATGATGTCATAGTAGTTATGAAAACGGTGTCTCCTTCACGTTATGTCTTTCACAGTATGTCCTTCATGGTATGTCCTCCATTGTGTCTGTGTCATAGTTTCTCGTGGTCATGTTGTCTCATTGGTCACGGTGTATCATTGGTCACAGTGTTTGAGACTTAGTCTTCACGGTTTCTGCTTCAGTGTTTCTTTTCACCGTGTCTGTTTCTTGTTGTGTTAAGCTTCACGGTGTCTTGTAATTAGAAAAAAAACTGTATTTATACTTAAAAAGTAATATGCATCAAATGGATTTAGCTTAACCATTATAATGTATAATATTACTTGAAACATAAATACACATGACTAATAAGATATGTGAGATTTTTGATTAGTAATCAGATTTGTGAATAGTAAATATATTGGTAAATATCATGGAGATTTGTCAATAGTAATGAGATTTGTAAACTTTCATAAGATTTGTTATCATTAAAACATGATTAATACATGAGGGGTCCAACAATTTATACTCAATATTTCATGTCTTGGGAGAATTGGTATACAAGATAGATTAATTTTTTAATTAATATGTTTATTTCAGTTAGTGCATGGTCATCTCTTATCATGATGAGACATAAGACACAATATGATAATGTGAATTGGGTATATTTTTTAGAGTTATTATCCTTAATCAATGTATTTTCTTGAATGTTTTTTGGATTAAACTGAGTTAATTTTGTTTTAGGATCGCTCCCATATTTTAGGGTGTAGCATTATACATTCAATATATGTTCTGTGATTTTCTCAGGAGGGATTTGTTGATACTCCTTATTTGAATCATCCAATAGATCATAAATTGATAATAACCTCATTGTGGGATTTTATTGTTATATATTAGAATGTAATGATAGTTTATAATGTAGTCGTTGAGGTATAAGTGGGATATGTAAATGTACATAGATCGATCATGGGTTTTTTATATAAGAAGTTTCCATCATTTAATTGTATGAAAAAACCTCAAGAGGTGGGGTAAGGTAATGAATAGTTTGATATAATAATTGAATTATTAGATACTCCTAAGAGTATCTATGTGAAGTCTACAACTTTCATAATTGAGTTTCTTAAAAAGCGAAGGAGGAATTCCAATGTAAAAAAAAGGATAAGCATTTTTTCATTGACTAGAATGGTTTCCAGAATATCATTTTTCATAGGTTTCTTCTAGATATTATGATGATAGAAATTTTTATAGTGTTCCAATAATTAGTCAAGGGAGTTAATTCATTGTCGGAGTACACTAATTTGTTTTAATTACATATTAGTTTTACGTGATAGGTTGTAAATAATGAGTAGCTGAAGGTTAATAAGTACTTGTAGGATTTGTGACTAGATATCAAATCACACATATTTTTGCTAAATATTTTAACATATATCCAACATATGGATATGGATATGATAAATTAAAAGATAATGATAGTAAAGGTTTTATATTTTTCCAGTTAACATCTACAAAGTGGATACTTCATTAGAAATTAAGGTAAAAATAATGTCAAAGATTATCGTCAGAGTGGTGATGGTGGTTTTCATCAGTCGTTACCCTATGAACCTCAATTATAATAGGTTGAGTGCCCTTAACATGGTACCAGTGTGTAATAGTAAGATAAATCATGATCGATTCTACTTCACCTATAAAAATGCAAAACATTTTTTGATTTAATTGTACTCTATATAATTTCTGTCTGTAGATGTCATCACCACGATATAGTTAGGGATCATCAAATCCAATTTCTAGTATGACACAATATATTATTCAAAGACTCTATCACACCATTCATATGCCTATTGAGTAACAAATACATGCAATAATTGTGTTTTTGGATGATGTACATATATTTCTAGTGATGGTTATAGATACAATCATCATTTCACCTATAATTGAAATTTATTATTATGCTATTGGTGCTTCATGTTGATTTATATGTGGAAAACATTTTATTTGAAAATCCTTCCATTGAATATCATATAATATGATATTGAGTTAGAGACACCTCTTGGAAATAAGAATGATAAGGGTTTTGGGTTTACTTCTTTTAGAATATCTATTTTCGATGTGGAGTTATTATGGGTATTACCTGTTCTCAATCAGGATATATTTGAAGTCATCATCTAGACAGATTGGATTATATCCCACCACAATAATATTGATTATTATATCATAATTCCTCATTTATTACAATTGATGGGATATCACATGTTTATTAGGGATATTGGGTTCCAATATCTGGTGTTGAAGGAAAACCTTCTAATAGACTATGAGTTTGTTATATAGTGTAGTAGTAGGCAATGATAATGTTTCCTTTCTCCCATATATTCCATATATTGTTTGGGATTTTTTGATATTTTACAACATAAATTCTATGGGATGCTTCTAGAGAGATTGGTGGAGGTTATGAATGATTTAGTTCTAGTAAGTTAGTTTATTTTTTTATCATATAGATTAATCATAGTTGAAAGAGACAATGGTTCAATAAGATGAATGTATAGAAAATGGTTTTTGTTTCCCCAGTGCTTTCATTGGTAATCCCTATTAAACATTTATAATATAGATGATGGATTTCTCAAATAATTCATAGACTATCAGATGTCAGGATGAGTAATATTTTAGAGAATGTAACCATTTTTTACTAATGTTCCTCATGTGTTTAATTATTTAATGGGGTAAAATTGGTTATCAATGATTGATATATGGTCACATTTTCATTATATATGATTTTGGGAGTCTGATATACCAATGATATCCTTCATGAGAAGTTATAGAAACTATTAATATATTATGATGTAATTTAGCATGAGTAATAGTCCTAATAATTTTATTTATTTGATGAATTAGATACTACATTAGTATCTCGATTCATTTTTGTAGTGTTCATTCTTGATATTTTGTTTTATTAGATATCTTAAAATTATCATGTGAACAATTTATATTTGGTTATAAAAGTAATGATTAGTCATCCTTTTATATAAAGAATTCAAAATTAAATTTGAAGATCTATGAAGTGATATTTTTTTCAAAACATGATTTTAGATCAGATATTATCAGTTAGTCCAAAGAATGAAAAAGAATTATTTTCATGGTAGGTGAATTATAATGTCTTTTGAAATTATAATAAATTATTTTATGGATGTGTATTATTGATGTCTCATTATTAATATCCAAAATTTGGGATAAAATTTTACTTTTGTTAATTGGAAACGAGGGAAAGACAAATGGGTTAAAAAGTGTCTGATTTCTTTTGGAGAAATGAATAGACTTATTTGATTGATTCTCATTCAGGTCCTATATAGTCATAGAAAAGGGTTTGTGGATTTATATGGTTCTTCTACAAATGGTTTAGTTAGGGTTCTCATATATAAGGATCATGTCGCAGCTTATTATTATCAAAATCATATACTACAAGCGATGAGTTACCCCACTAATAATTTTGATCTTCATGCAGCTATAAATGTGTTTATGTGTGGGAGAAATTAATGTTCTTCATATATTTTCATAGTATTATTAGAAACATATAGTTTGAGTAATATATTATCTTAGTAAAAATTGAATATTCGAAAAGAAGGTTGGGTGAAACAACTTTAGAAAATTGAATTTTCAATATTCTACACCTATGGGAAGTCGACTGTCATTGAATATGATTTTACCAAGAATGTTTCATTGCATGTTATTTTAGATTCTAATTAAGAGTTGAAGATTATGGTGTTTTTTTCTTAGTTTCATTTGGATACTCATGAAGTGGTATTAGGCATGATGTTGAAAAATGATCCATTATCAACATATCACATTCAGTGTATTGTACAAAGATAGTATAATGATGATTATTTAATAGGAATTTACAAAATCCTATATGTTGGGGATACCATTTCTGGTTAGTCTCTCTCTGTAGAAGGTATTCTTATTTTTTGGGATATTTTTTCATCACAACATAAATTTGGAGCTCTTTTTTATGTGATTATCATACGTCTTGAGGGGACATTCAATTGAGAACCATGAAAATGTGTTATTTTTTATGATTTTGATAAATTTTTTTGAGTGTGGGGTATAAAACATAAAATTATGTGTCTCACTGTTACACCCAACAACTGTTAATGATAATTAATTTTAATACTTCTAGTTTTCTCTAGCCTCTTGTGGTGCAACATTGAAATTTTCAAGAGGTATCAAGGTATTTTTCTTGTTGGATTATTAGAGATGCACTGGGTATGGATTTGTTTCCCATTGTGATTTCTTAGTGTAAAACATAATTTTTTTCGTTCTAGTTAGGGAAAATAAAAAAATTAATGATCTGGGTATGTTTTATATTGATGATATTGTGAGGATACCTGATTTTAGTTAATCCAATGTATCTGAATGATATCCAATGTATATATTGAGGTACTGGAGGAGTCTCTAATAGGTGATGGGGATATAGGTTAGGATGAGTCTATTTTTCATCCGCTGACTTACGATGAGATGGAGCAAGCTTGTAACGACCCATACTTTACATACATTGTTAATACTTCAAAATTGAAGCACACTTATTACAACATATGACAAAACCACAAAGGACCGTATAGGTATAGTGTCTTTAGAAACTGGGAAACATAAATAACTGGTTCATAAATCTTCTACAGTGTCTCCCATTTATTTCATCATATCTAGGGTCCCTTTTAGAATATTCTACTTAATATCCATCTTCCTGACCTGGGGAAAAGAAAACATAAAAGGGTGAGCTCAAATGCTCAGCAAGGGCAAATAAAAGAAATAAAAATCATATCATATCTTTATGAAAATCAAAACCTGCAAAAGAGATCATAATATCTTAACATGGAATAAATCATAGAAGTGAAAATGAGATCCCCATAATCATAACATAAAACTTGAATCTTTGTGGCATGCACACATAATCATGGAAAATCATTTCTTGTTAGTCATGACTCATTGCCAAGACTATCTTAGTGGACAAAGTCCCTTTCTGAACCGAGTTCACTCCTCGTTTCAGTCCTGTATCACTGAACCGAAATAACCTTCCGTTCCAGCCATGTCTATCTCATGAGATATAAAATCATTACCCAATGCATTGGAGGGAGATATAGGTCCCACCCATCTTATAATGAATCCTTTCTTATGTGTGCCACATAATCATAAAACATGCATCATCGCATAACACATGTAACAAAAATGGGATTCTTGAAACATCATGACATCATAAATCAATTCATATATGATAAAGGAATTCATAAACATAATTCCATCACAACATAGTCAAACCAATGTAAAAATATGGATAGAAACAGAACCCTTTATTATCTTAGATGGAAAATAATTTTGATAAAACACTTGAATTGAATTCTTGAGGAAAATATCCTTTCTTCTTCAAAAACATTTTTCCTTTCATAACATGTCATACAACTTTAAAATAAAAGAAGTTGATTAAAAATAAACTTGAAAACTTGTAAAGGAAGCTTCTTTGAAATAATGTTTTAAAAATCCATTCAAGCCGTATAAGTTAAAAAAAACATTCTTCGTACTTTTGTCGGAAAAGTCAAAAAGTACCTCGTACGGAAAAACGACAAAAGATTCCTTTCATATTCTTTACTAAAAACTCACCTAAGGGTAAAATTGGATTTAAACTATTGCAAGTGTATGGAAACAATATTTCATATTGAGGGAACATGGATGTGGATGATAAAATACACCCCAGTAAATACTTACGAATAAACAATCTCGGATAAAAATGAGATTGTGATATTTCCCTTACCTTAGGTCCGATTTGCTTTGTTCGTGTCCGAAGTTCCTGTATAATGGTTTAAATAATGTTATTGACTTATTCCAGAATCATATATATTGATATGAGATCATATATGGTCATATTATTAGCTTCTTGTTAGTAATATTTCATTGTTACTTGTTACTCGGGTCTTTATAACTTTTTGTTCTTATGCGTGTTTTGTCGAATAAATTCTTATTCTTATCTTTAGGTTATAGATAATTCATTTCCAGAATGGTATTAGTGTAGTATATACCATATTCATTCATTCAATTCATTTATACAATCATTATGAAATGAAGATCATGTAGAACGAGTCGCATCACATCGTGGAGACGGTATTCCGTACGTACGCACGAGTGATGATATCGTTCCTATGATCGTGGAATTGTATTGGAGTATATATATATATTATTTCAGTATCAATATTACTTAATAATAATCATATATAGTTACTTATTACACCATTATACCCATCCTTGTAAGGTGATGGTGGAAAATAGATTACACCACGGCGTGGAGACGGTATTCCGTACGTACGCACGCGCGGTGATTTCATTTTTCCGTACGATGGATAGAAGATGAATTAGGGTTGTTTCATATTTATAATAACATATCAGTATGTAAGTAATACTGATGTTATTACTTTATCATGAAACAACTAAAGAAGAAGAAGTTGAAGAAGAAAGAAATTGAAAAGATCGGTAATGGATATTACCTCTTCTTTGGAACGCCTTTTTGAATCCTCCACTTAAGGAACTAAGATTGGTCTTTGGAGAAGACCAGGACCTCTAGGATTATTCTAGGGAAGTGGAGAAGAGAAAATGGGAGGGGTTGGCCGAGCTTGAGTGCTCAAATTGGTGTGAGGAGGAGGGGGAGGAGGTGCCCTTTTATAAGGGAGGAGAGGGGCACCTTAGGAATATCTCAAAATATTATTTTATATTAAAGCCAAAAACGGTTTATAATGGTTCCAAAGGGTCTTATTTCGAAGCTAAAGTGGGGATGGGTCGAAATCCTATCAACCAATAGAATTTAGACAAGTTTAGGATATTATTTTAACCTTATCAATTAAATTTAACTCTAAGTTAAATAATTTAACTTTTACCATGTCTTTTTGTTTTCTTTCACTATATGGTTAATAAACTTACTATAACATGACAAACGAACCCCAAATTGTTTATTATTAATATATATATCCTTATATAAGTCTTTTGGCCGAACCTTATATTTTTAGGAATAAAATAACAATTAATAATATAATATTTGATTTAAAAACTATTTTGTGTCAATTTTGACACTATTTGATATATGATTTTTGTCAAAGTCATAACAGAATTATATGTTCGAACCAAGTTGATTAAATCAATACTAATATATCATAGTAACCTAGAAAATTAGTGGAATTCATAAAAAGTCTCAAATTACATTTATTTTGGTATTTATATTATCAATTTTGTCAATATTTCATTAATAAGATAATTACTGCATCATCTTTGTGTCATAAATAAATTAAATTATTTGATGTCTAAAAATTACAAATAAAATACCATCATGTAGGAAATCTTTTTAGCTTTCTAATGAATTTTTACAATCGAATTTATATTATGTATAACCCTATATTAAAAATGATTTACTTATTAGACTTTGATTTTAACTATTTTAACCCTTCTTTAAATAAATTAATAATAAATGTCCTAATCTAATCCAAGTGGGCCTAAATGGTCATATTTTATTCCTAAGTTTGTTTTTGGTCGAATTACACTTGTCCAATAGAATTAGGACATGTGTTAGGGTAATATTAATATCATATTTACCCTTAGTTACCCTATTTACTATTAACCGCGGTAAAAATAGTAAAAAGTTACTATTCACCAAAAAATTATTTTCATCTCATTGAACCACATTTTAGTCCTTGATATTAACCGTGTCTCTCGGATTTTTGAAATTCCATTCACAGAAGCGGTAAAATTAAGTTTTATGCAAAATTCAGTTTTTAACCTACAACTTAGTGGTTTCACTATTCATCAAAAATTGAAAGTTTTCAGAAAAATACAAAAATTTCACCCTAGGCTAATTTCGATATTCTGAGTCCAAAAATGAAGTCCATTTTGAAAAATAAAATTTATAAAATTTCAAAAAGTGGTTATTACTATTCATAACGGCTAGTTTTAATAGCATATTGTTGTTTAGTGAAACTCGGTATTGCGTACGACGCAAGCTATCGAGGAAGGTCGCGATTGCGTGTAAAGCAAGCCAAGAAAGTGTTGTGTAGAAAAAGATTCCTTTGATGATTTATATAACATAAAAGTCTCGGGTGTTACATTCTACCCCCCTTAAAAAGAATTTCGCCCTCGAAATTCATCACTTTGCAACAAACAAATGAGGATACTTCTCCCTCATCATATCCTCAAGCTCCCATGTAGCTTCTTCAAGTTGGTGGTTTCTCCATAAAACTTTCACCAAGCGAGTGGTCTTGTTTCGTAGGACTTTTTCGCTATGATCCAGAATCTCTATCGGCTGTTCTTCATAAGAAAGATCTTGCTCCAGCGGTACAACTTCTGAGCTGAGTACATGTGAAGGATCTGGTATGTACTTTCTCAGGAGAGATACATGGAACACATCGTGAACTTGAGTGAGATTCGGTGGAAGCGCCAATCGGTAAGCTACCTTCCCAACACGATCCAGTATTTCCAAAGGACCGATATATCTAGGGCTCAACTTCCCCTTCTTTCCAAATCTCATAACCCTCTTCCAGGGAGATATTCGTAAGAACACTTTATCACCCACTTCAAACTCTAGGTCTTTTCTTCGGTTGTCGGCATAACTTTTCTGTCGACTCTGAGCTGCTCTTATGTGTTGTTGAATAGATCTGACCTTTTCTGCCATTTCATCAACGAGATCAGGTCCTAATAGCTTTCTTTCCCCAACTTCATCCCAGCAAGTTGGAGTCCTGCATTTCTTTCCATAGAGAGCTTCATAAGGAGCCATCTGAATACTGGAGTGAAAGCTATTATTATAAGAAAATTCCACCAAAGGTAGGTGTTGATCCCAACCTCCTTTGAAATCCATAGAGCAAGCTCTCAACATATCTTCTAGGGTTTGAATTGTTCTCTCAGACTGACCGTCTGTCTGGGGATGATAAGCAGTGCTGAAACTCAACTCTGTATCTAGAGTATGCTGAAGACTTCGCCAAAACTTCGAGGTAAATCTCGGATCTCGATCAGATATAATAGAAAGTGGTACTCCATGCAATCATACCACTTCCTTTACATATATCATGGCAAGCTGATCTAGAGAGAAATCCACTCTAATAGAAATGAAGTGTGCAGACTTTGTAAGACGATCAACTATGACCCAGATAGCATTATTGCCTTTGGATGTTTTAGGAAGTCCTATGACAAAGTCCATAGTGATGTTTTCCCATTTCCATTCGGGTATGGGTAATGGTTGTAACATCCCCTTAGACTTCTGTCTCTCAGCTTTAACTTGTTGACAAACCAAGCATCGAGAGACATATTCAGCAACATCTCTTTTCATGCCATCCCACCAGAAGTACTCTTTCAGGTCCCTATACATCTTCGTGCTTCCAGGATGAATAGAGAATGAAGAACTATGAGCCTCATCCAGCAGCTCTTTCTTTAATTCGGCGATGGGAGGAACACAAACCCGATTCCTGAACTTTATTATCCCATCACAATCAAGGTTGAATTCAGGAACATTTCTCACCTTCTTTTGTAACTCGACATCTTCTTTCTGTGCCTCTTTAATCTTCACATGTATAAATGGTTGAACATTCATTTGAGAAAGATAATATTTTTCCCCTTCCATTATAATTCCAAGATCCATCCTTTGTAAATCCATAAATATTGGATCTTTTGTGATCCTCATCATGGATAAACTAGCATGGTCTTGTCGACTTAATGCATCTGCCACCTTGTTTGCTTTCCCAGGGTGGTAATGGATTGAGCAGTCATAATCCTTAATCAGCTCCAACCATCTTCTTTGGCGCATATTCAACTCCTTTTGTGTGAAAATATACTTTAAACTTTTATGATCAGTATAAATATCACACCTTTCACCATAAAGGTAATGCCTCCAAATCTTTAATGCAAAGATTACCGCAGCCAACTCCAAATCATGTGTTGGGTAATTTTTCTCATGGATTTTCAACTGTCGTGAGGCATAAGCTATCACCATATCATTTTGCATAAGAACACACCCCAATCCCTTCTTGGATGCATCACTGTAGATCACAAACCTTTCTCCACTACAAGGCAGTGTGAGCACAGGTGCACTGGATAACCTTCTTTTCAACTCCTTGAAATTCTCTTCACATTCCTCTGTCCAGACAAACTTAACTCCTTTCCGAGTCGACTTGGTGATTGGATTAGATAACCGTGAAAAATCTTTTACAAAACGTCGATAATATCCAGCCAAACCATGAAAACTTCGGATCTCAGTTACTGTTGTTGGTCTTGACCATCTTTCGATAACCTCTGTTTTTGCTGGATCCACAGATATCCCCTCTTTTCAGATTATATGACCCAAAAATGCAACTTTTTGAATCCAAAATTCACACTTGGTAAATTTGGCATAAAGCTTCTCTTTTCTCAGGGTCTTCAATATAATTCTCAAGTGATCTTCATGCTATTCCTTGCTCTTTGAATAGACAAGAATATCGTCTATAAAGACTACCACAAATTGATCAAGATAGTCTCTAAAGACTCTATTCATTACATCCATGAAGATAGCAGGGGCATTAGTAAGACCAAATGGCATCACTATAAATTCATAGTGTCCATACCTTGTACGGAAAGCCGTCTTTGGTATATCCTCCCTTTTGACCCTTAATTGATGATACCCTGAACGAAGATCAATCTTGGAAAAGTATTGAGCTCCGCGTAGTTGGTCAAATAAGTCATCAATGCGTGGGAGAGGATATTTGTTCTTGATAGTGATCTTGTTAAGTTCTCGATAATCAATGCAGAGTCTCATTGATCCATCTTTCTTCTTAACAAATAGAACAGGTGCTCCCCAAGGTGACGCACTAGGGCGTATGAATCCCTTATCAAGATTTTCTTGGAGTTGCTTCTTCAATTCCTGCAACTCAATTGGGGCCATTCTATAAGGTGTCTTTGAAATAGGCAAAGCACCCGGTACGAGTTCTATTGAAAACTCAACTTCACGATTTGGTGGAAGACCCGGCAATTCCTCCGGAAAGACATCATCAAACTCCCGTACAATGGGCATATTCTTAATCGTGAGTTTCTCACCAACCATTTGAGATAAATAACCTTCATTTAGTGGAATCAATACCCATAAGATGGAAGAAATTTCCACTGGAAGGTTATGTTCATCCTTGCATTGATAGACAATCGTAGGTTGATCTGGAATATGAAATGTGACTTCCCTTCTTTGGCAATTGATATGAGCTCCATGTAGAGAAAGCCAATCCATGCCAAGAATCACATCAAATTCCACTAAAGGAAGGATCACAAGATTTGCAGGAAGCACTTTCCCACAAACTTCGATCGGAGAAGAATTATAAACTTCTGATGCGATTGATGTGCCATTAGGTGTTGTCACAGCTAACTCAACATCTAATTGTTGAGGTAATACGGTGATACCCTTAGAAAATTTTTCAGAAATAAAAGAGTGGGTGGATCTAGAATCAAATAAAACATTTGCTACTTTAGAGTGGATGGTAAGTGTACCTTTCACCACATCGTTATCGTACTCCACATCGCTGATAGAAATTGCATGTGACTTTCCTTTGTCTTTAGCCTTAAGAGTTTGTTGACATCGACCATCATCATCAACCCTTGGATTTGGGCATTGATTGGCATAATGCCCCATCTCCTTGCACTTGAAACATTGAAGTGTAGCAGGTTCATTCTGTGTATCCCTTCCTTTGTTTGCATCATTAGACATCTTCTTCCCATTATCACGGCATTCAAATGCCCAATGACCTTCCTTTCCACATTTAAAACATTTACTTGTCCCTTTAAGACAACTCCCTCCATGTTTCTTTCCACACTTTGAGCATAAGGGAAAGTTCATCTTCTTTTCCGTGTGCTCTTTAGATTTTTCTTTGAATTCCATCTTCCTCTTCTTATCAAACCCATGTGACTGATGGGTTACTCTAATCTCCATCTCGACTTTGAGAGCACATCGAACGATTTCCTCATAGCTATTGAAGTCCCTTATGGCTAACGCCCTTCGAAGACTTGGTTTCAAGCCACTAAAGAATCGATCGATCTTACTCTCAGGTTGGATAATAATACCAGAAGCGTACCTTGCAAGTCTTGTAAAATTTGCTTCATAGGTACTAACAGATTCATCATCCCTTTGCTTCAGTTCAAGGAACTCTTTCTCCATCTTTGTTCGGAGAATACGAGGGAAGTACTTATTGAAAAATAAGTTCTTGAACTCGTCCCATTCCATAGAATCAATTTCATCCCTTTGCTTCGTATTCTTAACAAGATTCCACCATTGATTCGCATCTCCTTCCAAACGATACACTGCTAGGATGACTTTATCATGCTCAGAACATTGAAGAACTGAAAATATCTTTTCAGTAGTACTAATCCATTGTTCAGCAACTAATGGATCAGTAGACCCGCTGAAAGATGGTGGACGCTGCCTCATGAAGGATTCAACAGAATGTTGCTCCCTTCATTGTTCGTTTGGAAATCCTGCATGATTCATAGCTTGAGAAAGTTGTGTGAGCATGGCTACAAGATTTTGCATTCCAGCTCCCATATCGTTTGGTTGCTCAGGGGGACAATCATTGCATTGCCCATCGCATTCCGCATTAACACGGTTCCTTCGGGTTCCAGCCATTGACTAAAACCAAGAAGAATAGTGTGAGCAACACTAATTATAATAGGAAACCACATAATTCAAGAATAAAATTTTCATGCTTATGGTCTTATCCTAGGTTATTCATGGCCATTTCTAAGATTGTGTTCTATGCTTAGACTTATCCTTAGGGTTCTTACTAAGGCTTTCACATCCTAGTTTCCAAAGGTTGACTATACCTTTCCTCTGATACCAACTGTAACGACCCATACTTTACATACATTGTTAATACTTCAAAATTGAAGCACACTTATTACAACATATGACAAAACCACAAAGGACCGTATAGGTATAGTGTCTTTAGAAACTGGGAAACATAAACAACTGGTTCATAAATCTTCTACAGTGTCTCCCATTTATTTCATCGTATCTAGGGTCCCTTTTAGCATATTCTACTTAATATCCATCTTCCTGACCTGGGGAAAAGAAAACATAAAAGGGTGAGCTCAAATGCTCAGCAAGGGCAAATAAAAGAAATAAAAATCATATCATATCTTTATGAAAATCAAAACCTGCAAAAGAGATCATAATATCTTAACATGGAATAAATCATAGAAGTGAAAATGAGATCCCCATAATCATAACATAAAACTTGAATCTTTGTGGCATGCACACATAATCATGGAAAATCATTTCTTGTTAGTCATGACTCATTGCCAAGACTATCTTAGTGGACAAAGTCCCTTTCTGAACCGAGTTCACTCCTCGTTTCAGTCCTGTATCACTGAACCGAAATAACCTTCCGTTCCAGCCATGTCTATCTCATGAGATATAAAATCATTACCCAATGCATTGGAGGGAGATATAGGTCCCACCCATCTTATAATGAATCCTTTCTTATGTGTGCCACATAATCATAAAACATGCATCATCGCATAACACATGTAACAAAAATGGGATTCTTGAAACATCATGACATCATAAATCAATTCATATATGATAAAGGAATTCATAAACATAATTCCATCACAACATAGTCAAACCAATGTAAAAATATGGATAGAAACAGAACCCTTTATTATCTTAGATGGAAAATAATTTTGATAAAACACTTGAATTGAATTCTTGAGGAAAATATCATTTCTTCTTCAAAAACATTTTTCCTTTCATAACATGTCATACAACATTAAAATAAAAGAAGTTGATTAAAAATAAACTTGAAAACTTGTAAAGGAAGCTTCTTGGAAATAATGTTTTAAAAATCCATTCAAGCCGTATAAGTTAAAAAAAACATTCTTCGTACTTTTGTCGGAAAAGTCAAAAAGTACCTCGTACGGAAAAACGACAAAAGATTCCTTTCATATTCTTTACTAAAAACTCACCTAAGGGTAAAATTGGATTTAAACTATTGCAAGTGGATGGAAACAATATTTCATATTGAGGGAACATGTATGTGGATGATAAAATACACCCCAGTAAATACTTACGAATAAACAATCTCGGATAAAAATGAGATTGTGATATTTCCCTTACCTTAGGTCCGATTTGCTTTGTTCGTGTCCGAAGCTCCTGTATAATGGTTTAAATAATGTTATTGACTTATTCCAGAATCATATATATTGATATGAGATCATATATGGTCATATTATTAGCTTCTTGTTAGTAATATTTCATTGTTACTTGTTACTCGGGTCTTTATAACTTTTTGTTCTTATGCGTGTTTTGTCAAATAAATTCTTATTCTTATCTTTAGGTTATAGATAATTCATTTCCAGAATGGTATTAGTGTAGTATATACCATATTCATTCATTCAATTCATTTATACAATCATTATGAAATGAAGATCATGTAGAACGAGTCGCATCACATCGTGGAGACGGTATTCCGTACGTACGCACGAGTGATGATATCGTTCCTATGATCGTGGAATTGTATTGGAGTATATATATATATTATTTCAGTATCAATATTACTTAATAATAATCATATATAGTTACTGATTACACCATCATACCCATCCTTGTAAGGTGATGGTGGAAAATAGATTACACCACGGCGTGGAGACGGTATTCCGTACGTACGCACGCGCGGTGATTTCATTTTTCCGTAGGATGGATAGAAGATGAATTAGGGTTGTTTCATATTTATAATAACATATCAGTATGTAAGTAATACTGATGTTATTACTTTATCATGAAATAACTAAAGAAGAAGAAGTTGAAGAAGAAAGAAATTGAAAAGATCGGTAATGGATATTACCTCTTCTTTGGAACGCCTTTTTGAATCCTCCACTTAAGGAACTAAGATTGGTCTTTGGAGAAGACCAGGACCTCTATGATTATTCTAGGGAAGTGGATAAGAGAAAATGGCAGGGGTTGGCCGAGCTTGAGTGCTCAAATTGGTGTGAGGAGGAGGGGGAGGAGGTGCCCTTTTATAAGGGAGGAGAGGGGCACCTTAGGAATATCTCAAAATATTATTTTATATTAAAGTCAAAATCGGTTTATAATGGTTCCAAAGGGTCTTATTTAGAAGCTAAAGTGGGGATGGGTCGAAATCCTATCAACCAATAGAATTTAGACAAGTTTAGGATATTATTTTAACCTTATCAATTAAATTTAACTCTAAGTTAAATAATTTAACTTTTACCATGTCTTTTTGTTTTCTTTCACTATATGGTTAATACACTTACTATAACATGCCAAACGAACGCCAAATTGTTTATTATTAATATATATATCCTTATATAAGTCTTTTGGCCGAACCTTAGATTTTTAGGAATAAAATAACAATTAATAATATAATATTTGATTTAAAAACTATTTTGTGTCAATTTTGACACTATTTGATATATGATTTTTGTCAAAGTCATAACAGAATTATATGTTCGAACCAAGTTGATTAAATCAATAGTAATATATCATAGTAACCTAGAAAATTAGTGTAATTCATAAAAAGTCTCAAATTACATTTATTTTGGTATTTATATTATCAATTTTGTCAATATTTCATTAATAAGATAATTACTGCATCATCTTTGTGTCATAAATAAATTAAATTATTTGATGTCTAAAAATTACAAATAAAATACCATCATGTATGAAATCTTTTTAGCTTTCTAATTAATATTTACAATCGAATTTATCTTATGTATAACCCTATATTAAAAATTATTTACTTATTAAACTTTGATTTTAACTATTTTAACCCTTCTTTAAATAAATTAATAATAAATGTCCTAATCTAATCCAAGTGGGCCTAAATGGTCATATTTTATTCCTAAGTTTGTTTTTGGTCGAATTACACTTGTCCAATAGAATTAGGACATGTGTTAGGGTAATATTAATATCATATTTACCCTTAGTTACCCTATTTACTATTAACCGCGGTAAAAATAGTAAAAAGTTACTATTCACCAAAAAATTATTTTCATCTCATTGAACCACATTTTAGTCCTTGATATTAACCGTGTCTCTCAGATTTTTGAAATTCCATTCACAGAAGCGGTAAAATTAAGTTTTATGCAAAATTCAGTTTTTAACCTACCACTTAGTGGTTTCACTATTCATCAAAAATTGAAAGTTTTCAGAAAAATACCAAAATTTCACCCTAGGCTAATTTCGATATTCTGAGTCCAAAAATGAAGTCCATTTTGAAAAATAAAATTTATAAAATTTCAAAAAGTGGTTATTACAATTCATAACGGCTATTTTTAATAGCATATTGTTGTTTAGTGAAACTCGGTATTGCGTACGACGCAAGCTATCGAGGAAGGACGTGATTGCGTGTAAAGCAAGCCAAGAAAGTGTTGTGTAGAAAAAGATTCCTTTGATGATTTATATAACATAAAAGTCTCGGGTGTTACAAAGCTATAATGATATAATATATTATTTTACATTCACTTTTCGTTTATTTTAATTTATATTTGGTTTTTATTGGGATTGATTTAGTCTTATTATAAAAAAGTTATCATTTTTCAATAATAATTGATCATTTTATGGATTTGTATGGTTACCCAGGCATTTCTCCATTTTTTGGGATAAGGTGAAAGAATTGTCCTCTAGGGGTCAATTTTGGTTCAACAGACATATGGATAGATTTATTACATAATTAAACATTAAATATAAATTTATATTTGAAACATTTACTATCCAGATCAATGAAATCATTCATAAGAGTGTTCCATTGGTTATTGAGTTTTTTTGGAAAATATTCCCTCACATAGGTAACCATCATATTGGAAAATATTTATAGATGGATCTGAGATATTCTGGACCATTTATTATTTTTAGTGGTTTGTGAATGATGATTATTTGTTATCATTACTACTTCAGTTGACTGGAAATCGTTATTTTATCCACATATCATAGCTTAGGATATAACATCTTGATACCTAACATTTTCTGAGATGGGAATATATTGTGTTTGAGGAAAATGAATTTTACAGAGTAACTGGTGCTAATAATTTACTCTCAAATGAATGTATTTTCTATGAAGTCATTTTCATTAGTTATAGTGTAATGAACTAACTAATCGTATTTTTACGTTATGTGGGAGCGTGAGTCATTGATAAATGTGTAGTGGCCCCAACTCTTACCATACATGATTCGTCCACATAAATTCTTGGGGGGTAAGAATGACTTATTGTGGGGATATTTTAATAAATATTTCCCTCATTTTATGTAATTACATTCTCATTAAATAGTTCCCCTCATTAATTGGGTGCTTCTATAGATACCCTATGAGAGAGAGAATTTATTGTGTAAAATGACCAAAATCCCATAGATGTATGCTTATTGTGTTAATGTAGTCTGGATATAAATATGTAATGTATTTATATCGTTATCCTCATGTTGAATAAACTCCGTTTCTGGTTTGGTTTTTATATATATGAATATTGACTTTTTTTAGTTTTTATGATAAATACATGTTGACTAAAGATTCTATACAAATTGTAATCCCAGTTTCTATTATATTGTAGACATGGATCCTATTGTAAAGATAGAACACATTGTGTACAGATTACACAGTATTTAATGTTAATAATTGTTTTTTAATAAAAATATGATGGGGTATTGTAGTATCATGACATCATGGATTAAAATATGTGTATAAGGGTTACACACTATGAAAATGTCATTGAAATGGATTTTACGCATCAATATGATTGATATGGTTATTCATTCGATGTGTATCCTCCTTCTTCATAAACTAGGCATATTATATAATGATTTTAAGAAACTCTAACCCTTAAAGATAGTTTTACTCAGTTATTGAACCTAATTACCAATGGGTTGTGTTTCTAAGGGAGATAAATTATTTATAAATAATCATTACCCTAGATCATGGTACCATTTTGTGTTGTATTATCATAACTACTAGTCTATGACAAAAAATTATTTGATTATTTTCTAAATCTATTGTGTGGTCATGATACATGGCCATTTATTGGATGGTTTCAGTGAAAATGTGTGTAATTCATGAATTTTGTTGTGACACTTCCACTTCAATGACCAATTTCTTTAAATTTAATCAATTTAAAATTGTGGTTATTGTATTTTTGGGCCTTCATTGTCTTTGATGGGTTTATGATTCTCATTAGAATATGATTTAGAAGTGTGTATACCATGTTTTTACAAAGTCCATTCAATATATATCTTGAGTTAATGATATATACTTCTCTTATTTGATAATTTTTTTAAATTATTTTTGTTTATTGATTAATATGGTTGTTGTCTTTGGAAAAAATTTTACTTAACAAAGATAATTTTCCCAACGTTTCAATAGATAAAAAGTTTCACCAACAAATTGTGAACTAGTTTTGAGAAATAGATTATAAAATATGGTTGGAATTTTTATTTGAAAAATATAGAACTTGGGAAGAATTGGGTTTTTTGGTGGAAGGTGTAGTAATATTCCTTGTCCACTATCAGGGTGTTTTCTCATGGTGCATTCCTTTAATCCATATGATTCTTCTTGTAGGTAATTTTTTTAACCTGTTGGGTGGGTACCACTTTGGGGGGTTTTCATCTACTCTCATTACATGATTTATAGGATTATAGTATTGAATGACATGTGATTCGAAATGTAATGGATGAGTTTCCTAGCTATATTGACCTAGTCTTATAATTAGCATGATTTTACCTTTTCTTTTGGATAATTTTCGATGATTTGGATTGTATATTCTGGGTTATAATTTTATGTTATATAAATACTAATTGAAGCTTCATTGGGTTTGATATTATCTTCTACGTTGATAAATTTATATGAGATTATTTGAATCTTATTTACCTAATTTATTTAGAAATTTTGAAAAAGCAGAAATTACGGCAATAATTATGATGTATTAAATTTTAATATGTCATGTTTTTTATCATTATTGTTGATCTATATTGGATTTTTGTAAACATACGTGATATTGAGAATCTGGGAAAGGCCCTATTTCACCTATTATATTATATAATGTCACCCACTGTTATTGTGTAGACCATATTATAACATTCTATATAGGCGACCTAAAGGTTTTAATGTATGGCGGTGTTTTTTCTAATCAAATGGATTTGGGAAGCTGGTTGATGGAAAATATCAGTTTTCCCAATCTATAACATGTATAATAGTTTAGTAGCTATTTTACTTTCACAATTATTTTTTACGGGAGTTTTCTATTGATGATTTTTTTCAACTACAACCGTTGTTTCACATCTATTATTATATATATGTGATGATTTATTTATTTACTCATGCATTGTTCTATTGTTTCATTCAACACATGTGTATATGTATCATGTTGTCTGCTTTAAGTGGGGTGAAATAATTTAACCAATTTGTTTTGATTCTTGAGTGCTGGGTGGCAGCCCGAGGGTTTCAGGAACACCCTTAATGTACTTGGATATGGTGTACAAGTTCTTATTTAAGAGATTAATCATGTTGGGTTTGTCATAAACACCTACATTAGTCGCCTATGTGATTCTACAACATTTATTTTCATATAGGGTTTTTTAAATTTTTACAGAATCGTGGGAAAATAATTTTTTTTACATTATTCAGGACATTTCATTTGGATGCATATTAATTATGATAATTAAATAGGATTATCATGGGAATAAGCATGTATTGTACATATGATGAAAATCCTAAAATTAAAAAAATATAATTTATAGTTAGAAAAAATAAGAAGGGTTATTCTTTATTATTATCAACATGTATTCAATGAATATTATGGCTTAATATTAAATTATTTATTAAATAAATTATTCTCTTCCACTAGTTATAAAGTATATTTTATATAATAATGAAGTGATCTTTCAAAAATAATTTGTTTCACTTGAGAATGATATAAATGTGGAAAATCACGAGGAAAAAATACTGTAAAACTCTAAAGTAGTTCATTGAAGATTCATAAATGTTTGAGGGTTTGATAAATAATAAAAGAAGATTTCTTCTTAATTTAATGTTGTTGTATATATAGAAAGTCTATATATATATAGAGTTTACAAAATTATTTTTGGTGACATAGGTTGAGGATTCTGTGAACTATAGAAATGATTCATTATTATAATCATCAAAAACTATGAAAATTTTATATATAAATAATATTATCCATTACAAATATAGATTTTATAGTAGCCTTGACATTCATATACCCAAACAATACATCTATTTTCAGTTTTTATGTACCTTCCTTTTCATTTTCTATATGAATAATTTTGAAGGGATATACTAAAAATTAACAAGTACGATTTTATTATCTATCTCCTTGATGAATTTCGATCATTTGGGATATACCACTATGGAAAATGGAATAAATTTATGGTTGTTCCTCTATGGGATAGAAAGGTAGGATATATTGGTTTTGAGCATCTAATGGAAGAATGGTTTATAATAAGGATATGAGTCTTGGTGATAAAATATCATTATTTGTATCCATTATATTTGATATATTGGCTATCATATCTCTTGGTCACTAAGATTGGTGATTATTTTATTGGGATCAATTAGATTTAAACCTCTATAAAAATATATTTTGTTCATTTTATTTTATTTCCCAAAATAATATTTGTTATTTACACTGATATATAGTTTTGTAAAAACCATTTTTTAAAATGGTGGATTCTCATTACCATATTTTCTCTTTTGACATCATTACTTCAGACCAAATGACATGTTATCTTACAATGGCATAATGTCTTAAATTTATTCATAGGTTGTATCTTTAGGAGGAATTCCTCCAACATCATTCAATGTTTGTTTTCATGCCTCCAGGAGTTTCTAATTGTTTCATCCATATATTCCATCATTAAAATAAGGGTGTGAATGACTAATACAAGTTTTTGGAGTTTATGTCAATTTATGTGGAGGTATAATCAATGCATACACTGAATTTCTATCTCAACACCAATGCGATTACACTATTTGGATTCTAGAATATATCTATGATGATTTATACCTCATTATATAGTCGGTGAGATCTATAGGGTAGCCACTAGATTTTTGATGATATATATTATCTTTGAAGTGCCACCAACTAGTCATTTCCACTTGACTATGTATCCACTAGTAATATTCTATTTGGGATTCAGAAATACTATTAAAATATCATCTTCCACTAATCCATTATATTCTTAAAAAAATAATGAAGCTAAATCAAGAGAGATAAAAATAAATCAGCCTGGTATTTTTCACCCAATGGTGTGTTTGATCATTAAAATCCCTCAATGATTATTAGGTCATACAAAATATTATTTTGATGATACCATTATTCTATGATAAAAAAAAGTGAAATTCATTTGATTGGATTTATTTTTAATAAATAAATTATACTTATTAATAAAAAAACTGAATATTTTAGTTATTAATTGAATGAAGATACAAAAAATTTACCAAAATTTTCTACAATCAAATAATATCGAAATACTTTATTATAAAAAATGATTAAAAATATTTAAAAATATAAATTAATTCAATGATGTATCGAAATATTTCCTCAAACAATAAATAATGTCTATTTGTAATGAAAAAAAATCATTTTCCAATAGACTAATTTTTTTCAAACCTTGTGTACCCTCTAACAACATATTCCAAATTATTTTAGGGTTGGCTCCCCCAAAATTAATGGGTAAAATAATCCTAAAATTAAAATTTAATTTATTTTGAAAATGTAAAAAAATTAATTTTTAAAAATGGTTATTTATAATATTGGATTCCTATTCTAATTAAATATGTGATTTAATTCATACTAAATTGTTAAATATTAAAACATTAAATGATTCAATCCTAAAATATATTATTACATAGTATTTAGTTTCAAATATTATGTTTTTTAATGTTTTATAACAAATTAATGATAGAATATAATTTTTGACTTAATTTAAGTGATAATATATTATATAATAATTTAAAATTACAATTTATTTTGAAATTCAATAAAAAATTTAAAAATTTTATAATAAAATTTTGGTTTATTATATTTCATAATTAAATAAGGAAATAAGAGAATTTGAAAAGAAATTAGATTATAACTTCATGTTTTATTGAATTATCCAATGAATATCTATCAATAGTTTCGAACTAGGTTTCAAATAATTTCCCAACATTTGTTAGAACAATAATGATATGGTAAATATCCATCCAACCATTTTGGAGGTTAATACATCTATTTTAATCTAGTTAAAAATGAACAAAATTTGTTTTTATGCAGTCATGGAAGACATTTCTAGGAAAACGAAACATTATATACATTTCCATGATTAATGATTATAAATTAATAATAATGAAAAACTATCAACCTCATTTTTTGGGAAAATTAAATAGAGGCTTATTATAGATGTTATGTAGAAGAAATTTATTAAATAAAAAATATTGAATTGATAAGTAAATATCATATCTCTCATGGTTCAATAAAATCATGATTTCAATAAATAAATTCATGCCTTTCTTTTATAAACTATTTTGTAAAATTATCAATTGTTTATGAGTAATATAAAAATATTACATCGATTTGATTTTTCACAAATTAAATAATTAATAACTCGTAAGATAAAACATGAATGGGGTTTTAATATTTCTTATTAATATTTAAAAAGAATAAAATAATATTTTCAAAAATGTAAATATCAAATAATATGAATTAATTTTATCTATATCAATAAACTTTTTCCATTAGTATAATTTAAGTACTATAAAAAATAAAACCATTTCTGAAATATGTCATCCATTTCAACCTTATGATAAACAATATAATTCTTCGCATTAAAAAAATATACTTCAAAAATACTAATGATTTAAAAATCATATGCTACATAAATGTTTTTTAGAAGAACATCAATTAAAATGAATTAGATAATTATTGGACACGTCACAAGGGACATAAATAATATAACCAATTGATCTATTAAAAAATCCATAGATTTAGGTTCAATCAATGAACATTACTAACATGGATAAAAAATTCATAAAGAGGATAAAAGATTCGACAATAGAGAAATTAGAATCTCAAAAACGTTATATCTCCCCCATCAATGGGAATCATCATAAGTTACAATCTATGTTCAAACATAAGGTATGAAATTATTAATATTGATATAGATTAATAAAGAGATGGAAGTACGTTAAGAGGAAGAGGAATTGTAGAATGGGTGAATGAAATTTTGAAGACCATTATAATTTTATACTATGTCAAATAAAACAAGTTTCCCCAATTATATTAGATATTTAGAAAAGGATACATTCTATATAGTCAGATCCAATGTAACTCAAATAGAAATTCAAAATAAATAATAGTATAAAATAAAATTATAACAAAAAAATAAACTGATCAATGAATTCAATAGAATATTATTTGTAAAATAAGATTAATGAAAATTGATTTAATAAAATTTCAATATAATGAAAAATCCAAGACATGATTCATTTCATATTTAATTTATATAAAAAGTGTAACTAATCATATAATTAGTTTTTAGCTTTCCATTTATGTGATTTAATAAAACGTTATAATATATTTTTGAAAACTAATTTATCAGATTTCATTTGTTTTTTAAAGTAAATAAATTAATAAAATAAGTGTATTTCCTAGGCACATAATTAGAATAAAAATAAAAATAAAAATAAAAATATAATTATAATTATTACTATTACTATTATTATTCAATAATTAGTAATTTTTTTAAAGAAAATGAATGAATATTTTCATCACATAGTAATAATTATTGTATTTTATAAATATTTAGTTGATGAATATTAAGAAACAATGAAATTACTAATAATGTTATTTTATTGCATCTTAATAAATAGATTTTGGTGTGACTATAAAAATCAATATTATCATTTTTTATATAATTTTATTTTGGAAATTTTTGTGTTCGTAATTATGGGGGAGATAGAAACATTGTTATTATTATAATTAAATAGCATAAAATATAAGTATTAGATAAATTAAAATATTAATATACCTATATATATATATGTGTGTGTATTTATATATATGTGTGTGTGTGTGTAAATTTATAATTTTTGAGTAATAATTTTTTTTTATCAACATATATATATGTAAATATACATGACTATGGGTGTTAAATAAATAAATAATTAAAATAAATATATATATATATATATATATTTGGTTTTTTGGGGTAAAATTACATAAAAACACACACACCTGCCTAAAAGGAAGTTCATTTACCTCTAAGGGAGAACCCACCCATCCACCCACTTATTACGTTGTAATTATATTACTCAAAGACCCGGTGATCAGGAATCCCATTACATGTCCCGTAGCCTAATAATTTTGGACCAAGTCGCATTCTATGAATATCACCACTATAGTACCCCACCTACTACATTACGAGATACAATAAATACACATCAACAAATAATTATAGAAGGGGGAGAGTATAAATAATTAACAATAAAAATTTTAACATATATGTTTATGGATGATATAGAGGATTGAGTACTTGGAAGATATTACATAGGGATGGATGTAAAAGGACATGTCATTAATGCATAGTGAGATAGATGAATGTAATAATTGATGAATTCTAAAAATAATATTAAATTGGCGAATGGGTTGTCGCCTAAGGAAAATGTTGATGGGTAATTCATCTCCCGCTTAATAACTATATCCTACTCTCTATATATCACTTACTCTATTATATTTATTATATTTATCTCCAAACACGTCCCTTTGATATATTACCTTTTATTGATTTGATTAATGTGTAATATTTTATAATGGTTTTATCTTAATGAGATGAAATAAAACAATATGTTATATTTTGATGGGCGAAATTTATTTTTTCTGATGTAGATTAATATATTTTATTATATTTTATTGTTTATATATGTAGATAATTATAATGAACCAGTGTTTATTAGTAATAAATTCCTATTACTAATGTTAGTCAATGTAAGAGACTCCTGAAAATTACTTATCATCATACATATAATGGGAAGAGATTATATTTATTATATGTTTTTAAGAGTTATTTTTGTAATTTTTTGTCTTCCATGAGTATTATATTGATACTAATTTTTTATATTTTTTCTCATTAATATTATGTATATGACTATCTTGCGTTTCCATAATTATTCTTTCATTGTTTATAATTTTTTTGAAGTATTGTTTTATCGAAAAGCATCTGCAGTTGACGTAGGTTGATGAAATGTCATCAATTTTTCTCTGAGTGTGATGTTTGAGATATTTATCGGAATGGACATGGGAATATGATTCTAGTACGATAAGTTAAATTTGTTTTGTGTTCAATCCTATAGATTATGGGGATTTTCCCAACATTGATGGGTTCTTTTCCTTTCTATATGGTATCAATGTTGGAAAATACTATCACCAAGGATCTGATATATGTTATTTATAAACATATAACTAATGAGACGAGGCTTGTAATATGTAGGAGAAAATTGATTTGGTAGTAAATTTATTCAGTGTATTAAAAATTCCATTTCATTTTACATTGATCTCCCAATGTTTTTTTTCTACAAGTTAATGTATATATATATATATTAGATATAATAGTGAACTTTGATATGGTTATCACATAGTATAAGTTAAATTTCAATGGGTTTTAATGGAATTATAATGTTCAAATTATAATTTTTGAATTTCAGAAATTATAATTATCGAAGAATTGATTTTGGGGAGTACTATGTATAAGATATAAAATGTTTCCCAATGAAGAGTAGAATTATTATAGGGATAATACAATGACTATTTTTTTTGTTTTTTAATATTGAGTATAAGATGATTATTCAAATGGAAAATTTAATGATTTTGAATAATCGTATCATATAATTTGGTTTTATATAATATAACAAAATTTTCAAGTATCTGAATTTTATTTTTTGAATTATGAATAAAAATAATAATTTTGTTATTATCATTATTTGTAATGATGAAAAAAAACATAAATTGACATGAAAAATTATACATTTTGCTATGTTGGTGAAACTAATTTTGAAAATATTTATTGATGATTGGGGGTAATAATGGTGTTATTATTAAATGTGCTAAAAAATTATTATCTATGATTAATAAAAAATATTTTTGAAATATCAAAATAAAATGAATTTTATCGTCAAAATTTTTATATTATTAAGTATGGTGGTGATTTATCATTAATAATAATAATAATAATAATAATTCATATTATTATTATTAATTATGTGATATAATTTTCTAGTATAAAGAATTTAAATGTCTATATACATATGCATATATATATGGGTAGATATAAATGTTGTTATTACTTTGGAGACTTCTATTAAATATACATGTATTTATATATGACATAATTATATATAATTGAATATAATAATTTTTTGGGGTGTATATATATTTATATTGTTTTGTATATATATGATTTATATATTAATATAACTATGTGTGTGGGTGGTTGAATTTTTATAAATATATTTAATAATGGAATATTAAATGTGTAAAAAACGGGACTTGGGGGAGGAGATACAAAAGGGGAGGGAAGAAAATAAATAAATCCTTATATAAGATATTGACGTGAGATGAGTATTGAGGCGTGTGGTATAAAAATTGATGATGTTATTAATGTGTGATTCATATTAGGCATGATGACCAAACTTATGAATAGAGAAAAAGAATGATTAACGGTCGAAACATGGAGGTCCTTAATAGAATTAGACAGTAGGAATTCCTCTACCCATGTACATCTATTTTATACCATATATCTTTATGTTTTCCTATCTTATATTCACTTTTTCATCTTCAAGAATCCCCCAATTTGCACAACCCTGGTATTTATTATATTGAATCACTGTTAGTATTAATGGGTTCATCTTGATGAGTATAAATTAAACCCTTATATTTTTATAGAGGATATTTATTTTAATATTATTTAATGTAATTATTTTTATAGATTATAAATATGAAATATATCAACAATTTTAAAAAATTGTTTGTCCATTATGGAAGATATTTTAGTTAATCTAGTAAAATATGTTACATAATCCAATCCTAATGTAATCATTGTACATATTTGTTAAGGGCGTGACTTATTGGCATATATTCATATGGTCCCATGATTTATAAGGTCTACTTACATTTTTTTGGAATTAATTTTTATCCATGTGATTGCAATGTTCAATTTCATCACATATATGGTTTTTATGGTTTTGAATTTTCCATTCCATGACATTATTTTTGATATACAATTCTATATACATGAATGCACGTTATATTTTCCCTAGTCATATATCAATGATGCAGGTTGACCCACATGGACTATTCCCCTCTAAGAGGTATGTGTGAGATATTGATCAACACGAATGTGGATATCCCTTCTAGTGGGATGTGTTAATCATATTTTCTAACTATCCAATTGATTAAGGGGTTGTATCAGATATGACTAGTAGATGTTACCTCTGGAATAGAACTGAACAATGTAATGAAGATCTTTTAGGAATCAACATATCTTATGTACATATTTGAGTTATTTTTTCGATATATTTTTTTCACTTCATTTAATTCAATATTATATATTCTTATCTAATATAAAGGGTCATTGGTGGAGTCCCAAAATAATTTGTACTAAATCTATCCTTGTGAATTTACATTCTCTTGTAGATTTTAATGATTAGAGATATAATAATGGGAAAAGGACTTGTAAAGGTTTGTAGAGTATGTTACCATGTAAATAACAAATGTTTATAAATAATGTTTATGCTAGAAATATAAAATAGTTTTTATATATTATAATTAACTAATATATTAGATCCTATTATTTAGTAAAGTTTCTGTATCAAGAATTATATATTCATATTGCATGGGATGGTATTTACTGTTTACATTGATACTCTGATGATTATTTATTTATTAACTATTAGATGATTAATGGGAATTAATTCCTTATTTGTACTCTAATGTTACTTGGTATCTAGAGAATAATCTACCCTTGTTTTTTCGTTATTTGTACTGACATTCGGAAACAAAGTGGTAATAGGGAGGAACACATAATGTCATTTGGTTCCACGACACAGACACAAGAACATTATGTCAGTGCATTAAAATGTTTATATAAAATCACCTCTTAATAATTTTCTTTGGAATATTGAATCCTTGTAATAATAAAATATGATTTAGGTTTCAACTTATTTCAATTAAATGAATGAAAAAATCAATTAATGATGAAACTAATGTTAAAATATCATTTTAGCAGGATATAAAAAAATTAAAATCCCCAAAGCATAAAAAAATACGGAATTAAAATTTCAAATCCATAATAATTGAAATGTTATAATTCATCATATGATATATCTCAATTTATAAAAACAATTTAACATTAAAATTAATTAATAAAACTAATTATATTTTTAATGTAAATAATTGTGACATTAATGTTCAACACCTAGGTCCCCATTAGAGATTTTTTTTTTTAAATCTGGTCTTCCTCAGAGAGAAACACGAACAAAATATTGAACCAATATTATTATTTTAACAATAAAAATATATTTAAGTATAAATTTAAAAGGTTCATAAAACTAATTTTATAAATCATATTTCTAGATATAAATATTTTTTATTCACTACACATGTGTCTCCATCACCCACTACCAGTGAATTGTGTATATTTATGTGATTTTGTAATGAAAAATGTTTTCTATAAATAAACTACGAATATAGATCTTCTACCACAAAAATGATGGGTCAGTATGTGTCAGATAAAGGTTCTATTAGAATCGTTAATTTATTGATATAAATTTTGGTGTAAGATTTCATGAAATATCATTACAAGATAGGTGAGTAGATTTCATCCTACAAATATGTGCCTTTCTAAAATTCTATTCCTTAATATGATGTCATGTTTTTCAATAATAATTATTAAATTATATCAAGAGTAAATACCTATAAAAATTAATAATCTTTGTATTTTATCTTCTTATTCATAATAAAGGAAAAAAAATACTTATTTCATTTTGAACACAATATTATATTTATAATTTTATCACTATGGTTGAATTCATTAGGCGATTTTCTATAATTTTTATTGGTTTATTATATCATTTCAATACTAGATTATATTTAAATTTATTAAATAACTATTATATTTTATAATATTGAGGATTCTATTACTAATTTTTTTATTATATTTCATTTTTAGATAATTTAAAATATATTAATTTTTTGGGATTAAATATCAGGGTATATTTCTATAATATATAAGATCTTCATGCATTATGACATTCCCCAAGACCCACACCCCCATATCTGGTGCTAAAAAAATTACTGAATAATTTGATAAACATTCATAATTAAAATATATTTATCACAAAAGATTGAAATTACATTATAATCAATATATTTTGTATATAGTTTTAGTTAGTTTGGAAAAATATTTATCAATAATAAACTATGATGTTTGTATCGAATAGAAATTTTCATCACTATATTCTAAATGAATTAATCCACAATGAGTCTCCAATATCTCGAATAATTTCTTAAAAATATATGATATTTTAAATAAATCATATAGAATAATTAGATTTATATCCTATGGATAATTTTAATCTTATAAATGGTGAGAGAGATTTATCATCTAGGTATGAAACAAATGATATCAATCAATGACTTTAAGTGATCATAATATAAGTGTATTTTAATAGTATGGATTCAAAAGAAAATAATCCAAATCAAATCTTAGATAATGAAAAATTAGTAATGGGTTATGGAATATTGTAACATTATTATTTATTCATAATAGTTTGGAAACAATAGTTAATAATCATGAGTCGTGATACAATAATGTATTTCTAATATTAAACATATAACTATTACATATTTGAAATATAGAATAAAAATTTATATATAAAAACATTATTATTACGATCCAACCCACCATTACTATTTATTATGATAAGATAAAAGTGGTTGAAGTCATTTATATAATGAGATATTAACTATTAACATTTTTTGGGGGAAATATTGAACACTTCTAATAGTCAACTGGACATATGTCTTCCACACGTATTTTATTCATGTATCTACTAATAATGAACGTAGAAGAATAAAATGGGTCTCATCAAACATTCAAATAAAAATAATTCTGTAACATCCCAAGTAATTAATGAATAATAGATATTTTTATCTATGTCTATTAATGATTAAGATAGTTTTATAGAGGCTTAAAATGAAAATAAATACAATCTTATGCATGGAATACACTAATATTCTTAAAAGATTGTTTTAGTGCCTTTTGATGGCAATCCTTTTTTGAATCTATATTTTGACAATTTTATAAACTATGTTTGTCAAAATAAACTTATTCTTTATGATTTGGACATCAAAATTTACCTTGTGTGAATTTTTGGTATTTTTCTGACAATATTCATTTTTTTAATGAATAGTGAAAAATACTGAATTTTACATCAAAACTGATTTTTAACCTCATTTAATTATATGATTAGATTATGTTTTGAATTGGGTTTGAAGTGAAATTAGAATATATTTTTACCAATTTATCAAATGGTGGTCATTGGAATCAATTTCACTTTGAAATTAGACTTAAACTGGTGTCAATCTTTTGATAATTATTGTTTTGTAAAAACACGCTTTTTGCTCTGGCAGCGGGAATTAATTATTAAATTAATTAATGTGACTTATATGATTTGAATTTTTTAAAATAGACTTCATTTTTTAATTCAGAATATCAAATATAGCTTAGGGTGAATTTTTGGTAATTTTCTGAAAAACTTCAATTTTTGATGAATAGTGAAACCACTAAGTGGTAATCAAGCAAACTGATTTTTCAGTTAAATGAAAGTTTACCACTAATGTGTATTGAATTTTGAAAATCCGACATACATGGTTGTCATTAATAAGTAAAATGTGGTTCAATGAGATTATAACAATTTTTTGGTGAATAGTAACTTATTAAGTTCTTAATCGCGATTAGTGGTAATTAGTGTAGTTTAAGGTATAAATAATGCTTTATTAATATGAAATGACCTAGACATATGTCCCAACCTTATTGGTTGTGTCATGGCCGACCAAGACAATCCATGGGTCAACTTGGGGACCCCATGGAGACATTTTGGTTGGGAAATGACATAAATAAATTTTTATTTAATGTAAAAGTAAAAAATGACACAAACATAATATGTTTCACAAAAAAATATTTTACATGGGGTTATAAAGATCAGATATTTGATTATAAATAGTCATTGGAAAGCTAAAAAGATTTCCTACATCATAGTATTTTTTTTAGACATTAAATAAATTAAAATATTTATGACATAATAATGATGCAGCGATGACATCATTATTTGACGATTTAAATAAAATGGAAAGACAATGTAAAATCTATGAACTACACATGGACAAAACCAATTGGATGAGTGGATTTAGAACCCTAATCACCTTATCCACGAATTATAACAATGTGGGACCTTTTAAAACCGAAACACATTTTCAAATAAAGTAATATTTCTTTACTTTCCAAAAGTGCCCCTCCTCTCCTCTTATAAAAGGCCCCCACCTCTACCTCATTTCACACACTACTCAAGCCTTTGGCTCAGCCAAACCCTTCCCATTTACTCTCTCCAGATCCATATCCTCATACTATAGGATTCCCATTGGGAAGAATCCTTTCAAAGGAAGTCTTTAGGCTCAAATCAAAAGGAGTTACACTTTTTAAGGTAATTCATTCTCTCATGTTCATTTGTTTTATTTTGCTTCTCCAACCCCATAAACTCTTTTTATTTAATTATTTTGTAACAACACCAGTATCTTCAATATACTAGGATGTTGTTATAAGATTTATTTAAGCTACACTCTCACACAACTGCATCAAATGGTTAAAGAACATACGGTTTCCGTGGATGGCGAAATTCTGCCTCCCGAAACGATGATTGTTCAATACTCATTTAACACCTTCAAAGGTGGCCATTATGATGTCACTATTTTTATATATGATATATAATATGTTTATTTTTTCCATAAGATTCTGTTTTTTTCATTTTGGGCATACCTTTATGGTTTCCATTATGGGTAAACACGATATCTTCATTTTAGGAAGTCCGGACTACCGCCCCCTGAAAGTGATTTGATTCGTTAATACCATATGTGGGATGTGTAAAGGATAAAGTTAATGATATTATATATGTTATTATACTAGAATTATAATATACTCTTATATCATTATGATTCCATTCCAGAAAATATGAAATAGAAATGGAAGTAGCGTTCATGCGTACGTACGGCTTACCGTCTCCATGAACGGTGCATTTCATTTCTTACCTCTAAATGTGATGTAATATTATAAATACATGTATATGATGAATATATATGATATATATGTTATCCAAATCATTAATATCATTCTGGATATAATGAACCTATGACCAAATTAACAACATGTAAGTGTAAGAAGTCTATGTTTGACTTAAGAACCAAATACAGACAAAATGAACATTATTAACTTAACTGATTACATGATGTTCATAACATGGTATAAAAGGAATAATGAACTTGAAAAAGATTCATAAGCAAGTAGAGATTAACTCAAGTTTATTATTCAGGAGAATAAAGAACGGTCGGGTCAAGTCGGATACGAGGTATGTGACTTCGTCTCAATCTCCTTTCATTGAGGAATATTTTATTTTATACACAACTTTCTTTTATACGGTGTATAAACCCCTTTGACATCTATGTTTATTCAAAAGGAATCTTTTTTATACGAAGCGTTTACTAAACGACAAAAGGGAATGTTTTTGTCGTACGTAGGCGGCGCCAATGACTTCTCCCCCGTCGTGGCCGTTATTTGAGTTTCGGCTTCCTCTACAAGCCATACCTTTTTTTAAAACGAAAAATAAATACCATGTTTTACTTTAGTATTGAAAATGGTTTTCATAATGTTTTTATTATATCAATGTGTTGTATTGATATCTCGTTATTGAAATGTGGAAATGTTATGTTTCCTTTATGCATGTTTTATGTGATATGATTATGTTATGGTTCTTGGGCATTATTATGAAGACGGGTGGTTTCGGGATAAACTAAGGGCGGGTGAGCCCGTTATAGCTCTCCAATGCATTGGGTAACGCGAAGGAGTGAAACGTTAAGGTTTCTCCGAAGAGATTTAAGGAATATACTGTGATGGGTATTCCAAACGTAACCAAGAGGGTTACTCCCTACGTAAGAATGTTATGAATGCCTCAAGTTACCTTTATATATTATGATTTCTATGATTTATTCATGATTTTATGAGGTATATTAAAGTTCCTATGTTTTATGGGTAAAGTATGATTTCATTCTTATGTATATATGAACTCATGTTTCCTTTCCATGTTTTTTTTATAACCCATACTGAGTTTTTATGCTCATCCCAAGTTTTTGAAATGTTTTTCACAGGTCAAGGGAAAGGTACATGATATGATGATAGAGTCAAGGATGTGTCAAGAAATAATCCATGTTTTATTTTAAATGTGTTTCCATTGATGGGAATGAAGAATACTATCTTTATGTAACCACTTTGTTTATATGGGAATGTAATGCATGTTTTATGATCTAATTCTCTAAAACTCTAAACCCGAAAAGATCCTCAATGTGTAATCTTGTAATAACTCAAGATTGAGTAAGGTTTAAGGCTGGGGCCTTATAGTTGGTATCAGAGGTCGGTTTAGATAACTTTAGGAGTTAGAATTCTATTAAATGATTATCCAAATTTTTTTTTTCGAAATGATATAGCATTTAAAGATTACCATGTTGCTTCATCTAAGACATGTTTCTTCAGAATGGTTTTCCGTAGAGGAAACAGGGAAGCAGTGCTAGGAAGGCATACAGACGGAAATAACCGTCCGAATCAGCATCCAAAAATGTTCGGAATTGGAACTGAACAGTTTGTTGCAGTAATGGCGCAGCTGACTCAAGCGATAAATGGCGGTGGTATCCATGCACGAGATCAGCCAGAACAACCGCATATGAACATGTCAGTGGTGGAACATTTCATGAGGCAACATCCACCATCATTCAGAGGATCATCTGACCCTGTGCTAGCTGAAGGGTGGACTAAAGCACTGGAGAAGATTTTTTATGTCATGGGGTGTTCAGACAATCAAAAGGTTAGTCTTGCTATTTACCGTTTGGAGGGTGAAGCAGATCAGTGGTGGTCTATGGTTAAAAATATCAAGGACGCCGATGAGATTGATGCTCTTGACTGGGATGAATTCAAAGGTATGTTTCTTGAGAAGTATTTTCCTAAGACTGTTCGACTTAGGATGGAAAAGAAATTATTCGAATTGAGGCAAGAGGAAGACTCAGTGGCTGCCTATGAAGAAAGCTTCACTCGATTGGCAAGGTATGCTCCAAATTTTATCCGGGACCTTGATAGTAAAATCAATTGTTTTTACTCAGGATTAAAGCCAAAGTATCAAAGGGAATTTTCTTCTCGTGAGTTTAAAAGTTATGAAAAGCTTGTTCGATGTGCTGAGAAGGTGGAAATGGAGTTTGCTGATGACCAAGTTTTCTATAACAACCAGCAGAAGAAGAGACCGAGGTGGCAGGAGAAAGGTAAGAATTATTCAAAAAAGTCTGATGGTAAGAGAACTAAGTTTCCAGTTTGTGATAAATGTGGCAAAAGGCATGCTGGGGAATGTCTTCTGAATTCTGGGAAGTGCTACCGATGTGGTAAGATGGGACATAAGGCTCGTGATTGCACTGAAAAGGATCAAGGTGAAGGTAAGAACAAATTTGATTTACAGTTAGTGAAATGTTATAAGTGCAATGAGATGGGTCACTATGGAAACGAGTGTCCGACAAGGAGCTTGAGTGATGGGAAGCAGTTAGACTACAAGCAGAAGGGGGTGGTGAAATCCTTTGCAACTACTTCAGCAGATGTCGGGCCATCAAATGAAGTTGTATCAGGTACTTTGGTTGTTTTTTCAGATTATGCCAGTGTGTTGTTTGATTTGTGGTCTACACATTCTTTCATCTCTGAAACCTTTTCTAGTAAAATGGGAATACTATCTCAAGAAATGACTCCTGAACTTTTGGTAAAAACGCCTGGGGGATGTGTACAGGCAAAAAGAATTTATAAGAATCTTCCTATCCTTATCTATGGAAAGAACCTAATTGCAAACCTTATTGTTCTACCTCTAGTAGAGTTTTATGTTATCCTGGGTATGGATTGGCTCTCTATTTACCATTTTAAGATTGACTGTAGAGCTAAAGAAGTTTCTTTTTAGAAAGACTTTCAGATTGTTTACAAGAATGAACCCTTACTTTTGATAACATATCAAGAGGCCGAGAAACTTGTGAAAGATGGAAATGAATGTTACCTTGCACACGTCGTTGAAAATAAAGGAACTGTTCAGATTAATGATGTACCAGTGGTAAATGAGTATCCTGATGTTTTTCCTGATGAGTTGCCTGGAATAATACCATATCGGGAAGTTGAGTTTACTGTTGACATAGTTCCTGATGCTAAGCCAATTTCAAAACCCCCTTATCGAATGGCACAAATTGAACTTTTAGAGTTGAAGGACCAATTGAAAGATTTATTAGAGAAAGGTTTCATTAGACCTAGCACATCACCATGGGGTGCTCCTGTTTTATTTGTTAAAAAGAAATATGGTTCTATGAGACATTGCATTGATTATAGAGCCTTGAATAATATCACTGTTAGGAACAAATATCCTTTGCCTCATATCGATGATTTGTTTGATCAGCTCCAGGGAGCTCAGTTTTTTTCAAAGATTGACTTGAGATCGGGGTACCATCAGCTGAAGGTAAAGGAGGAAGATATTCCAAAGACCGCGTTGTGTACGAGATATGGCCATTATGAATTTATAGTAATGCCTTTTGGGATAACCAATGCACCTACTGTATTCATGGACTTAATGAATAGAATTTTCCATGAGTTCTTGGATAAGTTTGTGGTGGTTTTCATTGATGATATTTTTGTGTTTTCTAAAAGTAAATAAGAGCATGAAAAACATTTAAGGGTTATCTTGCAAACCTTAAAAGAAAAGAAACTGTTTGGGAAATTCAGCAAGTGTGAGTTTTGGTTGCAACAAATTTCTTTCCTTGGTCACATTGTTTCTAAAGATGGAATAACTGTTGATCCTGCAAAAACAAAAGTTGTTGAAGAATGGCCAAGACCCACAAATGTAACCGAGATTCGTAGCTTCCTTGGTTTGGCGGGCTATTATCGAAGGTTTGTTAGAAATTTTTCATGGTTATCTATTCCAATGACTAAGCTAACTCAGAAGGGTGTTAAGTTTATCTGGACAAAAGAATGTGATGATTGTTTTCAGGAATTGAAAAGAAGATTGGTGAATGCTCCAGTTTTGGCACTACCTTCCAGGAATGGTGAGTTTGTTATATACAGTGATGCTTCAATGAAAGGACTTGGTTGCGTCCTAATGCAGAATGATCAGGTAATTGCTTATGCTTCACGACAGTTGAAAACTCATGAGGTAAATTACCCTACACATGATTTGGAATTAGCTGCTGTTGTTTTTGCTTTAAAAATTTGGAGGCATCATTTGTATGGAGTAAAGTGTGAAATATATACGGATCACAAAAGTTTAAAGTATATATTCACTCAGAAAGAGTTAAACATGAGACAACGGAGATGGCTGGAATTAATCAAAGATTATGATTGTACAATTCATTACCATCCGGGAAAAGCAAATAAAGTGGCTGATGCTTTGAGTCGTAAAAGTAATGCTTCATTAACAATGTTGCGTTTGGAACGTGATCCTTTGGTTAAGGATTTGATGAACTTTGGCATAGAAGTTGTTGGTGCAGGGAGTCCTTCTGTTTTGTTTCAGGTATCAGTGAGATCATCTCTATCAGATAGAATCAAGCAAGCACAGAAGAAAGATAGTGAGTTGCAGAAAAAGTTAGAGCTGGTTCAGAAAGGTATGTTGCCTGAATTCAACATTGATAATGATTTCGTTTTGAGATTTGGGAAGAGATTGTGTGTGCCTTGTGATTCACAGTTGAAGAGAGAGCTGTTTTGTGAAGCTCATAGTTCTCCGTTTTCAGTTCATCCGGGCAGTACTAAGATGTATAGAGATCTGCGGGAGTATTACTGGTGGGATGGAATGAAAAGAGATATTGCTGATTTTACTGTGAAGTGTTTGACATGTCAACAGGTTAAAGCAGAGCGGAAGTTACCGAAAGGGATGCTTCAGCCTTTACCAGTGCCAGAGTGGAAATGGGAGAATATATCCATGGCCTTTGTTGTTGGATTACCGAAGACATCTCGAGGTAATAATGCAATCTGGGTTATTGTTGATCGCTTGACCAAATCTGCTCATTTCCTTGCTATACGAGATACTTTCTCTCTTAATCAACTTTCCTGTTTGTATCTTAAAGAGATAGTCAGGTTACATGGAGTTCCTCTCTCCATTGTATCAGATCGTGATCTCAGGTTTACATCTAACTTTTGGAAAGGCCTTCAGATGTCATTGGGTACTGAATTAAATTTTAGTATAGCTTTTCATCCACAATCAGATGGGCAGTCAGAACGAACAATTCAGATATTGGAGGATATGCTACGAGCTTGTTCTATGGATTATCAGGGAAGTTGGGACCAACATATTTCTTTGGTTGAGTTTTCATATAATAACAGTTTTCATTCCAGTATACAGATGGCACCATTCCACGCATTATATGGGAAGCGGTGTTGAACTCCAGCTTTCTGGGATGAAGTGGGTGAAAGGAAGTTGATGGGACCAGAATTGGTAGAAGAGATGGCAGAAAAAGTTCAGCTGATTCAGAAACACATGAGAACAGCTCAGAGTAGGCAGAAGAGTTATGCGGATAACCGGAGCAAGGATCTATCTTTCGAGGTAGGTGATCATGTTTTTCTCAAGGTTTCTCCTTGGAAAAGTGTGATGAGATTTGGTAAGAAAGGAAAGTTGAGTTCAAGGTTCATTGGACCATATGAAATTCTGGAGAGAGTTGGATCAGTTGCATACCGAGTGGCTTTACCTCCGAGTTTATCTTAGGTACACAATGTTTTTCACATTTCGATGTTGAGAAATTATATGCCTGATCCATCTCATGTTTTGAATCCAGAGGTAGTTCAGCTGGAAGAGAACCTATCTTATGAGGAACAACTGGTCCAGATTCATGACCACAGGGAGAAAGTGTTACAGAATAAGGTGATTCACAAGGTAATGGTTTTGTGGAAAAGCTACATGATTGAAGAGGCAACATGGGAATCTGAAAATGCAATGAGGGATAAGTACCCCCATTTATTCGATAAGTAAATAAATTGCGGGGATGCAATTTTCTAAAGGGGGGAAGGATGTAACATCCCAAGTAAGTAATGAATAATAGAAATTTTTATCTATGTCTATTAATGATTAAGATAGTGTTATAGAGGCTTAAAATGAAAATAAATACAATCTTATGCATGGAATACACTAATATTCTTAAAAGATTGTTTTAGTGCCTTTTGATGGAAAACCATTTTTGAATCTATATTTTGACAATTTTATAAACTATGTTTTTCAAAATAAACTTATTCTTTATGATTGGGACATCAAAATTTACCTTCTGTGAATTTTTGGTATTTTTCTGACAATATTCATTTTTTTAATGAATAGTGAAAAATACTGCATTTTACATCAAAATAGCTTTTTAACCTAATTTATTTATATGATTAGATTATGTTTTGAATTTGTTTTGAAGAGAAATTAGAATATATTTTTACGATTTTATCCAATTGTGGTCATTGGAATCAATTTCACTTTGAAATTAGACTTAAACTGGTGTCAATCTTTTGATACTTATTATTTTGTAAAAACACGCTTTTTGCTATGGCAGCGGGAATTAAGTATTAAATTAATTAATGTTACTTATTTGATTTGAATTTTGTAAAATAGACTTTATTTTTGAATTCAGAATATCAAATATAGCTTAGGGTGAATTTTTGGTAATTTTCTGAAAAACTTCAATTTTTGATGAATAGTGAAACCACTAAGTGGTAATCAAGCAAACTGATTTTTCAGTTAAATGAAAGTTTACCACTAATGTGTATTGAACTATTAAAATCTGACATACATGGTTGTCATGAAGAAGTAAAATGTGGTTCAATGAGATTATAATAATTTTTTGGTGAATAGTAACTTATTAAGTTCTTAATCGCGATTAGTGGTAATTAGTGTAGTTTAAGGTATAAATAATGCTTTAATAATATAAAATGACCTAGACACATGTCCCAACCTTATTGGTTGTGTCATGGACGACCAAGACAAGCCATGGGTCAACTTGGAGACTCCATGGAGACATTTTGGTTGGGAAATGACATAAATAACATTTTATTTAATGTAAAAGTAAAAAATGACACAAACATAATATGTTTCACAAAAACAATTTTTACATGGGGTTATAAAGATCAGATATTTGATTATAAATAGTCATTGGAAATCTAAAAAGATTTCCTACATCATAGTATTTTTTTAGACATTAAATAAATTAAATTATTTATGACATAATAATGATGCAGAGATGACATCATTATTTGACGATTTAAATAAAATGGAAAGACAATGTAAAATCTATGAACTACACATGGCCAAAACCAATTGGATGAGTGGATTTCGAACCCTTATCACCTTATCCACGAATTATATCAATTTGGGACATTTAAAAACCGAAACACATTTTCAAATAAAGTAATATTTCTTTACTTTCCAAAAGTGCCCCTCCTCTCCCCTTATAAAAGGCCCCCACCTCTACCTCATTTCACACACTACTCAAGCCTTTGGCTCGGCCAACCCCTGCCCATTTACTCTCTACACATCCGTCTCCACATCCTATAGGATTCCCTTTGGGAAGAATCCTTTCAAAGGAAGCCTTTAGGCTCAAATCAAAAGGAGTTACACTTTTTAAGGCAATTCATTCTCTCATGTTCATTTGTTTTATTTTGCTTCTCCAACCCCCTAAACTCTTTTTATTTAATTATTTTGTAACAAAACCAGTATCTTCAATATACTAGGATGTTGTTATAATATTTATTTGAGCTACACTCTCACACAACTTCATCAAATGGTTAAAGAACATATGGTTTCCGTGGATGGCGAAATTCTGCCTCCCGAAACGATGATTGTTCAATACTCATTTAACACCTTAAAAGGTGGCCATTATGATGTCACTATTTTTATATATGATATATAATATGTTTATGTTTTCCTTAAGCTTCTGTTTTTTTCATTTTGGGAATACCTTTATGGTTTCCATTATGGGTAAACACGATATCTTCATTTTAGGAAGTGCGGACTACCGCCCCCTGAAAGTGATTTGATTCGTTAATACCATATGTGGGATGTGTAAAGGGTAAAGTTAATGATATTATATATGTTATTATACTGGAATTATAATATACTCTTATATCATTATGATTCCATTCCAGAAAATATGAAATAGAAATGGAAGTAGCGTTCATGCGTACGTACGGCTTACCGTCTCCATGAACGGTGCATTTCATTTCTTACCTCTAAATGTGATGTAATATTATAAATACATGTATATGATGAATATATATGATATATATGTTATCCAAATCATTAATATCATTCTGGATATAACGAACCTATGACCAAATTAACAACATGTAAGTGTAAGAAGTCTATGTTTGACTTAAGAACCAAATACCGACAAAATGAACATTATTAACTTAACTGATTACATGATGTTCATAAAATGTTATAAAAGTAATAATGAACTTGAAAAAGATTCATAAGCAAGTAGAGATTAACTCAAGTTTATTATTCAGGAGAATAAAGAACGGTCGGGTCAAGTCAGATACGAGGTATGGGACTTCGTCTCAATCTCCTTTCATTGAGGCATATTTTATTTTATACACAACTTTCTTTTATACGGTGTATAAACCCCTTTGACGTTTATGTTTATTCAAAAGGAATCATTTTTATACGAAGCGTTTACTAAACGACAAAAGGGAATGTTTTTGTCGTACGTATGTGGCGACAACGACTTCTCCGCCGTCGTGACCGTTATTTGAGTTTCGGCTTCCTCTACAAGCCATACCATTTTTTAAAACGAAAAATAAATACCATGTTTTTCTTTGGTATTGAAAATGGTTTTCATAATGTTTTTATTATATCAATGTGTTGTATTGATATCTCGTGATTGAAATGTGGAAATGTTATGTTTCCTTTATGCATGTTTTATGTGATATGATTATGGTATGGTTCTTGGGCATTATTATGAAGACGGGTGGTTCCGTGATAAACTAAGGGCGGGTGAGCCCGTTATAGCTCTCCAATGCACTGGGTAATGCAACGGAGTGAAAGGTTATGGTTTCTCCGAAGAGATTTAGGGAATATACTGTGATGGGTATTCCAAATGTAACCAAGAGGGTTAATCCCTACGTAAGAATGTTATGAATGCCTCAAGTTACCTTTATGTCTTATGATTTCTATGATTTATTCATGATTTTATGAGGTATGTTAAAGTGCCTATGTTTTATGGGTAAAGTATGATTTCATTCTTATGTATATATGAACTCATGTTTCCTTTCCATGTTTTTTTTATAACCTATACTGAGTTTTTATGCTCATCCCAAGTTTTTGAAATGTTTTTCACAGGTCAAGGGAAAGGTACATGATAAGATGATAGAGTCAAGGATGTGTCAAGAAATAATCCATGTTTTATTTTAAATGTGTTTCCATTGATGGGAATGAAGAATACTATCTTTATGTAACCACTTTGTTTATATGTGGAATGTAATGCAAGTTTTATGATCTAATTCTCTAAAACTCTAATCCCGAAAAGATCCTCAATGTGTAATCTTGTAATAACTCAAGATTGAGTAAGGTTTAAGGCTGGGGCCTTATAAATTCAAACTTTTTAAAGGCCCGGACCTCTCCGGTCCATTCCATTGTGAAAATGTGATTCCGGTGGTGTTCCTAGAAGTCAAGGCAAATTGGTGTGCGTTTGGGTGGACATTTAATGACTGTTAAAGGGTTATGGCTTTCGCATGGGAGGCGCAGGGTTTGTCAAACTAAGCGGCCAAACCGTGCGAGGTTGGTTTTGGAGGCAGTAGCCAGCACACGATTAGCGCACAGTTTTTCTAACTGTGCAGCCTAACCATGCGAGGAGTGTTTGAAGAAGCAGAAGCTAGCGCATTGTTAGCACACGGTTTGGTAAACTATGTGCGCTAATCATGCGGGCACTTAAAGTTAGATCCTATAATTGTGGATCTGAACTCTATTTCCTCTAAATGGTACGTTTAAGACACTAAGTGGCCATAACTCGGGATTACCCTTCCATGGAGGTAGAAGAACCTCTCCCATGCATTTTGGAGGCGATCCAGAGGCTTCTCTTCACGAATCAAAGACAGTTTCTCGAGGTATGTGATTCTTTTTTTTAGTTTCATATAACTACCTAGTTCTACTCCTCCTCTTCTCTCAGGAGCATAGATCTATGCCTTTTATGGGTAGATCTAACTGTGTGGAAATTTATTAGGATGAGCTTTGGTCTTTTTTGTGTTAGGAGAATAGATCTAGGAAGGATCCTTGGTGAATCGGCCAGTTCTTGATGGGCATTCTTCGACCATTGTGGTTTTCATCAAAACTGTTGAGGTAGGGGATTTGTGGCTTCTCTAATTGTTTATGTGCAATCGTAGAGTTATCATGATTTGGACTTTGGATCACAATGGAATTCAGAAAATTAAATACTTTAACAAGATTAAAAGAATTAGTTTGATCGCATGTTGTTGTTTTGTGCCATGATAACTTCTCTGCTGTTGATTTTCTAGATAGTTTGATATATATGGGCTTTTTGTTAGCATGTTTCTCTTGATGAAATTGATAAAGAACTTAAATCCGAAATTAATTGATAATTAATTGGGTATAGATAAAGTGGCATGTAAGTGACTCTGTTTGTTGTTGTTGTGGATGCTGTTCCAACTTGGTGTTAATGAAATTGAGGCAGATGATGTGTTTAATTATGTTGGATGGTAAAACTAAAATTTGTTGGTGCTTTTTGTTTGAAGTCTAGATTCTTTGTTAAAGGGCCAAGATCCTAAATTTATGTGATGATTTTTTTCCTGCTTCCTGTGTGGTGATGTGACCCTAGGACTATGTTGTGATATTTTGGGGTATAGAGTCCTTCTGGTTGTGGTAGGGGATGACTCCTAGAGTGGCGAGATGCATCGGTTTATGTATTTTTTTGTCGGGGAGGACACCAGAGATGATGGAATGGGGCGGATGTGGTTGTTGGAAGCTTGTATAATTCTTTGGTTGTTTATCTGATTTTCTTTTTTCCACTACCCAAGGAAGCATGTCTTGCTTACCCTTCTTCTAAATTAGGTGAAGACACGTGGGGTATGCCACGTGCTTTCTGTGTTTAGCCTCTCCAGGGATAATGGTTCTATGCTCTTGCTATAGGTTCCACAAACTCGACAGGTATTACATCTCGTCATTTTGTTTATCCCCCTTGTGTTTAGTAGAATAGGATACTTCTCTAGAATTCCGAGGAATATGGGAAAGTAATTTTGTAATGAATGTTTGAATAATTGATTTCAACCCATGGGGATGGAAATGCTGGAACATAATGATGAGGTTGTAACTTTTAAGGCACATTTTACTTTGGGTGTGATGTTGATGAATTTTATGTGGTTTTTCACCTGATTAATTAATGTTGGATGAATTAATTAACATACAGTGGAACTGATAAAAAGGGAATGAAGTAACCTAATAAGGTTCTTTAAATGGTTGTGAGCGTATAGGATACCTATTCTTAGAAGTGGAAGCCTAGAGTCTGAGAGACGTTAGCTACAGTTGTGTCTAAGACTAGGTAATTCCCATAGTGTGGTTGTGATTTATAATATATTCTGCACTTTTTGTGTTTCTATATGCCACTCCACCCTGTCAGTAAGGGAAACTGGCACCTCAAAGATTCTGATCCATGGGGGGTGTTTTCTCCATCAATCCGATGGGAGGGTGAATGGGTGACTTCCCCCTTTGACTCCACTCTCTTCTGTTGGTAGATACTAGGGCCATTAGGCACAATGCTTAGTTTTCTCCATATCTATGTGTAAAGGGATTTAATGGGTTGTGGTTATTCACACACATATTTTCTATATGTAGTATCCTATGGACTACTATAGGTGTAACATGTATAGGTCATGATGGCTTGAAGATCCTTACTCGTTGTATGGGCTGTAATGACTTGAAGTATAATACCTGACGTATGACACACGTTATGCGAGCTATTGTGGCTACCAGAAACAACCCGATTACTTTTGGTTCTGAGGATGGTGTGGTGCATAGTCGAGGTGTCTGCAGGAAATCCTTTGTGGTGAACGTGGGGCAGTTTGTGGAGCTTAGCCCAGGTGTATTCAGGCAAGCCTTTGTAGAGAGATTCACATGATGTATGTCACTGGGGAAAAGCGTCAAACCACTGGGGAATTATTAGAGGGGTACCCTTGATATTATTATCTATATTATACATTCTTTTATGTGTTACATGGTGATAGTAGTCATGGTGAGGTTGGGAACTTACTATACATGTTTTGGTGATGAGTTAGTTACACTTGTTGTTCACTATAATTTATCATGCTTTCTTTACTTTTTCACTAGAGGATTTATGGAGGATCTTACTGGTTATAATTTTATAATCACCCTATGTATATATAATTTGTTTTTCAGGTCACTTGGAGTAGGATGGAGATCAATTTTGTTACTACTAGCTTAAGGTTGGAGGTGTTGTTCGGGCTTGTGGTCGCTGTCATTTTACATTCATTTTGGTACTGGTAGTTTTCCCTTTCATTTGTTGTATGTTTTCATGGAATTTCATATATGCACTTGGTTTTCATTTATATTTCAGTTTTGGGTTGTAGTTTTTTGGTGTTTATCTTATCACTCTCTTCCGCATGTTTTCTCTTAGAGGGTAATTCTTCCAATTTGTGTGTTTATTATACCCTCAGTGCTAGTGGCCAACCTAGTGCCTACTGAATGATGGACTCAGCGGTCATTATCTTCCTTTTCACAATGCCGGCCCAGGATGGGTACACTATGTGGGGAGGGGGTCAAGACAGAGTGGTATCAGAGAGAGGTTGAGGGATAGGATGGAGTTTGTAGTTAGGCATATGTGAGGTTGCATGAGTTGGTAGGGAAAAGGTGTCATTCATTTTTATCAAGTGAGGTAAACACTGGAGACTGGCTGAGACATTGGCATTTAAGGTTCCCTATGATCTTATGCATAGACATTTATGTCGATAATGGCTACTAAACAAGGTGATAGTACTTGATGGGTAGAGACCTTGGAATGGATCATGAATCATTCTACTTTATGCATGGGTTTGAATGGGTAGACCTTGGGATAGGTTAACCAAAAATGAAAAAAAAGTTATCAATTAATTATTAATTGTTGAGTCCACCATATTCCAGGATTAGGAGCTCTATGTGTCTGTTATTTTTCAGGCATGGCTCCAAGTCGATGTCCTCATCAGGTGTGCGTAGAAGAGGTCCAGCAGGATGTTCTAGCAGGTCGTCGTAGAGTATAGGTTGACGACGACTACACTTAGAAAAAGACACTCAAAGAGTTTCATCACTAGAATCAGCAAAAGTATGAGGGATCTGTTTCAGATGAAGTCACGAAAGACTGGTTGGAGGAGGTAGAGATTGGATTTAGTTCGATTCGTGCTCGGATGGAGCACTAGGTGTCCTTTGTTGTGACGATGCTGTGTAGATCAGTAAGGTAGTGGTGGTTCTTGTTCCTCAGGGATTGGGAGGAGTCAACGATCTCATGAGAGGAGTTCCGAGACATGTTTATAGTCGAGTTCCTTTTCTCACCTGCAATGGAGTCAAATCTCTATTAGCATCTTACCCTTCGATAGGGGAGCTCCATTGTTTGGGTGTTTGGGACCCGTTTCAGGAACCTTTTATAATATGATTCAGACCTGGTACTAGACGATGAGGGCTCGAAAAGGCATTTTGAGGAGGCTATACATCCAGATATCCAATGTCAGGTCACCCCATTTATGCTGAAGACATATATCAAGCTGATGGAGAGTCCGGAGGTTATCGATAGGACATTGTCCAGGAACAGATCATCATGAGAGGGGAATCAACATGATTCCTCCTGAAGTAGATATGCGGTCCGAGATTCCCTGTTTTCAGGGCAGAAGTGTTTTCATTCAGCTAGGGGTCGGTCCCAACCCTTCACATTTCTTTTCTATAGAGGCAACAACTCTCAGTCCTATTCCATGGTATCCGGTGATTGTTTTTATTGTCGTGGTCATGGCCATAAGTAGCAGGAGTGCCCGACCTTTCAGATTGGTCATAATGCACTGGGAGCTGCGCTCCATGTTCTTCCTTTGAGGCAGTTCTAGCCGAGGCAACAGCAGCTAGATGCACTAGATTTAGATATCTAGAGGGGAGATGGGGCTGTCAGAGGACATCCCAATTATGCTCCCATTCCTCAGAGAGTAGATCATTATTGTGGTGGTGGTCTTCATCAGGGTCTGAGAGTCCATGGAAGAGGTTGTGGTCACCTACATGCTCGAGTGTTTCTAGCACCAGATGAGCCATATGTCGTTCGAGGTTCCCTTTGCTTGTTTTCTACCTTTTTGTATTCCTTGTATTATTCAGTAGTGACACACTCCTTCATATCACCTACCATTTTCCATGCTTTGGGACTTGAGGTTGAAAGGCCTCTAGTGCCCTTGGTGTTGATTATGCTATTTGGAGGTTGAGATGAATTTATTGATGTATGTAGAGACTGTGAGCTAGTGTTTGGGAAGCACTCCTCCTGGGGAGATTTCTTATTTTTACAGATACAACCATGTGATGTCATCCTCAGCATGGATTGGTTGCATTGGGTGAAGGCTAACATGGATTGCTTCAGGAAGAAAGTCGTTTTCTTTGGTGTGTATTGATCACCAGTGGTGTTTGTTGGTGAGTGAGCTCCCCTGATGGGTCACATGAATGTTTCATACTTATCATCAATGTCAGCTATGACGATGTTGATATCTTTAGAGGTTCAGCTGTTGGCGATTCATAGGGTTATAGTGGTGTACCTTGTTGTCTTCCCAGGAGAGGTTGTAGCATTACCCCCTTGATGAGAGATCGAGTTTGGGATAGATCTACAGCCAGGAGCTTATACTATCTCTATGTATCTAAATAGAATGGGCCCTTCTGGTTTTCAGGAGCTGTGTATACATCTTGATGGTCTATTGTAGTGCAGTTTTGTTCAACCAAGTGTGTCCCCATGGGGTGCACTAGTTTTTTTCGTGAAGAAGGCTGATGTAAGTTTGGGGTTGTGTGTCGATTATCGTCGCTTAAACAAAGTGACAATAAAGAATCGCTGTCCTATTTGAAGGATTGATGGTTTATTCAAAAAATAAAGGTCACATATTGGTTCTCATAAATTTACATGCGTTCAAGATACCATAAGATGTGTTTGAAGGATAAGGATATCCCGAAGACTGCTTTTCATTGTCTTCATGGGAATTATGTGTTCGTTGTAATGTCGTTTGGTGTGACGAATGCTCCAAATGTGTTCATGGGTTTGATGAATGCTATATTCTGTGAGTTTCTGGACAAGTTCGTGGTAGTTTTCATTGATAAAATCCTAGTGTACTCCACATCTGGAGAGGAGCATTCAGAGCATCTACGAGCCGTTTTGGGTGTTCTTCATCGACATCTTCTATTCGATAAGTTGTCGAAGTGTTTCTTTTGGGCTCAAGAAGTCTGTTTCATTGTGCATGTTGTGTCCCAATAGAGAGTAGCTATGGATCCATCTATGATTGATGTAGTTGTTTCTTGGCCAGCACCTAAGAGAGTGTCAGTTGTGCAAAGTTTCCTTGGTCTCAAAGAATACTATAGGAGGTTCGTATCTAATTTTTCATGGGTTACGACTCCTCTAACAGATTTGACCCAGAATGATGAGGCCTTCATATATACTGATCAGTGTCAGGAAAAATTTGAGTATCTAAAGGAGAAGTATGTATGTGCTCCAGTCCTCTTTCATCTAGCCGAGGGAGTCCAGTTTGAGGTTTTCTGTGATGCTTCACATCTGAAGTTAGGATGCGTTCTCTTGTAGAAGAGGTCAGTTGTTTCTTATGGGTCTCAACAGTTTTCTCCCCATGAATGCAACTATTCCACCAATGATCTAGATATATAATTATAGGTGTTTGATCTGATGTTTTGGAGACATTACTTCATGGGTGAACGCTTTGTGTTTTTCACTGATCATAAGTGTTTGAGGTATGTTTTATAACAGTGTGACATGAAATTACGACAACACTAGTGGATGGAGTTCTTACAATAATACAACTTTTAAATATTGTATACACCTAGAAAATGGAATGTTGTGGCCGATGTGCTGAGCCGAAACTCACATAGTTATGTTGTGCATGAATCCGGTGATTCCTGGAGAGTAATAGAAGAACTGTCATCATTTCATCTTGATATGGGAGAAGGTGGGGGGTAGAGGCTGTCTTTTTCAGATGACGGTGTATTCATCCTTGGGGAAGAATCTGGAGGAGTCCCTGTTGGGGGATCTTGAGGAGGAGGTCTGGAGGGACTGAATTGTTTGTGGTGAGTCCCCTGATGGTTGGTCTTAGGTTGAACAACACATAGTGTTGAATAATGGAATGATTTCTTTCCCATGGCGATGCGTGAGATGGTACTCAAAGAGTTCCATGGTACACCTTTAGTGGTGAATCCTTGTGTGAAAAAGATGTACTGATCCCTGAAGAGTCAGTTTTGGTGGGCTGGCCTGAAGCGTGCGGTTGCAGAGTTTGTGTCTCGATGTTTAGTCTGCCATAAGGTGATGGCTGATCATCATGTTCCGAGTGGTCTTCTCCAGCCATTAGACATTCCTTAGTGGAAGTTAGATGACATCTCAATGGACTTTATTATGGTTTACCTCGAAATCTGGGAGGTTATGATACTATTTGGGTGGTAGTGGAATGTTTAACAAAATCATCCAACTTTATAGCAATCAAGGAGTCAAGATCAGTGGATGTTTTGTCGAGGCTGTATCTGGAGGAGGTGGTGATACTTCATGGAGTTCCTAGGAAAATCATTTTTGATCAAGATCCTTGTTTTACCTCCTGGGTGTGGAGAGGTCTCCAACATTATTTTGGTTCACAGCTGTGCCTTAGCACTGCTTTTCAACCTCAAATGGATTTTCATATGGATCAAACCATCCAAACCCTTGAATACATGTTTCTCTCTTGTGTTATTGATTCTGGAGGTTCAGAATGAGGAACTTACCCTTGGTGGAGGTTTCCTACAATAATAGTTTCCACTCCACTATCAGTATGGTTCCATTTGAAGCCTTGTATGGCCGGCAGTGTTGTTCTCTGTTGTGTTGGACTGGGGTCGAAGATTCAGTAATTCCTGGACCGGAACTAGTGCAGATTAAAACAGAGATGCATCAAGTGATTCATGAGAGGATGAAGGCAGCCCATGATCCCCAGAAATCATATTCTGATCAAAGGATGAGACCCTTGGGGAAAAATGTTTGGGATCTTGTGTTTCTGAAGGTGACTCCCTGTCATGGGCAGTGAAGGATTGTTCATGGTACTAAGCTTTCTCCCCACTTTGTTGGGGCTTTCTAGGTGTTAGGCCTTGATAGAGTTGTGGCGTATCGAGTAGCACTTCCCCCTCAGTTGACTCAGATACATGATGTTTTCCATGTATCACAGCTATGTCGTTATCTTCATGACAACTCCCATATCATCAATTAGGGAGCGATCGATGTTGATGATGACACCACCTTTGAGGAGAAACCTATGGAGATCCAAGACTACAAGGACAAGGTGTTTCACGGGCATTCCATCCCCATAGTTTGTGTCTTCTCTTGACATAGTGGCATGGAGGAGAGTACCTGGGAACGTGAATCATAGATACGTGCTCAGTACCCAAAATTGTTTGATGTTTAACTCTATCCGTGTATCGTTATAGCTAATGTGGTTATGAAACATTCATGTTTATGAGATGGATTCCTTTTTTGCATAGGTGTCTTTCTCTCTTTTGAGAGGTATCTCTATTGGTGGCTTTTCATACCATGTTTCATTTTCTCTTTAGGTGGGTTTTGGATTATCGAGGATGATAATGATTTGAGAGGTATCTAATGTAATGGAACAGACATCTCCAGTTCATTCCATTGTGAAAATGTGGTGCTGGAGGTGTTCCAAGAGGTCAAGGCGACTTGGTTTGTGTTTGTGTGGACTTTTAAGGAAAGTTAAAGGGTTATGGACTTCGCACGGGAGGCGCACGGTTTGTCAAACTGTGTGTCCAAACCGTGCAAGGATGGTGTTGGAGGCAGTAGACAATGCATGATTAGCGCACAGTTTAACTAACAGTGTGGCCTAACCATTCAAGGAGTGTTTGAAGAGGCAGATTCTAGCACACTGTTAAGGCACGATTTGGTTAACCGTGTGGACTAACCGTGGGGCACATAATGTTACATCCATATTTTTTTTGATCTGAACTCTTTTGCCTCTAAATTGTTTTTTTAAGCCCCTAAGCGGCCATAACTCGGGATTACACTTCATTGGAGGTAGAAGAACCTCTCCTAAGAGTTTTAGAGGTGATCTAGAGGCTTCTCTTCATGAATTGATGCCTGTTTCTCGAGTTATGTGATTTATTTAGTTTGGTTTCATAGATCTACATAGATCTACTCCTCTTCTCTCGGGATATTAGATCTACGCATGTTATATGTAGATCTATGGGTATGGATGTAGATTATGATGAGCTTTGGTATTGGTTGTGTTAGTAGAAGAGATCTACGGAGGATCATTAGTTAATCGACTTGGTCTTCATGGGCGTTCTTCGACCGTTGTGGTTTCCATCAAAACAATTATGGTAGGGGATTCATGGCTTCTCTAATTTTTTATGTGAAATCGTATAGTATTCACGATTTGGACTTTGTATCCAAATGGAATTTAACAAATTAAATACTTGAACTATATTAAAATAATTAGTTTGATCGCAGGTTATTTCTTTCTGTCGTGATAACAGTTTGCCTCTTGATTTTCTAGAGAGTGTGATATATATCTCCTTCTTTTTAGCATGCAGTTCTTGATGAAATTGATAAAGAAAGTAAAGCCATAATTATTTGATAATTAATTGGATAATGATAAAATGGAATGTAAATGAATTCGGTTTTTGTTTTTGTGGATGTTCTTCCAACTTGGTGTTAATCAAATTCAGGACGATGATGTGTTAAATTCAGTTGTTTGGTAAACCTGAAATCTACTGGTGCTTATTGTCTGAAGGGCTGATGCCATTTTTAAGGGCCAATAGCCCAAATTTATGTGATGTTTGTTTTCCAACAGCTTGTGTGGTGATGTCACCTAGGGGGAGTGTTGTGATATTTAGGGGAATTGCGGCCTTTTGGTTGTGGTAGGGGATGAAGCCTAGACTAGCGAGTTGCATCGGTTTATGCATGTGGGTGTTGGGGAGGAAACCAGTGATGATGGAATGTGATGGATGTGGTTATTGGATGCTTTTGTATTTTTTTGCTTGTTTATGTGCTTATGTTTTCCCCACGGCCCAAGGCAGCGGGTCTTGCTTACCCTTCTTCCGAAAGGGGTGAAGACACGTGCGGTATGCCATGTGCTTTCCTTGTTTATCCTCTCCAGGAATAATGGGTATACACTACTTCTATAGGTAGCAAAAAACCGAATTTTAGTACCTCTACTCACCGTGTAGACCCCCTTGTGTTTAGTAGCATAGGATGATTTTCTAGAATGATTGGGAATATTGGAACGTAATTCTTTAATGAATTTTTGAGTAATTAATGTTAACGCATGGGGATGGAGATGCTGGAACATAATGATGAGGTTGTAACATTGAAGGAACATTTGACTTTGGGTGTTGTGTTGTTGTATTTAATGTGGTTTTTCTCATGGTTAATTAATGTTGGAAGAATTAATAAACATACAGTGGACCCAATAAAAAGGGAATGAAGTAACCAAATAAGTCTCTTTAAATGGTTGGGTGATTATAGGATACCTAGTCTTAGAAGTGGCATCCCGTTGTCCAGGAGATGTTAGCTGCAGTTGTGTCTAAGACTAGGTTAATCCAATAGTGTTCTTGGGAGTTAAAATATATTCAGTACTTTTTGTGTTCCTATATGATACTCCACCCTATCAGTAATAGATACAAGTACCTCGTAGAATTTGAGACCTGGGTGGGGGGGGTGTTTTCCCCAACATTATGATAGGAGGGTGAATGGATGAATACCCCCTTTGACCCCGCTCTCTTCTCTTGGTAGATTCTAGTGCCATTAGGAAGAAGGATTAGTTTTCCCCATATATGTGTGTAGAGGGATGTAATGGATTGTTTTTATTCACACACATATATTCTAGATATAGTATCTTATGGACTACTATAGGTGTATCGTGTATAGGTTGTGATTTTTTGAGGATCCTTACATGGGGTATGGGTTGTAATGGATTGAAGTATAATACCCAACTTATGACACACGTTATGCAAGCTGTGGTGGATCTCGAAAACTACCTGATTACTTTTGGTAGTGAGGATGGTGTGGTACTTAGCACAGGTGTCTTGGGCATGCCATTGTGGTGCACATGGTGTAGTTTGTGGAGATTAGCCCAGGTGTATTCGCGCAAGCCTTTAGAGAGAGATCCACATTACGTATGTATTTGGGGAAAAGTGGAAAACTAGTGGGGAAGTAGTAGTGGGGTACCCCTAAAATTATTTTCTATATGCTACATTATTTTATCTGATACTTAGTGAGAGTTGAGATAGTGAGTTTGGGAACATAGTATACCTCTTTAGGTGACATGTTAGTTGCACTTATTGTTTATTTTTCTTTATCATGATTTATTTACATTTTCATTAGAGTCTTCGGGGAGGATCCTAATTAGTATACTTTTATACTCACCCTATGTATATATAAACTCTTTTTCAGGTCACGTGGAACAAGTTGGAGATCAAGCTGGTTACTACGAGCTTGTGGTTGGAGGAGCTGTTCGGGATTGTGATTGCTGTCGTTTTACTTTCTTTTGAGTACTGGAGTTTTCCATTTAAGTTGTAGTACTTTTTCACGTAATTTAATATATGTACTTGGGTTTCTTTTTATATTTCAGTTCTGAGTTAGATTTGGTTAGTATCTATCTTATCTCTCTCTTCTGCATGTGTTCTCTTAAAGGGTAATGCCTCCCATGTGTGTGTTTATTATACCATCGGTGCTAGTTGCCAACTCGGGGCCTACTGGAGGCGGGACATGGGGTTCATTATCTCCCTTTTCACATTGCCGACACAGGAGGGGTACACTATGAGGGTAGGGGGTCATGACAACTTTTATAGCATAATTTACCCCATTAATGATAATTGTTTTAATATCCATTTCCAAGGGAATCAAATAATGAAATCTTAAACAATCATAAAAGGATAAAACAAAGGAGAATAAAATGTTATATAATGATATTCATTATCATTCGATGAAAATACCATTTGATCAATATAATTTAAAATAATGTAATTACAATATATATGTAATTGTTATATCAATAAAAAAATAACATACCAATTAAATATATAACAATTGTTTAATTATAAACCTATTATTATATGATTTATAAACATAAATAACCTATAAGTAAAACCTCAAATAGACAGTTTATAATTGTAACTGGAATACTACGTTTATGATACATCAAAAGTAAACATAAAACATCAAGTCATTATTTTCTTATACACATTAATTTCCTAATATTAATAGTATAACGTGGGGATTGAATAAAATAAGGGACTCAAAATGATCCTAGTAAGTTAATAATCATTATAAGGAATCATAACTTGTCTATCAAAGGAATTGCAAGACATCATAATGGAAAAGAATCAAGGGTGATCATATAAATTACTAAAATAAATTACAATATATTCTAATCTAATTATATAATAGTTAAATGTATATAATCATTAAACATTAAACAAACTTGAGTAAAGGATAACTACCAATATAATTTCACATGTTTGAAAATGTCCCATAGTGAATTATGATTACAACATAATCATAAAAATGAAACCATGTGAGGCTAAAAGCTTACTAATCATATTGGAGAACACTATATTCCGAAAGACCCATCATAATGTGTTAATTATTTTTTTGTGAATCATAATGGAAATAATTAAAAAATTGGTATTATAATAATCAAACATGGAATGAAAATGGGTGGCATAATCTTTCTATATACTATAATAAAGGAAATTTCATAGTTATAGATTTTAATAAATATGTTCGATGAATGTATGACAGTATAAAAAAATTGGTAATATTAATGTTTCATATGATAGAAATATATATTCCTAATTTATATTCATTAAATAATATTTAAGAGATATATTAAATTAGATAGATGGAGAATGTATATAAACATCTTATAATGGTGGTTTATAAAGGCCCCTTACCATGAGCGCAATTTATTATATGTGCCATTAATTTTCCTGAATAATAAATTAATTTTTATTATATATGTCCATAAGGAAATATTTAATGTCTTTATTAAATTATATAATTTAGTTTAATTTTATATGTACTTACATTATTATATAGGTTCATGTTAGTCGTTTTTATGATGTGCAAATCATATGTCCAAAATCACATTAGAAATATTAATACGGTCATAGATAGTATTGTTTCTTTATATAATGAATAATAATAGAGAGATAAATATTAATTATATAATAGCATTATAATATTATAATAAAAAATGATGTATGTTTATGAAATATGACATATTCTACAATCATAGAGATGATATATTGGGTATATGCTTGGGTAATGTCTCTATCTATCAAAAATCATGGGAAAAAGAAGGTATGTATTATTTACACATTATAGATTTATCATTATATCATAAATAATGTATTTATTCTTTAAATACACCTATATATAACATCCTTGTAGATCATTAATAAAAAATATATCGTGTTGATTTTTGATGATTGTAATCCCTAATTTCAGTAAACGACCATATCATAATTCAATGAATTTAATTTTATGAAAATATATGATATATAACTTTTGAATAATGATAAATAACTAATTAATATAAAATATATATTTATGTACATAATTTTTCATAATAATCAACTTTTGGTGGAGTCTATGGGAAATAAATTACATATGTTTGTGAGGTAGTAGTCCACTATAAACCTGAATGATTATTTAGATTAACATTTTATGCATGTGGATATAAATTAAGGGTATTGAATTAACATATATAAATATGTTTATATGATATATAATTATTTTATTATATCATAAGTATTTTGTATGATTTTAAAATGTGTATGAAGAAATAAAACAATGTGTCTTAGTTATAAACAATATCTATTCATCGGTTAATCTCCTAAATCTTATACTAAAATCTTCTGTTGATTTTATATCTGAACAAACCAAGACCACCGGGACATATGCAGGGAAGTAAATAATTTATTTTTTTATGTATTTTATAGACTGATGTCATGTTATATGTGTGATGTAGAGGAGTGTAATATCCATTTTATAAGTGTGTGTGAGTTTCATTTTTATAAATACCATAATAATATTTAATAATACAAACCCACACTGATTCCAAGTGCATAATTTTTTTAAATAATTTATTTTACAAGATATATGATAATTTAAAACATAAAAACCTAAAAGGATAAATGATTTAAACATGTTATTCCATTTAACTCTAAGGATACTCACATTTAAAATTTCATTATTTCCCTATGGTGTATTGTTTTTTATTATTTTTACTATTAAATATATCAAAAATTTGGTTCATATTATTACATAATAATACATAATTATATTTTCACTAAATATTTCGTTTTTTTTAAATCAAATCACATAATTTATATTATTATATTTAAAATTTATCCCATAAAACGTTTTTGAATGACATATTTTCAATTAATTCATTTTTCTTACAATAGATGATCTTATAATCACATTATGAATATTAATTACAATTTTATGAATTTATAATGAAATTAGTAGATTAATTATTGAGTAATTTTATTTAAAAATTGTTTACTATGTGATATTTTATTTAATTATTATGGTTGAAATTTATATTCTTTAAAAGATATTTCAGAAAAACCACATTCTTAATCATAAAAATAAAATATACAAAAATATGGAAAATTTATAATTTAAATGAATTTATTATATTATTATAAATAAAATGGTTCATATGTCTACTTAAAACAAAATCCCAAAAAATGTAACATATAAATTAATTTATTAAATGAAATAAAATGCCAATACAATAAAATTGTTAATTTTTATTATTCAATGAAAAATAATACATTTCAAAATATAAAAATAAAATTAACATTTTTTATTTATGAAATATTTATTTCTAATATTATTTCCATTTTATGACATTAAATTTATAAATCTAATGTAAATTATTTATAATATTTTATCATGAAAATTAATATAAATTATTATTGATATGATCATATTTAAAACAATCAATTGTCTTTATTATTGATTTATAGATTATTTTAAAATTCATTATAAATATGTTTTTTCTATTCATAAAATTATATATATTTAACTATGTTGTTATTATTATCTATACCCTCTAATTTAACTGCTAGTTTATAATGGTCATAAATAATAATGGTTCATTTATCCTAGATGTTGCATGTTGCGTATTATTTCATGAATTGTTCTCCATTTTAAAAACATTGTATGTAGTACAATTATCATAGGGAAACTACATGACAACCCTTAAATGAATTAAATGAAAGGAAATATATATTAGAATGAAATTGGAAATAAAATTATTAATATACATATAGGATAATTACCAGAGACATATAGTGATGGATCGTTACTTGAAATCGTATGTATATAACATTAAATAAAACCAGATATTTAATGAGGAATATATATTTAAAATGAATTCATTCAATCATTTAAAATATATTTCAATGAAATATGTCATATTTGACAATTTTATTCTGAGTTTTTCAAAATATTCACATTAGAAATAAGAAATATCTATGACCATTTTAAAAAATATTTATTTAATTATTTTAAAAAACATAGATTAGAATAATTCGGGTTAGATACTATAGAATACTGTAAATAATGTTTCATATAAAATGGAAAATGTGGTGTAAATATCTGTTCATACATAAATCATTAAACGTAAATGATTTCAGCATATTGAGGAAAATTACCCATATGGGAAATTTAATAAAAATTAATTTTTTTAAGAATCTCAAATACTATAAAATGATTTTCTTTAATATCTGATTAATAGATAAATACATTTTCAAAGGAATCCAATTAATAGAGGCAGGGAATACATATTTTCCCATCATAGTATAGAAGATGTAGATTATTTTAAAAATTAAAAATTCTTTGATTAAAATATGTGTTAATAAGATATGAATGTTTCAGGGGATATATAAAACCCCATTAATATCCATGGAATATTATGGAGGTTTTAAGAAAAAATATATATTCCAAAAATATATTATATCTCAAAAATAATAATTATTAATTAAAATTTGTTATAATAATTATATAGATTGAGAAACATTATAATAAAAGTACTTAAAGGAGAAATAAAATTGTAATAACAATAATTATAAATATAAAATGTTTTACATATGATAGAATATATCAAATTTTAAATCTATAAAATATAAAATAATAAATTACTTCATAACAAAATATATCCCCATACAAAATGGAATTAGGAAAAGGTAACCCCAATAAGTTACAGAATCATTGATATTTGATCAATTTCAAAATGAGGATTTGTGGAATAATTTGGGAAATAATGTTGAATTTGGAGGAAATAATTTATTATATATATTTTGGTTAAATCATCGAGTACTAGAAAATAATTTCTAGTACAATTCATTTTACTCAAGGAATGTAAATTGTTTTTGAAAAAACACTGAAAATCATGTAATCCAATGAATAAAGAAAATTTTATATAAATAAGATTATATGACTCTTAAACCCCAATAAATTATATGATTATTTAAAATAAATTTATTATATAGTAATCAGACCACATTAATCATTACATTGTAAAAAATAATGTATATTTCTGTCTTGAAATTAAATTTTAGACAAAACAAAACATTACCTTTACAATAATTTATTTTGTTCCTCTTCACAAATTAATGTATAATTAGATTATGTCTATCAAAAAATATCATAAGGTGATTATTCATATATAATTCATATTCTAGTTATTATTGATTATAAAATGTTATTTATTTATTATTATATTTTCTCTTAGGATATTTAGTTAAGGTTGTTCATCAATTTTATCTATAACATCTTTTGTATATATTAAATAGTTCAAGGTTTTATAAAATTCAAACATAATTAATGTATTTATAATTGTTTATTTCATTAATTATTTGATTATTATAAATTTTATATTTTCTATATGATTCCAAAATTGACTCTACGTAGGAATGAAAAATATTATTGTTATTTTTTTAAATGAATTTTACTATGGCAGTTTATTATTAATAAGACCTATATAATATCAATTATTAAATTTTATAAACCATAAAAATATATTTTTATTATTATCTAGTATCAATATTAATCATGTTTTAACATTTAAATGTGATTGAAATTTATCGCTTCATTCTGGATGGTGGTTAAACAGGAGAAAAGAAAAATAAATTTTAATTAAGGGATGTGAATGATTATATGATGATTTTGTTGTTAGGCAATTATTATATAAGTATAATGAAATTATTTTTATAATATTAAGTTGGTGAATCACATTATAAATTATTTTTTCATATTTGTGATGTAAAAATTCTAAACAATCCTCACCTAATATAATTGACCATTTGGATGTAAGTACAAAGCAATTATAATTTTATTTTAGAATGAGAGGATGATAGGAAATGTAATTTTATTACAAACCATAAAATTTTATATTTATCATAATTACTATTGAAAAATACAATTTTTATAATAAATTAATTTTGTTAATGTGAACAAATCTTCTCATTCAGGGAGTCGATTGTTCACACATATTCGTGAAGACATTTTAGTTTTTCAATGAATTTGATGAAGTGAAGGTAAATATTATCATTTGATTTAATAATCATAGATATCGACAATATAAAAGTTTTATTTATACAATAATTCTTTATAACCAACTATTATATACCATTATCAAAAGAGGAATGTGACGACTGTTGGAGGTGGCAGTCCTTATATATGCGGTATTGACATTCCTTTATTTTTCATAGTGTATTATAATGAATAAGATTGTTTTTTTCCAATTAAGATATGAAGATATGGGTTTATTAACTATACTAATTTAATTATGTTAAATTGTTTATATTATTATTTTAATATAGTTACCTAATCATTTTTACACATATTATTACATTATTCTTATCATAAGGATCCATTAAATGAAAAATAAATAATGAGAGGCCTACTGTATTCAGAAGAATATAAACATAAAACATCAATATGAATAAAAAAAAACTTTATTAAAATCTCCATTATAATATTATAAATCCATTTTATCTCCTACAAATTTTTGGGATGGCCAACCGAATTGATTAGAAAAAAAGGTTAAATAAAAATCTCAATATGTTAATATACATAATAATAAAGCATAACGTGTGAGTCAATGTTACAACCTGATATTATGAAAATTAATTCACAGGGGTAGTCACATGGTAGAACAAAATAAATAACATGGTATTATAAGGTCATGTATAAAATCTATTTTTCTATAAACAAAAAACATTAATTATGTATACATCAATATTAATAATCATGAAAACATTTCAAGGTGGACTGAGTCCCATCATGGATTAGGATTAATTTATAATCATAAAACATAATGTCTCACTAGAGAAAAAATAACAAATTAATTGTAGAAATATCATTATTTAGCAATGTTAAAATTTTCATGACTATGTTATCAACATTATAAATTAAGTAATAATTCATAATCATAATAATTCCCTATGGAATGAAATCGTTTTCATAGTCATTATTCTTGTAATAATTAAAGGAAATTACATAATTATTAATAAGAAAATAATAAATAGACATTAAAATTTATTAAAATTTGATTACATAATAATAGTTCTAAAATATGGTTTTTATTTTAAGGAAAAAATACATATAAATTACATAAAGTATTAAGTTATAGAATTGTGGTCCTTAATGTTGTTTGATTTTGGAGAATGAATTATTAAATGAACATATAGAATTTATTAACATATAAATTGTATATATAAAAGTTATAAAAATTAATTATCATCAATGTGAGTGACTAATAAAGTTAGGGTGCGAGTAGCAAAAGCCAATCGAAAATGGTGGTTTTGGAATATCCCATACGCTAAGAATTATCTTTATTTATATGTGATTGGAACACCTCTATATTTCTTAATTACATATTATATATTCACTCTAAAAACATAAATCTATATATAAAACTATATTTTATTTTATTACAACATCTAACATCCAGTTTTGTAAAATTTCATTATTAAAATCCCCATTCAAATGATATTTGGTTCATTTTTCATTCTTGTTCTCATGCACAAGTATCATTAATAGACATTCATCATGGATACATAATCTATATAATGTCAAATATTCAATTAATACCATATATATTCTCTATTTTTATTGTATATCATGGATATAAGGGAGTGATAAAAAATTAATTAGACAGTTCTTGGAGACAGTAGGTTATACATATGCATGAAAGTTGTTTCCATTTTTGGTGGATAAAAAAATTGCAAACAATAAATTAAATTTGTTTTAAAAAATAAAATCATAATTGATATATATATGTAATAAAATAGTATATCTATTATTGATTGATGATAATGGAGATTGAGTTACACCACTTCCTGAGGATGTATTCCACCACACATAAGTAGGATAATTACATTTTTCAGTCAATATATGTGGATATGGATGTAGGTGATAAAATTTACATAAAAAAGCAATAATAAAGAATATAATGGTTTTATTATGTCAAAATATTTTAATTTTATTTTGAGAAATTTCAAGACAAAACAAAGGTAATAAATTCATATAAACACTACAACTCTACTTTTAATAAACAATTTTCATTACACATTACACCCTTAATTATCGTAATTATTTTGAAAAAAAAACCTTTAGAATGTGGGGACTTATTTTTTCATGGATTTTTTTGGTATTTTATTAAATAAACATCAATTGAACATTAAATAATGTAGTGATGATAATCAATTTTATAAGTGAGGGGATGGTCACTCCTAGAATTTCATTTAATATTAAATTAAAATTAATTAACTTTCATAGAAACAATGCTATACAATAATATTATTAAATGATATGATTATGATGGGTCTAAATCCATTTATCAAATAAAATTTTAAAAAAATTATTTTTCTTCACATATATATTTTTTTAACTCGAATTACCCATTTTGAAACACTACCACCCTAACAATGTAATTAGTATTTGTTGGCTAATTTATCTTTTATAAATTTAACATTGTTCTATAAATGTATCATAGTAAATATGTTTAAACATAAACTAATGCCTTTGATGAAGTTAGGGTTTTTAGTAATTTTATTTCATATAATGATATAATATTAATAATAAAATAATACTATTTTCTTTATTTGAACCATTAATCTAATTTAAATTTGAAAATAGATTGAAAAATTTGAATTATAATAAAATCCATTAACAATACCATAAATTTTTTTTGTCTAAAATATTTTCCAAAAAATATTTATATAATTTTTGTTAACATTTATCATTTTTAATGTCATTTATATTAGTTTTCTTATTTATTAAAAAAAATTCTTTTTTCCACATTACATTAGAATTTACTGTAATTATTTTATCCTTAATGATTAAAAAATAATTAGTAATTTAAAAAATTCATTTAACATTCAAATTTATAATTTAAATAGGAAAAATGGTTCTTTTATACATGTTAATAATATATTATCAAAATTAAAATAAAGAATGTGGTTTTTTGACATTATTATTCACTTAAATATTATAAAGGTTAAAATTAATGGAATATGGCACAATACTTCCACATTTATGTATTTTTATTAAAATTACATATATAAAGCCATCAAATAAATTAACAGAATGTTTTGTTACCATTTTATAGTCGTTATCACATTATATTTCATATTAAATTTTTGATTTACCCATATTGTGGTGAAAAACAATAACTATGGATATAATTCATAATAAAATTAAAAAAATTGGTCTTATATAGAAAATTTGGTAATCATAAATTAGAAAATGTAATTCGTTTTTCAACATTTAATACATATAGGTGGTATAAATTTATATTTGATATATCACAAAATGTAGGGAATAATAGTTTTATCATTAAAGTATCTTTTATGTTTAATTTTATTCTGAAATTTAAAAAATAAAATCCATCCAAAAAATTGAGAGGAGGAAAATTTTTTGTCAAAATTTAACAATTAAATTTTAAAAATAAGTCACAATAAAATGTTACTATGTAAATAACATAATAGAAAATATCATTTCAAATAAAATTTAATATTTTACAATGATCATTATAGAAGATTTATATAGTGAAAAATCCTATAATTCACCTAAATATATTTTAATTTGAAGATTTCAAAATTGATGTTCATTTTATAAAACAATCATTAATAAATTTGGTAAAATTAATTATAATTTTTCCAAAATAGAGTATTAAATTCATTATTTAATAATTTTTAAGAAATTTTTCTAAAAATTGATTTATTAATTAATAAAAATAAATAATGAAAATTTAAATTATAGAATAAATATATATATATATATATATTACAAATTTAGATTAATCTTATTAATATAATCTAATTTAATGTGTATGTTATAGTATAATAATATTTCATGTTTTTAATCATTGATGTTTTGTATTTTTTATGTTATCAAACAAGATGTTATTTGAAAATATCAATCTATCATAGTCAACGTCCATTAATTAAATTTTCATTTAAAATGTTCATATTAAATACTATGGTGAAAATTTTTATGTGTACTTCATACTTCATTTATTCATTCAGCTCTCATCTGGTGTCCCATTATTTATGTTGTAACCATAGTACTTTTATTAGGTATGTTTTATTGCTCCATAAAAATTTATCTATAATGTCCAATATCATTAGTCGATACACCTCATAGGAGAGATAATTTTTATATATAAAAATTAATGATGAATCACATGTGAGGGATCCATTATGTACTTCAATAAGTTGTATTTATAAAATCCATCAAGTACTAAAATAATTTCATTATGAGTGATAGTTAATAGGTCACATCTCAATTGTGATCAATATTCTAAAACGGTATGATATACCATGGAATTAACATACCCATCATAAAAAATATTATAAATCTATTCCATAGAGATATATGGATAAAAAATTTATTTATTACCTAATACACTATGTCTAATCAACTATTTTCAACATAATTATTCTTTCAACTATTATCTCCTTTATTTATTGTTGAGTTTTGTTTCCCTTTTATAATATTTGAACAATCATTTCATTTTCACAAATATAGTGTCCATCTACATCTTTCTAATAGGTCGGTGTTATATATCTCATCCAATGGTCTTCATAATGATCCATTTATATGCATTATTGGAAGAAAATATTGTATGAGAACTAGATGAGGGGAACATGTTTATATTGTCCTCCTTTTATCTCCATGTATAATTATTTGAAATATCCTCCAATTTGTAGATAGTCACATATGATTATAAATTATTTTTTGGGGGATAAGATGAAATAGACTTCATATTAGCATTTATAGAATGTCGGTGACTATTCATGATCCTTGATTTAAATATTACATCATAGTTAGATACGTTCATTAATGGTATTTCATACAACCTTACCATCTAAACGGTGTACATCCATACAAATTGGTTTTGAGATAAGTCCATTGAAATTAAAATATATTGAGCATTATTAGTAAGAAAATCCAACACAACCCAAATATTAATAATTCATATTGATTTATTTGGAATAATAGTGACAATGTCTACTGTGACGTTTTCACATTTCTATATTGTTATATTTAAGGGGATATATTATACATAGAAATTCCTGTTTTATATTTTCATTACTAAAATACCAAAAAGGATAACATATCTAACATGATATATTTCATAATGTTATTCCACCAATAATTCTCTTAGTGATCTTGAAGAAACTTCATCATCCCGAGGTGGATGAAAAACATCAGAAAAGGGGAATTTTTCAATATTTTCTTCATTATCTCTTGATTTTATTTTACACATAGTTATGATACAAATATTACAAATCCTTAATCATAAATTTTTAAGATCTGGTAAATCCCTTTTATTAATATTTTGACTGTTGATATAATTTTCATAATTTCTATTTTTGATTGGGTCATCCTCTCCAAAAGTGATGGTTGAGTAAGAATTTTAGAAATGGTATGATGATATTTAATAGTTTATGATTAAAATTTATATAATAATAAAATTTAATAATTTTGGATCTTTATCAATTATTATTATTGACTAATTTTTCATTTCTTTTCCTCAAAAAAAAATATTTCAATTTGTTTTTATTCCGCTAATTTTAATGTAATTTGAAGTCATAGACTTTAATCAACAATATAAATATACAATTGTTTAATTTAAATGCTTTATATGTAAATATATATGTTTGTATGATATTACCCATATATGTTTCAAACCCCCTATAAAAATAATTGAACTATGTGTTCCACATCAAAATCACTCTATCCAAATATGGAATATTTTTTGGAAAGTCATAGTCAGGAAATTTCAAAATTCATTTGGGATGGGATATGAATTTTATATATTTTTAGTACCGATCCTAAACTCCTCATTTGAGATTATATATATATATTAAAAAATTATCCATTTGAGGTCAGCATTAAAAATGGAACAGTGATAATACACGTGTTCATTTCTATAAAACCATACATTAATTAAATTATTTAGACAGATATTAATCCCTTATAGTTTATCTTGGATGGAGGGATTGACAGTAATCCTAATTTTATCAAAAATCATCAGTAAAACCCAACTATTATATGAAATCTATATATATATCTTACCTGTAGTGGTATAATGAAGTCCCTATTTTATTTTTCATAGAATAGTCTGTATATTTTTCTATTACGGATATCATACACCAATGATGATACATATTTTATAAATTACTCTCATTTTCTATACATTTCATATATATTTTCATATGTATACATTTCATATATATTTTCATGATTTAGCTGTGCAATTATTTCAGTTATGTTCGTATATCCAACTCCATTAATTTAGGGATATAATTATTTAAATAATCACATTTCCACCAACATTAATTGTTGTCATACTTTATTATATTCTATTTTTACACTAAAAACAAAAACAATAATATATTTTTATTCATAATAATCAATAAAAATGGAAAATATATAATAAATAATGAAAACATATAAATGATGTATATAAACAAAATTTTGGGTATTTATGTTTCAATAAAGGTTATAACTTGTAATTTTCCTACTAAATTTTTGTAACAAATATTATATTTATATGATTGATAATAATTTATATAGAATTTTTGAATTTTTAATGAATACCCCATAGGATTATAAAAAGAGGTGTGTAGAAAAAAAAACTTTCTAAAGAACAATGTGATGATCAATTAAATACGCAATCATCCATTTTTTGAGTTATGCCTCCTTGGTATAGTGGTTCTATAGAAACATGAACATGTAGTATTCATTCAATGATATCATTAAATAGAAACAAGTCACATTATTTTCACCCAAATTTTAAAATATATTAATATTATTATAAATATCACTATTATTATCACTAATATATTCTATTATCAATCCCTATAATTTGTTTGACCCTACAATTATACAAAATATAGTTACTCAATATAATATACACTTATTGATTCTTTTTTTAATTATAAATATAGATTAAATAGAAAAAATGTATCATGTCTATAATGCCTTGAACATAGTTACCCAGAGTTGGTGCATTATTACATAACACCTGAATTATCACAAGAGATCAATCCTCAAAAGACTGATTATTTTAATATACTTGGATGTACTAGATACCTAAATAAAATTTACATTGTATAATTAAATAAGGAAAACTACATTGTTTATCCTTTGAACACACTCATATCTCAAATATTATCCTTGTAGGTCAATAATAATATAATTCATCGCGTCTTGGGAAAAATAAAACATAAGAATAGGGTGAGCTCAGATGCTCAATAATGATAACAATATAAAAGAAACCTTCATAAATAAGAATAAAAAATGATGGAAATGTATATGAATAAAACACAAGCAGTTAAAAATAAATCTTCAGCATAATATAGAAAAGGTAAATAAAATAATTCCATTTAATTATTCACAACCATATTCTTCTAGTCAAATAATCATATATAATATCGATACCTAATTTCATTATGATGGAATTCATAATTCTAGACAATATAAAGGCATAGTTAAGGCCTTGTGCCAATACTACAAATAATATTTTCTCAAGGCCTTCTTCCAAGAAACTAGTGTATCTCGTGAGACCTACCGATTCATTGAGGAGCTATAGTGGGCTCCACACACAACATTCTAATTCTAAAACATTCGTCATATGAAAAGGTTGAAAAATAAAATAACAAATAATATTAAAACTAGAATATGAAATGTTAATTCATTAATCATTAACCATGAAGGGTGTAAAAATATCACATCCATATTTGAACATATCACAAAAAATTCAGTACAATATGGATGATTTTATCATAATAAATCAACTTAAAAATGTCTAAAATCCATTCAAGGATGTTGGAATTGTTGAAAAAAATACTATTTGGATGAAATGTAACTTTATATTTTGAAATAATTTAAATGTCTTATAATTATAAAAGAAAACACTTATTTTCAATATATTCATATAATCTTATAAGGGAAGCCTTGAAGGGGTTATAATGGTAGAAAATAGGTGCACCCACCATCTATGTTAAAAAAACATTCATACTTTAATTTGTCGAAAAGGGTCATAAAGTACTGTGTTTTGAAAATAATGGAAACATTCCTATCAAAAAAATTTATAAAAAGTCATATAATAAAAAAATAACATTAACCAATATTCTATTAAATAATAAAAATGTTTTGAAATACATTTTTAAAAAACATGGATGTAGATGATAATGAGGTCCCAGTACATACACACGTATAAACAACCTCATATAATAATGAGATTGTAAAATTAACCCTTACCATGTACGTTTTCATTTCCATGGGTACATTAACCTATTGTATAATAGTTAAATCATTGTTAGTATATTATAAAATAACCACATCCATAAATATGATATCATATATGATCTTCTAATATTGCTTTGTTGACAATATTTCTCTAGTACCATTGTTTCAGGTGCTAACTAATTCGTTTTAAAATATATGTTTTGTTATGTATATAATGTATTTTATGGATATGATATATTTTATTCATATACATAATGATATTATGTACATAAATTTTATATTTAATTAAAAAATGAATTTTTTTGAATTGTTACGATGAGGAAGGAATCTAATCGCGCTCTTGGAGATGGTAACCCATTCGTACACACGAGAGACCATACAATTATAAGGATGGTGAAATCATATGTAAATGGATTGTATATCATATATAATGAATAATTAACAAGATATATATTATTAAGATAAATCTTACTCATTATTATACCCATCTAAGTAATGAATTGTTCAATAACAAACCACACCATGACGTAAATACGGTAAGCTTTACACACACACGTATTATGACATAGTCATTAATAGGATGGGTAAAATAATTAATATGGTTGTACCATATTTATAATAAATCACATTATATATGAAATTCTAGATGTATTATATTGGTATGGAGACAACAACGAAATATGATGTTTAAGAAGAAAAAGACATAGAAAGAGTTGATGAAATTATTACCTCTTCTTCGGGCACTTTTATCTAATTTGATCAAAAGGGCTCTATTTGATGTATTTATCATCAATGAAAGGTCTATAGGTTGACTCATGGGTTGTGGGGAAGATATTTTACTTAGGGTGGGAAGATCCAAATGGATTTGGAGTTTTTATTTTCAGTGAAGGGTATATACCCTTTTATAAGAGATGTGAGGGTCACTTTAGGTATAGCAAGATATATTAACATATTATACAATCATATTTGTTATATAATGTATCCAAAAGGATTTTTTTATGGTTGGTATGAATTGAAAAAAACACATCCAATAGTTTTTAGATAGGTTTAGGTCATTATTTAAACCTTCCCTTTTAAATTTAAATCATAGTTAAATAGATTCACTTTTGCCATGTATTTTTGTATTATTATAATAAATGGTTAATAACATTTCGATAAAAAATCAATAGAACCCCAAGTAGTTCATTATTGACATATATAACTTTGTATAAGTCCCTTTGTATATCCTTATATTTTTATTAATACTATATTATTGGATTTAAAAACTCATTTTTATCAAATATGAGATGATTTGGTATTTTGTTTCTGTGAAAGTCATATACACATTATCACATCAAAAAAATTTATTTAATAACAGAAAAAATGTAATATTAAACTAGATAATTAGTTTAATTCATTAAAAGTATAAATTTACATTTATTATAAAATTTATAATAACAATTATTTTAATCATTCATTATAAAAGTAATTAATAAATCATTATTATTTCATAAATAAATTTTATTATTTATTGTCTAAAATTTTTAAATAAAATACCATTATGTATGAAATAATTTTTTCATTCTATTTAATATTTTTAGTCGAATTTATCTTTTCTATTATCCTATATTAAAAATGTTTTAATAATGAATATTTGAATATAACCCTTTTAAATAAACATCAAGTAAAATAATAATAAAAGTATAAATAATACCCTAGTGGATAAAATTGTTTCATATATTATTCCTATGGTTTATTTTTACAAAATAAACTTATCCAGTAGAATTAGGACATGTGTTAGAGATTATAATATCATTTTTACCTTTAATTACCAAATTACTTTCTAACCATGGTAAATAAAAATCAAAATTTACTGGTCAACAAAAATTATTTTCATCTTATTGAATCAAATTTTACATACTGATGTCAACCATGTATCTCAAATTTTTGAAATTCAATTAATATAAGTTGTAACATTAGGTTTTATGAAAATATGAAAAAGTGCCTAAATTTAGGTAAAAGACGTTAAATAATTCAATAAAATATTATTCATATAATCTTATTATAAAATTACATTAATGAATTAAACTGAACAAATATAAGTATTTTTTATCTATGTTTACATAAAATAAATTTAAATAAAATAAATAATTATTTAAAAAACAATCAGTTAAAAAAATAATTTAGTTTTTTCCCAATTCATAAGAACTGAATTTTTTAGAAAAAAACCCAAAATTCACCCTTTTCTATTTTTAAAATTATGAATCCCAATATTATGTACATTTTGAAAAATAAAATTTATAAAATTTCAAAATGTGGGTATTACTATTCGTAACAGTTAGTTGGATTTGCTGGGGTGTGATTAAACTCGATGTTGCGTACAATGCAAGCTAATGAATTGATCAAAGGGAAACGTACCATGGAATATTGGGGTGTAATAATCTTACTTCCATCAAATATTTTCATCCTAGATATATCTAGAATACTACTAAATAAAAATATTCTGGTGGGTTTTTATCATATGTTCCTTGGGTTCCCACGTTCCTTCATCTGTATTATGGTTTCTCCACAGAACATTTACATTTAGATTCCTCTTATTTATCAACAATTTTTCTTGGGTATCATGAATATTGAAATTAACTTCACAATAAGACAGATCGGGATCCAGTTCTGTTTTTTTAATATATGAGTACTTGTGTTGGGTCAAGCATGTATTTTCTCAATAGTGACTGGTGAAACACATCTGGAACATTGGAGAGACATGGAGGCAAGTCCAATCGAATGTCTACAACTCCAATTCATTCTATAAATTCAAATGGACTGATGTATATGGTTTTTAAATTACCCTTCTTACTGAATCATATAACACCATCAATTTAGATACCATCAGGGAAACATGATCTCTTACATGAAATTCCAAATCATTCCTTCAGTCATTGGTATGGCTCTTTTCCCTTATTTGAGATGCTTTGATGCGGGTTTGGATAATCTTCACATTTTTTATTGTTTCCTCAACATGTTCAAGGTCTAAATTTTTTCATTCACTAACATCATACCAACAAGTTGTTGTGCGATATCTCATTCCATATAATTATTCATACAGTGCAATCATAATATATTAATGGAAGCTAATGTTTTAGTAAAATTCAAAGAGAAGTGAATATTGATCCCACATACCATGAAAGTAAGGTGAGGAAGATCTCAACATGTCTTTCATGGTTTCAAAACTTTATTCTGGTTATCGCTTAGTTTGAGGGTGTTAGGAAATTATCAAATGAAGTTCAAAATCCAGGGACTTCAAATGACCTTCTAGAATCGTGATGTTAAATGGGGATCAAGTTTAGAAAAAATATATAGGGGTACTCTATGAAGACTTACAACATTATTAATATATAGTTTATCAAAATGTTCGAGCAATAAATCTTCTCTAATAGCAGGAAAATGTACTGACTTGGTAATAAGATTAACAATGAACCATATTTCATCATTCCTTCTAGGATTATTTGGTATCCCCATAACAATATCCATCATAATATCTTCTAATTTCTACTCTTGTATAGGAAGAGGTTTCATGTCACCTCTTGGACTTTGTATTCTAGCCTTCACCTATTGAACTATTGAAAAACCATACATCCTGACACAAAATAAGAAATCTCCCACATTATGTTGTCCACCAGAAATGTTCCTTCAAATCATTATATATCCTAGTTCCACCATGGTGTATTGAAAAATTGGATCTATGAGCATCATCCGACAATTCCATTCTTAGATCGAGTATATCAGGAACACAAATTCTATTCCCATAATTTATAATTTAATCTTAATATACGAATGTAATCAATATCCCATCATTCATAGAATTAATTTTAATTAGAAATCCTCATCACCAGTCAGAGAACGTTTTATCGATTATAGTAATGATGGTTTGGAAACCATTTGAAAAAGTATTGATGTTTCCCCATCCATGATTATTCCTATATCCATCGTTACAAGATCCATGAACATACGGTCCCTTTAAAATTTCATCTTATTCACAACTCTATGATCCTTCCTGCCTAAAGCATCTACCACATTATTTTCCATTCACAAGTGGTAGTGTATCGTACAATTATAATCTATAAATAGTTCAATTCATCACCTTTGCCTCATGTTGAGTTCTTTTTTTAGAAAATGTACTTGAAACTCATGTGATCAGTATAAATATTTCATTTTTAACCATTGAGATAGTTTCTCCATATCTTGAAATCAATGATTATAGCTTCTAAATAAAGATAGTGAGTGGTATATTATTTTCCTGAATTTTTCGTTGTCGTCATTCATAGGCAATAACTCTATCATTCTATATATGGATACTACCAAGTCCTTTTTTTGAGGCATCACTATAAATAACAAACTCATCATTACCCAATGATAGGCTCAAGATAGGTTCAATGAATAATATTCTCTAATGTTATACAAAACAAATTTCACACTATTTTTTCCAAACAAATATAACCCATTTACATGTGTGCTATGTTAATTGGATAATGAATTAGGCAAAATTTTGGATGAAACTCTGTTAATAACCAACTAAACCAATAAAAATGTGTACCATAGTTATACTTGTCAGTGTTGTCCATTCTTGGATTGCATTGGTCAGTAAAGGATCAACATAGATTCCATCCATAGAGAAAATATGCGAATTAAATGAAATTTCTGGAAACCAGAATTCATAATTTCTAAACATCCCATATAATTGATTTGTATTGTGGGTTTTTAGAGGATTTTGCAGGTGATTGTTATGGTCATAGTATCTATTTTTTATTCCAATATATCATCAATAAATAAAACTAGAAATAATAAAGATATTCCTTGAAAACTCTATTTATTAGATCAAAGAAAATATATCTTTCATTTGTCATTCTGAAAGGCATTACATTAAAATTGAAATGCTCGTACCTAGATCAAAAATCTGTTTTTGGAATGTCTTTATTTTTCACACGCAACTGAATATATCTAGATCTAAGTTCAATCATTGAAATATATTCATATCCATGAATTTTATTTAATAGATCACAATTATGAGGTAGGGGATACTAGTTCGTTATTTTTATAGTATTGATATCCATATTGTCAATGTACATGGTCATAGATCCATCTTACTTCTTAACAAAATGAAAAAGGGATCCCCATGGAGAAACACTAGGGAGAACAAATCCTTTTTAACTCAATTCCTCTTGTTGTTTATTTAGTTCCACTGATTCTGTAGTGGATATTCTTTAAGGGGTCTTTAATAAGGTTCTTCAACAAGGAATTAATTCAATGGAAACTCAATTTCTCATTTTGGAGGTTATCCAGGTAAATCCTATGAAAACAGATAAACATATTCTTTCACAATAGGTATGTTCTCTCTTTGAACATTCCATTTCTAATCCATAGTTATTTCAATCTCTTATTACCCAATAATTGAATTTATTAGAGCTATTTGGGGGTGGATCTAGATTAGAATCAAATGTTGAAACTTCGGCCCTAAAGATATGGTATTCTTTATCATCATAAAAATTATAACCAACTTCTCCTTACAATAAAGTTTTGCACCATGGATGGAAATCCAGTCCATGCTAAGGATTATATCATATATAATCACAGGGAAGGCAATTATATTAGCAGATAAATCATGTTTATATTCCCTAATGGGAACTCATTAATGAAAACAATTCTTCAATGATACTTCCCATAGAAGTTTTTACTTTTAAATACCTTGTTAAATCAAATTGGAAATATCTAATTTTCATAGAAGACTGGGTAGATATGAAAAAATGTGATGATCTAGAATCAAATAAAGCATTGGATAAATTTTAATAAGACATTAATTTACCTGCTACCAAGTCAGTCAGAGCATCAATCTTTGCATTAGTGATCGCATAAGCTTCGCCTTTATCGCTTTGAATTTAATGAGGCATGTTTCCTTGAAACATAATACATTCATATGCATGATTACCTATTTCTATACAAACATAGAATTCAATAGTGTCATCTTATTTCATTCCCTAGCAACCACGAGTTTGGTGGCCTTTTTCACCACACTTGTAATAAACTCACATTCCCTTCAGGCAAGTACGGGGGTGTTTCTTCCAACATTAATTGGAGGATGGAAATTAAACATTTCCCTTCTTCTCCGTATTTTATTTTCTATAGTTTTCAACAAATCTATTATATTCATGCAATGATTTAAAGACAAAAGACTTATAGAATTCATTTTCTTTATTGATAGAACACGAGACAATATCTTCGTATGATGAGGAGGACTGTGAGAATAATTATCAGTGGAGAAATGGTTTTAACCCATCAAATAATTGAACAATCATACTCCATGGGATACCTATATAATCTGCTACATGCATTTCAATCCTTATAATGTTAGCCTCAAACATTGCGACATTCTTATCCTCCTTTTTCCCAAACCTAAAAAATGACTTTCCAAATCTGTTCGACAGTTAGAAGGAAAGTTTTTTTCTATGAATATATCATTTAACTCCCACCATTGATTATTTGATACTTATTAATATTTCATTTTTGTTTTTGATTATTGAACACCATTGATTTGGAGCACCCATGAGGCAATAAACATCCATAACAACATTTTCTCATTCACTGCACCCCAAATCATGAAATTTTTTTATAAGTAACATATCCATTCCATAGGAAAAAATGGAATTTTAGTACAATTAAATGATTGTGGTTGTTTCCTCATGAAGTTGTCTATTATAGATCCACCGTATTTTGGATTAGGGTGCTCTATACAGGAAAGGTTATTATTCATAACCTAATTGAGTTGTCTTAGAATTATTATAAGTTGTTCATCCCTAGTCGCATCACCAACTCCACTATAATTATATTGAGTTGGAGGGAAATGCCTACATAGATTACATGTGTTGATATATATTCCATTCATTCTAATAATCCTCATTTCTAAACAATAGCATACACTAGAATAGTTTATTAATCAGAATACATAATTCCAAAGTAGTAAAATACCTAACTTAAATTTAACAGTTTATGCATATAATTCATAATAATAAAAACATTCTTTAAGGATATATTTACCCATAAATCCTTTATAATGGTTTGTAAATAAAATGTGAATTATCCCATGTATATCCCTCAGGAGTGTCATAAGAAAGACTGTAGCAAGGCACGTTGTCATGTACCCGGATACCCCGAGTCAAACCTGAAACTCCTTTTTGGGGTTTTCACTCCTAGGTACATTAGGTGTTGATCCAAATACACCTTCTCATATAAAAATAGGGATTTTTTTCATGAAAAATACAAATAATCTCTACATTATCAGAATTCTAGGAAGATCTTATATACTAGTCTTCGAAACCTATCTTAGGTTATTATTCTATAATCATAGTTTATAAAAATATAGCATCCATGGTTTTCAATATACTTCCTATAAAACCAAATGAAACTCCCCGAACCTATTTTCCCAAATTCAGTGCATTATTACATTATAATTGAATTATCACAGGTGGTCAATTCCAGGACAACCGATTAGTTTAGAATCCTTAGAAGTACTAGATAAATATAGATGTCTTATATTTCAAAATGAAATAAAAAAACAACATTCTGTATCCATTGAAAACACTCATATCCTATATCCTATCCCTGAAAGTCAATCATAATATTCTTATACACATCCTAGGAAAAATAATACAAATGAAATGGGTGATCTCAGATGCTTAGTAAGGATAAAAATATAGCAGAAAAATTCATAAATAAGCATAAAAATTGAAGGAAAGGTATAAGACTAAAACACATGCCTTATTAAAATTCACCATCATAATAATATAGAAAAGATAAATATAATAACTTCATTTACTTATTCACATAGATATTCTACTAGTGAAATAATCACAGGTAATAACAATAACTAATTTCATAATGATGCAAAGAATATTGCTAGACTTCACAACCTCAATGTCAAGGCATTATGCAAACAATTAAAATATGATTTTGTCAAGGCCTTATGCCAAGGCACTAGATTGTCTCATGTGACCTACCGATTCATCAAGGAGCTATAGCGGGCTCCACACATCATTTATAAAGACAAATGCATTCCTCATATAAAAATATTGAAACATAACAGAAACATTATTATTAAAACTAGCCTATGAAATGTTTATACATTAACCATAAACAATTGTTTGTATAAAAATAACACATTCATAGTCTAACATATCACAATACCTTCAGTACAATAAAGAGTATTTTATAATAATAAATCAACTTCAAAGAAGTGTAAAATCTATCAAAGGATGTTGACATAGATGAAATAAAATCTATTTGAGAGAAGTATATCCTTCTATTTTGAAATCATTTTAAAGTCACCTAAATATAAAATAATGAATTTATTTTGAAAATATTTTTATAATCATGTACGTGATGCTTCAAAGTTGTTATAATGGTAGAAAATACCCAATCCCACTGTGAAAGATAGAAAAACATTCTTACCATAATTTGTCGAAAATTTTCATAAAGTACCATGTTTGGAAAACGAATGAATGATTCCGTTAAATTTTTTTTAAATAAATTCAAACAAATGTATAAATGACATTATCCCATATTCAAGGAAATAATAAAAATGTTTTGAAATACATTTTTAAGAAACACATATGTTGATGATTAAGAGGTCCCACTAGATACTCGTGTATATACTACCTCGAAAAATAAAGAGATTTTAAATCTAACCATTAACATGTATATTTACATGGTATAGGGTACATTAACCTAATGTTTAATAGTTAAATAATTCTTATTAAATTATACAGTAACCACATACATAAATATGATATCAAATATGATCTTCTAATATTGCATTGTTTTTAATATTTCAATAGTATCATTGTTTCAGGAGTTAAATAAAGCATTTTTTATGTTTTGTTAAATAAGTCATGTTGTTATGGATAGGATGTATTTGATTCAAGTATAGAAATATATTAAATTTATACACATTATTTTTAATCCTAAAATGATAATTATTCTTGACTGGTTATGAAGGGGACTGAATCTCATCGTGTTCGTATTGACTGTAATTCGTACATACGCATGTGCGACTATAACATTCTATTGATGGTGAAATCATATGTAAATTCATGATATATCATATATAAATAATCATTAACATGTTATATCTATTATTAACATAAATTATACTCATTATTATACCTATCCAAATAATGAAGTTATGATTAACAAACTACACCACGACGTGGAGATGGTAAGCCGTATGTACACATGTATGGTAACATTGTCATTCATAGGATGGATAAAATAAATAATATCGTTGTACTATATTTATAATAACATCACAGTCTATATAAGTTACTGGAATTATTATTTTTTTATGGAAACAACAAGGATAGTGGAAGTGGAAGATGAAAAGTACTTTGAAAGAGGTGATGAAATTGTAATCTCCTCTTCGGGTGCCTCATTTTCATTATATCTAAAGGGATACTTAGGATGGAATTATGATACAATTAAGGCCTATATTATTGAGGGTTGCTGTGAATATATTTGAGTAGGTTTTTTCCATGCCAAATGGATTTGGACATGTGACTGGGATAAAAGTTGAAGTACACCTGTATAAGAGAGATGAGGGTCACTTTTAGAAAAGCTTTAAATATAAATTTATTACAAATTCTTATTTGGGTTATAATGGATCCAAAATGATTAATTTGAATGATTTGGTGGGTATTGGTCGAAAACCTCTCAAAAATGGTTTTAGATAGGATTTGTTTTCCATATTAACCATATCTTTTACATTTAACTCTTTTTTAATAGTTTATCTTTTTCCATATATTCTGGTATTATTGTAATAAATGGTATATAAATGTACGATAAAAATCCAAGAGAACCACATGTGATTCATTATTGACATATATAACTTTATAGTAGTCATTTGACATATCATTATATTTTTAGGAATATTATATCATTTAATAATATAGTATTGGTTTTAAAAACTCATTTATGTCAATTTTGACACTATTTGTTAATTTGTTTTTGTGAAAGTCATAACAACATTATCAGTTTGGAAAAAATTTATTTAATCTACTATATTATGTCATATTAACTTATAAAATTAGTTTAATGCATTAAAAGTCTCAATTACAATTTATTTGGATATTTATAATGTCAATAAGTGTAATCTTTTATTAATAAGGTAGTTACTACTTCATAGTTGTATCATAAATAATTTTAAATATTTAACGTCTAAAAATTATAAATAAAATATGATTATTGAAGAAATATTTTTATATTTGTAATTATTATTTATAGCTGAATTTATCTTATGTATAACCCTATATTAAATATTTTTCATATGATAATTTGAATTTAATACTTTTAACACTTCATTAAATAAAATAATAATAATTGTCATAATCCATCCAAAGTGGGTAGTAGGGGATCATATTTTATTCAAAATTTTGATATTGGTCTAAAAAACTTATCCCATATAATTAAGACATCTGTTTGGATTATTATAATATCATTTTAAGCTACAATTTTTGAATTTACAATTAGTCATGTTAACTAATAATAAAAATATATTATTCATAAAAAATTATTTTCATCCTTTTGAAAAAAAATTTACATATATATGTCAGCTGTGTATCTCGGATTTGTAAAATTCATTTCATAGAAGTGGTTAAATTATGTTTTATGAAAATTGTCAAATGTTCAAAAAGGGTAGGTAAATGATTTTAAAATGATCAATGAAATTTTAAACAAATAATATTAATATAAAATGACTCCAGTGAATTAAATTGAATGAATATAGGTATTATTTTTCTATTTTCACATAAAATAATTTTAAATAAAATAAATGATTATTTAAATATAAAGGTTGTTTTAAACAACAATGGAGTTTTTTCAACTATTCCCCAAAAATTTAATGTTTTCAAAAAATAACCAAATATTCAACCAATAGTAATTTTGATATTCCAAATCAAAATATGAACTCCTTTTTAAAAATTAAAATTTCAATAATTTCAATACCTGTGTATAACTATTTATAACTAATTTTTTGTTTGTGGTGTTCTAAAACTCAATGTTTCTTACAACACAGACTATTGTATTATTGCAAGCAAAACATACCGTAGAAGTTTATGCTGTTACAAAGAGTCTGGGTGTATTTAGATGACTAGGTTCAAAAGGCATAAACATTCTAATACATTTTATTTAATTAAATCTCCATATAGAGTTCTTAAATCAATTTGGAATCCTAAAAATACAATAGAATACAAGTGAAATTTCATGACAAATGGGTTGAGATTAAATCCTAGTAAAGGAATAAACTTAATAAGGATGCATATTGTCTCTGTCAAATGGTAAACATGATATGAAAAAATAGAATTCCAATCATTAAATAAGTTGGATTAAAACATAAAAAAAAATGTATCTTATGGTCAAGGAAACATAATAAATGCAGTAGCAACACCAAAGAAGACATAAGAATACATCATGGGTAACTACCAAGGCAATGTCACATAGTGGATAAAGTCCCATTGTGGATTAGGTAAACACCACAATCTTATACACAACACCTCATTAGAAAAAAAATTACATAATGAATAAGATTGCAATATGGGAACACCAACAATAATATGTTCAGGATTTTTTATTCCAAATAAACAATTCAATCATTCTTAATAATAAAAATAATTTTCCATGGAATACAATGGGATACAAAATCTTGGATAATTTGTTATTTATTGAGTCCGTCAAAAAATTTCAATGAGAAATTGAATATTATGGATGTTAAAATGTTATTAAATGAAAATCAGTCTTTATATAAGGTTTTTATTTTGGATTGAAAACATTAAATGAGTGTTACACAATGGATTAAGGGATAAGAAAGTTTCCTTTAATCATTCTACATTTTGATGAAGTAGTTTGAGGAATACAATTATTTAAAATTATTAACAAATTAATGGAAGGTATAATTATATATTTATATATTAAATAGACACATCTATAGAATTTTTAAATATTATATATCATAAATGGGATATAGAATTCTATTTAGAGGGATAATTTTTCTGACCCAAAGAAATATGGTGGTTTAGCGAGACCTTTTAAATTAAATATTTCTTCTCATTAAACATGTTTACTTATAATAAATTAAAAATATAGATTTAGTATATATTAATTTTGAAAACAAAATCATTGATATAATAACCAATATGATTTTATTATGTCATATTACTACCATGTTATTAATAATTCTTTATTAATATCAATTTTCTTGTGACAATGACATCTCATTTTATGCATTTTTTCTTTTGTAGTATTATTTATTATAGGTTGACCATGTTTCCATGATTTCATTAGTATTTAACATGGTATTAAAATCCTAAATATTAATTATATATATATATATAATTTAATATGTTAAATATAGAGATAAAATAATTGAATTTCTCTTTTTATATAGATGGAAGGTCTTACGTATATAAAAATGTTACTTCAATTTTTGATAGATAGAATGATTGAAATGTATGAAATAATACACCGTAAAAATGAAAATATCCTAAATGATATATATATATATATATTAAATTCAATATTATAACCATCTATGAGATAAAATGATATAAAACATTGACACCTATTTGTGAGTTGGTTGCCAACTGGTGACACAAACAATGATATCATTTCCCATTTAATTGTATATGAGATCTTTATAGGTGATGAATATAAAATAAAGAATATAATTATATGGATGATACCAGTGATAATATTTCATCATGTTTGATTAATATTTAACAATGGATGAATATGAATGATGACTAATAATCAGTTAAATATTTATTCTTCACCGATATAGCACTATCTCGCGTATCAGAAAAGTGTTGGTTAGGATATTTCAAGCATGCCTCTCCGTATACAGGAGATTTTGGCTAATAATGTGGCTCTGAAATTTATAGGGGGATATTATTCCACTTATTATGATGTTTCATATAATGTTAAATAATCATTACCAAAGTTGAAATATGATTATAAATTTAGTGGAAAATAGAAGAAAAAAGCCAATGGAATAACCCAATAAATAATAATATTAATAATTTAATTACATTATAGAATCTAACTACATTTAATGATATAAAAAATAGAAGACATATTATTGTTTAAAAACAAATAATGATAGTCCCCAATTCATAATTTCTTGTTGGTCCCACAACCAATAGCCAAACAATCTAGTAAGAAAACAATAATCTGTATGTTCCTCTTCCATTATCGAAACCTACATCCACACAATAATTTATATTTGAAATTGAAAGCCCAAATAATGTGTGATTATATTTTAGTTTGTTGAAACCACTGTTTATAAAAAAACTAGTCTGATAATAATTTTATTAAATAATGAAATAATTGTATATATTGAATTTAATTAATCAATTAATAAAATACAACTAGAACATTCTTTCTCTCGATACTGGAATAATTTTGTGCACGTATCATGACCATTATAAACAAAAACCTCTAACCATGATTCAAATAACCATCATTGGTGTCATTATGAAATATATCAATTCCAACCTCACAACCATTGTAACCACAACCATATTTCCATTATATAATTATAATAAAACAGGTCAAAATACCTATATACATAAATAAATTTCGGTCAATGACCTATAATAATTACTACACTAGATATAGTTGATCCAACTTACTATGAAAATTAGAACATTAAATTCGTCTTCTCTTTTTTAGTATCTGCATTACAACATATAATTGTATAATTTCCCAATCCATTCCCAATATAAAATAATATCATCATGGAACAGAAAACAAGTCCAAATAGTATGATTATGAAAATATTAAATCATAAAACTCAATGAATAATCATGTGAATCTCTATTTGAATTTTAATTACAAATTAATTAATATAAAAAATGATCAAAATTTTAAAAAGTATGAATAAATCCAAAATGAAGGATTGTATATCAAGAAATCACATAATGTTTATTTTCATTCTAAACACACATTATACGATTTTAAAATTAACTGATACTCACGTTTTGATAACTCAATGGGTATCTATAGGACTTGTCAATAACCAATTGAGTCTAATAGTATCCAACGTTTAATAAAATTATTTATTTAATTAATTTATGCACACCTTATGGATGGTTAATGATAATATTTAATAAAATTGAAACATATCAAATCATATAGTTAATATTTATAAAACTGATCGTTAACTAAGCATAAAAAACACTTCCAATACAAAAATATCATGATGAAAAAGGTGATTATGGTCACAAAAAGTATCCAAGATCAAAGAATTTATCATGATGAAAACAAAAAATCTACACTTTCTGTGGATTTCTCTGCAACGGTTGGAGAATCATGGGAATGAAAGGGGAAACCAAACCAAATGAGATTACCAGGGATCATATGTATTATAGGGATGTTCAAAAGGGTGGATGTACCTCTAATATCATATAAAGGGTTACACTGGGTCTAGGTGATATGATTTCCAGCGAGTGATAATAACATTCAGCAACCCAAAATACTTTAATATAGAATGTTATGAATTATACGAATTGTTATATATTTGATGGTTGGGTAAATATTTTTTATGGAATGAAATAAATCTCCCAAATTCTTGGATTAATTTATAAAAAACACTAGAACATTTAATGACATGTAATCAATCTATATTGTGTGCAATTTTTCTAAATATGGTATTTCAAAAAAAAATTAATTATAAACCTCCAAAACTCATTTTAAATATTTTATGCATACCAAGAACTCTTAATAACAATTTCTATATTTATAAAAACACTACATTAATTAATGAATAAATATATCAATGAACAGTAATTGTTTTCCTTGATAAAGGATCCCTACATGGGCCTTCTCTTGTATTCTCATTTTTCCTAATGACCCGAGAACTCATTTTTTAAAATGATAATTATCCATAGAGTAACACAACCTGAATGTTTAAATTCATTAAAAAACTCAACCGAAATGAAAGATTATGTAAAAACATAGGGAAAGGCATACCTAGAAAAAAACGCATCCTAAACACTCCCATGATTCAACTACTCTCGAACCAAAAACATAGTCCTACCATGAAAATATTTCTCGCCATCATACACAACTCCTATCAAATAATTATCAAAGGATTCATTAACTCCATTCACAAAATATTTTACATCTATCACAAGTGAATGATATTCAAGGTATATATGAATATGTGATATATGAAATATAATGTTCAAGTAATTGCAGATCTATTGATTTGATAAACAGTAATCCACTAGACTGATCATATATGCTATCGTAAATGGCTTAATAACCTATTTGTTATGTATAATTCTTCTCTGATATAGATTCTCTCTAATAATGGAGACACTTGAATGAAAACATAATGAAAGAACCTCAAATTCCAGATATTAACTCATGGGGTTGACAAACGATTACACCCTTATCTGCATGGTATGAAATCTCTATAATGTCAACTGAATCTACTCATAGGTCTCCTCCATTAATATTATGCTATAAAAGATGTAACATACCCACATGTGGACAATAAGGAGGTGAACTATGTGATATTAAATACTTATCCTCTAAATAATCCATTTGTTTAAATTCTAGTAAGTTATTATTATAAGAAAACTCCATGTTTTTTATATGATACTCTAGTAACAATTAAAACTACAATTATTGGATTGTAGAATATACTCTAGAAAACTAATACCTTACTCAATGTATCCATAAGTCTACGGATGATAGGATTTCCCAAATGAATATTTACTCACAGAGCCTTAAGAAGATCCTTCCAGAAACATGATGTTAAACAAAGACATTTGTATGAAACAAAACTCCCTAGAAAACCCTGAAACATAACCAACTCATCACGTTAATAACTTTTTTATTATACTCAACTCTTATGGTCTCCATGATTGGTAATATGTGTGATAAATTCATCTATCGGTCAATAATAACCCAAAAATCACCATTCTCATTGTTTTCTTGGGAAATCAAGTCTTAAAATTTATAGTGACAACATCAAATTTCAACAAAAGATTCAGAAAATGTAAAAAAAATACCATCTATCATATGATGATCAACATTGACCTACAATCAAGTGAATTATAATTCCATGATTTATTTACCTTCTTCATCAATCTGAACTAGTAGTATTGAATATAGTGATCAAGATACATCTTTGTAAAATTAGGTTTCACCTCCCATAAAGAAACATGAATCTCCCACATCATCATTTCATTCTAGATTTTAGGAAACCGTACTCTTTTAGTGAAAATATAATAATTTCCAATACCAAGAGACCCCCATGATGGTGTCTCCCCACCATATATGTTGTATATAAAAATGATCTATCTAGATGAGATAACTAATCTATATGGATCATACAAAACATAATAGTTATTATTAAATGGATATTTAGATCTTATCACCCCTAGACATCCAAACATTTAGATTCATGTATTTAATGTGGGAAACAATCCACCATTCGTCACAAGAATCCAATAATTTCACTTCGTATTAATTTTTTCAAAATGCATCAAAATTTGATGTTTCCCTTTCTTATTTTATAATACAATTAGATTTATAAATTATAAAGATAATGAACAATCATCATATGTCAAATGATCTTGTCTTGTTGAGAAAATATATGCATGCGGATCTTTTGGATTGTGTCCACAACAATCCACTCACCCATGACATAGTGTCTCCAACATTTAAAGGAATGTACCAAAAATTATTACTCTAGATCATGAGTTGGGTAATTTCATTAATGCAGTATTAGCTACAATGTCCGATTATAAATCATCTTATGCTAATGTGTTAGAAATTATCCACGTCTTATAACGTATGTGACACAGTACATGGTAGATGCATTACCGAACACTAGTATGGTGAGAATGGACCCTTAGGTCAAAATTCATTTTAGTTCTACGAAATATTTAAAAACTAATTCAATCAAAAGAAATTTCACCACATTCATGGTTATCCTAATCATTGAGGCTTTCATACATGATAATTAATGGATAAATAATTTATAGTAACCTGATAAAAAAATAATTCTATAAATATTATGATGATAATGGGTTTTTTGGAAGATACAATGGTTAAATAAGTATATTGTTCCACATAAAATACTACATATGAGATGAAATGGCTATTTAAGCCCACATTATTATACTAGAAACTACATTCGGTAAAAATTGATGGATTTCAATGTTCTCTCAGTGAACTCAGAATGATTTTAATATATTAGGAATGATGTTCGTTTTACTTTTAATCATTTATAATATCATCATAAAAAAAATTAAAATCAACCTAGATATGGATGAAATATCTTTTTCTTCTAGAAAATGTATACTTCCATTGCATTAGTCAAATAAATATGAAAAATTAATTTAAACAATCCATAACAACTCACAAGAGTTTTGTGAGGTATGTATTTTGGTCTCACTGTTAACTGGTGGTATCCAGATATCAAATAAATCATCGAAAATATATTATCACAATTAAAATGATTTTAAATATCACCAATGTGAGAATGTGGATACTGGTTATTGACTATCATGTGGTTCATCCTGAGATAGTCCACATATCAGTAGAATGATTCAACATTATTCGTGGTCAAAATTACTTGAGAATCATGTATAAATGATCTTGGTCATATAAATCCTTTAGATTCATGATCATTCAATTGAAAATTGATCATATGAAGGTCTGATGGTTCTATTCTATAATGCGTTATAAAAACCACCTCTTTTATTATAACCAAATCAATCGTCAAATCAATCTCCTGCATGGGTGGAATGATATGAAACTTATAAAGAAAAGGATCATTAAAATGATCCACCACTATAGTAAAAATAATCATTCTACATTCCACCATCACATATAGAACGACCATCTCTATTAACCATGATGTAATCCAATCTGCACAATATTTCTCCCGTATGACCAACTTGAGGATCCAACACACCATAGTGAGAATATAATCCTTATTCCGGGGATATGAAGGAAAATCTCATAATAAATAATGAATGTGAGCCAGGTATTGAACTGACCAATACATTCCAATGGTCCTGTCAAATCCTATCAATTAGCATATGAAAAAAATCCTAAATGAAATGGTAATCACTAATATCTATAGAACACAACATGAATCATTTAATATTCCATGACCCCACTCCCTACAGTGTTTAAATGAGTAAAACCTCATTTGAGATTCCCAAATACAATTCCAAACCAATTGAAAATAGAAAAGATGAAAAGAATGATATTCACCATTACTATACAAAATATAATACATGTAAGATGATATATTACTCATACCAATGAAAATAGATATTCAATAAATCACAATTATTTGAGTTCTGTGTACAGTGTGAAAATCACTTGACCCATGACTTAGAGATCCATTCTGAAAACCCTGATTTATTTCCCATTCCAATTAATAATACTCCCACACTAGGTACCACATCCCATGAATCTATCTAAAATGTCAGGGGAACTACAACTACCAGCCAACTGAGTGGTAGTGGATCCCCTTTTTGACCCAAGTGCCTGTCTTGATCACCATCCATAGTCATAATCGGAATGATCATACAAATACTCTGATGATGGACTCATTTGAAAAAAATGAAACTCAATAATGGGGTAAGGAAATTGCGAGAAATTTTGGATAAACATGTCACAATGATAACACTAAATATGAATACAATCCTCAGGTAGTTTCGTAATTCACATACATCACTTCCACAAAAACCTTAGAATGAAAATCTATTCCGGTACTGATTCCCCACAACGTAGAGACTAATATTTTCCCTTCTAAATTTTCATGGAAGCTATTAGAGGACACTCTTAGATTCCCTTCCACAAGGACTACCATGATCATTATGCACAAAAATATACTTTACTAAACACCTTCATAGATGACATAATATTATGAAAAATACCATCCTTAAAATGTTTCACCCTAGAGATGTCACAAACTTCCAAAGTTGGTGCAATGTATTGTAGCTCTGTGAAAGATCCAAAATAAAATAGCAGTGACACACCTTACTGCATCAGATGAATGAACTCATGAAACTTTTCATAGATCAACCTCTTGGGATATAAATTAATCAATAACGTCATATCAATTTATATAAAATATATCTAATCAGGATACAAATATTCCTCCATAATATCCCACAAATTCAAGGTATGTCTATTAAGAATATATGAATAATGATTTTCCCTCATATATGTGATTGTCTCATGATTCATTATAAAATGTTTTAGGGGATGAATCCAAAACATGTATGAATGTTTTCATAACTCCCCAGTAATAAAAGAAAAATGATATAGGTCATAATCTCTTGTCAGATCATTCATTAATTTAAAAGTATGTACATTTACCATTTCTTTCGTTGGAGCGACCCCCAATAATCTATCTCAAATATGAACATCTATATGATTTCCTCTCTGCTAATGATTACTTGAATGGTGACAAGGATCGATTTTCAAAAAAATATAAACCAAACCGTAGAACCCTGAAAAATACATGTTCAACCTCAACTGATTACTACAATAGAGAAAAACTGAATAATGTTCATTTTAAACATGTCTTATAATTGTTTGGAAATTATATGTTAATTCATTTCAATTAATAGTTATTATAGGCATATCATATCATAGTTTAACATGAAAATATATATCACATGAGAAAACAATATGTCCTAATAATAAAAAATTTATGACAATGTATATCCTTATATACATATTACGATGACTCTATATTCATATCGTTCCACATTGGAAAACACGTAAAAATCTCAAAAATCTTCAACAACATAGATCAATAACCTCTCATATCCTGTAAATAATTTATTGTTAAATAAAATATATTTTAAAAAGTTCATAGTATGATAAAAAATGTATCCTTGGGGAATCATGATTTTCTCTATATATAGGATTGGTACACCCATTAACAATATAATTAACATATTCCAACCCATAATAGTATCCATTCTCTCTTTTTTAAAAATTATATAAGAAACAGAAAGATGCCATGATCCTTTAATAAAACATTGTAATGTCGCCTAATATGGATCTCTATCACATGGAAAAAATGTGTTGGTTATGGTAGCTCAAGCACGGTTGCTCAATCATCAGAGCATACCTTCTAGCAGTAAGAGTGTGAGACTTATAGTTGAGTGAAAATAACCATATGTAGGAAAATTAATTTTAGTAAAAAATAATCCATACTAAAAATAAAAATAAAAATATAAATATATAAATAAATAACATTACAATCCAAAATAATAGTTCAAAAAATAATACTATGAATAATATTATATAAATTTGATATATAACTAAATGCCACGCTAAAAAAATGCAAAAGAATAGAAGAATAAAATAAATAGTCATTTCCTTTTTACCAAATCCCATGTTGATCTCAACAAAAAAAAATTATCCCATCTATCAAGAAACCAATCAATAATGTTTACTTACCCTATTCAAAACCCATATGCATGCAATCTTCTCGAGTACCAAATGGCGGCTAGAATACAATGTGAGTATAATTTAGTTGGTAGACACCATTGTGCCTAAGAAACCGGTCTAATAATATGTTTATGCAATAAAATGAAAATAATATTTGTTAATTAATTCTTCTATTTATAAAATATTACAACTACCTATTTCGGCGTTGTAATGTAATGTTTTTTAGCATGTATCATGACAATGCCTATGAAAAACTATTACCATAGTATAATTAACCTGATTTATAATGCTTAAAATATATATATATATATATATATATATATATATATATTTATATATCAATAACATTTCATCCAAAAATATACAACCATTGTATAATAAAATCAATCCCATTAAAATATCATTAGGAATTACCACATCAAGATCAATACCCTATAAGAATTACAATATGGGCATGAATGATCCAAATCACTATTACAATTACAGATGGGATTGGGATAAGCCTGCTGAATATCTGAATTAAATTATATATGTGTGTACGTTCTTGTACTATGCATAATATATTAGACTTTAATTAAGGAACACATAACATGTCAACACTTATTGGTTATGACAATATAAAATCTTAAAAATAAATGGTTAATTATGAAAATTACCATATTTTATTCAATTACCTCATTCATATATATTAAAAAGGATAAATAGTTAAAGAAAGAGGTAGTAATATATAATGTAGAGATTATACATCATGAAATCACATAAGGTATCATTTAATGTGTCACAAACATTATGTAATTATCCAATACAATTATATACACAGTTTTCTCACATAATGGGTGTACATATTCAAAGTTAACACATTATTGAATCCAATGGACACCAAGGCATAATATTTTTCATTATTTAATTATGTCTTAAGCATTATGCATTATATAAATCATAAAACTAAAAATTTAAATAGTAAATACCAAACCATTGGGTTTATATTTATACCCCTTGAATTTTACTAATGATCCATCAATGTTTCTAATAATAAATTTAACAAGGGGAAGAATGTTCAACTAATTTCAATGGGGATCCCATATTAAAAATCAATATCAAGGAAAAAAAGAATACATTCAATAGATTACACAACAACATTTATATAAAAAGGATAGAATGGAAAAACATAATTATATGGTCTTACTAGGGATAAAATAAATTTTAGGGATGTATGGAATGGAATATTCCACTACAAATCAGTTTTAGGGTTTCCATATGTCGAGAGTATACTTATTGATGTGTGTTTTGAAAAAATTCATCCACACAACATACATTAATATAATAGGTCATGTAATTACAGGGAGATTAAGTTAGCTCCACACCAAGTAAATATTATTAATGTAACAAGAATAAAAACCCATTGACATATATTATTTTAGTAGAAACACCTCAACATTACATTATGGTAGTTTATCTATATGTTGTATAAAAGTTTTTTAGGTTGTTTTATAGGAAATTTTCTTTATAAATAGCACAACCCATTTTAATGATTCTCAACATTTCAATTATTTTTTTAACACATAAACCATTAATACCCAAAGTGCATTAATTCATGAATTCCTACATCTTTGGTCATTATGAAAATTTTCCCAAAAATGTCTCTCCACATGGATTTTCTCTGGTTTTTTTTATGATTCTGCACAACACATGATTTTGATTATTCTAATGGTAGTTATCCATAATGAAACAAAACCAAGAAATATTAATGGTACTAAAAATCAAACCATATATACGAATTAATTTTTTTTGAGAGAGTCGTACTTACAGAATGATGGGATCTTACAAAATAATATTTGTCTCTATTAGAAAAAACCCTTTATATTACACTATAATCAATATAAGGTAGGTATTATTTTCAAAAAAAAATTTCTCTAGAATTTTGTATTGGATGGTAAGAATGTATATATAAGGATCACTGATGTACAGTAAATAATTTTATAAATTATGAAAATAAGATAAGAGGATCCAAATTATAACATAGTGGATAGGGATTCCATGATTTTTATAAAATATTAAAATATTATAAATTATGTTTTAATTTTAATATGATCAAAACTAGTATATTTATAATATATGATGAATATAAAATTATAACATATAATACAATAAAATTTCTAAAAATATATAATAGTTTAGTACCATGTTCTCTTTTTTAAAATGTGTTTACCATTTCTTTCAATTAATAATAAAACAATGTTGTTACTCCCTGGGATTGTTATAGTAAACACAAAAGGATTTTTGGTCCATAGATGGGGAATAGTTTATATTTCAATACATATTCTAATCACATGGATGAATAACGATAGTTTAGTTATATTAAATGATTTTATTGAATATTATTAAATATAAAATAATACTAATGTTGTTTTTGGAACTATTTATTCAATTTAATTTGAAAAAAACATGAAAATAATGGAATTAAAATACAATCATTTCAAATATCATCAATACTTTATTTTATATAAAATATTAATGCGAAATAATAGTTTGTTGAAATAATATTTCATTTTAAAATTTTAAAACAAGTATTTAATTTTTTTTAATTGATTGTATAATTTTTTTTCATTGTTGCATAAATTTTTAAGTAAATTATTTCATCCTAAAATTTAAAAACTACTTAACATTATTAATAATTAAATTTATTTAAAATAATTACATTTAACCATTATTTTTATTTATCATATTCAAAAAATATTGTTGAAATTAATAGATATAATGTCTAATTTGAGATTTTATCGTTTATATTAATAATATAATGGTAAAAACAGTTTTGTGACAAAATATTTCTTTATTTAGTATAATATAATGACAATTATAAAAAGTATCACATAATTGAATAATGTTATGTGTTATGGTAATTTAATAGTCATTGTTATAATTTTTGTTTCTTTGATTAATTCATTTAACAAATACCAAGTTGTCATATATTTATTATGGCTACAATTCATAATGAGAAAAAATAAATGAGAAATTTTAACCTAATTTTTACTTATTGAATCCAAATAACGTATAAAAATTTAATGTAAAATTTTATATATGTTTTAGATATTAATTTAATATATAATAACAAAACAAAATAAAAATGGTTATTAATAAAAATTCTTTTAGTGTATTAAAATTATTTCATAAAAAAATAAATTATAAAATTCAATACAAAGATCAAAATTATATTATGTATAATACAAAATGAGTAATTTAATTTAAAAATTAATAAAATTATATATTTTTACTATGTAAAATATTTAACATTAAATATTTTTTTCATTTATAATTAGTTTTTTATATTTATTGAAATATTAATCTTTTTAAAAAAATTACACCCCAACAAATATAATATTTATATATGGATTAAATAAGTAATAGTATTTTAGCATGTTATATTTAAAATATTTTCATAATTTTATTAAAATATTTTCTCATAGAACATAATGAAATCATTTTTGAAAAAAAAATTATTTTCAAGTATAAGATTACTACTAATAATTGGGTTCTTACTTCATAATATATATTCTTTATATTTTAATTCTTTATTACCTATATATATATATAAATATTTCATGATGTAATTAATCATAACCATACCTACCTATTGAATTTAGATGTGATAATATGATAATATTGCATTGTTTGTTTAATCTAATTTTTGAGTGTTGTATATGCTATCGAAAATAGTTTTATTTTAAAATCATTGCGTCTTATAAAGTGTATTAATATTGTGTTGATATTATTAGGAAGGAGGTAATATATATGTTATGATACTGAGTAATATCATATAAATATCATATTATATAGAGACCCTAGAATAACTAATGCTGAGAAAGGGATTATTGAAATGGAATAGAGTTAATGGAATATCAATATTATAGTGTTTTAAAAATATTTCTTAGGGAAATCAATTTTCTGTTGTAGTGGAAGGAACAACTATTATAGGTGAAACAATTAATATTTATATAAAAATTATTTTTATTTTCAAAAATGTAAAAGTTCAATTTAAGAGTTAATAGCACTAAATTTGACACAAAAATTTGTTATGCGAGTGTTTTTAGAGTAAAAATTCAATCATCAATTTGAGAACTGATTTTGATATGTTTTGAGAAATTTTCTAAAGGTAAAAATATTATAACCATTGTTAATATTACCATTGAAAATAATTTTTACCCATAAGAATTATATATAATAGAAATAATTAAAAGTTACATTGTAACATTATTTTATTCCCTTAAATTTATAATATTAAAAACATTTATAAAATAAATAATGTATTAATGTCAATAATTTCATTTAAAATATACCCATAAATCATAAAAAGTAAATATCAAAAACATTTTTGATAATTATTAAATTCATATATACTATATATTTTTAACTATTTTTTAGTTTTGAGGAAGTATATTATTTTATTATAAAAAAATAATGTTCATTTGGCCTATAAAGAAACTATAATCTAAATTTTTCTAATATAATGGTTTATAAAATAAAGAGTCCAAAAATAGAAATTATTAGCCGAAAACAATACACAAGTTCAAAAACAATATGAATATGTCTTCAATGTTAAAGATAATTTTTCAAAATTTTGAAATCAATTTTATTAATATTCTAAATCAGTTATAAAAATTGTTTTATAGATTTATACTTAAGGATAATCATCTGATAATTCATTAAAAATCATAATTTAGGTAATAATGCTATTTATAATTATTCATATAAGAATTATTTGTAATAAAAAATAAAAAAAGAATCCATATAATAAATTTAAAAATCTATATTCAATGTTGATTTTATTTAATTATAATTATAAAATTTTTATATTTACATTTTTCATAATGTAGAAGTCAGTTTAATGGAAATTTCCATTTTACAAATTAGGTGACCGTAGTATTAATTCATATCCATTTCTATTATAGTGAAGACTAATATATTAGTTCATATATCTAAATTATATCACTAAAAAGTCACTGATTAATGATTGTTCAATTAACTATTTCAACATAAATTTATATTAAAAATATATATAGTGGATGTTTCATCATAATAAAACTACACTTTTATATTAATAATTGATGGTTGATTCCATTAATGGGTAATGGTTTTTTAAATAACCCCATTTTTCTCTCGCTCCCTTACTCCCTTTATATGACCCATCCTGGGCATGTATCCCTCCATTCCCCCCCAAGAGACCACAACCCCACGACACCTACCCTCCAACATCTCTCTCCTAATCAGCAATGTGAACCCACCTCTTACAACCATCCTTTATAGAAAATCTAACCTCGACGACCCCTCCCCCCACTCTAAAATCCCTACTCGGAGTGGTGATGTGGATCCCCACCTCCAAACACCCTTTCCATAGAGATTCCCTTCTAAGGTTTGATGTGTACTTCCCCTCCAAACATCATCTCAGAGGCTCAGTTCCCCTCCTCCTATACTAATAAGGTTTCTATGGACTACTTGCGGAGATTTAATGTCCCATGTTGTTGATGTGGAAGATCGAAAAAAATTTCTCTTTTTAATAGCATATTTAACTAATAAACACTAATTTCATGCCTATTTATTCTGGGTTTTAGATTTATAATTATATTATTTTTTGGGTATATAAATATATTTTAATTTAAAACAATTTTTGACTTGGATTATATTGAATTATTCAGTTTTTCATTTGTAAATATTTATATTAATTTTATTTTTCGACAACTATGCACCCCTAAAATTTGACAAAATAGAATAATTTATTTTAATATCAGATTTAATGACATAAAATGATTTCTTGGTTAAAAAAATTATTGGATGGTTGTCACATTTAAGGGTATGAATTGATTTTTTACGAACCAAAGTTTTTTCACCTTTATTATAGTGACTTTATGTTGACTGGTTATTTGAATTTTTAATAATAATTTTTTTGAATGGGTTTCCCAAAGTGTATTATCTTTTGGATCAAAAAAAAAATATTATTAGTTATAATATACATAACTATAATATATTGTTTTATCATGATTTTATTGACAAAAATTGATGACATAATTATACATGGTCACACCCTAAAACTATATTGTAAATTTTACACCATGATTGTTTTTTGCCTCAGTTTTCCTCATTTCAATGATTTTTCTACTACATGAGTCTTATTAACTTTATACATTTAGTAATTTTCAATTTTTCTTCCACAATAAATTCTTAATCAGTAAATAGCAAATTGAATAAATTATAAAGTTTTAAAAAGATCCTGTAAATCAATATTTAATAATTTTTTGTATGTTTCTCGTAAAAGGTTCCAATCCTTTGTTAGTTTTACATGAAATTTAGATGCACCCATTAAATGACTATAAATGGTATAATGATTTATAATAAATAATACTATTCTAAAAAATCAATGTTTATTGGTTGTATGTTTCCCATAGTGTGTGATATAAACAATAAATTATATTTTTCATTCATATACATAAATTGGTGCTCTAGTTCATAGTAAGACCATGGGAAATGGTTCATCCATTGATCAATGCATCTAATTTCTCAACGGAATGAACCCCCCTTCATGATAACATAATTATATAATAACTCATTATATATTCTTCCATATAATTATATTATAAACTTTTAAAATATATAAAATTGATACCTCTATATCATCATTAATGAAATGGTTGTTTTCCACACATCCATATTTAAATATTAACTATTTCAACAATGTATCTAGCATCAAATACAATTCTATTGTGTATTATTTTAAACCATGTGATTTTTTCTTTTATAGTTACTGTAACGGTTTTATTAATCATTTATAAATGTATATTTGAATGTATTGTGGTAAAAAAATCCAACACCTATAGATTAAACATGGATTAACATACCTCAAAACTCACCATGGTATGCCTTAGTGTGGGAATATTTTTTAGATTATGTGTTTTAAAATAGATCAATTGATGATAGAATGAATTTTTTTACCATAATTGTAAATTCATGTGGTGGTTAAAACCAATGACCTATATTCTCAATTGATATTGAAAAATATTACAGGTCAACATGTATGTTTTATTTGGAATGGTGAGTCAAATTTTCTTAAAAGTAAAATAATAACAGTACCATAAAAAATAAAAAATGATCTGGTAGAGGATAATTCAGTTCAAAAATTTTTATGCATTGAATTTGGTTAAGTAGAATACAATGTCAATGATTGAAAAAATTAAATAAAAACATCAGTTAATAATGAGTAAGTTAATCATTCTATGATCCTCAATGAAAATTAATGGTTATAATGTACTCGTTCATGATGTACAACAAGAAATATAAGAAGGATGTGATATGTATTCGGTTTTGTATTTTTTACTTATGTTTTATCATATCTAGTGTCTCTATAGAATTTTTTAAAAATTAATTTCCTTAAATATAGATTTTCTTCATGATTGATTTTCCCATGAAGGCATCCCTAATAGGTATAGCCCTCCTGGGATTTTAATGTGAGAAGGTAGATAATTACACTCGAGTCCCGCCTCCAGTAGGCCCCGTGATGGGGACTGGCACTGAGGGTAGTGTAAACACACAGATGGGAGGCAATACCCTCTAAGAGAACAAATGCGAAAGAGAGAGATAATATAGACACCTAAAATTTCCATATCAGATAGAAATATAAAAGAAAACCCATTTGAACAAATATAATTTCATGAAAAACTACTACAATAGGAAGGGGATAACTGAAAGTACCCAAAAGAATATGAAAACATAATCAACCACAAGCTCGAAGAAATCCTGCATCCTCAAGCTAGTAGAAACCTGCTTCATCTACATTCATCTCCAAGGGACCTAAAAAAAATTCTATATATACACAGGGTCAGTATAACCGGATACTCTATAAGATTCTCACTAGAGCCTATCATGCAAGAGTAAAGAAATCATATAAAAGCACAATGAACAGAAAATGACACTAAATCATCACCTAAACAGGTATACTAAGTTTCCAATCTCACCATGGCTACGCTCACCATGTAATGCATACTAGATTATAAAATATAATAATGAATATCAAGGGAACCCTGCTAATATTCCACCAGTGGTTTTCCACTTTGCCCCAATATCGTCCGTCCAAAGCATCTCTCTCCAAAAAGGCATTCATGAAGACATGTGGGCGAAGAACCACAACATGCACCTCATGCAACAATAACACCACATCCACAAGTGTAAGTTAATAGGTAGTTTACGGGAGCCAACATAGCTCGTATAACATGTATCATACGTTGGGCATTATACATCAAGCTATTACAGCCAATACACTGAGTAAGGATCCTCAATCCATCACAAACTATACATGTTACACCTATAGTAGACCGGTGGATACTGTATCTAGGATATGTGTGTGTGAATAACCCCAAGCCATTACAACCCTCTACACACACATATTGGGAAAACTAACCAATCTGCCTACCAGTAAATGTAACTAACAAGATAAGAGAGTGGGTCACAATGGTGTAGTCAGCCATCCTTCCTCCCAATAGAATGTTGGGGAAAACACCCCCCAGGGATAAGAATCTCAGGGGTGTCAGTTTCCCAATCCTACGGGGTGGAGTACTGTATATAAGAATATATTATATCTCACTACCACACTATGGGCATAACCTAGGTATAGGATCAACTACAACAAACGTCTCTCAGGATCACAAATTACACTTCTAATATCATTTATCCTATAAGAACGCAACCATTTAAAGAGATTAATTACATTACGTCATTCCCTTTTTTCAGTTCTATATTACGTTAATTAATTCATCATGCCTTAATTAACCATTACATATTTTACATTAAATTTCATTAGCATCACACTCAATGTCCACTGTCACTTTAAAATTTTATCGGCAATATTTCTTTCTAGTATTCTCCACCCCAAAAGGCTAACATTATTTATTCAATTATTTATTACAGCATTACCTTCTCCTATTCCTATGCATTATAGAAAAACATTCAATGTTACTAAACACAATGTGGCTCTACCTAGTTTGAAGATGATCTATCTGTAGAGTATTTACAGACTATAGCAATAGAGTAGACCCATCCTCCTTTGAGAAGTTGGACACGGAAATCATGCTGCATACCCCACACGTCTTTTCCCCTTTAAAAAGAACGGTAATCATGACCAGCATCCTTGATCATTGGGGAATGTAAAGCAGATAACCAATCAAGGAATAAACAAGCATCAAAAAATTCACATCCTACCCATTCCATCATCCTTGGTGTCCTCCCCAACACTCACATGTATAAATCGATGCATCTCACCATTCTAGGCATCAACTGCTTCCACAACCAATAGGCCTCCATACCCCACACGTCTTTTCCCCTTTAAAAAGAAGGGTAATCATGACCATCATCCTTGAGCATTGGGGAATGTAAAGAAGATAACCAATCAAGGAATAAACAAGCATCAAAACATTCACATCCCACCCATTCCATCATCTTTGGTGTCCTCCCCGACACTCACATGTATAAACCGATGCATCTCACCACTCTAGGCATCAACTACTTCCACAACCAATAAGCCTCCATGCCCCCACATATCGCAACATCTATATAGGGTCACATGACAACAGAAGCAGCTAAAAAAACATCGAACCAATTGGGCTTCTGACACTTAAACAAGAATGAGAGTAACTCGTAACCCTACAAGTAATTATCATTTATCAAACAAATAGTTCTTTAATGCATCTTGGATTAACCGATTTATTATTCATTTTTTCAAATTTTGAGAAACCTAATGTGTAAGCTATCATAAATAATTTAAGATTCCTACAACACCAATTTTATTAACATTAAATTGCAACATGAAGAACCATAATCATTTACATGCCTCTTTATATTTATCCAGACAACTATTAATTAATTTAGGAATTACGTTCTTTACCAATTTTCATCATGAAAAAAAGGAAAAACAAGAAATAATAAATTTCACACTACCTAAAAAAACAAGATGTAATAACATTCGATCTATATAAATTTATTTATCCAGTTCAAATATTTATTATGTCAATTACAATGTGATCTAGTTGGATAAAACAGGATAACTATACAATTTCACGTAAAAAGAAATAAAAGCAATAAATCCCTTGCCTAAAACTTTTCATGACATTCATTATACGATAAAAATCGATACAATGGATCATGATCACCTCCTCTCGCGATAACTACATCCATCTAAGTATGCTACAACACAACTGAACCAACCGAAACCCATGAATACTACATTAGATGCATAGAGATTGCATGCCATAACATGACAATGATAAAAATGAGATGATGAACCAAAATGAATGACATTAAAATGTAACTCCCCAAGCTTCCATTGTAATCTTCTATTTGAGTAATATAGTAGCATATGTTGTACGCATCTTCGACTTCTAACGCACCTCACCAAATCAAACTAGTCATTTTTAATAGTAACATGCACTTTTGAAATTTTATAGATTTTTTCATTCAAATTGGACTTCATATTTTGATTCCTAATATCGATATTAGTTTATGGTGAATTTTTTGTATTTTCAAAAAACATTCAAATGTTGATGAATAGTGAAAAACACTTAGTTATAGTTTAAAACTGAATTTTTATTTAAATAATTATTTATTACATTTAAAATTATTTTAGGTCAAAATAGATATGTAATACCTATATAATTCAAATGTAATTTATTGGAGTCAGTTAATAATAATTATATATATATATAACTTTTACTGAACTTTTTACCATCTTTTACACACCTCCTAAGGCCATTTAAAAATTTACTTAAAACATAATTTTACAGCTTCTGTGAGTTGAATATAAAAAATCCTAGAGATAGATTTGATATTATTAAGTAAAATTTGGTTCAATAATAGGAAAATATTTTTTGTTGAATAGTAACTATTTACATTTATTCACCACAGTTAAATGTAAATATAGTGATTATGGGTAAAAATGATATTATTGTTACTATAAAATTGTATATTTATATTGGATATCTGTAATTCGACCAATAAAATCCATAGGAAAAAAATATGATCATTTACGTCCACTTGGATAAGATTAGGAAATTTATTATTATTTAATTCAAAGAAGAGCTAAAAGTGTTAAATTCAATGTTTAATAACTAAAAAAATTTTAATATAGGGATAAACATAAGATACATTTTACTTTAAATATTAATTAGAAATATAAAAATATTTCCTACATAATTTAATTTTATTTATATTTTTTAGAAATTATATAATTTAATTTATTTATGACACAATGATGATGCAGTAAATACCTAATTAAAGAAATATTAAAATAATTGATATTATAAATATCCAAATAAATGCAATTTGATAATTTTTTTTTGAATTAAACTACTTTTCTAGGTTTATATGACATTTTAGGGTTTGTTATATGAATTTTTTTCTATGTAATAATGCTTTTATGTTTTAGAAAAAAATAATAACAAATATTTACAAAATTGACATAAAACAGTTTTAAAAAAAAATATTATATTATTATTTGATATTCTATTCCTAAAAATATAATTTTTGTCCAAAATTATTATATCATGATAAGTTTAAAATTAATGTACCACATGTGGTTCGAATAGAAGTATATATATGTTTATAACAATATAATATAAAAATACAAAGAGACATGGTAAATGTCAAACTATTTAACTTAGAGTTAAATCTATAAGATATGGTTAATATAGTGACCCAAACCTATATAAAACCAATTATATGAGTAGGTTTTGACCAATCTTCACAATATACTTTAAATAATTTATTTTTGATCGATTAGAAACCGAAAACTATTTTATTATAAAATAATATTTCTAGTTGTTCCTATGGTGCCTCTCATCGCTCTTATAAAAGGGCCCTCCACCTTCTCTCTAATTAAATCCATCAAATCAATTTTTATCAGCCCAACCCTAGAAAAATATCCTCTAATGTATCCTCCCTTAATCATATTTTTCTTACATTAATTAGAAATCCATCTTAAGGATCCCTTTTGACCAAATCCAAAGGAAGAACTCGAAGAAGAGGTAAATATTTCATCACCTCTTTGAAGTTCCTATCTTCTTCCACTTCCTCTTTATTTGTTGTTTATATTCCAAAATATTAACTCCAGTATCATATATATAATGTGAAGTTATTATAAAAATGTTACATCCATATTTATTACTCTATCCATCTTTTGAATGACATTTCACCATACTTGGGTATGTACAGCTTGCCGTCTCCACATCGTGGTGTAATCTTTATTCAATACATTATTATTTAGATGGGAATAATAATGAATGTAATTTGTAAAAATAATAAATATGAAATTATTATTATTATTTATATATGATTTAACATGAAATTATAAATTATTATAATATTATAAGAATGATTTTGTCGCTCGTGCGTACGTAAGGATTACCGTCTCCAGGAACGCAAGGAGATCCATTCCCCATAATATCTATTCAAGACCAATTTTCATTACATGATTAAAAATAATGTTTAAATATGTAATATAATTATGAATATGAATGAGATATATCTTATCCATAAAAAACATTACTTGCGTAACAAATCATATAAATGAAAACAGATCAGTTAACACCCGAAATGACGATAATACTAAGATATTATTAACAAAGAAATGTTAAATGATCAAATATGATATCATATTTATTTATATGATTCCTGTATCAATTTAAAACAATTATTTCAAAATTATACAAGAGGTTAACCTACCCTCAACCATGTAAAAGTACATGTTAAGCGTTAATTTCAAAATCTCTTCATTATCCGAGGTTGTTTATACTTAATTATCTACATGGACCTGTTTATAATCTACATCGATTATTATTAGAAATATATTTCAATAAAATATTACTCTTTACTATATAATGTGATAAATTCATTTATACCATTATTTGACCTTATACCTTTTAATGTAATTTTTTCATCATTTTCCAAATAAGGTACATTATGACCTTTTCAACAAAATTAAGGTAATCATGTTTTTTAACTTATACGGAGGGTGCAGATATTTTCCACTATTATAACATAATCAAAGCATACATTATATGTTTATAATAATATTTCAAAAATAATGGTTTCCTTTTATAATTATATTAATATTAAATTATTTCCAAATAGAAAGTTATATTTCTCTAAAAAAGTTTTTGATTTCATCTTTGTCAACATCCATTGATGGATTTTAAGATTATTTAATGTTGATTTATTATGATACAAAACATCAATATTTTATTGAAGTTTAAATGACATGTTTAACTATAGATGTGTCATCAGTACACCATTCATGGTTTATGGATAATTTATTAACATTTCATATGTTAGTTTTATTAAAAATGTTTATGTTATGTTTAATCCTTTTCATATGAGGAATGCATTATACTTAGTATGTGACTTGTGGAGGCCACTATATATTCTCGATTAATTGGTATGTCTCATTATACTAACTACTGTCTTGAAACATGGCTTTGACAAAATCTAATTTGTAGTCTTGGAACAAGGCCTTGACAATGTGGTTATGAATGTCTGGCATTATGCATTCCATCATTATGAAAGAGGCCATTGACATTGCATGTGATTATTCGACTAGTCGAATAATCAAGTGAATATGTAAATGAAATTATTGGATTTTATCTTTTCCATATTATGCTTAAGTTCATGTATAAAAACGATTTTGTAGTCTTATACATTGCTTTAATGTTTTATGCTTATTTATTAAAGTTTCTGATATAATGTTCTCCATACATAACATCTAAGGTCACCCCTTTTTATGTTTTATTTTTCCTAGGAAGCGAAGAAGTATTTTATTACTGATATGCAGGGATAGTCTGAGGTGATATGAGTGTTGTTCAATGAATAAAATTTGTTGTAGTTTTCCACTTTTATTGTGTAATGTAAACATTATGAATGTATCTAGTACATCCAAGGCTACGAAACTAATCAGTCTTTCAATAAATTAGGCTTTCTGATCATGAAAATGATACATAATAATGCAATGACTCTGGGAGATGGGGATCAGGGCATTACGGTTGGTATCGGAGGATATTTGGAACAAACCATGGAAACTACATTTAGATAAACTCTGGTTAGAGCACATATCCCTAAGATAGATTTTTAGGATTAATATTGTATAACATCCTTGATTTTTTTATTGTATAGATTTTGTGTGATTTCCATGAAATACATCCATTTCTGGATATGAGTAGGTAGAGGTGGATCTGGCACATATGTAGCTAGGCTTAAAACCTGAAAACATCGCTTTGAGCTAGACTCGAACGAGAACTGTTGCATGACAATGTGCCTTGCTGCAATCTTGGTTACGACACTCCCGAGGGATATGCTTAGGATAATTCATATATTCATTACAAACCATTATGAAGGGTTTATGATTATATACTTCCTCAACGAAAACATTTGTTATAATTTAATATTATATCCAAAAACAATCCAATTTATGTTAAGTGTCTTACAGGTTTGAAATTATGTATTTCAATTCATAAACTAATCTAGTTTATGCAATTGTATAGAAATAGATCCTAGTGGAAGTAATGGGAACTGTACGAATGCACAAAATCCATGTAGGGATTTCATTCATGCATAAGGTAATTATAGTGGATCTAGTGACATAACTAGGGTTGATTAGCTTATCACTATATTGGGTCGACTCACTTAGGTTATGAAAAAAACCATACCCATATGGAGCACCCTTATCTGTAGAATGAAAGCCCAATGTTATATCACGTCATGAGGAAACTACCACCATAATTCAATGGTCGTACAAATCTACTAGTTGCAGAGAAACTGATAAATTTCTTAGAGAACATATTTCATACCTTGGGGAGTAGCGAAAGGGAAAAATTCATCATGGCTTTTTACCACCTCACTAGAGATGATGATAAATGGTGGTCATTGATTCAAAACACAAAGGATGATTATGATGTATCAAATATGTAATGGAGAGAGTTTAAAGAAATTTTATTAGGAAAATAAATTCCTCATGACCATTGAGCAGACATGGAAAGACAATTTCTGAGTCTATGGAAAAAGAAGGATAAGAATGTCGCAAAGTATGAAGATAACATTATAAGGTTAGAGTGTCTTGCTGTAGATTATATATATAACCCAATATTCTAGATTTATCGTTTCTTTTATGGGTTAAAACCATTTCTCTATTGATAATTATTCTTACAATCCTTCTCAATGTACAAAGATATTATCTCATGTTCTCTCAAGACAAAAAAAAAGAATTATCTATGTCTTACGACTTTAAACCAAAGCAGGAGAATAAGTGATATTTTTAACACTAGGGAAATGTAAATAAGGGGAATAATGGAAAAGTTGAATATCCATCCTACAAAAAATTTGGGAAGAAACACCCTGGTACTATCCTGAAAGGAATGGGAGTTTGTAACATGTGTTGAGAAAAAGGCCACCAAGCTCATGATTGCAAGGGGCAGACAAAGGCTATCAAAGTTGAATGCTACAATTATAGAGAAATGTGGAATTAGACTAATGAATGTCCTATGATTCAGGGGAACATACCTCAGAATAGGTCATGGGATAATGGCCATGCATTTTCTATCACTACTACTGAGGTTGAAGCTCCGAAAGACGTAGTGGAATTTAATTTAATGGTTTCCTCAATTTTAGCCAATTATTTATTTGATTATGGATCATCGCATTGTTTCATGTCTTCCTATTTTTCTATTAAAATTAGATATTTCCAATATAAATTAACAAGGTAGTTGTCAGTCCAAACTCTTGAGGGAAGTATCATTACAATAATGTTTTGGGAATCAATCCCCATTAGGGAATATAAATGTTTTTTATCTGCAGATATCATCATCATACCTATGATTTAATATGATATAATACTCGGTATGGATTGATTTCGGACCACGATGCGAAAATTTATTATAAGAAGAAGACGGATAAGATTTTGGATGATGATAAAGAGTACCATATCTTTAGTGCAGAAACATCACCACGTAATTATTATCTAGATCCACCCCCAAAAGCTCAACTAAAATCAATTATTGGGGATAATGATAATGAAATAACCATGGTTGAGGAATTTAATGTTCAAATAGGGGATGTACCTATTGTGAAATAATATGTTGATGTGTTTCCATGAGATTTTCCTAGACATCCTCTTGAATGAGAAATTGAGTTTTCCATTCATTTAATTTGTGTTTCAAGGCCCATATCGAAGACCCCTTATAGAATGTCCATTGTGGAATTAGTGTAACTAATGAAAAAATTATATGAATTGATTAATATGGGTTTAAATAGCCCTAGTGTTTCTCCAAGGGGATACCTTGTCCTTTTTCATAAGAAGAATGATGGATCTATGAGGTTGGGCATTTACTACAGGGTGATCAATGCTATAACTTTAAAAGACAAGTATCTCCTTCCTAACATTGATGATTTAATTGAACAACTTATTGGATCTCAATACATTTAAAAGATTGACCTTTGATATGGTTATTATCACATGTGTGTAAATAAGGAATACATTCCGAAAACAGCATTTTTAACCATGTACGTGCATTACGAGTTTATAGTAAAGCCTTTTGGATTGACTAATGCACCCACTATCTTCATGGATCAAATGAATGTAGTTTTCAAGGAATATCTTGATGACTTTGTAGTGGTATTTATTAATGATATCTTGGTATTCTTCAAAAGCTATGATGATCATTAAAATCACTTGCGCATTATCTTAAAAACTCATAGAATAAATTAATTATATGGTAATTTTAGCATGTGTGAATTCTGTCTTCATTAGATTTCTTTTCATGCCCATATCGTCTCTAAGTATGGAATCTCTATTGATCATTCTATGACAAGAGAAATTATTTAGTGTCTTGCACAGACTAGTATATCCGAGGTACAAAATTTTATTGGTTAGCAGGTTTTATAAGCATTATGTCAAGAATATTGCCCAATTGGCATACCCATTAACCATGCTCACCCATAAAAGGGTGAACATTGTTTGGAGAGAAGAATGTGAAGAATGTTTTGATTAATTGAAGATAAGATTAGTCAATGATCTTATATGGACTCTACCATAAGGGAATGATGGGTTTGTTTTTTATAGTGATACATAAAATAAAGGACTTGGTTGTGTCCTTATGAATAATGATAGAGATATTGCCTAAGAATCATGACAACTAATGATTAGTGAAAAATAAATCCTACTCCTTCTTCTGATTTAGAAGTGGTAATCATTTTTTTAAGGCTAGGAGACATTATACTTATGGTAAAAAATGTGATATATATACCGACCACAATATTTTAATGTATATTTTCTCAAATAAAGTACTCAAAAAGATGCAATGACTATGGCTTGAACTACTCATGGATTATTATTTCACTATACACTACTACCCGAGGAAAAAAAATAAGGTTTCATATTCTTTGAGCAGATAATTTCATATAGTTTAGAAAAAGATGAGAATTTAAAGGGATCCTATCTTCATGGATCTAGTAAAGACATATATGAGGATAACCATGGAAGTTGAAACATCCTTACATTTTCAAATGGTTTCCAATGCATCATTACTAGAAAAGAGAAAAAGTTCACATGTTTTTTATGGTGAGTTTGAAAAGATGATTACAGCTGTGAATGTTGGGAGATTGAGTGAATTCATATATGATGATGAAAGTTTGAAATTTGGAAAGAGAAATTGTGTTCCTGATATACCGGATCTAAAAACAGAATTGATGGATGATTCTCATAGATCCAATATCTCTACAAACCATGGGAGCACAGAAATGCATAGAGATTTGGAGGAACATTTTTTGTGGGATAAAAATTTGAGGGAGATTGCTGATTTCTTTTCAAGATGTATGGTTAGTCAAAAATTGAATGCTGGAAGGCAATAGCCTAGATGAGTAATGCATCCTCTTCCCATACCCAAGTGGAAATGAAATAATATTATGATGGACTTTGTCATTGGAGTACCAAATACTCCAAGAAAGAATGATGAAATATGGGTTATTGTTGATCGTCTTACCAAGTAAGCACATTTTCTTACTATTGGAGAAGATTTTCCACTTGAACATTTAGCAAGACTATAAATAAATAATGTTGTAAGACATCATGGTGTACCACTATAGATTGTCTCTGATCATGATCCTAGTTTTACATCATGATTCGAGATAAGTATTTAGAAATCCCTTGATACTGAACTTTATTTGAGCACTACCTAACATTGTCAAACTGATAGATAATCAGAACATACAACTCAATCTATAGAAGACTTGTTGAGATCATGCTAACTTGACATTCAAGGTATGTTGTATCAATATTTACCTATGGTATAATTTTACAATAATAATACCTTCCCTTCAAGTATTAAGATGGAACCATATGAAAAATTATATTGAAAGAAATGTCGCACACCAACCTATTGGGATGATGTTGGTGAATGAAAACTCATAGGCCCCGAACTCTTGGAGGAAACGATTGAAATGTTGAAGATAATCCAAAACCAAATCAAAGAATCTCAAAGTATATAGAAGCTCTATATTGATAACAAAAGTACTGATTTGGAATTTTAGGAATGAGATCATGTTTTTGTGAAGGTATCTCCATGGAAGGGTGTAATACATTTTAGTAAGAAGGGAAAATTAATCCCCAGGTACATCGGACCTTTAGAAATTCTAAAATAAATTGGGGTTGTATCTTACTATTTGGCAATGCCTCCTTGACTCTACAATATTCATGATGTATTCCATGTATCATTATTGAGACTATAATAGCTGACCCAATGCATGTAATCACCTATGAGGAATTAGAACTGGAACTTGATCATTCTTATTGTGAAGAGCATGTCAAGGTTCTTGATACATGAGAACAAGTGTGGAGAAACCAGATGACTCGTCTGGTAAATTTATATGGAGAAACCATAAGATGGAAGATGCAACATGGGATCCCGAGAAAATTATGATGAAGAAACACCCAATTTATTTTATGAATTAATATTCTAGAAATTTCAAGGATGAAATTATTTAAAGGAGGGTAAAATGTAACACCCCAATATTCCATGGTATGATTCTCCTTGAATAATACCATAGCGTGTGTTGTACGCAACTTTGAGTTCTAACACACCACAACCAATCAAACAAACCGTTATGAATAGTAATACCAACTTTTTTAAATTTTATAAATTTTATCATTCAAAATGGACATTATCATTGGATTCATATTATCGAAATTATCTTTGATTGATTTTTTGTTTATTTTATGAAAACTTTTAAATTTTGAGGATTAGTGAAAAACACTGAGTAATAGTTGAATTCCAAATATTTATTTAATTTTTTTATTTAAATTTATTTTAGATCAAAATAGATACTCAAAACCTATATAAGTTCAATGTAATTCGTTAGGGTCAGTTTATAATAATTTTAGATATATAAAAATTTTATTGAACTTTTTACCATCTTTTACCCATCTCCTAGGAGCATTTGCAAATTTACCTAAAGAATGATTTTATAGATTCTGTGAGATGAATATAAAATATCCGAGAGACATGGTTGATGTCATTATGTAAAATGTGGTTCAATAATATGAAAATAACTTTTGGTGAAGCGTATGTTTTAATTTTATTTACCATAGTTAAAAGTAAATTGGGTAATTAAGGGTAAAAATAATAATATTATTAACCTAAGACATTTCATAAATCTATTGGATATGTGTAATTCCGCCAAAAAATTCTTAAGAATAATATATGATCATTTAGGATCACTTAAATTATAATAATAAATTTATTATTTTATATTTCAAGGAATAGTTAAAAGTGTTAAATTCAATGTTTAATAACTAAACCATTTTTAATATAGGGTTACACATAAGATAGATTCGTTTATAAATATTAATTAGAATGCCTAAAATATTTCATATATAATTGTATTTTTTTATATTTATTAGAAATTATGTAATTTAATTTATTTATGACACAATGATGATGTAGAAATTACCTTATTTATGAAATATTAAAATAATTGATATAATAAATATTCAAATAAATATAATTTCTGAATTTATTTGAATTCCAAAAACAATTAGATTAATACAAAATATTATGGTTGGTTAGATTAATTTTTTTCAATGTAATAATACTGATATAAATTTAGAAAAAAAAATACCAAATACTATCAAAATTCACAAAAAGGGGTTTTTTTAAAAAATATTATATTATTAATTGGTATTATATTTAAAAAAATATCAGGATTGGGAAAACGACATATATAATGATAGTTATATCATAAATGAACCTCTTGGGGTTCTCTTGGAATTATATAGTATGTTTATTAACCATATAATATTAAAATACAAATAGACCAGATAAATGTAAAACTATTTAACTACGAGTTAAAACAAACAGATAAGGTTTATATAGTGACCCAAACCTATCAAAAACTTTTTGGTTGAGTTTTTTTCTACCCATCCCCTCCATAGACTTTATATAATTCTTTTTTAGTCAATTATAAACCAAAAATGATTTTATTATAATATTATATATCTTGATTTTTCTTAAGGTGCCCATCACCCCTCATGTAAAAGGGCACTCCAACTTCTCTGTAATTCACTCCATATAAGCCATTTGTCTCAGCCATTACTTGCCCAAATACCCAATAAACTATCATCCCTTTATCCTAGGGGCCTTCTTTTAGTCATAAATCCAACCTAGGGAACCCTTTTGATCAAATTCAAAAGAAGAACCTGAAGAAGAGGTAAATATTTCATCACCCCATTCAAGTTCCTTTCTTCATTCACATACTCTTATTATGTTGTTCCTATTAAAATTAATAACTCTAGTATCCTCTATATATTGTGATTTTATCATAAATATTTTACAACTATTTTTATTATTCTATCCATCCTATGAATGACATGTCACCATATGTGCCTATGTACGACTTACTATCTCCATGTTGTGGTGTAATTGTTATTCAATACATTATTATTTGTATGGGTATAATAATGATTTGTATTTCATGTAAATAGTAAATAAAACAAGATAATTATACTCTATATATGATATACCATCCAAATATACAATATTTCAATAACAAATTATGATATTGCCACTCGTGCGTACGTACGTATTACAGTCTCCACGAACGAGATTATATTAATTCCCCATCGTATACATTAATTACAAATTTTAATTAAATAATTAATAATAATATTTAAAGAGTGAATATAATTCTGTATATGAGTAAGATACATCCTAGTCATAATAATCATTACTTACATAACAAAATATATAATGGAAAATAAATCTGTTAACACTGGAAGCAATGATAATACTTTGATATTTTTAACAAGGAAATGTTAAAAGATCATATATGATATAATATTAATGTATATGATTCCTGAATAATTTAATAACAACTATTTAACCATTATAAAAAAGGTTAAACAACCCTCAATGAAGGAAACGTACAAGGTAAGGTTTATTTTTACGATCTCCTCATTATCCGAGGTTGTTTATACGTAATTATCAATTGGGGCCTCTATATCATCCACATCCTTGTTTCATAAAAATGTATTTAAAAACATTTTTTCTATTTACTAGACAATTGGTAAATTTCCTTTATACACTTATTTGACCTTATATGTTTTGAAAGGATTCTTTACTCCATTTTCCAAACAATGTACTTTATGATATTTTCATCAAAAATAATTTATGAATATTTTTTAACTGATACAGCGGATGAGGCAATTTTCTGCCATTTTAACATTATAAAATCTTATCTTACAAGATTATAAAAATATTTCCAAAACAAATTCATTCTTTTAAAATTATATGAATTTTAAATTATTTCAAAATAGAAAGAGATATTTCTCGAAAAATGTTTTTGATTTCATCTATGTCAACTTCTTTTGATAGATTTTAACCTTATATGAAGTTGATTTATTATGATACGAAACATCCATATTGTATTGATGTTTTTTTGATATGATTAACTGTGGATGTGTTATTTTTACACCATTCATGGTTTATGAATAATGTATTAAAATTTCATATGCTAGTTTTAATATGAATGTTTAGGTTATGTTTCAACATTTTCATATGAGGAATGCATTGGACATATTAATTGATGGGTGGAGCCTGCTATAGCTCCTCAATCCTTCAGTAGGTCCCATGAGATAGTCTAGTGTCTTGGCACAAGGCATTGAAAAAATATTATTTGTCGTCCTGGAAAAAAGACTTGACTATGTGGTTAGAAAGTCTAGTATTATGAATTCCATCATTATGAAAATGTCTATTGATATTTCATGTGATTATTTGACTAGATGAATATCCATGTGAATAAGTAAATGGAATTATATGATTTTATCTTATCCATTTTATTCTTATGTCCATGTTTAAAAATGCTTTTGTTTTAGTCATATGAATTTCCTTAAATGATTATTCTTATTTATGAATGTTTCTGTTATAATTTTATCCTTACTGAGCATCTGAACTCACCAATTTCGTTGGTTTATTTTTCCCAAGATGTGGAAAAGTATTTAATGACTGACTTGTAGGGATATTATATGAGGATATGATTGTGGTCCAAAGAAGCAATGTTGTTATAGTTTTCAATTTTATGATGTTATATAATCCTCATGAATATATCTAGTACTTCTAAGGCCACTAAACTAATCAGTCTTTGCAGACTTGATCAGTTTTTATCATGACAATTATACCTAATAATGCACAAGCTATTGGATTCAAGGGTTCGGGTGTTACATAAAACATAACTCAAATCGATGAAAGATCTACCCCTATTTTTTGAACCAAAGAGGGGGGGTCCACATGCAGTATGAAGAAACATCAAAGTGAAATGATAAAATGATTAAGGTTCAATCGCATCTCCCCTATTAGAAGAGATAATGGTTCAAGCATCTTGAACAGGGTAGAACATGGTGGAAGAACAAGGGAGGAAGTTATCTCACCCCTTTAGAATATTTAATGGATAAATAGTTTATGATATGATGGATTTTACATTAAAAGAAGATCACATTATTCCAAATGGTCTGACCACGTAACAAAATCTCGGGAATTAGGAAAATTAATATTGGAGATTTGGGATTTTATATAGGCTTAAATCAATTAAAAAATGTCTTTTATCATTTTAAATCAATTAATACATCATTGGTGTAAAACTGTAGGATGCTGGAAATACATTTCGTGGTCCTGTAATCATTTTACACCTACCAATCCTAGAAACACTGTACACAATTCTGGATTCACTATACACTCACCGATTCAGGTCTCAGTGAACCTGGATTCACTGATTGTGGAAACACAATTCACTAAATAATTCACTAATCATGGACTCATCGATCTTGGACTCATCGATCCAAGTACTGTTCTTAGAATGTCTCACCGATCCTAGACTCACTAATCCTAGTACTGTACAACAAATGAATCACAGATCATGTACTCATTGACCCTTACTCATCGATACTCATACTATTCAAAGAATGACTCACCGATCTTGGACTCACTAATCCTATTATTGTTCACAAAATGATTCACTGATATTGGACTCACCGATCTTGTTAATATTCACAGAATGACTCACTGATCCAGGACTCACCGATCCAGGTACTCTTCACATAATGACTCATAGATCCTGGACTCACTGATCATGATATTGTTCACTGAATGAATCAAAAATCCTGGACTCATCATTCCTCGTATTGTTAATAGAATGACTCAATGATCTTGAAATCACAAATCCTTGTATTATTCAATGAATGAAACACCAATCCTAGATTCACCGATCCTAGTAATATTCACAATATGACTCACCAATCATGTGGTACTGTTTAGATTGTTCTCACCGATGGAACTCTTTACATCGTTCACACTGATAGAACAGTTCACATTAGTCACACTGATAGAACTATTAACATCGCTCTCACCGATTGAAATGTGCATATCATTCTCAATGATATAACTGTTCACATCGGTCTCACCGATGGAACTGATCACATGGGTCTCACCGATGGAATTGTTTGACATCAGTCTCACCGATGGAGCTCTTCACATCGGTCTCAACGATGGAACTGTTCACATCAGACTCACCGATGGAACTCTTCACATCAGTCTCACTGATGGAACTGTTCACATCAGTCTCACCAATGGAAGTCTTCACATCGGTCTCACCGATGGAACTGTTCAAATCAGTATCATTGGTTGAACTGTTCACATCGGTCTTAGAGATGAAACTATGCAGAAATGGATAAAATTGGAAAAGTGTTGGGGATAAGATACCTTGTCCACCAGAGCACCCCAAACCCTATATTTTTACAGAAGAATTGACTACATAGGTTCATGCCATTACATGTTTTGTTTATCTAATATCCTAGCATCATTAAAAGAGATGCAGAAACCCATCAACAATAATAGACATGATTAAACATAGATACTTGAATGTATAAATTATTGAATAATTTTATGGAGAGAAGAGTATAGTAAATAATATTTCAAATGATTCAATAGAAAAATATTTAATATGATGAAAAAATATAGCAGTATAAATAAATGTATCCTCATAATGAAAAAAAAGATAAAAACCACTACAAAGGTACTGTGTTATATTACTATGAATAAATGTTTAAAAATATTAATCATATTTTATATGGTCTTATATGACATGACGTGGAATACTCATGATAGTTATGATGGATTGATGATAAATCCACATTTTCAAAATCATGGAATATATTTGATTCACTGTAGCCATATATTTCATCGGATCCTTGGAATGAACATTTTGTATTGGCTTATGATAGTTTTTAAATTTTTGGTACATTTAGTACCAATTTTTTATTTTGTCCAATTTTTCTGATCTTCTTTAATATACCAGTATAGATTTTTATGACCAATACAACATTCATTATTTAAATGATTATTCCTATAAATAAAATTCATGTAAATCACATTGATTTATACCTTCAACCTCGAATAAAATATATTGGTTAATAATAAGATTGTGTTGTGTATATATATTATTAATCAATGACAAAACTATTAAAATTGTACAATACTTTAATGTGGAAAATCGTGGAATTCCCTCTTCTAGAAAATTTATCTAGATGGAACATTAATACTGGGATGGATTATCTAGTAATTAATTTTGATTTTGAACCTCAACGATTACCTCTTAGTAGAAAATAGTGTTTTATGTGTCCTCATCAACTTCATCGTTAGTCTAATAAATTTAGGTTTAAGAAGAAATGATTCTATATAGATTTTGAAATTGTAAATTCATCTAAGGTGTTATCTGGTGTAGAAATCATGGGGAAATTAATGAATTTAAATGAAAAATTGTAAAAATATCATCATTTTAAGGAATGATGGAATACGATATGAGGTATAGTATCCAAACATATGGGAATTAAAAATTTGAGGATAAAAAATATTATTAAAAATTATTTATTGGGTATTTTATTTGATTTGTCAGAGTCTTGACATAATTCATATTTAGAACAACATTTGTGACAATGAAATTTTTTATAGTGCTTAATAGTAAGGGAAAATAGAAGGATCACCTTAATACTCGTATGGATTTAGAGTCAATGAATACAAATATTTGTTTATAAGAAAATGAAATTTTGATGTATCATTAAATTATTTTATCAATGAAAAATCATGATTAATATCTATACTATTTAATGTTAAATAATTTAAAATTTAAGGAAAGATATTTAAGAAATGTATCATGGTGTGAAAATTGAAACAATAAAGGTTACCTGGATTTAATAGTCATGACTCACATATTTTGATGGCCCATTGTTGTTATTGGATATTAGTAAAACATTAAATGAAAATATAATAGTGTTTGTGGTTGTGTTTGGTACCATTTTCAATACTCACATATTTGATGGACTAGTTTTGGAATATTAGCCTCAGCGCAGTTGGTGAGGTCTTTCTTAGTGCATCCACAAGACCCAGGTTCAAAACTAAGAGGCGGCATTATTTTGGAACTTTACTAGTACTATAGAAGTACTATATCAGTATTGTAGAGACACTATAGATGTTACTATATATATACTATTTGGTCCTGTAGTAGCAAGAACTATTCTTTTTGGGAAACAAGTTAGGGATTAGAATCCATAAGGCCTTTGGGGAACCCAGGGATTTGGGTCAGTAATGTTTCTAGTCTACCTCATGGCATTCATACCACCTCAAGTGAATTAGGACCACCTAATTTGCAGTTACACAGAATGATTTTACAAGGAAACGCTCCAGATGAGGAACGAGAAGGGTGCATTCATAAGAGCCAGGCTAAACAGACTAAAGAAGAATGAGATGACATGACATTTTCCATCGGTGATATTCCTATGCATCTCTGCACAAATACATGCTAGATAAACATACTTTCCATGGTGGAGAGTAGATAATGATGCAAATGTTGGGGAGGGGCAGTTTCAATTAGATATAATGTGTATTATGTTTTTACGACCTAATGCCCCTGTAATGTATCCAAGGATATGAGAAATGTAATACATATTCCTTCGGGCCTTGTAGGTGTTCCCCCACTATGCTTGAAGGGGGGTTTTAGAAAATCAATAAAAATAAGTCCTTAGGGACATTCTTTCATAGAGATTTGTAGGAAAACATTAAATCTGACATAGCATGATAATATTTGAGAATTTTTTTTTTGACACTATGTCATTTAAAGATGTAATTTACCCTTTCATTATTAATATTCATGATTCATTTTACAATTCATTATGTTATGGATGATAATGTTGGTGGATATGTGCACTATCGATGGATGTATCCAATTGAGAGATACAATTATTCTTTTCATTAGTAAATTTGTTTTTAACAAATTATTGAGTATAAAATTTTAATATGTTTCTTATTTTATTAATAATGTTCTGAGATAATTTGAAATCATATAGGTGGACTAAAGGTCAATAAGAATGCTTTAGTTCTGAACATTACATAGTTATGAATTATTTATCCTTTTTTCTATGTATTTGGATGGGATAGGTAATTGATTCAATTGTGTTTGACGTAGTAAATACATCTCCACTTATTCTAGTTTAGAAAATGAGTCATTGGTATTTCAAACTATTGGATGACCAAATGGAAATAGGGAATGCTTTACATAGACTCAAAAAACGGATGGTAGAAACACATTGGTATTTTCTACTCAATAGTATTTGTATAGATCCATATACTGAGGGATTGCAGAGGAAAAAAAGAGGCAACTAAGTGGATGATCTCAAAATGTGTGTGCATTAAAAAAATTTGTTAATAGTGATCATGTTGAATCATTCTGCCTTCTGGTAAATATATACTAATTTTCATATTGTTGACGTGTAGTTATTTTTTCAATGTTAAAAGTAAGAGGTTGTTTATTTTTATCCTGGATATTTAATCATGTCAATCAATATTAAATAAAAATTGATTTGAATTTAATGGCTTGAGTTCGACACATATAATATTCATGGAATAATGTTTTAGACAATTTATTAAGAAGAATAATTGAAAACTCATAAGATTTATGTATATACATTTGTAGTGGTTGAATGATATGATATGATTATCAATATAATTGAAGTAATCAATCACATTTATATGTCATATTAAAACACATATGGCTCAAAAATTATTTTGATATAATGAAATATTTTTTCATTTCACTTCTATCATCTTCTCTATCCTGATTGATATAATTGATCATGTGGATCACGAACCATTTATCATGGATTCATATGTGAAGATGGATTATATTGTTGATGGTGAAATACATGAATGTTGGAGTGCTTTTATACACATAATTAAGGGATACTTATATTATATTGGCGATGAAGATCAATTGGTTCATTGCGAAAATGATTATCATCAAAAACAAAATTTAGAAAAATTATTTCCTAAAAGTTGAAAAATGGTATAACTTGCAAGAGAGTGTGAAAATTAAGGACAAATCCCAATGAATATTGACAACAATGAATATAATAAATTTGAATATAATTGAATTTATGAGTTGTTAATGAAATTATTTTACATTATATTATTAATAATTGATATATATATATTTAAAATATGTTATTTTTTCTTTTCTTTTCATATTTCTAAAAAAAATAGTTTTTTATCATTTATACATTAATATAAATTGAACATCCTAAATTAAATAATTTCTACTGCTGATGATACTATAATATATGATAAAATTATTTAAATGCATTAATGTGAAACAATGAGCTTTCCAATTTAATGTATTTATTTGATGAATATTATTACATTATGAATAAAATGAGTTCATTGATACTGAAGTAAAAGTAATATTGATTTGATATTCATTAATAAATAATTTAAATGAAATCAGTAAATTTTAAATTATTATTATAAATTGTTATGTTTTTTATTTCATGATGTTATTTTTTAGATGTTGTTGTCTCTATTTCACACCATTCAACATTTGAAAAAACACATACTACATCTATAAAAAAATAAAACTAAATGGTTATAAAGAAAAAACAAGTCATGATATACAGACCACATCTTATGTTGGATTGAGGTGTTGTTTCTTCATGCATATAAGAAATAAATTATAGATCATTATCCAAAAGTTTGAAAGCAATCCAAGCATGATTTATCAGTTTATGATCCTTAAACCCTTATGAGTGGTGTTAATGACTTTAAAAAATAGATTTAGGCGATCAAAACAAGGGATGCAATATCATTTTCTTCTACAATCATCGAGAAACAACCATACAAATAAATAAAAATATATGAATACATGACATCTCATTCTAAATGATGGTTACCCAATTGTGGTTATAAACATGTTTTTAGTGTATTGAAATCACTAAATAGAAATAGAATGATCAAAACAAGAAAAATGAAGTGTGATTTTTCTACAATTAGAGGGAAATAATCATATATTTAATTTTTAAATGATGGAACCCCTAAAACATCATTCTAATTGATGGTTTTCCAAATAGGTACGTAAAATGTTTTTTTAGTTTCTCTGAAAATTAAAACAAGGATTAGTTAAAATAAAAAATTGATGTCAATTTTTCCTTAAATTAGAGAAATAATACTTTTGAAATAATATTCATATATAGAAATCATTTTTACATAATTTAGAATGACAACATTACTGTTATCGATATAAACACATTTTTAATGATTGAAAACACTAAAACATTAATGAAATGGTAAAAACTAGAAAAACAAAGTTGGATAGTCTGGAAATCCTTTTAAAACCCCCATATAGTTGTTTTTGAAGAGTACACGAAGACAACACATCAATCTTATGTGCATTATGATTAGAATTTACACAGTATACAGTTCTGAAAGGATTAAAAGTAGTTAGAAACGTGTTTCGAGGGTCAAAATGAGGGGATAAATGTCACATTCTCCTAAAAACAATGGAAAATGACCTCATGTTTTATTTCTTAATGTATGAACTAAAAATAAATCATTTCAAGTGACAATTTTTTTATTGTGGTAGTATTTGTGTTTTTTGTGTTTTAAATTACTATAAAATGTGTGTAACAGTTACAGACAGAAAAATTATGTTGGATAATCCTAATATCTCTGGACAATGATAGTAGATTTAATTTTCAATTGACGGAACCTCCATCACATCATTCTGAATGATGGTTTTCCTATCATGGCAATAAACATGTCTTCAATATTTTATAACTCTAAAACATGCGTGTAATAGTCAAAACCCAATAAATGATTTTGTATTTTTATTAAATAATATGAAAATAACAATTGTTTTAATTTTCTGATATAGGAACATAAGGAACGTCCTTATAAATTATTATTTTCCCATTAATCCTGAAAATGAATTTAATGTTTTTTAAAACACTAAAAAGTGCATAAAATGATCAAATCCAATAAAATTTCATCTGATTATAATGGAAGCAATGGAAAACACTGCTTAGTTGGTTATGATATGTATGTATAGACAACATGTAAATTTGACATGTGGTGACATTATAAATACATTTTTAAACCCTTATGAATGGTACACAAGACTTAAAAAAAGTGTTGGGGTTCTAAAAAGGGGGATCAACGTTGGATTATCTTTAAAATTTGGAAAAAAGAATGTGATATGATTTTGATATTTATTAACTGAAAACACACCATTTAGAGTGACGATATTCCCAATAAGGTTGTAAATATGATTTATGGGTTTTCGCCCACTATCGCATGTGTAGAAGAGTGAAAAATAGGAAAATGTTGTCATATTTCCCAGAAATGTGAGAAACCAATCATAGATATAATTATGAAGTGCATCTAAAATAGGAAAATAATTCTGACTAATGGTTACTAGTTATGACTATAAAATATTTTATATGGTTTTAAATGAGTAAAACATGTGTGGAATAATAAAAAATAGTTGAACGTTATCGGATTTTCCTGATATAAGGGGAAAACCCATATATTTAATTTTCAATTGTTGTAACTAATGGCACATCATTCTGATTAAATGATTCAAAATTATAGTAATAAATGAATTTTTATGTTTTTAAAACAATAAAACATGTTTGAAATGGTCATAAATAATAAAATGACATAAATTTTTCATAAAATCATGATATAATAACAACATAGTCTTTTTGGATGTGTACGTACAAAAAAAATATCAATCCACCATATTTTATGAACTAAATTACTCAACAAACTATTTGGAATGTTACAAAATCCATTAAAAAGATTTTTTGGGGGTCAAAATCAAGAAAATGATATTTTATTATCGTTGAATAATTGAAAAACGACCCTTTATTTAGTTGTGAAAGTGTTGGAAATGAAATCATGTGATTCTGATTGGGGATTTTCCCATTACGGGAGTTAAAACATGTTTAGTGATTTTAAACCCTAAAATTCTTATAAAATGGTATAAACTACCAAAACCAAGTATTATTGTATCGAAAATGTGTGGAAACAACCATATATTTAATTTTGAAATGTAACAATAAAAAAACATCATTCCATGTGAGGGTTCACCCATGGTGACCGTATAAACATTTTTATTTATTTAAAACAATAAAACGTGTATAGAGCTATATACATTAGGAAAAAATTATGTTTTTACCACAAATAATGGGACAATGAGCACATATTTCATTTCGAAATGTTGAAACATGAGTAGTGTCATTCTGAATGATTGTTTCCCTGCTATGGCTATAAAGAGGATTGTATTTTTTAAAAACCCAAAAATGTATATTAAATTGTGAAAACCATAACCAAAACCCTAATCTTGGTGTGAAATCATGAGAAAAATACCACATAGTTATTTTTTAATTATAGGAGTTTATATGACATCAAAAGTTTTTAAAAAATTTAGTAAATAAATTATAAGAACACTACATGTCGGTTTAAGAAAAGTTAATTATTCTCCTATCCCATTTCAGTTTCAAGTGTTATATCTTAACCAAAATAAGAATGTTTCTATTGTCCAAAAATTTTGAATTATATATTATATTTTATGTGAGAATTTATTTTATTTTATTAAAAAAAGTATATAATTCATTCTTAAAATATAATGTGTTCATTTAAAAAATTTATTTTTATAAATTTTCTGGTTTTCATTGTAGGTGGAAGATAATGGTTGTAAGTATGAGGTGGACTATTCAGATTCATGAAATTATTCAGAAGGAATATGTGACATTTCATAGTTTTAGTGGTATGTTAAAAGTTTATCAATTTTTATACTATAATTATGATTTTTAATGTTTACTTTAACCTTTTGTTTCATTTATTTACACCAGATGAGGTGGTGTCCTCCGTTTAAATTTATGAAATGTGGAGAAAGAACGATGAAATTGTGGTTGTGACAATGATATATATTGGGAAAGAGATGTTTTTGGACATGTATTATAAATATGTATTGTGACCGAGGTATATGTTGATGTATGGGGTGACTCATACTTAGTTTATTTTGACTATGGTTGTGTGTATTTTATTGTCAATGTGTGATTTAGTAAATATGGGGTTATTATATTTTTATGTTTTCATTTATATCATGTTATAATATTTATGTTTATATTAATTTATTAAATTAAAAAAAACAAAATTTTCAATGGTTTATAGAGTCCATCACTAAATTTATAATATTAAATGTATTTCATAGTGGTTATGAGGATCCTCTATAATACATAACCAGTGAAAAATTCATAGAGGTAGTTATATTTATTTTATATTTATTTTCAAAATAACGTAACGAACCACCAATAATTTAAATAACCTCTACTAATATATCAATTAACAAAACATAAAAACCAATAATCAAATTTCATAAACCATGACCAAATGATTAGAATTCAGGAAACAGAAGGCGGTTTTCGAATCCACTGCGAAATTATTAGGTTATGTTTCGAACTACCAGTAGGCTTTTAAACAACCAACACAAATGACCTTTTTTCATGGGTAAATTTTATCATTATAAATATACTTATTAAATTTTATTGGATAGATTTTAAAATACATTTAAAAAATTGATAATGAAAATTTTTAAAAAAATCTATTATCATATATATATATATATATATTAATTTATAGTTGAATAATATCATCTAATTCACTAAGGGTTTTATTACTCTTAATGTTTTCTTAATATTATATATCTATTTTACCACATTTACATTTTCTATTAATATATACCTATAATATTAAATAAATAATTTTTCAACAATGGGAAATTTGATTTCTAAAAACATGGATCATCACATTCAACAAAATAAATTAATTCTTTCCAAAAAAATTAATAATCATATGATGGTTGTAATTTCCACAGGGATATCAAAATTAACCATACAGTGGTATATGATAATGATTTGGTGTATCATATGATGAGTGGTTTTAATTTCATAAAAATGATATATGCATCTTGTTACGACCCAAACATTCATTAATAGATATTACTCTTGATCTAATTAAATTTATTATTAATGTTATATAAAATGTGAACTTCATTGGTTCTATGTTTATTGATTTTAAAATACCGTTATTAATTGTGATCGTTGTTAATATAATCGTTTAATAGTGATGAAATGATTAATTCAAATATAGGTCTCTAACAAATTCAATTTAATCTGACAAAAGAATTGATGGCCTCAACTAGTAGGCTTTCCCCGTACTAATACCATTTGTTAGAGCTCAGAAAAGAGGTGGCATCATTGGGATTTTCTCTTGACCAAGCCCAAGACGATCTTGAACACGTTATGCTTGAGTGGAACTGACTACGAGTGATATGGATGTAAATAGATATTACTACATGAGAAATGTTCTTCGAGCCACCCAAAGAGTCTTTCACCATCGCACACCTTACCCCTCTCTCAAATGTTGATGTTATAAGTGGTTATGTTACAAGAATCTATCACTATGACTATGTACATAATTTTTGTATAAATAAGGTGCATTCATATTATTATTGTTATTTTTTAAATAGTTATTTAAGTACAAATAGTATTTTTAGGTAATATTAAACTAAAAAATCTATTTTGATGAATTAACTGAATTTTAAATTTAATAATATTTTATTAAAATATTATTAATATTAAATTACTTTTTATTAAATATAATTGATCATATAATTTTATGAATTCAATTGTAATTTTTATTATGCTTTGAAATATGTTTTTTTCAATACCCATTAATTTTCGATAGATGTCTGTTATTATTTTAAAAGTAAAATTTCTCATATTTATAAAATTATTTAGATAACATAAATATTATTTTTGGAATCGGTACTTCTAGATTATCCAATAATTATTTTTTCATAATTTTCTGAGACAGTCGAAATTTAGGGTAATAATTAAATATTGATTCAAATATATAATGTGTTTTATGACATCGTAATGACACAATATTGAAGTAATAAAAGAATTTAAAGATTATTTTCTGAAAATATATCTTATTCCATTAAAATAATTTTGTTTTGGGTTTTATTTATTTATTTTACATATCATTAGTGGACCCTTCATGGTTTATATATCATTTTTCATTTTTAAATTGTTTTATTTGTAAGTGTGACTCACCTACACATAATCCACACTATTATTTTAAGAAATTATTTCATTTTCCTTATGAAATATTTCTTTCCACTCCCCATTGGAAAATACTATTGGAAAAAACCATTGGCTGGATTTTGTTTTGGATTAGTTTAATATGAGGTGTCCCAAACCACTATAAAAATAATTCCCTCACCTTTACTATATAAACCCACCCAAGATACCACTCCCTCTTTACTCAATGCCTTTAGATTTCGACCAATCCATTCCCTCCCATTTCTATAATCCTTCCAAGGTGCCCCAAGGTCCTAATATGCCTCTCCCAAGCCAATGGGTTGACACTTCCTTGTAAGATATTTAATCCTTTCTCATTTTGTACAATTTTTTTAAGATGTTGTTCCAATTTTTTTTCAATTACAAATGTTTTGGTTTGTTTTATCACCTCCCCAAACTTCCCTCTTTATGTTTGGATTTTGGGGGACCCCTTTCTCTTTCAGTAATGACTCCCATCTACACATGTTTCCACACAGAAATTCTGTGAGGGACTTCTCTCTCCTCATTTACATCCATGTAATTCTTTTGTATTATGAACCTAAATTCAATTATGTTTTTTTGGGAAATGTATCTATATGAAACCCCTTACATTATATTTCACATAAATATTATGAGTCACCCCGTTCTCTCTCATCATCCAATTTTTATGAGTTTTTATTTCATGATGTTATGCTACCGAAATTGCACTATGATTTTCCAAGACAATGTCAATGAGTAGTAAATACAAAGCACATTTCTCTATCATGGGTGTTCAAATTCATGCACATTTACTTATTTATTATAATTAATCATTTATATATTCCACATCTATTTTTCCTGGAATGAATGGTGATGATTGTATTAATGTTATATGATTTATGTGGCACACTTATGCATGAAATGAAATTTTTAAGAACGGTGTTCCATCATAGCGCTCCAATGCGTTGGGTAAAGTATAATATCATGATACATCATGTTCAATGTTAGTTGAATCCTGATAATTAATGTTCAATGGGGTTTTACTTATGCTTCTTATGCAATGAGGGTTTACTCATGCTCCATGTGCAAAGATCCTTGGATCATTCAAATTCTGTGTTTAGTGTTGTAGCCACATTTCCATGTTATGATTATCAAGCTTTATCAAACCTCTATATTCATGTTTCTATTGTGCTCCATTGATATGCCTTTTCTGTAAATTGTATTTTTTTCCTCATGTTTTTCAGGTTTATTCCCTTAGTGAGCTTTATTGCTCATCCTTTTTTCATGCATGTCCTCAGGTTATCCCATGCAGTGAAGAGTACAAGTGAATGTAGTGGTCATGTGAAGGATGTTTTTATTAAAAATATTGTATTTTATGTTTTAAGTTGTCATGTAATGATCCTAATCTCCAACGAAAGTAGACCTCTCAATCTTATATGTTTTATCAAGTGATGTTTAAGTAATCATTTATCTTTTAGTGTGTAATAAAGAAAATGGAATTTATAGTTTGTTTCATAGGATAGGATAATTATTTTTGGGATTAGGATTATAAAATCCTAATGAAGGCTTAGAGATAAGACTAATTATAATAAAATCATCTCTATGTATTTCTGAGTATTGAGTAAGTGGTTTATGAATAAAATACATCAATGTATGGATATGAGCAGGTAGAGGTGGATCTTGCACAGTTGCATCATAGGGTTAAAACCCAAAAACACCTCTTTGAGGTATACATAAACGGAATCTTGTGGAAGACAATGGGCCTTACTGCACTCTTAATTATGATACTCTCGGTGGATATTCTTGGGTAAATTTACAAAAATATTATGGTTCCTTATTAAGAGATTTAAAAAAATTTCCCCTATAAATATATGTTAGAAAGTAGATATGGAATTTCATAGATTGAAGACTATGGATTCATAATTTAAAGAAATAATGGTTATTTATACATCATCAGTTTTTCCCTTGGATTACCCTTTATGTTTTACCCCTATAATACCATTTATTCCATCCAATAGCCGGTAATAAAATGAATTGGGCTAACAACCAATGTGATGACCAATTTGATGAATGTGATAATGAGATACCCAATCCTATGGGAGCCGGAATCACGATCTTTGTCATGAATATCAATATGTTAACTCAAGAATTGAATAGACACATGGGTCCCGAAGAATGTCCATCCCCTCAATAATGAAAAAATTATTATTGAGTGCTTCATTAGTCAAAGGACTCATACTTTTAATGGATAATCTGACCCTCAATCACCAAATAATGAAACAAATCCCTTGAAAATGATATTCTCAATCATTCAGTGTTTTTAAAAAGAGAAGGTTCACCTAGATGCTTATCATATGGAGGGTGATGCTGATCAAGGATAGACATTGATCAAAAATAAGATGCATAAGGAGGTGATCAAGACGTTGGAATTGAAGGATTTCCAGATGATGTTTTTCGATAAATATTTTACCCACACCCTCCACCATAAAATGGAAATGCAAATCCATTCCTTCTTTCCCAAAGATGACGAATAGGTCAGAGAATATGAGGAAAACATCACAAGGCTTTCATGATATGATTCTGGAGTTTTCCTTACCCCCGAATAAATGGTTGACTGCTTCTTTGGTGGGCTGAAACCATGACTACAGAAAGCGCTGCTGATCCCTGACTTCAATAACTAGGAGATAATTATGTGATGTTCCCTCAAGGTTGAAATGGAGATCATATAATCTCATGGGTATCATGACAATAAGAAGCATAATATAGAGTTCAATTCATGTGGCCTAATTTATAATTCCAATAGTGCTAAAAAGATCCAGCCACACACTTTTCAATGGTGTGGAAAGAACAACCTTAGAAATTTCCAAAATGGGATGATGAAATGCATTAGGTGTAGAGGAGAAGGGACCCTAACTGTTTACTACCGATATGAAAAACATGCGGCTGAAAAAGAGGAGAGGAATGCTCCATTTGAACATCAAAGTGTTTTACATTGCAAGAACTATAAATAACTAGGGAATCTTTCAAATATTTTCCCTATGTAAAGGGTTTTTTGAGGCAACCAACAACCTCTAAGGAAGAAAGGGGGTGCTTTTTCCATCAATATAGCTAAAGTGAACCCCGAAAATAATGTGGTGATATGTATTCTAGTTAGTAATTCATGAATAGTGAATGCACTTTTTGATTCAGGTTCTATGAAATCTTTTATATCCCTAAACTTTAGTAGAATAATCCAAGCACTAACACAAATCATGGAACTAATTATGTCTGTCATTATGGAAAATGGAAAAATCATTGCATCCCATTAATATAAATAATCCCATATCATAATATGTTGACTGAATTTTCATATGAACCTTGTCAAACTCCCTTGAGTGGAAGTTGATGCAATTCTTGTCATGGGATTGGATTTCCATATATTAAGCCTACAGAAATGGTCGTGAGAGGTAAATCACTCCCCATGTGGAGATTCAACCATTGATTATATACCAGTGCAAGGAAGAAGAATAATATTCTATAGCCCCATCATCTCAAGTGTGGTTATTAAATTCATAGGATCACATGTGTCTAAATTATATGATTGAATTTAATGAGGAAACCATCCTTGAAGACCTGACTATTGTGAGATAATTCGCTGAAGTCTTTCCCGAGGAATTTCCTGGTCTTCCTCCTAGAAGAGATTTTGAATTACCAATTGATATAATACTTGTGGAATTCACAAAATATTAGACTCTGTATTGATTGTATGTTATGGTTCTTAAGGATAATAAAAGAAAACTACAAGAGAACCTGGATAAAGGGTTTTTACGACCATGTGGTTCACCATGTGGTGCACCAGTCATATTCATCTAGAAGAATGATGGGTCAATTAGCCCTTGCATTTATTATCATGAGCTTAACAAAACCACAATAAAGTACATGTATTCTCTCCCACAAATAGATGTCATGTTCATTCAGCTTCATGGAGAAAAATAGTTCTCCAGGATATATTATCGGTTGGGATTTTATCATGTAAGGTTGAAGAAGGAAGATATTCCTAAGACTGCATTTCGTACGAGATACAGGAACTATGAATTCATAGTAAATCATATTAGACTCACTAATTCTCCAGCAATCATCATGGACATGATGAATATATTCTTTAGAGATTACCTCGACATATTTGTTGTAATATTTAGAGATGAAATTCGAATCTACTACAAAACCAAGGGGGTCATAAGGAGAATCTATGAACTGTACTAGAGACGTTGTGGAAAGAGAATCTCAATTCAAACTAAAAAAAGTGTGATATCTATTTGATGGAGGTCTCATTATTGGGCCATATCATCACAAGCAATGGTATTTCAGTGGATCCCTCCAAAATAGTTGTAATTGAGGGACGACCACGGAGAATATCGGTAACAAATATTTGTAGCTTATTGGTGTTAGCTAGATATTATCAATGGTTTTTGATATATTTATCACAATTATCCAACCCTCTTACTAAGATTACTCGGAAGGGAGTAATGTTTTATGGGACTAATGAAATTGAATAATGATTCAAGGTGTTAAAAAGGAGTCATATCACTGCACCCATTCTCAGTTTACACACAAGTGGAGAACTTTTTTGTGGTATATAGTGATGCTTCAAAAAAGGTCCATGGTTTTGTGTGGATTCAAAATTAAATATTAATTGTCTATGCTTCAAGACAATTAAATGTTCATGAATATAATTATCCAACACATTATTTGGATTTGGATATAGTGATCTTCGCTTTAAAATTTTTGATGCATTATCCCTTTGGGGGGAAGTGTGAAATATATACGGACCACAAAAGGTTCAAATATATATTCACATAGAATGAGTTGAACATGCACCAATGAAGAGGTTAGAGATGATCAAAGAATATGAATCCTCAATCTGTTACCCCTAGAGAAAGTGAACAAGGTGGATGATCCTCTATGTATAATGGACCCAGTGATTCTATCACTGATGTGAATTGAAAAGGATCAAATATTCATAGATTTGATGAAGATGGACATGGGAATCATAAATAAGGGAACATCATCAATCCATTCAAAAATGGTTTCTCGACCATCTCTTTTGGACATTTAAAAGGATGCTCAAAATGATGATGTGGGAATTTAGAAGATAGTGGAAGCTATTATAAAAGGTAAATCCTCAAAGATTCATTTTAATGAAGAAGGAATTGTGAGATTTGAGAAAAGACTATGTGTTCCATAAAGTCCATAGATGAAGAATGAATTTTGGGATGATGCACATAGTTAACATTTCTCTATTCACTTAGGAAACACAATGATGTATCATTATCTCCAAGAGGATTATTGGTGGGATAATATGAATAAGGAGATTGATAAGTATATGTCAAAGTTCCTGGTGTGTCAACAAGTGATGGAAGATTAGTAGATTTATAAGGGGTTGATGCAACCATTTCCCATACCCTCATGGATATTGGATAACATCACCATGTACTTTTTCACTGGACATCCGAAGACATCCAATGGAAAAAATGAAATCTGGGTTGTTGTAGATCGTCATACAATGTCAACACTTCCTTGTAATTTGATATGATTTATCATTGGATCTATAGGCTTGGATATATATTAGAGAGGTGGTAGGGAATTCTAGAGTACCACTATCTATTTTATCTGATCGATATAAAACATTAACCTATATGTTTTGGATGAGTATTCGACATGCTCTGGATATCGAACTAAACTTATGTATGACCAATCATCCTCAAACTAATGGCAAATTTGAGCTAATAGTTCATAAAATAGAATACATGTTATGATCATGATCAATGGTGTTTAAAATAGGTTGGGATCACCATATTCCTCTGGTAAATTCTCAAATTATAAATTTTTCCAATCAAGAATCAGAATGGAACCTTATTAATCCATATATGGGATGAGGTGAAGAACACCAGCATGTTGGTATGATGTTGGTTAGAATAAGCTATTTGGACAAGAAATTTTCGAAAAAATGGTGATGAAGGTGAAAACAATTAAGTAGCATATCAAGGCAGCCCAGAGTAGATAGAAGAGTTATGCATATAACCTCAATGAGACCTTGACTTTAAAGTTGGAGACATTATATTTCTACGCATATCTCTATGGAAGTAGTTCATGAGGATCAGAAAGAGAAGGAATTTTAGTCCTAGGTACATCATTCCCATCGAGATTCTTGATTGTGTTGGGGTTGTGGCCTATCAACTAGAATTTCCTCCTTTAATGGACAAGTACATGATGTCATTCATGAATCTCTCTTAAGGACGTACATACCAGACTCCTCACATGTACTCTCATAAAAGTTATATAACTAGAGGATGTTCTTTTTTATGAGGAGAAACCAGTGATGATCTTAGATCGTGTAGAAAATGTTATACGAAATAAGACAATTCCCCTTATCAAGGTGTTGTGGTGAACCAAAATGTTTCAAGAAGTGATGTGGGAATCGAATGAAGCATTGAAGTAAAGTTACCCACATTGGTTTTAGACAGGGAAAAGAAACATCGAGGGAAGAATTTATTAAGGGGGAAGCTTGTAATGACCCAAACATTCATTAATGGAAATTCATCTTGATCTAATAAAGTGTATTCTTATAGTTACATAAAATTTGAACCTATTTGGTTTTTTGATTATGGATTTTAATATTCCATTATAAATTTTGATCGTTACTAATATAGTCGTTGAACTATGATCACATGATTACTATAAATAAATTGCTTTAACTAATCCAATTTAATCAGACAAAAGAATATATGACCTTATCTTTTAGACTTTTCCCATATGAAACCCATTTTTTAGAGCTCAGAAAGATGGTGGAATCATTAGGCTTTTATCTTGACCTAGCCCAAGGAGATCCTGAAGTCGTTATGCTTGAGCTGAACCAACCACAGGAGAAGTGGATGTTAATAGAGATTACCACCTGAGCGATGCTATTCGAGCCACCCCAAGAGTATGTCACCAATGCAATCCTTACCAATCTGTATTATGTGGGTGTTATTAGTGGTTTCGTAACATCACCCTATATCTATGATTATGAACATTATTTTTGAATAATGAATGTTTATTCATTTTACTATTGTTACATTGTAAATAGTTTTTAAAACTCAAATAATATTTTCCATTAATATTAATCTAAGAACACTATTCTAATGAATAAATTGTTTTTGGAATTAAATAATATTTTAATAAAATATAACTATTATTAAATTTATTTTTATTTAACATTAATGATCAAATAATTTTATGAATGAAATTGTAATTTTTATTAAGGTTTGAATGATGTTTTTGTCAAAACCCATGAATTTTCCATAAATGTTGTTTTTTATATTAAAAATAAAAATTCACGTATTAAAATTATCAAAAGGGGACATTTTCATAATTTTCAGAGACAATAGAATTTTTGGGTAAAAATTAAATAATGTTTAAATATATATTGTGTTTTATGACATCATAAGGACCAAATTGTGTTATAATAAAATAATGTAACCATTATATTCAAAAAATATATGTGTTACCATTAAAATATTTTGACTTTTGATTTGTTTTATTTATTTTACAATGCATTAGTGGACCTTTCAAAGATTATAAACCATTTTGTCTTTTTAAATTGCTTTCCATGAGAGTGTGAATCACCTACAAATAATCAAACCTATTATTTTAGGAAGTACAAACATTGTACTTATAAATTATTATTTTTCTAATCACCTTTAGAAAAACCCATAGACAATAATCATGTTCTTCTTTGTGGTTTTTGTTAGTTTAATGTGATGTGTCCCAAACCTAAATAATAAATAATTCCCCATTCTTCCCTATATAATCCCACCCATGCTCCCACTTCCTCTTCACTAAACGCATTTGTAGTTTGACCAAGCCTTGCCCTCTTCTCTATATAATCCCACAAAGGTTCCAAAATCTCTCATGAATCCACTCTCAAGCCTCTCCCAATCCATTTGGATCACACATAAAAGTAAGAGATTTCATCTATTCTCAATTTAGTCCAATTTTTATTAAGTGGTTGTGCCCTTTTTTTTAATTACAAATTTTGGGGTATGATTTCTCAACTCCCCCATACGTCCCAATTAATTATTGTATGATGTGAGACCCCTTTATCTCTCATTAATTCCTCCCATGTACACCTGTTACCATGCCGAAATTCCGTGAGGGATTTATCTCTTTTCATTTACATCTAAGAAATAATTTTTTACTATGTAACTTAATTAAATTAAATTTGTTGGGACATGTATATATATTACCCCATTACTATCCATTTCATATAAATATTATGAGACACTGCTTTCTCTCTTATCAACCATTTTTTATGAGTTTTTATTTCACACCGTTATGGTGCCTAAATTGAACTACGATTTTCCATGCCAATGTCATTTCCTAGTGAATACCATTAAAATTTCTTTATAAATGGTATTAAACTTTATGAACATTTACATATTGATTATAATGATTCATTTATGTATTTTATATCATTTTTTCATGGAATAAATTATGATGATTGATTCCATGATGTATGATCTATGTGGTACACTTATTCATGAAATGTAATTTTTAAGAAGGAAACACCCTGATAGTGCTCCAATGCATTGGGAAATGTATATTATCATGATATTTCATGGTCAATGAGTTTTGACTCATGATAATTAATGTGATATGAGGTTTTTCTCATTCTTCATTTGATATGTGGGTTTACTCATGCACTATGTGCAAAGAGCCTTGGCTCATGCTAATTCCATATTTAGTGTTGTTTCCACATTTCAATGTTTTCATTATCACGCTTTATCATGCCTTTATGTTCATTTATATCATCTACTCCATTGAAATTACTATTGTATAACATGTTTTGTATTAAACCTAATATTTCATGTTTATTCCCTTATTGGGTTTTATAGCTCACCCTTTTCTTATGGATGTTCTTATGTTGTCCAATGCAATGCTATGTATAAGGTAATGTAGTGGTCATGTAAAGGATGTTTTAAATTAAGATGTTGTCTTTTATGCTTTATGTTGTTATGTAATGATCCTAATCCCCATAGACCATAATCCTCTAGATCTTACATGTTATATCAGGTGATGTATATGTAATTAATCATATTTTAGTCTATAATATAGAACAAGGTGGTTATACCTCTATGAAAGGGAGTTAATATATTTATAAAAATACCCATATAAATAAATAATGGAAAAATCCATTATAAAAAACATTCCAATTAGAATTATAATGATTTATATAATCTCAATATAACAATTAGAGGAACAAAGTTTTTTTTATAATTTTATATAAAATAGGCTAAATCATAAATGACATAATATATATGAAAATATATATTAAAAAATTACAGATCTTGTCCATAATAGAACGTTTAATTATTTTTACATGTCTATAGTTTCTATGAGTTTATTGTTGTATTATTCTATTTTCCCATATTATTGGTCCATTAGTTTATATAATACCAAATTAACATTCATTTATGAAATAAATTATTTACCCCATCTAATTTTCAATTACACCCTTTATAATTATAAACATTATGAAGACATTTTTAGAATGTATCATCCTAAATAATGAAATTATTTTTCATAAAATGTTTACACAAAAGAAATTTAATTTTACTACATTTATCAAATATTTTAATCCAACATCCATAAAACTCAAACCCTACATACTTTGCTGTGTTTCATATTTTTCCAATCTCCAATTTTTTGACAACAAATATTGAAATATTTTTGAAATATTTGTATGACATCACACTGTATATATTATCCCATTTGCGTGTTCATTGGTACAATCTACATATTTACCATAAATCCATTAATTGAATGGTTCCATTGGGAATTATGTATTATTAAAACATAAAATAAAAAATATATGTGGGGAATAATTAACATGATAAGAGTATGATATTATAGAAAACTCAATTGAAAAATGAATTCATCTATTAAACTTTTATATTATATTTCAGTTGAACCTAAATAAATATTAGTTAAATATAATATTTTTGGGGTTTGGATATATCAAACTCCATAACATAATCAATTGAAAAAATCAATAATTATGAAAATATCATAAAGGGTATGTTTTATCCAAACAATATAAAAAAGATATTCTCTATCCATGTGTTCTATCATAATATCATTCATTATTCACAATAGTAATGATTGATTTGATAATAATCTAATCTTTTTATTGAGGTTACCCACATGGGAAACATTTTTATGTTTCATCCACAAGATTGTATCATGAAATGGATTCAATTGACAGTATATCCATGAAAAATTTACATTACCAAAATTTATTACTGATAACATATATTTATAATTAACACATACTGTTATTCAAAGACTTTTCCTCTATTATTGACTAACATTATCAATACACAACATAATATACTCAATATAACTAACTTAATTGATTATTATGACTATATGAAATGTGATCATCAATGAAATATGATTCCTTAATCACTCTTTAATAAATTATTTTTTAATAAACCATTAAAATCTTAAAGACTAATGATAACTAAACCATCCATTAAATGAATTTGAAGCACTCCCAAATTCAAACTGCAGGATATAGTTGAAAAAATATATACAAAACACACATTATTTGATAAAATTCTATAATTTCAAGATTATTATCAAGTTATATAACCCATTTAATTTTTATAAAAAAATTAATTGATATCTTCAAATCACTATCTAAATCGATAAAAATAAAAACCCAATAAATTATAGGGTCATATATTACCAACCATTAATAATCCAAAAATAAGTGTTCTTTATGAAATCAATCAATCATCATATAATGAAGAACCTAAAAAAGAAAATTAGTTTCACTCAACACATCATAATGAACCCATAGAAATTAAATTGTAATCACCTTCATTTAATACATATTCATATAATGAAAGTTATCCCAATTTCAACTATAAGAAAACATTCAAAACCATGTAGAATTAATGGATATCAATAAATATTCAAATTAATTACAGGTAAAAAAACATTAGTTATAGAAGTGATTCAGGTAGTATCCAAAACATATTGATATATTTAATATATTCTTGTGAATAATTTTCCCAATCATTTGATTAATGTAATTTATGTGGACATACATCAGCTAAATAAAAGGAAAACATGGTTTCCATATATTAATGAAATTTGAAGGGAACTCATATTTTTATAGGGTGAATATTTATGATTGGAAAAAAAGGAAAGGATGTATCACTACATCTATGGTTTTGAACATAAAACATTATGTATTGAGAATTAATATGGAATGTAACATATAGAAGATGATTTTTGGAAGAATAATTTTCATCAAATGATGTGGATTTAGTTTAAAAATATATTATAGGAGCAATTAAAAAATTGATTTCAAAATAAGAAACATACATATATATTTTTAAATAATTTATTTTTTTAGATGATTATAAATAAAAAATAATTTATATTGAAATATTATTTAATATAGTGTTTATGATTTAAAAATAATAGTAATTTGGTTAGAAAGATATGGTCACTTGTAAAGTGTTAAATATATATCATATTTATATACTAATGAAACTTTCATATATATATAAAAATTAAAAAAAATTAAATGTTTTGTTTTGTTTATTATAATAAAATGGAATTACTGAATTATTTAGAATTTTGTAAGGATTTGTAATAAATAACATAATTAATTAAAACATTTAAGGGGGGGTACCTAATCGAGGTTAATAAGTAGGTTTAGTTTAACTTATAATAAAACATTATAGAAAAATATGAATCAATAGGAATTGATATTATGATGTGAAATATATCCCTTAGATACTGAATGATATATATTAGGGTTTTTGGGAAGAAAGTGTTTTCCACAAATGTGATATATTTTAAAATAAATATATACAAAAATATGATTGGTAATGAAATATTTTTTGTTTGAGTAAAATATCAATCAAAACCCCATTTAAAGAGAAGTATAGAAATTTTACCAAACATGAAATGAATAAATGATTATTCATGATAAAAAATTTAAATTTTGTGGCCCATATAAAATATATAAAATCATTCTGTGAAAATTAAATTATGTTTAATTGAATTGAAAATAAGACAATGAAAACCTAACAAGGCTAACAATATTTTACGTTATAATTATTAGATAAGGATGTCATAATGAATAATTGTAATTCATCATTATTAAATATTTAAAAATATTGAAATTTTTTTATTGGGTTTAATAGATCAAACATAGAACAATGTAGCTCTAAAAAATATAATAACTTGATGAATATAAAATAAGAAAAAACCCCATTAAAACTATGATAACCTTTTAATTAAAGTCCATTTAAGTAAATTACATGAAATGGAGAATAAAACAAAATTATTTATATGAATATGAAGTAATTTACTCATTATACTATAATCATGTAATATTAAATATGTCATGGTGTTTAATTATATATTTCTATCATGTAATTATATTTTGAATCAGAACGTATTTCCATGGCCCTAATTTATTCTAAGAAGGTTCTTAATATACATTGAAATAATATTGTTTTTAAAAAATATCTAAATTAAATTATTTAAATTTATTTATTATTATATGATTTTAATATTTTCAAATAAAGTTTATTTATAATATTGGTCTTGGTTATATTAGTAACTCATGGATTTTCACTTATTTTTACTGTAATTTCTTCCATATATTGAAAATTAATATTTTTTAATCAAAATTACTCAAAATAATTTTTTTTGTTATTTATAATTTTTATTATAACAATATTAAAAAATTATATTTTTCTATGCATTTTTTAAATATAATCCATATATGATAGGTATTTTAAAAATGTATATTTTTTGGCCTTATATTAAAAATAAATGTTTAATATTAATATCTACTATAACATGTATAACATTATATTTCCAAAAAGTTAAATATAAATAAATATAGAGGTAATATATTATAATATCACAATTAATTAGGTTTCCTAATTCCCCCATTATATAAATTTATAACATCATTATTATATGTTGTTAAACTGGAAGAATCCTAAACAAGATATAATTAATGTATAATTATGATTTTTTAGTTTTTTATATATAATTTTTTCATATATTTATAAATTAGTTATATAAATGTTTTTAAATAGTTTAATTAAATTGAAATATTTTTTTTATATTAATTAAATACTATATGATCAAGAATATCAATTTTTTGCACGAGGTAGTCTGTATAAATAGATGTTTTTTGTTTTCTTTTTTTCCACAGGGATGGATGAATGGCGGGAATGTTTTATAATTTAAAGACACTAATAATTTTTTTAGTATCTTTTAATTTCATAATTTTATCTTTATTATCCATTTATATTATTTTGTTCTTAAATATTAAATTTCATTAAAGTATGAAGTATTCATCATGAACGGAAGATGAATTTCTTAATTTCATATGAATTCGAAGCATTGAAATAAATTATAAATTTTTGATTTATTAATAATTATTATATTTTATATTAAATATATATTAGTGAATTAAATTATTTTGAAACTCCTTGATATGAAATTATTAAAATTTGAAAATATTGGTTTGTTGAGGTTGTTGTCCAAAGGTACACATTATAGATATTCCATTATTTTTGATGGTCGATGAAAACTAATAAATATGGTTTCCTCCATAAATAATATAACATATTTTAATATTAATTAAACTATTATTATTATATTTTTGTGGTTTGAAATTTTTTTGGAAGTGGTTTCTTATGAATAACTGATTATTATGGATGTTAAATGTATGTCGAAATCTGATGTTTTAAAATCAAAATATCATTTGAAATAGACATATTATGATATTTAATATATACTATGGGAATAATTATTTGGGTTCTAGTCATAAGACTAAATCAACAGTATTTTATGCAATCAATTTCAATTAAAATGTGAAATGTGATCTTGTGGAATTATCCCCAATTATAATTTATATCAAGGAATATTTTAGATGAGAAAAATATAAATTTGGGTAATGAAAAGTTAATATTCAAGGATAAAAGAATAATAATTGGACAATTATGAAGTGGTGGATGTTTCGTGTATCCAAGCCTCAGTAATCCATTGTAAAACATGTTTTTAGAATTTATATTTTGGAGAATTTCTCATTGAAAAAATATTCTATCAATTTATACTACATCATGTTTATTTAATATTCATACACACAAATAATTTTTAACGAAAAAAATAATAATTTCTTATTAAACCTAATTTTATCCTTCTCATTTTAAAAATTTTAAAAATAAATAAAATAAATATCTAACCATGTAATATTTAAATTTAATATAAACACATATTATATGTAAACCAAGATATTTTTAAAGGGCTGTTTTTAAGAATAAAATTTGAAAATTATATAATATTATAAATGTTTTTATTTTCATCAAATAAATTGTATCATAATAAGATAAATATATGTTATGTTACTTTAATGTAATTTTGTTAACTACATATAGAAAAATATTGGATAGATGAATGAAAAGTAAGATATATTTTTTTTATTTTGGAAATTTGTTATTTAAGATTCATAATTTTAATAATATGTTTTTAATGTTCAACTTAAATTTAAAAAATATGTTATTTATTACTTTGAAAAAAAAATTTGATTAAAATATATATTTGTAAATTTCATTGTAAATTTTATCTTATTATAATGTAATAAATATATTTTTATGTGAAAAAATATTATCCTCTATTAATATTAAAATAAAATATATCAACAAAATCTTAATAAATAAATAAAATATATTTTTGAAATTAAAAAATTAACCATTTATTTTAAATAATTTTTATTCTATAAATATTGTGTTTGTCTATTGATTTTTTACAAATTTCATTTATTAAAAATATACTTTTAATGTAATAGGAGTTATTAATATTAATTATTATTAACTAATTTTAATATATTAGCTCAAATAATAAACAACTTTATTAAATAGTTAAAAAGATCATTTACCTTATCATTATAAAATATAAAATACTTTTAAAATTATTTAGAGAATGAAATATTATACAAAATTTGTTATTTATTCTCTTAAATGCTTTTTTTAGCTAAATAATATCTAATTATTTACTAATGTTTTTAATTTTCATACAATTTTCAATAAAATAATGTTCTCTTTGGTCAAATGTTATATTAGAATGGATGTGCATATAGTTAAATTTATGTGACGTAATTTTTATGAAAACCAAAAATTATATAGTAAAATACTAGGTCTCTACATTCTCATCACATAAATTAATGTTTCCCTATTAATTTTATAACTCGCAATATAGAAGTAATTAAAAAATATGTTATAATTAAAAATATGTTGGTTGATTGTCACTAGTATGTTTATGTTATGATGTGTTGTTTAAATATATGGAAACTAATATGATCTTTTTTAAAAGATTTATAACATATTATTATTAATATAAAAATAAATTAAGATGATATAAATAAATAAGATGTATCTTTCCCAAATCCTAGTGTATGATTATTATACACAGGTTATCAAAATTATAACAAAAACACTTTTGTTAACAACTAAATATGAAATAATTGAAAACATACACAAAAAAAAGTGTTCTGAAAATCTAGAGTTGAACATAATTAATCAATTATATAGTATTCAATAGTTTTAATTATCCTTTATTTTTTGTGTGTGATGATATTTTTTCTATATAATATGTTGCCCTTCTATTTAGGATTTTATTAAAATATTACACCATTTTATTTTATACGAAGAAATGAATTTATTATCTGATTCGCTCTTTCCCTTACCCCAGGGGTTGTGATTTCATTTATGTCTTTTATATTGAATTGATATACCCCTATTAGAAAATTATTCTGTAAACATTATTTACACATATTAAATTCAATCTATTAACATTCTGCATCTATATTAATTGAATTTTGATGATGTTCCATCCTTCCCTTCTTTAGTGTGGTTGGGATTTAATGTAATTTTATATTATTAATATTAATTTTTGATATATAGGTTAGAATAATAATAATATTTCGCATTCAATCTCTTATAATTTTTGTTTTCTTATGGTGGGAATATCCTTGTTTCATAAAAAATTGAACTTTAACTTGTTTCATTTATGATTCAACCATTAAAAAAATTAAAATTAGTTATCGTGGGGGATAAATAATTTACATTATATGAATATAATCATATATAAAAATGAACCTGTAAATTATAAACACATTATGAAATTTTGAGTACCTATTAGGTTAACATAAAGTAAAATTCATTCAATGTTGGATTCGTTAGGTTGTCTTATCTCATATATATTATCAAAATTCTTTATCATAATAAAAAAAGTGCAAGGTGTGTTAAAGGGGTTATGATAAAAAAATAACATCCATCGGGAGTGTACATCTAGATATGTAGTCATATTTCCACTCATCATGCACTAAGGTGAATATTATTTTGATACTCAAGAATCCTTTTTTACGGTGGTTACCATTAGGTGCATCTATGTGATAGCCACATCCAAATTATTGTGTCCCAATGCGGATTTAATTTCTATGAAATGATATACTCCTAACATTATGAAAACATCACAATTTTATCATTTATTCATATTTATCCAAAATAATTGTCCCTATGGTATTCTTTAACATCTCTCATTTCAATTTACAAGGATCATAAATCATATCATATAATCAACCTAAATTTTTATTTATAACAATAAAAACTAGGTCAAAATTCTACCAATAGTCATTTATTACAATTTTTACTCCTAATTTATTTTTAGACAATTATATCTAAATGTCTTATAGGGTCAAAATACTACTTTGATTTCTCGGGCACCCCATTAACTTCAGTATTAGTCATGTTCTAGAAAACATAAACATTAAATGGTATATAATTTATGAATTTCTGTATATAATGTTTTTATTATATCATGAGATACAAGTCCATAACTAGTTCTCTTATAGGTGATAAAGGACCCAAACCAGCATCATCTATACATATGTGTGATAAAATAATTCTATCACTCATCATATCATATATAACCCACTAAAATGAAAAGGTTTTTATTTAACACATCATAGTGAACCCAATGGGATGATAATTGGATTCACAGCCTTCTCACATAAATTCACAAAAGGTAATCATTCACAATTACATTTATAATAATAAAATAATAATCCCTTAGAAAATTAATGGTCACATATAATGAGTACACATGATCAAGTAATATGTATTTTGAAGGATTTTTTGATTTATGAAAATAATATTTTTATGCATTAGAAAAATAAATTAATTTTTTTATGATAAAAATCAGTGAAATTTTTAAAATTATTATATTGGAGTCAATATTTTAATAATTAAGTTGAATATAGTCCTCTTTTAAAAAATAATTAAATCCAATAATGGTAGTTTCATTGAAAAAAATGTTGTTTACATATCTATTCACATAGAAAATAATAAAAATATATTATTAAAAGTTTAGGATGAAAGTGTCTCATTCATTATGAAATATAATTATAACCTTTTATATATTTTCTTGTAGTATAAAATATCCATAATAAATTATTTATTCATAGAAATAGAAATTATTAAATTAAAAAATGACAAAGAAAATAGAAAATCGAAGGACCCAAACTGTTATAAATAGACAGTGTTGGTTTCACTTCATTAAATATATTTTTGTCAAATATGAGGAAATGAGAAATGAAATTTTATGGGGTCCTGTAAATACCCAAGAATAAAAAATAGAATCTATAAATTGTTCAAGAGTTTTATGAAATTATCAATGTGAATATATGCAAAAATAGTAATGGTATTAAATAATATAAGAAAATATAACATTATATTTTTAATAACATTTCAATCTAAAACCTATTAATAAGTTGTAGTGAAAATGATATAAAAAGGAAAAAAATAGAATACATTTTTTTTGTAAAATATCTCAATTAGGTAGGGTATGGAAAATATAAAAAACAATGTGTAAAAAATCAATAATATAAGTGTACTTTTTTAACCACATTATAACTAATAATTGAATACCAGTGCAATATTATTAAATAAACATTACAATATAATTAATTTATAGAATAAATTAATCAACGAAGAATTTATTTTAATTATAATGATAATAAATGTAATGTACCATACCCTCATGGACCATTACTTTGCCAAAGTGAGGCTTCGCCAAAACGGTGGCACCGTGAGGGTGACACCGTGACGGTGGGACCGTGACGGTGGCATCGTGAGGGTGGCACCGTGACAGTGGCACCGTGAGGGTGGCACTGTGACGGTGTCACCGTGAGGGTGGCACCGTGAGGGTGGCACCGTGAGGGTGACACCGTGACGGTGGCACCGTGTCCGCTTGCCGAGCCTTTCATTCTTTTTCCAGTACCTGACTTTTCTGCTCTCGCAACGTTCGTTTCGACATTAATTAATACTTTTACTCCTTTTAAAACCATTTAATGCCCATAATTAATTCCAAAAAATCCCAAGAGACATCCGTGTGTAACTACCCAACCACGTGGTCATCCCATGACCGCCCCTCATTACGCGGTTTGGAATTCTCATATCAACTGTCTGCGGCTCTTATAAACTACGGGTTACCTGTGGTTTCTTGTTTCCTCGATCATGGATTATCACAAACATCTTCTGGTGCATCGGGCGAGCCGCATTTTTATGTGTAGAGTTCTGCGCTCTGCCTAAGCATTGATAGACGAAGTGATTTTCATTCAGGCGAGACGCATCACTATCCGTGAACTTCATCCCCCGGCCTCAGCGTAGATTATTGATCTAACATGTAGGGAATTTCTTCATCTCCTCTCCCTTTGGTGTATCATGCGGGGTGGGCGTGCTTTTGATTCTGTAGAATTGGATAAACCAGACCTAATAAAGATAATGAACTGATTCTATAAATAATGAATGGGTGCTGTGATCGTTGATGCTATTTTAAATTATGATCTTCTTTCTGAATTGTGTTGGATTGCGCCTTCTGAAAATTGAGGTCATTTTTTGTCGTTGTTTGTGCACTAATGAACCCCTCGTTTTGTTTTAAATGTCTTGTTCCTAATTGTAAACTCCTGCTGTGAAAAGTAAATTGGTTAATCACGTATACCCAACTGAATAAATTGAAAGCACCAGGATCAATCCCTTCTGTGCTAACCCCAGTCAAAACTCGGAATTGAAATCATGGAGCGTGTAAAATCGTTTAAATCTAAAAATACAGGCATGGCCATGCTTAGTGTTGGTGGCAATGGATTGGTTGTTTTCTTTCACGGGCCGATTGCGGGAGATGTGGGAGGGGATGAGATCCTCTTTTTTTATACTCTCGATGGTTGTGGAATTGGTGATAGGATCCCCTGTTGTTATGGACTATGTGTTTTCGAGTTTTTAGACAGGGTGGTTACCTTGTTTATATCACGAATTGGGGTGGGATCCACTGTTGATGAAAAACCTTTTTGGGGAGGGGACATGGGGCAGTGTCTCGGGGTTGTCTTTAGTTCCAGTACTTCGGGGGATCTCACTTATTCTTTTGTTGTTGTGACATTACAAGAGAACCGGGTGTGGATACTTAAATTGATGTTTGATTGGTTTCTTTTCCTTGGTTATGCTTATTGTGTTAGTTTCCCAGTAGTGCATGAACTTATTTGAACATTATCACTGAACATGAAACAAGAATGGGACAAATGGGTTTGTTAGCGAGAGTCGTGACTCAGACTTGATTGATGTTGTGATATGTAGGTTGTCTGATGAAAAACCTTGCATTTGGTGAGTGCTTGTTACCTATATATACTTGTAGATTTTTGTTTCTTATTCGCACACCACCCAAGTTGAGCACTTAGTTTCGAACTCACCCATTTAATGGGGGGGTGTTTTTACCAACACTATTCTTTGTGGCTGGTTATTACCTCCTTTTCTTCTCCCTTTCCCGGATAACCCAAGTATCTTCGGGTAGGCTGTGATGTCCTGAGGTCCATTAATAGCCGAAGAACCTTTGGGCGGGGTAGTGTGGTGGTTGGCCAGGTGTGTGCGGCAGGTGGGTTCTCAAGTATCTTCGGGATGAGGCACAGGTGACTTCGGGCTTGGCAGTGGATCTTCTAGCCCAGGTGTCCTCGGGCGTGGTGGTGGTTTTTCTAGCCTAGGTTTTTGCAGGCATGGTTACGTGTGATAGTTGTGGCCCCGGTGTTTGCGGGTGGGATTCGACAGTGGGACTGCATGTGGTTGTGGCCCAGGTGTGTGCGGGCGGGTGAGGTAGTGGGACTACAATGACAGAATGGCGGGATTGGTTCGATGTGTAGGATGTCTCAATAACAGATGGGAAAGTGGCGTGGGGTACCCGAACTTCGATGTGCTCTTATTATATATATTACTTAACTTGCATTATTTGGGGAGTGTGCCTTGGTGAGGCTTGGAATGATAGTTTACATTGATAGGTGTTTGGATTACTTCTTTTCTCATGGGACTTCAGTACGTTCCCCCACTTGTACATGGGAGTCTTTGGTTTTCCATACTAAGTGTACATGTATGCTCACCCTTCGTATATAAAATTTCTTTCAGGTTTCCAGGAGGACATCGAGGGTCGCACAGGACCATACTAGCTCAGACTTTAGTGCAGTCGCAGTTGCTGTTTCCTTTCATTGGTACTTACCTTTGTAGTCACCTTCTGTACTTTGTGGCTTTTACTTTTGAAACATTCATGTGGAAATGGTTTACTTTTGCCATTACTTTTTTTTACCTTGGTATTATTGGTTTTCATCTTTTTATCTCTCGATCCTATAAAACAAAAAAGGGTAATGCCTTCTATTGTGTGTGATTTCTATACCCTTGGTTCTATTTGCCACTCCGTGACCTATTGAAGGTGGGTATCGGGGGTCATTATCTCTACTTCAACTTAAAGATGGAAGGGCTTGACAATCTGCTGACCCTTCCCTCCTTTTGGTGAAGGTGGGTCGTGACAGAATGGTATCAGAGGTGATGGTTGAGAGATATGATGGAGTCTGGAGTTAGGCACAATGAGGATTGCAAGGGATAGTAAGGAAATAGTGTTGGGTGACCTTGGTGCGTGAATTAGTCCAGTGAATACCGGCTAGGACACATGATTTTAGGGCCCCCATGATCCAATGCAAGGACTCTGGACCTACCGAACGACCGAGCGAGGCCACGCTGATTATAGGGTAGAGACCCTAGGAAAGGTACAAGCATCATAATGACTTGTGTTCTCGTGTTTCTGGGATGTCTCGGGAATTAAGAATAAATTAAAATTTTAAGATGTTTTAAGAACAATATTTTGCACTACATGGGCTTAGTCATTCCTTTTTTACCTTGCAGCTATGGCACCTGGAAGGTGACCACGTGTGGTACAAGTTATCGAGGCCTCAGAGACTTCAATGGTCAATCAGCAGAGGGATGATCGAGAGAAAGAGGAAGACCAGTGGAAAAAGACTCTTCGGGCCTTCCATCGACTGACCCTCGAGAAGTATGAGGGAAACACCTCTTCCATGAAGACGGAAGGCTAGCTAGAGGATCTAGTAATAGATTTTGGCCTGATTCGGGCCCCCGAACGAGTATTGGGTTCCTTTGGCCGTCAGCCAGATTCGGGGAGTGGCACGTCAGTGTTGGATGCTTTACCTGGGGGAGAGGAGAGAGTCTGAGGTGGCGTGGACTGATTTTGAGAGGGAGTTCCAGGCGGAATTCCTCTCTTCGATGATGAAGGAGGAAAAGAGACTGGAGCTACTCTCCCTCCAGTAGGGGAGTATGTCCATGAGGGATCTAGGAATCAAGTTCAAGGACCACCTACGTTTTGCTCCGGACCTCTTTCCTGACGAGGAGTCTCATGAAAGATTTTTGGAGGAGGTGCTCCAACCCTCCCTCCAGTATGTTGTTACCCCCTTTACCCTTCCGATGTACTTGGAGGTCCAGAAGATAGCCGAAGTGGTGGATAGGATGCACGCTCTAGGAGCTGTTTCATGAGAGGGGATCTAGCTAGGACCATCGAACGGGAAGGCCATCAACAGCAGGCCTCCAGCGTCAGGACCCTCCAGGTTCCGACCTGCAGGGAGTAGGCCGCAACAGTTTCAGTTTTGATCCCCTAGTCCTCGACCATTTTTTTTGGGCACATGTCCGCCTTGATTCGTCTGTGGCAGCCCTAGACATCTTCGGAGTCAGTGACCAGACCGGGTACAATACGGCTGTGGCGGACATCCCCAGCGTCCGCCCCAGTAGCAGCTTCCATCTAGGCCTTTCCAGCAGCAGCAGTAGGGACAGTGAGCTCCCGCTCTTTCAAGGGCAAATGTAGGAGGAGGAGGCCGACCTCAGGGCCCTCCTTAGGGACCTCAATCGGGGCGTGGTCGGGGAGGAGGTTGATAGACAAGGGGCAGAGAAACCAGGAATCGATAGCTACACACCACAGAGGCAACAGTTCCAGCATGGACATAGGTTGTTCGAGTACGATCAGTTTTTTTAGCACTCTTGCTTATGCCTTGTTCGATACCTGATCTTCGCACTACTTTGTTTCACCCAGTCTAGCCCGTTCCATGGGTCTAGATGCCGTGAGACTTCCACTTAAATTGGTGTTGAGCACACCAGTCGGAGGTCAGACCGACTTTTTGTTTGTTTTTCGAGGATGTAGACTAATGATAGGGCCACATCAGTCAGTTATGGATCTTCTCCTACTACAGATACAACCATACGATGTCATCCTAGGCATCGACTGGATATTCTTGGCATGTGCCGTCATCGAATATCTCCGAGGAAGGGATGTGTTCTCAGACTTGGGCAGCCGGCATGTTACCTTCATAGGAGAGCGGGGCGGTCAGAAGGGCAGCAGGCGAGAGGAACCCCTTTTCTCCTTGATAGTCGAGCTTTCAGTAGAGTCAGTAGATGCTAAGATGGTGGAGGTTCCAGAGGTTATCTGTGAGTTTATTGACATATTTCGTGAGGAGGTGACGACTCTACCCCCTCGACGTGGTATCGAGTTTGCGATATACCTGCAGCCGGATGCTCGTCTAATCTCGATGGATCCTTACTGGATGGCACCTTCAGAGCTATGGGAGTTGCGGATCCAGATTGACGACCTGATGAAGAGGGGTTATGTTCGGCCAAGTGTGTCACTATGTGGTGCTCCAGTCTTGTTTGAAAAATAGGTAGACGTTGGTCTCCGATTGTGCATATACTACAGGATGCTGAATCAGGTGACGATCAAGAATCACTACCCTCTTCTGAGAATAGACGATCTTTTCGACCAGCTGAACGGGGTAGGATGGTGCTCGAAGAATGACCTATAGTCTTGGTACCACCAGATGAGAGTGAAGGAGGGAGACATCCCAAAGACGGCACTCATGTGCAGATAAGGACAATTCGAGTTCGTAGTCATGCACTTCGGTGTTACGAATTCCCCAGCTGTGTTCATGGGGCTTATGAACTCCATCTTCCGGGAGTACCTAGATCAGTTCATAGTTGTGTTCATCGACGACATCCTGATCTATTTGAGATCATAGGAGGACCATGGGGAACACCTGAGGATGGTTTTGGAGGTCCTCCGGCAGCACCAGCTCTATGGTATGTTGTCAAAATGAAAGTTCTGGACACGAGAAGTGCACTTCCTCAGGCACATGGTGTCCGAGTAGGGGGTAGCGGTGGACCCGTCAAAAGTTGAGGCAGTCGTTTCTTGGGAAGCACCCAAGAATTTGGAAGAGGTTCGTAGTTTCCTTGGGCTAGAAGGTTACTATCGGACGTTTATACCCAAATTTTCTCGAGTAGTAGCCCCTTTGACAGCCCTTATCAAGAATGACTAGGTTTTCATGTGGAGGGAGCAGTGCGAGTCATCCTTCAGCTATCTGAAGGGGAAGTTGGTCAGTGCCCCCATGCTGAGATTACAAGAAGAAGGGGTGGTGTCTGAGGTTTTATCTGATGCTTCAAGACATGGCATGGGATGTGTGTTGACGTAGAAACATGGGGTGATCTCTTATGGGTCCTGGAAACTATGCCCTTATGAGCGTAATTTTTTCACCCACGACCTGGAGCTTGCATCGGTCGTTTTTTGCGCTAATGATATAGAGGCACTCCCTCATAGGAGAATGCATGGTGGTCTTCACGGATCACAAAAGCTTGAGGTATATCTTCTCCCAGTGGGACCTAAACTTGCGACAGTAGAGATGGGTGGTGTTTCTCTAGGATTACATCTTTGAGATCTCTTATACTGAGGACAAGGGCAATTTAGTGGTCGATGCCTTGAGTATGAGGATGCAGAAGGATGCGGTCCGAGATTCGGCAGATGCCTGGAAAGAGATGGAGGAGTTGGTTGCCTTACACCTGGATGCAAAGATGTATGCTGGTAGAGGTTTCCTATATCAGATGACAGTGCATTCTTCTCAGTTTCCGCAAGTGGAGGAGTCTCAGTGGGGAGACCCAGAGTGTGAAGTGATGTGTGACCGAGTTGACCAGGGAAATGCTCCAGAAATATAGACATAGGATGGTCGGAATAGGATGTTTTTCCAGGTATGGTTGTTTTTTACAGGAGAGATGTGCGGCAAGGTTCTCAGGGAGTTCCAAAACTCACCCCTGGAATTACACCCATGAGTTTCCAAGATGTACTAGGGACTGAAGAGGCAGTTTTGGTGGCCCGTAGTTAAGCAAGCTGTGGTAGAGTTTGTGGCCAAGTACTTAGTGTGTCAACAAGTGAAGGCCGAACACCGAGTTCCAGGCAGCCTACCGCAGCCTCTAGATTTCCCCGAGTGGAAGTGGGATGACATCTCTATGGATTTCGTCATGGGACTACCCAAGGTCCAAGGGGTATACGATGCCATCTGGGTGGTGGTGGACAGGTTGACGAAATCGGCTCACTTTCCGGTGTTAAGGGAGTCGAGTGCAGTGGATTCTTTTGCAAAAAGGTATGTGGATGAGGTGGTGCAGTTGCATAGAGTTCCAAGGTTTATAGTCTCAGATAGGGGTGAATGTTTTACCTCACGGGTCTGGAAAGGATTACAGCATGATTTTGGCACAATGTTACACCTTATCACTCCTTTCCATCCCCAGACAGATGGACAAACCGAGTGCACCATCCAGACCTTGGAGGATATGCTACGAGAAAATGTTCTGGAATAAGGATGATCATGGATAAAATAATTTCCTCTGGTAGAGATTTCCTACAATAATATCTACCACATTACCATTGACAAGGCCCCATTTGAAGCTTTGTACGGGTGGCCATGGCCTTCACCTTTGTGTTGGGATGAAGTAGGATAGGTAGGCATCCTTGGCCCGGAAGTGGTGCAGAGAACGACAGAGAAGGTTCAACTCATACGGGAAAGGATGAAGGCGGCCCAAGTCCGAAAGAAGTCATATGCTGATACCAGAAGGAGGCCCTTGGAGATTGGGTTTGAGGACCACATGTTCTTGAATGTCTCCCCTCGACATGGGCAGCGGAGGTTCGGCAAGGGGAGTAAGCTTTCTACCAGGTTCATTGGACACTTTGAAGTGTTGCGGCGGGTCGGTGATGTGGCTTATCAGCTAGCATTACCTCTTCCGCTACTGAGGATACATGATGTCTTCCATGTGTCCTAGCTTCGTTGGTATCTGCACGATGATTCACACGTCCTTGATTGGGCTGAGCTGGAAATTGAGGACGACGTTACTTTTGTGGAGATAACAGTAATGATCAAGGATCACAAGTAGAAGGTGCATTGTGGGCTAACCATTCCCTTCGTTCGTGTGTTGTGGAGACATGGAAGGCTTGAGGAGAGTACGTGGGAGAGGGAAGAACAAATGTGTACCTAGTACCCAATGTTGTTTTGAGTATTGTTCCTTGTTGTGCCTGTTGTGGTAGAATGTTTTGTCTTTTGGATATGAAATATACTGGTTTTCTTTACTCTGATTGTGTGCGAAAATCCCTGGATATAGGGGAGGAGAGAACCCGACCCCTAATCAAGACGCATTAAGGTGGATGCGATTAAACCCATGCAGGTGAGTCAGTACCGCCCAATGGTGATAATATCGTGACATGGGGGAGGAGACTCCCCAACCCACATGTCTGGGTAGTTTGGCATGGTATGCTATTTGGTTCTTGAGAGGGAAGTGTTTTTTGTTAGCATGGGTTCACTTCTAAGAGGTATCTTTTGAGGTGGTTGTTTGGACCCTCTGTTTCCTTCTTGGGTTGTTTTGATTCTCGAGGGTGAGAATCATTTAAGATGTATCTAATGTAATGTCCCAGACCCTCCTGGCCCATTACATTGCAAAAGTGAGACTCCACAAAAACGGTGGCACCGTGAGGGTGACACTGTGACGGCGGTACAGTGTCCCCTTGCCGAGCCTTTCATTCTTTTTCTAGTACTTGACTTTTCCGCTCCTGCAACGTATGTTTCGACGTAAATTATTTCTTTTAATCCTTTTAAAAACATTTAAATCCAATAATTAATACCTAAAAATTCTGAGATACCTCTGTTTATAACTTCCCAACCGCGTGGTCATCCCACGACCCCCGCTCCTTACACGGTTTGGAATTCTCCTCTCAACCGTCCACGGCTCTTATAAATGAAGGGTTGGATGTGGTTCCTTCTTTCCTCGATCACGGCTTTTCACGAACAGCTTTTGGTGCATTGGGCGAGCCGCATCGTTACGTGTAGAGTTCCACGCCCAGATTAAGCATTGATAGATGAAGTGATTTTCGTTCAGGCGCACCGCTTTGCTATCCACGAACATCCTCCCCCAGCCTTAGCATAGATCGTTGATCCAACAGGTAGGGAATTTCTTCATCTCCTATCCCTTTGGTGTATCATGCGGGGTGGGCGTGCTATTGATTATGTAGAATTGGATAAACTAGACCTAATAAAGATAATGAACAGATTCTATAAATAATGAAGGGGGGTTGTGATCGTTGATGCTATTTTATATTATGATCGTCTTTCTAAATTGTGCTGGCTTGCTCCTATTGAAAATTGAGGCTTTTGGGGTTCGTTTTTTGTGCACTAATATACCCCTCGTGGTGTTTTACATGGCTTTTATAAATTGTAAACTCCTGCTGTGAAAAGTATATTGGTTAATCATGTATGCCCGGCTGAATAAATTGAAAGCACCAGGATCAATCCCTTCTGTGCTAACCCCGGTCAAAACATGGAATTGAAATCATGGAGCGTGTAAAATATTTTAAATCTGAAAATACAGGCATGGCCCTGCTTAGAGTTGGTGGCAGTGGTCTGGTTGTTTTCATTCACAGGACTATTGCAGGAGACGTGGGATGGGATGAGAACCACTATTTTTATACTCTCGATGGTTGTGGAATCGAGGATGGGATCCCATGTTGTTATGGATTTAGTGTTTGCGATTTTTAAAACCAGTTGGTTACTTGGATTATATCACGAATTGGGGTGGGATCCTCTATTGATGAAAATCCTTTTTGGGGAGGGGACACGGGGCAGTGTCTCTGGGTTGTCTTTGGTTCCAGTACTTCGGGGGATCTCACTTATTCCTTTGATGTGGTTACTTTATAAGAGAACCGGGTGTGGATCCTAAAATTGATGTTTGACTGGTTTCTTCCCCTTGGTTTCCTTGTGGTGTTAGTTTCCCAGTTTTTCATGAACTTATTTGAACATTATCACTGAACATGAACCAATAATGGGACAAATCGGTTTTTTTGGTGAGATTCGTGACTCAGACTTGACTGCTGTTGTGATCAGTAGGTTGTCTGAAGAAAAACCTAGCATAGGGTGAATGCTTGTTACCAATATATATACTTGTAGCCTGGTGTTTCTTATTCACTCCCAAACCAAGTTGGGCACTTAGTGCCAAACACACCCATTTCATGGGGGAGGGTGTTTTTCCCAACACTATTCTTAGTGGCTTGTTGCTAGCTCATTTTCTGCTCCTATTCCCAGATAGCCCATGTATCATCGGGCAGGTTGTGATGGCCTGAGGTCTATTAATAGACCAAGAAACTCCGAGTGGGGTAGTGGTATGATTGGCCAGGTGTGTGCGGCAGGTGGTTTTCCAGGTGACTTCGGGATGAGGCCGAGGTGTCTTCGGGCGTGGAAGTGGATCTTCTAGCACAGGTGTCATCAGGCGTGGTGGTGGTTGTTCTGGCCTAGGTGTTTACAGGCGTGGTTACATGTGACATTTGTTTTCTAGGTGATTGTGGGGGGGGGATTTAGAAGTGGGACTTCGTGTGGTTGTAGCCCAGGTGTGTGCGGGCGGGTGAGGCACTGGGACTGCGGTGACAGAATGGCTGGATTTGTTCGATGAGTAGGATGTCTCAATATCCAGTGGGAAAGTGGTGCGAGGTACCCAAATTCGAGGTGCTCTTATTTTATATATTACTTGACTTTCGATATTTGGGGAGTGTTCCTTGTTGAGTCTTGGGTGGATAGTTTACATTGATAGGTGTTTGGCTTACTCCTTTTCTCACAGGACTTTAGTACGTTCCCCCACTTGTGCACGAGAGTCTTTGGTTTTCCCTACTGGGTGTACTTGTATGATCACCCTACGTATATAAAACTACTTTCAGGTTTCCAAGAGGACATCAGGGATTGTGCAGGACCATACAAGCTCAGACCATGGGGCAGTCGCAGTTGCTGTTTCATTTCTTTGGTACTTACCTTTGTAGTCACCTTTTGTACTTTGTGGCTTTTACTTTTGAAACATGCATGTGGGAATGGTATACTTTTGGCTTTACTTTTCTTTTACCTTGGTGTTGTTGGGTTTCATCTTCTTATCTCTCAATTATATAAAACAAAAAAGGGTAATGCATTACATTGTGTGTGATTTCTATACCCTTGATGCTGGACGCCACTCTGGAACCTATTGAAGGCGGGTCTCGGAGGTCATTATCTCTCCTTCAACATAAAGAAGGAAGGGCATGGCAATCTGCTAACCCTTCCCTCCTTTTGGTGAAGGTGGGGGTGAAAATAAGAATATTGAAGGCAGATAGGTTAACATAAACATGTATACAAGTATTAACCATTTAATTGAAGAAAATTTAAATAAAGAACATGTTATGGATCATAAATCACAACGAATAAAAATTAAATGATAAAATAAATTCATTAGGTAATAATCACATCATATTATATAAATAATCGTTCAAAAAAATAATCTTGTCTCATGAAATTAAATTTAAGATACGAATCAAATTCCTTTGTCCTTATTCGTTGTATACTAGTGGGTAACATCCTAGATAATAAAATTTGTATTCTTAAAAACATTTTTAGCAACCTTATTCATCAATTTTTATAACTTTAGATTTTATCTATTTTTATATGTTATTAAATTATTATACAATTTTACTTATGTTTGTTACATGATGTTTGTTGGTAATTTTTTAAAGAATACATTTATATTTATAATTATAATTGATATTATGAAAATTTCATTATAATAGTGGTATTTTTATTATTATTTAATTCTTAAAAAAATTTAAGAGTCCAATATGTTTGGAAAATGTTAACTATGTATTAAATTTACATTGAAATATTTCTATTTGGTGGTAAAATTGACTATGACATAGCACTATTAATATTCCATAAAAAATATCTAATAATATAATTTAAAAATAGAAAAAAAAACTTATTTATTTATTTTAATCCCACATAATATTGAATATTCATTCCATAGTTTCCTATGTGAAAAATTTATAACATCATTCATATATAGGGATTAGTGGACCAATACATGAAAATGGAATAATTAATAGATAAATGTAATTATATAGTAATATTTTTATAGTATCATTATTGTTGAATTATATTGAAATTATTTAAATTATATTTTTTGGTGAAAATTGCATGATGTTATTAACATAGATAAAAAATGCTTAAATTGTGAAATGAAATACATCACATTTATAGAGGGAGAAGACCACATGGATTCACATATGGATTTTTGATTTAATTGATAAAATGGGGGACGAATGGGTATATATTATTATTTAATAACAATAATAAATTTATAATTATAATATTAGTTCCTTAATAACAAGTTTAAGATTAGACCAAGTGTTTGTTTAAGTTAAATTATTCAAAATATTCATGTAGGTTTTTCGTCACACATATTATTGGAAAGGTTATTATTTTTCAAAAATAGTATTTTCATTTTATAAATATTAATTAAAATAATTAGAATCATAATTTTATATTATATAAATAGTTTATTAAAAAATATAATTATAACTACCCATGTGTATAAAATTTGAAAAATTGGGGACGTTTATATTTTGAGGATCTAGTCTGCACATACATACTGTACAGCTTCCTTTCATTCTCTCACTGTGTGAAGATGAATAAATAATGGTTGTTGAAATAAAATAATAAAATTATGTAATACTATTAAATTAAGATTTATTATGATAAGGCAGTCATAAAATATTTGAAAGACAATGAGTATGATTAAATGATTTTGTTTGTCATACTAACATCCATAGCTTAAGTTATATGTCAAAAATATCCAAAAAAACGGAGGAAAAAAGCGTAATAGTGGTGAAAATTAGATCAGGGAAATGGGATTGGGATCTTTGAGTATCCACATATCAATTTTTTAAGAATAAATTTGATGGGAATGGTGTAGCATAATGTAGTTAATGAATCTCCTTTTATTATTGAAAATGTATGAAATTTCAATGATTCATCTACATTTTTAATAATTGGTTGTTAATCCTAATGTGTATAAGGATGAACATTGAAAAAATAAAAAGGCATGTGTTTTTCTGTTGATCCACACCTCTTCCAACCATTTCTAAACACGTTTTGACCTATTGTTCAATTTTTTTATGTAATTGTATATTTTTAATTTCTACAATTACAAATGTAATTAATTTTCCCCCTTAGTAATTAATTATAATTATTAAAATTAAATTATTTTTTTAGATAATATAAAACATTCAAATTTTAAATGTGAAATTAATTTAAAAAATATATATTCTTATAGATGAAATTATATTTTTAAAATAAATTCATAGGGCACATAAAAACATTTTAAATGAGATTATTATTTTATTATTTATATTTATATATATAATAAAAATATTATTTGATATTTTATTGAATACATAATTTTTTAATATATGGAAAAATAATTTTGATATTTATTTAAAAAAATTACCTACAATAATTTTACAAAAAATAATGTTTATTTATATTTCAAGTCTAATTAGAATATTTATTATAGAAACATATTACACAAATCTCCAAAATCGAAATCGTATGATATCTATGTATAACATAATATTTCAAAATGACAATTATATTCACTTTCAAAACATCATTTATTTAAAAAATAAATACATTTCAATTTCATTGTTATCTATGAAAATATTAATTAAAATTATTTTATTGGTAAATATAGTATTTTCACAATTAACCTATAAACCCACATACTCATAAAAATTAATAAAATAATCCAGATTAAAATTTTTAAATTCTAAATTATAATTTGAATTTATATATTTCAAGTTTTTAAAAATTATATTCATTTCGTTTAAATAAGTATAAAAAAATTTATTGTATAATTACTTTTTAAATTTTTACATTTCCATTATATTATTTTATACCAATTTAACTTTAAAAATGTTAATATATTAGTTAAAATAATTTAATACTACATATTATAAATGTTAATTGGTTTATTTAATATATAATAATATAATATAGAATATATTTAAAAATAATTTGAGAAATAGAAATTATGTTATTTTTTATTAAAGGATGGGGCGAAGCCTCATTTATGATTAAATCAAATCAAAGGCCTCTTTTAATTTGGTAGAGGGAGACCCATTACACAGCCCAAAGGCCCAGTGGGCATATATCCCATTACATGGCCCGTAGGCCCTATTTAATGGCCCAAAGCCCATTTTGCGAATAGTATTGCTATAGTACTCATGCTGCTACAATACTGCACAGTACCCGCCGCTGCTAATGTACTCTATCACCGCTACAGTAACCTTCCGCCGCTAAAGTGCCCGTTATTGCTATAGTGCCGCCACTACTATAGTATGCTACATTGCTGCTACAGTAACCTGCCCCCAATGGGTTTTGAACCACCATTTTTCATGTAGATTTAAGGTTTTCTTACCACTAAAAGTTATCATTTTTGGTTGAATAATATTATCTAATTCAAGAAAGTATTTTTTTTAATATTTTTTAATAATAATATTATTATATTAGTTCACCTATTTATTTATTATACATTTCTATTAAAATAATGTTTTTAAATTAATTATTTTTTTTCAAAATAATAATATACTATAATCTTTTGTATTATAATAGTTTTAATGAAAGGAATAAAATGATGAGGTTGGAGAATTAGACATTTATGAATTATCCTTGCCCCATTCCAATATATATTAGAAAGAAATTTTGTTCATTCATCAACTAACTTCAAATATTATATGAAATAATGACATACACACTATGTCGCTACAATGAGAGATATCATACATTTTTAATATTCAGTATTATTATTTTTGTATATTTGGATGTATTATTTGATATAACAATTAAATTTTAATGATTTATTACTACTTTGAGTACCATTTAATCATACACCTTTTTCATTTTTAAAATAGTTCATTCTTCTTATTAATGTTTTCATATTATTTTAATTGGACTATAATAGTATCATCACAATTTGAAAAAATATCATTTATTTCCATAATGAAAATAAATTTCTAGATATTAATTTCTTTCAATTCCTTTTCGGTACATCACAACATTTTATCACATTTTTCTTGAGATAACTACTTTTTTAGCAGCATACTCATTATATCATTTGATTAATAAATTAGTATTACCTATGGATCCCATGATCATGGAAATTCATCAGGAAATTTTTTTACAAGATTTTTTTTAGTTAGAGTTTAAATTAGAGACATTAATTCAATTCTGTTGTCAGTTTATCATGTAAACGTTTCGATAATAGATTCATCATAATGTATAATGTTCTTGAAATTCTTTTTACCCCTATCATGTCAATTATCATCCATAACACTATAACCATCATGATAAATATCATGATGCATTAAAATTTCATGGCAATCATTTTATGTACAAATAAAATTAAAAACATTTTTTTATAAACCAAATTGATCAGAATTCGTGTTTTTCTATTATGATAAATATTATCAACAATATTAGGAGTACACTTATCATTTAATTATTTATTAGGTGTATATCCATTGATGTTAATTTTATAAACCTGATATCGAAATATTTTAAGAAATGTTGACATGCGAGAGTTCCAATAATTATAAATAATTCCATCAATGAATGGTGAAAGGACATTTGAGTGTCCCATAGGATATCTTATAATTGTCCAACATTTCAGTCCATTTCTGTTTAAAAATCAGTTGTTTGAGGTGTTCTAAGATGTCAATGTGACTTATTTCTAACACATAGATCAATTTACAATTCTATGATTATTGTTTCTAGTTCTATGAATACTGTCATCGGTGAGTCGAGTCGGCTACTCATATTAGTGATTCATGCCAGTGAATCTCATTGGTGACCCGCATTGGTGATCCGCATTGGTGACTCACATTGGTGGATCGCATCGATGAATCTCTTTGGTGACTCATGTCGATTAGTCTCGTCAATGACTTTTTTTGGTCTTTCACGTCAATGAGTCATGTTGCTGACTCATATTAGTGTGTCAAATGAGAAAATTGTTTGCATCATCCAACAGTTTTACCCCTATGACATTATATTTGATCTAAAACAAATCTGAAATCTTTTTTTATGTGAATTAAGGATGATTCAAATCTCATACCTCATATATTAATTTTTCTATGGTTCATGATGCCTTTACTCAGTCAAAGCACACATCATTTTAAATATTCAACATTATTGGAAAATCCAAACTGTATCTAAACAATATCTCTATTTTAATTTTCAAAAGTATTGAGATACCTTCCACCCTTTTACATCCTTCTCTTTTATCATTGTGTGAGGTGCCAAAAACCATTGTTTCGAATGGTTTGTGTGAATTTTTTATCCTCGTATCATTAACCAATTGCGATTTTATTATTGAATGTGCAACCACTATTTTGGTGCTACCAAAAATAATTTATCCTTCTTCAATATAAGGTATCTGATAAGTCTATTCGTCTAGGTTTCTCAAATAGACTCCTCTATTTTCTCATTGTCATATGATGGCATGTGATCTCCTTGTTTCCCGTGATAATTTATAGGGAGATTGTTAGTAATGTTATGTCACAACATCCTCTGGTGAATGCAGTAATTGTAGGAGTGGTGATTTTTATCTATTGTGATAGCCATTTCTAGTGAAAATAATGTTCGAAAAGTTTTTATGTCGTGGATTCATGGATTCAATTTTATTCAAACATATATTTTTATAATAATCATGTTTTAGCCATTTATGACAACGAATTTAATATAATAAATATTTTAACCAAATTTGTGAATTGGTATAATTATTTATCATTGATATTTCATCTTGATTTTCTATATAGTATAATATATATGATTATTATTGTTTAGAATGTAGTTCTTGATAAAAAAATTTAATAAACGTAAAGAAATAATTAATTGAAACTAAATTGTATACAGATTAAGTGGCATGCTTAATGAATCTAGTTGTCGTTGAAATTTGAAGATAATAATATTCATTCAATAATAATTTTTAATTTAATTTATTAATAAACCTAAAAAATTTCGATACTTATTGATTAAAGGAATGTAAAATTAATTGTTTAATTAATTTTTAAAAACATGATATATCTTGTTGTTTTGGTTTTCCATAGTTGTGACATGTGATAAATATAATTCCTTATTATGGGACCATGATCACGGTGCTTTGATTGTTTCCAACTTCATGTGATGTGGTATGAGCCTAGGATGTCTGATCCCAAAAGGATGTGGTGGTATGTGGTGGAATTGAGGCCTATTTATCGTTGAAACATGAGTTCTAGTGTAAAGATGAATCAATTTGTGCATGTATGGGTCATGGAGGATACTTAGGATAATATAATAGGCTGAATATGGAATTACCCATTGATATTAAATTAGTTTTTTTTGAATATGATGTTTGGTTATCTACATTAAGTTATATTTATATTTAGTTAAATGTTATTAATTATCATCCTTCCAAAAGAGGAAATGATTCGTGGCTTATGAATCATGGTTTCCATCATTTGATTCTTGAGGATGGGTGGGCCCATGCACCCACTTTTGGTTGCAAAGGCTCAACTGTTAGTTCATCTACTCACCTTGTTGATCCCCTTGTCTGTTGGAGTATAGAATGAATTTTGGGAATAAATGGAATTATGAAAAACTGATAAATTTTTCAATAAATTATTGAATAAATAATTTAAACCCATGGGGATGGAGAATTCTAGAATGAAAAAATGTATTTACAATTTAAATATTTTGTGGAATCAGTTTAGTTATGCGTGGAGGGAATCAAAATTTATATGATGATAACGAAATGTAATATGATTATGATTATTTTTAATTAATATTTAATGATATAATTGACATAATTAAAAAACTAATCAAAAGGTATTAGATGATTTAATAAATATATTTAAATGATTTTCTACTTATAAGACATCTAGTATTAGTAGTGGCATTCAAGAGTTTGAGGGATGATAACTACAGTGGCGTCGAAGACTGCGTATTCCCCATAGTCTCGTTAGGAGGCATATTATATAATGTAATTTTTTTTTAATAATTTAACCCACTCTTTCAGTTAGGTTGACTGACACCCAGGGGTTCAAAGCCCTTGGGTTCTCTTCCTAAACATCTCAGTGAGAGGATGTATGGATAACAACCACATTTTTTTCTATTATCTTCTCATGGTATTAACATGTGTTGCTATGTATGATAGTTTACTTTTCCCCATATATGTTTGTTGAGGGATATTATTTGTTGCATTCATTTCCCACAAATTTATTCTAGATATAGTTTCATTCAGACTACTATTGGTGTGCTGTTTTTAGGCTATGATGGCTTGAGGATATTTACTCGATGTATGTGATAAAATGACTTAATGTATAATACCTGATGTGGGATACATGTTATGCCTACTATGGTGGCTCCCAAAAACACCCTGGTTACATATGGTTGGTTGGATGGTGTGGTGTTCCGCCCATGTGTTAGTGGAAAATCCCTTGTGTTGCACGAGGTGAAGGTTTTGGTGCAAACCCATGTGTCTTTGGGCCATCCTTTTTGTAGGGTGATGCTCAGGATATGAAACTGTGTGGTAAGCATAAACCCAGTTGGGGATGCGGTAGTGGGGTGCCCATGATATAGTTTATTATATTATATAATTGTTTTTGTGACACTCGATGAGTGTATCCATTGTGAGGAAGGTAACATAGAATACCGATTTAGGTGATGATTTAGTTTCAATTGATGTTCAATTTTAATTAACATGATTTTCTAACTTCTTTATGAGTGGCTCGATGGATGATACTATTGAGTATACTATTATAGTCACCATAAATATATATAAACTTTATTTGGTCACCTAGATAAGGTTGCATTTTAGGATGGTTACTACTAGCTTGAAATGTTTTTCAAGTACTACATGTGAATTCTAGTTTTTATCACCTTACTATAATTTGGTACATCAAATTTTTCCCTTTTAATTATAGTAGTTATTGAATGAAATTAAAAAATTTCACAAGTGTTACATTTATATTTTAGTCAATGAAGGAGTTATCTTGGTGTATATCTTATCTCTTTTTTGTTGCATGGAGTCTCTTAGATGGTAATGACTCACATCTATGTGTTTTCTACACCCTCAGATCTAGTCGCCAAAATGGAGACAACTGGTAGTACTATTTGGGGTTGTTATCTCTATTATCACATTGATATCCCATGAGGGGTACACATTTTTGGGAGGGGTCGGGACGAAGTAGTATCAGGGGTGTGGTAGAGGAATAGGATGGAGTTTAGAGTTAGGAATGTCTGAGGTTGCATTGGTTGGAATAGAATTTGTGTTAGCTATATTAATCAATTATTATAAATATGGGAAACATGATATGATAGGGGTATTTATGGCCCCCTATGATGTTATTCATAAACCATAATGTTTATAGTGTCTTCTAAAATAAGAGATGTGGGTTTCAGGGATGATCCCTATGAATGTGTCAGGTATAATTCCTCATTGTGAATCTTATTGACTGGGTAGACATCAGATATAATAACCTAAAATGAATAAATGATAAAAATGATTAATGTTAATGTATTTGATATCTGACAGTTAGGATGTATAATAGTTTTTCCATTTGATGGTATGGCTCAATGTTGGAATCCTTGTTAGGTTCGAGGATAATATATCCAGAAAGTTGTGCTAAATACTGGTCAATGAGTAGAGGCAGATGATAATTACTCATAATAAATGACACTTTGAGAATTTTAGTGTGATTTTTTGAAGAAGTTTGAGGGATGTATTTCAAATGATTTCATGAATGTCTGGCTGGAAAAATTTTATATAGTATTGAGTTTGATCTGTTCTCTGAAGTAGAATTAGATATCATTGTTTTCGATATTGATGTTTATGGCAGTGAGGTATTGGTAGTTCTTATTCCACTGAGATCGCGAGGTGACGATAGTCTCAATGCAAGAGTTTTGGAACCATTTCATAGTTATGTATCATTCTTAAATTGAGAAGGTGACCAGCAACCAAGAGTTTTAGAACCTTCGATAGGGGATCTCTATTGTGTGAGAGTTTCTAAAACACTTCAGGAAAAATTTGTGATATGATTAGGAAAAGTTTCCAGAATATGAGGCTTGTGTGAGGCATATCAAAGAGGAATTGAATCCAATGATCCAGTGCCAGATCACCCACATTATTATGTAGACATATCATGTGTTTTTAGATTGGGAATAGGTCATTGATATGACATTTTCAAGAACTTGGTAATCAAAAATAGAGTCTCTAGGATTCCTCACAAAATGAATATGTGGTCTGGGGTTCTTAGTCTTCATGGGAGAATTGATTTTTATCCTCCAAGGGTAGTTCCATGCAATTAGTATCACCTTTCTCTAGGGTCATAAATTCATAGACCCACTCAAAGAGATCTGGTTATTAATTTTAGTATGTCTGATGATGTCATAAATATCATGAGTGGTCGATCATTCTGAGAAGTAAATGTTCTTTTGGATTTCCTCTTTAGGTTCCTCTATTGAGGCAGTTCCATCCAAGGTACTAGTAGAAGGTAACTCTAGTTTTATATTTTTAAAGAGTATATATGGTAGGAGGAGGGAGACCATGAGATGCTCCTCACCCTTAGAGAGCAGAGCGTGACCACATAGGTGGTCTTTGTGAGGTTCAAAGAGGTGGTGTAGTAGTTTGAGGTTAGCTTCAGGCATTAACGTTGACATGACCATGCTAGGTAGACATCATTCGAGGAAGCATTTTCCTCTTTTATACTTGTGTGGATTTTTTTTAAATAGTTAAGCACTTCTTCATATTACATACCATTTCAATGCTTTGTGTCTTTAGGTTGGGAGGCTACTAGTTCTAACGGAATTGGCAATTATTGTTGGAAGACGAATTAAATTTTTAAACTATGTAGAGACTCTGATATTTTTCTAGTATAGAACCACTCTTTGGGATATTAACTATGATTACATATACAACCATATGATGTCATCCTTAGTATATAGTGGTTTTATTCTATGAAATCTACTTTGGATTTCATCAGGATGTAGTTAATTTTCATCGATGTTAATGTAGATCCAGTAGTGTCTGTTGGTGAGAAAGACCCCAAGAGGGGTCAGAGGCATGTTTTTTCCATTTCATATTTGATGGATGGGATGATTATAATTTCATCATATTTTTATAATTGATATTTTACTAGGATAATAGATGTGTACCATGATTTCATTATATAAGAGGTTGTAGTAGTACACCTCCATGAGATATCATTTTTTTGAATGATCTGTAGTGAGGAACGTCTCCTATTTTGATGGACCGAGATAAGATGTCCCCTTTTGAGTTTTTAAAAAAGTATATATAGTTTTATATACTATTGTACAATTTTTTGTTGTTGGATTATCATTTACACATGTGGTGAACCTATTTTGTTCGTGAAGTGGATGATTGAAATTTGTTGTTGTGTTTCAATTATCATTGCTAAAACCAACTGATAGTGAAGAACATTTTCCTATTCCAAAGATTGATGATTTATTCGATCAAATAATTGGTGAATGTTGGTTCTCAAAGATTGATTTCTTCTCAGGATTTCTTATTTTGTGTGTGTAGGATTAGAATATCAGGAAGAATAATTTCCAATCTCGTCATGGATATTATGTGTTCATTGTGATAAAATTCGGTGTGATGAAAGCCCCAAATGTGGTATTGGGATTGATTAACGCTATGTTTTTTGAGTTCTTGGATAAATTATTTGTGGTATTCATTATCAAAATCATGGTGTACTACTTGTTTTTGGATGAGAATTCAAATAATCTTTTTTATATTGAGAGAGTTCTTCATCGACAGTAAAAGTTTCCGAAGTTATCAATGTGTCAGTTTTTCGATTGAGAATTATTTTTCAAGAGGCATGATATATCGCGTAATGGAGAAGATATGGATATGTCAATGATAAATTTAGTTGCCTCATGGGAATCCCCTATAACATTGAATGATTTCTGATGTTTTGATGGACATGAAGGATACTATAGGAGGTTCGTTGTGGATTTCTCAATAGTTTTGGCTCCCATTAAATCATTGAAAAAAAATGATTAGGAGTTTTTATATAGGTATTAGTGTCAAGGATCATATGAATATAAACAAGATATGTTTTTGATGCTCTTTTTCTTTTTATACTTGTCGAAATAGTTCATTTTGAGGTATTCTATTACATTTTGTGTCTGGGGTAAGGTTTTTTTCTGATGCAGCAAATATATTTCATTTATTAGGGGTCTCAGATGTTAGATCCCCATGAACAATACATGGCCACCCAGGATCTTGAGTTTGCGGAAGTGGTGTTTTCCAATAAAAAGGGGAGAAATGACATCTTTAGTGATCATTTTTTGGTCTTCACCAATCATATGAGCACGAGGTACATTTTCTTCATGAATGACCTAAAATTGTGATAACATTAAATTATATAGTTATTATAGGATTAAGACATCTGTATATTGTATACAAATGGTTATGGTAATTTTGTATCCGATTAGATGAGATGAATGTTTTGTAGTGATGTAGTATGGGGATTAGTTGATTACCCTAGAATAATAGAATATCATTCGGAATTAAATCTTGATATAGGAGAAGTTTGAGATAAAGGGAGTGTTTTTTATATGATAATAATGTCTTCTATAGGGGAAATGGTTGGGGATTCCTAGTTTTGGGATCTTGATTTAGATATTCGGAGGGACTTTCTTTTTTGTGTTGAGTCCCCAGATGGATGGTCTGAGGATGAAAAACAATGGGAATTGTTTTAGTGAGGGTTTTTGATTCATCATTGATGTGTGATATGGTTATAAGAGTGTTTAATAGTTTTAACATAGCAGTACATCATAGTTAGAAAAATATGTTCCAAGCCTAGAAGAATCTGTTTTTTTGGCCTGGGTTCAGGCGTGCAGTTTTTGTGTTTTTGTATAGATTTTTTATCCGCAATAAGGTAATGGATGATCACCGTGTTCCTAGACATTTGATCCATCTATTAAATATTCCTCATTGGATGTGGGAGGACATCTTGAATGACTTTTTTAATATTTTTCCGTATGATCATGGAGGCTTTGCTTTTATATGGGTGGTAATGGACAATTTGGAGAAATTAACACTCTTCATTGCAATCAATGATTCAATCTTAGTTATGGTTTTATTGTGTAAATATATTGAAGAGGTAGTGAGACTACCTGGAGTCCTAAGGATGATAATATCTAATTGAGATCATTTTATACCTCCTGGGTGTGGAGAGGTATCCAGCATAATTTTGGTTATCAGCTATTTCAGATGAAATCTTTTCATCCACATGTGGATGGTTAGATCGAATAGACCTTCCTAACTCTTGAATACATGTGGTGATCTTTTGTCCTAGATTTTGGGGGTATATGGATGAGTAACATAACCTTGGTAAGGTTCATGTAAAAAAATATTTTCTGATCCACCATCGTTATGGTGCCATTTGAATCATGATATTGTTAACCTAGTGGTTATAAATTATGTTGGACTAGGTTTGGATTGTGGGAAATTATCAGGTTGAAACATGTTCAAAATAATACAGAGATGGTTTAGGTGACTCTTGAGGGTATGATCATCATAATTTCATTTTTGATAATATGAGTAGTCCTTTTGAGTTTGATGTTGGGGATCTTGTGATTCTAAAGGTGACTCCTTATTGTTGGTGGTGATGGTTTCGCCATAGGTTAACTTTTGTTACTAGTGTGTTGGGCCTTTCAAGGTGTCAGCTTATGTTGCAGTTGTGGTGAATTAGGTAGCACTTCCCCCATAGATAATAAAGATACCAAATATTATTCATGTTTTAGAGTTCCATTGTCATCATAATCATGACTCTCACATCGTCTATTGGGGTGAGAATTATTGTGTAGATGATGTGACCTTCGAGGGGTGGCATGTAGAAATCCAGGACCATAATGATATGGTGTTTCTTGTGAATTCAATCGCACTAGTTCATGTATTTTTGTATCACGAGGATTTGGAGGATACTACATGGGAATGTGAGTCATAGATACATAGTCAATAAATTTAACTATATTAGTTTTTTCACATTTCTTGTATTCATATTTTTTTATGGCTGTAGAACATTCATGTTTATAAGTTGTATATCACTTTTTTCTTCTTGTTTCATTGATTATTTTGAGAGTTTTATACCAAGAAAGTGTGTTTTTGAGCTAGTTGGTATTATTGTGTAGATTTATATGTGTTACTATAGTGAGGTGTTATATTTACATTGTGGGCGAGATCCTGGAGAGCTTTCTCCATGGTTGATCATTCAAACACCTTTTTTTGTTTCCTCTCTGGGTTGGTTTTGGAATCTCTATGACAATAATGTTTTAAAAGGTATATTATGTAATGGAATAAACTTCTTATGTCCATTCCATTGGGAAAATTTGGTATCAGAGGTGTTCTGGAAGGTCATGGTGACTTATTCTTAACACATATAAAAATTTACAGATCTATGAATAGTGTTTCACATTCTGTGAATAATGACATTGTTGAGTTGTGTTAGTGACTCATGTTGGTTACTCATGATAGTGTGTTTCACAAGTAACATGTCTTGGTGAGTCACATTAGTGAGTTAGATCAGTGACTCAAATTAGTGAGTTGGATTGGTGACTCACATTGGTGAATCACATTGATGAATCCCATCGGTGAGTCACATCTGTGATTTGGTTCGGTGATCCACATCTGTGACTCGCATCGGTGAGTCACTATATTGAGTCACATTAATGACTCGTTTCATTAATTCAGAAATGAACATGTTTTCCCACATCATATAGTTTTTCCCTTTGAGGCTGTCTTTTGACGTAAAATGATTTAAGAACCATGTTTTAATTGGAGTAAGTCAGATTAAAACTCATAACTGCAATATTAATTTTTCAAAGGATCATGATGCCCTTATTCAGTAAAACATTATAGTCTTTACCAGAATAGATTTTAAGGGAAAATAAAAATCTTATCTAATATGGTGATCTCTTTTAAATTTTCAAAAGGGACAAGATACATTACACTCTTGTTCAACCTTATATTTCTGGGCGGGTTAGGTTCTCTAAAAAAAAGATTTAGAGGATTTTATGATTGTGATATCCATGTATCATTTCCCAAAGTATCTTATCCTTGTGAAAGTAGAATCATTGTTTTTTGAAACCATAATGTTTCAATCTATCTTTTATATAAGGTATTTTATAACAAATTTTCTTCTGGGTTCCTCATTTTTCCCCACTAATTACCCATTTTCATATAATGGCATGTGATATCAATGATTCTAATAGAGTTTTTTTGTGTTTGTATATGTCGTTGTGTCATGGAATCTTTGAGTGTATGTAGTCATTTCAGGATAGGTGATCATGAGCCATTGTGTTAGACTATTCACATGTGAAGAATTTCATAAACATTTTTAGGTAGATGACTTGTTGATTATATATTCATTTAATGTGTATTCATAGTGTTATCATTATTTTTACACATGATGAAAATAAAATTGACATAATAATTATTTTAATTGGATTAAATATTTGCTATCAATTTCATAGTAATGTTATTTCCTCTTGATTTTCTAGATAGTGTGATATATATGTTTTGGGATGTTTATCATGTTGTTATAGATGAAAAATGATAATGAATTTAATACCATAATTAATTGATAATTAATTGGTTAATGATAAATATGCAAGTGTAATGAATCTAGTTTTGTTTTGAATTTGATAATAGTCAAATTGATGAAGTAATCCTGTTTAATTGAATTTATTGATAATCATGAATCATGTAGGTTCTTATTTCTTTATTGAATGTCAAATTAATATTTTAATTAATTAGTGATATCTTTTCATAACTAGTTGTTTGTGTTTCTTATATTTGGAACCTATTGTAATGAATTTGTTAGTTCATCAAGGAAGATAAACTATTTGATTAATAAAGATAATGCCTTATCATGGTACGAAGAGGCATATTTCTTTGATTATTTCATGTTTCTTTTACTGTGGTATGATCATGGGATCCCTAAGAAATGAGGTTTGGTTTGGTATATGTTTTCAAGGAGGTCCAAAGGTAGGGGATGTATATTACACCCAGATTGGAGAAATTCATTAGTTATGGTTGGGGGTGTCGAGGAGGACACCATTGGTGATTTAATCGATTGATGTTGAGCATACCCATTGGTATGAATGTGTTCATTATTTAATCTTATTTTTTATTTTCTACATTAATATTTCCTCTTCCTGAGAAATTTTCCCTTATTTGCCCTCTATGAAATAGTGGTGATGACATGTTGGGTATTCTACCAGCATTCATTGTTTAGCTTCTCGATGATGAATTGGTGTGTTCATATACTATATTTCAAAAATAGATGAACGATACTTCATATTACCAACATGTTTAGACCATTTTGTTTGGAATAATAGAATTATTTTATAGTGTACTTAAATATGGGGAAAATGATAATGATTTTAATAAATGATTAAATGAATGATTTTATCCCATGGGGTCAGAGTGTTTTTGGATTCATTGCTGAAAATATAATTTAATATATCTATGGACTCGGTTTGGTTAAGTTGAGATTGCGTGGAACATTGTTGTGATGCTAATGAAATGTTATGTTGAAATGATCATGGATAATTAATTGTTAAGGAATTAATCGGAATCAATTGAATCTAATTAAAAGGGATATACAGATTTAATAAATATCATTAAATGGTTTGGTTCTCGTACGATATCTATTAATTGTAGTGGAATCCAAGAGTTTGGGAGTTTTTAGATGTAGTTTTATATAATTCTCATTTTTTTCTATAGTGTGGCTGTGAGATATATTATATCATATAATTTTTATATTTCTATATTCTACCACCCTCCATAATTTTGGAAAACTGAAAACCCTAGGATTTCGACACTAGGGGGTGTATACATGAACAACCTTGTGAGAGGATGGATAGATGAATTCCCCCTTTGGCTCTGCTCTATTCTGTTGTTAGTTACTTGAGATGGTTTAAATAGTGGTTATTTTTTACAATATATGTGTGTTGAGGGATGTAATAGTTGGTTTCTATTTAACATTAAAATGTTCTATATATAGTTTCATATGGAGTAAAATATGTATAACATGTATATAATGTGATGTCTTGATGATCGTTTATCGGGAAATGGGTTGTAATGGCATGATGTATAATAACTGATGTATGATACAAGCTTTGAGGGAAGTAGTTTCTCTCGGAAACTACATGGTTACTTCTATTGTTTCAATGGTGTGGTGCATTAGTTAGGTGTATTCAAGAAATCCCTTCTGTTTCATGAGGTTCATAATGTGGTTCTTGCCCAAGATTCTTCAGGCTAACTTTTTTTTGAGAGAGATGATAAGGGTGTGTGATGTTGGTGGATATGGGAAATTGTGTGGGGGAAAGGTACCTTGGTACCCTTGATATTATTTATTATATTATATAGTCTTTTATTTTATACTTGGTGGAAATATCTATGTTGTGGGTCAGAACATAGTATACATGTTTAGGTGATGAGTTAGTTTCACTTGTTTTTCAATATGATTTATAATTATTTATATACGTTTGTATGATAGGATTTTGGGAGGATTAAACTGAGTATACTATTATACTAACCCTAAATATATATAAATATTTTTCATGTCACATGGTGATTGATGGAAATTAGGTTGTTTAATATATTCGTGGGGGTTTTGCTGGACATGTTTGGGATTTTTGGTCATCGCCAGTTTACTTTCTTTTGGTACTTACAATTTTTCCCTTTTAGTTGAAGTAATTTTTACATGACATTATATATGTGCACATTTTTTTCATTTATATTTTACACTGAATATGATTTCATTGGTGTCTTTATTATCTCTCTCTTTCTTAGGGTAATGCCTCTCATCTATGTGTTTGTTATTTCCATTGTGCTAATCGCCAAATTGAGGTTTGATGGAAGTTGTAATGAGGGGTCATAATCTATCTTCTCACATTATTATACAATAAGGAATGTACATTGGGGGGTAATGATATAAAATTAGTCATTAGTATTATCAATCATTTTAATACTCTCACTAGATAATTATAATTAGTTTTAAAATAAAACATTGAAAACATGGTATCATTTGATACACATTATAGGTCAAAGTATGTCGGAATAATGGGGTTAATGATTATTTACCATAAATAATTAAAAATTAATTTATTTTATACAATAATGTAATATTTTAATAAAAAATTATTAAATGATAGAAAAATTAAATACATTAGATTATTTAAATTCATAATTATATGCGTAGAAAAAATAATATATAAAATATCAAATATATTTATTTTTATACATTAATGAATTAAATAATTTATCCATTTATAGGATATGTAATAAATTCATTGATTCAATGGATGAGATTACTGAATAAATTATTTGGAAATTAAATAAATGTTAAAGAACATAATTTTATATGCTTGTTTTTTGATATATAAAATTAAATCCCCTAAATCCCTCACATAAATTCCATTGGGGTATAATAATTAATAGTCATTTACATTTGATTTAAGGTAAAATTATTTAATTTAGTTAGGATCATTAATTTCAATAGTAGAAAGAACCTGAAAGACCATTCCATTTGACTATAATAATCAATGTAAATGAATAAATCATGGGTTCAATAGTATCCAATAACCCGAAAAAAAGAAGACGAAGATTATTTTAGAATAGACCCATTAATGAAATATATTTAATATCTCCATAATAATGAAATTATTTTAAGAGAGATATAGATATATTATATAATATGTATAATTTTATATTAAAAATTAATTACACATAATCTCTTAAGAGATTTTCTGAATTTTGCAAATTACTGAAAGGGTGTATCAAAAAGATGATTTCATAATTATCTTATCTTGGATAGTTTTAATGACTATCCAAGGGTTTATTTTTTATATAAACATGAACAATTATCTTATTCAGGGTTTAATTCATACATAATAATATTGGAGGTCATATCATGGATGGAGGGACTATAATGAAGGCTTACATTAATATGTAATATTGATGAATCTAGGTAGATACTAGATTCTACTATTTATATATGGGATACTAGTATAATAATAGACTACTTCAAACCTCATAGTTTAGTTGGTGAGACCTAATAGATAACCATACTACTAGTTTCTATTATTTGGGTCATGTCCTATTCCACCAACCAACCGGTGACAATCTATTGGATGTAATGTGTTAACAAACATTGTATCCTACCAAATATCTTTATAATTTCCCCTTACACACTTAAATTATTCTATTGATAACCTATAAATATATAAAAATATGATGTATGAGAATACATGAAATAAGAATTCAACAATTATTTTTATTTTTGAAAATATATTAATATATATATGAGTTTATATAAAATATTTTTTCTAGAATATCACTTCCATTTACTGTACACTATGATATAGATCATAAAAATTATTTCATTTTTGTTTTGGTAATAGGTCTATTTATTGGGAATTGATGTTATTTTAAAATTTACTATATTTCAATGACATTACAAAATTTTTCAAGGTTAATAACCTCTACTTTTCAGGTTATGTAAATTATGATTTTTTAATTTCTAATTTTATGAATTTTATTTTTTTCATCATTTTTTAGGGTATTCATGTCATTTAGTCACTCCTATAATGATAGAGTAATATGTAAGTCTTTCATAATCCTGAAATTCTATGTTAAATATTTAATAAAGTATATATAGATATTATATTCATTATTTATTCGATAATGATTCTATAATTTTACTATTTAACACCATCTATTCATTGTCAAGAGTCTTTATAGAATAAAATATTTTAATTTGGGTGATTATGATGTTTTATGGGTTTTTAATCAACTTTAATGTTTGTTTATAATTTCAATTGTTAAAATTTTATATATGATTTAGTTGAAATTATTTTATTTTTTATATTTTAGATTTTATTGATTTATATTGTTTTAAAATATATATTGAATTTTTAGAAACATCTTATTTTCAAAAAATATTTAGAGTATTATAATATTATGAAATTAATCACTGAATGTTATCAATGTTTTTAAGGAATTGTTGTATTTATCCCCACTAAGAATCCACTTTTTTCTATGACATTTCTTAATGACACCTAATATTCTTTTGAATAGTCCATGAGGTGGTAAAAAGAAAACATGTTGTCCTATTAAAATATATAGATCTGATTAAAAAATTTCAATAAAATAAAACATATACCTATTTAAATTACTTAAAAATATACAAACACGACTTATATATAATTTCAATATGAATTTCTCATAAAAAAATCCATCTATTAAATCATATTTATATTAATTTGTCCAAACATACCAAATATGAATGATAAATTATAAAGAATTGTTGATCACTACCCATAATAAAAACCACAAACACATACCTATTAATAATAAAATCCACCTTCAATATGGTATTACTAAACATAAAAAAAATAGATAAATTTTAAAATGTGATCAAACAATTTAGAATCTGCATTGACAATACTTGTATGTTTATATGGAAGAAATATATTGAGGATGGTGTGAATGAATTCGATAAACTAGATAATGCATGAATCCAAACATTTTAATCCACATATTTTTCAATATCACATCAATGATTTTCCCTAGAATCAGAAAATAAAAAATAAACATACATTACTACAACATTTAATAATATATTAAAAAATTTCCTTACCAAATTTTACCAATAAAATTCGTTAAAACTACACAATATAAAACCATTACTAGAGAGTATAAAATTCATGGGATAATAAAATATATCCTGTATGGTAATATAGTATAAATTGGGGAGAATATTATTACCTATCAATTAATATGTTGATGTTGGGTAGCACCAAAAATTAAAAACAACAAGGCCAGAAAAAATATGTTTGATCCAATATCTGTTATGACCATTGAAAGGATAATTAAGACTATATTTTTCATCCATAAATAAAAAAATAATATTATATAATCTGAAGAAAAATTATACAAATGTAATTCCACAGAACAATAATATTTATATTAAATATATATATATATATATATATATATTAAATTATGTGTACTAAATTCCACTCATGTATTCATCAAATAAATGAAAACATATTTGCATCATATTTTATATCCTGGTGGAATATAAAATATATAAATGTAATAAAATAATTGATTTAAGAAAATTTACATCATTTAATTACATCTAAAATAACAAATAATTGTCAGTACATTATAACAGATCATTATTTAATTAGATTACAATATACGTCCAAAGTCTGTGACCATGAATATACAATTTAGTCCCTTGAAATAATATCTGATATTCATTTGGAATAAAAAAATTACTATTTCTTAAAAATAATCAAATATTAACCTATGATAATATTAGGATAATCACTATTAATCACCTAATTATTTATTTCCACTTCAATATGAAAATTTATACATCATGTAAATTTCTATTTAAATAGTATTCACCAAATAAATTAAATATGCAATCATGACTATCATTAATATATTATTATTATCATTATAATAAAAAATAACCAAAATATTCATTATTTTTAAACCATGGTTATGAAATTATTTTCGAATTGAAAATTAAAAAAAATAAAAATCACCTATAAATGTTTTTGATATTTTATTAACATACCTCATGTTTTCAATATAAATACTTCAAATTGTAATGGATGTTTTATCAATATCCAATTCCAATCACCACAGATCCCATCATCTGTAAAATACATTTTATAAAATGAATAAATATTATAATAAATAATACATAATATATTTTTTAAAATTCAGAATATATATTTATGTAATTTTCATCCCTAAAAATTTATTTATATATAAAATATGATAATTAATGTCTTGAATATTTCATGGGATGTCACCAATGATCAGGGTATTATTCAATGTCTCAAATATACTAACATATAATAATATATAAAATTATATTTTTAATTATATTATTAGATTAGAGATGATGATGATTATGGGAATAATTGAAATAACCATTCAGTAAAATAAATATAGAGAATATATTAAACGATTTAATTGAGTGAATTTATTATTACGGGGAAATCATATATATTATGGTGAATATCGATAATAAATACCAAAAACATTTCATATTATTTATAACAAAATACCATGTCTTCCATGATCAATTAATGGGTTCTTAAATTAATTTCTAATTAATAAATTTTTTATTTTAATGTAATTTGATCAATTATATTGTATGGTTCATTCAAACCATTCATATATCCCTGAATATCATTTTTGACAAAATTTCCCAAAATGAATGTTTTGGGATAACCATGAACATATAATTGTAGGAGAAAATAAATTATATATTACTATTGATTATAAAAATGTATTTATTCTAAAATTTTATATAAGGAATAATTATGGAAAAATATATAATAACTAACATTGGATACCCATTTAATGAGAAAATGATAAACGTAGGAAGTAGAACCATTCAACAAAAAATTAGTCACTCATATTTTTCATTCTATATTATATTTAAAAGGTGAAAATAGAATCCTTAGTGAATAGAAAAAAAATGAGATTGTGGAAATGAATGGGTTCAAAAAAGATAAACATCCCTTATTAAAGATCAAAAATTTCCCAAGAACATTAGAAATAAAATCCATGAGGATTTTAAGCATCATAATCCAAATTAGAATCTTATTATACTAGACTAGAATAATTACCTTAAGCCATTCTCCAGATTCATATTCATTTGGTTCTAATATTGGGATTATTAGGTGAGTATTACATCATTTACCTTATTTTCATATATGGTTTTGATGAAAATATTTCAATGTATACCTCCAAAACATTTTCAACTGCATCTCAATATATTATTTTTTGTGGATATTTTTCATTCATTGTGTCTATGAAATTACCCCCAATTTTTTAATACTCCACTAATTATTATGATATAATTTGATATTGGTTCTTTATTTGGTAGATTAATGTGTGACACTATTATTTGATAACATCAGTTCCCCCTCCAAGAGTCCCATGAGAATTTAGAGATCATATATATTTATTCACCCATCATTGGTTAGGTACCAACTCCAACAACTTATACTCATCTTCTCTAGATTACATATATTAGATTATCTCATGTCCAACCTATTCTGAGGTCCTATCTCTAATTTCATGAATCCAATCATCATAATAATTATTCACTCCATGACGATAATTCATATTTTTACACTACTTCATATCATTACCATTTAATGAACCATAACAAATAACATCATTATCATAAAAAACCCCTTTCGCTTAAATAACATTAGAAATTCATTATATATTATATAAAAATTCTATTCATGTATGGAGGGAGAGGACCCCCCGATTCATAATATTTTTTGAATATTCATTCCTACATACTATTTATGACCAATCATAGAAAAAATGAACTGATGTTATGGGATTATTTTTTGGAGGCTGCGGTACTACAACCTCTCTGGAAGCAGAGATGCTTAGTGTTATTCATGCCACTGTTTTTGCTCTTCAACGTGGGTGGAACAACTTATGGATTGAAAGTGATTCTACTACTGTTGTTCAATCCATTTGGAAGGGAGAGATTCATCTTGCTTGGTCAATTACTACGCGCTGGATGAATTGTCTTCAATCTCTTTATGACGTCAGTTTCATTGCAACTCATACTTACCGTGAAGCTAACATGGTTGCAGATTCTCTCGCTAATAAAGGAATTTCTCGGAATCTAACTTGGCTGGAGGAGCTCCCAGATAACTTGATGCCTTTGCATCTTAAAGATTGTAATTTAATCTCGTCTTTTAGATTCTTGTAATCTTTGTTTTCTTTTTGCTAATAAATATTCTTTGGTCCTTTGACCAAAAAAAAATGAACTGATGTCATTCTGAAGAATTTTTTCCTTAATGTTTCCAATAGAATTACAAACTATACAAACTGGTAGTAAAAATTTGTATTTAATATACATATTTTATCATAATTCATAGTTGAATGAAAAAACTAATCTGATGAATAATAATTAATATCATTTTTTTACAATATAATTTAATATTATTCGGAACTATCGAGATCTCAAATTCTAAACATTTTGATGGGAATTTTTGCACACAATTCATTATCAAAGAACATACTAGGTTACCCTATAATACAATTCATACCCAGTATATTATTCCATATATAAATTTTTTTGTTATTGATAGAGAATGGGTTGAAAAAAATTTCTTTATCATGGATTGTAACCATGTCTGACTTTAGGGAAATTGAGATAATCCCCAATGATCAACAGTAAAGCTCTTTATTTTTGAAGAGGATATATGAATCCTCCCTAATAATAATTCACATGATATCAATGAATCCCAATTCCATGGTAAGTATTTCTGAATGATTTATTGCCTTCAATAAAATATAACCAACCATGAAAAATAGTTAGAGTTGTAATAGAGATTGGAAAAATCTTAAACCTCTTTTTATTAACAACTTCATTGGCCTTTACAAAGGAAAGAATACCAATGTGGATAATTTTATCATGAGAATATTACATTAGAGGTGAAAATTTACTTTTTCTTATGTTTTCATATCACCTGATACATCCAGGGTCATCTCATGCAAATAATCCTTTTATGGAACGAAATGGGGGAGGAGAAACCACTGCATAATGAAGAATAATCTCCAAATTTAGAGGATACTTCGTCTTCATTGATGAAACCTATAACCAAATATCATATCCAAACGATATCCCATAACCATCCTCTTGTATTTCACATTGGAAATCCTGTAGTCATCATTTTAAAATTTCAAAAAATATTTCATTTAATTAAACATTCAATAAGATAAATATTATTGAAATACATATAATATTTATGAATAAAATACTTCATAGAAATTATAGATCCATATAAATAAAAAATTTCAATTTATAATTTTATAATGAAACCAACTAATGATTTATGATTTAGAAATACATTCCTCAAAAAAAATTGATTCATGAAAATATCATTTGTAACATATTTTTTTTTTAAATATTCATTCAATGAATGGAAAAAATTACATAGTGATGTTTTTTCATAAATGATGATATACCAAATGCATGCATAAAAATAAGAATAGTTATAATAATTAATATTTTAATAAATAATATTGATATATAAATTCAAATAATCAACAAAATGTTTATTTTCTAAATTCTAAGATTTATGTAAATTTATTATTCATTGTAAATTTTATTATTTGTGTTATAATATAAATAAAACAAAAGTGAATAAAAATATGTAAATAAAAAAATAGTAATAAAACTTATTTTTGAGAACATTTATTTCACAAAACATGAATAAATTATTTTTTTATTATGTGATTATATGTATATATATAATTTAGGCCTCCAATATGGCCACTTCTAAGTCGAAATATGACCATTAAAATTGTTATCGTAAATAGTGACATGTTCTTTCAAATAGAATGAAAAATATAAAACTATTTATTTATGTAAGATATAAAATTAAATTTACCATTAATAAAGTAAGGTAATATTAATTTTATATTCTAAAAATTTATATAATTTGCTACATAAAAAGTGAAATTTTATGTTTTTATTAATATATATAGTTTTTTGTTAATGTAATTTTTTTAGATAAAATATATAAGATGAAATAATCTATCAAAATATATTTATTTTATAAATTACTTAATTTTTTTAAATTTTTTTAAAAAATTATCAAATTATTAATTTTAGATGATTTTTTAAAAGCATTAATTTTTTGGTGGATAGTAATAGTATAGTTTACTGTGTTTTTTACTAGATTAATATAATGAATTTTTATCATAATTTATTAAATGATATTCATCACATAAAAAATACAGTCTGATTGTAATAAAAATATTTGAATAATATTTATAATTTTATAACATATAAATCATTTTCCAAAGATGAAATTATATTTTATTCTACTAAAAAGTTAGTATTCATTACACCTAATCATTACATTATTTAAATGAATCATTTCAATTTTTTATGTATATAAAATTTATATAAAATTTAAATATAAATTTTTTAATAGTTATCATAATCTAAAAAATCATATTATTTTTATAATATAATATAATTCAAAATTTTATAAGAAAAAATTTATCTTTCCATATCCTACTAAAAAACTTATTCAATTTCAAATTTTAAACATATGTAAAACTTATTCCAAAACCAAATACTTTTAAAAATACTCTATAAAACTATATTATATTTGATTTAGTAGGATTATCACACATTGATGTTTGTATTCAATATAATTTTAAATTTTTATTATTTTATGATATCTCAAGTTTTACTTTGAGATTCATTTAGAAATTAAAAACATGGAGGTCATACAGTGGATTAGTTATTTTCTTCTATAGTTTGTAATGATCTAGAGAGAAATCAGAGACTAGGATTGAAAATTTTATATAGTAAATATTATTTTCCAATTATTATTTTTTATACCAATATGTCTAATCATGCAGTCATCAGTTACACTCTTGTGTGGGGTAAGGTGTTCGTTCATTATTTTTTCAACAAAGTGTCAAATCCGTGCGGCCATTAGAATTAAATTAAAAATTAAATATTTCATATTACAAACTTTATAAATAATACCCCATGAAGTATCCTATAATCACATTACATTTTCCCCCTACTAAGGAGAGTCCTCAGATTATATTTAACATCATGGATTTTTAAAAGGAAACACTATGTTTGATAATATACATGATATGCCCCATTTAACCTAAATAAAATGTTTAAATATTTTATTTAATATGATAGTAATCACATGACCATTATAATGTTGTGAATGAAATAGATTATTTAAATTATAAAAATATGGTTTGCACATGTATATTTTATGATAAATTGGTTAACAAACTAAATGTAAAATTAAATAAAAAAAATTGAATATAGAGGATGTGGTTTTTAAAAAAAGGATATAAATGATAATATGTGGTTTTATAAAATAAAAATTAACTATTTATAGTATATTTTATTTGAATAAATATATAATAATTTTAATTTAACTTTTCAAATTCATTTTATATGTTACGTAGACATTATATAAGAACAAATTCAATTTTTCAGATAAATGATGTTTTTTCTAAAAATTTATTTTTTCATCCATTGTATAGAATCCATTTTAAATAAAGTTTTTGAAACATTAATATTTTATATTTGATTAAAAAGATTTCTTCTTTATAATCAATACATAAAAGTTTAGTTTGGGTAATTTTTTGGTATTTTTCTGATACATTTCATATTTTAATGATTAAGGAAAAATACTGCATTTTAACTCAAAAATAATTTTTCTTATAATTTATTTATATTTTTATATTACCAATTTACATGGTTTAAATTTAAAATTATTTTATTATTGATCATTTAATTAAATTTATATCCTAGGATTATTTTTCAAAATTAATATTAAATAGACAAACTATGTGAACTTACGAAAGTTTTACTTAAAAAAATAGTTTCCATGATCATTTAATTAAATTTATAACCAAGGATAGTTCTTAAATAATAACATGGTACGGTGGTCCTATTATAAAAAATGACATAGGGAGAAACATATCCATATAATTCATTGGGTAAATGTTGATATCTCATCTGATGAATAAGAATTTCATTTGAAGTGAATCTAATTCGGTAAGGGTCCTTTTCCACTATTATAGTCTACAGAGTAAACTATGACTACTATGATGGTTTTTGGGTATGACCCAATTCATCAATGATACACTTTGAAAGGTGCTCATCTACTAAGGAAATTATTTCATAATATTATTTTTTTTCAAACAGCATATAAATTATTCTATTGAAATTATCTCAGGGATCTTGTTCTTGATTACATTATAATTAATGACTTATGAATTTCTATGATTTATTACATGACTCAAGATTATGATTTAGGATATTTAGGGTATGATTCTTAAATTTTACGATCATTTTATTATATCCTTATTTTCATTCAAATCCATTTTTAATTTATATATCCTGTTTAACCCTTATTGAGAATATTTTCAAATACAATCTTATGACTCTTTTCCATATGTTATAAAAAATGATGAAATTATGATATGTATAATATGTGTTATTATTTTGACGAAGATAGTGTTATATGATGTAGATATGTAGGGATATCACTGTTTTTATGATATAGTATCAAAATTTCATATTAAAAAATGATTCAAGAGTTCATTGCTAGGATATTTAGCCTATATTCGTCAAAAAATTATTTTCTACATATGAAAATTCATGGTTTTATTAACCAATTAATCCTTAAAAAAATTTCATATGTACAAATGGTATATTACTAGATATAAAAAATACATAAGAATGCATGAATTATAATATATTGAACACCCATATCCTAATCACTATATTATTATCACGATTTAAGCATAATTTTGTTGCATGATTGAAGGGTGATCATATAATATTAAAAGTTATCATGAACCGTCGATAGGTCATGTAATGATTTCACATTTATTTCCCAAGGAAACGATTCAAATCAGGCCTCCAGTTAATCAAACCATGGTTCCTTCATTGGTCTAGCCTATGGTTTTGTGTATCTAGGTACTGTCATCAGATAGAACCCATGGACATCTACATGGTATATGGCTCATCTCATGCCTAATTACCATTATCCCGCCGATTTTTACCTTAGGTCAAGTGTAGCAAGTTTCAATACTCCACCTTATTCTTAGTTTTATTACCTCAAACATTCCACTTAATGTGCAATCTCCATTTAATGGATTACCATATCATGAAATCTTCATATTCTGAGTTCCATAAAGGATACCTCTATTCCAATGGTAACACAAAAAACAAAGTAAAATATACTGTAAATACACATCATATCAATATGAGAATACAATATAATCATATTATACATGTGATCAATAATAAACATGGTAAAAAGAGTTAATTTAATAATCATTGCATCATGCATCATCAAAGGGTCTCACTTGCAGCAAACACACCCATATGTGATCTTTGAATCCGTTGTTAAACCAAATATTCCATGAAAAAAACATACTAAAAGAAAAAGTGAATAAATTTCACTCAAATGTAAAAAAACAATCTACCTCATGGTTGTTGATGAATTACTATATTCTTTGTCAAAAGACTAATGAAAAAACCACATTTCTTACCTATGTGGAACTACAACAAATATCATCTAGGCTTATATGGTATTGTGTTTCATGAATAATTATTTAATGGTGGCCTATTAAGACTCTATGTAAAGATGGTAATTTTTATATCACATTCCTCATGGAGGGAATCAACTGATGTGGTTTCATTGTGTTAATCAAGAGGATTCATAGTCCCTGTGTGAATTTTTTATTAATGAATGGATTTTTAATTACTTTGTAAAATATAAAATTATAGAATTAGTATAGCCAATGAACATAGAGCCACCAAGAATTAGTATGCAGAAAATATATCCATGATGATATAGAATAATAAGTGGTTATAAAGTATATAATTATGAGGAAACTAACATGTAAATTTATACGTTTCATGGGGAATAAAATCATCAAAATGGGATTTCATAGATAGGTCAAGTCCACCTAATATATTACAAAATAATGAAAACTGAGTATAGTTATAAAATAAATCATCTATAACTATGATGTATATGATGATGATCTATAAAAATATTACTGTAAGACATCTATATTCAATGGTATATCTCAATCAAATAAATATAAATTGTAAAAATTGTTGATTCATCTATGGACTATGATATAATGATCAATTCATAATCATAACCACATATAAACCAGATATCCATCAATGATACGGTCCCATCTCTCCAAAAATAAGAGGAAAGTAGTGAATATATATTAGAAAATAAAAAATTTGCCATAACTTGTTCCTCCCAATAATTAATAATATAGGGGATATGAATGAGTGATATCTAGAGTCAATAGGGTTGGTATAAATTTCAAAATATTGGCTTTTTGTGTCTAAATTGTGTATTAAAATAGAGAAAATAATGTTGCAATAAAAACCCCTGAAATGAATTAAATTAACTATTATCCTGGGTGAATCACACAACTAGTGTCTCTACCAACTCACCAAGGACTAGGAAAAGGGAAAACTATGTTTATAGAAACCCCACTTGGGTTATTCTAGCTTCATCAAAGAGACTTTAGAGTCCCCTAGTGAGTTAGGGGGAACATATTTCTCATTATAAGGTGAATCATGATCTCAACTTCTAAAATTATATTCATTAACCCCTTTCAGTAAAAATAAACCTCCCAACACCAGTAAAAGAGATAAAACAAAAGTGAATTATATATTAATATAACAAAAAAATAATTGTACCTAAAACAATTAAGGATAATACATTTCCCATAATGAATTCTTATCCATGACATGTACCGAAAATAGTTCCTTTTAAAAAACATGGTTTTTTGGTACCAAACTTCTTCCTCCCACTCCTAGGTATCCTCATGGATCCATATCTAAAATCATATATTTTGGGAATGCTTAGTCATCTTCCCTCATAGTACATTCTCATTCTAGCCTATAAAAAATATATGCTTATCAATGTTTTATGTGTCTATCCCCAAATAAATATCCTTTTTGATGATGAAATGTGTGGGAGCATGCCTATACATTTAGAGACAAAAGACATTAACCAGATAATTCATGCATAAGTAGAGTGAATAAAAATCCAGATGATGCACAACTATTCCAATCCTTTTGGCGATATTAAATGGCCTAACAATTGATAAATAGAGTGTCCCTTTCATCCTCGAACTTTAGTGTTATATCCTATGAGATACTCATAGTAAAACTTGGTGGCCTATAGAATACTCCAAAGATCTTCTCTAATGGTGATAATAATGATGAATCATACTATGGGTTTTTGGAAACCTCTTTAAAATCTGTTTTACCCACTCAAATATATCACTTACCTTATTTTGCCCCACAACTACAACCTTACCATCCTCCTTTCATCTTATCAATTTACTACATGGAATAATAAATTCTAAAAATGATTAATATCCAATGAAAATATATTACCATTATTGTATGTGAAATCAAGAAATTATTGTGGTCATCCCCTGATATAATTTATTATAGGACACAGTATCGTGGAATATATTATAATATTTGAATCATCTACTATAAATTTCCATATGTACTTGGATGGTATAGTGGTATCAATTTACAATGACCCCACATATAACATCAACAATATGTTCATATAACACGATACAAATCGTCATTCTCTATCAATTGATATGATTATGTGATCTCCCTTTGATCAAACTATCTCATGTATCTGACGGTTTACCAACTCATCTGTAGAGTGAGTCTCAAAAATATTAATGATATGAGAAAATTTAATTATCCAATGGAAAAATATTGTTTCATGTAATCATGGGTACTTTGCTAACCCCATCAAAATGTCCATCATGATGTCCTATAGAATCAACTAGGGAATAGGAAATGCAAGAGTAAAACATCGAGATGTTGGTGATCATCTCTTATCCCCTAGAAACTGAGGAATCTGGAAAATATTCTTGAAGTAATCCTCTTTATACTTGGCAACCAGAATTTCTACATAGAGTCATGTTATATGATTTTATATCTATAATGATATTCAATTTTATATGTATAGAAGTATATCATCAAATATATCATAATATATGTATGGTCTAAAATTCATCGGTCGACAAGGATCTCACTATGTAATCTAATGAAAAACTTGTTATTCTTTCACCACTTTATTGTTGTGCATGCATCACATCACACTTCGGGTCAATATCCTAAATAATATACAACAAGTATTCGAATGGATAATTATACAGTAATTGAGAATACACAATATATATATATATATATACTAATCAAAATCTTCCAAAATACAAATAAAAAATAAAATCATCAGGTAGTATAGTTCCTATGAGGTCCATTCACTATGTTCTCAGGCTACCAAATTCATATGTTCATATTCATATTCAAGGATATTACCAATAACTATTGTATATTCCATCTAAATGTTGACCATATTTAAATAATCTACCATGTTAACCTTCTTCAAATTGGTTTCTCATTCTGTGATGACTTTAATGTATCTCTTACGGTATATTCATACAAAAAAAATCTCATAGAAGATATTGTTTCACCATTTCATCGATGTGGGGTCCACATATGAAATCTTCGGTTCAGGGGTAGAATAGATCCTTTCATGGGTAAACAACTAACATGACCTAGTGTACACTACCCACTCCCATTAAAAAAATATAAATCCCTAAAAAACCTACATATCATAGTTTATAGAATATCCTATCCTAGGATTAGGAAGAATCAATAATAGAGATGTATTGAACATTCTAATATATTTATAAATCACCTCACATAATGTCCAATCAGGGAAAATTCATGCTCATATTAATCATTATAGCCATGTTTTTTGATAAGGAATATAAGTCATATATAAAACCATAATATTTTACTTCTACACATTAACGTTTAATAATATCATCATATTATGGAAACATGCCTAGAATATAACTTCCTCTAATTTAGTTGTTATCATATATTTACCATTAATAGAAACCACATTACCTTTAAATATTTACTTTAGAATCCAAATCATTCACTTATAAAGCTTCTCATAATGCTTTTGGTCTTAATGTGTGCACAAGAATATCTCAATTTTTCTATCATGTTAGTATGGGGTCATTTAGACCATGAAGATATGATCAATGAACCCCATAATGAATTGGGAATGATATAGATGGAATATATATTTCATGTAAATCATGAAAAATACCAACACATTAATTAGTTAAAACGGTATCACCAAGTACTTGTGTCACCCAAAAATTCTAAAAAAAACATCTTCTATAGGATGTTCACCTATCAAACCAACAATTGGTTTTTGCAGGAAAATCCTAGAGAAACACTTGGCTCATTGTATCTGAATAATGATATTATTTATCCATGGAAGAGGATAATAATTATTTTATCCTAAAATAATTTATAATGAAATATTCTATATAGATTTAGATGCTACCCTCAACCTTATATTCGAACAAGATAGGTTCACCACAATGTGATGGTAATAACATGAAAAATACATTATACAAAAAATCTATAAAATGTAACATGATCTTTACTCGCAAGATTAATATATTGAGATTATAAGGTTATTAACATAGGATAAAAATATAGGAATATTTATATCTCATATATATTACCTCTCCGATGGGGTGATGTCAACGATTTCATTCAAAATGTAGTACTTATTAATGATCCACAAAAAGTTGAAATTGTTTCTCAGATACCACTAATAATATAGAAAGAGATAATCATGTAATATATACATTAATCATACCAATAATTCATAAGTAAATAATGTCACTACCACCTCCCAACTCTCACTTATCAATAATATATATCTTCGCTCCATTTAGTGATGTATAATAGGATCACATCTAAAATAAATCGTAGTGATATCAAAAAATCTACAGCCAATCAATGCCAATAATAAAATAAAATATCATATTCAAAAGAATAATAACTCCTATATATATTTATAAGTTGAAATTTATATAGGAAAATATGTGAATTGCTAATGATATTCTGCTATTATAACCAATATTGCATTTTGGGCAGTTGTTCAAGAAATATCATGACTAGTAATTGAATTCTATTAACACAACATGGATATATAACATAGAAAGAATAGTCAATATCAAATAATGAAGTAGAAATTATTGGGTTGATCTAGTTTGTACCTCTAATATAAGATAGTCTTGTATCACCTTCTTCTAGATTCCAATCTGGTTGAATGGCCCGAAGGCCGTCATTTTTATTCATTTTTTTTATAATCCCCCTTTCAAGGGATGAGTGGGAACCCTTAAAAGGCTCGTACGCTTAGAAAATACATGGCCCATAGGCTTTGGAGATTACATGAACCGATGGTCTTAGGGAATTCAACCATACTATCTACAAGGAACATCCCTTCCCCATCATCTGCATCTGGATAGTAGCTCTCCACCATTGCATGACGGTCTGGCTAGGCATCCTATGCAAGCACAGGTTGGTATCGATGGCATAGACATACCCTTTCATTCTGATAATCCATTTGGCTCTGCTCTAGTGAGTTCACATGCTCTGAATCCTATTCTAAATAATTCTCCTTTTTTGTAGTGTGTCATGGGCCTACATTCAAGTGGACTGAAGGCCTTGGGGTGACCCTAAAGCCATAAGGTGGCACGAAGGCCTTGATAATCAACTGTCCCGAAGGCCTTGGGTGGACCTGAAGCCTTGCAAGACCCAATGACCAAACCGGTGGACTGAAAGCCCAGATGGATGAATAGTTCCAGCTACTATAGTACTACTACAGTGCCTGCAACAGTAATGCTACAGTACCCCATAAATATGCCTCCATCCGAATTTGACCTCGGGTCTCTTGGATGCACCTAGAGAGTCCTCACCAACTGGGATGTGGCTCTACGCCCTTATCCCTATGATATGTCATTCGGAATATTTATAATCATCCAATCCTACTGTTGATGACCCCATATTGATCAATTTTTACCTGGAAAAATATCCGCAATCACATATGTCTACATGACCTAAAATAACAATGTAATACTTTCTATGTATATCCCATTTTCTAATTTTCATATACATTCATTGTGGTGTCATGATGACTCTATAGAAATATATGATTTGTCAATGCATTAATAATTATAGATCACCTCTTGGTAAGGTTGGACATGCTATAATATACTCCTCCTTCATAACACTGACATACTAGATACCCCAAACCATCTCCTTATGCAAATAGAAGAGTCAATCATCAAAATAGTTGGTAATCTGCATGACTATGAACTAAAGGGGGAAAGAAAAACATCAACAAGATTATAAAATATACCCTTATCAAAATTCAAGGTTGTGAAAAGAATAAATCATAAATCAATGAGAATAATGTATTAATATATCTTCTTATTTTTGGATGAAGGTTGATCTCAAACATCCTAGCCTATATTTTATCATTTACTTCAATGATATTTGGAAATTGGAGTAGCTCAATGGAATGAGTGGAATATGTACATAATCATAGGTATTCCAAATAGAATTAAATTAAATCGAATTATTAATATAGTTTTAGAAAATCATGAGTGATTTAACCAAAAAATAGGCCCATTAAGGCCACTAAAGTGTGACACTCACATCTTCCATCCCATCCCATAAGTCCCTATTATCTCCTAGAAGGAAAATTTAGCCTGAATATTTAATGTTATACATTTATTTCATATAGATCATCAATGTGGTGAATTATTTCCTTAATTGTTTTTATCATTTCACCTATACACTTTGTTTACTAGTTCACACAATGGTTTGAGGATATAGAAGTAGGAATTATCTACTGTATTTGACAATAGCCCATTGTTTCCCTCTACTATGGTGCAAGAAGTGTTCCCACTTCTTGCACCACTACAGTAGGTTTGGGAGTGTGACTTATTTTACCCTCCTAAAAAATAGGCAGTGGAACTTGATAATCCACCATATAGATAGTATCATATCCCAAAATAGCCCATAGTCCCCAAAATTTGAATCATGTTTTCATCATCTATATTTTGATGGAAATATTTTGAAAAATTGTTGATGTAAGTATATATCATAAATAGAAAAATGGGATAAAAAATATCTATATGGAGCCCACCATTTTTTCCAATATTTATCCCTTGTGGAAACAATTATATCCTCCATTCCGTGATGTAATTATAATCACATAGACATTTATAGAAAACCAAATATCATACACATATTAAAATAATTACTTATAATACATATGTCACAATACAATTCAAATAATTATTTATGGCTCTCTAGAGAATATACTTTAATCATTAAATGATAAATCAAATCAAGTAATTAAATTAATAAACTATTATGTTGCAATGATCATGTATATATATAGACTTAAATCCTATTTTAAAACTAGGATGGATGAACGAATTAAAATATTATAAAATAGTAGCTACAATCCAATAAATGAATACATAGATATCCATTATATTTGATTTTTCTATACTCATGGAATCCATGAAACTGAATTCTTATAGCCCATATCATTTCCAAAATTTACATGGTCAGAATTTTTCTTAAAAAATAAAAACGGTTACTATGATTATATATTATAATTAATTGGGTTTGTCGACATCATCTAATCAGGGGAGAAATAAGTCCTCAAGAACTATTATCCAGACCTAATTGTATATCAACATGAAACTAGGGTTTGAATGCCCTTATTGGAGAGAATATAACTTCTTTTATTCATATTAACCAACGAGTAAAAAAAATTTTGTTGTTGTTGTTGTTGTTGTTGTTGTTAATATGACAAAAAAATAACCTGAAAAAGACTACATATGAATAATTTAAACAGTTAGAACCAAAGTTATATAGTTAAATAATTAAACCATTATATTATTGTGTCATCCAAAAATAGATTATATAGAGTTCATGTAAATAATTATATCATTGTGTAATGATTGGTTGTATATATCATATCTAGTCTCATATCTATACTCCTCATCTTAAATAGATGACATGAGCCCCTCATAATATTTATAACCCTATAAATTAAATATTCTCACATATTGTGATTCCATATAAACGAAGTATTCTCAAAAAATCAATCATTATCATTCCATAACCATTGAACATGTTACATTTTAGAAATAATTTCTTATTAACACATTAAAATTATTCCAAAAACTATATCATGCAATGAAATCAATTGGAAAAAATTTGCATTAATCTCATTTAGCTCCCATATTAAAAAACTATACCCAAATCAAAATTTATAATCATTGTCCCATGTTATCTTATTAATAAACACATAGGATAATACCTTAAGATCCCCACTTCCATATTTTAAAATCCATTCTCATTTTTATAAAGATGTAACACCTCATGTGTGGCCTCAATCCCAACCAAAACACCCTCTATGAATCCCACGGAGATCATGTGAGTTTAGATTAATCTACTAAAAAATCATTCTATCATTTAATATATCATGAGAACCTAAAAACAGAACATTAAGTGACCATTAACTGAACAATTTATCACCACACAAGCATTAATATCCTAAAAAACATAATCCTCATCGATAGAAAAATGGTTTTACAAGGCAGTTAAAATCTCATCACAAGTTCAAACCATGACTTCACGAAATCCACAAACCAATGAATATAAATTTTTAAATAAAAAAAATATTTTTAACACAATTACAAAGGATTGAATATAAATTTACTAGAATAACCAATTCAGTCGACAGAAACTCCTTTTACATTTTATAAAACAAAAAAATCATTATTAGTTTTAGTAACCGCATAAAACACCATTGGAATCCCACATTAAAACCCAATTTGTCAATAAACTGAGGGACAAGTGCAGTCCAAAAAGAATATATTCATTGGAATTTTATAAAAAAATTCATTAAACATTTTTTCAAATCCTAGTTTCATAGTACATGGTATTCTACTTTAAAAGGGGAAATACCATGCCATAAAGAATAACAAGGTCAACCCCATACATAGTCTTTCTAAAATGAAAATACAACTCATAGACAAATTCATATCATCCATCACACAATCTATATAACAATACAAAAATCATTTTATGAGGTTCTAACAAGTAATTTAATCTAAAAAACATTTCAATAAACCCTATGTAAAACCAAAGCAAGAAACAAACCCTCTACATCTACTTAAGAAATATTTAATGAAGACATCCAATCATTTCAAAAAGTAATTGAACCACCAATACAATTAAAAACAAAATTTGAATAACTATACAAACCTATTTCTGTCATAGGGGGTCAGCAACAAAAATTGAGTCCAAATTCCATTTTTAAAATTACATTTACACTTAATGAAAACATTACTACATAAATACCCAATACCCCACTTAAAAAACATTCAAAAATCCTAAATGGATTTCATGAAAAATTAAGCACAATAAATTTCAAAATCTAAATCATAAAATTTGGATTCCATGAAACTCACCATTTATTACAAGGAAAAGGATTAGTAATATAGTTTTAATGATAACATGGATATCAATCATTTGTATACTTTAATACATAAAAAATATAGACAAATGCATATTAGGATCCCAAAATAAATATATTTCATATTGAAACCTACCTCAAAAAATGAGTAGATGTTGCTTGATCACATTGACACTAGAATCCTTTGATGAAGACATCCCCGAACTTCCACACGCATGAATTATAAAATATATATATATTTATACAATTAATCTAATGTACATTTTTATCATGACATGAGGTAAAATGATGATGGGGGATACACACACACACAAATGAATGTCAGTGAAACAATTAATGGAGCCACCAATGAACTAATTAATTAACCAAGAGGGATAAATATTCATCAAGTATCCCAAATAAATCTTGTGAAAAAAATGTAATGGGAGAAAACACTTACTTCAGATGATGACGACAAGTGGAGACAAGCCAATCCACTTATACATTGGCAACATATGTCGGAATATGCACAAAGGGGTCTAGAGAGACCCTTCACATACCAAAACACAGATATAAAACCTTATTCAAGATTAGCACCATACGCTAGGGTTTGTATGATCCATTCTAGGTGATGCGATAAATGAATAATCGGTCAAATCATAGATGAAAAGTGGTATAATGGATTTCCTGAGGTGTCGACTGAGATTCATGAAGTAACTGGTGAAGATTGTTGAACAAAAAATTTGTTGTTGGGAACGTAGTCGCATGGCCAAGGTTTAAGGGGGATTGAACTCCACATAATGCACAAGGAGGTATGAAAATAAGTCAGAGAAGAAATAAATATAGAATAAAAACTGAATTTTGTTAAAATTTCTAGCCACATTCACAGTTTGTTTTAGGGTTACTAGACTATGTTACAATCATGCATTGGACAATTACTAGTCTAAGCATTCCACACAGTTACCTATAGGTACACAAATTTTTGATAAAACCATTATCAATCTAGGTTACTAAGAAAATACAAACCACAAAATAAAATTTCACACTCACCACATGGATTAATAGAAAATTTTCAATCCATGCGCCACTCAACTGCCTCACCTGAGCACGTTCATGGGCATCAAACACCTAATAATAAGCACGTGGGACAACCATTTAACAACTAAAAATCCACTAATACATAATTTATTTTTCCTACATACTACTAGATCTCAATCGATCACCATAATAAAATTAAATATATCCTCGTGACATCTGGTGTTTCAAAATCTCCAAACAATGCTACTATATGTCCAGATAAATTCTTGATTGAAAGAATATAAAATGAAAAATAATGATTTTAAGAGGAACTAAACAAAATAAAATCCCAACCGAGCATATCCTCCTAGAAAATGAAAAAATCCTTCAAAATTATAGCTACAATTAACTATAAGGCATCCATGTCAAAAAGTCCTATAAGAACAAGAACCTCAAAAATAATGACTTATTTATCATGGAACCACTATCTTGGACTACCCACCATTTAGATTTCCTCTTTAATTGTTGTAATAAAAAGGTCTACCAGAATACATATCCATTAAAAACTGAATATCCATGAGATATAAATCAGTAAAAGTAAAAAACATCAAACATAAGGATAAAGGAAACACAATAAGAAACCTCAAAAAGGGAGAAGAAGTCTCACCTTGGTTTAAAACCCACATGGATAACCTATGGTTCTAGGAAAGGATCACCCAAAAATTTTCATCAAAATATCCATTGTCAAATTATTTCTAGTATACAATAATCAGTTGGTTGATCAAATAGAAAATATACCAGGTTGTGCACCCAAGGAATCTCTCTTCTCAAAAAAACACAGGCACCTAAACATTTCAATAGAGAAACATAAAAAAATTCACAGGATCTACACAACCCCCGAAATAGATACAAAACTGAGATCACATCCTCAAAAAGAAATAATTCTCCAAATATACTCACCTATTCAACAAAACAAGAACCGAAAATTATAATCATAATCTCTCTCACAAGGACAGTTTCATGACCACTACTCCACCCGGAGTAAGGTTAATTATGGGATTAAAATAATCTATTGAGACAATTAATGGAGGTATGAAATAAGGATCTAGACATGGATATCAACAACTCATATCTTTTTACCCCATCCAAAGGATTTCATTCTAAATCAATGAATCAAAACACAATTTGAAAACATAAAAATGTGTACAATAGTCCTAATAAGTGGGACACAAAATCTTTAATAAAATAAATTTTCCTTGGGAAACATAACATTCACCAATTATTTTTCAAATATCACCATCCACCAATTTATTTTCCAACAAACAACCATTCAAATTTGAAACCCAAAAAAACATTGTAGAACTCTTGCATTTACCGAACATGTTAAAAGACATGAAAGCATGTAAACATTGTCATTTAATTTTGAAAACCAATCACCCATGGTCTCTCATTCAAAACTCCCATTCTTTTCAAAAACAACATTTGATAAGCCAGAAACCATTTTCATAAATCATTTTATAATATCAAGAAAATTCACCATTAATTATCTTCAAAAAAACCATAATTAAAATTAAATGTTTTCTTTAAAATAAATTTTATTTCCCTATCAAGGAATTAAAAACCGTGCACAGAAAATCAATAGAAAAAACCTACATATGAAACAAAAAAATACATCCCAAAACACTACACGATCAACCACAAATTGGAGAAACCACATTAGAAGAACTAAAATATCAATTATAGTATAGAATGGGTAAACTGAAAAGTGAATAGTGTTATGCATACATTGGGCCAACGGTTGGTGGACTATGATCCATCCATGAATGACACTACATATAAGTGGAACACATGAAAATGTGTGCACCACATTGTTTCCTAGGAAATGTATTCTAACATTAAAATTAGAATATCCTAATGTTATAACATGATAACAAGAGTAACACAGAATATCACATATGTACATAAAGTGGATTGATACATCAATAACATTTGACCGATTAAAACATCCCAGAAAAACTCAAATCCATGATTCAAAACACAACAACCCATGTAGGTTGAGTATTGGGATATGGATGATATGTGTAGACTCTTTCTTCCCCTACCTCTCAAGCTATTATTACCATTGTCCCACTTTTACCAAAACATCCCCCAATTACATCGGTTATACCGAACATAGGTCCCATTGTGAACATAGGTTCTTATGCCACTTTATAACAACCTAACCTAGGATTCCATCTTTCCTGACACTTGAGTCGATAAACCATAATGCATGAGGGGAATTCCTGGTCCCCATGGGCATGAATGTAGTGCCTGGGTGTCATCAAGAATATTTTGGGAATGATTTCCCCAAAATAATATAAATTAATTAATTGATACAAATTCAATGACCGCAATAAATAAATATGATGAAAGAAAACTGAGTAGAAAAAAACTATGCAATGGAAAAAAGGCATTTCAAGTATAATATACTAATCAAATAATGCCATTAAGCAAGAAATCTCAACCCAAATCACTCCTCACCGGCCAGAATGTGAAAAAATAACTGGAATGATTTCCATGAATATATTGATGTTAGCTAAAAGCCTTATAGGTCACTAAATCCTTACAAAACTATGAAATCGGTTTCCTAAGGCTAGTCCATGCAAAAATTAAAGTGAAAAAATAATTTTGGCTCTATATACATGATTATGTCTAGACAAAACACACCCACATCATATACAACAACTATAAAATTTTCCCTAACATTTTGAAAACCCCAAAAATATATGAGAAAAAATAAATTGGAAGAAATATTATCAAAAACCACAGACACCATAATCTGTTCACAAAAACACTAAATTACTTTTTTTAGATAAATGAATAACATAAAAACATTTCCAAGAAGGATAATATACACACTCATGACCACTTAACCAAAAAATATTCAATTATTTAGCAAGTCATGTAAAAGGACATTATCAGAAACATTTAATCAATGAACATAATGCGAATAAGACATCTCAAAAAATAAATTCAACAAGGCACTAACATAATACATAAATAAAACATCAAACCCAATTAGGATTCAATAATCTTATGGAATAATGTGCTCAATATCTAGTCACTAAGACATCTTGGAAACTAGTCAGCAAACACAGAGCATCAGTTCTTGAATCCAAGTGATTCACAAAATGACAATTCATATAGACCTTACCATGATATGGAACGTTATGTCAATACCCTTGGGTTCAGGATAGTTAGTCCTTACCCAATATTATATGGTGATCTAGGGAGGGTATCATCATTACAACCTCCTCAATAAATAAATCATAGTCCAGAAATCATGGATTATCATTCAATTAATCCTACTAATATTTGGGATGACTCATCTGACTATCCCCAACCATTTACCCCATATACAGTTTCTCAACAGTAGCAATAAATAACATAGTATTCACAATTAATAATTCATTGAAATATAAATCATTCTCATTCCATAAACATTTATCATTTAACCTTTTACAAATCATTTCTCATTAAGCAATTTACATTATACAAAAACTCTCTCTTGTCGTGCTATCGATGGAACACATTTAGCATTAATCATATTTACAACCCATATAAACCAAATAAACCAAAAATACAATTTTATTTTATAGGCCCTTGTTATCATTTTGATCAAAACAAGCTATGTCAGAACCATTCTTTGAAACCACATCCATATCTAATAACCGAACCCCATGTTCATGAACACGACACACCCTATGTGAGGCCTCGATCATTACCCCTACGTCCTCCATTCTTGTCAAAAGGACTAAGTTTTCTTTGATTTATCTACTGATTAGTCATTTTATACATTAATAAATCAAGGGAATCCGAAATAACAATAAGAAAATACCCCTAAAACAACCATTAATCAAAACACAATCATCATTCTCATAATCAACATAATTATTGTCTACAACAAGAGGTTTCAACAATGAAATCAACATCACATCAAATGTTCCAATTTTTCCATCAATAAATTCATAATCAATTGAAAATATCCATTATAATACATTTGGAAATTTGGAACACAATTCTAAAGGAAATCATAACCATTTCCAAGAATAACCATTTATGTCAAGTGAATCTACCTTTAAATTTATTAAATCCCAAACATCATTATAATGAATGGAAACCGATAAAATGCAAAAAGTAAACCCAACATAATACCCATTGGTAGTAACGACCAACTAGAAAGTGCTATCAACAAAGAATACATTTTTGGGAATTTTATGAAACATTATTGATTCATAAATACGTATTTAAAAACATGATAGTGGTAGAGTACACTATGATGTTCATAGACATCTCCAATTAATCTACATATATGGTGTGGTACCATTTAATTCGGGCACTGACCATTGAATAAGGACTCATATTGAAGATCAGGGCATCGATGGTTTCCCTCGACATCCCTATGTATGATGGGGTACTGGATCGAGTAGTACTAGCGGATAATTTCCTCACCGAGCAAGAACGAATAGTTGGGGCTTCCATGGGGCAACAGTTGGCCGAGTCCCCCATGGAAGGTAGCCAATAGATGATTATTTTTATAAAATATTTTATATATTCATTAATTAATGGTTTCATAGGGTTTTCTAGAAATTATGAATAATTACAGGTTGTATTTGATAAATTAAATTTCATATAAATGAAGTTTCAAAATGTACATTTTTATTAATATCAAAAAAATATACAATTCATCAAATTGAATTTGAGAAAATAATGTTCATTTTTTGGAGTAATAATTTAAATATTTGGTAAATATAATTTTAGGGGTTTTTCAAAAAAAAATTGATTTTATGATGAATAATGAATAATAATTTTTTAATAATTATGTTGAATTTTTTTATAATAAGGTATAAACATATGAATTGGAAACTCATGAAGTGGTTTTCAAAGTATAAATATGTAATTTATAACTATATTCATGGTTTCAATTTTTTTTATAAAAATAAATATTTCAAATTTTTAAATATAGGTTATATTTTCCCAAAAAAAGGTAATACATTATACATTTAGAATTCTGAAAAAAATCGTAAAAAATTATAATTTTATTATATTGAAATTATTTCAGTTCTTTCATTTATCATTTGTTCTTATGAATAAAAAATTTAAATCTTAAAAAATATATAATATATAGAGTTATAGGAATAAAATAATGTTATTTAAAAAATATAGAAATTTATTGATTTTTCAATATATAAGAGTGAAATTGATGTTTCTAAAATTATTTAATTAATCAATATTTACTTATAGGATATGTATATGATGTTTAATGATAAATCAAAAAATTTAATAATTCAATTATTAACCTTATAAAATGTTATTTCATTCATATAAAAATTTAATATTTTGGAAAATTCAGTTTTGGCATGATTTGAGAGCGATATAGCATTTATTATTTTATAATTAAAAAAATTAAATAATAAAATTTATAATAAAGAATAATACTATAACAATCATTATTTTAACCATATTATGAACTTTTTCTCTGAAAATGTTATTACATAGTGTATACACAAATTGGAAAATTAATTTATATATATCCTTGAAATATTAAATTGAATAATTTTTAATGCAAATAAAATTAGTGTGTTCAAATTTATAAATGAAATTAACTTTTATATTAACTATAGATTTTAAATTTTTAAGGGAAAGTGTAGTTTTCATGGTATGAGTAATATAGGGTAAACATATTTTAGCATAGTGAAAATAAGATAAAACATATAAAAACATGATATGTAATGAGTGGTTGATGGTGTGAAAAACATATATCATGCTCCAACAACATTAATTGAACTTACATGAGAATTATTCCATCCATTACAATGTGGTATTATTGAGTAATGATGAACTCTTACAAAAGTTCATTTTCTATCACTAATAATTGGAGACCCCACTTCCAGATTTTTCAACATGTAACAAGGATTAATAAAAAACAATAAATCACTCTATTATATCATAAAAACTAAAAAATTAATCTTTATGACTTATTATCACCAAAATACCAAGCTAATGTGCCGTAAGTAGATACTGAAGGTGGAACCACCATGGGATAGTTAATACTTTCTTCCTGACTTGTCGGGAACATTTCATTTTCTTCAGACCATTAATCCCATATATCCTTAATATTATTTCAAAAACATCATTTTCACTATTCTAAATTTATATATTACCAATGGAAATACCATTTTTTGAAATCCTACGAAATCATTGACAAAATGGAATATGTCATCATGTATTTCTATAGACAAATTCCTGAATGAAGAAAGTGTATAATTTTCCATTACCACAAAAAAATGTTTGTTATAATATTATAATAATTTAAAAAATATTATATTATTTCCATAATTAATATAATTGATAAATAATATAATGTGTTTAGCTTTTGTGACTAATAGTAAATTGTAATAGTAACATTAACCCCTTTAAATGATCTTAAAAATGTTCATTTAACAAATTAAATATATTATTGGATAACCATTAAAAATTTACATGCACATTGATAACACAATAATAAACAAAATTATCTTAAAAAAATATACCTTAGATGTAACATTAATAAATATTTTACCATATTCCAATAAAATTAATGTGTTACAAAAAAATCATTAAAAAATTGAGCAACTAACCTAGGTGAAAACGATATTAAAATGAAATACCAAAATATAATATGAGGATATAATAAAACTAAAAAAATATTAATATTTTTAGGTATTTATGTTATGAACATAATTTAATTATTCATGACATTATATTAGCGTAAAAAAATTTCACTCTATAGATAAATGCTTCCATCCACATGACCCTAATTTGTTGATTTCATTGATATTATTCACCAATATTATTTTTTATGGTTTACATAAAAAACAATTGTTTATAATATTTCAAATTATTCAATAATAAAGAAACACAGTTTATATTAATTATCATATGCTCTATGATTCAAAATTAATGTTTTCATTAAAATATAAGGGTTTTCCAAAACTCAGCCAAATTTTCTGAGTTATAATGAATCTCCAAGAGATTTATCATTTATTTCATATTTTATTCCCAATTTATATATTTAATAAGATAATTATTGGTTAAAATATATTGTAATTTTGGTTTCTATTTTTTTTATTTTAACCATGTTGATATTGATTCCCAACGATTTAAATATTGGTTTCACCATCATTCCAACACATCCCCTTACCACCAATGTTCTCATTTGTCATTGGAATACTCATTATGCATTTTTCACATGTGAATTTCAAATATATGTTCTCTTAAATTCAATATAATTTTTATTATCTTATTTAATGCTGTGGAATTTAATAGTGGTGTCATCAAATAAAAAGGGTATATTTTGTATGACCCTCATTACATCTTATTTGTAAATTATTTTTTTATTTTTTTATTTTTATGAAATCATAAAACCTATAAATTATTACATTTTTTTATATATTATCTTTATATATCACCCAACATAAATATTTTCTAAAGTATAGTGTCTAATTTTTTTTAGTTCACTTTTAAATTCAAATTTTTACATAAATATGAAATAATGAGGCTTCTCTATTTCTTTTCTCAAATCAATAATGATCCCCACCAATTTTTTTCCAAATATATAATTATTTTTTAATCCACAAAAAATTAATTAGAAACCCACTTGGATTATTTCTTGTCTTTTAGAAAAAAAATAATCTCTTTATTTATTTTAATGTATACTTTACTTATATTTAAAAAAATCACCCATGTTGAATTTTTTTATTCTATTTTCTCCTTGATCGTTATCATGATATTTCAACCTTATAAAATCATGATCATGAACAATGTTTCTTATTCAATTATTAATGTTCATATTGATTTAATTCATCTTAATTTTTTGAATTTTTATTTCTTATAATTAAATTTTATCAAAAAAAAAATTATGAAACCCACTTCCTTGCCTTGACTTGATCATGAATATGAATTACATATGTTTTCATCTAATAATTTGGAACGTATTTTCATTATTTATAATATATCATTGGTGGGCCCATAATTTTATAACTCTCTAATGAATTCAATAATGTTTAATATCTCTTGATATATTATGTAGGGGATAATTATGTGAAAATAACAAACTGTGGGATGGTGTCTTGTATGATTATTGAAATATTGAGTTAACCCAAACCCCTATTAGAAATTTTACTCATTATGATGATTGTATTATAAATGAACCTTATCTTATATGTATGATATAATCTCTTCTATTATTTCAAAATATTCTATTATTATATTATCTAATGATATAATTCCCTTATTCCAGGTTTTCATTCATATAACAATCATATCTACGATATTGTTTAATAATTTTATATTTTATGTTAATTTTATTGTTTAACATATTAATAAAAATATTCTCATCTTATTTTCACATTATTATCACTAATTTTATTCATTTACACTTACCCTAACTAAATTTTTTAGCTCACCTATTTCTTATGTTTCCCATCCTCGGATTATGATGATTTTTATATGTATGAGAATTAATGAATTGGGTCAAAAAGATTACAATTTTAGACATATGTTCACTAGTATTATGGAAAACGTTGTTTACGTTGCTTTCCCCCAATGATGCATAACCATCCATTGTGGAAATTATGTTTTTTTTGAAATTTAAATTCCCGCTTTTATATATGATGTAAAAAATGACATAATTTTAAATTGGATTTCTATAATTAATATAAAAAATTATAACAAAATATAAATAATTAAGTTTTTTTAATTTAAAATTATGAATAACATAACATTCTGATGAAAGTGCATGATGGTTTTATTATATAAATGTCATTTATAATAATTAAAAATATATATTCATATTTTAAATCTATTAATAAGTTATTTATATTTTCTAGAAGTATAAATAATTATAAAAAATTAATTATTATTATATATAAACACAAAAAAAATTGGTCACAAATATAAAGGAATTATTATTTATAGAAAATAAATTTATGTTTCCCATGATATATGATTTTATAAAAATGATTAATTTCAATAATTAATCAATTAATTTTAAAAAATTATTATTTTTGTAATGGCCCGAGTTATTGGGGGTCCATTACTTTGTGAAAATATGATGTTGGGTGTCCTGGGTAGTCTGGGAATCTTGGTGAAGTTTGACCCTTACTATAGCAGGCCTACTGGTAGCTCGGTCTACCGGTAGCCGCAGCCTACCAGAATATCTGTCTACCGGTAGCTCTGTCTACCTGTAGCTCGGCCTACGGGTAGCTCGGTCTACCCATAGCCATAGCCTACCAGTATCTCGGTCTACCGGTAGCCACAACCTATCAGTTTCATGGTCTACCGGTAGCTGCAGCCTATCGGTAGCTCGGTCTACCGGTCGATGCAGCTTACCGGTAGGTCTCAGCTACAGGTGGCTCTCACCTACCCCCATGGGGCTTTTCCAGTTGCGATCCTTTTTTCTCAAATTGGTTTTTAAACACTATATTGACCCATTTAACCTTGTTTAAAAGCCCAGTAACGCCCATAAATGGTGTTTAATTAAATATTAAATGAATTAACCGGGTGTGTGCGTTGGTTGAAACCATCCGACCTTTAATGATGTGTGGGGTCGTGTGGTCAACCCACGACCTTGCTCCTTACGTGGTTTTGTGTTCATATCTCAATCGTCCTCAACCCTTATAATCTAAATGGGTACCTCTTAGGAATCTTTTCTCTATCACCCTATACTAGGTGTACCCTTCGTTCAGATTAGCTGCATTGATATCCGTGGAATTCCACGCCCAGGCTTAGCGTCGATCGTTGACCAACACATAGGGATTTTTCTATTTCGTATCTCCCTTTTGTGTATCATGCAGGGTGGGAATGCTTTTGATTCTATAGAATTGGATGAACCAAATCTAAATGAATATAATGAACAGATTTTATAAATAATAAAAGGGGGGGCTGTGAACGATGATAGTGCTTTCTTTTATGATCATCTTTTCTGAATTGTGCGGGCTTACGCCTTCTGAAAATCATAGTCGTTGGTGGTCTTTCTCTATTCCCTAAGGAACCCTTACCTCTAGTAATGTTTAAACGAATTGTATTGTGATTGTGAACCCTTGTTGCTTAAGGGAATTTTTGTTATTTACGTACATCCGGCTAAAAAAATTGGAAGCACCATGATAAACCCTTTTCTGTGACAACCACAGTTAATGTACGATGGAATTGAAATCATGGAGTGTGTTAAATCTTTTAACTATGAAAATACTGGCATGCTCCGGTTTCGTGTTGGTGGTGGTGGTTTGGATGTTTTCTTTCACTGGCCGATTTCTGGGTGATGTTGGTTGGGATGGGATCCTCTGTTGTTACGGATTCGGTGGTTATAAATTTAAGGTCGGGTGGTTACCTTGATTATATCACGAATTGGGGAGGGATCCTCTGTTGTTGAGAAACTGTTGCCTCCTGGATCTTGGGGACATGGCGGTGTATCTTTGGGTTTTTCTTTGGTTCCATTACTTCAAGGGATCTCACTTATCCCTTTTGTTGTTTTCACATTACAAGATAATTAGGTGTGGATGTTGTGGTTGATGCTTGATTGTTTTATTTCCTTGAATTGTGCTTATGATTACAAGTTTTTAATGTAGCTGTAGAAACTTATTTAAACATCATTACTAAACATGAAAACAATAATGGGACAAATGGGTTTTTGTTTAGTGTGAGTTTTGACGTGGACAAGGGTGTTGTTTGTGTTCTTTAGGTTGGCTGATGAAAAACCTAAACTTCGGTGAGTGCTTTTTACCTATACATATATTTTTTGTTTTGTGTTTCTTATTCACACCACACCCAAGTTGAGCACTTAGTGTCAAACTCCCCCATTTCACGGGGGAGGGTGTTTTTCCCAACTCTTCTATTAGTGGAAGTTTATTAGCTCCTTTATGCTCCCTTTCCTGGATACCCCAATTATCTTCAAGAATGCCATGATGGACTGAAGTCCATTATTATCCCAAGAACCTTCGAGCGGGGTAGTGTGGTGGTTTTCCCATGTGTGTACGGGCAGGTGGTTTTCCAAGTGTCTTCAGGATGAGGCACAGGTGTCTTCGGGCGTGGTAGTAGATCTTCTAGCCCATGTGTCTTCGGGCGTGGCGGTGGTTGTTCTGGACTAGGTGTTTACAGTCGTGGTTATGTGTGACAGTTGTGGCGCGGGGTACCCAAACATCGATGTGCTACTACTATACATTACTTGACTTGTGTTATTTGGGGAGTGTGCCTTAGTGAGGCTTGGGTGAATAGTTTACCTTGTTCTGTGATTGGTTTAATCCTTTTTATCATGTGATTTTAGTACATTCCCCCACTTGTGCACCAGAGTCTTTGGTCTTCACTACTGAGTATACTTGTATGCTCACCCTACGTATATAAAACTATTTTCAGGTTTCCAGGAAGACTTTGGGGATCCTATGGGACCATACTAGCTCAGACCTTTGGGGGAAGTTGCATTTGTTGCCTTTCATTCTTTAGTACTTTAACCTTGTAATCACTTTGAACATTGTGGATTTTTCTTCTTTAAAATGCATTGGGAATGGTTCATGGATTTACTTTTACATTACTCTTTTGGTGTTGTTGGGATTTACCATCTTTTCTCCCGATCCTATTAAAAGAAAAAGGTTAATACCTTCCTTTTAGTATGTGATTCTATACCATTGGCACTGTATTCCACTCCAGGACCTATTGAAGGCGGGTTTTGGGGGTCATTATCTCTCCTTCAACATAAAGATGGAAGGGCCTGGAAATCTGCTGACCCTTCCCTCCTTTTGGTGAAGGTGGGTCATGACATAATTGTATTAGAGGTTTGGTTGAGAGATAGGATGGAGTATGGAGTTAGGAACAGTGAGGATTGCATGGGATGGTAGGGTAACGGTGTTGGTTGACCTTGGTGAATGAATTAGGCCTGGGAAGACCGGCTAGAACATGAGATTTTAGGGCCCCCCATGATCTGATGCTAGGACTCTGGACCTACCAAACTACCAAGTTAGGCCACACTGATTGTAGGGTAGAAAACCTAGGGAAGGTACATGCATCATAATGACTTGTGTTCCCTGGTTTCTGGGGTGTCATGGGAATTGAGAATAAATAAAAAGTTTAAGATGTTTTAAGAACAATATTCTGCTCTACTTGGGCTTAGGCATTCCTTGTATACCTTGCAGCTATGGCACTTGGAAGGAGACCATGTTTGGTGCAGGAGATCGTGACCCTAGAGACTACCTTGGACGATCAGAAGAGAGATGATCGAGGGGAGGAGGATGACCAGTGGTAGAAGACACTTTAGGTCTTCCAGCGAGAGACCCTCGAGAATTATGAGGGCATCACCTCTGATACGAAGACGAATAGCTGGAATGTGGGGCTGAAGATAGACTTCGGCCTGATCTAGGCTTCGACCGTGTACTGGGTTCCTCTAGCCATCTTCCAGATGCGGGGAGAGGCGCATCAAGTGCGGATGCATTACCTTGGGGAGATGAGAGAGGCTGAGGTGGCATGGGCAGATTAAGAGAGGGAGTTCCGGGCGGAATTCCTCTCTTAAACGATGAAGGCAGAAAAAAGGCAGGAGCTACTATCCCTCCATCAGGAAAGTATGTCAGTAAGGAAGCTAAGAATAATGTTTAAGGACCTCCTACATTTTTCTCCAGACCTCTTTCCCAACGAGGATTCTTGGGCATCAAATTTAGAGGAGGCGCTCCGACCCTGCCTTCAGTATGTTGTTACCCCCTTTACCTTGTCGACGTACTTGGGGGTCCAGAAGAAGGCTGAAGTGGTGGAGTGGACGCACGCACTGGGAGGTGTGTCACGAGAGTTGATCCAATTGGGACCAACGATCTGGAAGTCCGTCAGCACCAGGCCTCCAACGTCAGCACCCTCGAGGTTCTGACAAGCAGGGAGCATGCCGCAGTAGTTTCAGTTATGGTCCCCTGGTCCTCACACATTTCCTTCGGGCCCAGGGCCGAGGTGCTTTGTCTGTGGGATCCATGGACATTTCCGGAGTCCGTGCCCAGTCCGAGTATAGTACGGCAGTGGCGGACAACCACAGCACCTTCCCCAGCTGCAGCTTCAGCTAGGCCTTTCCTGCAGCAGCAACGGGGGCAGCGAGCTCCCACTCCTCTGAGGGCAGATGTTGCAGCTGGAGGCCGACATCGGGGTGCTCCTCAGGGACCTCGACCGGGGCGTGGTCGGGGAGGTGTCCGATAGCCAAGGTTCAGAGGAGCTGGGCGTGGACATTTACATGCCACGAAGGCAGCAGTTCTAACAAGGATGGAGGTCATTCAAGGTACGATTTGTTTGTTTAACACCCTTTCTTATGCCTTGTTCGATATCGGAGCTTTGCACTCCTTTTTTTAAAGAAGTCTAGCCTATGCCTTGGGTCTAGATGCTGAGAGACTTCCAGTGCCCCTGGTGCTGACCACAACATTCTGAGGTCAGAACGACATGTTATATGTTTGTTGAGGATGAAGACCGAAGATTGAGTTACATCAGTCGGTCAGGGATCTACTACTACTACTACAGATACATCCATATGATGACAACCTAGGCATCGACTGGTTGTTCTCTGTGTGTGTCGCCATTGACTTCATTTGAGGAAGAGTTGTGTTCTAGGACTTGGGCGGCCGGCGTGTTACCTTCACCGGTGAGCGGAGTAGTCAGAAGGACAACAGGAAAGAGGAACCCCGCCTCTCTTTGTTAGTCGAGCTGTCAGTGGATTCAGTGGATGCTAAGATAGTGGATGTGCCAGGGATCATCTGCGAGTTTATGGACGTCATTCCTGAGGAGGTGACGACTCTATCCCCTTGGTGGGATATCAAGTTTGGGATAGACTTGCGGCCTGGTGATCGTCTGATCTCGATGGCTCCTTATCGGATGGCACCCTCGAAGCTATCAGAGTCACAGATTCAGATAGACAATCTTATGAAGAGGGCTTATGTTCGATCGAGCGTGTCACCATGGGGTGCTCCAGTCTTGATCGCAAATAAGGCAGATGGTGGTCTCAGTTTGTGCATAGAATACAAGAGGCTGAATTAGGTAACGTTTATGAATCGCTACCCTCATCCGAGGATAGACGATCATTTTGACCAGCTGAAAGGGGCAAGGTGTATCTCGAAGATCGACATGCGGTCTGGGAATCACCAGATGGGAGTGAAATAGGGTGACATTCTGAAGATGGAGCTCAGGTGCAGATATGGACACTTCGAGTTCGTATTCATGCCTTTTGGTGTTACGAACACCCTGGCTATGTTCTTGGGGATTATAAACTCCATCTTCCAGGAGTACCTGGATCAGTTCGTGGTTGTGTTCATCAACGATATCCTGATCTATTCAAGATTATAGGAGGATCACACGGAGCACCTGAGGATGGTTTTAGAGGCCCCGGACAACACCAGCTCTATGGTAAGTTGTGAAAATTCTTGTTCTAGATGTGAGAAGTGAACTTCGTTGGGAACTTGGTGTCCGAGCAGGGGGTTATGGTGGACCCATCAAAGGGTGAGGCAGTTGTTTCTTTGGAAGCACCCAATAATGTAGAAGAGGATCATAGTTTCCTCGGGCTAACAGGATACTATCGGAGGTTCGTACCCAACTTCTCCCAAGTTGCAGCCTCTTTGACATCCTTTACCAAGAAGGATTAGGTTATCTTGTGGAGTGATCATTGTATGGCAGCCTTCAGTTATCTGACGGAGAAGTTGGTTAGTGCCCCAGTTCTGAGGCTACTAAAAGAATGGGTGGCGTATGAGGTTTTTTGTGATGCATCAGGGAAAGGCCTCAGATGTGTGTTGATGCAGTGACAAGGGGTGATTGATTATGGGTCTAGGCAGCTATTCGCTCATCAGATTAATTATGCCACCCACTACATGGAGCTTGTAGTGGTCATTTTTGCGCTAAAGTAATGGCGACATTACCTCATCGGAGAACACTTTGTGGTATTTACAGATCACAAAAGTTTGAGGTATATCATCTCCCTACGGGACTTAAACATGCGGTAGTGAAGGTGGGTGGAGTTCCTCCAGGATTACAAATTCAATGTTTCCTACAATTCAGGGAAATGGAATGTAGCGGCTAATTCCTTGAGCAGGAGATCCAAGAAAGATGCGGTCTGAGGGGCGACAGACACCTGGAACGTAATAGAGGAGTTGGATGCCTTAATCCTGGATGCGAGGATGGAAACCACTAGAAGATTCCTATATCATATGGGAGTGCAGTTGTCTCTATTTATGAAAGTTGAGGAGTCTCAGTGGGGAGACCCTGAGTGAGATGTGATGCATGGATGATTTGACCATAGGAATTCTCTGGAAGGGTGGACGAAGGATTGTCAGAACCTGATGTTTTTTCAAAGAAAGTTGTTTGTTCCAGAGGTGATGTGCGGCAAGTTTCATAGTGAGTTCCACAAATCGCCCTTAGCAGTACACCCTGACAGTTTCCACGATGTACCAGGGACTGAAGAGACAATTTCGGTGGCCCGGAGTGAAGCGAGCAGTGTCAGATTTTGTAGCCAAGTGCTTAGTGTGTCAGCAAGTGAAGGCTGGACACCGAGTTCCAGGCGGCCTACTGTAGTCTCTAAATGTCCCCGAGTGGAATTGGGATATCATCTCTATGGATTTTTTCATGAGACTACCCAAGGTCTAATGGGGGTATGAATCCATATGGGTGGTATTGGACCAGTTGATGAAATCAGCTCACTTTCTGGCGATGAAGTAGTCGAGTGCAGTGGATGCTTTGGAACAAAGGTATGTGGATGTGGTGGTGAGGTTGCATGGATTTCCGAGGTCCATAGTCTTAGATTGGGATTCACGGTTTACCTCATGAGTCTGGAGAGGATTGCAGCATGCTTTTGAAACCCAGCTACATCTTAGCACTGCTTTCCATCCCCAGACAGATGGATAGACAGAGCGCACCATCGATACCTTGGAGGATATGTTGTGGGCATGCGTTCTGGACTCAGGAGGATCATGGGTGTGACACTTGCGTCTGGTAGAGTTCGCCTACAATAATAGCTATCACTCTACCTTTGTTATGGACCCTTTTGAAGCCTTGTATAGGAGACCATTCCACTCACCTGTGTGATGGACCGAAGTAGGAGAGGCAGGCATCCTTGGCCCGGAGGTGGTGTAGAGCACGACATAGAATGATTAGCTCATACGGTAAAGGATGATGGTGGACCAGGACTGATATAAGTCATATGATGATACCAGGAGGAGGCCCTTGGAGTTTGAGGTTGGAGACCACGTGTTCTTGAATGTCTCCCCTCATCGTGGACACCGAAAGTTCGGCATGGGGAGTAAGTTGTCTACCAGGTTCATTGGACCCTTCTAAGTGTTGCGGCGGGTCGGAGAAGTGGCTTATAATCTATAATTACCACCGCTTCTACTGAGGATTCAAGATTTATTCCATGTTTCCCAGCTTCGTCGGTATCTGCATGACGATTCAAAGGTCTCTGAATGGGGAGAGCTGGACATCGAGAATGACAAGTCTTTTGTGAAGAGACCAGTGATGATCAAGGATCGCAAGGAGAAGTTGCTTTGTGGGTGATCCATTCTGTTGGTTCGTGTGTTATGGAGACATGGTGGGCTTGGGGAGAGTATGTGGGAGAGGGATGCACAAATGCGTGCCCAGTACACAGAGTTGTTTTGAGTTTTGTGATGTTCTATTATAACTGCTATGGTAGAACATTTTATCTTGATTTGCTATGAAATACATGGTTTTCCTTCCTCTGAATGTGTGTGAAAAGTCCTGGATACGGGGAGGGAAGGACCTGACCCCTAATCAAGACACATTAAGGTGGATTCCATTAAACCCGTGGGGGCGAGTTAGTGCCGCCCAAAGCGGATAGTATCTTGACATGGGTAAGGAGACTCCCCAACCCACATGAATGGTAAGTTGACATGGTATATTTCTTGGTTCATGATATTAAAGTGTTCTTAGTTAACAATTAGGTTCACTCATGGGAGGTATCTTTCAAGGTGGTTGTTCGGACACTCTATTTCCTTCTGGGCTGTTTTGATTCTTGAGGATGAGAATCGGTTGAGAGGTATCTCATGTAATGGCCCGGGTTTTTGGGCATCTATTCCTTTGTGAAAATATGATGTTGGCTGTCCTGGGTAGTCTGGGAATCTCAGTGATGTTTCACCCTAACGGTAGCAGGCCTACCAGTAGCTTGGTCTACCGGTAGCCACAGCCTACCGAAAGCTCTGTCTACCAGTAGATCTATCTACCCGTAGCTCAGTCTACCGGTAGCTCGGTCTACCGGTACCCGCAGCGTACTAGTAGCTTAGTTTATCGGTAGCCACAGCCTACCGGTTGCTCGGTCTATCGGTCGTTGAAGCCTACAGGTAGCTCAGCTACCAGTCGATGTCAGCCGCTGGTAGCTCTCAGCTACCGGTGGCTCTCACCTACCCCCACGGGGTTTTTCCAGTAGCGATCCTTTTTACTCAAATAAGGTTTTAAACCCTATTTTGACCACATTAAACTTGTTTAAAATCCCAGTAACACCCATAAATGGCGTTTAATTAAATATTTAATGAATTAACCTTGTGTGTGCGTCAGTTTAAACAGTCGACCATTAATGACGTGTGGGGCCGCGTGGTCAACCCATGACCCAACTCTTTACGCAGTTTTGCATTCTTATCTCAACTGTACCTAACCCTTATAAACTAAAAGGGTACCCCGTAGGTTTCTTTTCTCGTTCACCTAGTGCAAGGAGTACCATTCATTCAGACCAGCTGCATTGCTATCCCTAGAATTCCACACCTACGCTTAGTGTCGATTGTTGATCAACAAGTAGGGATTTTCCTCCTTCGTCTCTCCCTTCTGTGTATCATGCGGGGTGGGAATGATTTTGATTCTGTAGAATTTGATGAACGAAACCTAAATGAAGATAATGAATGGATTATATAAAGAATGAAGGGGGGAGGGCTGTGAATGATGATGCTGCTTTGTTTTATGATCCTTTTTTCTGAATTGGGTGGGCTTACACCTAATGAAAATCATGACCATTGGTGGTATTTCTCTGTGCAATAATGAAACCTTACCTCTAGTAATGTATAAACAGATTTTATTGTGATTTTTAACCCTTTCTGTGTAACCAAATATTATTTAATTATGTACATCTGGCTAAATAAATTGGAAACACCAGGATCAACCCATTTATGTGATAACCACAGTTAATGTACGATGGAATTGGAATCATGGAGTGTGTTAAATCTATCAAATCTGAAAATACTAGCATGGGCCTTCATTGTGTTGGTGGTGGTGGTTTGGTTTCGTTGATTCACGAGCCAATAGATGGGTGATGTAGGTGGGGATGGGATCCCATATTGTTACGAATTTAGTGGTTATGAATTAAAGGTCGGGTGGTTACCTTGATTATATCATGAATTGGGGAGGGATCCTATGTTGTTGAGAAACCATCGGCTCCTGGATCTTGGGGACATGGGGGTGTATCATGGGGTTTTTATTTGGTTCCAGTACTTCGAGGGATCTCACTTATCCCTTTTGTTGTTGTGACTTTACAAGAGAACCGTGTGTGGATGTTGTAGTTGATGCTTGACTGTTTGCATTCCTTGACTTGTGCTTATGATTACAAGTTTTCCAAGTAGGTGCAGAAACTTATTTAAACATCATTACTGAACATGAAAAAATGGATGGGACAAATTGGTTTTTGATTAGTGTGAGTTGTGACTTGGACATGGGTGTTGTTTTTGTTCTTTAGGGTGGAAGAAGAAAAATGTAAACTTGGGTGAGTTCTTGTTACCTATACTTATATTTTTAGTTTTGTGTTTCTTATTCATGCCCCACCCATGTTGAGCACTTAGTGAAGAATACCCCCATTTAAAGGGGGAGGGTTTTTTCCCAACACTTCTATTAGTGGCTGGTTATTAGCTCCTTTCTGCTCCTTTTCTCGGATTGCCCAAGTATCTTCGAGAAAGCTTTGATGGCCTGAAGTCCATTATTAGCCCAAGAACCTTCGGGCAGGGTAGTGTGGTGGTTGGCCCCGGTGTTTGCGGGCAGGTGGTTTCCCAAGTGTCTTCGGGATGAGGCCCAAGTGTATTATGGTGTGGCAGTGGATCTTCTAGCCCATGTGTCATTGGGCGTGGCGGTGGTTCTTCTAGCATAGGTGTTTGCAGGCGTGGTTACGTGTGACAGTTGTGGCCCAGGTGTGTCTGGGCGGGGTTTGGCAATGGGACTGCATGAGGTTATGGCCCAGGTGTGTGCGGGCGGGGTATGGCAGTGGGACTGCGGTGAAAATAGAGGGACTGGTTCGATGCATAGGATGTCTTCAATAACCAGTGGGAAAGTGGCGCGGGGTAACAAAACATCGATGTTCTACTAATATACATTACATGACATCCATTATTTTGGGATTGTGACTTGGTGAGGCTTGGGTGTATATTTTACCATGTTCGGTGATTGGTTTATACCTTTTCACACGAGACATTAGTACATTCCCCCAATTGTACATGAGAGTCTTGGGTTTCCATACTAAGAATACTTGTATGCTCACCCTATGTATATAAAACTATTTTGAGGTTTCTAGGATGACTTCAGGGTTCGCGCAGGACCATACTAGCTCGAACCTTTGGGGGCAGTTGTAGTTGTTGTTTTTCTTTCATTGGTACTTTACCTATGTAGTCACTTTGTACTTTGTGGATTTTACTTTTGTAACATGCATTGGGAATGGTTCTTGTTATTACATTTACTTTTCGATTTTGGTGTTGTTGGGATTTACCATCTTATCTCCCAAACCTATTAAAATAAAAAGTGTAATGCCTTCTATTTAGTTTGTGATTCTATACCCTTGGCGTTGGTCGCCACTCTGGGACCTATTGAAGGCGGGTTTTGGGTGTAATTATCTCTCCTTCAATGTTTATATAGACGGTTCTGCAAATCTGTTGGCCATTCCCTCCTTTTAGTGAAGGCGGGTTGTGACAATTTTTATCCATAAGTATAAATTATAATGAGTATTTTTATTTTTATTTTTCGTAATAGTTATATATTTTTTGTAAAAATTGAAATAATTTTTTTTTGTGATTATTATATAACTCAGAAAAATATCTAGGTATGATTATAAAAAAATACTATTTTTTAGACATTATACTATGTTATGGTATATAATTATTCATTTCTAAACCATGTGTAGAATTTTTAATCCTATATTGGGAGATTTTATTCATTATTTATATTTATTCAACTAATTAACAGCTTTATATCAAATTTTTATTAATTATTTGTTTCCTATATACTATTATGTTTTTATTGTTTTTAATATTAATGAAACCATCATTTAATATAAAAATTCCGAAAAAAATCATATAAATTAACAGTATTTGTAGTATTTGTCAAAACTGATAAAATACTCAATATATTATTCAAAAATTCCCACCCCTTTTCTATATAAAAACCCTTCGAACTCTAACATATATCCACATTCAAAAGTACATATATTGTAAAAAATATCAATAATGTTCCCTTCTTACGTAGTTAGTCCCCAAGTGTGACCAAAACCCCATTTCTCAAAGGGATTAGGTTTTATCTATACTATGCGACTAAAATATCAAGTATGTGATTCCCCATTATCCTCCTTTATTTTACTAATAGTCCATCAAAACAAATCAACACAAGATTGTTAGGTGATTATATTTTTTATTTTATGTATTTATGGTTCTATATAAATATTATCGATTTTATATCTTCCATTCAATCTCATTAAAAAATTACCAAAAAATCATTAAAATTTTATAAAATAGTTACAATGATCCATATTTCATATATTATAAATTAATCCTTTATCTAAATAAAAATTAATTATATTTTCCTAAATAATTATTCAATTATTATGTTATTTCATCAACTAAATCCATTATTAATGGGATACATCCATTTTCCACAAAATAATAATTTTTTATAAGATATTACAATATAAAAAATTTCATTTTAAAAAATTGTGTGTTCCCTGTTTTAGTTATATTTTTACCCCTTCCCCGAAATAATGTAAAAAAGTTTAATAAAATTGTATTTTTTCTTTATCTAATATTTTTATTTATGTATATGAATATCTAGTTTACATTTACATTTTAAAATTATTTTGAATGTATTTTTTAATAACTTACTGTTTTATACTACCAAAGTGAATAATGATATATAGAATTTAATATTATACAATCTATATATATTCTAAAAAATTTATGATTTAATATAATATAGAAGAGAATAAATTTTTTTCTATGATATTATAGTTAAGAAATATACAAGGAAATTTTAATATCATATATAGTCAATGAATGTTTTTTTACCACAAAAAACAAGCTTACTAGTATAGAATTCATGAATTGTTTTGATGTATATGTTTTTTGATGTACATAACTTATCACAATATAAAAATCATGTACAATAAATATAATTATTATAAAAAAAATTGGATAGTGAATATCTATACATAAATCAAAACTAAATACGTTTTGAATTTATGAATTGAATAACCTTAAAATCATCTTTCTCGGCTATATAAAAAATATAAATGAATAATAATGATAATATCATTTGAATAGGATCATAATATTGATGTAATAATTTTCAATATTATTACTCATATAATTGATTAATAATTAGAATCGATTAAAATTTCATAGGACATATAATGTAATTGAAACTTGAAGAAAGGTGTTATATCTGAATCTGCATTCGTTTAAAGAATTAATAATCTATATTCATGAATATACTATACATTTCATATTCAAGTAATTGAATTTCTAAAATACTATTTATAATTATATTAATTCAATATTTGGTATACATTCTAAAATTATGTATTTAAATACCATATCATACTTGTTCAGAGGGTGTATTCCCTATATTTTTCGTATTACTATAGTAATGTTATTCCTTGCAAAATATCAACATAACACCCCCTTTCAAAATTTTATAATATTTTTCTCATATGTTCATTACTATTACTTAAAAATGTTGTTCTACTATATATAGTTAATTACAATTTCATTCCTTTATTTTATGTTTTAAAATTTAATGTGGATTATAAGGATATTTTAAAAACATCATCTTCCTCTCTATATTTTATTATTTAAAATACAATTCTTTTAATGGACTCAATATAGGTATTTTTTAAAATTTAATTAATGAATACAATCCTCCTATTCAGTTTTTAAATATTATATTTATTGTAATATTTTTATTTTTATATAATAAAACATCAATATTATTGAAATTACAACACATGATTTCTCCAAAAATATTATATCCACTATTATAAAAATATTTCAATGATAAAATATAATTTATTTATAAGTTTCATTGTATAGTATAAGAAACATTATATTTATTTAATAACTATAAAATTAAATTCTCTATAAATTAAAAAACATTTAAAAAATGAATTTTTTTAAGAAAATATATAGATTCTTATATTAATTTGATTTAATCACTATCAATAGTGAGGAAACATTATCTTCAACCAAATTCATTACATACCATGTTTTATTCTGTTGATTGTAATAATTCTTACGAATATATTCTAACTCAAAATAATTCATTAATTAATTATACAGTCTCGTATGTGTCATTGTCATTGTAGAAATTAAAAATATTTAATAGAAATTAATAATAACTATTTTTTCATTCAAAATCACAAAAAATGTTAAAATATTAATATTTTTGTAATTTCATTAGTTTTTTTGTGCACATACAATTTTTTAATTAAGGGTGTTCTATTAAATACCAATACATTTTATTAGCAGGGGAAATTATTTACACAAATATACTGGGTTTATACTTTATGAATTTAATTCCACTAATATTTTTAGATTTTATGATGGATATATATATACATTACTAAATTATATATCACAATTATCGTTGTAATTAAATTTACAATTAATGTTATTAAATTGACTAGTTTATAAATTCATTCCCCCTTAATGTGGTTCCTCCAATCACACACACACACACACACACACATATATATATATTATCATAATTAATGGTGGTTCTAGATTTATGTAGACGTCCAATGAATTGGGTGTAGATTTACATCTCATCTGATATATGGGTTGTGTGTCAACATGATGGAGATATCTTTATATAGATGTATCATTATTATCTTTTCAAAATTCCAAATTTATAATTACTATTATAACCTTCTCGGAGGATCTAGGATGTAGATGATGTAATTAATATCATTTTATACTATTCAAATTTTTTAAAATGGTCATGGAATTATTAGATATTTTATTTAATACTAACAAATCAAATTTTAAATAGTTGAAAATATTCAACAAAACAATTCTAAACTTGTATCTACTTTTGGATAACACCTTTAAAATTGACAAAAAATTATTCTCGTTTTGGAATTCATCATGCCCAATTTAAAACCATAAAATGAGAAAGTGATCATTCATCGAACACAAACCAAATCCTCATTATAAATTCTATCCCTACCTCAAATATGAAATAACTACTTCTCAGACATTATTAAATAGGAATGTGTTGATTAAAATGTTCTATTAAAATAATCCATTACTAATATAAATTATTTGTGAAAAAATATAAATAAATATAATTAAAAATATATTAATATACATTCATTTTCAATAATTTAATTCACATTGTATAAAACGTTAATAATGTGAAATAGATAATAAATCTTGAGAATTATAATATTCTATACTAAAAAGTTGTAAATTTGTGATCAAATAAATCTACAATAACTAGGGATGTGGATAAAATAAATACAGTCATAGAAGGGGATCAATTATTCTCTACTTGGTCACTATGTTGTTTGGAAAAAAAAGAGATGGAAAGGTTCACTAAAGGCTCCATTCAATTATCCACAATTTTTTCATTATAATTAAATTCTTCACCTAATCCCTACCAATTTATCTTTATATATGACCTCATTTTCATAATGTTTTAATTAAGGAAATTGACCTTATTAAATCCAATATGATTTCGTAAAATTATTTCTCTTATATACTATATATAAATTTCAATTCACTCAGTTATGTAACATCTTGACCATGGTTCCACATAATGATTCCCTGATCCGGTTCTCTACATTACCTCAACCCTGAATAGCCATATACTAGAGGCTGCGAACAAGTACCGAGGGTCTGATAATTTATTCAAAGGGATAAAAAATTCTAATTTATCAATGTAAATAACTAGTTGAAATATATAAGACATAGCATAATCATATATAAAATTAACAATTCTCATGTCATAATATCATCCAATAAGAAAAAAAATACTTAACTGAAATTGGTAACATGTTATACCAATATAACTTTTAAGTGTCTATAATGAAACAACAAATAAACACACTATGACTCCCCATGAGGGTCCCAATACATGTCTGGTATCCACTTTCAAGCTCCATCCCCAAGGTGCCACCAACACAATAGCCACTTCCTTTATCCTATCATGAAATAATATAATCAATTTCGGCACTGATCAAGTAGCTTGAATAGGTCATGAGTACAACTACGTTGCACACCACCCACTGTGTCTAAACAATTAAAGTCAAAAGATATAGTATGAAGTTCTATATAAAATAATTACAATTCTATAATAACATTTTATTTCATTATCAATTAATTTATCTAGATCCATTAAATCTAGTGTTATGAAGGATACATGTACCTAAATAATAACATTATCTCACAAATGATCATTATGTGTTCCCAAGTTAATTTTACATCTTACTACATTAATACTATTGAATCTTGGAGTATTCAAGTTATAGGATATCACAGTGCCTGATTCAACTCATGAATAAGTCAAATGTTTTCATGTGAGGCCATAACACATTAAACCATTATCTCAATTACATAATTTTTCTTTTAAAATCAACATTTCAAATGTTACCAATTTCACAAACCTTTGTTATATAACCATGTTACCATGCACATTCTTCAATAGAATGTCAATTTTCCCTTCCTCTATACTCATTAGTATAATGAGCATATTACAATTTATACTTCTAAATTTAGAATAACCATCATCCCATTCTATGTACTCATCTGTATTATGTCCATGAAAACTTTTTTACTTATCAATTTATAATAACAATTTTCCCTTTCATTATCACTTAATTAATTCACTAATTATTTAATAAACCCAATCCCCATACTAATTTAACAATTAGTAAAACACATCCCATACATTAGTTAAATTTCAAATTAACTAGGTGCATGAAAACATTAATTAATTCCTCAATTAATTAATCAATATAAGAAATAATATTTAATAATTAATTATATAGAATTAGTTATCTCATTCTAATCACATCATTCTATAATTAATCCCAAAAATAATTATCAAGATCACATAACCAAGGCATATAATTATTCCACAATTAATTATCACAACATATCCATTACAATATCTAATAATTAACCACCAATATTTTATCTATATTACAATACCCACCTATTATAATAAATTTCACCAAATTCTTTATCTAATATGTCATCCCCTTATGATTATGATTAGTTACCCAACTAATCACCTATTTTTATAAAGCGACGATTAATCAATTGGTTATTCTATTAAAATAAATTTAGAAAGAACAATTCATAAAGGATTCTATCAATTCTATAATGTTTTATATACATATCAAATGAAAAACAATTGGAATTAAATTAATAAAACCTACCTCGATTCGTTGATGGAGATTCTCAAAAAGGCTGTTTCTTAATTCAGAGTAGCAGAACAATGTAGATATGAGTTCCATATCTAAATTCATATATAAAGATCAAGATATAAATAGTTAATCATGAAATATATTATTATAAAATATTACATAAATATATCACCACATGGTTTTAGATCTATTTAAATAGAGGAAATTCTACACCCAAGGATGATGGATAAATATGATAATGAATAGAAAAATCATTAGGATGATATCCTCTTACACGAGGGAGATCATTTGTTTCAATTAGGAATTCAATCTCATGGAAAGATGTTTTTATAGCCTTGGAATCCCTATAAGTTGATTGTAGAACCATCACATACCCATTATAATGAAAAATCAGGAGTTAGGGCCTTATATTTGGTGAAACAGATCATGAAATGTTTAAAATGAATGAGATATACAAATTCTGGATCTCACCATTGGACTATGCATAGTTTTGTTTCACAATTATACAATATGTTTGAAAACCATTCATTATTCACTACATCAAGGGGAAATTCCCATAGCTACCCTGCATTTTCTCTCAAACTGATCTTTAAATGTATCATATATATAGCCCCAAAACACTATAGAGCACATGATTACTCTTAGAAATAATCATGGTTTGTAAAAAATATGGTTCAACCATTCAAAGACTCTTTTATCCAAAATTTTCATAGACATCACCCATATGCATCTTAATCCATGACTCACATCAAATGTACTTATAAAATAATCATAAGTGCTGAAATGTTCACCATAGATAACTCTAAAAAAGTTTGAAATCTTACAAACTCCCCACCTTATAATAGCTCATCCTCATGATGAACCTCCAAGAAATTCTATTATTACGATCAGAAAATATCGGTCCATTAATCCCATATATCTTCTTCACATTCACATGTTTCATTTTGCACATTTCAATGATTCCATAACAGCAAAACTATAAGAACAATCATTCCATTCAATAGTTTCCCACAAAGATCCAACTCATGTATCAGATTATCCTCAAAGGTTGCATCTATCACAAGGTCAACCTCATCCACATCCATCACATATAAAAGGTCAGGGTGATACTTCCAAAGTTGTGATACATGGAAACAATCATGCATATTTTTTAGTATCTACGAAAGATCCACTCTGTACACCACCAGCCAGATTCACTCAACTCTCTCAAATGGTCCCACAAACATGGTTTCCAATATGCCCCTATATTGTATCCTATGGTGACCCTACCTTGGTGACACCTGAAGGACCACGCCCTTAACCACTGTAAACTATAGGGGTCATCTCCATTATTCATCATATTAATTCTATCTAGTCTTTGTAGTAGATATATGTTTGATAATAATATTAACCTACTATGTCATCTCCTGAGAAACACTCTAATGCCAAAAATGTTACTCAATTGCTTCCATCCAGCATAGATATAAGAACTAGGTTCTTATTCCTAAGGTATGGGTTTCTTCTTTTCCTTTTCCTTTAATGTTTTAGAGAAAATATTGAAAATCGGGGGGAAATAAAAAATTTATGGGTACATTCCATGTACTTTTCAGTATTCCATGTACATTGGATTTTTGGAATGATAATACAGGGTGTGTCGGCTTATCGGCGATTAACGGTGTAAAAACATACTACACACCGTGTACTTATTAAAACATGTTGTGTAATCAATTTGTGGGTAAACAGTAAAGTGTTGTGGATATCCACCAATAGAATGATAGTACGCTCTGTGTACATAGTAATATTTTCCATGTAACCATGTCAGAAAATGAACAATTCGGTGGTGGAAAGCGGTTTCCTTGGGAACAGTTATAAAAAATGGAAAGTGCAAGCAATGTACTTGAGAGTACACACTGTGTAGTAATGTTTTTTCGATAAAAAATGATGTAGCCTCCTATTTATGTATAGGAATCATAGAACTCGATAGGTGGTGCAGGAGAAGAGGTCGGAACATGGAGTAGCTCCCGATCGCACACCGAGACTCTAATTCCTTCGCCGTAGATCTCGTTTGAACAGCTAGGTGATATATATTCACTTCTTGATCCTCTCCTTCCAATTCATTCACTAAGGGATGTTTGTTGTGTTTTAACGTGTAAATTTTTATCCCTAATCTATGTTGTTCTCGGTTTATTCGGTAGGCGTCGTTCACGTATATCAATCAAATGAGATCAAGCTTGGTGGTTTGGTGTTTATTTCCAACTTTCGAGCGGATTTTCTGGACCATTGTGCTACGCGCCCATGTTAGGGGTGTCATATGGTTGAGGTAGTGACTATTAAGATACCATGAATTTCATATATAATTTATTTAACAAATATAAACTGTGCTTTGGGATTTTTTTCCTTGATCTAGGGCCACCCCGTGTGTGTGTTTCCCTTGTCTAGACGATTGGCCATGATACTCGTGCGTATGCGGTGACTATAGAATGTTTTAACTTTTCATGAGAGAAAAAATATATAAATTTCTTGCATATGTGATGGTCTCAGCCCGATTACATGCTTAGCCTGAGGGATGTTTTTTGCATTGCCTGAGAGTAGTGTTTTGTTTAGCCTAAGGGCTACTTTTCTTATGCATGTGGGAAGTAGCTTATGTTCTTAAGGGAAATATCTCATACACCTAAGGGCGGTATTTGTTATGCCTGAGGGTGGTCACCTGATGGTTTCTATTATGATTACCTGAGGTTATGGATTTTCATGTTTGAGGAAAATGTTTAATTGAATATTCATTTTGGTGATTTCTTATGTAATACATTTCAAGCTAAATCACATGCATGGTATTGTAATTTCTGTCTCCTTGTTAAATAGTCATTTTAATTTTTGTTGTTGAACTATATAGGTGATTTTCAGCCGAGGTCGGGTCTCCAAAACTTATAATTCAATTTTATTTAATTGATAAATATTAATTAAAAGGTATTAGAACTGTTAGGGTTAGCTAATTTTTAGTTCTTTCTAGCTTACTGAATTTCTTTATTGCATACTGTTGTTGCACATTTTCACTGACAATTGGCCAGAGGCCTTTGGTGGTTTCCTATTGAGATTTATGTCTCACACCATATTTGGGTCATGTGTTGGGCCCATAAAAATTATATTGATACAGGTGTTGATAATTTCAAGACTCCCTATACATGTACAAGATTGTTTCTGAGGAGTATGAGATCATGGGACTGAGCATAGGCTTGCAATGCAGATTACTTCCTACTGCACTATTTTGTTTTTCTTTTCTGTACTTGTACCATGTGCTGTATAGTTTAAATTGCAGTATATCTTGTTTTGGATTCTTTCATAGAGTTAGGGACATAGTGCACCATCATATATATATATATATATATGACTGTTGGTCATCTTTTTTTACTTCAGTATAATTGTCCATTTCAGTGTGGTATTGTTTACTGCTTCCTCTTTTGGCATGTTTGTATTTTCAGCTATGGTACACTTTGACAAATGAGGGAATAGTTTCCCCACTATCAGACCAATGTCCTCGCTGCTAGTTGGCAGCCTCTGGTGTTTGGAGAAATGAATTTAGGGTCATTTGACCAATTGGATTTGGGGAACCTATTGTGTGGCACCCAGATCCAGGACGTTACAATGTGGTATCAGTGGTTTTATTTTCTATAATTTATTTTATTATTTTGTGACAACACGAAAGAGATAGATTGTTGAGGGAGTCGATAATAAACAGTGTCGGGGAATAGCTTCCTAGTGTACAGGTAAAGGCCAGATTTACTCGAATTCAATTGTGATTTTCTGTTGTGATTATTATAGTTGATTTTTCTTTCCCCGTTGGGTGACACACATGAGGTGTTCTGTTATATTTTTATAATTGGTCTCTATGTAGTCGCAACCTGATGAGATGAGGGTATTCCATCTCATTCATTATTTAGGCCCATGTTAGAATCCCATTCCATGCATAGTTTCCATGGAATGTAGTTTCATTAGAAATTTAATGTTGTTGTGATAGATGTTGTTCTAGAAAATTCATGTTGTAGTGATAGGTACCTTGATTGATATGCCTATTTAAGATAGTGTATGGGTACATGTTATTGTAGGGTTTATGGATGCTAAAAATTGCTTTCTGAGAAGTATGGGCTCTTTGGAGAATAATTTAGAAGATCATGATCCAAACTTGTGTTGTGTATCATAATATAATGGGAATGGTCGAGTGCTAAAAATTAGTTCACATAGAGTATGGGGCCCCACAAATTAGAATTTGGCATATCAACGCTTGAAATTTAAGAAACCAGGGCTCCGAAACTATTTTTGTGGTCTACTATTCGGAAACCCAGACAACACGATGTCTCGATCTATAAACACACGCCATGTACTCTTCTTTTCGGGAAGAAATTAAATATTTTTAAGTACACACTCTGTACCTTATGTATACTTCATGTAGTTTCTAACCATGTAATAGGCCTCATCGGCATAAAAACGGGAATGGGAAAACTCTTAAGGGAACATGTCGTGTACCGGTTATACACACAGTGTCGTTTTGACCATGTGTCAGCCATGTGACTAACAACACGAATGGAGAAATATTCTCTTAGACCTGTCATGTCACATCAAAAGATGTTGTTTAGTGTAATCTAGGAATCTGGTCATGTAATTAACAATAGCGGTCGATGTTATCTTTTCAAGTACACACTGTAACCTTATAGAACATATTTTGAATTGTGAGATGTGTATCTGGCCATGTCTCGAACAACATGGATCGTTAAAGCTCATTTAGTACATGTCGTGTACCTATGGGACATGCCGTGTAGTCTTGACTGGTGAGAGACCGTGTGGTCATAGTCGTGTGTCTAGGAAAACAGGGTGGTGTTCATGCCATGTGTGGGCGTAACATGCCATGTAACCTCGTTCTAAAGAGATCTGTGTGGCTTAGCTTTGTTGAAGGACTCAGGCAAGGGAAGACAATTCATGTACATGCCATGTGAAAAGACAACACGCCATTTGTTGGGTGTTACACAACCAGATTTGGTATAAGTACAAGACCATGATAAGACTAAAGGGAACACGCCGTTTAATTATTATACACTTCATGTAGTCTTTTTAGGTAAAATTTTAGTGTTTTATTTCTCCTGTTACCTCCTTAACTTTACTGTTCTTAGTACATGATGATCATAATTTAAGGCATGGGTTTGACCTTATAGAGTAATGTCACTGAGATGACATCGAGATTTTTCCCAAGAGAGCAGCAATGATTATAATATAGAGATAGTAGGCCATAGTATTTCAATGGATCCTCCAGTAGTTCTAGATGTCGCACCAACCGTTATACTGGACACAGGCACAGAGGCGCAGTTCCATGAAGACTTCATGTGGTTCATGCAGACCATCCAGGGAGCACCGCTGGCTGCCACATCTATGGAATATATTACATGTATATTCTAGTAGCAGCATTAGCCTATGTTTTTTGGGGATGGTATACCCAGGCTATGGAGACATGGTTGGATTCAATGAAGACGATCTTCTTGAATCTGGAGACGCCTCCTAGGAGCAGGGTTAAGCTCGCTATTATCATTTTGTGTGATTATGCCAAGTGATGGTGAGATGTTACCACCCAGACTGAGCGTCATTGAGACATGGAATTGGAAGATTTTTAGGCATCGTTCATTTACATATTCATTCAAGATATGCTACGGAATGATCAAGCCCGAGAGTTCATGAATTTGCAATAGGGCTCTATATTTGTGCTGGAATATTTTTCCCGCTTCACCAATCTACGGTGTTTTGCACCTGTTATGGTGGGTGATGAGACATTAAGGTCTAGACCCTTTGAGTATGGCCTTTTATATGACATAACTGTCCCGATGAATGTTTTCAGGTTGCCTACAGTGCATGCTATTCTGAACAAGGAATTTATTAATAAGAGGAACCTGTAGGAAGCTAGTGGTGCAGGCCAGGGCGGTTCGACACCAGTTTCTCAAACTATTTCTTTTGCTTAGAGGAAGAGGTAGATGGATTTCACTAATAATGGATGTAATAGCTAGAATAATTCTTCAGGTGGCCAGGTGATGTGCTACCAGTGTGGTAAAGATGGGCACATGAGACATCAGTGTCCACGTCACCTAGTGGAGTTCCGATCTTGTGACAAGATAGGTCATCTTCAGCATTTTTGTAGTTTGTTTCCACCATTGACTAGTGAGAGGTGTTCTTTCTAGACTCTTAATGAAGTAGTAGGTCCAAGAGCATCTTACTGATCTGGGAATTATAATATGTCAGGACGTTCAGGTTGAGGTGGTAGTCATGGTCATGGTAGCCAGACACCTAGATCTTAAAGACAGCAGGGCGAGTCAGCTCAGGATAGCCAAGTTCTGTCACAGGGTCTTGGCCCTGGGCATGTATATGCAGTGAAACAGACCCAACTAGTGAAGGAACCCTAAACATCCAATGTCAGAGGTATTATTCCAATGGCTCTAATGAATCTTGTGTTCCACCCAAATCTGAATTCTTTTGTGGTAGTCTTCATGGACGATATCTTGGTGTACTCTCACCCTCGATGCGACCATGCTACACATCATGAGATCATTTTGAGTACAATAAGAGAGTCTCGGTTTTATGCCATGCTTTAAAAGTACCACTTTTGGATGGACCAGATACACTTCCTGGGTAATATAATCTCAGAGGTAGGATTTGCACACTTATGAATGTAGCACACTTTTTTACGATCAAGGATACCATCAGTGTTGATGATCTCAGGAAGTTGTATATCCATGAGGTGGTACGCCTTCATGGGGTCCCTCATTCTATCATTTCAGATTTGGACGCCCACTTTACATCTAATTTCTAGAAGATTTTTTAGAGGACACTTGGTACACAGGTGATTCTAAACACATCTTACCACCCTCAGACTGATGTATATATAGAGTGTAAATACAGGTTCTTGAGGACATGTTGCATGCATGATTCATGGACATTGTGTGATCTTGGGAGAATCACATAACCCTAGTCTATTTTTCTTACAGTAACAGTTTACAAGAATCTATTGAGATTGAACCATACTAGGACTTATATAGTAGGGCATGTCAATCACCATTGTGATGTTTGGAGGATGGTGATACATCGTTACTGGTACCACGTCTTATGCAGGAGACTTCAGAGCAAGTCTAGTTGATTCAAAAGCCGATGGATACAAAATTGTATGATCATAAATCTTATGATAATTGCTGTAGAGGATCCTTGGAGTTCGTGTTCAGGGGTTAGTTTTTCTATGTGTTTCACTGAGCATGGGACAAAGGCGGATCATGAGACAGGATAAACATTCACAAAGGAATGTGAGGCTGTTTGAGTTTCTGGAGAGATTTGGGCCATTTTCCTATCGGTTGACGTTGGCACAATGGTACTGGTCCATGCATGAAGTCTTCTATGCATCTCAGTTGTGCCATTATCACTCAAATCCATCTCAAATTTTTCAGCCTGAGGAAGTCGAACTTCGGGTCGATGTATCCTTTATTGAGCATCTGATTCATATTGTTGATAGGATCACGAAGGTTCTCTAAGCATGGTCGGTTCCTAATTTACGGGAGCTATGGAATCATGGTTTAGTGAAGGAAAAAATGGGGGTGCGGAAGCCCGACATACGTTCTTCATGGACTGAGTTGTCCTCAGGTTTATCTTCACCACCCAAAGCGGAAATCTGTGGATGGATTTCTTTAAGGGGGGATGTTTGTAAGAACCCAATTCTTATTCTTCAGGTATGAATTTTTTTTTCATTATCATTTAATGTTTTTGAGAAAATATGGAAAATGGGGGGGAAATCACAAATTTATTGGTACATGCCATTTACTTTTCCACATGTTATGTACTTTGGCCATATGGGATGAGAATATAGGGTGTGTAGGCTTTTTGTTGATTAAGGGTGTAAAAACTAACTACACAGCATGTACTTATGAAAAAACATTGTGTAATCAGTAGATAGGTGAACTGTAAGGCGTTGGGGGTAACGGCTGGCAAAACTATAGTACATGTTGTGTACTTAGTAATAAACTATGTGTACCCATGTCGGTAAATGAATAGTGCAGCATTGCAAAGTGGTCGTCAGGGTAATAGTTATCAAAATGTAAAGTACACACAATGTACTTGATAGTACATGCCGTGTAGTTATGTTTTTCAGATAAAAAGAGGCAGTGGCCTCCTATTTCAGAAGAAGAGTCATAGAACTTGATGGGAGTCGTGGGAGAAGAGGCCAGAACATGGATGATCTTTTGATCGCATATCGGGACTCTGATTCCTACGTCATTGACCTCTTCTGAACCGTGTTGGTGAGATCTTTTCTCTTCTTGAACATCTCTTTCCAAATGATTCAATTTGTAAAGTTATTTGAGTTTGATCATGTAAATGTTTATCCTAGACCTATGTCATTCTTGGTTGAGTCAGGAGGCGTCATTCACGTATATCGATCAGTAGAGATCACGGTATATGGTTTGGTGTTTATTTCAAACTATCAAGTTGATTTTGTGTGTCATTGTTTAGTGCGCCCATTTTTGGGGTGTGATATGGCTGAGGCCTTCACTATTAAGAGACCTAAAATTGCATTGGTAATTTAATGAACAAGTATAATCTGCATTTTGGGATCGTTTCCTTGATCCACGGCAACCCCGTGGGTCTATTTCCCTTGTTTAGACATTTTTCCAGGATACCAGTGGGTATACATTGATTATAGCATGTTTTTTGTTTTCATGAGAAAAAATATATATAAATTTCTTGCTTTTGTGTTGGGTTGATCCCGATTACTAGCTTTTCCTGAGGGCAGTGTTTTTCATAGCCTGAGGGCAGTGTTTAGTTTGGCATGGGTGAACCTTTTATTAGGCCTTTGGGCAGTATCTTCCGCACCTATGAGCAATATATCGTACATTTGAGGGAAATATACATTATTCCTAAGGGTAGTCACCTGAGGGTTTTGATTATGTTTACCTGATGGTAAGGATTAGCATTTATCGGGACAATGTTTACTTGAATATTCACTGTGGTGATTTCTTATGTTATACCTTCCAAGCTAACGCATCAGATTGGTATTGTACTTTCCTAATACTTGTTATATATCCAGTGAGGTGTTTTTGTGGAACTTTATATGATATTTTCAATCATGGATGGGTCTTGGAAATATATAATTAAATTATATTTAATTGTTAAATAATAATTAAAAGGCAATGGAACTAGTGGGGTTAGCATGTTTTGAGTACTTCCTTGCTTACTGCATTTCATTACTGCATACTATTGTTGCAATTTTTCACTAACAGTTGGGTGCGGTCCATTAGTGGTGGCCTACTAGGATTTTTTTCTCAAACCCTATTTTTTTCATGTGTTGGGCCCAAACAGATTATATTGTTGTAGGTGTTGATAGAGGCATGATTCCCTATACAAGTGCATGATTATTCTAGAGGATTATGAGAGCATGAGTCTGAGTTTATGCTTGCGATTCTACAGAGTTCCTTGTGCACTATTTTTCTTTGACTATCTATACATGTACCTCATTCGGTATTGTTTTAGATTGCAGCCTATCATGTTTTGGAATCTTTCATAGAGTTAGAGACATATTGCATCATCATATATATATATGACTGTTGGTCATATTTATTACATCCGTACCATTGTCCATTTCGTCTTGGTATTGTTTACTACATCTGCTTTTTGTATGTTTGTATATCTCTTCTGAGCTATACATTTCACAAATAAGGGCATAGTTTCCCCACTATCAGACTTAGGCCTTCACTGCTAGTCAGCATCCTCTCGCGTTTGGGGAAATGCACATGAGGTCATGTGACCAACTGGGTTTGGGGCACCCATTATGTGGCACCTAGATCTAGGACGTTACAACAGAGTTGATCTATATGGCCTACCACAAGAGCCACATATGGTTCCATCAATATAGTTATCTAATAAATATTATTATAAGTGAAATCCATCAAATCCATGTTCTTTTCCAAAGATCCACCAATGTCGGGAACACTTGACAGTAGCATATCCTCAAGAACCCTTTTATTATTTTCTAACCACCGATTAATCTCTTGGTGGAAATACAGATACAATAAATCATGTTATTCATGTTCCTTCCTCGTGACCTTCGGAAAATGTGTGGTAAATCATGAATCAAGATCTGAAACAATAGTCTATGGAACTCGATGAAAACAAACTATATCTAGAACGTTCAGTAATAGTAACAATTCTACTGTTAAGGTTTCCATTATATACAATAAATGGACATATATTTTATTCAATCCATAATGAACCAATAAGAATCATTATTGTTTAGAATAAATTGAATACCCACCACAAAATACATTGTCATGTTATCCCATTTCCATTCCAGAATAAGAAATTTTTGTAGTAAACCTCTAAGTTATTTATTCTATGACTTAACCAAATGATATCGGGATCTTAATTTCACAAACCATGCTATCTATTTTTTCTTAGATCATCACCAAAATAGTCATCATAGTTCATGGAACATTTTGGATATACCTGGATGCACCACCGATTTCAAATCATGAAATTACCTCAAGATACCCTATCAAATTCATGTATGTACCAGAACACAATTTTTGACACAGATCATCTTATCTTCTTCTATAAACCTATATGAATATATTACCCCACTATCAAATATTTACCTCAAGGAAATGTACTCAATATCACCGTATTTTTTACCTTTATCCATTTCTAATGTGTATTCCAGTGCAACTAAAACCAGTGCCATATTCTCGTAACTCTACTGAAAAACCACATGAATTTCAGCAGGAATGGCCATCATATTCCACTCCACACATCACTCATGATCCATCTAACTCTAATATATCTTTCTTATAGTATCAACCACACTATTTTCATTCCTAGTATTATATACTTGTTCAGAAACAAAATAATTCACATACTGAAAAAATATCCACTGTTAAAGATTCAAATAATGATGTGAAAACATATACATAATGATATTGTGAACTATATTGATTATAAACTTTCTCCCAAAATATATTTTCACCAATACATAAGAATATGAATCATTTCTTCCAAATCGTTTTCATGAATAGGGTAATTACTTTCCTGAGGCCATAATTATTGATAACAATATGCCAAAACTTGATCTCCTTGCATCATCACAACTCCATGTATGATCCCATAAGTGTCAGAGTAAATCGTATACTCCTCACCGAACTCAAGTAGGATAAAAATTTTGGATGATTTTAAAAACTTCTTCATCCCCTAATAAGATATCTCCCATGCCTATAATCATTAAAAAATTTATCCATATGTGGTAAAACTAGAAATCCGAGCTGCCAAGCAGGAAAAGTTTTCAATGAATCACATGTGATATCCTGCTAATCACAAAAATCATTGGATATGAAATACATTCAATGGATTATCCCATGAAACCACTCCATGAACATCAAGTGGGTTTAATAAAACACCTTTCGATGAGGTGACATTCACCATGATGTTTACCTAGTCAATCCCATACTAACACTATGTTATAATTGATTATATTTGATTCCCTATATGTGTACCAAGGAAGATGTTAACATTTTGGTCATGATTGTCATGTTGTTAGAGTACACCAAAATGTCATACATAGACACCCCCACAAATTTATCCAGATATAAATGAAAAATTCTATTAATTAAATCCATAATGGTTTTTTGTTCATTTTTTACCACAAATGGCATTACAAAAAACTCAGAATGTTCTACATACATATAAAATAATTAATTGATATATCAGATGTATGTACTCTCACTGATGATATATTGATCTTGAATAGATATTTGAGAACATACAACCTCCCATCAGCTAAAAAAATAGATAATTGTTTCGTGGAAGTGGATATCAGTTCTTTACATTCATTTTGGGAAAACATCTAGTAATTAGAATATATGAATTGACTCCCATAACCCTCCATTGTAGGCAAAAAATGTGATCCCTATGGGGATGTACGTGGATAGATAAATCGATTATCCTCTAGCAAATCCACCAAATCTGAAACTCTTGAAGCTTAGTCAGTCCCATTTTTTATGTTGTAATCGATTTGGCTCAGCCCTTGGAAATATCTCAATAGTGAATTCCATATATCTCATAGGTGGTTTCCTTGAGAAATCATTAGGAAATACATCCTGAAATAATTCCACAATAGGTGGAAGGACATCTTTCATAACACCCCCATCATCGATCAAAACACTACAAACATGGGTTGTGATCTCTACCAATTACTAGGTAATTGGTCCTTCCCATCCTTCATGGATATACTGCGCTACATGATGATTATATATTTCACCCACGGGAGGTAAAAAGGTCAATATTCTATAGTAACAATAAATAAGGGCTTGGTAGGTGACTGACCAGTCCATCCCTATAATCAGGTGGAATCATATCATATAAGAAACATATAGATACAATTATAAATGATATTATCCATTATCTAGTGAACATACCCTACATTTACATATATCTGTAGACCGCACTCCGAATAGTGTATCTATAGTCATTAGCCCACTCAAAAAAACACCATTATTAGGATCAAATTCTCATCAAATATTATAGATATAATGTTATAAGATACTACATTACCAAATAAGGCACTAGATAATGTAAAGATACTAGAACCGTACCTCTCAATATCAATCACCCATTCCTACAATCCAAAAGAGTATATTGTACTATATGTTTCTATACATCCCCTCTTCCTTGTGATGCTGTCTGGATCCCCTGAGTACCACCACTCAGCTGATGTTTGTGCACGTGCCGAGAAGAACTATATCCAGTACCTCTACCACCACATCTAGTAGTACTCCAACTACCAGCCTTATATGGTGTAGATGATCATATACCCAAACTCTGACTCTGTCCAGCTACTTCATTTGTATGGGTCAGTCGCTATGACCTACAAAACATCTATATAAGTCTCATCTTTCCGAATGATATAAAATCTAATGGTGGTCAAGAATAATGTCGACGAAAGTGTCCTGACGTACCACAGTAATGACTGATCACCTCCATAAGGTCCTACCAAAAATAACCTCATCTTTGCATACTCTACTTCCCACTACCTTGTCAAATGATTTCATTATGGTGTTTCTTACTCTAGGAAGTCAAACCACCAGATTATCCATTAAAAAATTCTTGTCTAACACTGATATCCTCCCTCAGGTTCCGTTGAACTATAAGATCATGATCCACCACATCATTGAACTTATTCATCCTTAATATATTCATTTGGGTCATAATCTCATACTTAATTCCATCAGTAAAACATTGTCTTCATAGTTTCCTCATCTCGTTCTACTGTTTTAGAAAAGAGTTTGACATATGAATAGCCTCAAACATATTTAATCACTAACATTATCCCAAGTGTTAAATGAATTAACTTAGTAGATTTTTCTTGTATCAATGTCTATGAATGAATTATTTCCAATAACCCATCAATATATAACATCCATAATATATCTTCAGTCTTTACATTCTGTACAATAATTTCCCACCAGCTCTTTACTAATCCCCATATCGTATAATGGTCCATTGTGACTTTCCTCTCATCTATAGTATCCAAATGGTCAATTATTATCTCTATAGACTCTTCCAAGAATGCATCCCTCTGAGTTCTACCATATCATGTAAAAGTAACGTGTATAGGAAATTAATACCCTATTTCTAACACATATATTCCATTCAAAAAACACCTTAGGTCACTTTCCATGAATTACAGAGACGCGATAGATGTTCTCTCAAAACTAGTCTCCTTCATCATTAGCTGGAATGATCAGTTCCTCAAATTCTCTAACTTGAAAAACATTCCTACAAATATCCCGCAGTAGTCCCTTAAACAAGAATCGTAGAGTCAAGCTCTTTTAAAAAATAAAAAAACATCTCAGGTCTCATAACAAAACCTTATATAATTACATAACAGGAATAAATACAACAATTCTGTTCCCCCACCTTGCAACATGTTCAAATCTAAGGTGTTATATCTACCCTTAACCATCATACTAATAGGTTTGGAGTAAAATGTTTAATCACACAAATATAATCTTGTTTCAAATTTAGACACCCAATTATTCTTATTTCACATCATTTTTAGAAACTTTTTCAATTCACATTTGGATCTATTTTTCATTTAAATCTCACAAACAGGGACAACTTTTAAGTTTTAAAAACATACCCATAACCCTTTTTATCATGAATGCCTAAAATGAAGCATTTCATAATAACCTTGAGTTCCTAGAATTATGATTTGTTACTCAAATATTGTTCCATTTGGGTCCACATAACAATACTAAAAAATTCCCAACATCAATAATCACATCACAACACAAGTGCCAGACCCCAGGTAGATTAATATTCAATTGAAACTGAACCAAGCAATAATAACAATCCTCCATAATTACTTAGGTTTTCCATCATACATGTGTTTGAAACACCCATTGATGAATTAATTGACATGCCTTAAGTCTACCTAGTCATGAATCCACCTTTTCCAAAATAGTAAGACAAATGAATAAGAAATAAAATTTTATCTTCGATACCACTTTGTAACATCCAAACCCATGTGCCATGAGATGGTGCCCTGAGACAATTTTCCACATGATATAAAACAGAAATCCATGTACGGTATAGGCTGTTGACTAGAAGTGAGGGTCTGGTAAGTCATTAAATTAGAAAATATACCCTCATTTAACAAATTAATGCACCCGATGAAATAAATTAGAAATTGAGGTAGAATATATTACCTGAAGAAAAAAACTCATGTCCCAAGAAAAAAAATAGAAGAACAATACTTAACTTAAATGGATAACATGATGTGAAAATATAAGTGTGATGTTGCTATAATGAAATATAAAATGAATAAACTAGGACTCCACATGTGGTTTGGGAACCCTGTCTGGTCCCCTTGTCCAAGAACTATCCCCAATCATCCACTTTTCCTATGACATTTTTCTTAATCCAGTTCTACAACATTATAATCTATTTGGGTACCAGTCAGGAATCTGGAAAAAGGTGTAAGTATAATCTTAAAAGGCCACCACTAATGGTATTTAAAAGGATTTTATTTAGAAGATAGTTTATATAGGTTTGTATGAAAATATTACAACACATAAATAACTATTTTTTACATTATCATTTATACTTATCTGACTACTTTAACCCTTGGGTTCCCAAGGATACTCGTACCTCAATACTATCTTCATGTTGTACTAGATACCAAATATTTCCATATGTATTACCATATCACAATACCATCTTATTTCGAAATCATAAATTATTCTAGTTTCAAAAACATTTCAATACCTAATTTGACTCTTATTAGAGTCGAATATTCTAGTGTGAGGACATAACTCAGAGTGCCATTTTTTCCATTCATTAATTTCTCATTAAAAATACACATTTCAAAATTTACAAATTCACAAAGGTATTTATGATGAACATTCTTCTATTCTTACTCCACAATATTATGAACAAGTTCACATTCCCTTTGTTAATAATTAAAATGACCATATTACCATGTATGCTTCTCAATTTATAATGACCATGTTACTATTATATTTACTCAAAAGTATGATGGTCATTTTAACATTTTTACTTCTCAATTTATAATAAAATAGTTCAATTCATTATAAAAAAATTAATTTAACAGTTAATTTTCCACACTAATCCCATTAATAAATCGAAATGTAGTTAAAAACATCAATTACATTAGTTAACTCTACGATAAACTAAGATCCTCAAACCACTAATGAATTCCTAAATTAATTAATCAATATCAAAATTCTTATTCCATAACTAAATTTTCAGAATTAATTACCTATTTCTAATTTCAAAATTCTGTAATTAACACCACAATTAATTATCAAGAACATATTATCAACAAAAATAATTAATCCACAATTAATTATCTCAACATAACCATTTCAATATATCATAATTATCCCCATGATTTAAAATATAGTTTAGAACCAATAACTTTTATAATACATTTCCCCAAATTAACTACATATTAGTTCATCCCCTTAGTATCATGATTAATTCCCCAATTAACTACCTTTTTTCAAAAAAACACTAGTTAATCAATTGTCTAATCTAATTAACCCAGTTCATATAAATAAATTGCTAAAGGATGGTAGAAATTATAAAATTATTCATATACATATCACATCCAAAACTATTAGAATTAGATTTATACCACATACCTCGATTCATTGACATACATTCTCTCCACGAATATTCCCAAAATCGGAGAAGCACAATGATGTTGATATGAGATCCATATCTAAATCCATAAATCATGATCATGATATCAAGATATAATTAAAATAGATTATGTTATGTAATCTAATATCTAGGTCTCACCATATGGTTTTAGATCATAGAAAATATAGTACATATTCTACCTATGGATGAAAGATATATTGGAGAATTAATAAAAAAATATTCGGATGTGATCCAATTACCTGGCAGATAGTGGATGCTCAATTCAGGAATTCAATCTCGAAGAATGGAGTTTTTATGGATTTATAATGGCTTTGAGTCTATGGGAGAACATTCCATTACCATTTTAAGTAAAATATTCATTTAGGGATACATTGGATGTGAAACAAGTCATTACAAGTTGAAAATGATTGAGATCCAAAAATTTAGGATCTCATTGTTTTCCCGTGCACAATTTAGTTGCACAGTTAGAAAAACCATGCCATAACTATGTGTTTGCCACTAATTCATGGGGGAACCTCTCATGGATACATTTCATAACCTCTCAACCAGTTATTTTACATGTTTTGGCTACAACCTCAAAAGAACATAGAGTTCATGATTCATCATAGGAATGTTCACGATTTGTATAAATCATGCACCAACTATGCACAACCACTTTTTCTCAAAAATTCCGATAGCCTTCATCCAAACACACCCCAATATTTTAATCTGATCATATTCAATTAATTAAACACAATAATTATCAGAAATATTTCCTAATATAACTTCAGAAAAGGTTGGGGTCTTTCAAATATGTTCATGGAATGCATGTGAGACCACAAAATTCGTTGCTTGAAAATAAAATAATGATTAGACACTTAAATGTCAATGAATTATTCTTTTTTTTATATTTTAAATTTCATTCATGGATTTTATAAGAATAGTATTTATCATATGGGATAAAAAATAATTAATATGTATTTTTCAATGTGATAATTTTGAGTTATTGGGAGGCTTGATAATCTACATGACCAATGGGAAAAATCCTATTAAATACTATGCATAATTTTTCATTATTGTATTCAAATCCACAATGGTAGTGACTTTTTCCCTTATATATAAGGTGTATGTGGGGTTAATATTAAATTTATATAAACAATAACTCATATGTTTCCCATCATACATATATTTAATTTTAGATTATTCTCTCACTTTCCATGTAGGGGATATTTATGCATCCTATAAACTGATCATTTACATCATTAAAAAACATTTTATTAATTTTTAAAAACATTAAATAGATTAAATTTGGAAATAATATTGACCACTTTATCATTAATGTATGGGGAATAAAATATATCAAAAAATATCACATTTATATATTGGTTTTTTATGTTTATTCATGTATATATATTTCAAATTGATTCAGAATATTTTTATATGTTGAACCCTTAATTTATTTCATTATTGTATTATTTTTTAGTGACTCTTAAATATTAATTTTGTGTTATCATGAGTAAATGAAACAATTCAACAATCTTAATCAAAATTTATCATGAGAAGGACATAATGATTCACGAAATATGAGTTATTCCCAACCATATGAACTTGTTTTATCATACATTTTAATATTTTGTAAATTATGGAATCTTATTGTATTTCATAAACATTAAGTATTCATATTCTATTAAATTTAATGTTTTGATTCATACTATATTAGGGAAAAGAATTTTTTTTTGAAAAACAAATAATCAGTGTTGGGTCAATCAATATACTTTCTAAATTCAATGAATAATTATAAAATACTAAAATTAAGAAATTATATTTACTATTCACTCACTATTAAAAATATTAATTAATTTAACTCTTTTTCTGAAATTAATGATAATATATAATTTAATTATAAATAATTAGTAATTAATTGAAATAACTATTAATTCCATTACCTGTAACACCACAATCTTCTACTGTACGCTTCTTTTTGAATAATGTGATATCATGTGTTGTACGCAACATCGAGTTCTAACACACCGCAACCAATCAAACTAGTCGTTATGAATAATAATAACTACAATTTGAAATTATATATATTTTATATTTCAAAATTGACTTCATTTTTTGTTTCGAAATATCGAAATTATCCTAAGATGAATTTTTGGTATTTTTCTGAGAACATCCAATTTTTATGAATAGTGAAAAATACATAAAAACAACTTTTTTAATAAAAATAATTTATAGTGATAAATTATATTATTGAGTGGTTTCAAAGTATAATTAGAATATATTTTTTCCATTTTATCCAATGGTGTTCATTAGAATAAATTTCACTTTGAAATTGGTCCTAATCAATTAACAATCTTTTGATATATATTGTTTCTTAAAAGCACGCTATTTGTTGTGACAGCGGGAATTAATTATAAAATTAATTAATGAAACGTATATATTTGTAATTTTTTAAAATAGACATCATTTTTGAATTTGGAATATCAATTATAGTTTAGGGTGAAATTTTGGTACTTTCGGATAACTTTCATATTTTGATGAATAGTGAAAATTACTAAATTTTATTAAAAACATCTGTTTTAATCGAAATAATTAATATTGATACATTTTGAATTTTAGTGGTTTTAAATTATATTTAAAATATATTTTTACCATTTATTTCGATGTTTGTCATTGGACAAAATTTAACAATTAAACCAGACATAAAAAAGTGCCAATCTTTTGATAGTTATTATCTCTTAAAAACACGATTTTTGTTTTAACAACGGAAATTAATTTTAATTAAATTTTTGATAGTTCTGTTTTATGAATTTGGAAAAATGGAATCCATTATTGGAATCCGGATGTTTAAATTGTGTAAATGGATAACTTTTATTTTTAGACATTTTGAATAATTATTTCGGTAAATATTTTATTTACCATGGTTAATGGGTAAATCTGGTAAATAAGGGTTAAAAAATAATATTATAATAATACTAAATTTCCGTAAAACGTGTCATAACCCTATTGGTTGATACATGATCGACCAGGGGCATACTTAGGTCGATTTTGGGACCCCATGGATCCACTTGTAAGTGATAGGGACGCTTTATTTTAATTAAGTTAAAATGAATACTAAAATGACACAAGCATATATAGTTTAGAAAAACAATTGTTACATAGGGTTATAAATATTGAAATTTAGACTATAAATACTCATTATAAATCTAAAAAGATTTCATACATAATGATATTTTATTTATAAATTTTAGACATTAAATTATGTAATTTATTTATGACACAATGGTGATTCAATAATTACCATAATAGTGAAAAATTAAAATAATTGATATTATAAATACCCAAATAAATATAATTTTAGACTTTTAATGAATTACACTAATTTTATAGGATAATATAACATATTAGGATTGATTTAATTAACTTTTTTAGAAGTAATAATTCAGTTATAAGTTTCAAAAAAATCAACTATTGAATAGTGTCAAAATTGACATAAAAGAGTTTTTAAAACAAATATTATATTATTAATTGATATTAAATTCCTAAAAATCTATGGATCGGCCAAGAGACTTATATAATGATAGGTTAATCATTTAGGGACCACTTGGGGGTATCTTGGATGTATATGGTAATTTTATTAACCATATAATATAAGAATACAAAGAGACATTGTAAAAGTGAAACTAATTAACTAAGAGTTAATACTTAAAGATAAGGTTAATATAATGACCCAAACCTGTCTAATTTCTATTGTTAGAATTTTTTTCGACCTATCCCAACCTTAACCTTGTAATAATAAACTTTTCAACCATTAGAAACCGAAAATTAATTTATTATAAATTAATATATATATTGTTTCCAAAGGTGCCCCTCACCCCTCTTATAAAAGGGCACTCCTCCTTCTCATTTCATCACACCTTCAAAGCATTTTGGTTCGGCCACCCCCTGACCAAATAATCTATCAACTTCCGTCACTATAACCTAGAGTCGTTAGTTTGATCATAAAGCCAACCTATGGATCCAATTTGATCAAATAAAAAGGAAGAACCCGAAGAAGAGGTAATGTTTTCACCACCCCTTTTCAAGTTCCTTTCTTCTTCCACTTCTTCTTTCTTTGTTATTACCATTCTAAAATAATAACTCCAGTATATTATATATATAATGTGATGTTATTATAAATATGGTACAACCATATTATGTATTCTATCCATCCTTTGAATAACATGTCACCATAGGTGCGTACGTACAGCTTAACGTCTCCACGTCGGGGTGGAATTGTTATTCAATAAATTATTATTTTGATGGGTATAATAATGATGTGTATCTCATTTAAATAATAAATATAACATTATAAGTATTCTTTATTTATGATATACCATCCATTTATATATTATTTTAATATCAAAAAATGATATTGTCACTCGTGCGTACATACGGACTACCGTCTCCACGAACGTGATAAGATTCATTCTCCATCATATCCATTCAAGTATAATTTTCATTTGATGATCAATAATAGTATCTAATGACTTGATATAATTATATATATGATTAATATACAACCTATCCATGACAAACATGGCTTACTTAACAAAACATATAAAAGAAAACGAGTAAGTTAACACCTGAAACGATGATAATTCTAAGATATTATTAACAAATCAATGTTAAAAGATCATATATGATATCGTATTAATGTATATGATTCATGAATAATTTAATAAAAATTATTTCAACATTATACAGGAGGATAACCTACCCCAACCAAGGAAAAGTACAAGTTAAGGGGTTTCTTATCTCACTTTTAATTCCGTGAGAATTCCATTGTTCACCGCTTATTTATTGCATGTGGTGTGTGTAATGCCCATGATTGTATTCATTGTGTAATATACATTAATTTATGGATATTTACATCATCATTGTATTATAATTCATTCATGGGTTTATGTTTCATAAGTTACCAAATCGATAAGGGAATTTGAAATTTCAATTTCCACTCATTCGGCTTTACGCGTAGTTCATTGATTATTTTACTCCAAGATTATGTGTGGGTCACTATTCATTTGATTATGTCATAATTTCCACTCCCCTTTCTGTGGATATACTTTTTATACACATAATCACTCCATTTATAAATTCTCAAGTCATCGGTATGAACTTGATAAGTGTAATTTTTACTCAATCACGATTTGTTGAGATAAACATCAAATTCATTGGTGTTGTTTTTACTAGAATATGTGTGAAGGTCCCTTGATTGTTTTACACTAAATATCCAATAATATTTAGTTTATTTATATTTTTCACACATAATTATGTCGTTGATTTATCCTTAACTTAAGGATACGACTTTTATGAGAGATTTCATCTCAATTTACATTCCATTGAGACTTATTTGTTGTTATACACCAAATCACTTTTATGTGGTGTATATAATGTAATTTGACATAGTATATCATGAATCCCTTTATTCTCCTGATATTAAAATGTTTTGATTACCTCAATTATTTGTATTCAAGTGTCTCTCTTTTGGTTAGAAACATTAACTAAAATACCATTTTTAAATGTTTTAACGACTTATTCATATAAATCTGGCTCATTAATGTCCATGTTTTAAAAATGGTTTAAAGGATTTATTTATATAGACAATAAATTTTTAAAATTAAAACTACTTTTAAAAAGTTTCAAAGTGGTATGGGACACTTTGATTCAGAAATATATTTTTAAATGGATTCATGACAAATAGTGTGACTTTTAAATTGATTTCAAGAAAAATGGGGATATTTCTATCAAATAGTTGTGATTATTATTTTCATCTATGTTAACATCCTTCATTATTCTTGATTGAGGTTAATGTGATACAATAAAATCTTCCATATTGTATCAAATGAGTTATGTTTGACTTTGGATGTGCTATTTTTATACCATTCATGGTTTTGTAGTTAAAGTATTGACATTTCATATGCTAGTTTTAATAAGAATGTTTATGTTAAGTTTAAACCTGCTCACATGAGGAATTCATTGGACTTAATAAGTGATGGGTGGAGCCCGCTATACCTCCTCGATGCATCGGTAGGTCTCATGAGACAAACTAGTGTCTTGGCACACGGACTTGGAAAAATCTTATTTGTAGTCTTAGCACGAGGCCTTGGATATGTGGTTATTATAGTTTGGAATTATGAATTACATCACTATGAATGTTGTTATTGATATAGCATGTGATCATTCGACTAGTAGAATATCCATATGAGTAAGTAAATGGCATTATTTTTATTTTATCTTTGCCATTTTATGCTGAAGTTCAAGTTTAAAAGGCTTTCGTTTTAGTTATAAATTGCCTTATGTGTTTATGCTTATCTATGAAAGCTTCTTCTATAATGTTATCCTTACTGAGCATCTGAGATCACCCCTTTCAATGTTTTATTTTTCCTAGGAGTATGAAGAAGTAATTTATGAATGACCTGTAGGGATAGAATGAGGGGATATGAAGAGAATATGTTGTTGTAGTTCATTTTACCTTATGATGTAATGTAAAACTTATGAATATATCTAGTGATTCCAAGACTACTAAACTAATCGGTCTTTCGAGACCTGATCCTTTGTGATCATGTCGATGTTATGTAATAAGGCACTGAATCTGGGTAACTAGGGTCGGGGTGTTACAGTTGGTATTAGAAGAAGTTTAGTACAAACCTTGGAAGATAGATTTAGATAAACTTTGATTAGAGCACGTAGACCTAAGATGAACATTGAGGATTTTTATAGAAGAAAATCCTAGAATTTTGGTATTGTAGATATTGTTTGAGTGTTCTGAGCAATACATCCCTGTCCGGATACGAGCCGGTAGAGGCAGCTCTAGCACAGATGTACCTAGGGTTAAAACCCGAAAACACCACTTTGAGCTAGACTCGAACGGGAACTAGTGCACGACAACGGGCCTTAACACACTCTTGGTTACGACACTCCCGTGGGATATGCTTAGGATAATTTACATTTTCTTTACAAATAGATTTAAAGTATTATATATATAAGATGAGATTAAATGACCTTGGTTAATCCTAATGTGTTTCAAATTGAGAATATGGTTACATGTTAATCTCTAAATGATTTTATGACTACTATTACTCACACATTTCTTTCTGGTATTAGTCAATGGCTGGATTCCAAGGAAGTCATAGTGACTTTGAGAATGATGTACAAGGTGGGAATTGTGGGGGAAATGAGCAACAAAATGGAATGTCGATAGGCATAAAAGATATTTTCTTTATGCCAAATCAATTTTCCAAAAATATGATCAACAATATATCTATTAACCAATTACAAGACTCAACAAAGAAGAGAAAGGTGATGAATGATAAGAGCTCCAGTAGTGGAGACCATGGACAAAGAAATCCTCAATTTCTATCATGCATGAAATGTAGAAGGAGACACCCAGGAAAGTGTCTCAACGGGACAAAGAAATGCTTTATGTGTAGGAAGGAAGGACATAATGTGAAGAATTGCAGAGGAAAAATGAAAATTACTATGGAAGAAGATAAAAATGGTCCCAAGAATCCATTTATAGTCATATTCCGTAAATGTAGGGGACTTGGGCATTACCTGAGTTAATGTCCTATTCTATAGGATATTTTATTGGTCAGAGAAGAAGCTATGTGGAAATAAATGTTTGGATAAATGTTTCAAAATTATTAGTGATCCTTGTTGAAGGGTTTACTTTGGAATAATTTTCTCTTGTATTTGTAATCCAAACCTTTTCCATGTGAGAATGATATTTATAGAAGTATTATATTTTCTCTTATGGATATAGTTATAAATAACCATTTGGTTTTATATGATCATTGGGTTTGAGGAAATTACAAATTATTATTTGGGATGAAAATGCAAGGTATGAGATAACATTTGTGGTTAAGTTTTGTTATGGTTATTTTGAGGACTTTATCACATTTTGGTAATGTTATAAAATATAGTTTTTGAAAAAGGAAAAAATGTAGACTGTGTGACAACCTGTCACATTGGACAAAGCTGTGGGAATCGAACCCACAACCAATGTGCGATTGGGATTTATCGCCTACCACTGGACTACGTGAATTCCGGGTTAGTGTGACTATTATTTTTAGTTAAATGATTTTGTTGATCAATAATAATTTGATTTGGGATCTTTTGTCTTATCAAATGAATACCCTTAGTATAGGAAAATTATTTGGTGATTAAGTGATAAATGTTATTTTGGAAGTTGTTCTCTTTGTTGTGAACACTATATGTCAAAGGAAAATAGAGTAGTATGGGGTTTCATTTGAGGAGTAATGGTAGATTTTTATCTATGTTTTTATTTTGGATTTATAATGATTTGGGTTATTTATGGAAATTATTAGGTTAATTACATTTAATTATGTTACTTTAAGAGTAATAAATGTAATTTGGAGATACAATTTAACGTGGAGGAATACATTCTTTTATGTTTTGAGCTTCAATATTAGTTTTGATTATATTGAAGGATTTTAAGGACAATTGATTATTGAATGGTATTTATTTAACATTGGAGTATTATTGGTTTAATTTAAGAAATTAAGATTAGTGTTTATTTCTCTTAAGGAATATCATTTTGGGGGATCATTAGATATTGTAATAATAATTTTGGTTTTGATTAATCTTTAAAGACAATGTAAATATATAGTTCATCCTGCATGGATCATGTGATTCTATAGAAGTTCATTCTAGCTCTTCCAGTGTGACCAAGTCTTCTTGAATACTCATTGTTTAAAAAAAATGAGTTAGTGGTGGAAATTTATTAATGAATGAAACTCTAGTTAAAATGTAAGTATATATCTTTATATTCTTAGTCAATATCATACACAAATTCCTCATCCTTATGTAATGTAACTTAAAACAAAAAAATGTTGTCTGTTTACATTCCTACTAGGAGACTAATGGCCATTTTTCCCAACACAAGTTTGTGTTTTTATTATTGTTAACTTTCTCCTGATCATGATTTCTATCCCTCTCCATCAGAACATGACACTTAGTTTATCATCCATATCCATGTTTTCCTACATGGAATCCGAGTATGGGTTATCTTGGTTGAACTTTATACCTCTCTTTCTTTCTTTTAATGTTATAGTTTTATTGACTCTTTTTCCGATGTGGGACATTCCATTATATTCCCAAGAACAATTTTAAAAATTTCAAGGACGCAATTTGTTGAAGTAGGGGAGAATGTAACACCCCAAGCTTCTACTGTACGCTTCTCTTTGAATAACGTGATAGCATGTGTTGTACGCAACATCGAGTTCTAACACACCACAACCAATCAAACTAGTTGTTATGAATAATAATACCTACTTTTTAAATTATATATATTTTATATTTCAAAATTGAATTCATTTTTGGTTTCGGAATATAAAAATTATCCTATGATGAATTTTTGGTATTTTTCTGAGAACTTCCAATTTTTATGAATAGTGAAAAATACATAAAAACAAATTTTTTAATCAAAATAATTTATAGTGATAAATTATATTATTGAGTGGTATCCAAGTATAATTAGAATATAATTTTACCATTTTATCCAATAGTGTTCATTAGAATAAATTTTACTTTGAAATTGGACCTAAACAATTGTCAATCTTTATATATATATTGTTTCTTAAAAACACGCTATTTGTTGTGACATCGGGAATTAATTATAAAATTAATTAATGAAACTTATATATTTGGAATTTTTTAAAATAGACATCATTTTTGAATTTGGAATATCAATTATAGTTTAGGGTTCTATTTTGGTACTTTTCGAATAACTTTCATATTTTGATGAATAGTGAAAATTACTAAATTTTAATTAAAAACAACTTTTTTAGCCGAAATAAATAATATTGATAAATTATGAATTTGAGTGGTTTTAAAGTATATTTAGAATATATTTTTACCATTTAATTCAATGATTGTCATTGGACATAATTTCAAAATTAAACCAGACATAAACAAGTGACAATCTTTTGATAATTATTATCTCTTAAAAACACATTTTTTTGTTTTAACAACGGGAATTAATTTTAAATTAATTTTTGCCACATCTGTGTATTAAATTTGGAAAAATGGATTCCATATTTGGAATCAGGATGTTTAAAATGTGTAAATAGTTAACTTTTTTTAGACATTTTGAATAATTACTTCGGTAAATATTTTATTTACCATGGTTTAAGGGTAAATCCGGTAAATAAGGGTTAAAAAAACAATATTATAATAATACTAAATTACCCTAAAACGTTTCCTAACCCTATATGTTGATACATGACCGACCATGGGTATATTTGGGTCGATTTTGGGACCCCAGGGATCCAATTGTAAGTGATAGGGACACTTTATTTCAATTATGTTAAAATGAATAAAAAATGACACAAGCATATATCTTTTAGACAAAAAATTGTTACATAGGGTTATATATGTCAGATTTTAGACTATAAATATTCATTATAAATCTAAAACTATTTCCTATATAATTATATTTTATTTATAATTTGTAGACATTGAATACTGTAATTTATTTATGATACAATGGTGATGCAATAATTACCATAATAGTGAAAAATTAAAATAATTGATATTATAAAAATCCAAATAAATATAATTTGAGACTTTTAATGAATTAAAATAATTTTATAGGATAATATTAAATATTATGATTGATTTAAGTAACTTTTTTCTAAGTAATCATTAAGTTAGAATTTTCACAAAAATCAACTATTAAATAGTTTCAAAATAGACATAAATGAGTTTTTAAAACAAATATTATATTATTAATTGATATTACATTCCTAAAAATCTATGGTTCGGCCAAGAGACTTATATCATGATATCTGAATCATTAATAGACCACTTGGGGGTCTCTTGTATGTATATGGTATGTTTATTATCCATATAATATAAAAATACAAAGAGACATGGTAAAAGTTAAACTAATTAACTAAAAGTTAATACTTAAAGATAAGGTTAATATAATGACCCAAACCTATCTAAATTATATTGGTTGAATGGTTTTCGACCTATCCCCACCTTAACTTTTGAATAATAAACTTTTGAGCCAGTAGAAAACGAATATGAATTTATTATAAATTAATATTTCTAGCTTTTCCAAAGGTGCCCCTCACCCCTCTTATAAAAGGGCACTCCTCCTTCAAATTTCTTCACACCTTCAAAGCATTTTAGTTCGGCCAAACCCTGACCAAATACTCTCTAAACATCCCTCAATACAACTAGAGGCCTTAGTTTGATCAAAAAGTAATCCTAATGATCCCTTTTGATCAAATCAAAAGGAATAACCCGAAGAATAGGTAATGTTTTCACCACCCCTTTTCAAGTTCCTTTCTTCTTCCACTTCTTCATTCACTGTTATTACCATTATAAAATAATAACTCCAGTATCTTATATATATACTGTGATTTTATTATAAATATTGTACAACCATATTCAGTATTCTATCCATCCTTTGAATAACATGTCACCATACGTGTGTACGTACGGCTTACCGTCTCCACGCCGTGGTGTAATTGTTATTCAATAAATTATTATTTTTATGGGTATAATAATGATGTGTATCTCATTTAAATAATAAATATAACATGATAATGATTCTTTATATATGATATACCATCCAATTATATATTATTTTAATATCTAAATAATTATATTGTCGCTCGTGCGTACGTACGGACTACCATCTCCACGAACGCGATAAGATTCATTTTCCATCGTATCCATTCATGTATAATTATCATTTGATGATTAATAATAGTATATAAGGACTTGATATCATTCTGGAAATGATTAATATACAACCTATCCATGACAAACATTACTTACTTAACAAAACATATAAAAGAAAATGAGTAAGTTAACACCCGAAACGACGATAATTCTAAGATATCATTAACAAAGCAATGTTAAAAGATCATATATGATATCGTATTAATGTATATGATTCATGAATAATTTAATAACAATTATTTCAACATTATACATGAGGTTAACCTACCCTAACCAAGGAAAAGTACAAGGTATGGGGTTTCTTATCTCACTTTTAATTCTGTGAGAATTCCATTGTTCACCACTTATTTATTGCATGTGGTGTGTGTACTGCCCATGATTGTATTCATTGTGTAATATACATTAATTTATTGATATTTACATCATCATTGTATTATACTTTGTTCATGGGTGTATGTTTCGTAAGTTACCAAATCGATAAGGGAATTTGAAATTTCAATTTCCACTCATTCGGCTTTACGCATACTTCATTGATTATTTTACTCCAAGATTATGTGTGGGATCACTATTCATTTGATTATGTCATAATTTCCACTCCCCTATCTGTGGATATACTTTTTATAAACATAATCAATCCATTTATAAATTCTCAAGTCATCAGAATGAACTTGATAAGAGTAATTTTTACTCAATCTCGATTTGTTGAGATAAACATCCAATTCATTGGTGTTGTTTTTACTAGAATATGTGTGAATGTCCCTAGATTGTTTTACACTGAATATCCAATCATATTTAGTGTATTTATATTTTTCACACATAATTATGTCGTTGATTTATCCTTAACCTAAGGATACTGCCTTTATGAAAGATTTCATCTCAATTTACATTCCATTGAGACTTATTTGTTGTTTTACACCAAATCACATTTATGTGGTGTATATAATGTACTTTGACATAGTATATCATTAATCCCTTTATTCTCATGATATTACAAAGTTTTTATTACCTCAATTACTTGTATTCAATTGTCTCTATTTTGGTTATAATCTTTAACTAAAATTCTATTTTTAAATGTTTTAAAGACTTATTCATCTAAATATTTCCCATTAATGTCCATGTTTTAAAAATGGTTTTAAGGATTTATTTATATGGACATTAATGTATTAAAATTAAAACTCCTTTAAAAAGTTTCAATGTAGTATGGGACACTTTGATTCAAAAATCTATTTTTAAATGGATTTTTGACAAATAGTGCAACTTTTAAAATGATTTCAAGAATAATAAGGATATTTCTCTCAAATAGTTTTGATTATTATTTTCATCTATGTCATCATCCGTCATTATTCTTGATTGAGGTTAATTTGATACAATACAATCTTCCATATTGTATCAAATGAGTTATTTTTGACTGTGGATATGCTATTTTTATACCATTCATGGTTTGTAGTTAAAGTATTGACATATAATATGCTAGTTTTAATATGAATGATTATGTTATGCTTAATCCTGTTCATATGAGAAATGCATTGGACTTAATAAGTGACAGGTGGAGCCCGCTATAGCTCCTAGATGCATCAATAGGTCTCATGAGACAAACTAGTGTCTTGGAACAAGGACTTGGAAAAATCATATTTGTAGTCTTAGCACGAGGCCTTGTCTATGTGGTTATGATAGTCTGGAATTATGCATTCCATCATTATGAAAGTGGTTATTGATATTGAATATGATAATTTGACCATTAGAATATCCATGTGAGTAAGTAAATGGCGTTATTTTTATTTTATCTTTTCCATTTTATACTGAAGTTCAAGTTTAAAAGGCTTTCGTCTTAGTTATAAACTTCCTTAAGTGTTTATGCTTATCTATGAAAGCTTCTGCTATAATGTTATCCTTACTGAGCATCTGAGGTCACCCCTTTCAAAGTTTCATTTTTACCAGGATTATGAAGAAGGAATTTATAAATGACCTATAAGGATAGTATGAGGGGATATGAAGGCAAGATGTTGTTGTAGTTTTTTTACCTTATGATGTAATGTAAGACTTATGAATATTTCTAGTGTTTCCAAGTCTACTAAACTAATCGGTCTTTCGAGACTTGATCCTTTGTGATCATGTCAATTTTATGTAATAATGCACCGACTCTGGGTAACTGGGGTCGGTGGGTTTCATTACCCATACACATTGGACTCATGGATTAGTGATAATGAAAAAATATTACCCCAAAAAATAAAAACAACATCAAATATGAGTTTCAAAAATGAATATATAGTTTCTTAAACATGGAATAAATCTTAAATATTATCCATTCTATTTAATTTATTAAATATATTTAATTTATTTACGTAATTTCCAACCCTGTAATCTAATTTATACATGTATTTCTGTTCATTCATCTTATAAAAAAAGTTCTTAAGTTTAAAAGTTATATTTACATTAAAATATATTATGGTTTATACCATTAGTATGATGATATTTTACCAACCCTAAATAAAACATACATTCTTATTTATGATCTATATTTTTTATGATTTTTGTTCTTATTTGTTTATGAATTTAAATAATTATTCTTCTAAGGTGGAATTAGGATATTTTTCTAAATATTAAGTAGAATGGATACATTAAATTCTCACTAATAAATTATATCTTGTAACATATCAAGATTAAAAAATAACACAATGTATAATAGCATATAGAATATGCCACATTGAGTTTAAACAAATATTGATATAATATTAAAATATTATTATTTAAATATAAATATTATAACATAGGCATTAAATTTGGATATAATAATAAAAATGAATGCCTTTTCAAAATTAAATATTGATTATAAAACTATTATATTTTTAATTAAGATATTAATTATTAAGAAGGTATTTATAGGCATTGAAAATATTTTATTAAAAAAATAAATTTTTGGTTTTTTATGAGAAAATATTATAAATAATTTTTCACTATTATAAAAAATATTTTATAAAATTCATATAGTATTATAAAAAATCATAACAAGTTTACATATAATGACATTTAGGGATTTTTCCGAAAATAATAATTTTTAGTCAATAGTAAAAAATATTGATTTTTTAAACATTTGTTTAATTTTAAATGAAAAATAAACATAAATTTATAATATTTATTTTTATTTCATTTAAAATTAACATAGGTATTATATTTTTGAAAATAATCATATCTATTATATGTGAGTATTTTTTATACCATACTTTACTGTAAGTTTATTATTGTGAATGAAATCTAATTTTTTTTAAAACAATTTTGTTTTTTATAAGTATTGAAAATTTTAATTAATAAAAATAAAACCAAAAAAAATTTAAATTAAATTAATTAATTTTTCACCAAAATTTATTAATTTCAATTCTTACAATTATTTTTACAAATCAATTTTTTCATGTAAAATCATCTTTTTTTAGAAAAATCCTTCAAAAAATACATTAACATAGCACGTTATGGTTTTATTTGAAATTTAATTTTACCAATTCATTTATTTTAATGTGATAAAATAAATTACATATTTTTAGTAATACTTTTTTCAAATAAATAGTTTAAATTTTTTTTTTTCATAATTCATTCTACAAATTATTAAAAAAGTTTTGTGGGAAAAAATTAAAATGGTAATAGTGAGTGAAATGAAATGTAAAGAGGATAAAATGTTTAAAATGTATATTTTGGAAGAACTATTTAAAAGATTCACTACATTCTACACAATTAAATTTTAAATTTATTGGAAATTTTATTTATATTGATTTCCAATTATTAAATAGATTTAATAATTAAGAAAATTAAAAATACAACTCAATTATAAAAGGGTACCAAATGAATTGACTTCTCCACAGATTTCAAGAAATTATTCATGAAAAAAACATTAAATATATATTCCTATAATCCTTAATAAATTATAGATTTTCTAAAATTCCAAAAATATCAACTATATGATCCTTTATAATATATCCATGGATGGGAATTCTATGAGAATGCAATTATCATTATAAAGATACTAATTTTTACATATTATTTTTAACATTATAAATTAATTAATAAATATAAGATTATATTATAAAAATATCTCATTTATACTGATATTTCAAAGTGATTTTTTTTTAATATTGTTTAACCATATACACATCCATAATTTGGGAAACTAAACCATCATTCATTTGTGCGGTGAACTACCAGCTCCCAAACCAGAGTAATTTTCATTCCAACGTCAACCCTAACAGATTTTAATGATGATGGATTTGATTATTTTATATTATATTCAGGAACTATTAATAATTATTTTAAATTAACAAATCATATACCATATTAGTATACAATGCGATGAAAAATGTAACATCAATCGTATGTGTGACAGATTACAAACATCGGAATCGAGGTGATAAATGTTTTATTACAACATCACATGGATGTTGTATATAAGTGTATAAATAAATTAATTTTATAAATATTATATGATGATAAGTATAAAAATTTTATATAACTCTTACCCACTTTCCATCATTGAAGAATAAAAATTAACACATTACTCATTCGTGCTTACGATCCACCGTCTTTAGTATAATAATGTACATATTTTTTCATAATAATACTAAATTGTTTGTTTGAAAAGTATATTTTATAAATATTAATGATAATTATATGATAAATATTATTCTATATGTTATGTAATAAATTATATTTTCTTACCATAGCTGATAGATTGACGTCTCCTTGAATGTATGAACTAAATGTCCTCAACACACTCAACATTAAAAAAATGATTATTTAAAAATATATATCCCTAAATTTTAATTAATATAATGGTGTATGTACGAATGATAATACCAAGAAAATATTTATAAGGAAATAATATTTGATAAATATTTTTATACATGAGATATAAGACATTCATAATGAGTTTGTACATGAGTTAAGGGTTTCTATATCGAAACATCCATTTTTTAGACACATGTTCTTTTTTGAATCTAAATTATTATACATGGGTTATATAAATAAAATATAAATATTATATAATGAATAATTTATAGAACATGTTATTTATAGTTTCCATTTATTAAATATATTCAATGGGTTAGGAATAAAATGTTACCTATGTGGTGAAGGAATATGGTTCAATCATATTTAAATATGAAATGTCAATACATGAATTTGGATTAAAAGAAATTATTAAATAATTTTATAATAAATCCCTTTAAATTTATTCTACTATATTTATTCATGAACATTACAAGTAGTATTGCTATTTTAAAATCCCTGTCACCTAATTTGATAGAATTATTTTTAAAAAATAAAATCAACAGTATTTCAATATTCTCTGAAAAATCATTTCTCTTCAGTGAAAATGTTTACTATAATATTCTTCCAAAAATTATTTAATCCTATTATATTATTTTTTTAATGATTTTTTTCTCTTTATTAATTTCAAAGAAAATAGTTGAATATTCTTACAATTTTCCAAATGTGTAACATTTTTCAACATAGAATGAAAATAATATTTCTTTAACTTGTAAAGCATAAATGAAATTACCAACTTTCCAAAACATTAGACAGTTTATACAATGCATCATTTTTTCATTGTTTATTTTCAAATAAATATATTTCCAAATATTTTTTATGTTTTATTTGTTTTAAAATAATCTTCATATTAGATTTTTTATTTTCATAATGAATGTTATTATTATTTTGAAATATATTTATATTAAAATAATAAAAACTATTAATGATATTGAATATAATAACTTATTTATATATTTCTCTTCCATATAATTATAGAACACCACACCATACATTTATGGGGAAATATATGCCTTATTTTCCTCATACAATTTTCATCATTATGAAATATCATTTTATTATTATATGAGACAATAATAAATATACTTTTTATTTCCATGGTTAATTATTATATTTAGACCTTTTGAGTGATAAAAATATTATAAAAAATATTCATGTACACTAAATGAATATGATGGGTGTACCAAAAATTATATGTCCCTCTAGTGAATTGGTTGGATAATATTCTAATGAGACATCATGTATATAGCTGTGGAGTTATCTTAATCAATTGTCTAACTAAATCCACCATGTTATTTTTTCACGATATTTATCCATGAACATTATTATGTCATGTATTTTGTTGCTAAAATATTCCTCTGATTATATGATGTTATGATGCTACATTCCTTACATTATTCTCCCATGTGATTTCGTATGATCACTCCATTTAATGATATCATGTTTCACTTTTTACCAAAAATTTAATATTACTTAATATATATATTCCCTAATTGTAAATTTTAGCACTCCCATTTTTTATGTATTCTCCATGTTTTCTCATGTAGTTTAGTAGATTAAATTTACTTAGGTACCAATTAGTTAGAATAAACTATGTAATTTATATTTTAGCATCACTTTGATATATTAAAATCATTTCCTTATATGGTTACTATGACTAATGGTGATTGTGTTGTCAATAATATATTTTCATCTTAATAATATATTAATAATATGTGTAAAAGGATCAGGTATCTATAGTTGGTACCAGAGAAATGGTTTTGTTATCCTTTGGAAAATATGATGAGAAAGAAATAGTGAGATTTATTGGAAAATTTTAATTATTTGTATATGCATAATACTATATATTTATATATCAAGGAACATTGGTAAATAATAGTTAGAGTGGGTTTAGGTCCATTACAATTATCTATGGATACTAAAAATGTATTGGGATTTGGAATAGTTGTTCCATTGTGTAATATATTTGAATCAAAGCATTAATGTGGAATATATTGTCATATGCTACATTAAAAAAATGACTTATTTGAAACCTCATTGAAACTATGAGGGGATTTGATTTGGAAATTCATAAATTCCATATTTACCACAATGAATGACATTAACAAATAGTTTGGCAAGAAAATGTAATATGAAAGATTAAAATTGTTATCCTAGATTTATACCTGTATTATCATAAATCAGGAAATACTTATCATTTTTATGTTATTCCATAAAGTTATATTTGTTTCCCCTTTTTATGACAATTCATTATAATCATGTTTCATTTATTCTACTCATTTATTGATTTGAAATATGTTAAATAAGATTAAAACCCATTGTGATGAGATATTTAATAATTTTCAAAATGTGAATACTAAAATAAAGGAAATAAAAGTTTGAAATAATTTAATAATTCAAAATTTTTTATCTTGAATTATAAATAAATTATATAACATTGTTTAATTTTAAAAATTAACATATATGGGAATCATGATATCTCATGTAAGTTCAAGTGTTTATTTATAGAATTAATAGAAGATTTAATTTCTAATATGTCAAAAATGATTGATTTTTCAACAAGGAAAATACATAATTAAATTAAATAAACTTTATTTGTTGAAAGTTGGTGAAAAAGAACCTCATATCCATAGAAAAATAATGATTATGGTTAAAATTACACTATATAACAAAATTCCAACCTAATGAACCATTAATCGATCAATGACATATATAACCTATGATTTTCCATTATTAGAGTTAATAAACTAAAAGAAGGATTAATTTCCATTGGAGTTCACCATGAAGATTATTAATGTATAATAATTTATGGTTTTAGGCATTATAATTAATGAATCATATCAATGATGTGTTTTGTTAATGGTATCATGACTCTTATAAGGATATTTTTGTAGTATTTTTCTATTAATGATATTCAGTAACATATATAGTTTTTCTAATGAACAAGAAAGGATGTATAATTTAAATTATGTATTTAAGGTAAAACAATTATTTAAGAAAATATAATCATTTACTTGTCCTTTTTATTGGGGTAGATATTGAAAATTAAAATTAAATGATTTTATCGAAAACTGACATTGAATGAATACCTATTTAGTTATAAATGTGTTTTGATGATTTAGGTTTTCAAAGACTTTTCAAAATATTTTTACATTTTTATAGGAATTTTATAAAACAATTTTTAAAAAATATACATCCTACGTATAGAAAAAAAATCCATTCATATCTGAAATGGACAAGGTGCATGATCCTGTAATCGGAGTGAGATAAGGATCATGTTCCTATACTAGCATGTGGGATCAACTGGTTATAATGAAAATATTTGTACCTGAAATATTTGGTAGAAAATTATTACTTTTCTTGAAAAAATATAATATGATCATATATTAAAGAACATTCTGAATCTTTATGTGGTTAATGGTTTTGTTGAATTTTTCATTGATTTTACATGTATGTAACCCATATGTCAAAAATATGATTTATCATTAATAATTATTTAATAACAAAACAATCACAACCATGACTATTTATGTTATTGTGTATAATGGGTAATTTAGATATGTAATTATTATTTTTAATCTTTGGATCTGAATATTAATATAAATGTGTTTTCATTTTAGGTAATTATCTTATATTTTGATATAAAAATAATCAAGGTATGGTGACTTAGAACACGATGACCTTATAATCTCTTGGGGATATTTCTAAATTTTACTTCTCTTTTAACTCATATGCATCCTTCCGTTAGCACTGGTGAGTCCTCCAGACCTATGATTTCATCTGACGAGCTCCCTGGAACAATCTCAGGCCTTATTACAACAGTTTCATACCCAAATTCCATTTTTAGGGTTTCATCCCTAATCCCTCTTTGGATTTCCCTTTAATTTAATATTAGTTGGGTCATTATCCCAATGTTTATATTAGTGTTTCAATCAAATTTTATCCATCCTCATTACAAGATGGTCATTAGATGCACTTCTATTTCTAATGAAGAGTTTCAAGGGATCTATGGTCTATAGTTTTCTTGTGAAGGTTCATCGACGTTGATTTATGGTGAGTCAGGTTCTTCCGTGATCACAACCTTCTATGGAAGTCCTCCATACTTGTACTCCTCTCTAGACTCAAAGACCACTACCCCCATCCTAGTCAGTTATGTCTAATTCATTCCAAGAGGTTTTGGGTTATGTTGTGAACTGTGGTGGGGTGTTCCATGTAGCCCATCAGGGGATAAGGCGACTATGGGATTTCTGATTTGATGGGTTATTTCATCAAAGATCATGACTCCCTATGATGACCCCATACTTATGCTACTATGTTCTACCTTGTTTTATCACATCACCACTTCGAGCATGTCTGCTGAGCTGGATATCGCACAATATTTGGGAAGTAATGTTCGAGTGGTAATAGGTGTTCTATGAGGCAATTTATTCTTTCATTTGTTTCCATTTGTAAAAAGTTTGTGGTTATGTGATAAGTGATGACGACTTGATGATGTTGAGGTGCTTCAAAATTCTGTTTTGGTGTTGATCAAAAATGATGATTGTGGTGGAAGACTGGAGTTTACAATAGTCATGTTGAGGGGGGCTCTGTGAGACGACATAGATAATTTGAAATCACTGGTTTTTTGAGAAGAGTCTTATGCTGATTTCCATATGAGGTTGATGTCTAAGGTCATGTGATGAGGCGATGGTGGAGATCAAGCTAAGATTCTAGGACGATGTAATGATGATACTGGTAATTTGTCTACATGATGGTTGGTTTCTTAAGTAGCTCACTTGCCCATGCTTTTGGTTGTTCCATTGTTTGAATTTGAATTTAAATTTGAATATTGATTTTGGGATGTTATGGTATTCTATGTAATGGTTTATATGGTTGATGTTTGGAATTGATATATGGTTTTGTGGGTGGTTCCCAACAAGCCAAAAAAAATTTTTAAAAAAATTAAAAAAGGGATTTGGAGGAAGTAGAAATTATAGGTTTGGAAAAATGTGTTAAGACAAGTGGATTATCTTCATAACATTTTATGGAATCATGTTTCCTATTAGAAGTTAATTTTAGGGATTCTTGTAGAAAATAAACTATAATACTAATAATATAGAGAAACACGTGTTATTTTGGTAAAAAAATTATTAAATAATGATTTTATTATTCTATTGTAAGTATTTCTTTGATTTTGTTCTTTATCTAGATTATGATTTTATCACTCAACCACTGCAAATTTATCTTGACGTAAAAATATTATTGATTTTCAATAAATCAATGTTCTATTCTCTCTTCAAATGGGTAAAAATTTATCTTATAAACTAATATTATTTTCAAATATATGTTTAAAATTACAATAAATCTTCTCCTATTTGAAATCCATGTTATGTGATGACCTTCATAATTTTTCCCAACTTATTCGTGAAATTTCTATTAACATCATTTACGATTTTGGTTTTCAACAACAGAATTTTCAAATATAAACCCCTTAACTACATAACAAAATTTAAAATTGAAAGGATTTACATTATTTAATAATGTTAAATGTAACATTTTTATATTTTAATAGGAAACTATGTTTAATATTTTATATAACACACAACATTGAGATGAAACAAACTAAAATTTATTATGAAAAAAATATTATTTAAACATGATTCTCATAACATAGAATTTAAATTAGGTGGCATAAAAAAGAATAACTAAATTTTCAATATTATTCATGAAGGATAGTAAAAATATATTGATAGAAATATAATAAAATATTTAAAATGTTTTATAAGGTATTATAAATCTTTTTTTATCAACAAAATTATTTCTATATGTTTTTGAGGAAAAATAATATTAATGATTTTCTTGAACTCTTATGTATTTATTTAAAATGAATTTATTTTTTTAAATTTTAATATCATAATTTAAATTAGGTAAATTTTTTTAATTTTTCAATAAATACTGATTTTCTACTAAATATCAGTAAATACTAATTTCTGTAAAACTGTTATTTCGTTTAATTAATGTGTGTAATTAAAAATTAACATTATAATTTTAATTCATTTATAGTAAAATAAATATTACTGAGTTTTATTTAATATAATAAAGTGCATTTTAATTAGAATTATATAAATAATTTTTAATAATTATTCTTAGTGATGCAATTTAATTTTCCATAAAAACTATTTTAAAGTTCCCAATAATTCTCAATATAATTTAATTTAAATAAACATTGATAAATTATTATTTAAATTTAATTTATATATTATTAATTTAAATTTATTAACTTTATTTCATATATTTAATATTATAAATCATTATGTCAATTTAAAAAAATATTTTCTATGAATAATTAATTTTCCAAATAACCAATTTGTTCCACTCATACTGGTTTGATTTGATACTTAATTTTTCCACATCTATGAATTGTTGGAGATAAAATTATACAAATAATTTTAATTAGATTATTTATTATTATATATCTTTTTAAAAATAATTTTTTTTAAAAAAAATGTAATATTTTTATAATTTAGTTATCATTCTAAAAAAATAAAGAGAAACATTTGTGGTAATGAGCATATTTAAGACATTATTCCATTTAGTGGTATATATTTTTATAAGCCTCATATATCATTCACAATTTATTTCAATTTTTTAAGCACTTGGATTGATTGTGACTTCGCATTATAGAACAATTTTGGGTATTTGAAAAAATGTCACTATTACTCGATTATAAAAGGAAGCCCTCCCACCTCAATTATTCACATATATAAATAAAATTTTATCATCTGGACCAAACCAATATCTCTATAAAGCATAATTATCTACATAATAGAGAATCTTTTCTTTATAAAAAAAGAATCATTATGGTCCTTAATAAGATATGGAATAGAGGTTCTTTTAATTCATATAACCCTCTTCATTGAAACCCTACTAATTAATTATTATTTTTCAACCATAATTTATGTCTTGAAATAGTAATAGATTTACTCTATTATTTCCAATTTAATTTTATATTATTATATTTATTTAATATTATTTATCAATGTCATCTTTTATCAATTGGGAAATGAAACCACTATTTTTGTGTATGTGGTACTACCTCCTCGGAAACACATGTATTTAGTTTTTCAACATCTCCCCAACAGTTTTTACTAGTGATGGATATCAGGATTGTATATTATAATAATTAAATATTAATAACTCTAAAAAATTATCAAATCATATACCTTTTTATATTAAACATGTAATTAAAATTGATAATGTCTCTAATGTGTATGGTATAATTCCACCTTATAAAGTGATGTGATTCATTTTTTATTTTCTACATCACATGAATGGTGTAAGAATGTTTATATAAAGACATATTATAATTTTAATTATATTATAATCATTATTTAATGATACAATATCACATTAACTCATTCCATCACAATATTTGATAAATAGAAATGATACCCAGTCATTAATACAACATACCATCTCTATAACTATAACATAGTTCATTTATCATAACCATACATCATGGTTGGATTTAAATTGATAAATTATTTATAAAAATAAAAATAATTTAATAATTATTATTAGTAATATAACGGAACACTGGTCCTATTTATAATGTTTAACAAACTGATTCATTTTGAATTTATGAATTAAAGGTCCTTAAAACACTCTATATGGACATAACTGAAAATATAATTAAATATATATTTAATAATTAATGAATTAAATATAATATTTATAATTTTTTAAACTATTAATTGATTCTTACGAAAAAAAATTATATAATCATATTATTCATAGGATAAATGTTATGAATGACCTTTCTAGAAATGAGTTATGGATTTCCATCTTACAATATATTTCTTAAAGGATCATGGTTTTTTCCATAGAATATATTATACTGATTATATATTTAGAATTTAAATAATGTATATATAATAAATTTTAGTTAATGATATTTTAGGTTACAATTTACATACATCATTCATTGTTGTTATGATTACAATTTCATGGAGTAGTAAGAATTTTTTATTCAAACACTTTTTAATGGGATTATTTTGGATTGAATTTCCATTAAAGGTAATTATTTGCTAATTTTATAATATAACCATTTCATTTTATTCTTAAATTTTATCCAAATAAATAATTTTATATTAATAATATATTACACTCCTTATAACATAAAATAAGTGAGTAAATGGTTATAAATAAGATCGATTATATTTCTCTCTTTGGTCAAAAAACATTTCTCTACCTTGTCCGTGTTTTCACGTTTTATTAATAAATGTTATAAAATTTTTATATAATGTTTAGAGACCTTTTCCCATTTAATGTTTTTATAAAATGGTTTAAAATTAATATTAATTTAATATTTTAAATGTGGAACTTTTTAACAAAAGTTGGAAAATAATGATTTCTTTTACTTTTACAACATGTACTCTATTACAAGACATCATGATAATTAAATTATTTAATTCATGATACAATAACAACATTTTTATCTAAGAAAATTATTTCCATTTATTTTTAATATTTTTTAAAATATATTTTCATATTGGAATGATTAATTTCATTAGGTTTTTTAATATTGTTAAAAGTATTTATATTCATAAATGATAACCACTGTCAATGTTATACAATATTTTTAAATATATTTTATATGTATCATAAACATATACCTATCTCAATATCAACTACATATTATGGGAAATACACTAGTTATTTTCAATGATATAATTCCTTCATTATGAATTTTTTTGATTATGATATGTAACTTGATTATAAAACGCATTAACTTCCATGGTAAATTATTATCTTTAATAATTTTTATTGATTTCCATATTTATCACGCATATCAATGTAATATTAGTTATAATGAATTGTGGTAGTAAATTTATATATCCATCCAACTTATTGGGTAATAATTTATTCTTAGGTGATTTCATGTATGGGATTATGGAGTGGGCCTTATATTTTATTGGGAACCCATTACATGATTTCATGTTGAATCACTGGTTTTTCTTGAAATAATTTTACGTTGCTTTTTTCGTTATACAACATTTACCATGATTCTATGATATTAAGATAACATCTTCCTTATGGAATTCCCCATTTTATTACACATGAGACATAACTTTTATGATATCAACCTATATTTTTTAATTAAAATAATCACATTTATATCGTTTATATTCCATTAATAGGATTTTTAGCTCAACCATTTATCAATGTATTACCAAGGTGATCCGAATAAGTTCTATGATATAAAAAAGATTTCAGAACTCAATATTTTTTATACGATAAAAAATATTTCCATCTAAATATGATATATTATGAACCTAGACATCGAAATATATTAGGTGTCATGATATTTGTGTTGTAATGAACAGAGTTTTATGAAAATAATCCAATAATAATTTTTGTAAAACACCTTGGAACCTATATATCATTCATCACTCACAATTGGAAATGATTTTCATCCAACCCATTTTTTATTATATGATTACACTCACACATAAGACACATCACCAGTAAAAATATATTTTCTTATCTATACTTCCTTTTATCATATTATTTTTCAAATATTTTTGTTTTTAAAAGAAAAAATTGATTGAAATTTTGTATGTGTAGTAGTATTATCAAAAATCAAATATTTATTTATAATTCCCTGTACTAATACAATTTTTTTTCCACTTATATAATTACTATAATTGACGATTCACCTAATTACCTATCAGAAAATCCTTCTTAAGTAAGATTCTTTGAAAGAGCCTCTATAGAAGTCTTATTCATCTATGACAATCAATATTATCCTAAGACATGTTAGTTATAGTAATCATAAATGAAATTTAGTGAAATGAATAAATATTAAATTATATTATGAACTAACAATTTCAATATTATATAATAATCTACTGTATTGATATATTTTAAAAATAATTTCCGATGAAAATAATTTCATAAAATATGGATATCAAGGTATGGAAATATTTTCTAAATAAGTGAGGGAATTTTGACGATGATTCTAACAACAATTTAAAATCCTCAGTAATATGTGATTTTAAAATTATATGATAATTTATGTAAGGGTTTTCAATTATCATTTGTAGATTCTTAAATTTTCAATAGTCAAGTACAGAGGTTTTTTTAACAATTATATATGTTTTTTATTATGTCAAATATGTTTACATTAACAGAAAAAAAATTATAAAATAGGATGGTTTTATTTTATAAAATATGTGACATGCAACAACCTAGAATAATCAACAATTTCAATATATTTCATTAAATTGATTTTCATCAGTAGTTTGTAGAATATGTAGCACCAAGTCTAAATGAACCATAATATATTATAATGTTATGACCTAGACTTTAAATTTTTAGGAATAAATAGTAAATTCTAAATTAAGAAAATTATATTTTTTAAACATTTACAAAATAAATAAAAATGATATATATTAATTACAAATAAAATTAGTACCATTTGGATATAATAAAATATTTTCTGAAAAAACTGTATTTCTCTAAAAAGAGGACTATATATGTCGTGTATACATGATATAAACATTATTTTTACCAATATTGAAAATTATATTTAAAAAATGATCTTTATTTTTTAAACACTAAAATCAACATTATCTTAGGGTGAATTTCTTGGGATTGTCTATGATTTTTCAATTTTTGATGAATTAGAAAAAATAAAAAAAATTAATTAAAAAATTAAATTTCATTATAAAATTTTATAAAGTAATATTAAATATTAATTAGATTTAAAAAAATATGTACATCATTTATATATATATTATTCCAATTAATTTCATTTTAATCATTTACTTATTGATTTTTGATATTAAATATTTGTAAATGTTTGATCACTATTATTTTTAAAAACCTCATTCTAGTCTAACATGCATGATTAATTTTAAAATTGTATATTACTTAATTTGAGAATTGATTTTTTAAAAATGTTTTACCTACATATATTCATTTTTATTAATATTATATATTAAGATATATTTAATTTTAAAACCATAATGACTTTTATAAATAGAAAAATTATATACCATGTTTAAGGTTAAAATGCGCTTACCACAGATAAAACATAAATGATAAAATTTAAAATGACCTAATTTTTTTTATTAAATATATTTTAGAAAAATATTTAGACAATAAAATTAATAAGTCTTAATAATACATCACATTGGTCACTTTTTAAATTGAAAAATTAGTGTGCACCTTTTTCATTCAAAAAATTAGAATACTGCAACTCACCTAACATTTAAAAGGAAAACCCATATCCTTTATTATAATAACATTAAAAAAGTTATCATAAAATACATTAAAAATAAATTATAGCGACCATCCCATTATCATGGTTGAGTTATTATGAGAATAAAGACTATAAAGGAAGGCTTGTGGTGAAAACCAGAAGACTTTACCTGAAGAGGATATGACATTCTGTAATGAGAATTTTTATATTATTTCAAAATTTATATCCTTTAATTATTTATAAATAAATTATTATTTTATATCCTTTGAGTCTGAGATATACGTGTAGTATTTTATATTATGGTTATGACATACAATAATCTTCAATTCCTACAAATGGGTTACAAAAACATCATTTTTCGTATAGATTACTACATCCTCCCGAACCAATGTCATTCATTTTTTCATAACCACCACACATTGTTAGATACAATTGTTTTATATAATATATATGTGTTACATTTTAATGTAACTATTCATATATATTTATTGTATAATATATAACTTTTTAATTTTAATTTCATTGGGGATATGGTAATATTGATTGTCTGTATGGTGGACAACCACCTCACAAAGCGATGTGATCCTTCTATCACAAACACATTATAATGAATGTATTGATGAAAATATTAAGGAATACATGTGATTAAAAATAATTTAAAATGACATTAATTAAAAATAAATCATTCAAAAATGATAATATATCATTTAATATCTAACACTATAAAATGATAAAGTTGTTCATGTTTCTATGGACTACAATTACTGTTAACAGATGTGTATTTTTTTCATAACAAAAACACATGTAGAATGTGTATGTGTGTGTATATATATATATATATTATATAATATATATGATAATATGACCATGTTTGAACGGTATAATATTAGTTAATTATTTCCACAATGATCATTGAAAAATCAATTAGTTACCCATGTGTACATATCTCTAACCGTCTCCATTACTGTTATATAGTTCATTTTTTATAATAAATATTCTTTATTTTATTTAAACAAATAATTAATTTATAACTATGATAATTATATCATTATAATTACCCATACTTTACATACATTTTTATTACTTCTGAATGGAAACATAGTTATTTCAACATATAACAAAACCATGATCGTATAGAATAGGTATAGTGTCTTCACAAAGTGGGACACATAAACAACTGGTTCATAAAACATCTACGTCTTCTCCCATTTATTTCATCATATATATAGTCCCTTTTAGCATATCCTACTTAATACTCTTCTTCATGACCTAGGTAAAAGAAAACATACAAAAGGGTGAGCTCAAATGTTAAGTATGGGTAAACAAAGTAAATATCAATCAAATCATAATCATAAGAACATAATATTTTGAAAATCATAACCTTCAAAAGAGGTAACAATATCATGAAATGGGATAAATCATGGTAGTGAGATATAATAAGAATAATCATTACATAAGACATGAAACTTTTTTTCATACACACATAATCATAGACAATCATTTCATATTATTCAAGACTCATTTCCATGACTATCATAGCAGACAAAGTCCATTTCTGAACCGAGTTCACTCCTCATTCCAGTCTTGTATCACTAATCAGGATTTACATGTCATTCCATCCATGTATATCTCATGAGTTATAAATCTATATCCAATGCATTGGTGGTAGATAGAGTTCCCACCCATCTAATAGTGAAACCATTATTATGTGTGCCACAAAACCATAAATGATACATCATAGCATAACCAATGTAATAAGAATGGGATTCATAAACATCATGACATTGTAACATATTCCCTAAAAGATAAAATAACATATTAAAGATAATTTAATCATAACATAATCAAATAAATGTAATAAGAGGGATAAAAACATAACCCTATATTATCATAGATGGAAAATAATTCTATTAAAATGCATGAACTCCATTCCTGAGGAAAATATCCATTCTACCTGAGAAAACATTTTTTCCTTTATCAACACCATAGAAAATTTTTAAATAAAATAAGTTAATTAAAAATAAACTTGAAAACCTGGAAAGGATGCTTCGTTTAAAAAAATTTCTATGAAAACATTAAAATTCGTTCATTCCTTAAAATTTTAATAAAAAATTCTTCTCGTACATTGGCCAGAAAAGTAAAAAAGTATGTCATACTGAAAATGAAAAAAGATTCCTTTCATATCATTTACTAAAAACTCACAGATAAGTAAAATTGGATTTAAAAAATTGTATAGGAATAGAAATAATATTACATATTATGCAAACCTGGACGTGGATGATAAATATTCCCTAGTAAATACTGAAGTATAAATAATCTCAGATAAAAAATGAGATTGCGATATTTTCCCTTACCTAAAGTCCGATATTCTTAGTACATATCCTAACCTCTTTTATAATGATTTAAATAATTTAATTGTCTTATTACAGAGTCATATTAATTGTTATTATATCATATATATCCATATTATTATCTTCTTGTTAGTAATATTTCATTGCTACTTGTTATTCGGGTGTTCATTGGTTTATGTTCTTAAGAGTGTTTTTTTGAATAAATTATTATTATTATTTTTAGGTTATAGATAAATCATTTAATGAATGGTTTTAGTATAATATATATCATATTTATCAATTAAATGCATTTATATAATCATTATTCAATTAAGATCATGTAGAACTAGTCACATCCCAACGTGGAGATGGTAGGGCATACGTACACACGAGCGATGATATCATTCCTATGATTGTGGAATTCTATTGAAGTGGATGATTTAATATCTCTGAATTTGTTTCATGTCATAATAACCATATATAGTTATTCATTACACCATTATACCCATCCAAGTAAGGCGGTGGTGGAATAACAAATTACACCACGGCGTGGAGACGATATTCTCTACATACGCACATGCGGTGATTTCGTTTTCCTTAGAATGGATAGAATGTGAAATAAGGTTCTTCCATTTTTATAATTATATATCAGTATATGACTGATACTGAAGTTATCACTTTATAATGAAACAAATAAAGAAGAGGAAGTAGAAGAATAAACAAAGGTGAAATAATCGGTAAAGGATATTACCTCCTCTTCGACGCGCCTCTTCTAAACCTCCTCTTAGGACAGTATTGTTGTTATTTGAAGAAAACAAGAACCTCTAGTATGTTTCTAGGGAAGAGGATAATGTAAATTTATAGGGTCTGGTAAATAATGAGGGAACAAAATGTGTTAAAGGGGAGATACAGGATGTTCCCTTTTATAAGGGAGTTGAGGGGCACCTTAGGAAAAAAATAAAATATTATTTTATAATAGAGTCATATTCATTTCATAATGGCTCCAAATTGATTTAATTAAAAACTAAAGTGGGGATGGGTTTGAATCCTCTCAACCAATAGGTTTTAGAGAGGTTTGGGTCAAAATATTATTCTTATAATTTATATTTATCTCTTAGTTAAGTAGCTTGACATTTACCATGTCTCTTTGTATGGTTATACCAGGAAAGTCTGAACCAGGCATAAGCCTGGTCCCGCAAATTTATTAAAAGAAAAGTGCAAGTAAAGTCAGAAGAAAATAAAATGCTACATAACATCAAAACCATATGCATCCTTCTTCCCATCATCAGATAACTCATCACCAGGATTAGCTGACTCCCATTCAGAAGATTCATATTTGCGCATCATCTCAAGGTACGTATTTTTCTTCCGCAACTTTTCCTCAGACAACTTCTCTTTGACCGGCCGTTTTCCACTAAATCCTTTGTCCCTCTTCGGGGACCCTCCTCTTCGTTTTCCACTATACCCATTTTCAATGACATTTTCTTGTGACGCTCCAATCTTGTGTGCAGACCTTGTTGCCATTGGTTTGGGTAGATCTGTGTTGTCTCTCCTTGGCCTCCTCTTTGGTGGCGCAGTCATGACACCTTCACTTTCAGACATCTTCGTTCGACCACCTTGAACAATATCACTATAGGAGGGCTGGACCATACCACCATAGGAGGGCTGGACCATACCACCATCATTTTCTTTCTCACTATCAGAGCAGTCCCCCCATTTACAAGAAATGTGCAGCACCCTATACCCGTCACCGCCACCATGCATGCCATTTTTCACATTACAATCTCCAGCTAAGCTGTCCAATAGTGGACCACTGTCTGTATTTGCTTCAGAGCCTTTCTCAGCACTATATGTTCTCTCATTCCCGGATCTTGATCACAAGTGCCAACACTAGCAACCCTTGGCTCAACATTATCACCTAAGGAAACAGAATTTTGATCATCATGAGTCCTTTGGCATCCTGCTCATGATCCAGGACCAAATCAATATCCACCAGGCATGCAAACCGATTTTCGAGCTCAATGTTGTTCGCCTTCCTCCCAGGTGTTTCCTGAATCCCATCCACTATCATCACAACACCAATGGTATTAGCACTTTCCTTGATAGGAGTTTCTTGATTCCCAGCTAGCTTCACAGCCCCAAGATCCATGTGTTGATATTGCCTCTCAATCTCCTCTTGAGCTGGGGAATTAGGACCTACAGCAACAACTTGCACATCATGGACAGCGACAACGGCTGCAGGTGCCCTCACAATTTCCAGACCGAGAGAATCCACACCACCATTCTTCCCACCCAGTTACACATCTTTCTCCATAGCAGCACAACTTCGTTCAGCATGAACATTCCTCTCCACACTAGCACTCACTTCCCTTCGGGGACTTTCCATCAAGGATGGAACCTCAAACATAGGAGTTTCAGCAGAGCCTCCTGCATCCTTAAAAGCAGAAGAAGACTCAACACTGCATTTCAGGGTATCAACATTACCCAAGTCCCGCTTCACAATGTTAAAAATATCACTGACCTTCACTCCAGGAGGCTCCACACCTGGCTTATGCAATTCATCCCCCATTCCCAGAACCCCACTGTCCACTAAGTTCATCATCTAATGGATAGGGAGTATGGGTTGTTCTACGTTCACCCCACCATCAACCAAAAGCCCATGTGTCCTGAAACTCCCCACAAAAGCAGCTTCATGAGAACCCAAACCATCCCTCACCCTCCTGCACACCCTCCTGTTCAGAGATCCATTTCTGTAGGCAGAGGCACAATGTCCCAGCCGATGGAACACACTGCAATAATCAACCCACGATTCAAACTTAACATCCTGCTTCCATCGGAATTCATGCTCATTAGTAATCCACACCCAGCCCACCGGCATCTTGGAGACATCAATCTCCACACATATGCGAGGGCAGATGGGATGACACACAGTCTCAGTTTTGATGTCTGAGAACAGGTAGCGGCTGACCATGTTCCCAAGCATAGATAGAATGGAAGGGTTCTGGAATTGGAGAGGAAGGCCCGGGAAACGTACCCAAATCGCTATACTCGGATTATCCCGTTGCATATGGAAGTCAAAATTCCACCGAAGAAGAAAGAAAGGAATACCTCCACACAATCGAGGATCCTTAGACCACGCCGTGATGAGATCCTTCATAGACCCAAAATGAATCATTATGTGTCGTCGATCGAGAAGACCAATCACCGCTCGATCTTGCAGGTTCCCGGCTTCAAAGACAAACCGATAAAAAGCATCAACTGAGGGACGACTTTGATGAAATCGAGCCAATAGAGTCAGCTTGAAAAGATATGTGGAAGAGTTAAGTTCTGAAGGTGCTAAACATAGTTGAGGTGCTCCACGAAACAAATCTGGAACTTTTGGGAAAAGTGAGATTCGCGGGAACGGGGGCAAGAATACAGGATTAGAAAGTGGAGTGAAAGCAGGGGGGAAATCCGTGACGAAGAACGAGAAAGAACTCCCCCCTCCGTTGGGGAGGGGGGAGGGAGGACCTCCATCGCTGGATCTAGGTCATCGTCGCAGGTCTTGCTCAGTCATCGTCGCTGCCCTCCCTCTAAACGTGTTGTCGGTTTAGAGGGTATTGAGGCGGCCTTCCCCACCCCCTGTCGCACGTCCCCAGCTAGGCCCAAGGTGGCCAACCTTGGGCTTGGGCCAGTTCCAATGGAGTCAAGGGGACGAGAGGATCGCTGGCGTATGGTGCACGTTGCCTTTGCGAGGACTCGAACCCGGAACCTCAACGACGGGATGCCACCGCCTTGAACCAACTCACCCAGCCCCCACAGGCGAAACGTGTTGTCGGTTTAGAGGGTATTGATGCGGCCTTCCCCACCCCATGTCGCACGTCCCCAGCTAGGCCCAAGGTGGCCAACCTTGGGCTTGGGCCAGTTCCCACGGAGTCGAGGGGACGAGAGGATCGCTGGCGTATGGTGCACGTTGCCTTTGCGAGGACTCGAACCCGGAACCTCAACGACAGGACGCCACCGCCTTGAACCAACTCACCCAGCCCCCACGGGGAAAACGTGTTGTTGGTTTAGAGGGTATTGAGACGGCCTTCCCCACCCCATGTCGCACATCCCCAGCTAGGCCCAAGGTGGCCAACCTTGGGCTTGGGCCAGTTCCCACGGAGTCGAGGGGACGAGAGGATCACTGGCGTATGGTGCACGTTGCCTTTGCGAGGACTCGAACCCGGAACCTCAACGACGGGACGCCACCGCCTTGAACCAACTCACCCAGCACCCACGGTCGAAATATGTTGTCGGTTTAGAGGGTATTGAGGCGGCCTTCCCCAACCCCTGTCGCACGTCCCCAGCTAGGCCCAAGGTGGCCAACCATTGGCTTGGGCCAGTTCCCACGGAGTCGAGGGGACAGGAGGATCGCTGGCGTATGGTGCACGTTGCATTTGCGAGGACTCGAACCCGGAACCTCAACGACGGGACGCCACCGCCTTGAACCAACTCACCCAGCCCCCACGGGCTAAACGTGTTGTCGGTTTAGAGGGTATTGAGGCGGCCTTCCCAACCCCCTGTATTTGGTATTTTGTTTTTTTATATCCATAACATCATTATTACTTCAAACAATATTTGTATAACCAGCCCTAATATGATATATGAACCTATAAAATTAGTTTAATTCATAAAAAGTCTAAAATTACATATATTTGGGTATTTATAACAACAATTATGTTTATATTTCATTAATAAGGTAATTACTGCATCATCATTCTGTCATAAATAAATTATATTATTTAATGTCTAAAATTTATAAATAAAATATCATTTTGTAGTAAACCTTATTATATTTCTAAATAATATTTATTTTTGAATTTATCTTTTGTATCACCATATATTAAAAAAAATTAGTTATTAAACTTTGATTTTAACTCTTTTAACTCTTCTTTTAATTAAATAATAATAAATATCCTAATCTAATCCAAGTGGACATAAAGGTTTCTTAATTTTTTTTTGGTCAAATTGCACTTATACATTAGAATTCGGATCTTTTTTAGGGTAATAATAATATCATTTCACCTTTAATTACCCTATTTACTTTTAACCGTGGTAAATAAAAGTTTAAAGTTATTATTCACCAAAAATTATTTTTATCATATTAAACCACATTTTACTACTTGGTATTAACCATGTATCTCAGATTTTCGAAATTCATCTTATAGAAGCAGTGAAATGTAGTTTAATGTAAATTTGAAAATGCTCCTACGATGTGGGTAAAAGACGATAAAAGTTTTTATATATAAAAAATTATTATAAAATGACTCCAATTAATTAAATTCAACTTATATTGGTATTTTGTATCTATTTTGACCTAAAATAAATCTATATAAAATAAATAATTATTTAAATAAAAATTCGGTTTTTGACTATAACTGACTGTTTTTCAATATTCATCACAAATTGAAAGCTTTCAGAAAAATACCAAAAATTCACCCTATGCTAATTTCAATATTCCAAATCAAAAAATGAAGTCTATTTTGAAATATAAAATATCAATGATTTGAAAAAGTTTATATTACTATTCATAACAGCTAGTTTATATAATATTTTAATAACATATCATTGTTTAGTGAAACTCGGTATTGCCTACTACACTAACTATCGATGAAGGTTGCTCTTGCATGTAATGCAAGACAATATAGTTTTGTGTGTAGTGAAATATTACTTTGGTGTTTTATATAACATAATATATAAAAACAAAATATTTCTCATAAGATATCAGGGTGTTAAATTCAACCCCTCTTAAAAATAATTTTTCCCTTGAAATTCGTCAATTCATAACAAATTGATGATGATACCTCTGCCTCAGCAAATCCTAAAGTTCCCATGTAGCTTCTTCTAATAGGTGGTTCCTCCATAAAACTTTAACCAATAGAGTGTTCTTGTTTCGTAGATCTTTTTCGCTACGATCCAGAATCTTTCTCAGCTCTTCTTTTAAAGAAAGATCATGCTCATCTGGCAAAACATCCGAGCTTAGTACATGTGAATGATCAGGTATTTACTTTCTAAGAAGAGATACCTGGAACACATCATTAAAATCTGATAGATTCGGGGGAAGCTCTAGTCATTAAGCTACCATCTCAACACGATCTATTATTTTAAAAGTACTAATATACCTAGGGCTCAAATTTCCCTTCATTCCACATCTCATTAATATCATCTAGGGAGATATTCTTAAGAACACTTTTTCACCCACTTCAAACTCTAGGTCTTTTAATCGGTTGTCTTCATAACCTTTCTATTGACTCTGAGCTACTATTATGTGTTTTTGAATAGAACTGACCATTTCTACCATCTCATCGACAAGATCAGGTCCTAATAGATTTCATTCACAGACTTCATCCCATCAAGTTGCGGTTCTTCATTTCTTTCCATAGAGAGCTTCATAAGGGGCCGTCTAAATACTAGAGTGAATGCTATTATTATAATAAAATTCCACCAAAGGTAGGTGTTGATCCCAACCACCTTTGAAATCCATTGAGTAAGCTCTCAACATGTCTAATAGAGATTTAATTGTCCCCTCAAACTGATTTACTATATGAGGATGATAAGAAGTGATGAAACTCAACTATATATCTAGAGTATGCTGAAGACATCGCCAAAACGTCTAGGTAAACCTCGGATCATGATCTGGTATAATGGAATGTGGTACTCCAACTTCATATGACGATAAACCATAACCCAGGTAGCATTATTTCCTTTGGAGGTTTTAGGATGTCCAGTGACAATGTCCATAGTGATGTTTTCCCATTTCCATCTTGGTATGGGTAATGGTTGTAACATCCACTTAGACATCTGCCTCTCATCTTTAACTTGCTAAAAATCCAAGCATTGAGAGACATATTTTGCATCATCTCTTTTCATTCCATCTCACCAGAAGTACTCCTTTAGGTCCCTATACATCTTCGAGTTTTTAGGGTGAATATAGAATGAAGAACTATGATCTTCATCCCATATTTCCTTCATTAATTCTGGGGTGGGAGGAACACAAACCTGATTCCTGATCCTTATTATTTCATCACAATCAATGTGGAATTTAGGAACATTTCTCACCTTCATTTTAGACTCTACATCTTCTTTCATTTTCTCTTTAATCATCACATGTATAGATAGTTGAACATTGATTTGAGAAAGATAATATTTTCTCCCTTCCATTATAATTCCAAGATCCATCCTTTGTAAATATAGAAATATTGGATCTTTTATGATCCTCATCGTGGATAATCATGAATGGTCTTGTTAGCGTAATTTGTATGCCATTTTGTTTGCATTCCCATGGTGATAATGAATTGAGCAGTCGTAATCCTTAATCAGCTCCAACCATCTTCTTTGGCGCATATTCAGCTCCTTTTCGGGGAATATATACTTTAAACTTTTATGTTCCGTATAAATATCACACTTTTCATGATAAAGATAATTCCTCCAAATATTTAATGAAAATTTTACCATAGCTAACTCCAAATCACGAGTTGGGTAATTTTTCTCATGTATTTTCAACTGTCATGAGGCATAATCTATCACCATAACATTTTGCATGAGAACACACCCCAATCCCTTGTTGGATGCATCACTGTAGATCAGAAACCATTCTACACTAAAAGGCAGTGTGAGAAAAGGTTCACTTGATAATCTTATTTATAAATACTTGTAATTTTCTTCAAACTCCTCCATCAAAAAAAACATAACTCCTTTTACGAGTCAACCAGGTTTGTGGATTAGATAATCATGAAAATTATTTCTCAAAAGGTCGATAAAATCCTACCAAACCATGAAAACTTCAGATCTCAGTTAATGTTGTTGGCCTCAACCATCTTTCAATAACTTCTTTTTATGTTGGATCCACAGATATCCCCACTTTTTAGATTATGTGACCCAAAAATGAAACTTTTTGAAGCCAAAATTCACACTTGGTAAATTTTACATAATGCTTTTCCATTATTATGGTCTTTAATACAATTATTAAGTGAACATCATGTTCTTCATTTCTATTTGAATAGATAATAATATCGTCTATGAAGACTACCACAAATTGATAAAGATGGTCTAAAAAGACTATATTCAATAGATCCATGAAGAAAACATGAGAATTAGTAAGACCAAATGGCATCACTATAAATTCATAGTGTCCATACCTTGTATAGAATGTTGTATTTTGTATATCCTCTATTTTGACCCTTAATTGATGATTCCCTGAATGAAGATCAGTCGTGGAAACATATTGAGCTCCACGTAGTTGGTTAAATAAGTCATTAATTCATAGGAGAGGATATTTGTTCTTTATAGTTATCTTGTTAAGTTATCGATAATCAATACAGAGTCTCATAGATCCATCTTTCTTCTTAAAGAGTAAAATAGGTTCTCACCAAGGTGATGCACTATGGAGTATGAATCCCTTATCAAGATTCTCTTGGAGTTGCTTCTTCAATTTCTGCAAATCAATTAGGGTTATTCAATAACGTGTATTTGAAATAGGCATAGCACCCGGTATGCCTTCTATTGAAAACTTAACATTATGATTTGGTAGAAGACATGGAAATTCCTCTGGAAAGACATCATCAAACTCCCATACAATGGAAATATTCTTAATCATGAGTTTCTCTCCAACCATTTGAGATAAATAACATTTATTTATTGGTATCAAGACCCATAAGATGTAAGAAATTTCCAATGGAAGGTTACATTTATACATGAATCGATAAGTGGTCATATATTGATCAGGAATATAAATTGTGACATCCCTTATTTGGCAATCGATATGAGCTACATATAAGGAAAGCCAATCAATGCCAAGAATCTCATCAAATTCCACTATAAGAAGGATAACACGATTTTCAGGAAGCACTTTCCCACAAATGTCAATTAGAGAAGAATTATAAACTTTTGATGCAACCGTGGTGCCATTAGGAGTTGTTACAGCTAACTCAATAGCTAATTTTTGTGGTAGTACGACGATACCCATAGATAATTCTTCAGAAATAATTGATTGGGCAGATCCAGAATCAAATAAAACATTTTCTACTTTAGAGTGGATAGTATGTGTACCATTCTCCATTTTGTTATCTCCCACCACATCGCTCATAGAAATTGCATGTGACATTCCTTTGACTTTTTCATTAAGAGTTTTTTGACGTCGATCATCATAATAAATCCATGTATTTGGGCATTTATTAGAATAATTCCCCAATTCCTTGCACATCTATGATTGAAGTGTAGTAGGTGCATTTGGTGTGGTGTTTTCTTTATTCACATCACTAGATATCATTTTCCCATCACCGCGACATTCAAATGCCCGATGACCTTTTTTCCACATTTGAAACATTTAATTTCCCCTTTAAGATAATTCCATCCATTCTTCTTTCCACACATTGAGAATAAGGGATAACTCATCTTCTTTTTAGTGTGGTCTTTAGTTTTCACTTTGAATTCCATTTTCCTCTTCTTATCAAACTCATATGACTGATGGTTAATCTAATCTCTATCTCAACCGTGGGATCAGATCGAACAATTTCCTCCTAGGTATTGATGTCCCTTTATGGATACCACCCTTCGAATACTTAGTTTTAAACTACTAAAGAATCTACAGATCTTACTCCCAGGATGGATAATAATTCCAGAAGATTACCTTGCAAGTCTAGAAAAAAATTATTTGTAGGTACCAATAGATTTATCATCCTTTTTATTTAGTTCATGAAACTCATTCCTTATCTTTGTTCGAAGAATATGAGGGAAGTACTTATTGAAAATTATGTTCCTGAACTTTTCCCATTCCATGGACTCAATTTATTTCCATTTCCTCGTATTCTTGATAATATTCCACCATTGATCTGCTTCACCTTCAAAGGGATATATTATTAATATGACATTATCATGTTAAGAGAATTGTAGAACTGAAAATATCTTTTTAGTGGTACTGATCCATTGTTTAGCCAATAATGGATCTGTAAACCAGACGAATGGGGGTGGACACTACCTCGTGAAAGATTCAACAGAATGTTGCTCCTTACTTTTCAGATTTGGAAGTCCTGCAAGAATCATATCATTAAAATGTTCTGTGATCATGGCTATAAGATTTTTCATTCTAGCTCCCATAACGTTTGGTTGCTCAGGGGGACAATCATTACATTTCCCATCAAATTCTGCATTAACCCGGTTTTATTAGGTTCCATCCATTGACTAAAACTAAGAATAATATTGTGAGAAGTACTAATTACAACCGGAAAACTACATAATTAGTATTAGAATTTCACACAGTAGGTCTTACCATAGGTTACTCACAGCCTTTACTAAAAGACTAAGATTTTGTTCTATGCTTCGAAATATCCTTAGGGGTCTTACTAAGGCTTTCACATCCTAATTTCCAAAGGTTGAATATACCATTCCTCAGATACCAACTATAACGACCCATAGTTTACAAACATTTGTATTACTTCATAATTGAATCATACTTATTACAACATATAACATATCCATGTTAGGACCGTATAGGTATAGTTACTTTAGAAACATGGAAACATAAAAAGTTGGTTCACAAAACATCTAAATTATCTCCCATTTATTTCAACATATCTAGAGTCCCTTTTGGCATATCCTACTTAGTACTCTTCTTTCTGACTTGGGGAAAAGAAAACATACTAAAGGGAGAGCTCAAATTCACAATAAAGGTAAACAATGGAAATATCAATCATATCATATTCATAAGAACATAAATTTTTTGAAATTTGTATCCTACAAAATAGATCATAATATCATGACATGGGATAAATCATGGCAGTGGAATATATTCCCAATAAATATAACATTGAAAATAAAACATTGTGGAATACACACATAATCATATAAAATCATTTCATATTAGTAAAAACTCATTTCCAAGATTATCATAGCGGACAAAGTCCATTTCTGAACCGAGTTCACTCCTCGTTCCAGTCCAGTATCACTGAACCAGATTAACTTTCCGTTCTAGCCATGTCCATCTCATATGATATAAATAAATACTCAATGCATTAGAGGGAGATATAGGTCCCACCCATCTCATAGTGAAACCATTCTCATTTGTTCCACAAAACCATAAATCATATATCATAACATAACCCATGTAAAAAAAATTTATTCTTAAACATCATGCCATCATAACATAATCCATAAAATATAAAAGAACATCAATAAAAATAATTTCTACATAACATAATCAAATCACTGTAATAAGAGGGATTGAAATATAACCATATATTATCTTATATAGAAATGAATTTTGATAAAACACTTGAACTACATTCCTATGGAAAACATCCTTTCTACATAAAAAACATTTTTTTATCAACACGTTAGAAAATTTCAAACTAAAAGAAGTTAATTGAAAATAAACATGAAAACATGTAACATATGATTCATGGAAATAATTTTATATGAAATCATAAAAATCCGTTCATGCCTTATATGTTAAAAAACATTCTTCTCATACTTTTGCCGGAAATGTCAAAAAGTATCTCATACTGAAAACGACAAAAGATTACTTTCAAATCATTCACTAAAAACTCCCCAATAGGTAAAATCGGATTTAAATAGTTTTAGGGGAATATGAATAATATTAAATATTAATGAAACATGGATGTGGATGATAAAAATGCATTAATAAATACCAATGTATAAACAATCTTGGATAAAAATTGAGATTTCAATATTTTCCCTTACCATAGGTCCGATATGCTTCGTACATATCCAAAACTCATGTATAATGATTTAAATAATGTCATTGACTTTTTAAAAAATAATATTCGTTGTTATGATATTATATATGGTCATATTCTTATCTTCTAATTAGTAATATTTCATTGCTACTTGTTATTCGGGTGTTCACTACTTTATGTTCATAGGCATGTTTTGTCAAATAAATTCTTATTTTTTTTAGGTTATAGAGAAGTAATTTACAGAATTGTATTAGAAAAATATACATCATATTTTTTCCTTCAATTCATTTATATAATCATTAATAAATGAATATCTTGTATATGTTTCATTACTTCGTGGAGACGGTAGGTCGTACGTAAACACGATCAATGATATCATTCCAATGACTATGGAATTGTATTGATGTGGATTATAGAATATATCATAATTATTATAATTTCAATATAACCATATATATTCATTACACCATTATACCCTTCCATGTAAGGCGGTGGTGCCAAAACAGATTACACAATGACATAGAGACTATATTATGTACATACGCCCACATAGTGATTTTGTTTTCCTTAGGATGGATAGAAGGTGAAACATGGTTGTTTCATTTTTAAAATAACATATTATTATATGAGTTATATTTATGTTATTATTTTATAATGAAACAAATAAACAACATATAAAGTATAAGTAGAAATAAATGTGAAATAATCGGTAAAGGATATTACCTCTTCTTCGACGCACCTCTTCTGGACCACCTCTTAGGAAAATAACTTGGTCTTTGTAGAATTCCAAAACATCTATTATGTTTCTAGGGATGTGGAGAATGGAAATTTATATGTTTTGGATGATCATGATGGCTCAAAATGTTATAATTAGGCGAGGGAGGTGTTGCCCTTTTTTTAGGGAGGAGAGGGGAACCTTAAAAAAACATAAAATATTATTTTATAATAAAGTCATATTCAAAATATAATGGCACAAAATTGATTTATTTCAAATATAAAGTGTTTATGGGTCAAAATAATCTCAACCAATAGGTTTTAGACAGGTTTGGGTTAATATATTGACTGTATCATTTATATTTTACTCTTAGTTAAGTAGCTTAACTTTTACCATGTATTTTTGTATGATTATATTATATGGTTAATAAACATACTATATACATCCAAGATAACCCCAAGTGTTTCATTATTTATACACCTATCATTTTATAATTTGTTTGTATGAACATTAGATTTTTAGGAATCGAATAACAATTAATAATATAATTTTTTTTTAAAAAGCTTTTATCTTAATTTTGACACTATTTGGTATTTTGTATTTGTAAAATGTGTAACATCATTATTACATAGAAAAAAATTAATCTAACAAGACCTAATATGTTATATTAACCTTCAAAATTAGTTTAATTCATAAATAGTATCATATTACATTTATATGGTTATTTATAACATCCATTATGTTAATATTTCGTTAATAAGGTAATTTATGTATCATTATTGTGTCATAAATAAATTAAATTATTTAATGTTTGACAATTGTAAACAAAATATAATAATTTAGGAAATATTCTTATTTTTTTAATCAATATTTATAGTCGAATTTATCTTATTTATAACCCTATATTAACAATGTTTTATTTATTAATCATTGATTTTAACTCTTTTAACTCTTCATTTAATTAAGTAATAAAACATGTCCTAATCTAATCCTTGTAGACCTAAAGGTTCATATTTTATTCCTAAGGTAGTTTTTGGTCGAATTACACTTATCGAATTGAATTAGGACATGTTTTCGGGTAATAATAATACCATTTTTACCATTAATTACCATATTTACTTTTAATCATGGTAACTAAAAGTTAAAAGTAACTATTCACCAAAAATTATTTTAATCTTATTAGACCACATTTTACTCCTTGATTTTAACCATGTCTCTGAGATTTTCGAAATTTAACTCAAAAATGCTGTAAAATTAAGTTTTATGTAAATTTGCAAATGCTCCTAGGAGGTGGGTAAAAGACGGTAAAAGTTCAATAAAATTTTTATATATCTAAAATTATTATAAAATGACTCCAATTAATTATATTGAACATATATAGGTATTCGGTGACTATTTTTAACAAAAATAATTTTAATAAAATTAATAATTATTTAAATAAAAATTCGGTTTTAAACTATAACTAAGTGTTTTTCACTATTCATCAAAAATTGAATGTTTTCTGAAAAATACCGAAAATTCACCCTAAGCTAATTTTGATATTATGAATCCCAAAATGAAGCCCATTTTGAAAGATAAATTTTATAAAATTTAAAAAATTGGCTATTACTATTCATAACGGCTAGTTTATATAATATTTTAATAACATATCGTTGTTTAGTGAAACTCGGTATTGCATACAACACAAGCTATCAAGTAAGGTTTCTCTTGCATGTGATGAAAACAAAGACAGATTTGTGTATATTGAATGATTACTTTGGTGTTGAATATAACATAATACATTAAAACAAAATATATCTCATAAAATAGTAGGGTGTTACAATAATGATAATTATTCAATAAATGTTTAAATATTGAAATTTTTAAACATAGTTAACCTATCGTAGATATTTATAATACCTCATCTTAATATTGTTGATAGATCTTCAATAAATTGAATTTATTATGTAATCCTATATAAAATTTTAATCAATAAAATAATATGATTAATAATACTAAATATGTTTATTTATAATGTGAATAATTATACTAATTTTTTATTTATGTAGATAAATAATTAACGTGATGAGTAATACTCAAAGTATGGTTTTCTCACATCACATTTACTTCCATAAAAAATATTCAATATTAACCACTTATTTTCTTTTTTTTATGGAATTTAATTCCTTAATATTATATATATAATTCATTTATCTTGATGGTATGTAATATTTATTTCATAATTATTTTTTTAGGGGGATTGTGATTCAAAAGTTACAATAGTGGGAAGGGTTTATAACACAATATTATTATTATTCAATATTGTTTTGTTTAATTATATATTGAGATACATATTTCATACTTATATCATAAAACAACAAAATATTATTCTATTATGGAGTTTAATTTAATTTTATGTTAATTGAACAATGTATACTCTTTTTATTTCTAAAATGATTATTAATAGGTTTTTAGATATATTACATTTAAATATCCATTTGGAAAAAATAATTAATTTTTTTTCAAAAATCATATTTTCAAAAAAAAATTAGAAAACTGTTTTCAGTTATCCTATTATTTTTGAAAATAAATTGTATCCCATTATTTACTTTTTACAAAACATTTTGAATGGAATATTCATGTAATTACACAGATAAATCTCATTTGATGTTTACCAAATTGCTAATGGAGTATTTTAATTAACATACTGATCATATATAAAATTTCTTATAGCCATTACCATTATATTTTTTAAAACATGGGTTTTATGTTTCGGAAGATATTTTATAAAAAATTGTTTTCTCACATTTTTTATAGCATTGTTTATTAAAGGATACTTTCAAAATATAAATAAGTGTTTTCTCGTGAATTTTTTATATGTATTTTTATGGTATATATATTCAACAATGAAAATAACCCTTTTTCATATAACATTATAATGATGTGTTGTAATGATAAAACAACAATTACACTAAATAGATTATAATTATATTTAATTATTTCTGTATGTATTAACATTGAATATCTTATTTCTTCAAGATGAATCTATATGTGGATAATGTTTCTCTCCTTCCATATAAGAAATCTATTTGACATTGTATGTGAATGGTGGGGCTCTCTATAGTCCCACGATATATGGGTAGGTCTCATGATTCAAAATAAATGGGATTTTTTAAAATGACTTTCATATTTATAAAGATGTCTGAGTACATGTCTGTGACAATGTTAGGTGTCTTGGAATAAGGAATTTATGGTACGTTTGAAATATAAAACGTTATTAATTCAATAATTATGAATTAATTTATTAATATTAAATAGGATAATTAAATTAGTTATAATATCCATGTTTAAGATTCATGTTATTGAAATTATTCACATGGAATTATATGATTATTATATACATCATCTTTATTATGATCATTTTATTGATTAAATGGAATGTGTTATTTTATTACCTTCCCATGTAAATTATGACATATTTAATCATATATTATATTATTATATTACTATTACATAGAATCTGATCTTATACATTTCTAGTTATTTATTATCCAAAAGAAAACATGATGATTTTATGATTGATATGCATGGAAACAATAGATAGAATAATGTCCTCATTAATTAGAAAAAACTTTTTTGAATATTTCTTTTCTAAATATAACATGAATTGTATATATATATATATATTTTACCAATTATAATAAACACTTCAGTCGTTAGGGATGTGATTCCATTGAATTTTAGACAATGTAATAATGTAGACCTCGCCTCTAGGTTATTGGGATTAGGGCACTAAAGTTAGTTTCTCAATAGTTTTAAATAAATTTGGAAATTGATTTAGGTGAAAATATATTATTTAAGATAACCTTTATAAAATTTGATGATAAGTGTAGAATAAAATCCTAATGAATTGGTAATGAATTGATTACGTAGTTTTACAGTAAAAAAACATGTATGGGTACTACAAGTCAAATGGTTTTAGATGATATATACCTAGGGGAAATAACATTGAATATAGAACATTGGAATTCCTTAATATTCAATTGGTACACCAAAACTATCCTTACTATGCACATGTTTAGGAATTGCCTATATATATTATTGATAATTCACATATTTTAACAAATCATTAAGAATGATTTGAAAATAATTATTTCCCCAAATAAACCAGGTTGAGGACTTTGAGAGTAGATATGCATAAATTTACCAATCTTTGTCATGTATTTTAACTGTTTTGGGATTATAAATTATGTTTCATAATTATACATTCTAATATTGTGTATTTGATCATTTATAAAATCAACGGTATAAGTAGTAAGAACTGACTCAATGCACATCTCCCATAAAGAAATATTGATCATTGATTTGATTTAATTAATCCAATCATTCGATGTGGACGAATCAACCAAAAATTTTATTTATAAGAAGAAAAAATTTCAGGAACAAAAAATATATAGAGGCATTCATCTCAGTATTATGGAATCAAAGTAATGTAAGAGAATAAGTGGATGATTGTGAATTTATTTATAAAGGTTTTCATGGAATTATTTATTTTCACACATGTTATAATGGTATAATCAAACGCAATGGTACTTTATTTAAGGTAATGAGAGTTTGTTATTGTTTTATAGAAAAAATTACACAATGCTCATGATTTCCAGGGTATTAAAAAGTGTTCCAATTTTCAATTATTAAACTCTAGGGAGATGGGGCACTACACAAATAAATTCCTCATGCATCAAAGGAATATACCTCAAAATTAGCTAACGGATAATGGTAATGAGTAATAAATTTCCAAAGTAATTGCAGAATAACAAATGTTCTTTTTTTAGATTCATAAATTATGTAATTTTGGTTTTTTTATTGATTATATATTTTATATAATGATTAGGAAATTTATAAGGATTGTAATAATTTATAAAATAATTAAATATTTGATAGGATACATATAATGGTATAGATTACCATAAAAATGATTTAGAAGGATATTTATATTCTTGGAATAAACATTTCTGAATGAACGAAAACCCTTAGTTAACCATTTTATTGAGATAATGATATTGTTATAAAGTGTTGATTGATAGGGATAAAGTACATTTGATAGCAGTAACTAGATTATAACAAATAAAGTATTTCTTTTCACAATTTCATGAATAATATCATTTGATATATTTAATAAAAATTTTGGATTTAATTAATATATCTAATAATAAATGTTTTAATTAATGAATAATCAGACATGATTGTTTTCAATAAAGGTGTGGTAATTTCTTAACCATATATCTATAAATTGAATTATAATTGTATTACAATGTTTTTTTTGATGATTAAGAGTCACATAGTATTGTATAAATGATTAATGATACGTTCATTTTATAAATTTTGTGACATTATTTATAAAATTCTAGATCATAACATTCTGGATGGGTTATAGAGTTTACCATTTTTTAAATGGATTATCTTAATACTTTTTTAGATTTTAGTGATGAATTTATTACTTCACCATATGATGATTTATTCATATTGGATTACCTTTGTTATCAATTTTTTTATAATAAGAACTATAGATCAATGTAATTACATATCATTCAATTTCCAATCTTATGATGTATTAATTGAAAATTTTAATGATTTAAAATAAATCACATGTGGATATTCATTTCATTGAGTAATTGATGAATTAGAAATTTATCGATGAGTGTCTTAAGGATTAAATTAATATTACAAAATTAGAATACATTATGTAAATATATTTTAATATATTAATATATTAAAGAAGAATAAATCAACATTAAGAAATGGATATTGAAACTGATTTTTTAATATTACATTTATATATGATGAATTATATGGTCTTTTAAATCATCGAAGGTTTATGGTTTCATTTATTTAAATATTCATTAATAATTTACAATATTTTGAAAAATGACATATATAATTCACTATAATTATTTATACATTTCTTCCAAGTTAATATCATTACATTCCGCCAATGTTATCCTACATAAGAAACTATTTAGGTGTTAATAAATATGGTATTTTTTACTTCACTTTATAAATAATTAATATGATAATTATTTATCTGTTATTATAATTGTGGGTTTCAATAATGGTGTTTTCAAATATCGAACCATTGATTTATGAGAGAAATTTAAAATTATGGGGACACAATTTTTCTATGGTTGGAATAATGCATCAGAAAAAAATTATAAAATAATAATCATTTTGTTGATATAATAAAAAACAAAAAACATTGATTTCAATAAAAACACAAAATATATTTATTTAAATTTAATCACTTCCATATTCATGGGACACGCAACCCCATGTATAAATAAACCAAAAATTAGTATATCATTTTTATATAGGAATTAAATAAGAATGTGGGAATATAAAATAATATATTATGTAAACTATATCGTTTAGAAAAAAAATATTAATAATATTTATATTTATTTATTAGAGATAAAATTACTACAAATTTAAATAAGATAAAATATTTTCTGAAAAATTATTTATTTATGAAGGTTGTTTACTCTAAATTTGCATACGAAATATATAATTACTGTAATCCAAATTTATAAAAAATATTTCATAAAATTACATTCATTTTTAAATTATAACAAATAGATTGTCTTATGGTAAAGTTTTGGGATTTTTATGAATTGATTCATGTTTTGATGAATATAAATATTTGTAGAAATTTAATTGATAATTTCAATTTCGTTCTAATTATTAATATTAATAAATTTTATTGAAAATTTGTTTTAATGATACATTTGTTCAATTTTATATATTATAATTCAATTTATTAAATTTAAATTGTTTTAATAAATAATTTTGATATTAAAACATTATAGTCATATTTGAAATTTCTCTTTGAAAACACGCTTTCTCACCTACTCTGTGGAACTAATTTTAAATTAAATATTTCCAATTATTTCAAAGTAATTATGAAAAAAATTAATATTTCAATTAATAAATATTTCTGTATTAAATAATATAATAATTATTTTTTACCATTATAAATATGAAAAATATAAAATAATATATTAATCATGGTAAAGGTAAAATTGGTTTACTAGGACTGAAAATAAATTTATTAGGGTTAATATGAATTATAATGTTGTCTAAAACCTATTTTTGCATTTATTTACACCCTATAATATATAATATCAATAATATTCTATGGTGGATCCATCTTTTCAGTGGAAAACATTGGTATTTCAATTTCTTTCAAAAAAAATAAAAGTGTTCCACTAGAATAACAAAAAATACATCCATCGATATTCTCTTATTCAAAATATCAAACACATTTAGATCATCCAATACCTATCCTAATAGCTTCCCAACTTTAATCCCCTCATCCAGTATGGCTTACATGTTCATAGATATCCAACATAAAAATTTATTTGGTGAAAATCATTGGTGTTTACATGAATATAGTGTAAGACTATTCGACGAAAATTTTAAAATTATTTAATACCCCATGACCATAAATTCTAATTAAACCATATTTATATAATAAATTAAATATATGATATATATTGATATAATATTAGGTTATATTCCGGACCTAAAAATATTCCCAATTACATGAAATAGAATATGAATCCATCATTGACGTGTACATCAAAATACCCACTCATGAACTTATGCCATTTGTTTTTCCATTACCACATCTCATTGCAGGGTATTAACATAGATATAAAATTAATATATGATATTTATAAAAAAATTATACGTATGCAGCCAAAATATCATATATACATCTTTTAAATACCATAACATATGGGATATTATAATGTAGCTTGTCTATATAGTAAACTACCACCTTGCAATGTGATAAGATTTGTCTTCCACTATTTCTATTCATTGATGAAAATGCTAATAATTTTAATTAATTTATATTATTTATATGAATTAATTATAATATATGAGACATATTTTTGATTCTTAATGGATAATATGTCATTTTACTTCTTCCACTAAAAAATGATAATGTCATTAATGTTTGTGTGGACTAACGCCTTCACAAATAAATAGGAATTTCATATCGTCACCACACCATGTAGATTATATATATGTATATTTAAATAATTACTATTTATATATTATATTATTACCATTATTCAAATATTAAATGATACTTGAATTTTTTTTCATAATGCTTACTAAAAAATGGAAACGTTACTAACGCGTAAGTTCAACATACTATTTATTTAATTGTGATGTAGTTAATTATTCATAGCCATATTTCATTGTTGTTATTAAAATGATATATTATGTTAAAAGATGACCATTATTTATTCATTATTATTGATTTTATGTTTACATAATGACCACCATAGAAAAATCAACAAACAAAAGTAATTTTTGACACATTAACGAAATATATTCAAAACTTATGAGGAAATATTAAATGACTATGTCGTCCTATATAAAATTTTAATTAGTGAAATAGAAGTAATAATAATCCTGTATTTTATTCATAAATTATTAAATAAATAACATAATATTAATAATCGTAATGATAATGAGAATACGTGACATGTCATTCTAAAGGTAAGGGGTTTTCATCTCAATTTTATATCCACGAGAGATACGTCATTTGAAATGGTACATTATTTTCTGTGGGGTATAGAATTCCTGATATTATGTTATACCATGAATTTATTTTTACTATTGGACTTTAAATTTTTATTTAATTGTATTTATTTCATGGTAATTATGATTCTAATGATAAGAATATTTAATGGTATTATTTCAAAATCTCATCACGATTATTTATTTCATTGTTAAACTCTAAATTGGGGGAATTATTTGATATTTATAACTTCAAATCAATATTTTTTTTTATTTATTTATATTCAGAAATTTTTTTTGGAAATTGTAAAATTCTCCCTCACATTGGTTCTTATAATTATTAATAAAATGTTATTAATAATGCCCACAAATATTTCTCTCACCGACATAAAATATTATTTGTTATAAAACTATTTTATCTAAAACTATTTTCAAAATTGTGTTATCATTATAAAAATTATTTATTAAATAAATTTTTAACAATTATTAATTTTTTTAAATATATTTCTGGAATATTCATGTATTTTTCATGTCAATTATTATTTCGATATTACAATAAATGAAATAGAAATATTGTTTTAAACTTACTCATTATGTAAAAAAAATTACAGATTGAACAGTCGATTTTATAAAACGTTATTTATTATTTTCACAGATTATCTTAATGGGAATTTTTTCCAATATTTTTTAATGTTGTTTTAAATGATTATTATCAATATTTAAAATATATTTTCTTTAAGTATGTTTTTACAGATGGTTTTATATTTTTTTAATTCATCAATAGAAATAAACCATTATTTTATATAATCTCATATGGGGATATTTTTTATTGATACGATTCACATAACGTTGAATTGTTTGTTATTATATTTATTGATATGGGCATTAACATTTCAGACGATAGTTTTTGTATATGATTTTGTATGTTGATTATGTTTCACCACATTAATAAAAATAATGCATTATACATAGTGTGTGATGGTAGTGTAGAGAACCAGACTTGAAGTACAGTGACATTTCATTAATTTTTTGGAATTCTTAATACATAAGAAAAACAGAAACCCAAGGACCGTAATAGTTTAGTGTGTTTGGAAGCATAGAACATAATCATAGAATAATGGTGAACGATCTTCAATATCTCACATAATGAACTTTTCCTTTTCTTACCTAAAACATTTATTTATATCATGGGTAATATAAAACATATAATGGGTGAGCTCAATTGCTCAGTGAGGGTAGTAATGGAGAAAGTACATTTGAACTTATAAACATGAAGATAAAGGTTAAACATCAAAATCTTGAGTAATGACATGAACCATGGTAGCACGTAATGAATAGATCATAATGGAACATAAATTATGATAAAATAGCTTGGGAATAAAACATGTAATTATGGAAAACCATTAAGCACATGTTATGATTTCCATAGTAGCCATGGCATTGCTTCCAAGACCATCATAGTAGAAAAAGTCCATTACTCAACCGAGTTTACATTACTTTCCAACCCTATATTATTGAACCAAATTCACTTGTAGTTCTAGACATGTAAATATAATGAGAAATAAATCTTTTCCTAATGAATTGGAGAGAGATATAGGTCCCATCTATCTCATTTTGCAATCATTAATTCATGTTCCACAAAATAAACATAAATTATTCATCCTAACCTATAGAATAATATGGGTTTCATAAACATCATCCCATCATATCATAATCCGTATAAAACAAATGGATATCATTTCATCACAAGAAAAATCAAACAATGTAAATAATAGAGACAATATACATGACACATAAACATAGTAAATAATTTCATCATAGATGTAAAAATGTTTCGATAAAATAATTGAAAATAATTCTTGAGGAAAATATCCTTTCTTCTTCAAAATAATTTTATTTTCAGAAAATTCAATTCAATTTTAAAAGAAAGGTATTTTTGTGGAAGATAATCGTGAAATATTTTAGAGGATGCTTCTTTAAAATAAAGTGTATAAGTTAAAAATGACTTCAAAGATACATGAAAATATTTTTAGAATACATAAACATGGATGATAAGTATAATCCCAGTAAATACTTTTCAATAAACAATCTCTATTAAGAAATAGATTGGAATAATTATCCCTTACCTTTTATGATCGATGGAATCATACATTTCATAAAATAATGAAAATTAAATTCATATTTAAATATCATATCCTCTATGATAAAAATAATTAAACATTCATGGGAAGAATAAACTCCATACAAAAGAAATAGATGGTGATTAAGGCATATGTCTCATAGAAATAAAAGCGAGACGAAATAATCCCTTACCATATGTCCAATTTATTTTGAATCTGTATCAGACTCCTCTATAGTGGGATTAAACAAATTATTAACTTGTAATATAACCACAATAATATTTATGATATCATATATGTTTCACTTATGGGTTTATATTACCCGTTTATTTTCCAATTCCATGTTAAAGCAGTGTTTTTGGTCAAATATTTTCATCTATCATACATGTTTTTACTTGTAATTTTAATATGATTACATAGATCATGATTACATAATTCCGGAGTTTAAAAAATTATTTATATATAATATATATTAATTATATAAATATATATAGTTGATCAATAAATGAAATGAAATACCTCGTTCATGGAGACGGTAGGTCGTGCGTACGCCTGAATGATGTTTTCGTTTACTTATCGAATAGAAATAAATGACATATATATAAATAAATAAAGTACTATTATTATGTCATATATGTCATGGTATTTTACTATATATACTCTATAATCATTTTTAATGGTTAATATGGAGAATAAATTTCATCGCATCATGGAGACGGTAATCTATATGTACGCATGTGCGATGATATTGTTCCAATAATTATTGAATTGAAATGGATTGGATGATAAAATATCTCAGAATTAGTATTATGTTATAATAACTATATATAATTATTATTTCCACCATTATACCCATCCGAGAATGGCTGTGGTGGAAAAACAGATCACACCACAGCGTAGAGATGGTATTCTATACGTATGCACCCGCGGTGATTACGTTTTTCAACGGATGGATAGACGGTGAAATAAGGTTGTTCCATATTTGTAATAACGTATCAATATATTAATTATACAGATTTTATAACTTTAGAATGAAACAACTAATGAAGAGGAAGTAGGATAAGAAATGAATTTGAAAGAATTGGTAAAGGATATTACCTCTTCTTCGACGCAACTCTTCTAAACCTCCTCTTAGAGAACTAATGATGGTCATTGAAAAAGACAAGGTTATCTTGTATGTTTCTAGGTAAGTAGAGAAGCAAAGTGTATAGGTGTTGACCGAGCATGAAGGATCAAAATGTTGTGAATATGAGAGGGAAGAGTTGTCCTTTTATAAGATAGAAGAGGGGAACTTTTGGAAACCTCTAAAATATTAATTAATAATAAACCCAAACCCCACATAAGTCCACCAAAACGACTCAAATTCGAATATGAGATGCGATAGGGTTGTAATCTCATCAGCCAATATGCTTTAGACACACTGAGAATTTATTTTAAACCTTACCAACTTGATTTATCCTTATATGATATATTTAATTTTATTTATGGTAATAATATTATAAATTTTAAATTGTTATAAATAATTACTTATGTGTTTTGAATTTTCCATAATTTTATAATTTTTCACATTTTAGACAATAAAAATATTATTTTTTAATTATTATATAAATTTTTGATTTTTAAACAATTTAATAATATATTAATTTTATAAAATAAAAATAGTGTCAATTTTATCACTATTCATTTATTTGAATTTAAATAAATTCCACAAAAAAAATTATTCAAATGAAAATATTTAATAGATTTCTAAGATGTTATATTTATCTAAAAAATTTATGGGGCACAATTATTTTTTCATATGTTATTTATTAATATATTTATAAAACCATTTATTTGATATTTCTCTTAATAAAATAATTACTACAATAATTTTTTATAATTATTTAATATACTTATTTTTACAAAAAAAATTAAAATAAGATACTATGATGTAGATAAATCTACTATATTTAATAAAAATACTTTTAGGTGAATTTATCATCTTAGAATCACAACATTTATATTTTTATATTTATAAAAGTATTAAGGTGACAACATTGACATCATTTGAAATAAAATTATTCAAGTGTCATAACCACTTTTATAAGGCTCCAAATGGTCAAAAATTCAACCATTGGAAGCTTATGGTTTAAATTTACAAAAATAATAATATTTTGTTTTGATGTTTGTCCCTTTTATGAACATTATTAGTTTAATAAAAATGGTATTATTTATTTTTTCACATAATAAATAATTTCTGCATCATTAATCTATAATCTATTATGGTAATTATACATATTTTTAAAAAATCACAAATAAATTACCATGATGAATAAAAACATTTTCTCATTCAAATGAGTATATGTAATCGAATTTATATTCTCTATAACCATATATTAAAAATACATTAATTATTAAAGTTTGAGTGAGACATATATCACTTTTTTAACATAAAATAAATTAATGGTCTTAATCAGATCCAACTAGGTTCCAAAAGATACCATTTCGTCCCATGTATATTTTAGAACGAAATATAATCATCCAATCATATTAATACAAGTGTTAGAGTAATTTTATAACATTATATTTAACCTTAATTGCCTATTGTACCTTTAACTGTTGTAAATATAATGTATAGTAGTTACTATTAACAATGCCTAAAAAAAGTATCCAATTAACATAATTTCTCACTATGGATTCCAAATATGGAATCCATTTTTCCAAATTCAATATATAGTAGTTGAATTATCTAATTTAATATTAATCATGCTATTGAGAAAAGGAGTTTTAAAAGTTAAAACATTGCAAAAGATTGACATTTTTTATCTATGAATTCAATGTAAAATTAATGATAATGACATACATTATATTAAATGGTAAAAATTTATTCCATTTATGCATTAAAATCCTTAAATATTATAATTTATCCATAAAAATTGTCTTGACAAAAAAAGTTTTTTTTAATTAAAATTTAATGTATTTTTACTATTCATCAAAATATGAAATTTATCTGAAAAATATTAAAAAATTATCCAAAGTAAATTTTTATATACTTATTGTGATGAATAATTTTATTTTGTCATATTTAACTCATTAATGTGTCAAAAAAATATATTTGATGTTGGTGCGCCATCTAATGGCAGCAAATCTGCATTTTTTAAAAAAATAATAATTTTAACCGAAATATTTATTTTGTTATCATACCATGTTTTAGAATATTTTTAAAATGAATAATATTTTTATGAAATTAAAAATTTGGTTAATAATATTCATAATGTCTAGTTCATAATATTATTTTAACAATATATCATTGTTTAGTGAAACTCGGTATTGTGTACAACACATGCAATTGAGGAAGGTCGCTCTTGTGTCCAACACAAGCCAAGAAAAGTTTTTCTGTCTACTACAAGCTAATGAGGTGTTGCATATAACAGAAGATAATATTGGTAAAATGTACAACACATGACATCAAAGATATTAAAACTAATATTTCTCAAAAAATCTTGGGGTGTTACATTCTACCCCACTTAAAATGAATTTCACCCTCGAAAATTGTCGGGGTTATAAATGGTTTACTACATGAAAGTTTCCTTCAAAGAAACCCACATCATACAAAGGAATAATAAAACTTAATTTTAAAAACTAAAACTTGAAACATAATTGTTAACCAAATTAACCCTTCATTGGGTTTCTACATAGGAGAACATAGGTGAAAATATTGATACAGAAGAGAAATCTAACAATCATGTTATGATGGAGAGGGGTAGAGAACATGGTTATAGAAAGGCCAAAAGAACACAAAGACATCAATTTGTGATGATCATATGTACCAACTCATTCATCAGATATGAGGGTACTAGGAAAACATTTTTTAGTTTCATGATCATTTCCCTAAAGTTGAAGAATTTTTTCGTAACGATAAAAACTACTTCATTTTGGTGTAATATCATCATTGGTCATTCCATGAAAAAATTCCACTTCATCTCTTATTTAATGAAATTAAGTTTAATTTTTCATTCTTGAAGTGATAGTAGATCATGCGATAAAATTATAGGTCATCACGTCTCTCTTTATCACTAAAAGTTTAGCACAAATTATTAAATATATATTAGTCCATCTATGGTGATATTAACCATATATGATTCAAAAAATGTACATATTATTCATAAATAATACCTATTAATAAAATAAACCTAATTTCTACAAACCAGAGACTTCATGTAGGTCAGTGGTAGGTGATAAATGCTTTTCTCACTCGTTGTGGGTTAGATTCTCGTAGCCTTATCCGACTGAACGGATTGATGCCCATCCTGTAGGTTGTCCATTTCCTTAAAATACACCATTATAACATTCAGGAAATAATATAAATAATTTTTTATCCTTAAACAATACAATTTGATGTCCAACTTAATCCATTCCAACCTTTAGTCTTATCCAAAATACTTCTATCCAAACACACAGTATAAAGAAAAAGATTTCTAGAATGGTTATATACAATGCATGTGAATACCTTAATCATGTATTCTCTTGAATCATGAATTACCATAGAACCATTGTGATAACATGAATTTTTTCAAATGTTAATTATTTCAAAATACCAAAATCCTGATATTTTTATATACTCAATCCATAATGTCACTTTGTCCTAATTTCTGTCATTAGCTCATTATTAATATCAAAGATCTTATTATTCTATTATCACTTCATTATGCACATATCAACTACTTTACAAAAATATTTCAATCACATTTAAAGGTTACAAGTACCATATTCTTATGGAAAACCACAATGGACCAATACATAGATATTTCAATATACCATAAAAGTACCTCAACAACATTATTCATGAATTCCAATACATAATCCCTTCAATCCATCCTCTTTAATGATTGGAATGGAATTGGTCCTTCCTCAATTTACAATTAACCTCTTAGGTTTGGGCATTGAGTTGGATAATGCCCATGTTCTCCATTTATAATACATTGAACTCCATAACAGTCTATCAATATATGCCGATTTTCCCCACATGGATAACATATTCCCATTCATTTGACGTATTCCGCAAGGTTCTTCATCCCTTCTTCTTGGTATGTATAAATATTAATATTACTTCCAATTTGTTAACCACCATTCAAACATGCATAAAATACTATCTTCCTCTCATTTGATGACTTAGGAATACGACTAATGTTCACCTTGTTAATCATTTATCGCGATGAATGATTCGATATTTTCATAATATCATTCTCTCAAGGAATTAGACAGTTTTGTTGATCTTAATCACCAATTTTTTCCATTGGAATCAATGTTAACCGAATTTATTCGCATTCCCTCCATTGACTAAAACTAGAAATCATAGTGTAAGAAATTGTTAAAATAACGAGGAACCACATAATCATAAAAATTCACTTATTGGATGTCTAGATTATCACACATTCTTTAATCCATCACTCCTTGGGTTCACCCATGGATTTTCATGATCATCAATATAATTCTAGGACTGCAACATATGGTTATACTAATCCTTAGGGACATCCCTATATATAACATATAAATATCTCTTGGGATCTCACTAAAATTTTCACATCCATGTTTCCAATGGATAACTAAACCTCCCTCCGATGACAAATATAGATAACAAAGATTGACGTACATGGACAAAGCTTTACTTTTGTGGAAAACTAAATACATAACAAAAAATAGACACCCAAGGACCGTAATAGTTTTATGTCTTTCGAAACTCAGAACATAATCCTCTAATCATTGTGAAAGATCTTCAACATCTCCATAAAGAACATTTTGTTTTCTTACCTATAACGATTCTTTTTATCCTTGGGAAAAAAATATAAAGGGGAGCTAAAATTATTATTAAGGGTAATCATGGGGAAAATACATTTGAACATAAATACATGAACATAATGTTTAAACATCAAAATCTTGAGTAATGACATAAAAAATGGTAGTACATAAGGAATAGATCATAGTAGAGCATCAATCATGATAAAATGGACTGGGAATAAAACATGTAGTTATGGAAAACAATTAATCACATGTTATGATTTTCATTGTAGCCAACACATCGCTACCAAGACCATCATAGTGGATAAGTCCATTACTAAACTGGGATTACTTTTCATTCCAGCCTTGTCTTATTGAACCAGATTCACATTCCATTCCATCCATGTCTATCTCATCAGATATAAATCTATACCCAATGCATTGGAGGTAGATATAGGTCCCACCCATCTCATAATGAAATAATTATTTTGTGTTCCACAAAATAAACATAAATCATTCATCATAACCCATTTAATTATATCGGTTTCATAAACATCATCCCATAAAAACATAATCTATATAAAACAAATGGATATCATTTTTTTATAATAAAAATAAAACCATTTAAATAATAGAAACATTATACCTGACAAAAAAACATAATAAATAATTTCATCATAGATGGAAAATAGTTTTGACAAAACACATCAAATGAATTCTTGAGGAAAATATCCTTTCTTCTTCAAAATCATTTTCATTACAAAAAAATCAATGAAATTTTAAAAGGAAAGGACGTTAGTTGAAAATAATCATCAAATATTTTTGAGTAAGCATCATGAAATTAAGGCATTATTAAATTGTAAAAATATGTTCTTTCCATATAAGTTAAATAACATTCTCCTTGTAATTTTGCTGGAAAAGTCAAAAAGTACTTCATAAGGTAATCAAAAGAAAGATTCCTTACATACCATGCAGTGAAAGTAATAAATTGGTAAAAATAACATTATACATAAATGAAAACGTTTTTAGAAAACATAGACATGGATGATAAATATAATCCCTATAAATACTTATAAATAAACTGTCTCAGTTTTGAACGATAATGGAATAATTATCCATTACGTGTTATGATAGGTGGAATCATATGTGTCATAAAATAATGAAAATTACATGTATATGTAAATATCATATCCTCCATAGTAAAAATCATAAAACATTTTTGGGAAGCATAAAAAGCATACAAAAGAAATAGATGGTTATTAATGCAAATGTCTCACAGAAATAAAAGTGTGGAAATAATCCCTTACCTTACGTCCAATTTCATCTGTATGTGTCTGAGACTCCAGTATAGCGTGTTTAAAATATTATTAACTTGTAAAAGAACCATAATAATATGTATGATATCATATATGATTCCCTTACGAAAATATATTAACCATTAATTTTTTAATTCTTGTATAGTGTGTTTCATGATTTATTATAATATATACTTTATAGTCATTCTTGAATGGTTAACATGGAGAATGAATCTCATTGCATCATGGAGATGGTAATCTGTGCGTACGCATTAGCGATGATATCATTCACATAATTGTTGAATCAGATTGGAGTGGATGATATAATATCTTATAATTCATATTATGTTATAATAATAATAATATATATTTATTATTTCCACCATTATACCCATCCACTAAAGGTGGTGGTGGAAAAAAAGATTACACCACAGAGTGGAGATGGTATTTCGTACGTACGCACACCCGGTGATTTCGTTTTTTATAGGTTGGATAGAAGGTGATATAGGGTTGTTTTATATTTATAATAACATATAATTATATTAGTTATAATGATTTTTTTACATTATAATGAAACAACTAAAGAAGAGTAAGTAGAAGAAGTAATGATTTTCAAACAATAGGTAAAGGATATCACCTCTTCTTTGACACGATTCTTCTAAACCTCCTCATTGTGCATTAATGATGGTATTTGAAGAATACCAGGACCTCTAGTATGTTTATAGTGAAGTGGAGATTATATGTGGACATGTATATTAGGAGATTGAAGGCTAAAAATGTTGTGAAGAAGAGAGGGAGGAGGTGCCCATTTATAAGAGAATGTATGGGCACTTTCGGATAACTCAAAAATATTAATTTATAATAAACTCAATCACCAACTAAAAACATCTAAAATGACTCCAATTAAAATATGAGATGAGATATAGTTGTAATAGCATCATAGAATATTATTTATAAATTTTTTTGAATTTAATTTAAACCATATCAACTTGATTTATTCTTATTTAACCTATATAATTTTATTTCTGGTAATAAAATTCTCTATTTTAAATTACTATAAATAATTTCTTATGTGGTGTGAATTGTTCATTATTGGATAATTTGTGACATTTTATAACATATAAATTTCAATTAATAATTTTTAAATAATTTTATGATGTTTAAATAATTTAATAAAAGGTTATTTTTATAAAATTAAAATAGTGTCAATTTTTTCACTATTCATTTATTTGAATTTAAATAAAATCCACAGAGAATATATATTAACATAAAAATATCTAATAGATTCCCAACGTGTCGTATTTATCTAAAATATTATTGGAGAACATTAATTTGGTCCTATAACATATATTTTAAAATTTTTACAAATATTTATTTGATATATATTAATAAAATAATTAACACAACATTTTTGTATAATTATTTAATATACATATTTTTTTCATAAAGAAAATAAATGATATAGATAAATATAATATATTCTATAAGAAAACATTTACTCAAATTTATCATCTTAAAATCACAACATTTAAATTGTCATATTTATTAATGTATGAAGGTGACAACTTTGATATCATTTAAAATAATATAATATAACTGTCATAATAAATTATATAAGGCTCCAAATGGTTATAAATAATAACATTTGATGCTTATGGTCTACATGTACATGAATAATATTTTTTGGTCAGATGTTTGTGCTTTTTATTAGCATTATTAGTTTAATAAAAATATTATTATTGATTTTTCACTTCATAAATAATTTCGTCATTATTAATGTATATGCTATTAATGTAATTATATATTTTTAAAATATTACAAATACATTATCATGATTAATAAAATAATTATCTTTATAATGATTATTTACAATCGAATTTATATTATGTATAACCTTATTTTAAAAATACTTTAATTATTAATGTTTGAGTGAGACATATTTCACTATCATAAAATAAAATGAATTAAAGTCTTCATCACATCCATGTGGGTTCCAAAAGATACCATTTTGACCCAATTATATTTTAAGACAAAATATAATCATCCAATAATATTAATAAAGTTGGTAGGTTAATTTTATAATACTATTTTTCACCTTAATTACCTAATTTACCATTAATTGTAATAAATAAAATTTACCACAGTTACTATTCATAATGCCTAAAAAAGTATCATAATAACATTATTTGGACTTAATGGTTCCAAATATGGAATCCATTTTTCCAAATTCAATACACATAAGTTTCTGTTTTTAATTTAATATTATTCCCTCTATTGAGAAAATGGGTTTTAAAAGTTATAAGATTTCAAAGAATTGAAATTTTTTTACCTTAGAATTCAATGTAAAATTAGTGATAATGAATTAAATTATATTAAATGGTATGGATATATTATATTTAAAATTTAAAAACATTCAATATTATAATTTAACCATATAAAATATTGAGATGAAAAATTTTGTTTTTAATTAAAATTTTGCGTATTTTTACTATTCATCAAAATATGAATGTTAACAAAAAAATATTAAAAAATTATCCAAATTAAATTTTTATATACTAACTGAAATGAATAATTTTATTCTGTCAAAATGAACCCAGAAACATGTCAAAAACTAAATTTAATGTATGTGCGCCATCAAATGGTTGAAAACTGCATTTAAAAAAAATACTTATTTTAGTCGAAATATTTATTTTGTTTCCAAAATATGTTCTAGAATATGTGCAAAATGAATGATATTGTTATAAAATTCAAAATGCAGGTAATACTATTCATAATGGCTTATTCATAATAATATTACAATAATATATCGTTGTTTATTGAAACTCGTTTTTGTGTACAACACACGCAATTGAGGAAGGTCCCTCTTTTGTGAAACACAAGAAAAAAATAGTGTTTGCGTATACTACAAGATAATACGGTGTTACGTATAGAGAAAGGTAATATTGGTTGAGCGTATGACACAAGACATCAAAGTAATTGAAAAAAATATTTCTCATAAAATCTCGGTGTGATACAGGTAGAGTCTCACGGTAGCCCCTAAATATAAGGCCCCATCCTTAAACCTTACTTAATCTTGAGTTATTACAAGATTACACATTGAGGATCTTTTCAGGTTTAGAGTTTTAGAGAATTAGATCATTAAACTTGCATTACATTCCACATTTAAACAAAGTGGTTACATAAAAACAAAATATTCATTCTTCCCATCAATGGAAACATATTGAAAATAAAACACGGATTCTTTCTTGACACATCCTTGACACTATCGTCACATAATGTACCTTTCCCTTGACCTGTGAAAAGAATTTCAAAAACTTGGTATGAGCATAAAAAGCTCAGTAAGGGTTATAAAAATATGGAAAGGAAACATGAGTTCATATCTACATAAGAATGAAATCATACATTACCCATAAAACATAGGCATATCAAATCATGAATAAATCATAGAAAACATAAGACATAAAGGTAACTTGAGGCATTCATAACATTCTTACGTAGGGAGTAACCCTCTTGGTTACGTTTGGAATACCCATCATAGTATATTCCCTAAATCTCTTCGTAGAAACCTTAACGTTTCACTCCTTCGCGTTACCCAATGCATTGGAGAGCTATATCGGGCTCACCCGCCCTTAGTTTATCACGGAACCACCCGTTCTTCATAACAATGCCCAAGAACCATAACATAATCGTATCACATAAACATGAATAAAGGAAACATAACATTTCCACATTTCAATTACAATATAACATTTTAGGATATTGAAATAATGAATCCATTCAAAAAGAAACCATTTCGAAAACAATTTAAAACATTTAGTAAAGAGATTTTTGAATCACAGTGTCCCATACCACCTTGAAGCTTTTAACATTTTAAACCATTAATATCCATATAAATAAATCGTTAAAACCATTTTGAAAACATGGATATTAATAAGAACAAATAATTAAAACATTTAAAATGATATTTTGGTTAAAGGGTTTTTACCAAAATTAGAGACACTTGAATACAATAATCGAGGAACAACATTTAGTCAGAACTTTATAATATCATGAGAAAAAAAGGATTCATGATATAATACTCCAAAGGATAGTATATACGCCATATAAGAGTGAATTGGTTCATAACAACAATGAACCCTCAATAGAAATGTCAAATGTGATGAAATCCCTTATAAAGAAGGTATCCTTAAATTAAGGACAAATAAATCTCAAAAATATGTGTGACAAATATATATACACCCAATATAAGTGGATATTAAGTGTAAAACAATAAAAGGTCACTCACACATATTCAATGGATGACATATTCAATGACTACAAGTTGAACCCAAAGAAATCGAAATTGGGTTAAAAAGTTCCCTTGACAGCCTAACAACATCACATCAAAATGAGTTGATGAGAGATAAAAAGTGTATCTCATCACTTGGACATAAAATTTACTTCAATAAGGATGTATGATAACATATCCCAACATAAAAATATGTAAATTAAAAGACCCAATAAAAGAAGTCTTTTAAAAAAGAGGAGGGTGAAAGGTTCCCTTACCGACTTGGGTATCTTTCAAAACATACACCCCATGAAGAAAGACAATAGGTAATTGATGTAAATACTCATAAACGAAATTATATTACACAAAGAGTATAATAATGGGCAGTAAATACACCACTCAATGGAATTTGTGGCAAATGTAGCATAAATCTCACGGGAATAAAAGTGAGATGAAAAATCCCTTACGAAAACTCGGCAGCCTAACGGCGCCACATAAAACTTCCAAATATGGATTGTTGAGATAAAATAGAGTATCCCATAATATTACAATAGAATTTACAGAAAGTGGAATATAAAAGAAAATCCCCCAACATTGCAAGGAGAAGTTTAAAAGAAGTGACATAAAGGAGAGTACTTAAAAAGAAAGAGACAGGTAAGATCTCTTGCGAAAGTTCGGCAGCCTAACAGCGCCACTCAAAACATCCAAAATGGATTGATGAGTGAGAATAGGGTCTCTCATCACATGAACATAAAAATTACATTAGTATTAATATAAAATAACATCCCAATCATAATAAAGATGAGCTCAAAAAGGAATGACATAAAAGAGTGTACTTAAAAAGAAAGAGAGGAGTAAGATCCCTTACCTCGGGTCCGACTTGACTCGATCATTCTTTAATCTCATGAATAATAAAATTGAGTTAATTTATACTTCCTTTAGAACATTTTTAAAGTTCATTATTCATTTTATATCACTTATTATCATGTTATAAACATTATTTAATCATTTAAGTTAATCATGTTGGTTTTGTCGATATTTGGTTCTTAAGTCGAAAGTGGACTTCTTACATTTACATGTTGTTGGTGTGGCCAAATGTTTATTATATCCAGAATTGTATTCATTATTTAGATATCATATATGTCATATATATCCAGTAATTTCATGCATTTATAACATTACATAATCATTTAGAGGTAAGAAATGAAATGCACCGTTCATGGAGACGGTAAGCCGTACGTACGCATGAAAGCTACTTTCATTTCTATTTCGTATTTTATAGAATGGAATAATAATGATATAAAGGTATATTATAATTCCAGTATAATATAATATATAATATCATATTTCCATCCTTTATACATCCCACATATGGTATTTAACGAATCAAATCACTTTGAGGGGGCGGTAGTCCGCACTTCCTTAAATGAAGATATCGCGTATACCCATAATGGAAGCCATAAAGGTAAGAAAAAAATGAAAAATACAGAAGAATAAATAAAACATAAACATATTATATATAATATATAAAAATAGTGACATCATAATGGCCTCCTTTGAAGGTGTTAAATGAGTATTGAACAATCATCGTTTCGGGAGGCAGAATTTCACCATCCACGGAAACCGTATGTTCTTTAACCATTTGATGTAGTTGTGTGAGTGTGTAGCTAAAATAAATCATATAACAAAATCCTAGTATATTGAAGATACTGGTGTTTTTACAAAATAAGTAAGTAAAAAGAGTTTAGGGGGTTGGAGAATCAAAATAAAACAAATGAACATGAGAGAGTGAATTACCTTTAAAAGTGTAACTCCTTTTGATTTGAGCCTAAAGGCTTCCTTTGAAAGGATTCTGCCCAAAGGGAATCCTCTAGGATGAGGAGAGGGATGTGGAGAGAGTAAATGGGCAGGGGTTGGCCGAGCCAAAGTCTTGAGGAGTGTGTTAAATGAGGTAGAGGTGGGGGCCTTTTATAAGAGGAGAGGAGGGACACTTTTGGAAAGTAAAGAAATATTACTTTATTTGAAAATGTGTTTCAGTTTCAAAAGGTCCCACATTGATATAATTCGTGGATAAGGTGATAAATCTTCGAAATCCACTCATCCAATTGGGTTTGGACATGTGTTGTTCATAAATTTTACATTATCTTTCTATTTTATTTAAATCGTCAAATAATGACGTCATCGCTGCATCATTATTATGTCATAAATAATTTAATTTATTTAATGTATAAAAATTATAAAAAAACTACTATGATGTAGGAAATCTTTTTAGATTTCCAATGACTATTTATAATCAAAAATATGACTTGTATAACCCCACATAAAAATTATTTAAGTAAAACATATCATGTTTGTGTCAATTTAATTTTAACATTAAATAAAAAGTTATTTATGTCATTTCCCAACCAAAGTGTCTCCATGGGGTCCCCAAGTTGGCCCATGGCTTGTATTGGTCTGCCATGACTCACCCAATAGGTGTAGGACAATTTTCATGGTGTTTTCACATTCTTATAATATCATTTTTACCTTAAATTACACTAATTACCTCTAATCGCGATTAAGAACTTAATAAGTTACTATTCACCAAAAAAATTATTATAATCTCATTGAACCAAATTTTACTTCTTAATGACAACCATGTATGTCGGATTTTTTAAAATCAAAACACAATGATGGCAAAATTTCATTTAAACGGAAAATCAGTTTTTATAAGTACCACTTAGTGGTTTCACTATTCATCAAAAATTGAAGTTTTTCAGAAAAATCCCAAAAAATCACCCTAATCTATATTTGATATTCTGAATTCAAAAATGAAGTCCGTTTTACAAAATTCAAAACATATAGGTCACATTGATTAATTTAATAATTAATTCCCGCTGTCATGACAAATAGCGTGTTTTATGAAACAATAAGTATCAAAAGATTGACACTAGTTTAAGTCTGATTTCAAAGTGAAATTGATTCCAACGACCACTATTGGATTTAATGGTAAAAATATTTTCTAATTTCACTTTAAAACCAATTCAAAATATAATCTAATCATATAAATAAATTAGATTAAAAAGTGGTTTTGAATTAAAATACAACATTTTACACTATTCATTAAAAAAATGAACTTTATCGGAAAGATACCAAAAATTTACACAAAGTAAATTTTGATGTCCCGGTTCTTAATAAGAGTTTTATTTGGTCCAAAATAATGTTTAAGAGTGAACAAAACTATATTTAATGACGGTTCTCCATCAAAAGGTGATAAGTGAACCTTTAGTGAAAACTAGGGCATATACGCCTAAAATTGAATTCTTTCCGTATTTTAAGCCTTTATCTTTTATTGTATAAATGTAAAAATATTTAAGAACATATATAATAATATTTTAGTTATTTCTATACATTACCGCCATTACAACGGCTACATGTTAACTACCATTTAAAATAATATTATTTTATTATTAGAGTGCAACGTAAGATTCCCAAGAAACTCGTTGTTGCGTGTTGGGTACGCCATCGAGCATAGTGTCCCCTTTAAATTCATTTAAATATTTTATTCACAAATATGGATAAATATGAAATGTCGTATTCTTTATTTACCTGGGGTGTTACATCCTTCCCCCCTTTAGGGAATTGCGTCCTCGCAATTTTAAAATTGCGCTTGGAAACATCCTTGAAAGTCCCACATCGGAACAAATGTCGGTAAAACAAACACTTTAAAATAAAGAATGATAAGTACAAAGGTAACCCGAGTTAACCCATACTAGGATTCCAAGTATGAAAATATGGACATGGAGGAAAAAACAAAGGGTTATGTTCTGATGGAGAGTGATAGAAAACATGTTTAGGAGAAAGTTAACCATGAGAAAATCACAAACTTGTGATGGGTTAAACGGTATTCGATTCCCCAGTAGGAAACGTTAATAGACAACATTTTTGTTTTAAGTTACTTTTTATTGAGGAATTTATTCATAAGTAAATATAATCACTTATCATGTTGACTTTCAACTTTTACTAGATTCCTTAGTCAAACTCATATTTTTTTCCAAAAGATGAGTATTTAGGGAGACTTGTTCGCATTAAGAGTACTATAATCAACATCTAGAGAATCACCTAATACCCAAAAGAGAACTATATACTTCCCATGTCATTAGAATTTAACTAAAACCAAAACCAAAAAGGCTAGTACAAGATCAGATAATCCAGAAAAGGATAACCCTTTATAAAAAGAAAATCTATTCTTAATCTCCAAAATTTTTCCAACAAAACCCGAAGTTCGACGAGCACCATTCTATAATCAATTTGTCCATAAAATTATTCAAAGTAAACCAAACTAAGATTGAAACCCAAATATGTGAAGGATATAGTCACATAGTCTTCCAAGTTAAATCGTAACATTTATCTCCAAACAACATCAGTTGCTCCTAAAGTCCCGTATTGAAAAGTAATTAACCTAATCACATATCCTCCTTGATAGGTTAATCATTTTCATAAATAACCCCAAATCAACTTACTCTTAATTCATAAAATCATATAACCAAAAAGAATCAGTCAAACTTACCAGGGACTTCACGTAGTCCAGTGGTAGGTGATAAATACCAGTCGCACTTTGGTTATGGGTTCGATTCCCGCAGCTTTGTCCGACGCGACGGGATGTCACACGGTCTGCGTGTTTTCCGTTTTCCAAAACTATATTATTCTTAAAACATTCCCCAAAATGATATAAAATCTTCAAGAATAATCATAACTTATTTTAACCTCATGTTTATCTCATTCCTTTCATTTTCCATCATATCATAGAGTAACCCATAATTACCTAAAAATTAGGTATCATATAAACCCTAATGATTACCTTAATAATTATTACCTGAATTTCCACATTGAGTTGGACATCTCGTACATGATGCATTAGAGAACTCAACAAGTTTTAAGTGGTTGATCATGACTCCTTGATATTTGGTTTAGAACAACCACGAGTTTCCTCATTGAATCCTCCATTTTATCTAGTATCTTAATCAGAGAACCACCACAGTTTCCTTCAAACCTGTTGTCTCTTTGGTGCCTACTAGATCCATCCATTCACTAAAAATAGAAATGTCAGTGTGAGTATATCAACAAAACCATCTTGTACTAATGAGGAAGGTAAACACTAAGATACACTTACTTATTCACTTTATCTAAAACTAGGACTCTTTCTGAAATCCTAACCATTATAGTAATGTCACTTATGATTAAAGAATACCCTAACCTCTAAAGATATCTAAACCGACCTCTGATACCAACTATAAGTCCCCACCCTTAAACCTTACTTAATCTTGAGTTATTACAGGATTACACATTGAGGATCTTTTCAGGTTTAGATTTTTAGAGAATTAGATCATGAAACTTGCATTACATTCCACATTTAAACAAAGTGGTTACATAAAAGAAAATATTCATTCTTCCCATCAACGGAAACATATTGAAAATAAAACACGGATTCTTTCTTGACACATCCTTGACACTATCGTCACATCATGTACCTTTCCCTTGACCTGTGAAAAGCATTTCAAAAACTTGGGATGAGCATAAAAAGCTCAGTAAGGGTTATAAAAATATGGAAAGGAAACATGAGTTCATATATACATAAGAATGAAATCATACTTTACCCATAAAACATAGGCATATCAAATCATGAATAAATCATAGAAAACATAAGACATAAAGGTAACTTGAGGCATTCATAACATTCTTACGTAGGGAGTAACCCTCTTGGTTAGGTTTGGAATACCCATCACCGTATATTCCCTAAATCTCTTCGGAGAAACCTTAACGTTTCACTCCTTCGCGTTACCCAATGCATTGGAGAGCTATATCGGGCTCACCCGCCCTTAGTTTATTACGGAACCACCCATTCTTCATAACAATGCCCAAGAACCATAACATAATCGTATCACATAAACATGAATAAAGGAAACATAACATTTCCACATTTCAATCACAATATAACATTTTAGGATATTGAAATAATGAATCCATTCAAAAAGAAACCATTTCCAAAACCATTTAAAACATTTAATAAAGATATTTTTGAATCAAAGTGTCCCATACCACCATTAAGCTTTTAACATTTTAAACCAGTAATATCCATATAAATAAATCTTTAAAACCATTTTGAAAACATGGATATTAATAAGAACAAATAATTAAAACATTTAAAACGATATTTTGGTTAAAGGGGTTTTACCAAAATTAGAGACACTTGAATACAATAATCGAGGAATAACATTTAGTCAGAACTTTATAATATCATGAGAATAAAAGTATTCATTATATAATACTCCAAAGGACAGTATATACACCATATAAGAGTGAATTGGTGCATAACAACAATGGACCTTCAATAGAAATGTCAAATGTGATGAAATCCCTTATAAAGAAGGTATCCTTAAATTAAGGACAAATAAATCTCAAAAATATGTGTGACAAATATATATACACCCAATATAAGTGGATATTATGTGTAAAACAATAAAATATCATTCACACATATTCAATGTATGACATATTCAATGACTACAAGTTGAACCCAAAGAAATCGAAATTGGGTTAAAAAGTTCCCTTGACAGCCTAACAGCATCACATCAAAATGAGTTGATGAGAGATAAAAAGTGTATCTCATCACTTGGACATAAAATTTACTTCAATAAGGATATATGAGAACATATCCCTACATAAAAATATGTAAATTAAAAGACCCAATAAAATAAGTCTTTTAAAAAAGAGGAGGGTGAAAGGTTCCCTTACCGACTTGGGTATCATTCAAAACATACACCCCATGAAGAAAGACAATAGGTCATTGATGTAAATACTCATAAACGAAAGTATATTACACAAAGAGTAGAATAATGGGCAGTACATACACCACTCAATGGAATTTTTGGCAAATGTAGCATAAATCTCACGAGAATAAAAGTGAGATGAAAAATCCCTTACGAAAACTCGGCAGCCTAACAACGCCACATAAAACTTCCGAATATGGATTGATGAGATCAAATAGAGTATCCCATCATATTACAATATAATTTACAGAAAGTGTAATATAAAAGAAAATCCCCCAACATTGCAAGGATATGTTTAAAAGAAGTGACATAAAGGAGAGTACTTAAAAAGAAAAAGAGAGGTTAGATCTCTTACGAAAGTTCGGCAGCCTAACAGTGCCACTCAAAACTTCCAAAATGGATTTATGAGAGAGAATAGGGTCTCTCATCACATGAACATAAAAATTACAGTAGGAGTAATATAAAATAACATCCCAATCATAAGAAAGCTGATCTCAAAAAGGAATGACATAAAAGAGTGTACTTAAAAAGAAAGAGAGGAGTAAGATCCCTTACCTCGGGTCCGACTTGACTCGATCGTTCTTTAATCTCCTGAATAATAAAATTGAGTAAATTTATACTTCCTTAAGAAAATTTTTAAAGTTAATTATTCCTTTTATATCACTTATTACCATGTTATAAACATTATTTAATCATTTAAGTTAATCATGTTTGTTTTGTCGATATTTGGTTCTTAAGTCGAAAGTGGACTTCTTACAATTACATGTTGTTCGTGTGGCCAAATGTTTATTATATCCAGAATTGTATTCATTATGTAGATATCATATATGTCATATATATCCAGTACATGCATTCATTTATAACATTACATAATCATTTAGAGGTAAGAAATGAAATGCACCGTTCATGGAGACGGTAAGCCGTACGTACGCATGAACGCTACTTTCATTTCTATTTCGTATTTTATAGAATGGAATAATAATGAAATAAAGGTATATTATAATTCCAGTATAATATAATATATAATATCATATTTCCATCCTTTATACATCCCACATATGGTATTTAACGAATCAAATCACTTTGAGGGGGCGGTAGTCCGCACTTCCTTAAATGAAGATATCGCGTATACCCATAATGGAAGCCATAAAGGTAAGACAAAAATGAAAAATACAGAAGCATAAATAAAACATAAACATATTATATATAATATATAAAAATAGTGACATCATAATGGCCACCTTTGAAGGTGTTAAATGAGTATTGAACAATCATCGTTTCGGGAGGCAGAATTTCACCATCCACAGAAACCGTATGTTCTTTAACCATTTGATTTAGTTGTGTGAGAGTTTAGCTCGAATAAATCTTATAACAACATCCTAGTATATAGAAGATACTGGTGTTGTTACAAAGGAAGTAAATAAAAAGAGTTTAGGGGGTTGGAGAAGCAAAATAAAATAAATGAACATGAGTGAGTGAATTACCTTTAAAAGTGTAACTCCTTTTGATTTGAGCCTAAAGGCTTCCTTTGAAAGGATTCTGCCCAAAGGGAATCCTATAGGATGAGTATAGGGATGTGGAGAGAGTAAATGGTCAGGGTTTTGCCGATCCAAAGGCTTGAGGAGTGTGTTAAATGAGGTAGAGGTGGGGGCCTTTTATAAGAGGAGAGGAGGGGCACTTTTGGAAAGTAAAGAAATATTACTTTATTTGAAAATGTGTTTCGGTTTAAAAAGGTACCACATTGATATAATTAGAGGATAAGGTGATAAGGCTTAGAAATACACTCATCCAATTGGTTTTGGACATGTTTAGTACATATATTTTACATTATCTTTCCATTTTATTTAAATCGTCAAATAATGATGTCATCGCTACATCATTATTATGTCATAAATAATTTAATTTATTTAATGTCTAAAAATTATAAAAAAAATACTATGATGTAGTAAATCTTTTTATCTATCCAATTTATATTTATAATCAAAAATATGACTTGTATAACCCCACATAAAAATTATTTAAGTAAAACATATCATGTTTGTGTCAATTTAATTTTAACATTAAATAAAAAGTTATTTATGTCATTTCCCAACCAATGTGTCTCCATGGGGTCCCCAAGTTGGACCATGGCTTGTATTGGTCGGCCATGACTCACCCAATAGGTGTAGGACAAGTTTCATGGTGTTTTCACATTCTTATAATATCATTTTTACCTTAAATTACACTAATTACCTCTAATCGCGATTAAGAACTTAATAAGTTAATATTCACCAAAAAATTATTATAATCGCATTGAACCACATTTTACTTCTTAATGACAACCATGTATGTCGGATTTTTGAAAATCAAAACACAATGATGGAAAAATTTCATTTAAACGGAAAATCAGTTTTTATAAGTACGACTTAGTGGTTTCAGTATTCATCAAAAATTGAAGTTTTTCAGAAAAATCCCAAAAATTCACCCTAAGCTATATTTGATATTCTGAATTCAAAAATGAAGTCCGTTTTACAAAATTCAAAACATATAGGTCACATTAATTAATTTAATAATTAATTCCCGCTTTCATGACAAATAGCGTGTTTTATGAAACAATAAGTATCAAAAGATTGACACTAGTTTAAGTCTGATTTCAAAGTGAAATTGATTCCAACGACCACTATTGGATTTAATGGTAAAAATATTTTCTAATTTCACATTAAAACCAATTCAAAATATAATCTAATCATATAAATAAATTATATTAAAAAGTGGTTTTGAATTAAAATACAACATATTACTCTATTCATTAAAAAATGAACTTTATCGGAAAGATACCAAAAATTTACACAAAGTAAATTTTGATGTCCCGATTCTTAATAAGAGTTTTATTTGATCCAAAAGAATGTTTAAGAGTGAACAAAACTATATTTAATGATGGTTCTCCATCAAAAGGTGATAAGTGAACCTTTAGTGAAAACTAGGGCATATACGCCTAAAATTGAATTCTTTCTGTATTTTAAGCCTTTATCTTTTATTGTATAAATGTAAAAATATTTAAGAACATATATAATCATATTTTAGTTATTTATATCCATTCCCTCCATTACAACGGCTACATGTTAACTACCATTTAAAATAATATTATTTTATTATTAGAGTGCAACGTAAGATTCCCAAGAAACTCGTTGTTGCGTGTTGGGTACGCCATCGAGCATAGCTTCCCCTTTAAAGTCATTTAAATATTTTATTCACAAATATGGATAAATATGAAATGTCATATTCTTTATTTACCTGGGGTGTTACACTAAATGCTTCATTATTTCTAATGAGAAAAATAATATTGGGTTTGGGAATAGGCCACGACATTAATAATTATTTTTTTGGAAAATTCCTCAATGTTATCTGATATAATTGTATAAAAAATGATCAGTACATTTTTATGAACACAATTATGCATTCCACCATTATAGATTTTATTATTGATAATCCATGTGATTATTAAATTTATTAAATATATATATTAATTTATCATTATCTTGTTGTTATATTTACTGAATTATTTGATCATAATTTTTTATTATAATATTATGATCACGTTATTGAATAAATGGAATTAATTTCCATTATTTATCTTGTTATATTCATTATGACAAATTTATTCATATATTATATTGTACTCTCACCCTTATTAAGAATTTGAGATCACCCCACTATTATGATTTCTCTTATAATGGATAATAGGTACATTTTGTTGATATAATGTGATATGATCAAGAGAGTTATGAATATATGTAATTAAATACTATATTTATTGTATGTTTTATCTTCTAATAATAATTTCATGTATGTTTATATTATTTTAATACTACTAAACTATTCATTATTTGAGGATGAGATTTTGTGCATCATACACTAAAAAACAATGTAGACAATAGATCCATTTACATGGGACAAGTCAATAAATTATAATACGTTGAATGGGTAATAAAATTATAATATTAATCTATTTGAACCCAATATTACAAAAATCACAAAATATATCAAATAGAAACATAAATATGTGAGTCATGAATTGATAAAATAAACTTCTAAATGTTAAAACAGCTAGTAATAATAGTTAAAAATACTTTCAAATATATTATCATAATTAATAATTATTTACCTATAATGGAGTGATAGATGATTTATTATGATATTTTTAAAATATCAATTTCACATAATGAGATCTTATTCCCCATCACAAATAGAATAAATGTATAAAAAATGAAAAAAATATTGATTCATAAAAGTCATTGTTGAATGTTAATAATCATCATAAAGATATAAATTTTTAAGAAATAAAAATATTTATTTCTACATGTCTTGGGGAAATAGACCCTATTAGTAATATGTTTCTAGAATAATTCAATGGTTATAGATATTTATGTGAGAGGCTGTAACATGTTTGACGCACTATAATGGATACTTGGGAATATTTAATCGCTTTCCAACATTTTATTCTCATGTATCTGAAGATATATTTTACAATTACTTTTTAATCATTAATTTAATTTTAAGGGCTTGAAATTAATTTTATGTATTATAAATGTTATTGTTCATGAATTTTTTTTAATCCATTGTATTCTTTTCAAAATATCATGAAATACATAGTAATGTTTTCTATTATTATGTAACTCATATTAGAATTGATAATAATACAATGAGAAATATAATATACCATACTTTTATTTTAGATGAAACACTACACTGATTGTGACCTAGTTAATTTCACAAAAACAAGGATGAGAAAATAATTTGTATGTTTTGTAGTGATTTTATATACTAGTTAATACATATTCATATTTATATACCAGAGATCATCTATGTGATTATCTATGGAATATATTTAATTAAATTAAATTTCCATGTTTATTATAGTATTTATTTTGAATATGAAATTAGAATATTATTTGGGAATATAACTTCTCTTAATGTATAGAATAAGATCCTCAATAAAAATTTAAATAGAGGAATATTAATGATTTTAAAATTGATAGTTAGTATAAATTTTCACTAAATAAGTAAAATTGGATTGTGAAATGTCATTATAATCAATTAAATATAAAATTAGTATAGGAAGAATGATTTATTATTTAAATTTAAATTTTCTTGTATTGGGAAATAATTAATCGTGTGGAACACAAAATAGTGATAGATCTAAATTATTGATTGTTATTATTTTGTTTTTGACCTATATGTCAAAGATATTTCTATAAATCCCTTGAAATCAATGATTTGAATAGTGTATGAGTTCATGTATATTTGATAGTAAGTGGAATTCTAAAAAAACAGATACTAGTGAAGTAGTATCCATTTCGAGTATCAACAAAACATTAATATGTTCACCATGTATTGAGCCTATTTTAGGTGAAACATGTAAAATATTTATTTCTCTACCATTTCTGTTTTCATTATATTTATCTGAAAATAATTATTCATATTATTTTATGTAATAAAAATCTATTATGTAGTTTTTGTTAAATATTAGAATAATTTTCAAATACATCATAATTCACCACACCCCCTTCTATTGTTTTATTGTTCCACAACAACAAAAATATGTTATTATTAAAGACACTGCTTACTTCATACTGAATCTAAATGAGACGTTCGTGAGGGATATTTTGTTAATATAAAATGAGTATCATTATTTTATGGTTCAAACAGTCATGTATCTATTAATAGAAATTTTTCATATTTAATTTATCTTGAACATTATTTTTACATTAGATGTGGTACAAAGAATTATATTATATCATTTCAATATAATTTCAATGAATAATGCTGAAAAGAAGTAGTTAAATGATAATGATAAGTCTTATAATTATCTGTAGAAAATGTAACAGAATGAAATATATTTTTATCAGATATATTAATATACTTTAAATTCATTGTGAGATCATATTTTATACATCCATAAACTTGAAATAAATCTTAGATAATAAAAACTACTTGTTTTAGACAACATGTTTGTTGATCTAAAGATGACTTCTTCTGATATGTTTATTTATTTATTAATATTATTTCTAATAATGTTGTTTAATATTATAAATATAGAAAATGTATCATGTTTTCAAATATTTTGATGCAAATTACCAAAGGATACCACCAATATATATCCCAAATACAACTTATCTTAAATAAATGACATATGGTGAATTATACCTTTATGAGATATAAATAATGAATGATCCATATGAAAACCATGTAATTCCAGAGAGTTATATTGAATATTCAACCAAATATACATGATCATTTAATTTTATTCATTCTTGGATAAACATCATAACATTCTAATATCTTTATTTCATGTCTCAAAGTGTGGCATCGTATCATGAATGTAGTAATTGTCTATAAAATGGAATGTTCTGATTCATAACATTCATTGAATAAATTTCATAACATTGTTTCTAAAGAAATACCTTATCATTCAATTCAAGGGGGTAATCATTGCATTACAACTAGAGTAAAATTATTAAATAAAATGAACGCTACTATTTACTAGTTATATTTCTTGAATAATTTATTTATTTCATCTTATGTCATAATGATATGCTTTTTTCTACAATACCTGATTAAATATACCCTTTTGTAAAGAAATTATGATAGAAATTATATGTTTATAGTGTTTTCTGTAACATTCCAATTCATTGAGTACACATCACTTGGGATTCATGGGATGATTTAATTGATTTTCGAGACCTGGTGCTTTAATTATAAAAGTAATGTCTGACAAATACTTTTTCAATTAAAAAAATCAATCAATGATTCTACTCCTTAATTTTTATCATTGAAAATTACATAGGTAAATGATTTGTATTATTTTTATTATTATTGTAAATAGATTTTGGAATTCACCGTGAGGGTTTATTTCCCACCAAAACTCAATTTACAGTGGATGCTATTATAAATATTATGAAAATTTTACATAATGTTAAATCAGATATCAGATAATAATTTATAGATTATGAATAATTATAAAATATAATTTATTCTATTATTTATGGTTTATATTTTATTTATGAAAATAATAAATACCCATGTATATTTATATGATAGATATCTACTAGGAATTTTTTTATTTTTCCATTTGAAAAAACTAAATTTGATCTTGGATAAATATTGAAGTAAAAATATAAAATTAATTTTCTTTCTTATAATATATTAGGATTTTTAATTATATAAAGATTACTACACATATAATCAAAGATAAAAATCATTAATAAAAGGGAATATAGAATCAATAGATTCTAATATGGAATATTTAGTATATTATGGTTTGAATTTAATAAAAATAAATTATAATGAATATCATGATTTAAAGAAATTATTTCTATGAATAAAAACAAGTTTAACAAAAATAAAGAATCGTGATATATATAGAATTCACATATATTTTAGGTGTTGTATATTATTCTTATTATACTTATTTCATTATCCCATTAAATTATACTTTTATATCCCCCATGAAATTAGTGTATGGGAGTGAGGAAGAGGCCATAGAAAATTTACGTGTAATTGGAATATAATAAAATAATAATCATATACTAATGATATAGTGATTAAGTTCCATATTTGATCATTATTAATATCTCTATCTAGGTTGTATCCTAATATTGGTGTGCCATGTAATGTAATTTGTTCATCAAAATTACAATTTTTTCATTTTATTTTGAGTATGATTGGGATTTGAGGACTATTTTTACACATCAATACATTATACCGTTTTATTTATTTTATAAAATCATATTTTTTTTCAAGAAAAATAATTCACATACCAGTTTGGGTGTGTAATTGGATCATATTTGGCATCATAAACAAAGGATTTTCCTCCCCACTCCATGCTAAAATTAATAATTGAACACTTAGTGGAATTACCATGTGAACATTTCTATGAATATTTAATAATCAAAGAAAAATAAATTGATAAAGAAAGAATAAAATAAAAAATAATATATACCTGGTAGCAATGTGATATATAACCTCCATCCCAATATTATCATTCACAATTTCATAATTGATATTCAATCATTTCAGATTTAATATAAATGGATCAACATTCATGTAGTAATTAATATTTATAAAAAAATTATATAAATTTAAAAAATTCATATTCATATTTCATATGAAAATAAATATTGAAGGATAAGTCATTATAGATATATCACCCAATATAACATTATTTATATCATTAAACTCAATGAGTAGAATTAATTCATTATCAAATATTCCGGTTTTCTAATTATTAATCATGTTGTTTTCAATATTATTATTTTCAAATTTATCAAACTCTTGAGTGATATTATTTTACTTTATTAAAATGATTAATATTATTAGTCCATAATCCTTAAATTATTTTATATTCCTAATCCAATGTTATATGACATAGTATTCAATACACTATCCTAAAAGATGAGAATTTAATTTGAGTACTAAAAAAATCTATAAGCACAAACTGAATTTTTAAAACTCATTATATATTAATTCATATATAAATGGATTATTTTTTTAAAAAAATTATTTGATATCCTTATTAGATATATAATCCATGAAATTATTTTTAGGGAATAATTGTATTAAAAATATAATAAGTGCTACATATTTCTTAAAAATAACCTCTAAAGAAATACTTCTAAAGAGGGATCCTTTATTGGTGCAGAATGTATAGATTAATCGAATCCATGAATTTAGGTTCGTTAATTCAATTTTTAAATTTAAAAGGATGAATTAGTTATATGATGAAATGACCCTAACAACATAATATCACAATTATAAAATAATAAATATAATTTCAATACAATTAAATAGGAAATGTGCCCTGTAAATATATACCCAAAACCTATTAATGATATATATTGTTGAGGATTTTCTATAATATCATATCCAATTGAAATATTCCATTTAATCTAAATGATTTATATATTATAAAAAATTGATAATAATCTAGTAATAATGTCTCCAAAAAGAATAATTAATTTATACCATTACAGTTGTACATTTATATACGTAGTTAATAACAGAAATTAAGACATTATAGATTATCGCCTGTAATTTTATATTGGAAAAAAATTATTTTTTTATAATATAGTCACATACGTGATTTCATAATTTAGGTTCGCCATAATGAACTTCCTATATTTTCATATTATAATCTAACCTAGAAACATTAAAACATTGATGGGATATTTTTTATATTCCATGTAATTTTATATTATAATCAACCACATTCTAAGTAAAAAAACTATATAAAACTCATTATCTAGGATGTTCTATATTACATGTGGTAATATTTGGGGTTTCTCACATTGAGTAATGTGTAGTCTTATACAATGGTATGAAATTAATATTACACTCTACCTATTATCAATTATTTCAAAATAAATGTATGATAACAAAAAAACATATTTGAAAATAATTATTTTTATTCGTGTTTATTCAGATGAAATAGTTCTGCTAATTTAATTGTAAAAACAATAAAATTGGATCCAAAAAAAATATTAATTAACCATGCCTAATCAAAATAAGTTTAACAAAATATTATTTTTAGTGGGTTAATTATTTTTTTATGTGAAAGTATGATTGTTAAATGAATATTCCATCACAGGATTTATCCTAGTATATAGTTGATTAGTAAATTGCCTTTAATTAAAAAAATAATTATCAATTATAAATTCAAATGGCTAATATAATGCACATGGATATTTAAGGGTTTGGAATAAAAAAAATTTCTTTAATGAATAATGGATTATTTTCCGAATTTAATAATGATATAAATAGTATAATTTATTGAAACCTAGATTAATGGATGGCTATCACAATGGAATCTGTTAAAATTTTTCTCTAGAAACCATCATGGCTATGAAATGATTTCACATAATACAATAATTTTTTGGTATGTATTTAGGAAATAACATTAACCCTTGAATAATCCACTTGTTACAATATTTAAGGACTCTATTCCTATAAGAATATATCCACTACTAAAAAAAGAATATCCCAATGTTGAATTCATATTTATTAATAGTTAATATACTCAGAATATTAATGTTAACCATAATAAAATTTTAAATGTAAGTACTTACACTATGTAAGGATAACTTAAATCACTCATAAACTCCCTAAAGTTTATTTAATAATTCTTTCAAAAATACATTTTTAATCCTTCTCAGATATGTTAATTTATAAAAATTACTAGTAATGTTGGTTCCCATCATGATATTCACTTGATCATTTCGACACATTTCTATTCCTGCCAGGACCACAATTTTCTAGGTGGGACCCAATGCCGGATAACTAAAGCTGGTGATATGCTTATCCAATAATGTCTGAAATGCTAATAATCTCGATGATGAGGAGATTGAATTCACATCAGGTTCACCATTTCTATTTATGATGCATTAACGGGAGTGAGTTTGTCTATCTAGTTGGGGGAAGGTGGAGTTGTTTTGATGCCCCTCATTCCAGCTTTCCGAATGTGGATGGCATCTGTTCCTTATTCAGGGAAGTTTTCACCTTGATCAAAATGGGATGATGGCATTTCAGTTCTTTCTTATATGGATTCATCCCTGAAACTCACCACCTAGTCGGGGTCTCCCTTATAGATTTAATACATTGTTCATGAAACTATTTAAAATGCACAAACGACTGCAACTATCTACCGGTCAAGGATCTGGTTCTCTGTTAATGTGTATAGCAACACTCGGGTCGAATCCTCGTTGATGATACTTTTTTTATTGTCAGTTTTTTAGTTAATCATATTTTGATTGGGGGGTTTGTTTTCATATCTTTTTAAATGATTTATGGATGATATTTGATTTAAAAAACTGATAAATATTTGGGTGAGTTCATTACTGGGGATTTAATCTTATGATATCCTTGTGCTTTGGTTTTTATTGCATTATATTAATACCAACTTCACAAGATGATTTTGATCTGAATTCCCAGGAGTAAAAGATTTAATCCAAGCCGTAAATTAACATAAGTTTCTATTCATTACCATTAATTTTCTATGGTAGTTTATTTTTGGTTCCAATAATCCATGGAACCCACATATTAAACAATCATGTCATTAATCAATGTCATATAAAGTTCAACATACAAAATATTAACTCAAAGAATACTCATCGAGAAAAGGCTCTCAATCACTTAATATACCCTAATTATAACTCACCCAAATGGTAGTTTACTCATCCATTTAAATTTTTAGTAATCACATTATTATGATTGTGATGATAAATAATGACGAGACTGAAAAGAAAGGGATAAGAAAAGAGTGGTTCGTCGAACACACCCACAAACGATAATGAGAAATAAGAACAAAATATTGATTGAATGAGGAAGAAAAAGAAGGGAAGGGATTTAAAATTTATTTCAAATATTTTGAGAGCATAAATATTTAAGAACAATGGGTGGATGATTAAAACATAATATAAAGAAGAAACTTGGACTAAAACAGAATTAAAAAACAACACTTATGAGATTACAAATGAAGAAAAAAAAGTGTGTGAAGTCAAAGAGATGAGGAAAGGTATCTCAAGTGAAAAAATGATTATGGAAGGTTCTGCCAAGTATTTTTCAAGGCTTTTTTCATGCCAATTGATGCTCCAATCCTCTGAAATGCCAACCCTTTCAAGGATATGAGGGGGATGTATTTACAGCCCAAGAAAGAGGACTGTTTGCATTCCCAATCTGTCCCTCCACTTGGATCAATGATTTAGAAATATAGACATCCTAATCTCGAGATATCTCCTTATAAAAATTATATGATAATAATGTTGTGCGACCTCTCTAAAAAATTGGAGTTATTTGTACTTAAGGATACAAACTTATGGCCAATTGATTAAACAAAGTTAAAATGTCCATTTCAATCCATGTTTTTTCGATGGAAAAAATGTGAATGGATTTTTCAATAGAAAAATTCCTTCAAATATGATTCATTCTTCAACAAAGCTGGAAAAATATTTCTCATATTTCACACAGAAACATTTAGCTTGATTTTCATAATAGATCAGGAGACATGTCATTAATACTATACTGATTTTAATTCCCGGCAAGAATGGTGGGCTGGACTTCAACGCTTTATTTGGGCCTTTTGTTTTTAGAGTTGGGCCATGAAATTTTTACCCATAATTATTTTGGATAATCAAAAACTCATGGTAGAGTGTCACACCATGTGGGATTTGGAAGGGTGACCAGTAACTCAATCATCATGGCTGGTCCAGTTTCATTACAAATTCTTTGGGTCATCTTGTGTGGTTCATATGAGCCTTCAAATGGCTGAATTGTCAAATCATTCCTTCTAATGAAATGTGATAAATTGATTAATTAATCGTAAAAAAGAATAACCGGATAATTGTAATCAGTGGGGTGAGTGTTTTAAATAAAATACTAATCTGAACAAATTGGGCTACTTCTAAAAATGCACGAAAATTATACATAGTATTAAAAAATTAATATTTCACACAAATTATGCACATTTCATATAAAATAAGTAAAGGGAGTATACAATAAGACATAAAAATATTAATAACATCTACTCCCCCACACATAGTTTTTTGAATTCCCTCATGTGTAATAAATATAAAAACATTACAAAATCATTTTCACTCCGTAAAAAATATTAAAAAAAATTCTCCAATCAGGGGTGGTTTAGACTATTTCACTCATCTATTTTTAATTCCGCCACAAGTTTTTAAAAAAACAATGTTCCAAAACTTATTCATTTTATCATGCTCAAATCCAGAAATGGAAAATTTTGACACTCAAAACTCACACATCTAAATATGTTAAAATTAATTTTTGTAGGTTCACACTTTCACCAACCAAAACTGAAAATCATAGATTTCGAAAGATCTGTCTGCTTCCAAAACTGATCCAAAGTGCACAATAATCAGGAGGAGTTTTAAAGGGTTTTATGTGGCTATGGGACGGTAGAAATATAATATCCAAGATAGAGAAGAACATGGTTAAAACAGAAACATATAAAAAGCAAAGCACATTTTTTTGAAATAAAACATCGAAGTAAATGAAAACACATATTTACAAGGGAATGATTGTGTAAAGAATGACACAATTGAGGAAGAAAATGTGAATGTAATGAGAAGACATAATATTTACAAAACACAAAACTTCTCCCAATATGAATTTAATGTAAGTGTTCTTTTTTCTTTTCCTTTTTTCCATTGTTTTTTTGAAAGTTGACCTTGTAATAGATATCACACTCATATCCCAACCCATGTTTGATCTCCTCACGAAAGAAATTGTAATAGTTTAAACTAAATCAAAGGTTAAGGAAGATTGATTTTTGACCTACCCAATACACAACCCATTTTTTCAAAAAAAATCATCATTTTTAATTTTTTAACACTTTTCAATAACATCAACAAAATTACATAAATGTAAGTACATTACATTCCCAAAAACACATTGAATGACATCCTCTCCCCACACTGAAATGTATGCTTTCCCTCAAGCATATGATAACTCATTGAAAATAAATAATACGGTACCCACACAATGAAATCCATTCCCCCCACACTTAAATATTATCAAATTATTCAATGAAAATCCATGTTGATATTTGGTGGAAAAGGTATTTGTCTTGAAATGTGGATATAAAATAAAATATTTTTAAAGGCTCGAAGGGGATATCAAAAGGAGGATTAATGTATGGGAAATGGGAGGATATTTGGCTATTGTGATACTCATGTGGTTCAGAAAATTCCTCTATTATATTAATAAACACTAAGGTAGGAAATTCATCATGAAGGTCCACAAACTCAAGAATCAAAAAATGGGGGTGAAAACACACATTTTGAAAAGATGTCCATAGGTGGCCTTGGAATAAAAGCATATGTTTTTCCTCACACTTTGAGAAAATCATTTTCCAAGTAAAAAAATGAGCATTCAAATTTTTTTAATTTTGAAACAAAATTATTTATCCAATGCCATGATGAAAATAAAAAAAAATTAGATGAAAACATGTCTATTAACTCCCCAAAATTGTTGGACAAAATTTCAAAACCTAATTGTTAGTAAGAATGACTCTTGATTTCTTTGTATTTTTTGTAAGTGATTGTTTTTTTGTTTTCCTTTTTGTTTTTAATGTTTTTATTTTTGTTTTTATAAATATACTTCCACACAAATGAGAATTTGAAAAAATAATGAATTTGATATAGAAGGTGGTAAAAAAATTAAACAGAGAGGATGAATAAGAAAGAGGTAGAGATAGTAAGAGATAGAGAGAGAGTTAAAGCGAAAGTGGTACCCCCTAGTTTGGATTTGGTGGTTCTCCATCTACATCTAGTGGTTGGTGGACTAGAGAAGTTGGGAATCTATTAGATGTGTATGATGATCTAGGATTGTGTGTCCTCACATGGTGATGATTTAACCTATGTCAATTAACTGTGAATGTCCTTTTGGAGGAGGTTTCTTGGACTTACACTGCACCAAATTGGTAAACATTATTAATAAAATAGGACCTTCCCAAAGAGAATTAAGCCTAATTGGGTGAAGAAGAAATCTATAATAGAAGATAATTACCTTTTAAACTTCATCAAATAACTTTCTCAGGATGATTTTATCATGGAGTTTCATGGTTGTTTGATTATAAAGATTATAATTCTCATTATAATGTAGTCGAAGCTCTTCCAGTTTATCCAATTGCAACAATATTTCTTCATCGGGTTTTTTAGAGATCAGAATTACAAGTTTTCACTACCCAAAATGACTTATTTTGGATTTCAAATAGAAAATGACATGATTTACCGGAAACTAGCCTAAAAGGAGATATCCCAATGAGTGTTTTATAGGCAGTTTGATAAGCCCAAACTATTTCACCAAGTATTTTATGCTAGTCTTTTCTGGTGGGTTTTACATTCTCTCAATCACGCCTTTCACTTCTCTATTAGAAAGTTCATCCATTCCATTTGTTTGGGGGTGATATTAAATTGATGTTTTATGTACAACCCCATTATTTTTCAAAATAGATTCAATAGATATATTACAGAAATGGGTTCCTAAGTCACTGATCAGGCATGAGGCATGCCAAATATATGGAAGATGTGTGTCTTTAAGAACTCACTAATAGTATGTGAATCATCATTTCTTCTGGTATTGGCCTCGACCCACCTAGAAATATAATAAACTACAAGAAGAATGTATGAGAATCCATTTGAAGGGGGAAATGGTCCAATCAAATCGATGCCAAACATCGAATATCTCATAGAAAATTAAATGAATTTTGGGGCACTTCATTTCTCTTCGAAATTGTGACAAAATTTTGGCAAGTGGGACATAATTGACAGAACTCATGCGAGTCCTTGAAGAGTGAAGGATAGAAGAATCCAGAGTCTAGAACCCTTCAGGAGGTCCTTTGTGGTCCAAAGTGGCCACTACTTGGCATTGAGTGAAACAATTCTAAGATGGATGAATGTTCATCTTTATCAACACATCTCTTAATTAACATGTCTTACCCAATTTACCAAAGTTTATTTTTTTCCCAAAAAATAGTGTTTTGAATTACATTTGAACATTATTTTCTGTGAATTTGAAAAATTTTATGGAAAAACACCAGAAATTATTTAATTTAAAATTGGGGATTACCATGGTATTTTTGGAGTGAGAGAGGAAATTTGCTCCTAGGGAAATTTGGGATCGATGATTTCAGAATGAGAAAAATTAGCAATTCTACTCAAGTGATCAGCCATAGGGTTTTCATTTCCTTGTCTATATTTTATTTCACGGTCAAACTCTTAGAGCATTAGGATCCATCTTATTAGCCTCGGTTTGGAGTCACATTTCTTGAGTAAGAACTTTATAGCAGAATGGTCTGTGAAGATGATGATTTTGGAACCTAAGAGATATGGCTGGAATTTATCTAAGGCAAAAACAACTGTTAAAAGTTTTTTCAGTGACATTGTAGTGATATTGAGTTTCATCCAATGTTTTTGAGGAATAATAGATGACATGAGGAATATTTTCTCTTATTTTTCCAAGAACATCCCCACCGTCCCTATCAAAATCATAACACATCATCTCAAACTGTAAAGTATAATCTAGGCTTTGGATTATTGGAGCAGATGTTAGAGTAGTTTTGAGTTCAACAAAGGCACTCTTTCAAACCACATCGTAATAGAATGTGACATCATTTTGGAGCAACCGAGTGAGTGGGAAATAAATGTTACTAATGTTATGGACGAATCACTGATAGAAACTAGCATGGACAAGAAATGAATGGATTTCTCGAATATATTTCGGTTGAGTAAGTGATTGATCACTTTAATTTTGGTAGGGTCAACATCAATAACATCTTTTGAAACTATGTGCCCAAGAACAATCCCATTTTCAACCATGAAGTGAAATTTTTCAAAATTTTACACAAGGTTACACTTGATACAGTTTTGGAGGAATATAATCAGTGTATCAAAACACATATCAAATGAATCACCATAAATGGTGATGTCATCCATGAAGACTTCCATGTAGTATTCAATGAATTCCGAAAAGATATACATCATACAGCTCTGGAATGTTGCAATAGAATTGTAAATTCCAAAAGGTGTTCCTCTATATATGTATGGTCCAAAGGGGCATGTGAATGTAGTTTTTTCTTGTTTTTGAGGTGCGATTGGGATTTCTAATTAGTCTGTGTACCCATCAAGAAAGCAATAGTGTGACTTTCCAGCTAATAGTTGCAGCATTTGATCAAGGAATGGAAGAGGGTAGTGATATTTTCTTGTTTCAACATTCAATTTCGTATAGTCGATGAACACATGCCATTTACTTTTAACACTAGTTGTGACTACCACGATGGGTTCATTTGTGACATCAGTTATCCTACCCTTCTTAGGTACAACTTGAATTGAACTAACCTATTGACTATTAGAAATTGGGTAATTAATACCAGCTTGAAGAAGCTTCGTGATATCATCCCTAACTACCTCAAGTATGAGTGGATTGAGTCTTCATTGTGGTTTTCCAATTGGGTTGGATGATTCCTCAGGAAGGATGTGATGCATGCAAAGGGCGAGGTTGATTCTTAGTATGTCATCTAGTTTCCACCTTAAGGCCTTTTGATTTACTATAACTCTGGAACAAGTTTGAAATCTTTGTTTTCTATAATTGTAGAATATATAATAATAGGATAAGAGTGATCATTGAAAATGATTGCATATTTTAGGTGTTTAAGAAGAGGTTTTAGACCAGTCTCATCTTTCATTTTTGTGTTAGAAAACTTAGGAATGGAAGAAAGGACTTCAGTTTCTACAGATTAATATTACTTAATACATTCCAAGGTCGAGAAGCAAAGATCAGAGTTGATGTGGGATTCAAGAGAGTTTTCAAGATCCTCTAGATTGATAGAGTCTATAAATGAAAGGTCCACATAAACTTCACCATTTATGACTTTGTTAAGCATGGTGCAGATTTCACATTATCCCATATCATTAGAACATGAAGAACATGGTAGATTGGGGTTCGATAGACTCGTAGAAGTGTCCTTAGAAGCATGGATTGAGAATGTAGAGTAATCCTCATATGGGTATTGACTTGCATAGAAAATGTTGAACTTGACCAGCTAGTCACCAAATTCCATGGATAATATGCCTGAATGGAAATCAATTTTAGTTATCACAGTCATAAGGAATGGTATTCCAAGAATTAGTGGATATCGAGAAGAGTTCGTCTCACATTCAATGTCAAGGACATAGAAATAAGTAAGGAAGATAAGATAATTGACTCAGACAAGGAAATCCTCAATTATTCTCTCAGGACTTGTTGTGCTTCGATTTTACAATTTAATGACAACACCTGTTGGATGTAATGGACCTACACTAAGGTTAGAGAATATGGATTTTGGCATGACATTAACTGAAGATCCTAGTTCTATGAGTGCATCATCAATGTTGGTACTTCTAATTTGGCATGGGAACGTAAAGGTCCCTGGATCCTTGCACTTTATGGGAATAGATTGTTGGGTGGAAACATTTTCGAAGGTCATCAGTTGCCTCTTTTGGGTACAAAACACCTTGAGAAACATGGCAAACATAAGAATTTTTATTATGGAATCTAAGAGGGTAATGTTTACTTAAACACATCTAAACATGAAGTGAATTTCAGGATCAAGTTCAATGGACATCTGTGGCAAGGAAACAACTTGATGAAAAGGAATTGGTTTCCTAAGTGGAATGGAAGGAGGTGAGGGAATGGATTCAGGTTTTTTTCATATTTCTTTTTTATTTTCATTTTCTTCTTCAACATTAATACGAGGGTTGGAAGAATTATCTTGAGAAATAGCAATTTGCTTTCCCGATCTTTGTTCAATTGTACTTACATTACCGTAGGGGTTGGTTAATGGTTGAGCTAGGAGTTGGGAAGAATTGGATGGTTGATACTAACTAAGATGAGATGCAAGATGAACAATTTGGGTATCAATGTTCTTGAGGCATGAATGTGAGAATGAGGCAAGATATTTCACTACACTTTCCCATGGTTCCTTGGAAGAAAAGGCAAGTCTCGTATTGGGATTACCTAGATTTTGGTTACTAGGAAAGCGATTTCATTGGTTTTAAAATTGTTAAGGCACACTAGGATAATGGAATCCAGGAGGAGGATTGTTCCTTTGAGGTTGAGGAATAAAATGATATGGTTGTTGGGCGTTACCGATGACTTTACCATATGGAAACTAGTTTGGGTTTTTAGGAGGGAATTTAGAGGGATGAGATATGGGATTACTAGACCAATGTAATTGGTTATTAGAAGAAGAGAAGGACTCATAGTGACGTTCGTTGAACTTTCTAACTAACTGACCTGACAATTGAGGTTTGGTGTTTCGATGAGCATATGATGCATTGAAATCCATTGTTCTAGATGAATCAGATTGATCCTCTTAATGTTGGGGACATGTTTCTATTGGATGAGATGAAGAGTTGTAGATTCCATAGTTTTTGACAGGTCCAATAAACATTGATTGCAAATAAGATGAGGTTGGGGAATTGGTATCCACAACTAGTTGTCACAAAAGACCTGTTAGTGCACTCATCCACTCGGTTATCTTGTTCGGCTCAATTGATTGATTATCTTTGTCTTGATGGACTTGAGAATGTGCTCAAGCATGGAATTGTTGTGTGTTTATAGCCATGTTTCTTATTAGATCTCTTACTAATGCATAAGTTTTATCAACAAGAGCACCGCCACTTACGGCATCAATGAGAGTTCTCTCTATAGCCAATAACCCTTTATAGAAGTATTGGATCAAGTGTTGGTCAGGAATTTTGTGGTTTGGGTAGGTTGCAACAATATTTTCGAACCTCTCCCAGTATTCATGGAGAGATTCACTTGGGAACATTCTGATACGACTTATTTTCTTTCGGATAGAAGCAGTACGAGAAGCAGGAATGAATTTATCTAATAATAGTCGTTTCATGTCGTTCCATGTAATTATGGAACCCAGAAGAAGGTAGTATATCCATGAAATAGTAGTGTCAGCTAGGGAGAAATGGAATCCTCAACGTTTTATTTGTTCTTAGAAACCCCTTGAGGCTTCATGGTGGAGCACCCTACTTGGAACGCTTTATGGTGGAGATGTGGATCCTCACCGGCTAGCTCATGGAAATGAGGGAGAAGATGAACCAACCCCGATTTGAGTTCAAATTCTGCCTCCATGTTTGGATATTGAATACCAAGGGGTTGGTAATTCATATAATTGGAAGTGTGTTCTTTAACTGTTTATTCCATAAGATTAGCCATATCTAATTCAACTGGTTGGACAAGGACTGGTTCTTGAATGAGTTGATTATCTCTTATGTTCCTCCTAGGTTGGCGAAGAGTTCGCTCATTTACAGGGTAAAGAGAATCTAAGGGATTGTTTGGGAGGCTACGTGGCATTCAGAATGATGTTTTAAGAAAAAAGAATTTAGGTTTTTCTGTGTATGTTTTCTGTTTATGATTTTTATGAGAATACGGGTTGTTCTTTGGGTTTTTTTTCAATTTTTTTTAAACATTGTTTTTCGGTGTTTTTTTTACAATAACCAAAAACTAATGACTACATAAATCACCATCTGCAACAATGGATCCATTTGAAATGGATGTTTGATTGGCACCTTTCGACCGGTCAAGGTTATGGTGCTCTGCTAATGTGTATGGAAACGCTCGGGTCGAATCCTCGGTGATAATACCTTTTTTCTAGTCAGTTGTTTTTAATTAAATATATTTTGATTGGAGGGTTTGTTTTTAGAGATTATGAAATAATTTATATAAGATGTTTGATTTAAAAAATTGATAAATATTTGGGTGAATTCATTAGTGGGGATTTAAGCTTATGATATCCTTGAGCTTTGCTTTATATTTCATTAAATTAATACCCACTTCACAAGATGATTTTGATCGGAATTCCCAAGTGTTAAAGATTTAATCCAAGCCGTAACTTAACTTATGTTTCTAATATTTATCATTACTTGTCTATGGTAGTGTATTTTGGGTTTCAATAATCCATGGAATCCACATATTAAACAAAACATGTCATTAATCAATGACATATAATGTTAAACATACACAATATTAACTCAAAGAATACTCATCGAGATAACGCTCTCAATAACATAATATACCTAAATTATAACTCACCACAATTGTAGATTTAATCTTAAATTTAAAATATTATTAGTCTATTTATAATGATTATGATGATAAGTTAAGAAGAGAAAGAAAAGAAAGTGATAGGAAAAGAGTGGTGCGTCGAACACACACAAAAACAATAATGAGAATTCAGATCAGAATTTCAATTGAATGAAGAAGAAAATAAGGGAAGGGATTTCAACATTATTTCAAATATTTTATGAGAATTAATATTTAAGAACATAGGGTAGATGATTAAAATAGAATATGAAGAAGAAACTTTCACTAAAACAGACATACAAAAACAACACTTATGAGATTAAAAATGAAGAAAACACAAAAGCGAGTGAAATCAAAGAGAGAAGGAAAGGTATATCAATTGAAAACATTATTATGGAAGGTCCTCCAAATCCTTTGGAAAGGCCTTGGTCATGACAATTGATGCTTCTCTCTTTTTAAATGCCTACCCCTCTCATGGAGAGGAGGGGGATGTATTTATTACCCAAGGGAGTGGACTGTTTTCATTCCCAATATGTCCCACCACTGGGCCCTATGATTTGGACATCCAGATAGTCAAATCATGAGATATCTCTTTCTTAAAAGTTGAAGATAATAATGTTGTCCGACCATTCTCAATATTTGGTGTCATCAGGACTTAGGGATCCAATATTATGGTCGGTTTATTAAACAAAGTGAAACTGTCCATTTCAATCCATTATTTTTCATTGTCCAAAATTTGAATGGATTTCACTGTAGTAATATTCCTTCAAATCCGAATTCATTCTTCAACATAGTCTTCCAGCTATATCTCCTCTTTCACAATGAAATATTTTATCTTTATTTGATGAATATATCAGGAGATATGTCATTAATACTATATTGATTTTAATTTCTGGCTAGAGTGGTGGGCTGGATATCAAAGCTTCATTTGGGACCCATGCTCTTGGAGTTGGGCCCTAAAATATTTTCCCATGATTCTTTTGGATAATCACGAACACATGGTGGAGTTGTAAAAAATATGGGCATCTAAAGTGAGAGCAGTAACTCAATCATCTTGGCTAGTCCAGTTTCTTCACAAATTCATTGGGTCATCTTCTGTGGTCCATATGAGCCGTAAAATGGCTGAAATGGCCCATGATTCCTCCTAATTGTATGTGAGAAATGGATAAAAATCCTACAAAACAAGAACCACAGAATTTTAGTCAGTTGGGTGAGAGTTATAAATAAAATAGTAAACTAACTCAGTTGGAATTCTTCTAAAAAAATGCTCAAAAATTATACTTAGTATTAAAACATTAATATTTCACACAAATTATGCACATTTAATTTCAAATAAGTAAATGGACTATATAATAAGTAATAAAAATATTAATAACATCACTCTTCATAGTGCCATACCTTCATGGACCCTATATAATTACACTGATTCTTTCAGGACATTCAAAAGTGTCTGATCAGGGCAACAACCTTCGGTTAGGGGAGTAGTCACGTTAGAAATCACTGGTGTGTCTAGGACCTAGAACAATGGCGTGTCTGGGATTCTTCCCCTTATTATAGGGCTTCTCTAGGGTTCCAAAGACTCAGGCCTCCCACATCGAATGTGGGGAATCAGATGTAATAGGCATATATCAGTGGTTTTTATTAGCTTCCAATGTTTAACATAGGGTAATCCCCATGATTATCATCTAGTGGAGATGGATCAGACTAATCTGAACACTAATTAGATTGGATAATACGTGTGAATCCCCTGGAGGGAACACTGATGTTGGGGCGAACACATGGCTAGCATCTCAGTAGTTATTTAGAGGAATGGGGAATGAGGTCGCATGATCCAGCTTGTTTGTTGCGGCCTGAGTAAGAATCAGGATGGGTGATGGATGGTTATGTGATGTGATTGGAGAATGAGATAATGGTCCAGCATTTATCATTCTCTATGGCTTCCTTATGAATGGCCTCTGTAGCTGCTACCTCCGTCTCAATTTGAAGAGGGATTCATAAAGCCTCAACGAGGGCCTCATGCATTTTGGATGACAGGTGACGGGCCTCAAGGATGGAATGATTTACTGGGATGATGGCACTGTTCTTGAGAACATCATACAACTGCACCCTGAATGAGCTTCTTCTTGTAGGAGGTCACTTTATGACAAGTGGTACGGTGGCCCCTCCCACCTAGGCCCGCGAATGACTGGTGCTTGGCCTATCCCATTACTCACTATTTGGATCCTATAAGGTGGCTATAAGATGAGTTACAGATGAAGGAGGACATCATGTAGCAGGGCGTGGCTAGTCGTGGAATCGTCGAGGTGGCTCTTCCTGTTCTAGTAGTTCAAACGGCAGCGGATGCAGGCCTGATGTCACCGTATGAGGAGGTTTCACGTGATGTGCTCTACGGTGGGCATGCTATTTTTTAGAGTGGCTTACATGGATTGGCTAGAAGTGAAAACTATTGTGCCTCAACGACCCATATGGTTGCAGCTCCATCGATTTTGGTGTCGGTTGGGGATGTTGGGGGATCCTCCAGGCGCTCCCTATCATCAGGAGTCATGTAAGGGGTACCAACTGAACAGTGTTAACCAAAGTGTACCATTAATAATCAATCGAAGAGTAATCCACTACTAGGTGAATTCTGGGAGGAATCACAACCTCATGGGGCATGAAGTCATCGATAGCATGGGACGATGATGGCATTGGCGGGGTAGGTTGTTTTCCCTTCTTCCGCTGGTGTTTGCACTTCTAGGAATAGGCCAGCTGAGACGACGATGCGGTCGTCGTGGATATGGATTCTAAAGGCTCCGGCTGATTCAGTCATGCACTAATGATACCATCTTCACATGTTAAAATTTTGTGAGCCATCTCGTGATCATTCTTTTGGGACCTGTGGTTAGAAATCGGCTGCCACTCACCTTCATCATCGTTGTTGCTATTTGGCCTTACGAAAACATATCCCACTTGTGTTGTGGTCCGTAACAACCTGACATTGTTGTTATCGATTGGGAATTGAAGCCAGTGTTTGAACACATAGCACTATGTGTGGGTGTTCCCTATGATTTGGTGATAGGTGTAGTACTTGGGGAGTCCAGTGAGGTTCACCTCTACTGGCCTTCTGCACTCAGGTAAACACATTGTCCCTTGTTCCAAGGCACTTCAGAAATTTTCAGGGACATGATTCTCATTGAATGAGTAGGCCCACGTTATTATATCTAGATAGGGGGGCCTTGGAGCCTAACCCTGAAGGTGGGCTAGAGGAGCATGTCTTGGAGTCAGGGCATGATTTTCCAACCTAGGTGGTGGCAATGCATTGCGGGAGGTCACCATCCAATTCAGAGGGGGCAGCTGCAAGGCTGGAGGTTGTGCCTATAGGGATGGGCCTCTATGAGGATGCAGAGGAATCTTCGATGGTAAAAATTCCACCTATCTAGGGGCCTCTATTTTTTCCACCACGAAAGGCTCTTTTCTGATAGCCCTCCTCACAGGAATTGTAGGAGGCGACAAACGTGCCTAGCCAGCCTGGTGCAGGGCTTCATCCAAGCACTAGGCCTTATTCGAGAAGTTTTTGTATCTTCCTGGATAGTTATGAATGATCAAAGAGGGAACCCATTTCTATCTTAACATTTCCCACAAACATCGTTAAAATTTAATCTTGGGTCAGTGGCATGTCAGGGAAGTAGGTGAGTCCTTTCCACTGGGTGACAAAGTCGGCAACACGCTCAACAGGACTCTCCATCCACATGAAGTGGTCTGTGATACTCGTTTTCTGTGTCGTGGATCTTAACTGGTAGAGGAATTTCATATGGAGGTCCTCCCAGATGGTTACTGATCCAATGGAGAGCTGGATGTACTATAAAAATGTAGGCCCCTCTATTGTCTACAGAAAAGATTGGGGCATGGCGGCCACCTGCCGCGTTGTAGTCCCTAACATGGGCCCACACCTTTTTGTGAACATTGCAAGATGATGTGGTGGCTCCCCTGTCCCATTTAAGGGGGAAAAGCTGGGACCCTTGAATCATGTAGGTGGTGGCATGACATCCACCCATGCTGGATATAGCTTTCCATCTGGATGAATTTCCACCTGTCATGATTCCAATGCCTCAAGAAGGGCAATGAGTGCCGCCATTGAATCATCTAGGTTGGGGTCCCTATCGTAATTTTGATCCCTCACCATGAGTGAATTAGCAGTTTCTTTAACATGGTATGCATGCCGAGAGGCTTGTGAAGCGGCTGGTGGAATGACCCTCGGGGAAGCTATGGGAACATGAGCTGGGTCCCTTGACTTGTGAAATTATTTCGGAGGGTTTGGGGAGACATACCGCACCCTCTTGCTGTATGTTCCAACATCAACCCTGTCCATGGGGGAATGATGTTTAGGGTCTCCTAGAGGTAGCTCTCAAATGGGATTTGTTTCATTCCTCTGTTTTCATGGCGTAGGATAACCATAGTCTTTTCGTTGCTCTGCAGTACATTCGGCCGAGAGGTCATCGAACAACTTCTTCTGTTCGGCATGTTGCGGATGCAATGTAGTTTTTTTGGGGCTTCCTTAATATTCTGCACTATGTCAGATGGATATGAAGGTTTGGCGACTCCTATATTCTATTTACCCTTACAGTGATTTCGGATAAAAACCAATGCTTCGGTGGGTGCAGGGAGACCCAACAGAATCCTCTATCAATGATAGGTTGGGCTACTGCTTTCCCACCATTATTACCATGAATAGCTATTTTTGATCTCTATTCGAGGTAGAGAGTGCTTCTATTGATGATAGTTGAGATTGAATTACAGTAACCTGTGGTGTGGACAAATTTTATTCCTCCTAAATATTCTCACAGAGAGAGGTGGAAATATGAAGGATTTAACATTCTCAGATTACTAGGCTGATTCTCCTTGTTCATGCCCCAGCCCATGACTCGGATGAGCGAGAGGAGGGTTCTTGCGCTAAGTCGTACTCTGCATCGAAGTCTAGGAAGCAGACTAATTGGATCAATGTATGTACCTTCCAATAATTCTTATTATGGTGGCGACGACCCGCCTTCTTGTCCCTGGATGGCTCTTCGGGACATGGTTGATTCAAGACATGGGGCGGCCCATCGGTCATACTGGTACTGAGGTGGAGAGGGTTTTAAATGAGAAAGCCGAGGTGTGCGGATCACTTGGACATATTTCAAAGGGAACATGGGGAGGACCTTCGTGGGAAGTTTTAGAGAGGTAAATACCTCCACTGGAACATGTAGGATAGTGGGGGGGACCACATGCTTGTTTCCCCTAGTGACATAAGTATGAGGAGGTGCCTCATACTCATCGATCTGATGATGGGTTAGAACTACATGTTGGGGGATGGTGAGGAGAAGCAAGCCCTCACTCTTCTCTCTACTAAGGTGAGGAGGACCTTCACCAGCTAATAGGAGGACACATGGAGGGTCCCCAAATTAAAGAGTGACCTTATGTGCAACATCCCAATACCAACTGTCTTTGGGGGGAGGAAAGACTCCATATCTAGAGTAGTAGGAATGAGAGACACAACCAAACTGAGTGATACCGCCACTTGGAGGAACCTTATTTGGATTGAAGGTGGCATGGGGAATACCTCCATGCGATGCAAGGAAGCATAGAAGATCTGAGTTCTAAATGGTAGTGGTATGGGGTGGACCTCTGTACTAGGTGTCGTTGCCATGGGTTAGTCCACGACAACCAATACCTGTGCCGACGACATAGAGTGTCAACCATGCCTGACCGTGGGGTGTTTGAGGCCTCAATCCATGTCGAATGTAAACATGCCACTACTCAGTGTATATATGGAGCTGGTGATATGTATCAGCAGTGTCTTGGGCCACTGTTGTGGATGATGATGATGACCCTTGGAGGGAATCCTCTTTGTCTTGCACCCGACACTTGTGTCGAGTTAGACAGACCGGAGCCGGTGGTACAGGTACATGGATTACCTGCTCCTCGACCAGTAAGACTGGGTGGCAGCACTGAATCAGTTTAGTGTGATCCCTTATTGGGATCCCATGGAATGGGATCCTGGATGAGTTAACCCTGATATCGCCTACCTCCTCGTCGTAGGGTAGGGAGTCATCAAAGCATTTCAGGGACATGCTCCTGAAATGGTTATATATTGGAGTGGGGAGAAGTCACTCCCTCTGCGGGATCAGATGTGGCATCGACAACAGGGCAAAGATGCCTCTAAATCCAGGTGATCCACAACCTGAGTTGGGAGGTGATGCCATGCGGGACTGTCATGCTGGTACTGCCCCTACCCCTACTTAGGTCGGCCGGTGGTGACCGAGTTCCAGGTGTAGCAACATGTTTCAGAAAACAGGGAGATAGACTTTTTAGTGCAGAAATAAAATGGAATCAATGACAAGTTCCCCTATGCCATCCCATCTTCCAAGACTATTAAAATGGGTCGACGCTGACAACATCACTGACTCGGGCGTTCAACATTCTACTGCCCCAACATCTGGTCAGTTTTACACCAGGCCCCTTATTTTCTAGGCAGGACCTAGTGCCGGATAGCAGGATCTGGTGACACACTAATCCAATAATGTCTCAAATTCTACTAATATTCATGTTGAGGAGAAGAACTTCACGTCGAGTTCACCATTTCTGTTTCTAAAGATTTCATCAGGGTGAACACGCCCATCTCATTGGGGTACGGTGGCATTGTGGGTTTCCCTACATTCAAACATTCCAATGGCAGGCGACATCTCTTCCTTGATCAATGATGTTATCTCCTTGATCAAAATGAGATGATGAGATGTTCGTTCTCCTATTTTTGGATTCCTCCTAGAACCTCATCACCTTGTCTGGGTCTCCCTTGTAGATTAAATATGTTGTTCATGAAATTATTCCTACTTCCATATCTTCATGGAAAGTAGTTAATTAGACTGCTTATGTCGGGACATTCCAAATGGTATAGTCAGGGCAGAAAACTTCGGCCAAGGAAGTAGTCACGTTGGACATCACTGACATGTCTGGATACTGGGACAGTGGTGCGTTAGGGTTTCTTGCCCTTATTATAGGGATTATCAAGAGTGTAGAAGCCCGAGGAATCCCACATCAAATGCAGAGAATCATATTCCATTGGCACATATCCAATGTTTTCCTCAGATTACCATGTTTAACAAAGGTTATGTCATAGGTTTAACATCCAACAGGGATAGATTGGACTGATCAGAAAAATATTATAGTGGATCATATGTGTACAAACCTTGGTGGGAAAACTGATGTTGGGTCCAACATGTTTCTAGGTTCTCTGTTGTTATTGAGAGTAATGGGGAATGAGGTGTCATGATCCCACTGGGATGTGGCGGCTCGTGCATGAATCAGGATGGATGATGTTGGGTTTAATGAAGTTGGTGTAGAATGAGCCGGAGTGGACCCGAGGATGACAGAGATGTTGGGATTCATTCTCGAAGAGTCCTCCTACATATCCTCGTGTCAAGGAATTAATGTCCATATAGTTCGATCTGATGACGTCATACAGCTATTTGGGGAGTTCTACGGTATACCACTGGTTGGGGTCACATCAGCTTACTGCTAAACGAGGTCACAAAGGATTTCCACTGGATGGGGTTGATCATCAGGGAAGATTCCTACTCACCCTGCATAGAAGATAGAGATCAAACCCACATAGTTCATTTGAGAAGGGGGTTGGTGGACCGACACGAATATGGACTTGGGGTATAGATGGATGGTGGGTTTGATAGTCATGGATGATTCTTGCGTACCATGCCTTGGCTAGGATCTAAGTTCACATAGTTTAGGTGGAGTGGTTGAAACGACATGAAGGAGGTCGGAGTGACCGAGTATTGGGTATGAACCTCTGGGAGGCTTCCTATGTACCTTGTCTGGGAAAGGATCAAATACAATTTAGTTCATGTGGGAGTTTGGTGAACTGACATGAAAGGGTTAGAAACAACTGGGTGTTGGGATTGAACATCAGTGAGGCTTCCTATGTACCCTGCCTTGGTATGGATCAATGACCTCCTAGTTTGTGAATGGGTTTTCAGGCTTACACTCTAGGATTCCCTGATAGGATTTCATGGTTGATGATAGTTCTAAGCTCTTGTGATTCATGCTCGGTGTGAGAAAAAAGTGACAACAAAAACCTGACGATCACGTCCCAAAAGGTTCATCCTTGGGAAGTGGACTTGGGCCATGCGTAGTTGGTGGCCTAAAGAGGATATAGGGGATTACGCATGGTTAGCATCCTATGTGATGGAGATTGGGAATTACTCCAGGAGGGTGGCCTAGGTGGTGAAAACGACCAATGGGAGATGGATTTAGCACCTAGGAAGAAAGGAGGAGTAGGGGTGTTGCCTCAGGCAAGGAAAGATGGGGGCTACACCATGGTGGTTTCCCTTTCCCCATGAACAGAAACTGGTCTGATAAAAAAGGGAGCCATCCCATGTGAGGAAAAATATCACTATCGTGGAGACCAGTGGGCATAAAGAATATCTGAGACTGGGCACCCTTCATGGGAGGCACATGGCGAGTTCACAGTTTAACATCATGTGTTGAGGATAATGATGCTTAGCATTTTAACGTCATGCATCTCGGATGAGGTGGGTTTACTCTACACCCCTAGGACATACATAATATCCCCGCTCTACACCTTGGTGAAGTAATGGGACCAACAATGCCATGGTCTGGGGGTGTTGTGTGGTGATCTCACATGGGTTCTACATTATCATAGTTATGCGAAGAAGTAATAACTGTTAGTGTGTCTATGCGAAGAACCATGAGGCGAAGCAACATAATGTCAAACACAGACCAAGGTACATTAATGTTACTTCGTACGATCCTAGAAGGTCGTAAGGAAAAATGGGGCATACCATAGATATTTTGGATGTGGGAGGCACTCAAAAATAATGTCTTGAAGAGAGACATCAAACACGTGCACACAAGGAGGAAGGCTACTACACAAAAGGAGCAGTTTTGCGGAAAACACCGAGTAAGCACGCAATTGAGTTACTTGCATGGAAAAGACTGGGTAAGCATATAATTGAGGTCCTTGCATGGAAAATACCCGGTCGGTGCAGATTAGAGCCCTTTCTCGAAAAGAATGGCTCAGCAGGAAATTGAGTTACTTGCGCAAACAATCTTGGGTCAGCGTGCAATTGGAGAGTTTGGGATCATAAAGGGGAGTCGAGGTTTTGTGCGCAAATATATGATATTTCGCACAAGACATAAAGGTTGTGAATGATTTAATGAGCTTGCACATAATTTAAAGATGTTTCACAGTATTGGAAAGGATTGCATGCAATTGGAAGTGATTGGCTGTAGGGGACGAGACTCAAAGTGATTTGGGAGAGGGTAATGCACGAGTGGTCGCGCACGAAGGCTGTAATTCCCCATCCCTAGTTACCCAGAGCTGGTGCATTATATTAATTCATTGGAATGATTACAAGGAATCAATTCCCAATGGACCATTTAGTTTAGCATTCCTAGAAAATATATTAAATACACTAACATTACATTACAATTTCAAACATAAAACACAGCATAGATAGTTCTTTGAGAACACCATTATTCCCTTTAGCTTAACCCAGAATATCAATCATAATACACTTCATAGAGTCCTAGAAATATAAATAATAAGAAAGGGGTGAGCTCAAATGATCAGTAAAGGTTAGCAATATAGCTGAAAATAACATAACTATTATGTATGGTGAATAATTGAAACCACATGCCTTTACCAATAATAAACATCAATACTTTTATGGTAGGAATATGAGGTGAGTAAATTATTCCATAATAAAACATAATCATGGGTATTATACTTGTCGAATAACCACATAAACCATTAATATTATTTTCATAATGAGAGAATGTATAATGCAGGACATCCTGAAACATTTTTTCAATGCCCCAGCCAAGATGTCTAAAAATTATTATGGCCTCGGCCAAAATCATATATCAAATTGGGAAAGGACTTTTCCAATTCCATGTCTAGTATAAGGCCCCAGCCTTAAACCTTACTTAATATTGAATTAAACGAATAATTCACATTGAGGATCTTTTCAGGTTTAGAGTTTTAGAGAATTAGAACATAACTATTACATCTCAAAAGATTACAAAGTAGACACTTCAACTAAGTTTCCATATAATAATAAAAAAACCTCTAAAAAAGAAACATGTCTAGTTCCATGTTTTATAAAGCATGAATTTCCCTTGATCCCATCCCTGACCCTATTCCACATTATGTCCTGTGAAAAACATTTCAGAAAAACATGGGGTGAGCATAAAAAGCTCAGTAAGGGATACACAAAGAATGAAAATTGTTAGTTTATCAAAACAACAAGTAAACCATGTATACTTTATCAAAGTAATACTTTTCACCTTTATGAAGTAATAAAAACTCTTCACTGAATAAAGTATCATTACTTACCTTTTTGTAACCAAAGGATTACCATAAAACCCATAAAAAGAACACATAACATATATAAAGGTAACTTGGGACATAAACATACTTAAGTGGAATAACCATACGGTTGACTTCCACACATATCACTTAATGGAATAGCCATACCGCCAATTTCCATACATACTTAATGGAATAGCCATACGGCCGACTTCCATACCCAATGTATTGGAGGTTATAACGTAACCACCCATCCTGGTATTCACGGCACCACCCGTCATATGGTTTATAATGTAACCACCCGTTAAAATGTTCAAGTACCAATATAAAATCATAAAACATAAAACCAATATAAAGGAATGATAACATTTCCACATTTAAATCACAATATATCATAAATATATTGACATAATATAATTCTTTTTCAAAACCATTTTCAATACCAAAATACATAAAAGGGTATGTGGTATTTATTTTATTCTAAAAACATTACGGCTTGTTGATAAATCCAAAGACCAAATAATACTCGCGGCTGCAGAAAAAGGTCGTTGTCACCACGTACGTTAAAAAAACATTCCTTTTTGTTGTTTAGTAAAACGCTTCGTAGAAAAAGATTCCTTTTGTATAAAAGTAAATGTCATAGGGGTTTATACACCGTATAAAAGAAAGTTGTGTATAAAACGAAATATGCCTCAATGAAAGGAGATTGAGACGAAGTCCTTAAAAAGATCATTTTTAAAATAAAATAGATCTATTATGTGTATTCACTATAGGTACACATAAAGAAAGTAAAAAATACAAAATAAGACATAATAATATCATGACATAATTTGAAAGTAGGAGATTAACCCAAATAATGGAAATTGGGTTAAGAAGTTCCCTTACCTCGTATCCGACTTGACCCGACCGTTCTTTAATCTCCTGAATAATAAACTTGAGTTAATCTCTACATTATTAAGAAACTTTTTGAATTTCATTACTACTTTTATACCATGTTATGAACATCATGTAATCATTTATGTTAATAATGTTCATTTTATCGGTATTTGGTTCTTAAGTCAAAAATAGACCTCTTACACTTACATGTTGTTAATTTGGTCAAAGGTTCTTTATATCCAGAATAAAATTCCCGATTCGGATATAATATGTATCATATATATCAATAATATACATGTATTTATAATATTACATAATCATTTAGAGGTAAGAAATGAAATGCACCGTTCATGGAGACGGAAAGTCATACGTACGCATGAACGCTACTTTAATTTCTTTGTCATATTAATGGAATTAAAACTAAATGAGAGGTATGTATATTTTAATTCCAGAATTATATTCATCATTTAGATATGTCATTAATTATATATATCCATTATATACAAGTACTTTTAATAGTACATTACATTTGGGGATAAGAAATGAAATGCACCGTTCATGGAGACGGTAAGCCGTACGTACGCATGAACGCTACTTTCATTTCTATCTCATACTTTAATGGAAAGAAATAATAATGATATAGAGTTATATTATAATTCCAGTATAACATCATATATAATAACTTTAAATCCATCCTTTACACGTCCCACATATGGCATTAACGAATCACATCACTTTGAGGGGGCAGTAGTCCGCACTTCCTTAGATGAAGATATCGTGTTTACCCATAATGGAAACCATAAAGGTATGCTGAAAATGAAAAAAAAGAAGTATAAGGAAAACATAAACATATTATATATCATATATTAAAATAGTGACATCATAATGGCCACCTTTGAAGGTGTTAAATGAGTATTGAACAATCATCATTTCGGGAGGCAGAATTTCTCCATCCACGGAAACCGTATGTTCTTTAACCATTTTATGTAGTTGTGTGAGAGTGTAGCTCAAATAAATCTTGTAACATAATCCTAGTATATTGAACATACTGGTGTTGTTACAAAAGAAGTAAATAAAAAGAGTTTAGGGGGTTGGAGAATCAAAATAAAACAAATGAACATGAGAGAATGAATTACCTTTAAAAGTGTAACTCCTTTTGATTTGAGACTAAAGGCTTCCTTTGAAAAGATTCTGCCCAAAGGGAATACTCTAGGATGAAGAGAGGTACGTGGAGAGAGTAAATGGGCAGGGGTTGGCCAAGCCAAAGGCTTGATGAGTGTGTGAAATGAGGTAGAGGTGGGGGCCTTTTATAAGAGGAGAGGAGGGGAACTTTTGGAAAGTAAGAAATATTACTTTATTTGAACATGTGTTTCGGTTTTAAAAGGTCCCACATTTATATAATTCGCGGATAAGGTGATAAGGATTCGAAATCCACTCATACAAATGGTTTTGGACATGTGTAGTTCATAGATTTTACATTATCTTTCTATTTTATTTAAATCGTCAAATAATGATGTCATCGCTGCATCATTACTATGTCATAAATAAATTAATTTATTTAAAGTCTAAAAATTATAAAAAAAATACTATGATGTAGGAAATCTTTTTTGATTTCCAATGACTATTTATAATCAAAAATCTAACTTGTATAACCCCAATTAAAAATTGTTTTAGTAACATAACTCATGTTTGTGTCATTTTTACTTTATCATTAAATAAAAAGTTATTTATGTCATTTCCCAACCGAAGTGTCTCCATGGGGTCCCCAAGTTGACCCATGGCTTGTATTGGTCGGCCAGGACACAACCAATGAGGGTAGGACATGTGTCAAGCTCATCTCATATTATTAAAGCATTATTTTTACCTTAAACTACACTAATTACCACTAATCGCGATTAAAAACATAATAAGTTACTATTCACCAAAAAATTATTTTATTCTCATTGAACCACATTTTACATACTAATGACAACCATGTATGTCGGATTTTCAAAATTCAATACACATTAGTGGTAAACTTTCATTTAACTGAAAAATCAGTTTGCTTGATTACCACTTAGTGGTTTCACTATTCATCAAAAATTGAAGTTTTTCAGAAAATTACCAAAAATTCAGCCTAAGCTATATTTGATATTCTGAATTCAAAAATGAAGTCCATTTTACAAAATTCAAAACATATAAGTCAAATTAATTAATTTAATAATTAATTACCACTGTCATGACAAATAGCGTGTTTTTGTGAAACAATAAGTATCAAAAGATTGACACTAGTTTATTTCCGATTTCAAAGTGAAATTAATTCCAACGACCACTATTAGATTTAATGGTAAAAATATTTTCTAATTTCACTTTAAAACCAATTCAAAATATAATATAGTCATATTAAAAATTAGATTAAAAAGAGGATTTGAATTAAAATACAACAATTTTCACTATTCATTTAAAAAAAATATCGGAAAGATACCAAAAATTTACACAAAGTTAATTTTGATGTCCCAATTCTAAAGAAGAGTTATATTTGGTCCAAAAGAAAGTATAAGAGTGATCAAAACTATATTTAATGACAGTTCTCCGTCAAAAGGTGATAAGTGGACCTTTCGTGAAAATTAGGGTATAAATGCCTAAAATTGAATTCTTTCCGTATTTTAAGCCTCTATCCTTTATTGGATAAATGTAAAAAAATTTAAAAACATGTATAATAATATTTTAGTTATTTCTATCCATTCCCGCTAATACAACAGCTACATGTTAACTGCCATTTAAAATAATATTATTATATTACTAGTGTGCAACGTAAGTTTTCAAAGGAACTAATCGTTGCGTATCGGGTACGCTATCGAACATAGAAACCCCTTTAAAATAAAATTAATATATAATTCGTAAATATTAATAAATATGAAAATTATTTATTCTTTATTTACCTGGGATGTTACATCCTTCCCCCCTTTTGAGAATTGGGCCCTCGCAATTTTATTCACTTATCAAAATAAGTGGGGGTATTTATCCCACATAGCATTTTCAGATTCCCACGTTGCCTCTTCAATAACATGGTTTTTCCACAAAACCTTTACCTGATGAATTACCTTATTCCGTAACACCTACTCCCTGTGGTCAAGAATCTGGACTGGTTGTTCTTCATAAGATAGGTTCTCTTCCAGCTGAACTACCTCTGGACTCAAAACATGAGATGGATCTGACATATACTTCCTCAACATTGAAACATGAAAAACATTGTGTATCTGAGATAAAATCGGAGGTAAAGACACCCGGTATGCAACTGATCCAACTCTCTCCAGAATTTCATATGGTCCAATAAACCTTGGACTCAGCTTTCCTTTCTTACCAAATCTCATCACACTTTTCCAAGGAGAAACCTTGAGAAAAACATGATCACCTACCTCGAAAGATAGATCCTTCCTCCGGTTATCTGCATTACTCTTCTGCCTGCTCTGAGCTGTTCTCATGTGTTTCTGAATCAGCTGAACTTTTTCTGCCATCTCTTCTACCAATTCTGGTCCCATCAACTTCCTTTCAGCCACTTCATCCCAGAAAGCTGGAGTTCGACACCGCTTCCCATATAGTGCCTCAAATGGTGCGATATGTATACTGGAATGAAAACTGTTATTATATGAAAATTCAACCAAAGAAAGATGTTGGTCCCAACTTCCCTGATAATCCATCGAACAAGCTCGTAGCATATCCTCCAAGGTCTGAATTGTTCGTTCTGACTGCCCATCTGACTGAGGATGAAAAGATGAACTAAAATTTAATTCAGTACCCAACGACTTCTGAAGGCCTTTCCAAAAGTTAGAAGTAAACCTGGGATCACGATCCGATACAATGGAGAGAGGAACTCCATGTAACCTGACTATCTCTTTAAGATACAAACGGGAAAGTTGATCAAGAGAGAAAGTATCTCGTATAGCAAAGAAATGAGCAGAATTGGTCAAGCGATCAACAATAACCCAGAATGCATTATTACCTCGAGATGTCTTCGATAATCCAACAACAAAGTCCATGGATATATTCTCCCATTTCCACTCTGGCACTGGTAAAGGCTGAAGCATCCCTTTCGGTAACTGTCGCTCTGCTTTAACCTGTTGACATGTCAAACACTTCACAGTAAAATCATCAATGTCTCTTTTCATTCTATCCCACCAGTAATACTCCCGCAGATCTCTATACATCTTAGTACTGCCCAGATGAACTGAAAACGGAGAACTATGAGCTTCACATAACAACTCTCTCATCAACTGTGAATCACAAGGCACACACAATCTCTTCCCAAATCTCAAAACACAATCATTATCAATGTTGAATTCAGGAAACTTACCTTTCTGAACCAGCTCTACCTTTTTAACCAAAGGATCACGTTCCAAACGCAACATTGTCAATGAAGCATTACTTTTTTGACTCAAAGCATTGGACACTTTATTTTCTTTTCCCGGATGGTAATGAATTGTACAATCATAATCGTTGATTAATTCTAGCCATCTCCTATGTCTCATGTTTAACTCTTTCTGAGTGAATATATACTTTAAACATTTGTGATCGGTATATATTTCACACTGTAGTCCACG